>CM048667.1:17062594-18322594 GCA_026401315.1 Dysphania ambrosioides
TATCCATTTTGATTATATCATCTTGTAGATTACAATTTTATGGGCCAAATCGAGTGGTCATAATAAAATATTGGATTTATATGCTTCATGTTAGATTATTTCTTAACTTTTTTCATCTTTTAGGACACATTAGTTCTAATTATGCATGATCTTCTTAGCTTAATTTAGATTAGGTTCTTGTTCAAAGATAATGTAATTGTATATAATAAGTGCATTACTAGATTATATTTGTAAATATAACAATTTTGTGAGATATTAATTATTAATAATGTACTTTTATACGTAACTAGCACATAAAGTTGTTGGGTAATGACCTATCAAATATTATTTTAATCAGGTGCAGTTTTCTGAAAAACCGCAATATTTAAACCTTCATGTGCTACGATATTTTGGAATAGAAAAATTGTTAATTATAATTATAATAATATTAATAACAGAAAAATGGTCAAAATGCCTAGACCGTGGAGAAAACGCCCAAAGAGGGCGTTTTGACCATGGTCTAAATGCCCAAAATGGTCGGTTTTTCGGGGTCGAAACGCCTATTCTAGGCGTTTTGACCATTTTCACCGAAATTTTTTTTCCTTGCTAAATATATCCGATGATTGCAATTGCATGTTAATCGAATGCGTCATCATGTTTGGGATTTATTTCCGAGAATATTGGCAAAAAATTTTAGAGAGAGAAAGTGATGATGAGAAGAGAAAAATTAGAAAAATAAAAAAACCGAAAATATGTTGCTGGCTTTAAGGAATAATTTATTAGCGACAAATAACAACTCCCTTTTATTACTCATATTGTAGATGTATACTATGTATTTGCACGGGTATAATATAGTTACTGGGAAAAAATAGTGGATCGCTAAACATCGCCCTTGATTATCCAGCTATTGCCCATATTTTATACGTATTTTACATTTTTTTTACGATTTTTCCCTTATACACTAGTAACCTAATTTAACCTTATTTAACCATATGTAATAATTATTTAACATTTTAGTTTACTAACCTAATTTAATAATTTAATTTAACCTATTTACTAACCTAATTTAATAATTTAATTTACTAATCTAATTTAACCTATTTTCTAACCTAAATTATTATTTATATAATGTTTGAATTTAATGACCTAATTTAATCCATTTACTCACCTAACTGTACTCTTTTTTTTCCTATCTCTTATAAACCCATTTTCTATCACTTTTTCAATACTTTTCTTTCATTCACTTACTCAAACTCTCTCAAACATCTATTTCTCTCCTAAGAAACTGACCTCTTTCATAAAACCAAATTTTTTTTCCAAAAATTCAACATGTCAAGAGCAGGCAAAAAACCAAGTCGAAGCTTGAGTGGAAGAATAAGTAGAGTTGTCGGTAAAGCTTTAAGAGGATTAGCGGGTTCTTCATCCTCAAAAGTATGTATTATTTTGTTTTTTAAGCAATTTATGGTTCTTTATGTGTATTATTTTGATTTTAAAGCAATTTCAAGTTATTTTTCATGGAGTATAATGATTTTTAGGAATATCTTGGTTGTTCCGCCATTGTTGAACTTCGGTATTTTGAGCTTGAAGAAGATGATAAAAAAAATATATACAAATGGACGAACCGTGTAACCTAGGTAGAACCGTGTATTTTACACTGTTCCTATATATTTTCTTTATAAAATAATTAATTAAATTATTAGTTAATATTTATTACTCAATATTAATAATAATAATACATATTAATTGATTAATAAATAATATTACGTATAATTGTAATTAAAATTCCATATTAAATTAGTTAATATTATATTACGTATTAATAATATTAAATTATTTAATATTTAATTAGTTAATAGTAATACATATTAATTACATAATATTAGTAATTAGTCATATAATATTAATAAGTTTATATTAAAAAAATAAGTATATTTAGACGTAATTTCATTATATTAGTTACATTCTATATTTATTAATAATAATACGTATAATTATTTGTAATTTCATTGTATTAATTACATTCTATATTTTTTAATAATAATACTCGTAATTTATTACATTAATTATATTACATATTTATTAATAATAATACATATAATAAGTCGTAATTTCATTGTATTAATTACATTCTATATTTAATTATAATAATACTCGTAATTTATTATATTAATTTTATTACATATTTATTAATAATAATACATATAATTAGTCGTAATTTCATTTTATTAATAACATTCTATATTTATTAATAATAATACTCGTAATTTATGATATTAATTACATTATATATTTATTAATAATAATACGTCTAATTAGTCGTAATTTTATTATATTAATTACATTCTATTTTTATTAATAATAATACTCATAATTTATTTTATTAATTATATTATATATTTATTAATAGTAATACGTATAATTAGTCGTAATTTCATTGTATTAATTACATTCTATATTTATTAATAATAATACTCATAATTTATTATATTAATTACATTCTATATTTATTAGTAATAATACTCGTAATTTATTTTATTAATTACATTATATATTTATTAATAATAATATGTATATTTATTCGTAATTCTACTATATTTTACATTATATATTAAAGATTTTTATATATTAATAATAATACTTACTTGTAATTTTATGTTGTAGTTAAATTTTGTTTAATTTTTAATATAGTTAAATTATGTTTATATTAAATTAGTATTGATTTCTATTTATCAATTACTTATTATTTATCATTAATATAATGGACTAGGTACCTGAAAGCCATGGTGAGGGTGATTCAGGTTCGAGACATTTCTGATCCCGTGGTATCTCAACTTCTGCACGTAGGGAGAGAGAGGGTGTATGGTTACACTAGTTACATGAGGATCAGGTAGATGAGGCAGACGAGAATTATGATGATGATTTGGATAATTACGTGATAGATGACTAGGATCAGGATCAGGATCAGGATCAAAATGATGATGATATCCCAAACTATGATTTGGGTGGTGCTAGTTCTATGTCGGAGGAACAATTAAGGGATCTGTTGTTAGAGTGCGTAAAGGCGTGGATGGTAAATTTTCTAGTGCAACGGAATCAGGTTATTCTTCAACTGTTTCTGGCCCGAGTAGTAAGAGGAAGAAGGGGGACGACTCTTGGGTTGTGAAGGGTGGAGTTCCTGGTGGCCCAATCGAAGGGAACGTGATTCATAGCTTTTTGGGTCACATTGCAACAAATATTTGTGTTGGGAAGAAGCGCATAAATAGTGTATTAAAGTGTCAAAACTGTGACAAGATGTGCTCCCTTCTCGATAAATAGGCTCGTTCTAAGCTTGATGGAAATCCAATACAACAACGATTGCTAAATTTTGGTATTCTCTTTCTACCGAACATTATGTTCGATCACATAGATGCACCACTGATAATTGCTTTTGTGGAGCGCTGGCAACCAGATAAAAATTCCTTCCACTTTCCATTCGGTGAGATGACTATCTTACTACATGACGTGGAGGCCATTCTTGGTGTTCGTGCAGAGGATAAGCTGGTAGATGATTGTACTGATGTCTCTTCCACGACACTAAGTGAACTTCTATGTGTTGACCCTGCTATCCTCGGAGGAGAAGATCCCGAGAGCATCTGTCGTAACGGTGGTGTGAAACTTATGTCTTTATGCAAGAGATGTCTCGTAGCAAATAGGGTTGAGGATACACATCTATCAGCGTGGTTGTTTTTGGCAATGGGTTGCACCTTTTCGTAGATAAGAGTGGCGATAGGGTTAGGAAGCAATGTATGCGTGAGGCTTTGGAGCCAAATTCTATTTCTACATACTCTTGGGGATCGACAGTCTTAGCGAACATGTATTGCTAGTTGGGGATTGCTAGCCGGATTGATTGGCGGGAGATTGCCGGGTGCATGACAATATTGCAAGCTTGGATTTATGAGTACTTCCCAGCTTTTCGGCCCCATAGAGACCCAAAGTTTGCTATGACCCAATTTTCAAGAACTAAGTTGTGGGGAAGTCGAGCCGAGAAGAAGACTTTAGAGCGACTGATTGAATTTCGATGCTAACTTAACACCATGAGTGCGCATGAGGTACACCATCGTATTTAATTTATTGCTTGATTACTTTATTACATTCTCAACTTGACACCATTGTGTTTAATTTATTGGTTGTCCCCGATCCCAGGTTGATTGGTTGCCATATTTCCCTAATCCGATCGGTAATTGTCCAAGGACTTCATATACGGGACTTATTCAATATAAGGACATCATAGAATCTTATATGCCTCAGAGATGCATTCACCAACTTGGTTTCATCCAGTTTATCCCGCCTCCTCCAATGTGGCCCGCAAAAGCCTTGGGTTCAGCTAAATCAAAGGAATACAAGGTGGAATGGCCGAAATGTACAGTGAGCGCATTTTGGTATCAATTTCCTGCGACAAGCCGTCTTAATCTGAGTTCATTGATTCCAACTATGGCCGGGAACCATGGTGCATTTAATGTGAAGCATTACATTGATTAGTACTACATGCATTTCCACCCGTGCGTTATGAATGCAGGTGTACGCCAGGTAGGAGATGGTTGGCCGCCACGGATAGATGGTGATGCGGTATGTTATCGAATAATTGATTCTCTTAGTTTATTTTCGAATATATATAAATTACTAACTACACTTTTTTTATGGTGTGATTATGTAGTAGATGAACTTAATGATTCAGGCTTCTCAACGTGTCATTGCAGATAAAGGTCTTACCAGTGATATGTCTAAGTTTTCAGTTGAACAACCAGAGGAGGTGATTAAGAAATGGAATAGTGTATTGTAAATGTTTTAGATTGTGTTTTGTAATATGGTTTACGATTTGATGTTCGGATTATGTTTGGGATTGTTTATCAAAGGAATTGTGCTACGAACATTTCTATGTTTTCCCAGTTACAAAGTGATCATATTGTCGATAACTTGGGTGCCCAAATTACAGAGGAAACTCTGCTAAAATTGGCACTCGAACATAACACCAATGAATTCATTAATTACATATATTATTAGTTGTCAGGGTACATAGTTAGCTAAATCATTCCAATCTACCATTCTCCGAGCATAGACTTGGTCCCACCTAGCAATAGTGGCATCTCGCATGTCCTCCCATAAACAGTTTATCGGAGGAACCGAATCAGGGGATATGTGTAACCGAATGAAATGCTTGTAAATCCCTAAATGTGCAATAGCCAATTTTGCAACCGGTGTAATGTACGCTGATGGAGAATGCCAAGGTAAGACTATAGTGGATGGATAAAAGGCGCCCTCATGCAATCCAACTCCAAATAGCATTATTGCACACTTGTAAATGTTAGCGATAGCAAACAAATCGGCGCTGACCTCCATCCAGTGATCCTCCCCGCAATGTTCACCTTCCTAATTAATACATTGGAGAGCTTGATAAACTTCGTTGAAATAGACAGTAGTTCGCTACCACTTCATTGTACACGAGCCTACGTACAAGAGGGTAGTTGTCTTCTTCATTGTGAAATGCATCAGCATGACATCATTCCACCCTTACGTAATTCAATATAATTCTTGGAACTCTGTCTTTGTATGGGAAGTTCACCATATTCTTCCTACCTATTACTGGAGGCATGCTCACAGATTTTGACAAACGACGAGATGATTGCCCTAACTACCTAGATCGATTTTTTAACGTAGTCTCACATCCATAAGCGTACTCCCATGAACATTGGTCATGTCGTGAAGGTCGTCCTCGAGTTGTGTCAGTTACTCTGTTATTCAAAGTACGATACCTGAGGCTCTAACATGCCATATAGGTAGCACGAGGCGTCACGTACTATGGAAGGGGTTGAAGAAGCTACTCTCTCGAATAGACCCCGTAATTGATTCAGTGCTTGCTCGGATCGGTCGATGTACTTGGAGTCTAAATACGGTGCACCAATGGTCCATTCTCCAGAATGGGTGGATATCAACTAAAAACAGTGACATATTCCCCATGGCCATTTGAAATATAGCACAAGCACATGGGATACCATGTGTAGTCATTAAAACACACCCGCAACTGGTCTCAACTACAGCACAAAGCCTCCTCATTCATTCTGCCTCGTCCTTAATCAATGACAAACAATAATGAGAAACACGACCATGAAGCTGGTTATATATGAACTCTTGATACAAAGTGTCATGACGACTTTGTGATTGCTCAAGGTAGTATTGAACGTTTTGTCGCTGGGTTTGTAAATGCTTGTGGAAATGTTCAAATAGCGTATCCAGAGCATTGGTGGAGGAATCCAACCAGTCCTTCAAGGCACTGTGTGAGCTCTCAACTCTACATGTTGTCCTGTTCCCTAAGTGAAGGAACTGGTTGGTATGGTACTTCACCGAACTGCTCAGCATGGGGCAACCATTGGTTCTCCACATATTGCACCAGAACAGGGCACCACGCATAAGAATCCCGGAATTGTATCACTGCATTGTTGTACTCCGCTTCTATCTTTGCATTCATAATTCTACTCCATTTACCCATTTTTACATCAGCAGCGCGCCTCTTGTCTTTCAAAATGTCGTATGCCTTCTTCTCTACACAGTTGTTGATGTGCCATGTGCAAAGTAAATGACGCGATTGAGGAAATAACTCCGCAATGGGACGAAATAGTCCTCCCTCATAATCAATCACTATCACTTTAGGGTGAACTTCAAAACCAAGTAGATACCTCAGTTTATCTAACACCCACTAGTAACTCTCTGATTTCTCATCCTTCATGATTGCATAACTGATCACGAAGTTTGAATTTATCCGAGTCATCCTAATTATCTCAACTAGCGGATATCTATGCTTGTTTGTTATGTACATTGAATCAATTAGAATCACATATGGCCACGTACATAACATCAAGCTAGATTTAGGATGCACCATAAACACACGAGTCAGTTGAAATGTCCTAGTGTCAATATCGAACTAAAATTCATATTCATATTTCTTTGCTTGGTTAAACATCTGTTGGATTGCATTCCTTCCTTCAGAGTTTTCCATCCTTATCTTAAATCTCTCATTATAAATGTGTCACACATTAGGGTTGTCTTCTGTATATTGGTCCAATATTGATGCTAAGATCTTCTTCGAATTCACATGTGCGTCACTCATTCCCCTTACGATTTCTTTAGCAGCTGGACTTAAGCCACTCACTTGTCGATGCCCCACTTACAAACTCATGGTTATGAAACCCCCATTTTGGAACACCCTTGATATACCAACCATCACGCTCTGGACGCTCCAACGCCTTGATCCTGAAGTTGCATCCACACCCCTTTTTCTTCGTATTAAACCTCTGTGCATTCGAAAAGTTTCGATCCTTTTACTTCCCATATCGATCGAAAAACACCCACTTATGCACACGACCATCAGATTAAGGTGTATGTATTGCTGAAACCAACATAAATCTATATTTCATGGCTTCTTCTTGAGCCCATACTTTTGCATCCATAAACGTAGCAAAATCTTGTTCGTGACTAAAAACCCCACTATAACCAATTTCATCCCCGCAAAAGTCCTGAAATTTCATATAGAGATCATTATATTAGATATGTAACTCTAATAGGTAATTAACATCAATAAGCAATGTTCGTATAAATCGGCATTAGCGATGGATATTTCTAATAACATTCAATTAGCAACGTATATCAAATTAAACTAATTGATATTCCTAATAACATTAGATTAGTAAAGTATTTCTTATTTATGTTAATTTAATTCTTATTAATAATAGTTAATTAGAAATTTTTTAATTTACGAAAAATTTAAAGAAAACAGGAGAATTTTTATGCGAAAAAACACCCGAAAACCGCCCAAACTGGATGGTTCTTCAACTTACAGGAACGTCCAATTTGGACGGTTGTACATCCCAAAAAAGTCCAATATGGACAATTGTTCCTCCACAAACAAACGTCCATATTGGACGGTTGTTCCTCCCCAAAAAATGTCCAATATGGACGGTTGTGGTGCCCAATAAACGTCCAATTAGGACGGTCTAATATTTCCTAAAAAACGTCCAAAATTGGATGATTTATTAGACATTAAAACGTCCAATTTGGACGGGTTTTTAGTGAATTAAAAACGTCCAATTTGGACGGTTTGAACTGTCTATAGCACTCTGTATTTTACGGTTACAAACAATGATAAAAACGTCTAAACCATATGTTTCTCTTTAATTCGCATCTTAACTAACCTAATTCTATATTAACTAACACTTATCACCCAATTATATAGCTATAAATATAAAAAAATAGAATTATATATATAAATGCACGTATTTAACCTAATTATATAGTTTAATATACAACAAAATGAAATGAATTACTTGAAATTGTCATAAGAACGAACAATCTGTACCTCATCGGAAACTGTTGAAATTAAACTGAAGAAATTGAGCTGAAGGAATGGAACTAAAGGAGTTGAAATTGAACTAAAGAAATTGAACTGAAGGAATGGAATCGAAGGAACCGAAGGAAATAGAGGTAATAAAAGAAGAAGAATGACAGGACAAGTCAAAATTCGTTGGAATGTGAGAAGTGAAATGTTACTGAGAGTAAAACTATAAATACTGAAAGTAATCACCGAAAACTCAGAGTAAAATTAACTTATATTGAGTGGTAAAAGTGAAAATACATTTAACATATATAAATATAAACTAAGGGAAAATTTGGCATTTCATATACAAAATATGGGCGGTAGTTGGAGATTTACGGGCGACGTTTAACAAACCCCAAAAAATAACTACCTAAAATAACTACCAAGCTTCCAGAAAAACAAACCCGCGTTTACACCTCCTACATGTAAGGGAAAATACTGTATTATGAAATTCACTAAACGATTACAACTCATTTCTCCTTCATATTTCTATACCATTGTATTCCATATCATACAAGAATATGCACATTCAATTCAACATGTTTTGGGTTTAATCATGATCATTGCATCTCTTCCTATATCTTTTCTTTCTCTAAATTTTCTTCGTTTTTTTGGGGTTTTTAAGAATGATGATTATAGAATGTGATTTGCCTCATTTAAGATTAGCCGGATATGACTTTGGTTAGAAAAACATGTAGCAACGTCCTAATTTAACAATATCTAGCTTTTTATTCTCACATTGACTTTAGTCATTTCTTGTTTAGCCATGAATTAGAGAAATGGTTTGGAGTAAATCCTCTAGAGAATGCTTTCATGTTGGAATTATGCGGTACTTCACCCAAAACTGTACCTCTTTAATATGTGAATTACTTTTAGGAGTATCAATTCAGGTCCATGTATTAGCTTTGGATTGACCCATTATAGGTCGATACAATCAATTTTGATTAATTTGGGTCAAATTAGCCTTTCGGATCAGGTTGAGTTGGGACGGGTCATTTTATGGTCAGGTCAAATTGGTTATTTGGTTGCTCGGATTTGGTTCGGGTTTAGGTAAGGTATGGTCAGTTTGGAGCAATCCAAATTGGTTCTTAGATGGGTTATAACGAGTTGTTTTGGGTAGATTTTAGATCTCGTCATTTATGATAATAGGTAACCTCAATATTATTTGAAATTCGGGTTGGACCTCATTCGGTTTGAATCGGGTCATTAGTGATATGTTTTTAACAATTTATGATTTTATTTGCTTGTTATATTGTATTCATATTGGGTCATAGAAGTAATATCACTTTGGCTCACGTGATAACTTTTTTTTATGATGGTTAGTTTATAAATTGGACTACGATGATGTCGATAAGTCATTGAAAATTAAAATATTTATGAGGCTACAAGTAAGTTTCCTAGAACTTGTCTTTTTTCTCATTTTTGTTACAAGGTCATGAACATTTAATTTACTTTTTCTCTTCTTCTCTTTTACTTTTTTTGGAAGGTTTGATTAATAGAGAGGTTGACGCTTGTGGCATGTCTAGAGAACCTTGAGAATGACAAAAGGCTTTATCATGAGGCAAAAGCTCTTAAGCTACCACTTTGGAAGAATGGGTGAGCTATTTTTCCAAGGGAGATTTCTTGGTTAGGTGGGTGGTACCTTAGTGGAAGGTTATTGCCATGACCAGGGTGAAGAATGGTTGTGTGGTGTGCATCCTAATCCTCAAGGTGCTCACCTTTTATGCCCCAGTGAGAACTTTAATCCAATTCAGGCTACAACAAGTGGCTCCGGACCTTAAAATGGAGAGGCCCAAGACCTTGCCTCTCAAGGAAGAGAGGGTGAAGCTAAAGGAATCCTATTGCAAAGCCAAGCTTATGTTGTTCATCCAATATTCTCCTAAGACCACCATGATTCGAGAGCTACATGACATGGATATGTAAGCATGGGGGAAGTGTTGAACTTCATCTATTAGGATGGCAAGGCCTAATGGATTGGCCTAGAGTGTTGAAGAAGAGCCATTATTAGGATGGTGAGGCTCGATGGATTAGCTTAGATTATTGAGGAGGAGGCATTATCAGGATAGAGAAACTCGATGGATTGGCTTGGAGTGCCAAAGAGGAGCCGCTATCAGGATGGCGTGGCTGAATGGATTGACTGGGAGTGCTTAAAGGGAGCTGCTATGAGGGTGGCATGGCTTGCTAAATCTCGAGAAAAAGGGACTCATGTTTTCGTTCCTTGCATTTATGCGACTTATTAAGGAAGCCTTTGCGCTTTTTGGTGCTGATACCCAACTCTGCTGGAGAGTTCTTTTATATCTCCCATTTACTTAGGCTGACTTTATAGCATAACAACCTTGCTTAGTTTCTGGTTAACTCTGTTGGGGTGGTCATTAATTTCCTAAGGCTTTTGCCTTCCAACTACTCTTGGGAGAGATGAATTCCGTTAGGGGGAATTAGTGTTTGCTCTTTTGAACCTTGAGGGGATCCTGTGCACTATGCACTGGGGATTTATGCTAGGAACGCTTTATAAAGGATTTTCTGCTCAAATCCCATGGGGACTCGAATGATTGTCTTGATATTCTTGGGAGGAGAGGTGCCTTGGGGAGGTTCTCTAGAGTCCTCCACAACAAATGATTTCTAAGGATGGAATTTATCTGGACTCATTGAGGAATTGAGATGTTTTACAGAAGTTTCTCGAGGTAGCCTCCATTGAGGGGTTTTAGTGGTTTTCAAGACTCTTGCTAGAGAGCTTAGTATCTTCAATAACATCACAAGCTTTTTATAGTTGCTCCTATCTGAATCTGTCGGAGAATTGACTTATGATGCTCACGGCAATCTTAGTTAAGGCTTATGGAGAATAGTCTTTTGCTAGTTTATGAAAAATCACATTTTTTTTTCTGGCTTCTTGTTTCTCTTTCTTGAAGAATCAATTAATTTCCTATGTTAGCTCAAAACTGGCACTTTAGGTGGTGTTCTTGGGATCTCTTCGAGCGTGAGGTGGTGTTTCCATATCCAAACAAGTATAGGGTTTCCCTTAGGAAGGAATTACTTGGTGTATCTGTATGGTTTATTTGATCAATTGGTGTGTTATATTTTCATTCTTAGTTGTTTTGGTTATTGGAAATTGTTAAGAAATCAAGTGAAAGCTTGAGCATTAATAATTCGAATTGGAACAAAAGCAATTGCACAAACCTAAGCTTTGTTAAGGTTTGGGTGATATTGGAGATAATCAATTTTTTTTACGCATGCATTTCTTAGGCCTTAACATTGACATATAATCTTTTGTGTTCTAGAAATTGTGGGGCTTGTGCATGTGCATTGTTGTGTAGTTTCGTGGCATTTGTGCTTGATCTAGTGTGCTTGATCGAGAATATTTATACATCATTTTATTTGTGAATTTTTGAGATTATCCCATGTCGAATTTGATGGAAATAGGCCTAGATGGGGAAAAGATGGTGTTTGCAACAATGCGGGATCAACCTAGATTATTTGGATTTTTGAAACGACAAGTAGAGTGCATTTTGGTATATTAGGGGCAAAATGGTCTTTGTGCCGTTAGTTTGATGGTTTTGTGAATTTCCAGTGTGCTTTGAGTGCTTAAGACAGGGTATCCTTAAGTTAGTTACTTGATAACGATCACTTATGTTAAGTTAGTCCCACGCTAAATAGTAATAATGGGCATTTGGCACTAAGTAGGGGAAGGAATCTAAAGAAGAGGCTTTAGGGGCCTAATTTCATGCTTCTAGATGGAAGATTTTAGCTTCAAGTGCCATGCTTGTTTGCATTTTTTTGTTTCTCATGCACTTTGATATTTGTTGTTTCTTTTTTTTTTCTTATCAACTTGTTCAAGGATCCTCTCATGTCTAAATATTGTAGCTCAAAAACTAACTTATGCTCGATCGGTAATTATCTTGCAGGATTAGATTCCTAGATTTACATAGGTTTCAAGTTTTCTTTATCTTAGCTTGTGTAGGGTATATATTGGTATTTGGATTTGAATTCAGGAATTGGATTTGTGTTTGCCACTTTTCAAGATTTCTGTTTGGATATTATACTTGGATTTGGTAGCTACTGTTTGATTTATTGCCTTATATGATGCATGAGTCTAATGTGTGACTCCTAAATATGATGCATGAGTGAATCCTTGTATGTAATAACAGGTACACTAAGGGCACTGACTCTCTCACAACAAAGGAAAATGGGAAAATTTGGGGGGGGGGGGGGGGGGGGGGGTTCTTTGGCAAAATTTTTGTAGATAAGAGGTTGTAGGAGTCTTTGGATTACAACTGGATTGACAAGCAAGAGTGTGAGGAATAAAGAGCATATGCTAAGTGCGCCACTTTTCAAATGTGAAAAGACAACCAAGAATTTATTGATTTAGCAATTCACTAGACTTGTACATATGAACTATGACTTCATAACTCTATAAGCGAGCAGAATGACTCGTAGTCTTGATCCTTATTTGAATAAAACTAGGTTTGAGTGCCCAAATCTTAGGGAATGTAGGTAGTTCCATTGAATGGAGATGTTAATGAAGAAGGTGAAGTCTCCCAAAGAAAGGCTCACCCAAGGCTTTGTAGATGGAAAGAAGAGATGATTATTTAGGGTTAAACCACTTACTTTGTCTCCTTAGAATTAGACTTTTCTTTCATTTGAGCTTTACCAACGGACGCATTTAGGCCACAAATTAGGATTTTGTCGCTACCTATCAAAAGTACCTATTTACCTAAACAATGTAGTTCGGGCAAGTAGGGTCAAAATCCCTGATATCCTAAGAGACTATCATAGATTTATGTTATCTATGATTCCAACTTCTATTAGTAAAATCACAAATAAATAAGGATTCTAACTAAACTATAGACTAGACCAAACTGAAGTAAGACATGAGTTATAACTAGGACTGATATCAATATAGAGACAAACATATAGGACAAAGAATCCCCACTAATATGAGTAGATATAGATTTCATACCTGACCCCTCGAATTCAATACATAGAGCAATTCCTAAGACAAATGTGCCCTCAATAATACTAAGGATCTCTCTCGACTATCAATAGCTTCTCCCAAAGGCAATCATACCTACTTTCATGGAATCATGCAATAAGAAGACATTAAACACAACGTTCAAATAGTCTTAATGGTCACGACGTATACTTTCGTGATCATCACTCACACCTTTACCAATGATTCTAATTTAGATTATGAATTTAATTTTCCATTGAACTAAATCCATGCCATTAATTAACTATGTATAGTCTTTTAATGGTGTTAAAGCCAATCATAGATTAAAAGAATTGATTCATGCATTGAGATTCGGGTTTCAAGATTCATTTATACCTAACCCATATTAGGGTTCATCGGGATCCTAGTAGAAAACTACTCACACATGACTAACATAAAATCAATGAAAATAATCAAAGTAGACATTAAAAATTATAGAAAATATGCTAAAGACAATAGAGAGAAAAAATACTAAAAACTAAATGCAAAAACAAACTAGAATTTGCTATCAACAACGCTAGAGTATGCTTCGAATCTGAGTACTTCAAATGAAATCTAAGAGAACTAGAGAAAACTAGAGAATACTTGAGAGAAAACTAGAGAAAAACTGAAGAAAACCTAACGTCTATAATCCTCTTTAACTTAGAAAAGCATTAAGTATATATACAAAACAACCGGCCTTAAAATAGAAAAGCGCAGAAAAATCGACACAGCAAAGGGGACTTGATCGAGTGCTCTGTACACTCGATCGAGTGTCTTCTCGTTAGGCTAAAACTCAGCAAAGTTCAAAATTGGCAAATCTAGTAGGGACTCGATTGAGCACTCTACACACTTAATAGAATGTCTTCCCATTCTATACTTTTTCGCCTAGAAGCCACTTTATACCTGATTTCATGCATACACTCGGTCGAGTCTTCGGCCATACTTGACCAAGTCTCTCTATTTTAGACTGGTGTATCCTCTATTCCACTTCTTTTCTTCATTCGTGATTTGGCTACCGGATAACCATTTCCTGTAGCTTCGTGTTGGTTCATCTCGACTCCCAAGACTCCATAAGATTCCCTTCATTACATCTTGAACTCATCCCATTGTATCTTGAATACATCCCATAAGGTATTGAACTTGTTCAATGAGATCTTGAACTCGTCTCATGACACGAAATCTCAGAAATCCTTAAAAAAAGCATAACAAACACTATGAAAACCCATGAGCTCATCACATGAAAGCAAATAAGCATAATTTAACAAAAAGTAAGTTAAAATGCATTTAAACTATATATAAATGCCCCTAATTAATATACCCTTAATATATATATTTATATAATCCAATTTATGAGTAATTTCTAATTTTATGTTTTGATGTTCTATTTCGTTATTTGCTTGTTTTGCTTTGAAATTCATTTCTAGATTAGTGTATTAGATTAATAATTGCAATCAATTCAATGGAGTCAATTATTAGTAATGAGTAGTTAGATTAGTTAGGGGATAGGGTGAAAACCTAATCCCGTACATGAGTATTGACTAAATTATGGGTTTGGCGCTGGGTTGATTTTGATTTGGTGTTCCAATGTTAGGTTTTGATTAAAATCTAGATTTGTCCATATAGATTTTACCCTTCATATTCCTTGATCGTGTCATTGAAAAATGACGGTTGGGATAGTGAGCCATAGTGTTTGGAGTATTAATATTCAAGTTGCTATATTAGTGTTTAGTCGTTATAATGTTGTTAGGGTTGCCTTAGATAGATGATTAGACGAGAAAATCTGATTGTAGTGTATGCTTCCTTGAAGATAATCGAAAGATCAGTTCTTAGATGAACCCACTTCCCTACAACATAGTTTTTGGTTAATGAGTTAGTGATAGGTTTATGATCCTCATTTTGTTTCATTCTTATGCCCAAATTCCCGCTTTAGCTTGTTCATATTTGGTTGGTGTTGAATTACGAAACCCTTAGTGTTTTACCTATCTTACAATAGCCGTTTAAAACCTCTCATTCATAATCTTAATTAGAATTAACAAATTTTTTCTATTTTTGTTAGAATTAGCTCGTATTCGAATTGTTTAAGTCGGTGTCTGTTAGAAGTCATTCTCTATGGATAACGACCCCTACTTCCCCATTACTTGTAATTGGTAAAGTCGAGGTTTTTTTATATTGGGTGTTGTCAACGACCAATCCATCTGGTCATTATCTATACCTAACCCATATTAGGGTTCATTGAAATCCTAGACTAAGGAGACTACTCACACATATTAAACGTAATTGAATTAATTAGAGAAAAAAAACCAAAAATTATAGATTACAAATACTACGAATGCATGAATTCTTCAAAGTGCTTGAAAGGTAATGCTAAAGCTATGAAAAACTACTGTAAACTAGTGTTTTGCGCCTCTATAAAACCTAGAAAACATGCCATAATATATAAGAATTACATGGACTTAAATAAGGAAAGTGCTAAAAACCAGCCTAGGGAATTAGACTCAGGCGAGTGGTCTCACTCGTTCGAGTTCACTCTCTTTTGGTCAAAAAAGAGGAAGAAGAAAAAAGGGGAAAATATAGCATGGACTCGGGCGACTGCTCTGCACACTTGGCTGAGTCCCTCTTCTTTCTTCACTTTTTCACCCAAAGCCAAGTTTCTACCTGAATGTGCTCTTAAACTCAGGCGAGTCCTCTACAATACTCGTTTGAGTCTCCTTGCTTTAAGCTCCATGCAATCAATCCTTCAACTCCTTTGTTTATAATGATTTGACCATTCATCAACAACTTCTTATGGCCTTGCGTTACTCTATAATGACTCTCAAGAATTCATAAACCGCTCCACTACATCTTGAACTCGTATCAACACCTCGAGATTGCTCTAGTATTCTTGAAAAATGATCAAAAACACTATAAACACCTATGAACTCTTTCTACGAGAGAAAATGAGCCAAATCTAACTATAACTAACCCGAAATGCACCTAAACTACATGAAAATGACCCTAAATACCCCTAACATAGGCTCGAATAGGATTTATCAATCCTTAAAAAGGAAGTTCAAGCTCAATCAGTTAAACTGCTTCTAACCCGTATACTAAAGAGTATAGGGTTGCATTGGTTGAGTGACTGATTGAGTTTGGTAGCCCCATAAATAAAAAGGAAGATTTTGAGGCCAATCTTTGTAATTTTCGATCATTTTCTAGATTATGATCTTAATTTTTTTATTGGTAGCTTTTATACTATTTGTATAAGGCCAATATGGGGATGACCAATGGTGTTAGACCTTATATTTGTTAAGGAGATCTTTACATTAATCATCAAAGTGTACTTCTTGGTCACTAATGAGTTCATGAGGAACACCATAATGCAAATTATTCTTTTCTACACAAATTAAGCCACTTGCTTGAAACCTAGTGACTTATAGGATTTCACTTCAATCCATTGAGTGAAGTAGTCTATTGCTACAAGTATGAACTATTAATCTCCATTGCCCGCAGGTGTTATCTTGCCAATGATGTTGATACATCATGTTGAGAAGGGTTAGGGTGACAAATAAGGGTGTAAGAACAAAAGGAGGGATATGTTGCAAATTTTCCTACTTCCGGCAAGTGATACACTTCTTAACTTATAAAGTGCAATCTTGTTCCATAGTAGTCCAATAATATCTCAATCTTGATATTTTTAGGGCCAACATCTGGCCACTCATGAATACACACACCGCTATATGGACAAAAATCTGTTATAGTTACGACCTCTTTCTTGTCGATGCATCTCAACTCAATACCCTCGTAAGTGCACTTGTGTAGTTGATCACCTTGAGTAATAAATTACACACCCAATAATTCTAAGGCTCTTTGATCATTTTTAGAGAAGTTTGAAGGGCACTATTTGTTTTGTATGTATTTCAGGAGATTAGTGTACTAGGGTTCACCATCCTCTACGCCACTGTCAAGAACGTTGACTTGTGCTACTTCCGACCTCCTTCTAATGGTAAGAGGCATACCATTTGAGTTGGTGGGAATGTTGACCACTGATGCGAGATAAACTAGTATATCGACAAATTGGTTTTAATCACAAGGTAAATATGTGAACTCAATTTCTGGAATTTTTTTGGCTAAGTGCTCAAGAGAATCTTGATAGGGCATGCTTTGTTGTGCTATCAACCATGATACCATTGTATGGTAGGGGACACTCATGTTTTAGACTAGCCTAATTCAAATCTTGATAGTTAACCACATTTGGACCATGTCGTCCTTCTTTGGAATAGGGACTATGTTTACGATCCAATCAAGGTAGTTTGCAACCTTTGCTTCCAATTGTTTTTCTACCTCTTCTTTTATTTTTAGAGTTACATCTTATTTCATTTCCCATAACTTCTTTTTTACTAGTTTCAACCTCGGGAGGATCAGAATGGTATGTTGTGCAATATCTCAGTCTATTCCTTACGTAACAAAGCTGGGCATGAAAAAGCCCCTATAGGCCCTAAGACCGTGCAATCCATGGATGCCCTAATAGTTGGTTGAAGCTATGCTTGATGTTTAAGACTTTAAAAGTTGGCCCTTCCTTGAATTGTCCAAGATTAGGAATAGGCAAATTGTCCCAAGAGATTGACGATGATAGTTGTCATACGCTCATACCATTTGAATTTAAGGAGTAAATATAGAAACAAAATTGTGTCTCGCAGCCTAGCGGTTAATGATAAACCAACCCTTGTAGGTGAACTTAGCTTGGGTCAAAGTTGAGTACGTAACCCCGAAAGGCCCTACACACAACATGAGCCCAAAACACTTACCATGGCCTAAAACATGACCCAAAAACCATGCAAAAGAAGTTGCTCAAAGCACAAAAGCCCAACGCTTGAAGTTGGCGTTAAACGCAAGAACTGAATCTTGACCAACTTTAGGCGCCTAATGCCAAGTTTGTGCATTGCCTTGGCATTTGAACTGAAATGGAATTAGAGTACTTGCCAGTTTCAGCATCCGACGCCCACCCTTGAGCACTCGCCCGAAAGCGCTCCTACCTCATTTCAAGCCTTTCTTCAACTAAGAAAAAGATTCCCTTTTAGAGCATTAAATTTCCAACATGTGAGTCTAATGCCCTAAGTTGGCATCCGACACACAATGTTGGCATCCAATACCCAGCAAATCGACTCTTTTAGCTTGTAAATATCCCTAAATTTTATGAATAAGGGGTCAGCGTTTCATATATTTTGAGACACCATTACTATGCCAAAATACATTCCCAAAACAATCTCATTGCCTCTCAAATATCCTTCCTACTAACTAAGGATCATTCAAAGCACATCTTGCCTCAATAAAACAAGGAAACGTTACCCCTTCAACATTAAATCAATCAAAAGGACTCTTCTTAATGGTAAACACCGAGGAGCCTTCTCAAATTCAATATTATATTTTATTTTTGGTCTATTTATACTCGGTTTACCTTCCATTCTTTGGATTCATTGTCTTTCATCCACTCAAGAGCCTTAAATTTGAATCTTTTTATGATGGTTGTGGAAGATGCAATTGTTAACCGGCTTTTAGCATCGTTTACTAAAAGACTAGTTACACAAAAAATATTTGTAATCACCCTAATACTACTACAACTAGTGTAATGGTAAGTCGGGGATCGAACCTCAAGGACAAGGGATGCTAGGTTTTAGACTTGATGTAGAGAGTTTATTTGAGATATGAATTGTTAAACTATACTAATGACAGGAAAGTAAAGAAAGAATAAAAACGAGGACAAATAGCAATGAAAAACAAATAGGGATAGATTAGCTCCATCCTAGGCAGGACAATAAAACTAGTAGATAAACTAGGTCAGAGGAAATCAATCAACAATCAATCAAGACACTCTAAATAACGAGAGGAAGTTTGCAACCCTATAAATCACATGAACAACCTATAATCGCCCTATGTCTCCTAAGGAGTGGCAGGACAAGATTCGCATCGAATGTCAATCAAATAATCATCGATAATCTCAAACCCTAACCCTACGCATGAAGAACAAGCCAAACCTAGGGTTTCACCAATCAAACCCCTAAAAGAACTACTCACTCATAGGCATAAATGGAGACATAATAACAGCAAGAGTAATGAAATCAATAAAATAAATAAGTGAAAGAATTAAACAAAATAGAGCAATAAAGGAAATGATAACTTACGTGAATGAAATTGCTTGAATGAAAGAAATTATGAATCCAAAATACAATACTTAAAAAGGAGAGAAATGAAAGCTTTGAATCTAAACTAGAGCATAAATGAAATGAAAAGCAATAAAATGATGTTCCAAGTTGAGGCACAAGAGCTCTCAAAATAGGCATAAGGGTTTTATACAGAGAAACGGGGTATTTATACCCTAAGGACATAAGGGGGTAAAACCCTACAAGAACCCTCGAGGGACGGCTTACAAAGGAATAATTTTTGCCGGAAAAGGAGGCCATTTGACCGAATTTACAAGGGATTCGGCCGGATGGTGATTCTGGCGAATGGTGGTCTGATTCGCCCAAAACAGAAATTCGAGTAGAGTAACATAAGTATGTCCACCATTCGACTGAAGGAGACTTTGATTCGATCGAATGGACCATGATTCGGCCAAATGGGATCTAATTCAAATATATCAGAGAGCTTGAATCACATGCTTGAGTTCTTGTCATCCATTCGACCGAATAGTGCTCAGATTCGGTCAAATCTGAGCCTGAATCTTGCTAAACAGCTTCTTCGAAGTGTCTAGTGGCTTCTAAACTTCGTGGAATCTTTGAGAGTGACTTAGAATGCATACCCAATCTTCAATACCCGCATCTAACCTCTTGATAAGAGTGTCAAAGCCTTAAACACGTCGCATTTTACCTTATAATCATCGAAAATACCTGAAATGACCTTAAAACAGCTCGAGGACAAGATCAAGGTAAAATTAAGTGTAATGTTTATAAAATCAATCTAAAACTGCGAGACTCGACACTACAACAGGGTTGTAAATGTGCTTAAAAACCAGCACTGAACAATCCTTTTCTAAATGAACTCTTATTTCAATTTCTAAGTAGCTTTGGTGAGCCTTGATCTACCAAATAGACATCAACCTTGATGTTCTCTTGTGATTAACTCTAATACTTTAATTTCTATGCCTCTTTTACCTATGATGTAAAGATTTAGGTGCAACTCCTACTTCACTAGGATAAGTCTCAAAACCCTAACTTTGAGCACCTCATTCAAGGAACCATTTTCATAGGTTGTCTCCACTTAATCTTTCAAACAACCCCTTCATCTTGCATTCTATTTAATGTAATTTACTTATATCATGAAAGTTTCTTTTTCTTAATGAAGAGACTTGGACATCTCTATTCTCTTTAGACTCGATCAATCTTTGACACTTTTTATGAGCAAACCCTAGGTATACATCATACTTAGCTTGAATGTACATTTAGGTGTTATCCTAGAGGCTCATTTCTTATTCAAGCATCGTGAAACATATTTTGATCTTATTTTTACATCTTTATGTCAATGATATTCTTAGAATAGAGCACATAAGTCTTCATGAACAATACTCTATTGTAAGTTGAAGTTCATAATGAGGATGAGTCTCTTTAGACTCTATTATTTATTTGATTAACAATTCGTCAACTCATAACCATGCATAAATCATACCTTACATCTTACAAACATTGACTATTATTGCTTTCTTTCAATTTTACACTTTTAGTTATGCACTTTTATTTCATGATCCTTACTATGTAATGAATATGTATGACCACTTTTATCTTTTTCATTAATTCAAGACCTATTGAAAAGCAATAATGCCTAATAAGATAAGTTTGGACAACCACCGGAAACCTTAAACTTATGAACTCTTAAAAAAGTGATCACTTAATCTAGATTTATGTGCATAAAACTTTACTTGTCAAACCGACTAAATCTAAAGTGTGCTTTTCCTTTGTATTTTGCATGTTTGCCTAGAAACAAAATCTAACTTATTCTTCATCTTAAATAAATTATTTAGCACATAATTCTTGGTTTGAAATAAGTTTCTCATTCTAGAAGCTTCTCATGGTTCGAAGACCGCTAATGTGAGTCATTTGGGGATTCAAACCCAATGGATGTTCGAACATGCCTTAAATTTTTTGTAGCGACTCCTTGACCCATACAACTTTGGAAATCCATATAGCTGATCCTTAATGACCCATAAATTAATTAGGGCACTTGTGGGGGAAAGCCCCCTTCCTTTCCTTTCACTGAAAAAGGAAGGTTGGGTTGTAAAAAGCCAAGCTCTCTAGTGCTGATTTATTTATCGAATCACCCACTCGTAACCTTGTTGGATTCATTGACCCTTAAAACTTTTTCCTAAAATGCACCTAAAAATTAGCAACTCCACTAGGGAGATGTATGCCTAAAGTATACTTGTCTATGCGTGTGAATGAGCAACTAAAAAAAACTTGATTAACGTGCTTACAATTTGGTTTAGATTATGTTAGGCATTATTGCATTCAAGCATGTGGTTTTCTGTGTGTGAAAAGTCGCAATCTTAGGACCCATCCCATAATATTGTGTTCTACATTTAAGACAAATTGGGAGTAGCGGATTAGTAAAAAATTGATATAGGCTCATGGTGCGACCTTTGAATTTTCCAAAAATTACCAAATCATGGCACTTGGCACATGCTCATAGCGTTGTATTTGGGGGGGGGGGGGGGGGGGAGTGGGTTATCCTCTCACTTTGGCCTCTTTCAAGTAGTGGCTCTATGTGAATGGATCTTACTCTAAAAAAATTAGCTCATGTAAAACATAAAACATTGGCTAGGTGGAGACTTTGTATCTTGCGTTCAAACAAGCATGCTAACGTGACTACGTGAATCTTTGTGTAATTTTTATGTTATTTGCGTTAACATTTGGAATCTTGCCTTGAAAAAACCTATGGAAATCTAAACCCCTAAATGAATTATATTACACACATCCTTGGTCCATGATCACCAATTAGGATCATTCACATCATTTCATGCATAAACATCGCGTACAAACCGCATCATGCCTATGCCTTGGCTCATTATGTCTCATCATGTTCCATCATGCCAATATCATGCCCTACCATGCCAACCAAAATCCTAGCTTCGTGACTCAAGATGACCTAAACATGGTAAAACCCTGACTTTACCTTACAAAATGACCCGAACACGGTAAAATCCTAACATTACCTAACAAAAATGCCTCAAATCGGTAAAATCTCGGTTAACCCTCAAAATTGCCTCAAAACACAATGAAAACCTAACCTCATCTCTCAAATGTCTCAAAGCTATCAAACACGGGGAAAACCATACCTCTCCTCTCAAAAAAACCAAGCCACGGTGAAAAGACTATCTTATCTTAGAAATGTTTTGCACCTAGTAAAATCCCGAATTTACCATCGATAGTCGCACTAGTAATATCCCGAATTTATCCTTGAGTTTCCACACTAGTAAGATCCCAAACTTTCCACCAAAATCCTATTGGGTTAAAAATTCAAAAATACCCCATCTAATCGGTAAGATCCTAATCTTACCACCAAAATCCCATTAGGATGAAAATCCAAAAATCACCCCATCCAATTGGTAAAAACCAGACCTTTCCTCAAAAATCCTATTGGGGTAAACATCCAAAATCACCCTATCCAATTAGTGAAAACCCGACCTTCCCACTGAAATATTATTGGGCTAAAATCGTGAATTTACCCTTCACCAGCAAAAACCCAAAATTTCCTTGTTATGGAAAAGCTTCGAAACTACCCTTAAGTTCCACAAAAGCCTTAACCCCGACATGGGAATTGTGTCTATTAAGTCCATACATATCGAGTTCATCTTATTAATATGGAATCATTCTTATAATGAAGGCTGACACCCTAAATGATGAGTGACATTTATATCACTCATTTTTATCTTCATAGCAGAGTTTCTTACTCTTTTTGGCATAAGTTCGTCCTATTTTTTCTTATTTTTCATCACTTTGTGCATAGTCTAGGCTTTGGAGCATTTCTACTTTTTCTTGCTTTCCTTGAATTCTCGTTAACTTTTCTACTTTTATGCATGTTTTCATGGCTTGATGTAGGTATCTAATGTGCTTGATCACGAGAACCAAAGAATAGAGATGTATAGTAGAAAAGGTAAGAAGAGAAACCAAGAGGTTGCTCAGAATTTAAACCAAGAGGCCTCTCAAGAGAAAAAGACCTAAGAAGGCGCTTACTCTGTCACAAGCGACCGCTCAGTTTAATGGAAGTGAATAGGTAGAGAGCAACTAGTAGATGTCAAGCGGTCTATAAGAGGTCACTTATTGGCCAAAGCGGCCACTCAAGGTTATATTGAGCGTCCGCTCAGTTTGCTAGAACAAGGAGATAGAAGCTTATGAGCGGGCGCTTGACCTTGAACTAGTGCCCGCTTAGTTGTTTTTTGGCAATTCTGTAGCTTGTTCGAACTCCTCTACGGGAATCAAGAATGGCTAAAATGGCATGAAGGAAGGCATTATGGGAGACATTCATAAGAAGTAGTTTTTAGACCTAGAGAGCTCTTAGGGTTTCTTTATCGTTCTTTCACAAAACCTTTGATTACTAGTAGATTTTTCATCAGTTTTTCGTACTCTCATCGGATTTGCAATCATTACTTATTAGACATCGATTCCTTATCAATATTTTAGTATTTATTTCACTTTCTCTTGCTTTATATTTCTTAGTTTTAATTTATTTTCTGTTTTTGTTAATTTATGTTTGATTATTATTAGTTTCTTGTATAGTTTTGATCTTTGTTCTTTGTTAATTTGCTAGTATGTCTCGTTATTTTGATTATAAGATGTTTTTTGTTAATTATGAGTAGTTAATTAGTTAGGGGATAGGGTGAAAACCTGATCCCGAGCATGGATGATGTTTAAAGTATATATTGGTTTCTTGATGATTTATGTGTGGTTTAATGTCGGGTTTTGGTTAGAGTCTAGATTCGCCATATAGATTTCTTCCATTGCTTTCCTAGGTTGAAGACATTGAGAAATGAAGATTTAGGTAGTGACCTAATGTTAAGTGTTGTTAACTTACATGCTATTAGTTGTTAATTTGAATCTATTGTGTTGCTTGGATGCTTTAGAATACGATAAGAATTCCATTGTTCATGAAGCTTCCCTACAAGCCTCTGATACTGATTTTTGATCTACCATCTTATCTTCTTCTATTATCTGTAACCCATGATTAACCATCATTGGTGTCTCTACTGGCTTACAGTCCATCATCCAAGTTTTTGACAAAAGATCTATAATGTATTTCCTCTGAGAAATGAAGATTCCTAATCTTGATCTAAGGACTTCGATTCCTAGAAAATATTTAAGATTTCCTAGATCTTTCATCTCAAATTCCTGAAATAATTTTAATTTCAGTAATTCAATCTCCTCCTTGTCATTCCCTGTGATAATGCTATAGTGAATCTGCCGAACCAAGCTCTAGGTGACTGTTTAAGCCCATATAGAGGCTTTTTTAGTTTACATCCCTCTCCTTTAGAAAAATCCTGGGAAAAACCCGGAGGTGGTTCCATGTATACCTCTTTAGCGATTTCCCCATGTAGGAAGACATTTTTCACATCAACCTAATACAGAGGCCAATCTTTGTTTGCAGCTACTGAAAAAGTACCCTAATTGTGTCAATCTTGGCTACTGGTGAAAACGTCTCTAAGTAGTCAATTCCATATACTTGTGTGTACCCTTTAGCTACAAGCCTTACTTTATACCTCTCAATACTCCCATCTGCTTTATAATTGATGGTGAATATCCACCTAAACCCTACAGGTCTTTTCCCTTCTAGAATAATGCACTTGACCCGGTACTGTTTTTCTCGAGTGCATTAATTTCTTCTTTCATAGCCTCTTTCCATCTATTATCTTTGAGTGCCATCTCAATACTCTTCGGTGTAGTATCGGAGTATAACATTGTATTAAAGGCTGCTGCACTCTTAGACACCCCATTGTTCTCAGAGACAGGATATTTTGATCTCTGAGCCTCAAAATATGGTTCATACCTCTTTGGCGGGATTCCCATGGTTTTCCTGAGAGGAAGAGTATATCTGCTACTTAGATCCTCTTTTTGAGGATCTCATGAATCATCTTCCCCGGAAAGGCAAATTAGCGGATACAGTATCACTTATATCAAGAGAATGATCAAGATTTACCTTTTCTGGACCATCAGTCGGGAGTCGTATTGGACAGGGTATTGGCAGCTCTATAGTGGTGGGAGTCTCTGCAGCATTACTTACTTGCTCCTTTTTGTTTGTAATAACTCCCCCTGAATGGGTTAGCCAAAGTAGACTCAAATCCTGATTCTCCCCTTGAGATCTATGGTGATGGAAAAAATAGGCATCTTCAAAGAAGTCACAATCCATAGTAGTATACATATGATTAATAACCGGGTCAAGACACCTATATCCCTTTAGGTTTACCCCGTATCCAACAAACACACATTTGGTAGCTCGGGATTCAAGTTTATTACGACTTCTTTTAGGTAAATTTACATATGTAGTGCAGCCGAAAATTCTAGGTTGGAGAGAATGGGTTGATGGTATAAATAATGTGTGCAAAGGGTGTCCAACGGTGTATGAAACTCTAAGGCCTTAGTAGGAAGACGGTTAGTTAAGTAATTAGTTGTAGCTACTGCTTCCAGCCAATAATGAGTAGGAACATGGGATTCTAACATCATTGCTCTAGTCATTTCGAGTAAAGTTCTGTTTTTCCTTTCCGCTACACCATTTTGTTGTGGGGTGTCGGGGCATGTGGTTTGATGAATGAGCCCATTATTAGAACAAAACATTTTCATATCAGAATTAATAAATTCCCCTCCATTATCGGTTCTCAAGCTACGGATTTTGGTTTGAAATTGGGTATGAATCATATTGTAAAAGCTCACAAAAACTTGAAACACCTCATCTTTATTTTTTTAAAAATAAACCCAACTCATTCTCGTGCAATCATCAATGAACAACACAAAATACGATAAGCTATGTGGTCCAATATGTGGTGCTGGTCTCCAAACATCCGAATGTACAAGCATAAAAGTTTTAACGGCACGATTGAAACTAGCAGAATATGAATTTTTATGACTCTTAGCTAACACACACGATTCACAATTCAGTTTTATTTTCGAACCTTTAAGAGAAGGAAAAATGCATTCTATATATCCTAAAGATGGGTGCCCAAGTCGAAGATGCCATCTCCATAGTTTTTATTCAACTGACTCATGAGCAAGTGCCACATTGCTTTGTTGAGACCCCGTATCCACATAGTATAGGCCAGTTTTCTCAATACCATACCCAATAGTCCTCCTGATCCGATAATCCTGCATGGTAAACAAACCAGGTTTAATTAGAATATTATATCCAAGTTCCCGAGTTAGGTGACTAATCAAAATTAATTTATGCAATAGTTTCAAAACAAGAAGAAAGTTTTTTAGAGTAACATTCGGAAGAATATTGATTTCCCCGGTTCCTTGTATTTTGACATATTCGCCGTAGCCATCTGGATAGAGGTTTTATTACTCTTCCTAATTGTCTGAAAATCCCCGGGGTTGTATGTCATCGTGTCTGTCACCCCACTGTCAAGGATCCACATTGAGTTTTTAGGCCCAAACACTGAATTCCTTTTTTGGGTCGCATTATACAACTTTGGGCTTGTGTGTTTTGCAGCTTCTAGGGTTTGTGTTTTAGGGTGTATTTTAATCAAGGGTGGGGATTGAGTTAGTAAATCTTGCAATGCTTGTGAGTCTTTGGGAACACCACCTTTGATTTCTTGATTCTTGGAACATTGGGAAGGCTGAAACCCAGCGTAAGGTATGCCTCTTTGTGTTTCGTGTATGTTGCTGTGTATATCTATGCTCCTTAGTGATTTATGGCCATTTACTTTCTTACCTTGGCTTTCCTCCATGGATTCTTGGTCTCTCTGAGTCGTCTCCTGGGCATCTCCTTCCTCCTTCTCTGGTAAGCTCCCTCTTACGCACAGCACACTGTTGTCCCTTTCGTCGTCTTTCTTCGGCCCAGTTGCTAGGTTCTTTCCGGCTTGCCCCCCTTTTTGTGCTTGCAAATTGGCTCACCATTTTGGGTATCTGATTAGTTTGAAGCACCCACTCTTGGTGTGCCTTCTTCCTCCACAATGGCTACACTATAGTTTACTCTTATCCCCTTCCTCTCGTCGGGTCTGATTTTTTCCGGGTTTGGATCTTGTGGCTAAGCCACTTCCTACCCCAGATAATGTAGCCTCGGTTGACTCAGGTCTGGTATGAATCACTCTTCTTGATATTTCCCTCCTGATGAATGCATATGCCTCCTCCACCGAGGGAATTAGTTCTTTATTTAGCAGATCCCTTCGGTCAGTATCGAAGGTGTCATTAACTCAGGCCAAAAACTGGTAGAGTCTGTTTGTTTGAGTCATTTTGTTATATGTGTTGATGTCTTTGGTGCAGGACATGAGGTTGGGTATTTTTTGTCAAGTTTTTTCCATATGTTGATGAGCTTACTGTAGTATGATTCAATTGTGTCTTTGCCTTGTCTTAGTGTGTTTGCTTTGACTGTTAAGTTGTATGTTTGAAGTCCATCTTATCCACTACTATAAAGCAATTCAATTCCTTTTCATAAATCTTTTGATGTAGGATAGTCTAGAAATTGAGTTACTAGGTCTACTGATATATTTTCTATGATCCACGTAAAG
Source organism: Dysphania ambrosioides (assembly GCA_026401315.1). Classification (NCBI taxonomy): domain Eukaryota; kingdom Viridiplantae; phylum Streptophyta; class Magnoliopsida; order Caryophyllales; family Amaranthaceae; genus Dysphania; species Dysphania ambrosioides. Next base: position 17,090,624 of record CM048667.1, read on the forward strand.
ACCATAGAGTCTTGTTGCGCCCACTTGATGTAATCAGGGCTATCAGTTGCTGGTGGGGGAGCAATGATCTGGCTGAGCTTCCCTCGCCCGCTGATAGCCAAGAACATCAATTTGGACCACTTTGTGTAATTGTGGTGGTTTAGCTTCTCGCTTAGATTGACTGAGGACTGATTTTCAGCGGTTTCCGGACCTCTGGTGGTGTTTAACTGATGAAACAGTTGCACCAATTGATCCATGGGAACTAGTTGGGTAGTTGGTTCCTTGGATTCTTTCGAGTCATTATCTTGCGACATGGTAAGTCAAGTAAGTGTTTGGTAAATGATGAGGGTTGTGTTTGAGGTTTCTTGGATTAAAAACCCTATGGCTTTGATACCATATGAAGATTATGTATCTAAATTGTTGTGTATTATTAATCAATTGGTTACAGCAATGACCTATTTATACCTTCTGATATAACCCTCTTATTTGAGGTATATCCAAAGTATTCTTTCTAGTACTCTTGTATTTGTATCCTATTATACTTATTCTTCCTAGTATTCTTGTATTTTGACTCTTATTATAATTTTGTTAATCATTATCTTATTCTACAGTTACAAAGCTAGATTTTAATGTAAGTGGAAATAACATGGAAATGTGCAAATAGGTTCATGGAGTCACACTAGCAAGATAGCAAGGATGCATGATGCAAAAGTCTCCAGCTAGCTAAGGTTATAAGTTTATAATGCTCTAAGGTTGGATTAACATGGTTATAGAGTCTATTTCTAAGAGGAAGATCCATCCACTTTTAGCCACTTCTTAAAAGAGGCCAAATTGAGAGGACAAACACAATGTTAGGAGCGCATGACATACACCATAGTTTGGAATTCTTTGGTAAAGCCAAATTTTGGGCAATGAGCCTTAATTAGTTTTTGGCTAAACTTCCACTTCCAATTTATCTCGAATAACATGCATGATATAAGAACTGCCTAAAGATAGTATTAGAAATATTTTAAGCGTAGTAAATTGGATTTTCTTAATTGCTTATTTGCGCATGTAGCAAAGCATATTAGGTGAAAGAACCCCAACAAATTTGCCAGTTTTGTAGGGGCTTTTGTGAATGCTAAGGCTCAAGAAGCCAACTAGGTTTAGGGTGGACAACTTGATGAGTAAGACACCACTAAAGGGCCAAGTTTTTTACAACCCAACCTTTCCTTCTTGGCAAAGAGAAATGAAAAGGGCCCCTTCTCCACTAGTACCCTACATATTGTGCACGTCTTCAAGGGTTGGCTACACATCTTTTTCTATCCTTGTATAGATTTGATCCAAAGGGTAATGAGGAATTGCCATCAAACCTTTAAGGGCTATTTAGACACCTAATTGGATTAGATTCCAAAAATGACTAGCGTTACTGATAAATAAACCAAAGGTGGGTTAGGGAATGAGAAATCTACGTCAATCTAAATATGCTAAGCAAACAATTTTATCAAGATGGAATAAGTTAAAATTGGAGAGTTTTGAGCCATTCATGTACAATCAAGAGAGGCACACTCTAGATTAGGTTAGTTAGCAAGTAAAGATTTAAGAAAGTAATCTAGATTATGGAGATCACTTCTTAAAGTCCTCAAGATTAAGGGGTCCTAGACCAGTTGTCCAAATTTATCTTATTAGGTATGAAGGCACGTCAATTGGTCTTGATTAAGTGTATAAAATGAATGTTGTCACACAATTACAACATAATAGGAAGCAAGTTAATAAAACTATAAAATTAAAATTATGAGAATTTAAATAAAGTGATTAAAGGGATAAATTCAAAGATAAGGAATGGAGCTTAAGGAAGTTACTCCTCATGACATAATTCAACCAAGAAATGATTCTAGTTTTAGAGGAGTTATATAGTTTATCCCTAAAACATTATTGAACTAAAAATAAAAGAAACATCAAAATATGATTTATGATTCTAGGAAATGAGCTTTTAGGAAAAGCCTAAACATTCATTCAATTTTTATAAACATGTAGGGTTTTTCTCATGTAAAGAGCAGATGTTCAAATATCTTTAGTATATTCTAAATAAAAATATAAGGTTCATAAAGTAGAAGAATTGCAAGTAAATAAAGATGCAAAGTAAGAGGGGTTGCATTAGGCTTAGAAGAGTCCATCACATGAGAGTAGATCGTTGAAGATGATGCTCATGAGAGGATCCTTGGTTAGTTACCATTGACGATAGGGTTTTTCTCATATAAAAGATATGGTATAAATATTCCTAATGGGTATTTATACAATTAGCATTAAAGAGGATCTAATTGAAAGCCTAATCCAAGCCAAGAAGCCATGCAAGACTTGAACAATGAATATAACAAATTCGGACAATACCATCTTTAGCACAAGTCATTTATGGCTTAAGTATAAGTCTATTGACACAAAAAAGAGATATCTAGATGATTCAATGCAAGTTTGAAACAATAGTAGTTTTAATGTACATGCAAGATTAGAACTTTACAACAATACGGATCAAACAATAGTTTTGCAAGAAAAAACCTAATGTAAGTATTCAAATTTTGTTTATCTTAAGATTAATTAGCCTATGTGAATTTGTAATCTAACCTAGAATAAGATTAGGTAATTCTTGTTGGTTTTGATCCTAAATCACGTAACCAAGATAGAAGTAACAAAACCAATTACCTTACAGAAAATCACCAAATAATTGCAACCTTTGGGCATCCCTAAGAGTATTGAGATACAGATCAACTTCTCAACAATATAAGGCTCCAAGAACACTCTCCAAGTATCCAAGTTTGGAGTATAAAGGAAACACTTGTTAAAAATAACAAAAAGCGTCAATATCAAAAAGAAAGAAAAGATTTTTGTGTTCATAAGATTTTTTATGATGATTCAGGTGGCTATATCTCCCTATTTATGTCTTTGGATAGGTAGCCACCTCATCATCCACCTAAGAAAAATTAGAGTATGACAAGGACTCAAACTATTCCACCTAATTAAAGAAGAATCCTAAAGAAACATAAATAAAAAGCAAACGCTAATAACTAACTTTCCTTGTTTTGAGGAGAACAACTAGTCTCCCTTAATTCAAGGAATTACACACACCTATATCTAATTTTAATTAGATATTATTGATTAAAAGAAACCTAATTAACCTATTTTTATCATTTGTTGCAAGCCCATGTGATCTAAGAAACGCCACCAAAGTTTCCCTTTAGGTCCAATTATTCTTCAAATATGTCATTGGCCTTTTATATCCCACTAGCAACCCTTGCACCTTATACGGAAGTGTTATGGTTTAAATCTTTATTAAAGTTTTTTCCCAAGGTATTGAGACTTACTTGAGTTTGTTTTACCTATTTGGGCTTAGGTTAACTAGGGTCAAGTAGAATATTCATATTTTTGAATCTTTTTATTTTCCTAGTTGAGTTAGGAAAAGTCTTCTACTAATCCTAATTGACTTAGTCCTAGTTAGAATATGAGTCAAGGGTTGCCTTGCTGCCCAAGGATATGTTAGTTTCCTAGATAAAAAAGGATTAGGTATTTGTATTTAAATAAACTTGAGCTAGGGACATATCCTATTCTAAGTAGGAGTCTAGCATGACTACTATAAATATAGGGGTCATGTACTCAATTTGCATTCAGAAATTAAGAAAATAACTTTATTTAAGAACGTGGACCTACAATTTTCTTAATTTTGCTTAGTTTACTTGTATGAGGTAGTATTGAAGCTAAGTGGTTAAGTACTTAGTTCTAGAAGGTGGTCTAAGAAATTTAACAATTCTTTGAGTTTGTTCCAAGAGGTGGTCGAATTTCATTAACTAACCCACCCAAATTGCATTTATTTTGATCCAAAATATCATCAATTTGATTAAACTAAACCAAAAGGTAATTCTCATGTGAACTTTATAGTTAACCCTATAGATTTCACATCATATGGAATCAGATTTTGAGGTTGCATGTTTATGTTCAAGAACATTGCAAGAACTAATCTTTTTTCTCAAAATTTTGAGTGTTTGTAATTCATCTAAGAAGGTGAGTTGCTAAAGGATTTGATCAAGGAATACGTTTCAAGATCCAATTTTTTATGTTTCTAGTACATCTATGCTTTTCTATTCCTATTCCTAGTTGCGATAGGTTTGTTCTTTGATCATCACGATTTAAAGTTTTAAGTTCCTATGGTTTCTACGCATGATGATATGTTTAGCCAAATCTTAAACCAACTTAAATCTCTTGACTTGATTAAAGATCAACTTGATGCGGTCGAGGAGGATGGTAGGACATCCAGATTGCATTTTTGATGCATTGAATTGTAAGATAGATCAAAAGCTTGAGCCAAACTCTATAAATTACTTCCTCCACAAGAGTAATAATGAAGGGTTTGAAGATGAGTATATCAATTTTGGTGAGGAACCTAGCAAGCCTTATATTCCCATTGATGATAAATAAAATAAACTAGAAGACTTTATGGGTTTGGGAAGCCCTGAAGACTTATTAGGGCAGGAAAGCCAGGCTGACAAGGTAGTGGAGAATAAGGGGTTTGATAATGAGAAGGATTTTAAGGTGGCTTACATACGTGTTAAGGCTTGAAGGCTAGACATGTTGGGGGGGGGGGGGGGGGGGGGGGAAGGGAAGGTTAAAACATGGATGGGTTTAAAGAAGAAGATGGGAGCTAAATTTATATCGGAAGACTTTAAACAAGAGAAATACATGAAGCTCACCAATCTTTCTAAAGAGTCCATTCTTATGGATGCTTATATTACAGAATTTGAATGTTTAACTTTTTTTTGTGAGTTAAAAAAAGATTCCATGATTCTAGCTCATGTTATCAAGGATTAATTAGGCCCTTGGAATCAATTAGCCTTGGTAAACTTTTCTATAGGGAGTTACAAGGAGAAGATGTGGTTCGATGTGATTCCCATGAGTGCATATCATTTTCTACTTGGAAGACCATGACAATTCGATCGAAAGGTGATACATGAAGGGGATACTAATGAGTATTTGGTTCTAGATGGCAAGAAACAAATCAAGTTTCAACCTTATCACCAAAGGAGTATTATGCGCATCTATGTAAAACTCGTAAGGTGACTTATAGTGCATTGCCCAATTGATTAAAAGACTCCTATATTATTTATATAAACATATATAATTAAAGAATTAGACAAAAGATTAAAAGGATTATGCATTAAGAACGCATGTTAACAATAACTAAGGGAGCTATATTTGAGCTCTATTTGATGTTGGTGACTTTTTTTGTTGTCTTTAGATGCTAAAAAAACATATGGAAATCAACTTAGGAATATGGAAGCGCTTGAAGAAGGCCCTTACAAGGTAGTGCATAGAAAGAATTTCGATTCTTACCAAGTACTACTCAAGAAAGGAAAAAGCGTGACACTTTAAGCTCATGATCTAGTGTCGTTCTTTGACAAAACTTAAGGACAAGTTTTTTCAATATTGGAGGAATAATGCAATAATGTTATGGTTTAAGTATTTAATAATTTTTTACTAAGGTTTTGGGACTCACTTGAGTACGTTTTAATTGTTTTGGGCTTATAATTAGGGTCAAGTATATTAGTCACATGTTTTTAGTCTTTTTGTTTTCCTAGTGGAGTTAGGAAAAGTCTTCTACTAATCCTAATTAATTTAGGATTAGTTTTTTCTATTTAGAATAGGAGTCAAGGTTTGCCTTACTGCCCAAGGATACGTTAGTTTTGTGGATAAAAAGGATTATGTATTTGTGTTTAAGTAAAGTTAAGGTAGAGACATGTCCTAGTCCAAGTAAGAGTCTAGTATGACCACTACAAATAAAGGGACCAAATAATTATGGGTGTTGTTAAGGATTGGCTATGTGGCTTTTGTTTATTCTCATGTGGATTGGGTTCTAAGGTTAAAGAGGGGTCGCCACCAAACTTTTGAGAGTGGTTTATACACAACTGGGTTTGAATCCCAAAATAACTCGCGTAAACTGTCTTTGAACTTTGGTGGGTTCAAGAATAAGAAATCTATATCAATTCAAAGATGATATATAAGCATTTTCATTAAGATGGAATAAGTTAAGATTTGTTAGTTCCTAGGAATTCATTAAGATGGAACAAGTTCATATTTGTGCAAGTAAATCTAGATTAAGGTGATCAATTCTTTAAGAGGTCCAAAAGATTAAGGGGTTATAGAACCAATTGTCTAAATTTTTCTTATTAGGTGTTATAGCACTTTTAACAAGTCTTGATTAACTATAAAAGATAAATGTGGTAACACAATGACAACATAATAAGAGGCATGTTAATAAAAGTGTGACATTAACAGCACAAAAATTTAAATTAAGCGAGTAAAGATCAATATTTAAGTAGGTAAGGTTTGGATTATGCATGCAAATAAGTTTAAGGCTTACTCATTAAATGGAGAATTGAGCCTAAAGAGGCTTTTCTTCATGACATACTTTGACTAAAAAGAGAGTCTTGTTTTTAAGAGGACTTGTATTATTTAGCCCCAAATCATCATCGACTTGGAAATAAAAAGAACATCAAAGTATTCTTCATGATGCTAGAAATGAGCCTTAGGGTATCACTCAAATGCCCATTCAAGCATGATGAACACTTTAAGATTTTGCTCGTGAAAAGATAGGATTTTAATGAGTCCAAAGAGATTAAATATGTTCAAATTTGTTCATTATAAACTAAGTAAAAGACAGAAAGGTGCATAAAGTAAATACATTGCAATAAGCTAAGTAAAGATGCAAGGGAAGGACAACGCCTTAAGATTAAGAGGAGTCCATATCACAAGAGTGGATCCTAGAAGGTGGTGGTCAAAGCCAAGCTTTTGAGGTTGTTATATATGGATTCGTGGACCCGATGCTTAAAAATATGATGCAAAAATCATGGGTCTAAATTTTTGAGAAAAGGGGCCTCAAAATGGGAATAGGCTGAAATTTAAGCTTAGGCTCGAAAATGGGCTTGAGCCTTGATCCATTGAATAGGGCCTTGACTTAGGCTTGGTCAAATTTAGGCTTGACCATAGAGTTGACTTCCATGGGTTGGACCTTGACTTTGACTCTCATAGGTTGAACCTTGACTTTGGGTTTGACTTTCATGAGGTTGGACCATAAGTATAAGCGGCCTAAGCTTGAAATTAGGATATTCCAAGAGTATTTGGCATGGGTTCTACATTGGGCTAGAGTTGGAGTGGGCTAAAAGCAAGTGCAAAGGAGGCAAGTGTACATGGGCTTTGAAGGCTGTCTAAAAAATGAGATTTATGAAGCTTGGAAAGAGCTCTAATTGCAACCAAAGAAGCTCTTATGTTTCTTTTATTTTTCCTTTTATTTAAGAGTTTATGTTACTTTAAATTCCTATTTGGGGGGGGGGGGGGGATTAAATTTCTAGTCAGATTTTTAAAGCTAAGTAGTTTAAATCTTTAGGATTCTAGCTTAAAAAGAGGCATGGATTAAGGGGTTTTGCTGACCCTCTTTTACAAGTTTATTTTATAGTAGTTTATTATGATTTCTGTAAGGTTTTTACATGTGACAAACTTTCTAAGGCACCTCTTTCAATAGGTCATCCAAGTTTATTATTATTCAGTTGAAGAATATTTGAAAAAACCATGAGTTTTTGCTGTGAGTTCAAACACAAGAGTGTGAGAGCTTATAGTGTCCATTGCTAATCCTTTGGTGGCACATTGGATAGTGTTCTTGAAACCTTGAAAACTCTAAGTGGTGTATCTTTATCTTAGAGCAATCAAGGAAGCCCATAAGTACTTTTACTTGGTGAATTTTTGTATGGTAAAAGGTATTTTTTATCTATCTTTGTTGCTTGTCACTTGGTTAAAATTTAGAGAGAATTTCCAAACTGATTTAATTACTTAAAGCCACAAAATTTAACCTCATATATGCTTATTATTCTTGCATGAAAGGTGATATTTTGGCTTGAAAAGTTTGTGAAATTAAATTTGGTATTAGTTGGCTTAACTTGAAGTTTGGTTAATTTGTTACATGTTTGATGCATGAGGGTGTTTGGCTAGATTGTTGTTGAACTTTGCTAGAGAGTTTAGGACTTATTTATTTCGAATTTAAGTGGGAAGAAATCTGGATTATTTTTCTTAGATTAGTGAGTGAAGTCTTGGTTTTTATCACTATTTTCGTGGCTTTTCAATCTGGAAGAAATAATGGGTTTGCTTATTGGTCTCTTGTGAACTTGGAATTGTTACTAGTCATTTGGCATGAGATTTGGATTTTAAGGATTTGGGCTTTATGGAAATTCTTATGATCATAATTTCTTATTAAGACTTATAATTTCGTGGAATCATTGGGAAAACTCAAAACCTTGCTTAGATTCACAATAGAAATTACAAACAACCCATTTGGCTCATTAGTCAGTTTCAGGGAACAATTGAGTGTCTGTGAATTTCGCAAGCTTTGGGGTATCATTTGAGCATGTGAACTTATGCAGCCCTATGATAGGCTTTTCTAGAGTTTTTGCGAAAGGGGGCAAGGTGAGTGGACTTTGTAAGTGGCGCGTGGAATAGTGAGGAAGCTAAGGAATTGGCGTGGTTTTGCTGGATTGTGCAGAGAAATTTATTCTGGTTTAGAGCTTAATTACCTGATCCAAAAATAATCCATTATTCGAGATACCCACTAAGATCATCCCTCTAATGTTTTTTATTAGTGTAAGAGGTTGTTTTGAAGCCCTAGAGTGTATTTCTTGAGCCATAGAACTTGGCAAGATCAACTCGTAGTTTTGGAAAGTTTCTGACCCAGAGTTTGAAGAGCCATAACATTGACATAACTTATCCAAATTATATGGTTTTTTGGCGTTTTTCTCCTTTTTTTAGTTTATTGAGGTAAAATTTCATGGGATTTGGTTGAGTGACGAGTTCTAAGGAGTAAGGAAAAATTGGAGGTGATCTGATTGCGTAGCAGTAGGGATAGTCTGGAATATTTTACCTTTTTTGGATTTCTAAAGGATATGTTTTAGTGATTATTTTTTTTAGAATCCTTATAAAGTAAGGAATTCAGTTATTAAACTTCATTAAATTCCGAGCTATAACAAATTTGCGGTAAAAATAAGTTTTAGCTATGTATTTTGATTAGTATGTGAAAAAGATGACTAGTAGAAGAGGAAATGAATAGGCAGCAAAGATAGCATTCTTGGAGCAAGAATTGAAGGTTATGGAATGTAGAAAACATTGCATAGATGATGAATTGAGAGAGCTATCAATAATGGCTAGGAGACAAAGAGTAGATCTATCCACACCATGCCAACCATAACTCGAAACTTCTCAGAACCCTATAAAGCAACCCAATTTTGAAATCATTAATAATCCCATATATGATGAGAGTGATGTAGAGGAATATTTCTTGGAGGAAGTAGACAATGGACCAGATGAAGGGGAAAACTAGGAGTTGGTAACGGAGGAAGAGGTGGTCAAACCAATAGCACATGATACTTTGACTTAGGCTGATTGGATAGGAGCAATTGAGGAGAAGAAATGGGTTATGAAAGGGCACAAATTAGGGGATTAATGGGATTTTTATTATGTTAGATCCACTACACGTGATGGGCTTGGAGTGAAGAGGACTACAAATGGGCATATTATCGTGAATTTTACTCATGGGTTGAGAAGAAATGGGATGCAACAGAGCGGAGCATTGCTAAAGTCTACACATAGAGAAACGGGAATTGAATGGAATGGAGCCTTGTCTGGGTTTCCAAAAAAAAAATTTCTCCTAACTTTGTTTTACAGGTCGATTGATCGAGTATTTGAGTTATTCTTTTCGTTCGAAGCTCCAAAATTTGAGGACAAACTTCCTTCAAGAAGGGGAGGATATTATATATGGATTCATGGACCCGATGCTTGAAAATTTGATGCAAAAATTACGGGCCTAAATTTTTGAGAAAATGGGCTCGGGCTTGGGCCTTGACTTGGGCTTGATTTAAGCTTGGCTTGACCATGAAGTTGACTTTCATGGGTTAGACTTTAACTTTGACTCTCATGGGTGGGACCTTGACTTTAGTTTGAATTCCATGAGGTTGGTCCATGAGTATAAGTTGGCTAAGCTTGAAATTAAGAGAGTCTAAGAGCATTTGGCATGGGTTCTACATTGGTTTAGAGTTAGAGTGGGCTAAAACTTATGAGTGACATTTATGTCACTCATTTGTATCTTCCTAGTAGTGTTTTGTACTCTTTTTGGCCTAAGTTCGTCTCATTTTGTTCCGTTTTGCACCACTTTGTGCATGGTCTAGCCTTAGGAGCATTCTTTGTATTTTTGTCCTATTTTCCTTACTTTCCCATATATTTTCTACTTTGATGCATCTTTTCATGGCTTGATGCAGGTATTTAGTTAGCATGAGCATGAAAACTCGAGAATAGAGATGCATATTAGAAAAGATGGGAAGAGAAGCCACGAGATCACTCAAAAATTGAACCAAGAGGCCTCTCAAAAGAAAAAGGGTGATTGCTCAAATGAATCCCAAGCGGCCGCTTAGTTCAACAGGTATTGGCAAGCAGAACTTAACGAGCAAGCATTAAGTGGCTTTCAAGAGGACAATATGAGGCTTAAGCGGGGGCTCAAGGATGAATTGAACGACCGCTTAGTTCACTAAAAGATAGAATTTCCCTTATGAGCTTGCGCTTTCCCTTAAATTGAGCGCCCGCTCAGTTCCATTTTGGTGAGTTCCATATTCTGTTCAAACTCTTCCATGGGCATTTGAGGCAGCAAAAAGGCATAAGGAAATCAAGCAATCATTCATAAATTATTAAGAAGATAATTTAGCCTAGTTTTAAAGTAGAGAGATAGTTCTAGGGTTTTGCTTTTCAATTATAGAAATTCTTAGATTATTTGGAGACTTTATCATCGGATTTTGCTGTATTCGACAATATTGCAATCAATACTTATTAGACATCAATTCAATCTATAAAATTTAGTATTTTATTTCCCTTCTCTTGCTTTATGTTTCGTATTTTTTATTATTTATTCTTTTACTTGATTTATGCTGATTAGTTATAGGTTTATTTCATAATAGTTGTTAATCTTTGTTCGTAAATTTGGTAGTATGTCTTGTTTATTTAATTTTGAAATGTTTGTTAATTCTAATTATGAGTAGTTAGATTAGTTAGGGGATAGGGTGAAAACCTGATCTCGAGCATGGATGATGTTTAAAGCTTGGAGTTGGTTTCTTGATGAGTAATGTGTGATTTGATGTCGGGTTTTGGTTGGAGCCTAGATTGGCCATATGGGTTTCTTTCATTTGTGTTCCTAGGTCGAAGACATTGAGAAATGCTGATTTAGGTAGTGACCCAATTTTAAAAGTTGTGACTTTTGAGTGATTGGTTGTTGTTTTGAATCTATTATGTTGCTTGGATGCTTTAGAGTACGATTAGGCGAGAAATCCCAATTGTAATGCTTCCTTCCTTAAAGATGACCGAGATGTTGGTTCTTGGATGAAATCCTTTCCTTGTAGCATTTTTAAGGTTCGATGTATAGATTGGTAGTGAGTTTGTGAGCCTCATGTTATCTCATTTTGAGTCCGATTTCTAGTTATAGCTTATTTGTGCTAGGAATCGGTGTTAAATCCAGAACCCCTAGTGTTTTTACCTTATAGATCAAATCTTTAGAACCTTGCATTAGCTCTTAGTTAGATTTAAACTGTTTCTTACCTTAGTTATAACTAGCTTGTAGTCAGATTGTTAGAGTTCGATAACTATTAAGAGCATTTCCATGTGGATTTGACCCTTATTAACCTAATACTTCTAATACGAAAAGTCGAGGTTTTGTTTATAGTAGGTGTCATGACAACCGATCCCTGACCCTATCAAAAAGCAAGAACAAAGGAAGCAAATGAGCATGGGCTTTTGTATTTCTTTTATTTTTCCTTTTATATAAGAGTTCATGTTAATTTAAATTCCTATTTTTATGGGGATTAAATTTTTAGTCAGATGTTTAAAGTTAAGTAGTTTAAATCCTTAGGATTCTAGCGTAAAAGAGGCGTGGATTAAGGGGTTTGCTAACCCTCTTTTGCACTTTTTTATAGTAGTTTATTAGGGATTCTTTAGGGTTTTCGCATGTAACAAACTTTCTAAGGCTCCTCTTTAAATATGGCTGCCAAGTTTATTATTATTCAGTTGAAGAATATTTGAAAAAGAAAACGTGAGATTTTGCTGTGAGTTCAAACACAAGAGTGTAAGAGCTTGTAGGTATATTTCTAATCCTTTGGTTGCACATTGGATGGTGTTCTTGGAACCTTGAAAACTCTAAGTGGTGTATCTATATTTTAGAGCAATTAAGGAAGCCCAAAAGTACCTTTACTTGGTGAATTTTTGTATGGTGAAAGGTATTTTTGAGCTATCTTTGTTACTTGGTTTGAATTTGGAGAATTTTTCCTTCTTATTTGATTGTAAAGGCACGAAATTTAACCCAACATATATATTTTTACATGAAAGTTGATATTATGGCTTGAAAAATTAGTGGAATTAAATCTAGTATTTGTTGGCTTAATTCAAAATATGGTTAGTTAGTTACATGTTTGATGAGTAAGGGTGTCTGGCTAGATTATTGTTGAAGTATGTTGGAGAGTTTATTTCTTATAAATTTTGAATTTGAGTGGTTTAAAATATGGATTATATTGGTTTAATTTGTGACTAAAGTCTTGGTTTTTACCACTATTTTGTGGCTTGTCAATTTGGAAGAAATAATGGGTTAGCTTATTGGTCTGTTGTGAACTTGGAATTATTGTTGGTCATTTAGCGTGAGCTTTGAAATTTAAGGAGTTGGGCTTTGTGGAAATACTCATGATTATAATTGCTTATTAAGCCTTATAATTTTGTGGAATCACTGGGAAAACTCAAAGCCTTATTCACAATAGAAATTGCAAACAGCCAATTTGGCTCATTAGTTAATTATTGGGAAAAATTGAGTGTCTATGAATTTGGCAAGTTTTGGTGCATCATTTGGGCACTCTAGGATAGGCTTTTCTACAGTGTTTGTGATAGAGGAAGAAGCGAGTGGACTTCATAAGAGGTGCATGGCATAGTGGGGAAGCTAGGGAATTGACATGGTTTTGGTGGATTGCGCAAGAACTTTGTTCAGGTTTAGGGCTTAATTATTTGATCTGAAAACAACCCGCTAACAGCTTGACCTAGAGAAGGAAGGAGTTGTTCCTTGTTAATCATATCATGATGTGTACAAGAGTGTATGAGTTGACCACAAGAGTCCATCAAGGATGATGTATATTTGGTTGATCAAGGCTCATCAATGTACATGAAATATAAATAAGAAGTTTATGTAGAGGAGCTTTACATCCTCTACATTCATCACAGAAAGAGTGACTCAATTTAAACCCTTGAGTGGATGGAAACTTTGAGTATGTTTGAGGAGTGATTTTGTGCAGAGTAATAGTGTTAAAGCTTTGAAAATTTTTGAACCCCTTGCTCATAAAATTCCAGGGTATTTATAGGCAAAAGAGAGTTGACAAACGCTGAGTTCGAGCATCCAACACAAGGCATGGGCGTCCAGCGCCAATGCTGAGCGTTAGACGGTCAACAAATATCTTTTACTCAATTGATTCTAAGGTTGCAAGGGATCATGAGCGCTTTTGGGGGCGCGCCGAGCTTTAGGGCATCTAACGCTAGAATTGGGCATTAGACGCTTGATATAAGCGTCTAGCGCTGAGTTTAGGCATTGGACGCCCTACTCTTGGATGCTTGACGTAGAGTTTCTGCGTTAGGGCTCCAAGAATTTTCAGCTTAGGATGGTTATTGATGAATCTTTGGGGTTAAGCATGTGCTTTTGAGGTTTTCGAGTTTTATGTTTAGACCAAATTAAGGACTTGGGGTTGATTATGTTTAGGGCTTTTGAGATTTTGAGCTATTTAAGGGCTTTTCACATTTTCATACACTCAACCTCGAGCCATGCTAGGCTCACCAGCAAGTGTTGATTCATAATGGGGTCATGACATGGAGAGACCCGATTTCGTATCAACAGAAAGTGTGTTAAGAAATGATTTTGGTATTTTAAAAGTGCTTGAACTTTGAAATTTTTTTGAACCCCTTGCTTACAAAAATTCAGGGTATTTATAGGTAAAAGATTAGTTTATGAGCGTCAGATGCGAGTTCGAGCATCAAACGCAAGGCACGAACGTCAAGCATCCATGCTGTGGGTCAAACGCCTAAAAGGGCGTCTTTTGCTCAAGTGTGGAATGGGTCACAAGGAATTAAGAGCGCTTTTGAGGGGGTGTTGGGATTTAGAGCATTAGAAGATGGGAATAGGCGTCGAACGCCAGTATTGAGCGTTGGATGCCTTGACTTTGGGGCGTTTGGCACTGAGTTTTGCGTTGGGGCGTCCTTCTCTAGGGAGACTGATGCTAAATTTCAGCATTAATGCTCCAAGCAATTTTTGATTTAGGACGAATTTAGGGGTTTAATTAATGAGTAAGGATGTGTTTAGGAGATTTTGAGTTTTGTGTTTGGGCCAATGTGTGGAGCTTGAACTTAGTTGTATTTTGGGCCTTTTGAGGTTTTAGGTTTTATGAGAGCTTTCCGTTTCTTCAAACTCAACCTCGAGCCAAGCTAGATCTATCTATAAGGATTGGTTTATCATTGAACCGTGATACAGGGAGACACGATTTTTGTGTCTACACCTAATAATTTGCCACATAAATTATAATTATCTTTTTATTTAGTTTTAAAGATATGGTGATTTAGTAACCGCATGTTCTTTTGAGATTATTAATGTGCTCTTTTAAAATTGATAATATATTAATTAAGATGCATAATCTCATTGTGCACCTTTCAACATATAATTTAAATACTAAAGGCCAAAATTATGTATCTACGTGCATGTTTGGTCAAGCCTGTCAAGTAATTTGAGACAAAGTGAGTACTTTTTCTGTTCCTATTTATTTGCTATATTTGGCTTTTCTTAGTTTTTAAGATATAATTTAAAACACTTTTTTCACTAAGTTCGTAAGACAATAAATTATGAAAACTTGATATTCCAAATATTTGGTATAATATAACTAGAATTCATAGTAAACAATTTTAAACTTTGATTCTAAAACTGAAAAATATAGCAAATAGTTAGAGATGGAGAGAGTAGTAAATAATTAAACATTTAATTGAAAAATAAAAGCAAAAGTAGTTACTAATAAAACCTCTTAAATAACTATCCAATAATCAATTTCAAAACCAACAGATCGCAATCAAGACCGCTGTAGTCCATGTAGCTCACCCCGTACCTATCATCACTTGTTAACCATATAAAAACATGTGGCTATTGCAACAACTATTATTTCGGGTACTAGAAGTCTAGAACACGATCTATTTGAACAAGTACGCAGTTCTGTCACTTTAGGTTGCTTAGCCAGTTACTGGATTCTACTCAAAGAGGTAGCATCTTAGACGCAACTATGTCTATACTTCTCAAACTAAACCACCACTACTCACGGCCTTCCACCACCACTCAACCATCCTACTCAAACACCACACTCCCTCGTTTCCGCTGGGATCGCTACTCATCTCACACCCGTTTTCTCTCTCCTCCAAACCCACAACTGAAACATAACTCAGCTTCCATAGTAGTAGTAAGGCAAGCGTTACTCACCCCTGATGCTGCGCTCTTGCAGGACCTCGGCGCTGCCGTGTTCGTCATAGGTGGCGGTTACGGCCTCGTATCGGCATTTGATAATCTCACTAACCGCAACATCATATCTCAGGTCCATCTTTTTTTAATTTTGGGTTTTCTTGCTTTTTCTGGCATTTTAGGTCAGCAAAATTTAAGATATGGTTTGAGGGTGACTGTTTACAATTAGACATTGTTGTAGTCGACTTATTTTGTGTGAACGTAATTCAATTGAACTCACCCGAAATTTTATGAAATTCACTGTAGCAATATATATTGACTGCAGTATTCAGAACTTATTTTGTCCGAAACTGAGTCAAAATAAATAGAATAGAAAAACTCCGGAATGCCTAAGCACTTTCTTTTGAATGATTATGATATGCTTGAAAAAGATGTTTTGAGGTTTTCCGGTCGTGATAGCAAATGATTACTTTTGAAGAAAAGCTCCGGCGATTGAAATGATCATGCCCATCTTTGGTTTGAGGCGGCTTTTGTTTGAATATTTTCTGGAAACACAAGTCATTACACTTAGGATTATGGGTCTGATGGCAAGAACTAGGCTAGAACTCTCTATTATCAATGCATAAAGTTGAGGGTCACTACCCTATACCGGGGAGGACTTCTTTAGAAGTGTTGAAATGATGTTTATGTTTATGTACTCAAGTGGTGGAGTATTCAATGGTTTTTAGAATCATGGTTGGAAACTTTTGTCTAAGGCTTTCTGGAAAACAAGAGGGAGTTGATCTATTAAGCATTCGTGCTATATTGTAATCTACTATATATCGTGCTTTTCAAATGCTCCGCTTATGGAAAACACTTCTGAAAAGATCATCTTTGTTCTCTGTCCTACTGCATACTACGGCATTGTAGTTGTTTACATG
This sequence comes from Dysphania ambrosioides, assembly GCA_026401315.1. NCBI lineage: Eukaryota > Viridiplantae > Streptophyta > Magnoliopsida > Caryophyllales > Amaranthaceae > Dysphania > Dysphania ambrosioides. The sequence continues at coordinate 17,107,085 of CM048667.1, forward strand.
TTGAGCTAGTATAAATTTATGTCAAGAACTAATATGTGGTTAATAGTTTAGGACGGCTTTGTGAGTTGTAACTTGAGGGATATTGGAGGATTTGAAAAGGGAAAGAAAACAACTTACTTGGATGACTATGGTTAAATGATTAGTACTGACACTCACAACATATGTGTCTTTCTGACCAAAATTGCTTCACATTACTCATAATCCTATTCTGTTTCATACCTTTATTTTTTTGGTGTCTCTCACAACATTGTGCAGAAATCGTCTCTTCGTTTAAGGTTGTTACTTAGACATGGCAACACTTTAATATTAGGCTGTGTTGTATTTGATATATTCTGTTTGAATGTATATCATTTGAACTAACCTAAAATTGTTTAAAATTCATTGTAACAGAATTTTTGTTAAATGTTGAATTCAGAACTTGTGTTGTTGGAAATGAATCAAAGTAAGTTGAATAGAACAAACCTCTACTTGTCTCAATATGGTTGAAACATCAGAATGTTTAATTAAACTGCAGTTATCATGACGCAAATATTAGAGATATGCAACAAATTTCAAAATCTGGAGTACTTTCTTTTTAATGATAAGGATTTTTTCTTAAAAAGAGAGTTTTGAGTTTTTCCGGATGGGAGAATGGGAGTGTGGAAAGGCTATCCAAGCTCACATGCATAGTTGCATTTACTTCATTGAAATTGAAATTTTGTTTTACAGCACCATGGGTAGATGATACTTCTCTTTCTCTGTGAAGATAGGTTGCATTTTGCATGTCAAGTGCAAAATTGGATCGAGAAATACTGTTAAAATTAATTTTTTCTGAAGGGAAGATCCGGGGTTTGGATGATTTTTCCCATCTCAGAACTAGGCAGCTTTTATATGAATACCTTCTGGAAACAGTTTCAAGACTTTACATTTTAGATCGTGGTTCTGGTGGAATGAACTATGTTATCAAAACATAAAACTGAGATTCCTCCCTATACTGGGGAGGGCTTCTTTACGTAATGGGTATGTTAATATACTCAATTGGAGGAGAATTCAATGTTTATTATAATCCTGCTGGAAAGTTTTGTCAAAAGTTTTCTAGAAAGCCATTCTTGAAAGAGAGTTAGATCTAATGAGGATACTTGTTGTATTGTAGTCCTTTTTAAACCTCTATATCTCTTGCATTGTGGTTATTCACTTGGTTTCTTAGCTAGCTAAATTTATCTCAAGATTCTTGGGGATTGTGGATACTCTAGGAATAAGTAGTTGACAGTTCTTAATTTAAGACGTCCTTGTGAATTATGAGTAAAAGGATATAAGAGTTTTCACTAAAACTTTAGTAAAGTGAGGACACACAAGCCATATTGAATTCCAGACCCTTACAAAGTTGCTTTTGTTAAATTGAGAGGTAACTTTTGTTGTATAAAGGGGTGATAATTGTTTTATTAAGGGGTAACCTTTTGGACAATATACCCAATATTTCCTATATTTTTTGTTGTAGGAGTGATTTTTGTCGTACTAAAGGGTAACTTTTGTTGGCCACAAAATAATTTTATTATATTCTTTGTTCACAAAAAATCTTTTATAAAAGTTTTTAGAAAAGTGGAAAAAACAACTTTTGATGTGGCTTGCAAGAATGTGATTAATTAATTAATACAAGGTGTCTTTCCAACTAAAGTTGTTACATTTTACTCATAATCTCATTCTTTTCCATACCTTTATTTTTGGCGTGTCTCACGACATGGTGCAGAATTAGTGTTGGGAATGTGGAATACTTTGCGTGAACATAAGAAATATGGTTTTGAAATTTTAATGCTAACATCTATATATGTCGTACTTACAATTTACTTGTTTTAGACGATATAAGCACCCCTAGTTTCCCCTTAGAAATAAATGATATTTGATCTCTTTTGATCTTGGCTTCTATTATCTTTCTCCCGATGTGTCCTTTATTCCCTATTCTAGGCTATATTTACACAAGATGTGAATATTGATAATTTGGTTAATTTAGGCGTATACTACATTAACTTGAAACCTTTTGATGATTTGGAGTTTCGTCATTTAGACAACCAAGTTATTATGTAAGATTTTTTATAGGGAGAGAGTGTGATATGTCCTATTTATGTCTATGATTTAAGGGTATTTTAGGATCATTTACATGTAGTTTAGATGCATTTTAGTTTAGTTTTTATTTAAATTTAACTCATTTGCTTTCATATGATGTGTTCATGGATTTTCGTAGTGTTTGTGATCTATTTTGGAGAGAGTGATTGAGAAAAGGTTCAAAAAGTGTGCTAACATTCCGAAAAACTTATTTGGGTTTTTCCACCTTTTTAGGCAAATGATGAAGCATTATCGTGCAAAAAAGAATTATTTACACATAGTGTTCATTGGTTTGGAGAAGGAATATGACAAGGTACCAAGATAAATATTTTGGTGGACAATGGCTAAGAAGGGCATGCCACGCCACATTGACTTTGTTAAGGACATGTATGAAGAAGTTATAACAAATGTCAAAAGTTGTGGTGGAGCAATGGCCTTACCTCTTATATTTGGGTACAACAAGGATCTATCCTAAGTCCCTTCCTCTGGATGAAGTAATAAGGTCAATAAAAGTTAAGATATCATTATGTTTACTTTTTGCAAATGATATTACTCTGTTGAATAAGACTAGTGAAGGGGTAAATGCTAAGTCAGAACAATGGAAATAACGGTTGAAATTTAGAGCTTTTAGGGTTAGTAGGAATTAAAAAAAAATATGGGAAGTGTCAGTTTAGCATTAGGAGGAGGTCAAATGAAAATAGTGTGACTTTTGATTGTAAAGAAGTTGCCTGGAAGATGATGTTTCAAATACCTAAGATTGTTTTTCCAAAAGAATGGAAAATAGGACTATTGAGTAATCACATAGTACTCTTAAGGTTAAATGGGAAATTCTCTAGTTCGGCAATTAGACCAACAATATTGTATGAATCGGGGTGTAGGGCTTTCAAGAGGGAGCATATTAAGATGTGTGTGGTAGAGTTGTGTAAGTTAAGTTGATGTGTGAGAGCAACCTAAGGGATAAAATTAGAATTGTGAATATTCGAAAAAAAGTTGGAGAAGCGAATATAGAGGATAAATTAAGAAAGAATCAGTTGCGTTAGTTTGGGTATGTTAGACGCCAAATGATATATGCTCTTGCGAGGAAGCTGGAGGATTGGGGAAATTGATACCTCAAACACGGTCGAGAAAGACCGAATATGACATGGGCATAGGGAGTTTAGAAAGATATGGAGAAAATGGATTTGAAAAATGTTACGCTAAATAAGAGAGAATGGAGGAACATTTTTGTGGATGATCACATGAGATAGATTTTTGGCTCATGTAGTTGATCCCATAATTTTGGATTAAAACTTGACTTTGTTGTTGCTTCTTGTTGTTGTCCTATAAATTGGCATTATAACCTAGTTGGCGTGAAACCTAAATTGATTCTTGTTTAGCTTTTAACATGTTACGTTTATGGGAAACATGCCTTGCTCCTGCCAAGGGTCTTATGAAAGCAATTAAATGGCAAAACATATTATGCATACATAAATAGGTGTTGAAATTCAAACACAATGCTAGATAATGTAATTGGCAGTTTTCTCATCGTTTAAAGAACAAAACTGGGGCAATTTAGTTCTTAATTATTACCTCTCTAATGTAGCAGACCTTGAGCAGAAAGCTAGTCCACATAATTTCTGGGTTGCTTTTTGTGGCTTCCTGGCCTCTTTTCAGGTAATTTTTCTTCACACTTATTTTCTATTTTGAACTTCCATAACTTCAGCTCACTGATGTGATCCTAGAATAGCACCTCAACAGAAGCTCGGTATTTTGCATCGATTGCGCCACTTATAAATTCTTTGAGACTTGTGGTCCATGGACTGTCACTCGCAACAGATGAAGGCCTCATCAAATCAGTTACTCGAGAAGGAAAGCCAGAGTAATTTATCAAATCTGTCAAGCAAAACTATTGATCTCATTTTAGCATGTCTAAGACAGTTAATTCTCAAATTTCAGGGAATTGCTACGAGGTCCATTATACTATGTTCTGACATTAGCAATGTGTGCCATTGTCTTCTGGCGTGATTCTCCAGTTGGTCTGTTGTCGTTGGCAATGATGTCTGGTGGTGACGGCAAGTCCTCTGATTCCTTTGCAGCATATTTAGTTAATTGTTCTTCCCAGTTTCTCTTCCGTCTTTCTTTAGATTATTGGTTAAAAATTTCTCTTTTGACTTTGCGAGCTGCAGGAATTGCTGATATCATGGGAAGAAATTTTGGCTATGTAAAGATACCCTACAACCAGAAAAAGAGTTGGGCTGGTAGCATTTCAATGTTTGCATTTGGTTTCTTAATATCCTTTGGGTAAGATAGCTTTCATTCTTAACCAGTAAAATTAACTAAATTTCAGCCGTAATGTGCCAGAGTAAACTTGTATTTGCTCCCTGTGATTTGATGCTTGGCTATCTGTTGATGCCACAGGATGCTTTATTACTTTTCAGCTCTGGGGTATTTCCATTTGGATTGGACCCTTACCATGAAACGGATTGCAGTAGTGTCTTTCGTAGCAACAGTTGTTGAATCACTTCCTACGACAGAGCCAATTGATGATAACATATCAGTCCCTCTTGCTGCCATGGTTACAGCGTACATCTGTTTCTGTTTGTAGCTTTGATCTGAAATCCTGATCTTCCCTGACCTGGTAGGAAGTTCTCAACTTGGCTTGTTTCCCGACTCTTCAATGTCCAACCAAATAACTCTGAAGAACGTTGGTTATGCTTGAAAATTTTTGTAAGACTTGACCTGTACCATGTGTATTTTTATTGAGATAATTTTCTTAAAGATTTCAAAAGGTTAGATTTCAGCCAATAATATTATTGAAGGAAACATGTGTTGTGAGTAGGGATGTTGATTTAGACCAACGGATTTATTTTAGGTTGATCCATAACGGGTAAATTATTATCGGACCAAGTTAAAAACAAGGTAATTTTACATTGTAGGTTGAATTAGGTCAATTGGATTATTATCAAGTCAGATTATGTAGGTTATTGCCTTATTGGCCTACGTGAGTCATTTTTAGGTTTGTTTCATATCAAATTAAGTTCGATTCACATTCAGTTTGGGTCAATATAGTTTGTATTTGAACGGATTAGGGCATAATGTTACACTAAAAATGTAAATTAAAAAAGTAAAAACTTTATGCTTCGTTATTTAAAGGAATTGGAGCATATTGTATGTAGTATATGTGATTTTTTCCACTAGTGAATAAATCCAATATAGTTCACAACAACTCACAACCTAACAACAAGTTCATACATACAAGAAAAGAAGAAATCACCAAAATAGAGGATTCTGTCCAGATGCAATATTTGACATACTAAGGCTCAAACAAACGATCCAACATTTGAGAATGAAGATATATATATATATATATATATATATATATATATATATATATATATATATATATATATATATATATATATATATGTCTTCAACAAACTGAAAAAATTTCAACAAGATCCGATGGTTGAAACTCTAATGTTATACGTTTTTGTCTAGGCCCTCGCAAAACCTACGAAAATGGCACCACCTCTCTAACTTCTCTCTTGTGTCTTGTGTGTGCCTCATTTTATCTCTCTTTTTCTGACCTTATAACTTCTCACTTGATTTAGTATATAAATAGTAAACCTCTTGCTTGGTCTAGACTCCATTCTACCTTGGCCTGCACAAATTCACATACATCGTCTACATGGCTTTGGTCTCACCATTCATTGAGTCGCGTCTGTGGTCAGCACTACTTCTTTTTAGCCCTCTCAAGCATTATCTTGGTCTACCATAAAAAAGGGTTGGACCCATAACAATCTCCCTCTCCATCCCAACATAGAGAAGACAATAACATCCAAGATCACTTGAACTTCAATCCCGTAAGCTTACTACAAACAGTTAGTTTTCTTACAGGAACACCCTTAATCAACATATCCGCACCATTCTTATCTGTATGTACTTTCTTTAGCATCAAAGGGTTCTCCACTATTACATCTTACAACCAATGATATTTAACATCAATATGCTTGGTGCAAGCATGGTACGTTGCATTCTTGCTCAAATCTATAGCACTCTGGTTATCACAAAATACTACATATTCACCTTGCTTCAACCTCAAATCTTGAAGAAACCTCTTTGCCACAACATATATTTGCTTGCTTCCATGGCTGGTATATACTCTGCCTTGGTGGTTGACAATACTAAACACTTTTGTAGCTTAGATTGCCATGAAATGGCTCCCCCAAAAAATGTAAACATATAACCTGAGGTAGACTTTCTCTTGTTAAGAGCACTTTCCACGTTTGCGTTTGTATAACCTTTAAGAATAGGTTTGTCACTTTCATAACACAGACTCATTTTGGAAGTGTCCTCAAGTATCTAAGGATCCACTTTACAGCTTACTAGTGAGCTTTACCCAGATTGGATAAGTATCTACTCACTAATCTAATAGCATGTGCTATATCAGGTATAGTACACACCATTGCATACATCAAAGAACAAACAAAAGAGGAATAAGTAATACAAGATATAAATTCCTTCTCCTTCTCTATTGTGGCACAAGCTTTTTTTACAAATCTTGAAATGAGCTCTAAGTGGTGTACTAACCAATTTTGCATTCTTCATAGTGAACCTTTCAAGCTCCCGTTCAATATACTTCTCTTGTGATAACCACAACTTCTTAGTTTCCTTCTTAGTAGCAATCTCCATACCTAGGGTTTTCTTTGTAGAACCCAAATCTTTCATGTTAAATGACTTGGACAAGTTTTTTCTCAAAATGAAATCATTCTTGCATCTTGTCAAACTATCAGCATATCATCTACATGTAAAAGAAGGATGATGAAGTTATCTCCTTGAAATTTCTTGAAATACACCCGCATATCGGCAAAAGTCCATTTATAACCATTACTTCTCATAAACGAATTAAATTTTTGGTACCATTACCTTGGCGTCAGTTTTAGCCCATAAAGACTCTTTAATTTGCAAACAAGATTTTCATTCCCTTTTACTTCAAAACCTTCAGGCTGATCCACGTAGATCTCTTCATGCAAGTCACCATGTAAGAAAGCGATTTTTACATCAAGCTGCTCTAACTCCAAATCATGAATTGTTGCTAAGCCACCTAAAATTTCTCTGATAGAAGTCATTTTGACAACAAGAGAGAAAATCTCATCAAAGTCGATGCCATATTCCTAATTACATCCTTTGACCACCAGTCTAGCTTTTTGCTTCATAATTTTCTCACCATCTTTCTTATTCTTGAAAATCCATTTGTTTTTCAAGATTTTTGTGCCTTTGGGAGGCTTCCTGAGCTCATAAGTTTCATTTTTTTTTGCAAAGAATCCATCTCCTCCTTCATAGCATTGATCCATACATTTTTCTCATTAAGAGACAACACTTCTTGATAGTTCGTCGGCTTTCCTTCATCGGTGATAAGAATGAACTCTAAACTTTGATAAGGTTTATGTTCTTTTATCGACCTTCGAACAAGTGTATCTTCAACTTGAGGGTTAGACGACTCCCCCTGCTTATGAACCTCTTTCACCATGGTTTTCAGCTTCATGGTGTTCACCATCACGTATTTCCTCATTATTTGATTAAGACTCCACTGAATCAGCATCATCATAATTTTCTAGTACATTTGTATCAAGTTGTACCTCACCAGCATCACCATTAGGTGTCATCTCAACAATGTCATATGTTGGCTGGACAATAGAGGGGGTAGAAGAAGAAACATTAGTAGTATCAAACGTAGACTCTAAAGTAGAATCGTACCTCGTACTAAGAAGATTTGCACCCATCTCATACTCAAAAAATACATCTTTACTTCTTATAAATATTATTCTTCTTAGGGTTGTATAGGCTAGCTAAAACCATACTCTTCATCACTAAAGCCAACAAATATACATGAATTATTCTTGGAGTCAAATTTTGATCTTTGCTCTTTTGGTACATTTATGCATGTATTCCTTACATTCAAAGACTCTCATATGTGAATAAGAAGGGAAAACCTTTCCACAATCTATCTGGAATATCATAACCAAGAGGAATTAAATGGGATCGATTGATTAATTACATAGTACAATATACTACGTCACCCCAAAATGTCTTGAACTCTTTAGACACTTCAACTTTTTATTTGTCTCCCTTTTAACCATGACATGGATTTTCTAGAATTTCTCATATACTTGACTCTTGTTCTTCAACATATATACCCAAGATTTCCCACTAGTATCGTCAATGAATGTGACTAACGATTTCCACCAAGCAATTCCATTTAAACGGGACCATAAACATCAGAGTGTACTAACACCAACTTGACCTACTTTTTGTAGACTTCCCAGAAAAAGAAGCTATATGTTGCTTTCCTATCAAACAATAATCACAAGGGTTATTTGCAAAAGATTTATTAATAGGAATGACTAATTGACTTACTAATAATATTATTACTCTGTCACTCATGTGTCCCAATCTCTTATGCCACATGTTAGGAGTATTCTTTTCTTCAACTGCATTCACCTCACAAAGACGTACACTTAGGTATGTCTTATACAAAGTGCAGTTAAAATTAAACCTTGCTCTAATAACAACTATAAGGACCCAGGGGGGTATATCAACGATACCCATAAGATAAACTCAAGACAATAAACCAAAGAATATGTCCCAATATATATAACCAATTCATCAAACCACGATTCTATGCACAAAACCAATTATAGGCAACAAGCATATAAATAAAAGTAATACAGAAGAGAAATCAACAACACATGATATTTTTAAATGAAAAATATCTTTAATATAAAGAGCATAAGAATAACACCCTTTCTTCTTTTCTTATTATCATAAAGATGAGGAAAAATGAACTCAATATAGTTCACAACAACTCACATGCAACCAACAATTTCAAACATAAGAGAATCAACAAGAAGAAAAGATAAGGTGAAGAAATCACCAAAATAAAGGGTTTTGTCTAGATGCAGTATTTAACAAACCAAGGCTCAAAAAAACAATCTAATAGTTAAGAGAAAAGATCTATATGTCTTTAATAAACTTACAAAAACTTTCAGTAATTTCTGCAATTAAAACTCTGGCATTATACGTTTTTGTGAAGGCTGTCGCAAAACCTACAAAAATGGCGCCCCCTCTCTAGTTTCTTTCTTGTGTCTTGAGTGTTTCTCTTTTTTTCTCTCTTATTTTTACCTTTTAACTTCTCACTTGAGTTATATATATATATATATATATATATATATATATAGTGAGAATCATGCTTTTTCTACACTCCATTCTACCTTGGCCTGCACACTTTTACATACACAATCTACACAATACTGTCTGCACAACTTCAGTCTCACCACTCATTTGGTCACGTCTGCGGTCAGCACAACTTTTATTTGGCTAGGTCACACACTAGCTTGGCCAGCCATAGAGAAGCCACAAAGGGCTAGATCCATAACACTACAAGCCTGCAATTTTAGGAAACAGGTGTTCATATACAACAACAAATAACAAAAAAGCAGTTTATCTACATGTGTGATATAAAGTACGCTTGACTATACTAAGGTACACCAGCAAAAATTAAAAATCTAGAGCTTATTCAATAATGGTTCCATACAGAAAATGATAAGTCTTGTTTGAGTGTATGATTTAGGGATATTTTAGGGGCTTTTCATATGTCGTTTAGGTGTATTTTAGTATAGCTTTAGTTAGTTTCAACCCCTTTGGTTTGATATTATGCGTTCACAGGGGTTGTTAGTGTTTTTGATATTTTTAGGAATACTAGAGCAATCTCAAGGGTTTGATACGAGTTCGAGATGTCATGAAGCGATCCACGAGACCTCGAGAGCAACTATGAAGCAACGCGAGCCTTTTTGAGCTCAAAGATTTAAGGCTTGATCATTGTGAATCAAGGGCAAGAGCTTTGGTTGGTTTGAGTAGAAATTTTGAGAGACTCAGATGAGCCTAGTAGAGGACTCGTCCAAGTCCCAGCACTTTGATGATCAGAAAGGGGGCATAAATTGAATACTATGAGAAAATAAAGATACTCGAGCCTGTGTGCAGAGGACTTGTCCGAGTGTGTGCTAGAAAGTTGAATTTGCTCATGATATCCTAATTATGGCTAGATGAGGGAGGACTCAAACAAGTGTACAGAGCACTCGTTCGAGTGTGTTATTTTGGGCCATTTTTCTAAGGTTTCCTTAATTAACTCCATTGTAATTATTAGTTATTTAAGTTAACTTTTCTAGTTTTTCTAGGGCACGAAACACTAGAGAATAAGTTTTACTTTAGTCCTTAAGCATTACTTTGAAGCATCTATTAAGGTTTGAAGTTTATTTTGCAATTGTAATCTACAATTCCTGCCAGATTCTCATTATTTCATAAGTATTTGATTCTCCCTTTAAATCTCTTATTTATTTTTTTGTTTAATTATGGTTTCTTTATTTTTATGTGTTGTTTCCATGTTCAATATGGGTTAGTAGTCTTCTAATCTAGGGTATTGATGAACCCTAATATGGATTGATTATAGATGATTTTTGTACCCCAAAATCTATAATCTTTATACAATTCCTTTAACCTAGGGTTGGTTTTGATTTCATTAAAAGACTAGACGTAATTGATTAATGATATGGATTAGGTTCACAATAAAAGTTGGTTCATAATCTACAATAGAATTCTAGTTTAAGGTATAAGTGTCATTATAAAAGTAGATGACTTGAGCATTAAGACTTAAGAATGTCATGTTTAATGTCTTTCTATGCATGATTACATGAAAGTGGGTTTTATTGCATTAGAGGGAAGATATTGATACTCAAAAGAGGTCCTTAGTAATGTTTAGCAGCATTTCTCTTAGGAATAGTTTAATCAGTTAAGTTTGAGGGGTTGGGTGCATAAATATATGATAGTCCATATTAGTATGGATTAACTATCCTAGTTGTTTTTAATCTAATCATTTACAACCATTTTGTTATTGTCTCCTTAGAAATAGCTTTAGAATAGAATTATCCTTCCTTTTGTTTTCACTTAGTAGAATTCAAAGTCGAATTAATCTAGTTGATCTAATAGTCTCTTGGGATTTAACCTACTTACCCGAGCTGCATTAGTTGAGGTATTTAGGTATCTTTGATTACGTTGTGACAGCCTCATCAAAACAACTACTAATTGAGGAGTAGAATTGTAATTTTTTGAAATTTTTTTTTACCTGGTACTATAGTAGAGGGCCTTTAGAAAAGATCAATTATGATCACGAAACCGAAATTGACCATAGAGAGAATAGAGAAAAGAGGAGAGAGAGAGAAAGAGATAATTACCCGGCTACAGCGACGTTCGACGACAATGGTGAAAGAGAAGACGACTAAGGAGAGAACCTCTCTCCTTTCCTCATTTTCTTCTTGCTTACTTCTTATTCTTGCGATTTGACTTCCTACAAATTGAGTAATGGATGTAGGGGTGAGAGTATATATGACAGGGAGTGTAAACTTTGTTTATGTTTCTATATTGTTATTTTTTCATAAAAAATAATTATTTTAACCTATTTTAACAATTTTTTAATTTTTATATTTGTGAGTTGGATCAGGTCATTTTGACCCAACTTAACCCATTAACTTTTTTGATACGACCTTGACTCGGTTCTATTTTACACTAGCAAGTCTATTCTACTCCCTGGTGTATATACAAGAAGTCACACATGGGATTAAAAATGTAATTTTACACTTTTTTAAAGATCAAATTGGTACATTCAAAGTCCTATCCAATTTTTTTGTTTTCCCAACCACTCAAATTCATCGTGCTTCAACACTCAAACTCATCATCGAGAATCACGCTAATTCTATTTGATCAATTTATTGTTAAAATTCATCTATTTCGTTCTTGAGTCCATCAATGTAATCGATTGTAATCTTGATTTCAATTTCTTGAATGAGATCATCAATTTCATCGAACACCTGTTAAATTTGTTGAAAATTAGTCATTATTCATAAAATTTGAAGATTGTTGATGATTTCTAGAATTTAGGCACCACACTTGCAATATGTAGAGTGGAAGCGAGAGTACCTTGAGGATTGGGCATTACACTTGCAGTTGTAGATCAAGCTCTAGAAGTGGAAGCGAGAGTAGACAAAGCAGTAGTGGAAGTGGTAGACTCAAACAACTCTATTTGAGTTTTGGCTTGCTGAATTAGGCATGTGGTGGCTCCCCTCTCATTATAATATGAGACAGTTGGGAATTTTTTAATTTAGGTGGTGAAGGAGAACTTGATAGTTGGAAATTTTGCAAAATCTTATTGTGCCAAGGGTGCATTTCTCTATAGTATGGTTAACATAGATTTAAATGAGAATATTTTCACAATTGAGAGTTAATTTTTCTCTTAATGAATAAAACATATTATCTCTAAACTGAGCAACAAAAGTAAGCAACAATTTTGGTGCTCATTTTTGTTTGTTTGTAATGCATTTATATTTGCTATCACGGGCTCTAATAAGAAATTGGTGGACTTGCATGTTGCTAGCACACACTTATGGGTAGAAGCTTTTAATAATATATAGACTTTTGTATATAGGTAGATTAGGCAAGTGGTAGAATTGTTTTCCTGAACGTGTTGGAAGTAGTTGATAAAAGTGTTGGGGAGTTGTATAACCATGATTTAAGAAGGTACAAAGCCTTTGAAAAATGAATCAATTCAGAATTTGTAGTAGAATTGGGAACAAGAGCAAGGAACTCTAGTACAGACTAGATCTTTTATCAAAGGAAGTGGATGGATTTTTCCAAATTGTGTTGAGTGGACGACATGCTTTGCTTGGTAACCTTCAAGTGTCCAACAATGCCTTTGATTCTCCATGAAAATCCATGAAGGTGGAACAACTTGTGATATAAAAATGTTGAGGTCGTTTACAAATAGGTATAGGTATGGTTTTAATACTTATGTTATGTGTAAATGTTTATAATTATATAACATGTAATAGGTTTGTTATGAATGAGCACCTAGGCCTTGTACGTATGTACTTCTATATAATGATAATGATATATGAAAGGATATTTGATGTGTGAAATCTTACAATGTTTATTTTTTCATTTAAACCCTTTAATATAATGAGATAATACATATTATTAGGATGACAATAATTTTGGTGCTCTTTTATAAAATAACAATAATTTTCGTGCTTGTTTGTAAAATGAACAAAATATTTGGTACTCATTTATTAAATGGACAACATTAAGACAATGAACAAATTTAGAAAGAAAACTTAAATATCTAGGACAAAAAGAACATTTTAAAATCAAATAAATAATTTTATATAAAATGAATAATTATGAGTAAAATGAACAATTTTAAGAGGAAATACAAATAATTAGGTTATAAAAGAACAATTTTGAGAGAAAAAAATAAATACAATGAAAAATTTTGATTTTTATTAACAAGTTATATAGAAAATAAATAGTTATGAGTGAATGTGGATAATTTTAAAAGAAAAGGAACTATTTTTGAGATAAAAAGAACAAATTCTAAGAAAATGAACAAATTTTGAGAGAAAAATAAAAATTTTGGACGAAAATAACAAGTTTGACATAAAAAACACAATTTTGAAAGAAAATGAACAAATTTGAGTGTAAATGAGCAATGGTTTGGTGCTTATTTGTCGAATGAGCAATAATTTATTAAACAAATAATAATTTTGGGGTCATTTGTAAAATGAGAAAAAAATAATTAGTCCAGACAAAATGGACTATTCATGAGAAAATAAACAAATATTAGGAGAAAAAATCATCAATTTAGTCAAATAAACAATTTTGAGATAAAATTAACAAATTTGAGTAAAGAATGAGCAATAATTATGAAATGAGAAATAGTTGTGGTGCTTATTTGTAGACTGAGCAATAATTTGTAAAATGACCAAAAAGTTTGGTGCTTATTGGTTAAATGAACAATACTTTGTTAAACGAGAAATTAATTTTGGTGTTCCTTTGTTAAATGAGCAAACATTTTGGTGCTCGTTTGTTAAATGAGAAAATATTTTTGATACTTGTTTATTAAATGAGGAATGACTCTTTACTCATATGAACAAATGAAAAATAATTTATTTGATGATTTTTTAAATGAGCAATAATTCATTGCTCATTTGGACATATACAAGATAAGAATTACTATATATTACTTGAACAAAACACAACCATTAGCCTATGTAGGATTCGAACCATATTCTTAATCAATACAATATGCAAGAATATAGTATTCAACCACTTGAGCTAATAAGTTTATAAGCAACATACTTAGCTAGACGAATTGCAAGGGACATATATTACTCCAACATATATTCTTTTACAACTTTCTACAAAAATTTAGTAGCATCACCTTTGGAATATGAAAAATTTCCAAAATTTTAAGCACCTATTTGTCTAAAAAACAATCCAATACTACTCCAACATATATTCTCTTACAACAACTAAAACTTTAGTCCAAAATTAATATATAAAATCAATTTCAATTCATGTTATAACAATAGTGAAGCAACCATTGGTTGATTGAGTTTACGAGCAAACCTCAACAACTCTCAAAATACTTAGTATTATAATTTAGACATCTAACTTCCATGAAAATAGCTGCAACCCCCTTCACTTTAACCTCTCTTATTTAGGAATTACAATGGGTTGGAGTCGAGTTGGACCTAGCAAGATTTGACTCAGACTAACCTAGTTTTCAGATCTCCATCTTGGATTTGAATCCGAATTTGAGTCCGAGATCATAGAGTCTGAATCCGACTGGATTACTATTTTTAGACCTTCGAATATGATTTGATATCGGGCCTCCATTATAATCTGATAAACAAAATGTTGAACTTAACCAAGCTAAACTTAAACTCAAGTTGATTTATATAGCTATGTTCTTATTGCTATTCCCAATTTTTTTTTAATGTGGGACACTTAAGTTTTTAATATTACCTCCCTTTTTTAATATGGGGGCTTATAAAGTCATTCTCTCATGCTATTCACAAATTTTTTCAATACATGACACTTAAGTTTTATGATGAAAACTCCCTTCTTCAATACGAGGTTTATAAAATTATTCTCTCATACTATTTTCTCGTTTTTCTAAATAAGGGACACTTAAGTTTTTTATAAAACTTCTTTTTTCCAATGTAGGGGTATAAAAAGTTACACTCTCATTCTATTTTGAATTTTTTAATGTGGGACACTCAAGTTTTATGATTATAAAACTATTTTCATTTTATCTATCAATATTGTCTTAATATGAGACACTTAAATTTTTTTATAATGCATCCCTTTTTCAATATGGGGATTTATAAAGTTATTCTCTCATGATATATCACAATTTTTATTCTATATGGGACACTTAGTTTCATGTTAAAAACTCCATTTGGGTTTAAAAACTTACTCTCATATTGTCTCCTAGTTTTTGTAAATTTGAGACGCTTGAGTTTGATAATATTGTCTCTTTTCTTGATGTGGAAGCTTATAAACTTAGTTACTCATACTGTCTCTCACTCTTTGTCTTAATGTGGGACAATAAATTTTGATAATATTGCCTCCATTTTCAAAATGAAATTTTATAAAGTTATACTCATGGTATCTCCTAAATTTTTTCAAGGTGGAACACTTAAATTTTATAATACAACCCCCCTTGGTGAATTGGCTTGGTAAGCTTACTCATGATTTCATTTTGTCGACATTTTGTTTACTATTTTTTTTGTAGAATTCATGTAATAACATTTATAAAATATTAATCAAATAATTTAAGAGTTAAAAATAACAAATTATTAAACCATTTTTTAGCTAAAGTTTATTGTTTAAAATTTGTAGTAAAAAATTACAACTTTAGAAGTTAGTCTACTCTCAAATACAAGCTAAGACATAACATATCATGATTAAAAAAACGAGGGCTAAATTTCTCAAATGTAACAACAAAAAGAATAATGAAGTTGTTGGCCAATTCATTCTAAATGAATAAAATAAAATAATAAATGTGTAAATGAGAAAATAAGATGGAACACAAGAAGTTCATGTAGTCATTATTATTACTTGTCATTAGAATATTACTATACTACTTGAAGTCTTCAACCATGTTTGATTTTGGTAAAAGTATGTGTTTATAAAGTCATGTATAAAATTATATACATAGGATGAAAAATTAAGAGTAAAAGGGAAAAATTATGTAAGTTTTGTCCCACATCGATGGTTCAGAAAAGGAAAAAGAAGAAATAAGATATAAAAAATAAGGGCATATTAGATAAATTTTGATCATATTAAAGCCTCTAATTGTGCCTCAATACTATATAATGGGCCTTTTTGTATTTCAGAAAAAAAAATTATTTTTACAAAATGGAAAAACTAGCAATAAAAATTTGTAATCAATTAATATTTTTTCATATAGATAGTAAATAAATTAAATATGAGTTGGATTTTATTCGGGTCAGACTCGAATCATATTCGATCGGATGTAGTACAAGATCCTAGTCTAATCTATCTTCTATTCGTATTCAGACTTTTTATCGGATTCGGATTTGGAGTTTTTTTAAACGGGCTTGGATCGAACTTTTTTCTTCGAATCTAATTGGAGTCGAATCAGATTTGGATTAAATTATTATCCCTACTCTTATCCCTTAGGTAGAGAAAAAAGATAAGTTTTCTTCTCTTCACTTGTAGCAAGTGGCTAAGGACAAAATAATAAATCATTTTTTTTATAATCATTAAGTTTCTTCTCCTTTGCAACTTCACCCATTGTCTAGAGTATCATTTTTACCAAATCTAAGGCTTCAACCAGGGAATAAGTTAAGCCAATTTCAGCATGATGTACTTGTAAAAAGTTTTCATGATACCATAAGGGACAAAATCTAAAAGCACAAGAGGGAAATTCTTATACTAGTGAGACAATGGTGAAATACCTTATTATGATCAAAATAGGTTGGAATGGCATTGTGCTACCACAATAAGTTAAGCCAATCAATAAGCCTATAAATTATGGTACAAACACTGCCACATCAAACACCAAAGCAAGCTTTTTAGTACTCTTATCCTCAGAATAATCTTCTTATCCAAAATAAAAATAAGGACCATAGAAAGAAAAATTAATGACTTATTGGATTTTGAAAATACTTTAAGTATATGCTCTAGGTGTGCAACGTAGGCCTAGTACATAAACGCTAATGACATACTTCTCTGCACTTTTCCATTAAAATGTTACCCAAGTAGATCCATATACCATAACTTAAAGGATACTAGAGGTCTTAATGTACGAACCAAGTTAAAATTCATGAACTAACACAAAAAATGTATTGTAATTAATACTATATACAAATATATACGGTAGCTAACAAATGAAATGGAGCAAATTTAACAATAACCATATCAATTTATCATAATATATATATATATATATATATATATATATATATATATATATATAGATGTATCAATGCACTAACTAATCTCAATGTTATCCTTCATACATCATAATCAAACAACTATATCAGTTTATCCATACCCTTTCCCCTAATATAGCATGTAACAAGCAAAATTTTTTACAACTCTTTTATTATCTATAATAATCATAATTATTTCCAAAAAAAATTATAATTTCAAACACAAATTGAAAAATAAGAATAATTTATTGGCAAAAATGAAGCTGGAAATCAACAAAACTATAAAGAATGTTGATTAATGATTGTACCAAATAGAATTACTACGACAGCTTAACCTTGACTTTGTGAAGACACAAAATTGTTTCTCCCTAGCCTTAGCTTGGGGCGAGTTTGAGTGTATGTAAACCCAAAATAACCTCAAAGTCAAACCACAAAAAGGCCCAAAGTAAAACTCGAGCCCAAAACACATAACCAAAAACACAAAATAAAACCATCCAAAAATAAACTCTAAACAGTGCAAAAAGTATATTGCTCGAAGCACAAACACCTAATGCTTGAAGTTGGCGTTGAGTGCGGAAACTGAATCTCAGCCAGCTCTAGGCATCTAATGCCCAGTTAGTGTGTTGAACGTTGCCCAAGCATCTGATGTTGTGCCTCAGCATCAAGCGCACAACCTACTCCAAGCAACTGCATTGAAAAAGAATCTGATCAGTTGTTAGTTCGAGTGTCTAATGTCCAACCTAGGTGTCTAATGCCTAGCGTTGTGCACCACCCAAAAGGCTCTCATGTCATGCCCACGCCCTATGTTTGATGCCCTAAGATGGATTCAAATGCTTAGGAAACTAACACTTTTTGCCTATAAATACCCCCCTTATTTCATGAGCAAGGGGTTGACATTTTTCATAATTTTAGAGCACCGTTACTCTGCTAAAATACACCCCTAAACACTCTCTAACACTTTATCACTTCAATAAAATTCACATCCAAGCACTCAAGGCATTACTTTTGCCTTCAAACATCAAGCAACTATTACTTCTTTAACATCACTTAAGCAAGACTCAAGCAAAGGAACTATCCTCAATGGTAGACACCGAGGACCCTTCTCAATTTCAATATTATTTATTGCTTTATCTACTTCTACTCTATTCATTTTTTAGTCTTTGATTTTGGTGGTTCTAAATCCATCTAAGGTCTTTGATTAGTCTCTTTTTATGATGATTCTGGGATACACATACCTTTTCCACATACCATTTCCACATGAACCCTTATTACAATTTTTAAGCAATTACTTGTGAGCCTTAATCAACCAAAGAGTCACCACTCTTAATGATATCTTGTGATCAACTCTAAAACTCTTATTTTTAATGTATCTGTTGCCTATGATGTGAAGAACTAGGAGAAATTCCTTCCTCACTAAGTAAAGTCTCAAAACCCTTATATTGAGTATTCTAATTAAGGAACCATCTCCATAGATTAGTCTTTTCTCAACATTTTATCAACCCCTTTCCCTTATATTTTACTTATTGTAAGATATTTTATGTCTCTTTTGCCACTTTTTTCCTTAGTCCATGATGCAAGGATTTGGATATCTCCAAACTTTCTAGACTCAACCCCTTTCCCTTATATTTTACTTATTGTTATTCAAAGGCTCATTTTGTGTTTTAGATTTCATAAGTCATACTTTGATTTCTATTTTGCATATTTATGCCAATAAAGGCTAAATCACATAAGCCATCATGAACTAGACTCAATTTTAAGTTGGAGTTTATCATGGGGAAAAGTCTCTTCAGGCTCCCTTCTCCATTTAATCATACAGACCCTTCATCTTATCATGCATCATACTTATCTTGCATTATGCTAATCTTATTTCTTGTCTCTTGTCTCATGCCTTTTACTTTGATTCTTTTACTTTATTGCATAATCCTTAATTTTGTAATGAGTGTGCTTGATCACAATTTACTTATGCTCTAAATCAAGACCTATTGATTCAATTCCATGCCTAATAAGATAATCAATGGATAACTGGTCATAGGTACCCATTAATCTTGTCGACAATTAACAAAGTGGTCACCTAATCTAGATTTATGTGCTTGAATTTATACTTGCCAACCGACTAAATCTAGCTAGAGTGAGTTCTCTACTTGTTTTTGTATGTTTCCCTAGGACTAAAACTAATTTTTTCTCCATCTCTATGCTAATTTCCTTGCGCACATTCTCAAATTTAATAAGTTGCTCATTTCCGAACCTTCTCATGTTTCAAAAACCACTTATATGAGTCATTTTGGGATTCAAGCCCAAGGGTGTCCGAACAACTTATAAATATTTGGTGGTGACTCCTTGACCCTTTTGATATTGCAAAGATGCATAGTTGATCCTTAATGATGTACAAATTAAGTAGGGCAATAGTGGGGTGAGGAAACAACAACTTTTAGAGTTTTTAAGCTTTTTTAGGTTGCATTATTAGAGTATATTAGTTCATATAGTTGCATTTTAGGTATCATTTACATAGATTATCCATTTTGTACTCTATTATGCTTTATTTGTGGTTTTCCGAATATTTCAGGTAGTTTTATAGCTATTTTAATACTTTTGAAGGGAGCTTGGATGAGTTGGATAGTTGTGCACAGGGTAGTCGACAAAATGAGGATTTCAATTGATGGATTTTATACTCATGAATGATTTGATAGATTTTCATATTCATATGAATTTATATTAGTTTCTACAAGGGTCAAAAAATAGCTGGCAAGGTCAATTTGAATTGAAAATAAGGAAATATAAGATTAAAGGGGAATAAATTTGACACATGTTCACTGTTTTGATCATAACTCAAGTTTTAAAGATTGAATTTATGTTATTTTAATTTTTAGAAATAAGACTTGAAGAGCTTGACAACAGTAGGTTATATAACTAGTGGAAGTTTCTATAACAAAAGTTAAAACCTTGCCAAGTTGACCCTAAAAACTTGATAGTTCTTATCGGATTAAACTACTAATTCGTACATAATACCAAAATTTGTCTCCACTATCTTATATTTATGTTTTAAAATAGTTTAGGAAAATATAAATATTGTATGGATTTATTTTATTCTCTATCATGAATTATTTTCTTTAGGTTTTGTCTCCTCTAAAACATTAGTAGATTTTAATTTATTTGCGGCTACTAATTTGCAACGTATTGGCTAAAAGCCCGCATATTATTAATAATATACAGCGGGTTAGGAACTAAACCGCCTTATTTTATTTCGGAGCATGATAATATGCAAAGGGTAGGATAAGGAACCACCGCTATTTATTTATGGGCTAATTAATAAGCGTCAGGTGTTAGCTAAACCTGCCGAATTTTATCTAGCCTAAATTCAAACAAAAAACACACGACTTTGTCATTTCTCTAGTTCACCTTCTTCATAAATGCCCGTTTCTTCCCTCCTCGTGTTCTTGCCCTAATTCGTGCCACCCCACATCTTGCCTTCACTCACCTTTCTTTCGTTCGTGGTCTTGCCCGAATTCATGCCCGTCACTTTGCCTTACTTTGGTTCATTGTCTTGTCTGAATTTATGCCGCCGTCTCCTCCCCCTCAACGTGGTGTTGTGCAGCTGTCTTCTCCCCCTCACTGTCATGCTGTCTATTCTTCCTCACCGTCATGCCGCCTTTCTTCAAGGTTAGGCTTTGATATTTGGTTATTGTTTGCCCGAATTTCGCTTCCATTTTTAAATTTTAGTTAATTGAGGCATGTAATTTTATTTTTTTAAAAATTTGGTTTAATCTAGAGGTTATGGATTAAGGGCATTTCGGAGCAAGATTAATCCATTATACCATCCCACCAATGGCATGAGATCGATTCAAGGGATTCAACATGAGCATATACATACATAAGTGTTTGAACATGACATTCACCATATTTCTTAGGAATTCTTATTTTCTTTGGCTTTTGGCAGTTCCTAGTGATTTTACTAATTTAATTTGCTTTTCTTTATTCACTTAATTCCTTATTAATGTTTTTCATATTTTTTTTGTGTAGTCTAATACACTAAATCCTTGACTAATTAATAGTAATATCTTTAATTATATATTAGAAGAGATCATTAAAAAAATGTTTATACATAGATGATTAATATTGTAACATATCTAACATGGCCTCACATAATAACTTTGTTTCTGATTTATAAACTATCATTTATTGTCAATATTACCCAACTTTGACCACATAAAAGTAATCATGAAGATTACTATCTTTAAAAGAAAAACGAGTGTCACTAGCGATGTCATGAGTCAAAAATGACACAACAATTTTCTTATATAGATCATGAATTAAAAAGAATTTTCTATGGAATACAAGCCACCTGTACATTGCTATGGACTTTTACAATAGTATTTTGGGGATCGAGCTTAGGGGCTTTTTGAGTAGACTATGAAATAATATAGGGGCATTGTGTATTAGGGTCATATCATTTGAGTAAATCAAGATATCTCTTGTCTTTGTGTTGATCATTGATAATGCTTTCATTCTATAATTAAAATGTTACTCTCACTCAAGATGAAAGTAATTGTGTATCTAGTAATTCATCTCAACATTGATTAAGACATTTAAGTTGTAATAGATTCCAATATTTTCATAGATAATATATGACAATTAATTAAAATATAGGCATATTTCCTAGTTTAAAACTTGCATTTCCTTCAATATCCCCCTATATGTATTTTTTTATTTGTTTTTTTATGAAAATTAATTGATTTGTGGTAGTCTTTAAATGTAATAAAGAATGTAGATAATGAATACTAGAGATTGAAATACAAACAAAGTCACATTTCACATATGTATTCAACCCAGTCTTTAAATTTATGCTACGGTCCATCTTATTCCATTTACAGAGTATACTCCTATTAGTAATGTGATTAAAGATTTAAAGTGGATAAGGATGGAGCTTCATGGGAGACATTCTATAAGGGTTTATCATTAGAAGTTGAACAAATCCGACTCTATGTAGAATTAATGATATCTATTTGATGCTAATTGATAACTTTGAGTAGGCAAACATGACTTTCATGAACTATAAGTGGACATCATCATGATGAATATTCAACTTTCTAAATTGTAAGAGAATGCATGCAAAAGAATGCACAAGAATGAATTAAGGATAACTGAGAAAGATTCGAAAACTATAGATTTCATACACCTAAATTGAAATACAACCACACTCTTCCAAAGCATCATTTCCATCCCTAAAGAACTAGCTTCTCATTACTCCTTGAGGGAGTTGAACTAATAAAATAATAGGGGTAATGACTTATGATTTGACATCTTTATTACTATGCTTGTTCAATATGCTTGACCCTTTACCTCCCTACACCAACAAGACTCAACTTCCTAGAGTTAAAAGGACTTCGTGTAGGATAAAAGAAAAATAAAATAGGACATGAACAAAATAGGGAAAAGCCTTGGTAATGGTGTGAAGTTTTGATTCATGAACAATGGAATTCTTTTGATTTTAACCTTCACCTCATTTTAAGGCCTTGTGATATGATTCAAGGTGAAGACTTTTATGATTTAATTAAAAGGAGTATTTATGTGTATATGATCATGTGCAATAATACTTATCACACGTAAATATGGAAGATTTTTAGACATGGGGAATAAGTTGGTTTTGCCTATGAGTTTTCTCCCATATAATTTGATAGGGTTTTTCTCATTTTAGGTATAGTTGTTTTTCAATTTTTTTAGTTATGATGGGTCTTAAAGGTGTGGAGGACAAGGAGATGATGATTGGTGAAAGGCCTTGATCAAAAGATTAAATCTTGGATTGATTCTTGAAAATTGAAAATTTTAACCAAGGGGAAAAATTTTAAGACAAGGGGAGGTGCTTATTACAATAGATCTTTCTAATTACATCTTGTACGTACTTAATTACAACTTTAGTGACATGGCATGGGCAAGGACATGGCTATAATATGGCAAGGGCAACTGATGTGGCTACACACATGTGATTGGATATTTAGTTTTTTACTTTAATTAAAATAGGTTAAGAGTAGTTAATTTGTAATTTTATCTTTTTGGGTAGGATAAAATTCTAATTAACATAAGATAGTGTTAGAGTTTTGGTAGGATTATGTAATATATTGGTGGCAATATTCTTTTGGCTATTAGGTGGTTATTTGGAGTCCTTTTAGAAATAGAAGTCCTTATCTTAATGTAATTAAAACTCTAAAGCTATGGGTATAAATAGATGTGCACCCAAGCTTGGAAAAATCAGATTTTGAGATTCTTTTCTTTGTATTCTTCAATAAACCTAGAGAGTTTGTTATTTTTTTCTTTATGCATAATGAAGAGCTTGTGAATTAGTACTTAAGGCTTTATATTCATGTGAGGAAGTGTAGGGATTGAGGGTGTTTCTTTAATCAATTCTCAAGCTTTTGCCCTAGATTTTAAACCTTTGGGGTGTAGCTTTAGAAGGTTTGATATCTAGTTTTATCCCTTCGTGTGGATTATGGTTTCAATACCTAGATTCACATCACCTTGATCCCTCATATTCAATGGAATACCAACTAGTCTCCTCCCCTAAGACTAGTGAAGAACATATCTGAGATTTTTGGTTCTAAGATTCCCATAAACCCATAAAATCTTTCTCAACTCAATTCCTTTTTGTATTATTTCTTCCCCTTTCTCTTTTTCATATAACTTTTTCTGATTTTTTTTACTTTTTTTCTTTTTTGGATACTCAAAAAGTCTATAATATATGAGTAGCTCTTAAAAGATGTTATTTGAAAAGAAAGAATTCCTCTCCTTTAAAGCTTCATAACTCCTAAATCACCTTCAATACATCCATACCACTTCTTGCCAAAGAAGCCCATCAAAATGAGGTGGTAAAGGTTCATATTCGGTCAATGGCTATCAATTGGTAAGTTTTTTGAGAAATATAAGTTTGAGAAGGTAACAATTTATAGGGAAGATAGAATGTACAAAAGAAAATGGGGAAATGTTAAGGGCCAAGGAAAAAGGAAATTGGTTTTAAGATTGCCTTTGTCTTTCCCTAAGAAGTTTTGTCATGGTCTTGTGTAGGTATATGACAAGTTCTTAATCAAAGCATGAAAAATTAAGGATCCATGCCAATCAATGTAAATCATGTTAAAGGCTTCAAAAGATTTCCAGCCCATGAGGTTTGCAAATACTAATTTAAGGACTTCACTCACCTAGGGAAAAGGTAGTGTGCTTAGCCAAGGGTCATAATAACAATAGTTTCACCTACCTTAGCAAAAGTCCATCCTAAACTCTTTCCAATGCAATTTAAGTCTAAACCATATAAGCTCTTAAGGGTTAAGAA
The DNA here is from genome assembly GCA_026401315.1 of Dysphania ambrosioides. Lineage (NCBI taxonomy): Eukaryota > Viridiplantae > Streptophyta > Magnoliopsida > Caryophyllales > Amaranthaceae > Dysphania > Dysphania ambrosioides. Next base: position 17,131,808 of record CM048667.1, read on the forward strand.
GGAAAATATTCAACAAGATAAGTGTTCTATTCATGCCCAACTCAATACAAGAAAAGGAACAAATCAAAAGAAAGCAAGCTACTTGCCTGGAAAAATTAAACTCAAAATCTTTTTGGATTTTAAGATTTTGTTAAAGGAACACAAAGAGAAAGAAAAACAAGAAGAAGCATGCACGAGAGTATAAAATGGGAAAGGTTAACTAACAATCAACAAAAAAACCATGGTCACTAAAACTAATGGTTTCTAGCGAAGTAGTCCTCAAAAACAAGCTAAACGCCTTCAATAATAAAATTCCATATATCCTCGAACAATAATCTCCCCTAAAATGAAAAAGTAAAAAACACACCCATGAAAGCAATGAAAGGGGAGTAGGAAAGATTATACCTTCGTCTCTTGCTTTGTATTTTTGCTAATATTCATGAACAAATAATGATAGCAAAACAAGAGAAACATAGAATAATAATTCCTACTCTATCTATAAACACACAAAGAAAAACAACAAAAAGGAAATTGCACATGAATTATGCATAGGATGAGGAATAAATAAAGCTAGGGCCCTACCCTTTTTGGAACAAACCTCCTAAGCTTAAGTTAAGCATAATCCTCGGTGCAAAAAACAAAAAAAGGGGAGGGTTGATCAATCATGGTAGGACTAACTAGTATTGGGGCCCTTGCCCCCTTCCTACGCCTCTCCTCGTCATTATAGGAGGAGAAGTTGTAGGTTGGGTCTACATTGGGACCATAGACTAGAATGGAAATGATACAATTTGGGTTATTGTGGATAAACTCACCAAATCAGCTCTATTCATAGCAATTAAGGAGACTTAGAAGAAAAAACAACTAGCTAAGGTATATGTGAAAAATGTAGTTCGTTTACATGGAGTTTCTAGAGATATAGTGTCAGATAGAGATTCGAGGTTCTTGTCTAAGTTTTGGCAAAAAAAAGCAAGATAACCTAAATACTACCTTGAAAATAAGTACAGCCTTCCACCCAGCAACTGATGGGGAGACGGAGAGGACGAATCAAACTACAGAAGATATGTTGAGAGTTTGTGCGATATATTTTTAGGGTACTTGGGAAGATCAATTAGATTTGATAAAATCCTCATACAATAACAATTATCATGCTAGCATTGGGATGGCATCGTTAGCAGCACTGTATAGAAGGAAATGTAGAAGCTTAGTATATTGGAATAATATTGGAGAACACATGACTTTGGGGACTGAATATATAGAAGACATGGTAATTAAAGTAAAAGTGATTCATTCGAGGATCAAAACATCTTAGGATAGAAAAAAGAGTTATACCAACTCAAAATGGAGAGAAGATAAGTTCAATGTAAGTGATAAAAACTTTTTGAAAGTGTCGCCTACTAAAGGTGAAATGAGGTTTGTTAAGAAGAGAAAGCTTAGTGCCAAATATGTAGGGCCCTATGAAATTCTTTAGCGTGTGGGAAACATAGCCTATAAGTTGGCCTTATAGATAGAGTTTGAGAAAATGCACGATGTCTTTCAGATTTCTTAGCTGAAGAAGTACGTGCCAAGGGAAACCCATGTTCTGCAACCGGAGGCTATTCAATTATATGAGTCCCTAATCTATGAAGAAAGAACAGTCAAGATCTTGGATCAAAAAGTGCGAAGTACAAGAAATAAAGACATTCGAATGGTAAAAGTCATATGGTCTAACCATGAGTATGAATAAGCTACTTAGGAAACTGAAGGTGCAATGAAACAGAAATATCCCAATCTACTTGATGAGGTGAGTTATGGGGTCAAAAATCTTTTCTTTTAAGAGGGGTAGAATACGTATAAATTTGTGCTTTTATTGTGTTTTTATAGTATTTTGGTTGTAAATCAGTAGAATATGTAAAGTATCTCAAGTAATTATAAGCAAGTTACAACAATATTTTCGAAATATTTGAGTGTTGAGGTAAAATTTAGGGGACGAAACTTCTTTTAAGAGGGGTAGATTGTAATCCCACAAAAATTATTAGATTTCGATTACTTTTTATTGAAAATATTATATTTATATTACTACAAAAATTGGCAATACATATACTTTATATATATATATATATATACATATATATATATACATATATATATATATACATATATATATATATATATATATATATATATATACCTACATATATATACATACATATTTAAAAAAATAGCATATTAATTTTTTTAGTAAGTAATAATTTATTTAAATCCTAAAACTAAAATTCTTTTTTTCTACAAAATATATTTTCTTTACTAAACCCACTAAGCCCAAAATACCTAAACCTAGTACTGCACTAAAACTATACTACCTAACCCTAATCCCTTCTTATTCCACAAACTTCATAAATCACCAAAAACCCTAAACTCCCTCACAAAGCCTCCTCCCCCACATGAAGCCCAAGTTACCGCTAGCTCCTCCCCTTGTCGCTGTCCACCTGTCGGTGCCGCCGCCATATTGGTAAGCCATCAGCCAACCGGTCAGCCTTCCCCTTCTTCTTCCTTTATTTTCCATTCTTTTCACCTTAATTATTATGCCCTAGTATACATGTTCAATAAGTTTTTATGGGGATTTGTATTGATTTTATTATGGGTTAAATCTATATTGAAAGTATATAAATTTTTATGTTCTATAATTTATTTTATGCATACTACAAGTTTTCATAAATTTTTATCCATAAATATTAATGTCTAGACATGCTAATATCATGAGTTAGGGTTTTGATACTAGGCTCTTGGGTTTTTACATAAAATCATTTATATTTTGTGAATCATCTATGTTAAATTTTATGGGGTTGTAGTTTAAATGAATTTTTGGATTCTATGATCATATATTATAGTATAAAATGTTAGTTTTCATGATTTAAAGCTTTAATTCTTATGCTAGTATTTGTTTCATGAAATTTTGACTATAGTATGATCTATTTTGATGAAAATTTAATACTATGGTGTTTGGAATAAATTTTCAGAAATTATACATATAAGATCTTTGTTTAATAGTTGAGATTTCATACTATAAATCTTATAAATATATACTATTAGTACATACATTAAAATAAGACTATTTTATGATATAACTGTGAGTAATGTGAATATACTATATTGAATACAAATTTTCAGATTTAAAGGGTTATAAAAATAGAGTTTTATGATATGTATTTTAATGAGTTTTCAACTAATACTTGTAGTAGTGTGTTTGAATTACTAGATTATGTTTTGGGACACTTAAAACTATGTTTTGGGATTGTTTTAAAACCTTAGAAAGCTTAGTATTTTTTCAGTATAAATTTTAGGTATTAGAGTATTGATATAGTATTATTTGATGTAGTACATTAATTCTTAGAAGGTGCATAGCTATAGAGAAAGTGGCCACCCATTTATTTTACTCAAGGTGCATACTAGTTATGAAAAACGTTACCTTTAGGAAAGGATCTAGGGTAAAATGCAAAGTTAGTATCATGTTTAGGGAACCTTTTGGGTGAGATTGTTTGGTCATTTATTTTAAAGAATTCATGTTCTTTATATTAGGGGCATGGTTTGATATTGTTGGTGAGTTATAATTATGTTTTGTCAATACTAATCGGGAAAGAATAATTTTTGGTGAGAAATATCAATATATTAAATTGGAATTAATTTGATAATTAATCTAGGAGGTTGTTTGTTATTAACCATTCATTACTGATAGTTTTAACACCAGTACCTGCAAAACAAATAAGAGTTAGTCCGCAAGAAAACTTGTCCGTCGAGTGTTGCTGAGCCAGTTCTATTGAGGATGGAAACTCGCGTTGGTTTACTTGAATTCCTAAGGTCATAATCTATATATGCTCCATTGGGGGAGGCTGATGGTGATTGGGAGGCACTAATGGTGCAGCTTATAGATTAACATGATGAGCTAATGGGGAGCATATATAGAAGTGGTTTGGCTTATAAGTTGGCCTAATGGGCCAATGGGGGAGGCGTAGTCAAGATAGCGTTGCTTAGAGACATGGCTTGTTTTGCCAATGGGGAACCACTATTAGGGTGGTGCGGCATACAAACATGGCCTGCTATGCCAACGGGGAGTCACTATCAAGGTGACGTGGCTTAGAGACATGGCTTGTTGTGTTAACATGGAGCCGCTATCAGGGTGGCATGTCTTATAGACATTGCCTGCTTTTCCCAAAAGAAACAGCTTGTTGGGCCAAAGAGACATAGTCTATTGTGCCAGAGATATGGCCTGTTGTGCTAGATGAGAGCCATTATCAAGAAGACGCGGCATAAATTTGAGGAGGACTAAGACTATTGTTCCTTACGCATATGCAATTTACAAAGAAAGATTTAACTCTTTGAGAGGGCGCTACCCTGCTTCACTAAAGTTTTCTTTATATTGGTCCCTAAACTCAGGCTAATTTCATAGCTTCTAACGATCTATCTCGGTTTTTAGTTGATTCGGCTAAAGAGACCATTAATTCTTTGAAGGGTTTACTACTTTTTGTCTCATTGGGGAAAGATAAACTTTGTTGGGGAATATTTTAGTTTATGCTTCTATTAAGGAGATCCCTCTTGAGGTCTTTGAATGATTTTTGAGGTTATGTTTGCATTTTTATCCTTGCTAAGGATACTTATCTGCTGGAGATATTAATATGTTGGAGATTTTCATTTGTTAGGGAAGAGTTTTTCTTATAGGGAAACTCCATGGGAAAGATAATTTTAGACGATTCTGCTGGAGAATAAAACCCTTGAATTACCCACTGGGGATTTTTGTCAGGCCTATAGTTGCCTTGAGTTGCTTGGCGTATTGTAAGGATGCCTCTCAAGCCTTGAGCCCATTTGCGTATTTTGAGGACGCCTCTCGAGCCTTGAGCCCATTTGCGTATTATGGGTAGGCCTCATGAGCCTTTGTGTATTATATGGATGCCTTTCTGGCCTTTGTGTATTATAGAGATGCCTCCAAGACCTAAGCATATTTCAAGGACTCCTCTAGAACCTTTGCATATTATAGGGATGCCCCCCGGGCCATGGCGTATTATAGGGATAACTCCCGAGCCTTAGCATATTTTAGGGACACCTCTCAAGCCTTCATGAATTATAGAGACACCTCCTAAGTCAAAGAGTCAAAAATGTTGAGTCATCAATTAAGAGTCATTTGTGGGGTCATCCCGGTTTTTCCTGATTTTGAGAGATTGACATTTGGAATTTAATTTGGCAATATTGAGGCAATATGGTCTTTTGCCTTTAGTTTGAAGAGGATGGATATGAGTTGAGAGGCCCTAGTTATTTATTTGATTGTATAATGGGTTTAAGTGGTAAGCCCCTAGTTTTAAAGGTGTTAGAGTATGTGAACTTTTGGTTATTTTTTAAGATACTACCTTGCAGGGGATCAGGTTTTTCTAGGAGATTTGTGGCTTTGTGCATTTGGCTTTGAAGTTTTTAGGTTTTTTTTTGTTTTCCTTTGTTAGGGTTAGAGGCAAGCATGGTATCAAAAACTTGAAGTTTTCAGTGTATTGCTATGAGAGCCTTGAGCTTCCTTATAAGTCTTACTATGTTTTAAGTAAGAGAGGGTCGGCCCGAAAAAGAGGCCCAAAGAATTCCTACGGCCTCTACTACTACAGTGCCTCCTTTGCCTGTTATGGCCACTCCAGCTCAACTTGTTGAGTTTCTGGCTTTGATGTGATAACACTTTAGGGAGATTTCAAGAGACTCGAAGAAGAGGCCCTAGAGGCCTTCAAAGGGGATATCTTAGCCAATTTTCAGGATGGTGTCTTGACTTGATGATTAACGCTTTGAAAAAATGATTGTCTTGTAAAGTGAAGATTCTAGCTTTGCATTTGATTCAAGATTGGGGTAGATTTGAGTGTAGCTCAGATTTATGTAGCTTTGGAAATTTTGATAACTTTGCTAAGCGTGATTGTACCAAGGTTTTGACTTATGATGCATGAGTCTAATGTAAATAAGGTTTATCATAACCTATAATACATATGTCTAATGCAAATAAGGCTTTACATGATGCATGATTTTGCATGGACACGGACATGGATGTGGACTTGAGTGTGGACGCAGTACTGACTCTCTCATAACATGAAGGAAAAGAAAAATTTTCTTAGGGAGGCTTTTGGGAAAGTTTTTTACGAAGAGGCTTCAACAAAGCTTTTGTGGCTGAGAAGATTCAGGAGTCATTAGGGTAAGTTTGGAATGATGCGCGAGAGTGCGAGAGGCATTAGGAGCTGGCACGGGTTAGAAGCACCGCTTTTTGAGTTTATAAGGGTGACATTAATTTTTGGGAATTTGTGAGATTCTTGTACATAGGTGATGACTCAAATTGCTAGCTGCTTAAGCGAATTGAATGATTTGTAGACTTTGTCTTTATTCGAATTAGACCAAGTCTGAATGATCAGAATCGAGGAGGCATAGGTTGTGTCATCAAGGAGAGGTTTGGAAAGGAGGTAAATCCAGTCGAAGAAAGGCTCACCAAAGGCTAGAAAAGTGGCTAACCAATTTGGGTTTAGGTTGGGGGCTAAAAGTACAAAATGAAAGAGGAAGGGTTTTTTTTTAGGTTTAAAACCACTTACTTTGTCTCCTTTGATTTAGACTCTTCATTCTTTGAGCTTTAAAATTAAGTGTATTTGAATTACAATGTGCCATTAAATATTTTGAGGATTAAATTTAATTTATAAACTAAAAATCGATCACTAAGGCCAAATGAGCCAAAGTAATCATGGAAGAACAAGTCGTAACTTAGCACAAAGTTACCTAATATCATACTCTTAAAGAAACTAGAGAGCCTAAGACGGGAGCTCCTTTGCATAGGCGCTGAAAATGTTTGGGGTCTAGAGCACTTTTTCTTGACGCATCAAAGGAGCTCAAATGAGGCAAGAGCTCTTTTGGTTGACGCCCAAGGTAGGGCATTCACCGCTAGGATATTGGGCGTCAAACACCCTGCATAGGCGTTCCGCACCGGGGTTCGAACCTAAGACATTTGCTTAAAGTGCAAAGAGTGATGATTTTAATGTGATTAGGCCTCAGAAGAGGTTGCCTACATATCCTCTTGAAGGAATCAGATCAAAACATACCACTATTTAAAAGTTTCTTTTAGATTTGAAACTCAAATCACTATGATTTCATAGGCTTTTTTCATATTCAGAAACTTAAGTTGTTGTACATTAGACATTTCTTTACTTATTTAGGAACCTATGACTATGGTGAGACTAAAAATATTTTCTTTTTAGAAGTTTTTTCATACTTGAAACTCCAGACGATCCATTTTAGAGGTTTCTTTTTAAGATTTGGAAACTCATGATTGTGGCCGGGCCTCAACAAGGTTGCCTATGTATTCGCTAAGCGAATTAGGCCTAAACGTAGCTCTATATAATGTGAGACTGACTTAGTGGAATTTCAAAAGCATATTTTAGAGTTTGGAACTCAAGTAGTTATATTTCAGAGCTTTCCTCTCAGATTCAAAAACACAAGAATGTGGTTGGGCCTCAAGCAAGGTTCCCTACGTATCCTCTATGGGAATCATGACCTATCATAGCTCTGCATGCGGCAAGACTAAGTCAGTGGCATTTCAAAATTTTCTATCAAATTTGATACTCGAGGATGGTGTGCTTCAGAGGTTTCTTTTTAGATTTAGAACTACATGATTATGGCTAGGCCTCAGGCAAGGTTGCCTACTTATCCACTGAGTAAAGCAGGCCTTAACATAGCTCTACACCTTTCAAAAGCCTCTTTTAGGGTCAAAACTCATTCTGATATGCTTCAAAGGTTGCTCTTTAGATTCAGAATCTCAAGATTATGGTCGGGACTCTAGCTAGGTTGCCTACGTATCCACTAAGGGAATTAGACCCTCTTGTTGCTTTACATGCGGTGAAACTGAGTCTGTGGAATTTCAGAAGTCTCTTTCATATTTGAAACTTAAGATAATGGTGTTCTTTAGAGGTTTCTTTTTAGATTCGAAAATGCATGATTATGACTAAGTCGTAGGCGTGGTTGCCTATATATCCATTAAGGGAATCAAGCCCTAATGTAACTCTACATGGACAAAGTGTGCTATAGAATTTCTTCAATTGCTTGTGATTCATTAGCAAACAAAACTCGTTAGTGTCCATGTCTGCAAGCTGTGCAGTACCTCTGAAAAGGATTTTCTTGATAATGAAAGGTTTGGCCCAATTTGATATGAATTTGCCCCGTGGTTTCATGCTAGTTTTTTTAGTGTGACTGTTTCTTGCTGACATAACATATTGCATTTTCCTTTCCCTCTACCTCTTGAGTTATAAAATCCCCCAACCGTGAGTCGATGACTGAGAGGTATATGCAAAGATGAATTCCCGGCGATGTTGGAGAAAGGACGAGAGGATATAGCTTTTATCATACTGAAAGCTTTCTATCAATCTTTGTCACAATCTTTAGGTGTATTCTTCTTCAATTTTTGGAACACAGTTACTAATGTGTTGTAAATGAGCCAAGAAGCTTTTTATTTCTTCTTTGTTTTTAGGGAGTGTCATAGCCAGGATAGCCTTAATTATATATGGATCAATCTTAATGCTTTAAGAGCCTTAATTCTACATTTCTAAGGGTTGAGTCCTATATTAAACTTCCTGAGTTGTTTAAAAAGTCTTCAAAGGGAAATGAAGTGCTCTATACAATCCCAAGATTTTACGATCGTATCATCTGTATAGGTGCCCCATCGAGTCATGAAGATGTTATTATCTAGTTGTATCTTACATATGCGTCAATGAATAAGAGCAAGGAGGTTTGTTTTGTCAACTAGAATGCCAATGTGGGGTTGCAAAAATTTGTATTAAGGACTAGCCCAGTTTAGAATTCGGTAATCCCTAAAAATTCTGACTCTGTGACCCTTCTTTGGAATAGGTTTAATGTTTGTAATTCATTTAGGGTAGTTTTGCAACTTTGATGAACCTAGCTTCTAACAATATCTTTGTCTATCCTTGGCATATTTAGGTAAGACTAAGCAAAGACATCGATGCATTCTTTGAGAAATTGTATTTGCTTTATGTGTTCTTTAGGGGTTAGCTCTAGCCCACTTTGCACATGCTTTTGCTCCTGTTAGGCACCTATTAATCTTTTAGTTTCTTTGATTATAGGTGCTTTATATTTCAGGTTCTTCCATTGCTTTAATGAATTCAAAGTTATGTTCATTAGAGACAAAATAATTATTAGGGATTAGGGTGGAAGAAAACAAATTAAGGAAAAAAAAGAAACATTAAGGGAGGATTTATGTGTTTCTCCATGTGACCCAACTAACACAAACCTAGACTCAATGTATTCAAACTCAATTGATTTAGACTTAGACTTAGACTTAGACTCTGACTTAGATGACTCGACTCATTTAGCTTTGGGCCTTCTTTGATGATAATCTTCAGCTTCTTACCACCAAGAGTTATGATCTTTGACGTCTACTTTCATCCATATGCCATGTCAAGAACTGACACTATTATCTTTGATGGATGAATGTTGTGACTTAAGAGAGACGTTTGGACTTCTCTTTCAGTTTTCTCAAGTCTAAAGAGTAAGGAAAAAACCTTGCAATAGATGCATTTAGGTGGCTTTGAAGATTGTTTATATTCATCATCATTTATATATGCACCATATATTGAATTTAAAGACAATGATTTTCTCGTTTAGTGATGGGATTGCCTAAAATTTATCAAGGAAGATGGATTGTTAGTAGAGACATCCTCTTAGACAAGTGGAATTGTAAGTGTATGTTTCATTGATAGAGTCATTGTTATTGTTGTTGTAGGTGTCATCTTGAGATGCTAGAGCCTCAAGAACATTGATTCATCATTATCAGATTTAGAAAGGGAGTTGCTTTTAGTTTCGTTCCCCATCTATTTCTCATCGCCTAGAGGAGTATGATTCTTTGCTAGATCAACTTCAATATTGTGCCAATGCTGTAGGCACACTCAAAATATTCAAGACCCAAGTACTTCATATAGTTCTTTTACTCAAGTAGAAGACTTGAGATGAAAGTCCTCACAAGTTATTGTTCATATGGTGTCGAGGCCATTTGAGAGATTGATTCCCTCCAACGATTCAAATAGGTCATGAACCCTTTGTTGGAGCCTTGTCAAAGAACCTCTAACTGTCAAAGAGTTATTTGTAATTCCATATTGGGTCTGAACTAGTTCATAAAGGCATTGGTGATGTTCTCCCATGTCTTGGTTTCCTTGTCCTTTAGTGAATAGAGCCACTTTTGATAGGTTATCTTAGGGACAAAGGAAAAAATACTGGGAATCATTCAAGATTTATCCCCTTGATGGCTATGGTGGCTCTAAAGTTGTGAAGATGATATCTTGGATCATCTATTGACTTGAACCTTGGGATGTCTTCAGTGGAGAATTACTCCGGGCAACTGATTTTTTGTTTTACTTTATTAGGAGATGTGTCAAAGTATTGTTACTCATTAGTGAGCTGATGGAACATACTTTAAACTGTATATGCCAAACTTTTTGGGGATTTCGCACTCTTGATTTGTTCTAGATGAGCGTTCATACTCTCCTGAGCTGACCATTTGTTTCGCGGTTACCATTGGTTGAGAGAGGAGGTAAGGATGTTCTCTTCAACTTATGCCCAGTCTTCATATCCAATTGATGAACTCTTGCAAAAGGACATGGGACAAGACTTGACTTGGTTAGGGTTAAGTGTTTGTGGGTTAGTGTTGAGAGAGATGATACTTTATGCATAAGGTAATTACAAGTATAATGTAACTACACGATCTCCTCTAATGCTAGTGATACACCGCCTAGTTTAAGGAGTTGACCTCTGTTACAAAATGATTCCAGATGCATGATACTGACTCGATATGTATGGACTCAAATACAAAATGTCTGCATCAGGGTTAAGGCTTTTTATGGTGCTAAGTTTAATTTTGGATTTTTACCTAATGGGGAAATTTCAGGTTTTTGCCGGTGATGGGTAATTTCAGGATTTTACCCCATATAGGATTTTAGTAGAAAAGTCAAGTTTAACCAATTGGACGGGGCAAGCTTAAATTTTTACCCCAATAGCATTTTGATGAGAAGATTAAGGCCTTACTGGTTGATAAGGTAATTTCAAATTTTTACCCAATATGGTTCGGTCTTACCGATTGATAGGGAAATTTCAGGTTTTTACCCCAATAGGTTTTCTGGTGGGAAGATCATGGTATTACCGATGGATAAGGAAATTTTTGGTTTTTACACTAATAGGGTTTTAGTGGGAAGATCAGGGTCTTACCGGTGCGGCGGTTTAGAGGTAAATTGGGGTTTTACCAATGCAGCAATTCAAGGCTAAATTTAGGTTGTTACCAGGTGGTAGTTTTGAGGTAAATTTTAGTTTTTGCCAGGGAGGCAATTTAGGAGTAAATTTGGGCCGATGAGGCAATTTAGGGGTAAACTCGAGATTTCACAGGGGACATTTTGTAGGTAATTTCGAGGTTTTACCTAGGACTTGAGGCATTTTGAAAGTAATTTTGGGATTTTACCAATGCATGGGATATTTCAGAGGTAATTTCGGGGTTTTACCGGTGCATGGAATATTTCAGAGGTAATTTTGGGGTTACCGTTGAGATAGGACATTTTGGAGGTAATTTTGAGGATTTACCGGTCCTAGGGATATTTCGGAGGTAAGGTGAGCTTTTTATCAGGGACATAAGACATTTTGAAAGTAATTTCAGGGCTTTATTAGGGTCATGAGGCATTTTAGAGGTAAGGTAGGCTTTTTACCATAGCTTGAGGCACTTTAGAGGTAAGGTAGTCTTTTTACTGGTGGCTTGAGGCATTTCAGTGGTAAAGTAGGATTTTTACCGATGTTTGAAACATTACGGTTGTAAGGTAGGGTTTTCACCGGTGTTTGAGGCATTTTGGTGGTACAATAGGGTTTTTACCGGTGCTTGAGGCATTTTGATGGTAAGGTAGGCTTTATACTGGTGCTTTAGGCATTTTGGTGGTAAGGTAAGAATTTTACCAGTTGCTAGGTTTTTTTTAGAGAGGTATGATTTTCCTCAGTTTTTGATAGCTTTGGGTCATTTGAGAGATAATGTTAGGTTTTCATCGTGTTTGAGGCAATTTAACAGGTAATGTTGGGATTTTAGTCATTTTATGAGGTAAAGTCAAAATTTTACCATATTTAGGTCATTTTATAGCGTGAGGCTTGGATTTTGGGTGGCATGGTTTGGCATGATGTGGGCATAATGGGACATAATGAGACTAGGGACAAACATGACCCAGTTTTGACACGGTTTTGATGCATATATACATGAAATAATGTGAATGAGACGACTTGGCGATCGTGACCAAGGATGCACGTAATCCATATTTTAGGGGTTTAGGTTTCCCTAGGGTTTTGCAAAGCTAGATTCCAAAGTTAATACATAAAACATAGCAGTAGCACGCCAATAAATGTAGTCATGCCAACATGCTTAAATGAATGCGACATATACAAGTCCCCACCTAGTGAAGGTTCTAAGTTTAATATGAACAAAGGTTGGATAACATGGGTCAAAGGGTCCATGGCTACTCAATCAAGACTCAAGCAAAATGACTCTCCTTAACTGTAAATATCAAGGACCCCTCTTAAATTCAACTCTTTTATTTTATATTTGTCTACTTCTACTGTATTCACCTTCTATTTTTTGGTTTTAGTGGTTTTTCATCAGCTCAAGAACCTTTGATATGACTCCTTTTGTGATGATTGTGGAAGATACAACCCTCTTCTACACGAGCTTCTATTTCCATTTATTTGTACCCTTTAGTGAGTCTTGATCAACCAAAGAGACATCACCCTTCATGTTCTCTTACTATCAACTCCAACACTCTTATTTCTATGTCTCTTTATCTATGATGTAAAGAGATAAAAGCAACTCCTACTTTACTAGGTCAAGCATCAAAACCATTACTTTGAGCACCTCATTCAAGGAAACATCTTCATGGATTGGTCTCCACTTAATCTCTCAAATAACCCCTTTCAAATGAATTTTACTTATTGTAAACTACTTACATTATGCAAGTTTCTTTTTTATCTATGATGAAGAGATTTAGACATCTCCATTCTCTCTAGACTCAATTAGTCTTTGACTTTTTATTGAGCAAACCCTAGGTTTACATCATACTTGAATGTACATTTAGGAGTTATCCTAAAGATCATTTTATGTTAAGCATCATGAATCATACTTTGATGTTCTTGTTATTTTTTAGTCAATGATGTTCAAAGACTAAAATACATAAGTTTTATGAACTAGACTTTTTTTTAGTTGAAGTATGTCATGGAGAAAGGTTTCTTTAGGCTTAAATCTGCATTTGACTAGTAACTTCAACTCATCATCATGCATAAATCATACCTTACATCTTTTAATATTGCACCTTAAATGCTTTCTTTTAATTTTACACTTTAAATTATGCACTTTTATTTCATGAACCTTAATATGTAAAGAATGTGTATGTTCACCTTTATCTTATACATTAATAAGATTTGTTGTAATGCAATTCACGCCTAAATAAGATGATCTTGGACAGTCGGCCATAGGAAACCTTAAATTTGTGGACATTAAACAAAGTGATCACCTAATATATACTTGAATGCATGATTCTTAACTTGCCAAACCAACTAAATTAGTGTGTGTTTATACTCGTATTTTACATTCTTTGTCTAGAAACTAAATATAATTTATTCTCCATCTTAAGTGAATTCTTTAGCATATCATTCTTGAGATAAAATAGATTGCTCATTCCTGAATCTTCTCATGGTTTGAAGACCACTCACGTGTCTCATTTTGGGATTCAAACCCAATTAGATGTCTAAACCGCCCTTAAGTGTTTGGTGACGGCTCCTTGACCCATAACAATTTCACAAAGTTGCTTAGTCGATCCTTGATGCCGCGCAAATTAAGTAGGGCACTAGTGGGGGGGATCCCTTTCTTTTCTCTTCACCAAAAAAGGAAGGTTGGGTTATGAAAAATCGAGCTCCCTAGTGGCGATTAACCCACTAGAAAACCTAGCTGGCTTCCCGAGCCTTAGCATTTACAAAAAATCCCCTACAATAACATTTTTTAATTAGTGAAAAACTTTTAAATCCTTTTGCTCATAATAATTAAAGTATATATAGGAAGAAAAGATCGGTTTGCGAGCATATGCTGAGTTACAGCATGGGCATCTAACGCCCATGCAATGCGTTAGACGCTCAATAGAACATCTTTTTCTCAACTCAAGAAGGGAGCGCAAGGAGCTAGGAGCACTTTTGGGGTGCATTGATGATATAGGTATCCAACGCTGGGACTAGGCATTGGGCGTCCTTGACCTGGGCGTTTGGCGCCCAAACTAACCGTGAGGCCTTGGGTGCCTAACGCTCAGTTTGAGTGTTAGTCCTCTGAGCATTTTTGAATTTGTGTGGATTTGAGGTTTTCTAAAAGAGTAAGAATTGATAATTAAGGTTTTTGGTTTGTGGTTGGGGCAAAGGTAAGTGTTAAGTTCTTTAGAGGACATTTCTAGTTTTCGCATACTCAATCTCAAGCCAAGCAAGGTCTACTTGCAAGGATTGGTTTGTCATAGGACTGCTATATGGGGAGTCACCATTTCGTGTCACAATGGGATTGATATGTCTACATAATTGTATTCTCTATTTTTTCTTTTGATCTTCCTCTTTACATTATAAGCAGCTTTTGAGGCTAATTTTATACTAAAATTTTTAAATTGTTGGTTTTCAAAACATTATAAAAAGTTGATAGTTGAAAAAATATACATTGAGATGAAACTATCAAGATTCACTTGATTATGTTATTTCTTGTAAATTTGGGATAATTTATAGTCAAATTTTAGTTCTAAATATAAAATATATCAAATAAAAAGAACCGTAAAGTAACAAATAGAGTAGTTGGCAAAGCTTATCCTTGAAACTATTTTCTCAAAAAATAAAAACGGATATTGACAAAGTTCAAATCAAAAAATATGGTGATTAAAGGTCAAAGATCCTAAACTAAAGACTTTATAAAAAAGATACTCAAATCCTTACAAAAGAATTTTCTAAAATAAATCTTAAATAAATTCATGAATTCAAAATTTTGAGTGACATCCATGTACAAAATAATTCAAAATGAACAAATAATATCAATAGGGCAGATTTTTATGAAACCTAGCCTACATCCATCTCACATGGGGTAGGGATAGGAGGAAGTTGGCCAGAGAGAAAATGAAAACCATACCTAGGCGGTGGAACGAGGATAAATTTGAGGTTGAATCCACCCCGTTCCCGATAAACCACTAGAAAGTTATATTTAGAAATTTATTCCTTACCCTAAAATTTTGGAAATTCTATAAAGTTGGTGGGTATAAAGCGTGTGTAAGATGGTCATTGGGACATGTTGGTGGGGTCGAATTTTGTGCCATGGGAAAAGGTATGGAAACTCAGGATAATTGAACTTGTGAGGAGAAAACTAGTTGTAACCTCACGATGGGCGCCAATTGTTTCAGCCATGATGTTCATTAGGAATAATATTTTATGTTGTGCCATTGAATTATGTACAAGATGAAGTGACCTCTTTCCTCAATTTGATTCCCTTTTATAGCCGCTTTCTTAGATTGCAACAGTCTTTTCTATTGAAAATCCAACTCACTTGGTTTTCCTCCAACAACCTTTTGTATAGCTCGAGATTAAATCTGAATATTTAGCCATGATGCTCATTTTTTCCTCCTTTTCCCTTGGACATTATCGCTTGGATATTTATTGCTTGAATATGTGTAATGCGGATGTGTTGACTAATTTCACCCCAACACAAATAAACTTTTAATCTGGTAAGAATAACAATTTTAGATTGAGATTAGAAAATTTTACATGTATTCTTTGTAATTTCACGGTTTGTTACAATGATTCACGAGGAGAAATAATCCTTTTTTTCCTGTAAATTTTGAAATGTAACTTCGTCTCCCTCAATTGATAGTAGATGAAAATTGGACAACTTATGCGTCAATGCACAAATCTCCCTAAACTAATCAAGTTATAGTAGAAAACAAAGGGGAAAAAGCCTCCAAATTTTCACAAGACATGAGAGATTAAATGGAAAAGTCTCTAGTAAAAGAAAAAATTGAGTTTTTTTCTCGTGTGAAAATTTATAAAGTAAGATCAATGGCTGAAGCCAACCTAAAAGAAATATTAAATTTTATCTATCCAAATATTATCCTTTTTAATTTATTTGTTTTAAACATCCATTTAACTCCACATAAATTTGAATAAACGACGTCGTTGGGTACCAAATATAAAATAATTATTTTTCAATTGATTAAAAGAAAGACTAATCGAACTTTTGTATTGATCTAATATGTGCCCGTTTAGTATGGTTACCTCTCTACCGTCTACTTGTTTGCAGTGGGCGAGATTCAAAGTAGTTGTACTTGTTCGTAGTGAAGGACATGGAGACAAACTAATTCCTAAACTTTTGGCATTTTGGCAATTGGCAATATCATTATAAAAGGAAATGTATCCACTACGTTACTAGTTATGATTTTGACGGTCTAAGCTACAAGACACTAGAATCCTAAGAAGCTAGTAGCTACATATGTAATCATCATTCTAAATATTTACTATATTATTATAATATATTGGTTAGGCAAGGTTGAGACATTGTTACTATATATTCCGCTTTACATGATCATTGTGCTCCAAAAATATTATGCACATAAAAAGCTAGTTGTCGACGATGATTAATTTAATACTACAATTAAACCGTGTACGTACATAAATCATAACGTATGAATCAAATAGGCCCTTTCTTCAAGCTAAACTTGGACAACTTGTCTATTCCTTCTTTCACAAGCTATCGACTTTGTACGGAAATTAAAGGAGCAAAGACCCAGGAAATGTCCGAGTAACTTGATCTCTCAATCTATGCAATGTTTTTACATCAACCCGGCTCTGAATACAACTTGAGAGATCGGCTATTTTGTGCTAGTTTTTTCATTTGCTAGACAAAAATGGTAAACAAAAATATTGTGTGAGCTAAATAAAAAGGGTTTTATTCCTATACATGTTTGGGTAGGATTGTAATACGAGTGATGTTGGAACAATGTTTTTTACAAATTTACTAATACATTGCCATTACCGCCTTACAACGTACCAAATTGATCATCAGTAACCAAAGCTAAACATGCAGCGGTATAGAAAAGTGATACTTTCGTACGAGTTATCATAAGCATCCCTCCGTTAGAATTGGATCATTCGAACCAGCCCTCCATCAACCATACTACAGAAATAGAAAGTTACGCTACAAAATATATCCAATATTTTTTGGGCCGACTACTGAGTTATTGACCCCCCAATACAACAACTATTGACTCGCGACAAAGCAACCATATTGTAGACCTGTCCCTTACACATCGAAGCATTCATGAGTAAGTGAAAATATAGAGGGAAATAGTTGCTTGAGTTACATATGATCAAGTCATTAGCAAATGCGTTATGCACTTGTGCGTGAGTACCACTAATGGTGTCCACGCTTTTATGTATAGAATCACGAATACAGGTCGCTTTTCCAGTTCTGGTTCTACTCAAGCTAAGACCAAAGAAACAATGTCACGTAGTACTTCCAAGTCTACATCATTTAAACACAGTGTAAATTTAATTGTTTCTCCTTTGGACATCACATAGGGGAAAAATGAAAGGGGAAGAATGAATAATAAAAAGTCCGACTACCCTACCCTATTCTAGAGTACAGGACTGTTCCATCCATTCAACAGATATTCAAAAGCCTCGATCATTGTTAGCTGGAATGGACTTTACTCTATTAGAATTAACTATAGTATATGAGAGCACTCTATATAATCTATAATTGTGGTTGTAAGTAGCGGTAACGGCGGGCAAAAGCCTTTGATAACACAACCAAATTAGCTGCATCCTACCTAACTGGCTATCAACTTACCCAACTTAGCATTCACCAAACACAGACTTAGAACAATCATAACATTTGTATAACAGCAACATTCCTAGGTAAGCAATAAAACAGTAGTATAAAGTACTATAGGCAAATAGAGCATCGATTAGCAACATTCTGAAATTCAACTTCACCCGACTTAACAAAGACTCGTTTCATCATGTTATGTCACTCAAAGTTGGATTAATAAAACTAGAGAGTAGTACATCAGAGTGCAAAATTACACTGCTTGATGACAATAAAACTTACATCAAATGAAGCATAAACATATTCATAACTAAAATATTCACAATCGATAGATAATTAATTATTAAGCATCTGAAAACTGCAAAGCTCTAACTTCCATCTAGATGCAAGTCTGCATTTCTTACAAGCATATGGCTTCGGTGAACTGAATGCAGAAGTGTGTCGACTCGTTGAACCGGAAAATGTACCATAACGAGTTCATTTTATACGTAGGACGGATTATTTGGGGCTCCAACCATACAGTTTAGAAATGTTTGACTCCTACGGGCACTGGCCGCACCCCTTGAAGAGAGTCGTGTGAAAACAAAATTGTATTTCCTGTTTTCAGAAACAGTTCTAACCTTCCATTTCACTTGGTACAACATGCCATCCTGAAAAGAAAACAGATAACGATTCATTAGGAATGGTAGTGTTCAAAGTCAATGCAACAAATTGTCATTGTTAGCACAAAACACAAATAATGAAACTTCAAGATTTCCCATCTAGCTGAACATAATCTAGCAGCAAAAATAAACTGCAAGACTAAGAACTGTAGCATGCTATTCTAAAACAACAAACATACAAAAGCCCTTGTATTAATGTGTCAAAATGATGAATTGACTTCCATAAAAACTAAAAAATTATTATACTATGGCTCCATTGAATGAAGCAGATGGTATCTATAGGTAACAGACTAGGGTATTCTTAGTAATTGAAAACTAGAACTGACCTAATACAGAATAGGATACCAGCTACCCAATAAGTTTTCCCACTTGACAGTATCACATTATTTTGTCCTAATACCATATACAGCAACTCAATGATTTGGCAACAGAACCATGCATACTAAGAAACAAATCAGACACATGAAGCTGCTATCACAAAAAAGACACATTTCCAAATAAAGAAACTTTCAGCTATAACAGAATTCAGTATCCCCAAATTTGAAAATCTTTATCGGAAACCTAAGAAAACATACAAACTTAATCAGCAACACTACACTGACCAGACTTAAGTTATCATCAACGCTGGCAGTGGCACATATTCACCATGCCTTAAGAGCCCAATCATTTGAGCAGGCAAGAAGCTGGAAAAATTCAAAAATGAAGCAATATTTGGAACTTTGCCACCACCAAAAACAAATTTCGAAGTTTTAGCCCACATTTTATACATTACCTATAATCCACTAAGCGATAAAGAGTGTACTCCGAACACATAATTCAATACACACACACCTCCAAATATTTCAAATTTCTGGTAAAAGAGCATAACAGGTCTAATTATGCAATGTTGAGACAATATCCACCAAACCATGCTCAAAACCCGTCAACAAATTACTATTTGGCAGAAAACTAGTAAGCAATTCAGAGAAGCCTCTCAATCATTAAGTGGGATTATATGCTCATGCTATGAATATCTCAGGACATCATTTCATGCCCGAACACGAGTACTTGTCAATATATACGAAGCTAAAACAACAAGACTATGCTTAGACAATAGACGAAAAAATATAACGAAACAGGAAGAAAAAGTGTATACCAGCACTCAGTGAAACTCAAAAAGAGTTCATCTCAAGACAATAGGTCCGTCTCTTGATTAGCATCTTCGCGGCAGTCCCATAAGGCTCTTCGAAAGCCTCAGACACCCACGACACATCCGAAATCTCCTTCTTAGCACTCACTCCAGACTGCTCACTGGGTCGAATAGCAACTAACGTCGCTCCCTTCAACACAACTCCATTAGGCAGCTCCAAATGAGGCGCATACCACAGCTTCATATTCAACGCTGGGACAAGAGTCCTCTTGGAAGCAGAGGAAGCCGACAACGGTTTCACCCTCAACTCCTCCAGCTGATCCCTATTCATGCAAAGCACCCCCTGCCCGTCCGCATCCGTTAATACAAGACTATCTAAAGTGCGATGGTCGGCGATTATCGGTTGCAACAGATAATGTCTGGCTGATGCGGCAATCAACGAGCTAATCGTCCACACCACCCTCAACTTCAAACCCCCGTTAGTGTAGAATGACTCCGGTATGCTCCCGTCTTCGTTCACAACCGACCCGTTGTTATTCGGGTTTAGTGGTTCATTGTTGAGCACATTGTCGACTGATAGACTCGTTTTTGAAACGGCAACAACCGAAGACGCACCAAGAATCGTGCATTTATCTAAAGTAGACCCAAAATCGGCCCGCCATTTCAGCAAGACCCCCTCATCAATCCCCAACTCTCCACTCGGCAGCTCGATTCTAAGAAGTCGAATCTCTAGAAAGTTCTTCAACACCTGAGTCGGTGAATGATGAGTAACACTCCCTTGCTCACCTTCCTCATCCTCCACCCCATTTCCAACCAACAAAGAGGATGAGGTTCCCGCTGCCGACGAAGGGCCGGAGCCGACACCGACTACACCAGGCCCAGATCGTTTAGGGCCCAGTAACTGGCCCAAAGCTTGAATGGGCTTAAAAATATTCCCAAATATTATCCTCACAATATTCGCGAAGGGAGACCGTGACTTATCCGCAGCTGACGCAGATGCAGAGGAGTCATCGTCAGAGATCACACAATCAACTCGAACAACGACGTTTTCGACTTGTGGTACCAAACTCTGGAATCTTCTGGAAACGACGCAACACCTCCCAAGCGCCTTCACGTCGCCGATCTTGTTGAATACTAACAACAGTAAAGAATCCGGCAATCTGTCGAAATGATCGACCTCGCTGAAATCCTGACCGTTGAAATAGTCGTCTCTGTGATCCTCAATCAACGGCTCAGGGTAAATCCTGGAAATCATCAGATCTGACCTAAACGAATCCATTTTGAGACCGATTTGACCGAAATACCCCAGCTTTACTAACAGATCTGATTTGAAGGTGGAGTTTCAAGAAGAAGAACAAGAAGAAGAACGGATGGGATTTGGGAATAAGCAATTGGGATTAGTGAAGGAGGTGAGAAGAAGAAGCCATGGAGGAGAGGTGTGGGGAGTGTATTAATGAAGGGATGGATGGGAGGAATGGTAGGAAGAGATGGATCCACGGGTATGAAGCGGCGGGGGGGGGGGGGGGGGGGAGACAAAGGGAAAGTTGAAGGATATGAATGATGGACAATTGGACAGGATCACAACTCACGGATGATGATGATCGATATTCAACAGCAAAAATAAGAGTGAACTATTTTTTTATGAAATTCTTTTTTTTTTTTTTTTGTTTCGTGTTTTTCAAAAATGTCTCAATTGTATTTTAAATATATTACTCCTATCCCATTTATTTGTCCCATCGTCTTATTTTAATTGTTCCACTCTATTTGGGTTACGGACTGTGATGATATATACACCTCAGTACTAACTATTCCCTCCTTTTTGCTAACCATAACAATTACTCCTAATCCTTGCAGTTGTCCTCACTCTATCTTCCCACCTCTCTTTCTTTACTCTTGGTGAAAACCCTAGATTTACTCTTCGTCTCTATACCAAATCCCACAAAAACTACATCATAATTTGTCTTGTATCCTCCTGATCATTTTGGTGTACGCTTTGTTGATATCTCAACACGTTTTAACCACCTTCGTTTTGAACACTCCTCTGGTTTTCGTTGTTTGATGGGTTAGAATCCATTATGTTTGGTGTGATTGGCCTTGTTTGGTACGATCCCATATCATGTCAAATGATTTTCGGTGTGACTCTTGTGATGAATTTGTCCCTGGCATGGCCCCTTCTGATGGTGACCTGACTCCGATCCACCAGTAAACACTCCTATCTCCACCATCCATCCACCCACTCCTGTGATCTCCCTACTCCACCACTTCTTTTACCCTATCCTAGTTTTCAAACTTCCCCTCCTCCTCTAGTAAAACCTCTGTTAGTTGTCTTGGAGACTCTAAAGGATATCTGGTCCACTCTTGAGTACCGACGAAGATAGAGGGGGAAGGAAGAGAGAAGGTTGGAGTGAGGGATCTACTGTCACGAGTATGGCTTGAACCTAGATGTGACAAAGCCAGAGATTGGAGTTGAGGAGGCTTAGCTTGAAAGTGGTGGATTAGTTGATGATGATGAATGGATACTTCCTAGATATGAACCGGGACCTGGTCATGACATACTTAAGATGGTCTTGCCTCTATACTTCAAAAAGCCCTAGAGTGAGGTATTTTAAACTTGATGAGTAACATTTTGAACTTAATTAGATTATCTCACTCGTTTGCATCATCCTAGTAGAGTTTTGTACTCTTTTTGGCCATTGTTCGTCCCATTTTATCCCATTTTGCATCACTTTATGCATGGTCTAGGCTTAGGAGTTTTCTTCATGTTCTTTTTGTGTTTTCCTTGATTTTCCGCTATCTTTTCTACTTTTATGCCTGTTTTCGTGGCTTGATACAGGTATTCAATCAGTGTGAGCACGAGAACTGAAAAATAGGAGTGCATAGTAGAAAAGCTAAGAAAAGAAGCTAAGAGGTCGCTCAAGAAGTAAACCAAGAGGCCTCTCAAGACAAAAAGGCCTGAGCGGGAACTTAACATGTCCTAAGCGGCCACTTAGATCAACGAAAGTGAGCAGGCAGAGAGTTACGAGTGGGCATCGAGCGGTTTCCAAGAGAATGCTTTAAGGCCTAAGCGGTCGCTCATTGTTGTACTGGCGGCCACTCAGTTCACTGGAGTTCAATATAATTAGCTTATGAGCGGATGTTTTGCCCTTGTACTGAGCGCCCACTCAAGCGGATTTCGGGCGACTTTTGTGTTCTTTTGAAACTCTTTTAGAGAGCTTAATTTAGGGTTGTACTTTTCCATCACAAAATTTCTTAGATTTTGGTAGATTTGGTTATTGGTTTTGTTACTTTCAATGAATTTATGTTCAATGCTTGTCAGACATCGATTTTCAATCAATATATCAAAATTCTTCACTTTCTCTTGCTTTATATTTTGTAGTTACAATTTAGTTTCTATTTTCGTTAGTTTATGTTTTATTATATTAAGTTTTTAGCATAGTTTTGTTCATCGTTATTCGTGATTTTGCTAATATGTCTCGTTATTTTAATTTAACGATGTTTTCTAATATTAGTCATGAGTAGTTAGAATACTTAGGGAATAGGGTGAAAACCCGATCCCAAGCATGGATGATGTTTAAAATATGGAGTTGGTTTCTTAAGGATTAATGTGTAATTTGATGGTGGGTTTTAGTTGGAGTCTAGATTGGCCATATATATTTCTTCCATTAGTTTGAAGACATTGAGAAATGCAGATTTAGGTAGTGAACCGATATTAAATGTAGTTGACTTGCAAGATATTGATTGTTGATTTGAATCTATTGTGTTTCTTGGATGCTTTAGAGTATGATTAGGTGAGAGATCCTAATTGTAATTCCCTTCCTTGAAGATGAACGAGAGGTTGGTTCCTGGATAAAATCCTTTTTCTTGCAGTATGTTTAGGTTCGATTCATAGATTAGTGGTGTGTTAGTGAACCTTATATTATCTTATTTTGAGTCCAATTCTCATCTTTGGCTCATTTGTGTTAGGAATCGGTGTTAAATCCCAAACCCCTAATGCTTTTACTTATATAGAACAAGTCTATTAGATCTTAGTTAGATTTAACCCTAATCTTTGTTTTAGTCTGAGCTAGCTTATAGTTGAACTGCTAAAATTCGGTAACTATTAGAGGCCTTTCCCTATGGATTTAACCCTTACTTGTCTGTTACTTGTAATATGTTAAATCGAGGACTGGCATTCAGTATCGATTTTTAGTGGTTTTTACGAGTCTAGTTTGTTTTACTTTACTTTATTTCATTTTCTATCTTATTTTTATTGATTTTTCATTGTGATTGTCAGTGCTAACCTTCTGTTTAGCTTTGATTTTGTATGCATCAAGTAGGAGCAGTAGAGCACAACCATTAGCTCAACTAAATCCTGAAATCAAGTGTACGATTAGACCAATAAAAAGAGGGTTGAGAGTAGGAAGTAGCTCACTTTAAGTATAGGGCAAAGAAGATGATTTAAATTTATCTAGCCCTACTGTTACAGAAGTAAAGTTCAACCAGGACTTCTTTTCCACTCACTCTAATCCATTATTCATTTTGGCTAATGATAAAGATAGACCCTTGAGGCAGTATGGAGCTCCTGGAGCTTAACAAGTCTAGAGTTGTATAGTGCAACACATTACAAAGACCAACAACTTTGAGTTTACTAACCTCAATAGGGAATGCACCGTCTGGCATGGAACAGGTTAATGCCATGAATAATATGGTCCATAACCCCAAATTTGATCCATACTCTAATACCTTTAACTTAGGGTGGAGAGCTCACCTAAATTTTGGTTAGAGAAATGGGCAGAATTAGGGGAATGGGAACTTTAATGGGAAAAACCAAGGGAAATTTCAAAACTAAAGGATTGGGAATTTTAGTGGTAAAAACCAAGGGAATTTCTAAGCTAATAGGAACTATGATAACTAAGGTAAGGATAGTTTTAGAGGATATGGAAACTATGTTTCAAATTAGAATCATAATAGCTTTCAAAACCCAAATTGAAGAATCAATAGGGATATGGAATAAGATTAATTATACTCTAGAGGCGGGGTGAATAGAGTATAACCGATTTTCGCATTCAGGATCTCAAGGTCTTGAACTGACTTTCAAAGGCGGAATATAAGCGTTAAGGCTTATCTTTGAATCTGGATGTAAAAGCCTTGAAATTGGATTCAAAGGCTTTTACTCAGGCTTTGACTGTTTGCTGCTTTAATTAATGAAAGAAGCAAACATAAAACGTAAGCAATGAAGACAAAAATAAGATGAGACAAAACACAGAGATTTGATACGAAGTTCGGCAAATAATTTGCCTACGTCTCCGCCTAGGGTTGTCCAACCCTTAGGATTTAACTCGCTCTTTTATTACTTCCCTTAGACACCTAAAGCACCCTAGAAGATCTTCATCTTCTACTCCATAGCACCCCAGCTACAGTTTAGCATATCAGATCCTAGTAATAAAAAGCTCTCTCTCTTTTTCTATACGTTTGAGTATTATGCGTATACTCTTAGTATAACACTCTCTCAAAATATTCTTTTAAACACTCAAGAGATTATACTTTGATTTTCTCTCAATCTAAATACAAGATAAAGTTTATGGAACTAGAGAGAAAATAATGAAGCTTTGTTGATGTGCTTGTGACTGAAATTCACGATTAAAGCTTTGGCTCTTGTTTCACTGTTTGTCTCGTTGTGTCTCACGTTGTCTCTCATTTTCTTCAACTTTAAAGCTTGGAATATATACTGAACTTGATTTCAGGCCGTTGAAAGGAGGCTCAAAATAGGCTGCTAAAAATCTGATTTGCCTTCAATACTTTCAGCAAGATTTCCTCCAATATGGTTGTAGAGAATCATTTATTTTGGCTGTTGAAGATTGATATCATTGAATATTTTACAGCAAGAATATTTCCACTTTATTTGCTGCACCTTTAAGCTTCAAACATATTTCTTTTTCCATAACCACAATGCTTGAATTTTGGAAATTTACCAAAATTAACTTGAATAATCTTCAACATATATGAGCATCACTTATTTGCTGAAATTAAGAGATATCTTTGACAGTAAAATCATGTCTAATTAAGTTAGGTTAGAGAATAACATAAGTGAAATAAGGAAAGGATAAAACACAAGATTTAGGCAATTAGAATATTCTTATCCTTTGACAAAGTGTTTGAACTTTGCTGACTACTTTGAGACGTGGCTCAAACTTTGAGGACGTGGCTCAAGAATTATTCTCGTCCTTTGACAGAATGCATAAAGCTTTGCATTATAGCTTCCATTACTTCCAACACATTGTAAACTCTATGTATTTTGGTTTCCATCATGTTTTCAACTCTATTTGACTTTGCATTTTTGCTTCTATCATGTTTTCAATTCTATTTGACTTTACATTTTGACTTCCATCATTAGACATAAAAACGTTAGTAATCAAGGTGGAGTCTTCAATCTCCCCTTGATGGAAGACAAAACATTATATGCAAATGTCAAAGAATAAAATGCATAAACAAAAAATATTCTCCCCTTTAAATAGATAATACATAAATACTCTCCCCCTTTTTGTCTTCCGACAAGGTGGGAAAATATAAATGTTGGATCACAAGAGGACTTGTTCAAAATAACAAAAAGATATAAAACAGTAAAACCTTTAAAGACATGAAAACAAAAAGGCGATGCGTAAAAAAAAGGTCAATCAGTCAAGGCTTTGAAAGCTAAAAATAAAGGACGCGGAAAACTTTGAAAACAACTTCAAGGCCATGAGAATCTTTTAAATGAATGGAATGAGATTTTAAAAACATTGAAAGCAAAAGCAACAGATCCATCCGTAATTTATGTATCCAAAACATTTAAAAAATCATTTAATAAATATTTGATAATTATCTATAGGATAAGTACCAAACATTTTGATCCAATATTAATATTAAAAAGTGACAGTACGTCAAGGCAATGACAAGAGTGTCAAGACTTTGACATAAACATATTCAACTTACTCAAATAGCTCCCCCTACGAGGATGCTTCCCCATTTAACATTCCAAGCTCAAGACGAATAAAGTTAAATCGTTCTTCACTCAAAGGCTTGGTAAAGATGTCAGCGAGTTGCAAATCAGTAGAAATAAAAGATATAGATACGTCTCCTTTCTCCACATGATCACGTTTGAAGTGATGTCTAACATCAATATGTTTAGTGCGAGAGTGCTGAACTGGATTCTTTGTTATGGATATAGCACTCGTGTTGTCACACTTGATAGGTATGCCTTTGAAGTCTAACCCTAGGTCTCTTAATTGTTGAGATATCCACAAAATTTGTGAACAACAAGCACCGGCTGCAATGTATTCGGCTTCAGTAGTAGAGAGTGCCACCGAATTTTGTTTCTTTGAATGCTAACTAATGAAAGATAATCCCAAGAATTAACAGCAACCTGAAGTACTTTTTCTATCCACTTTATAACCTATAAAATCAGCATCTGAATATCCAACAAGTTCAAAGTTACTATTACAAGGGTACCAAAGACCGAAATCCTTTGTCCCATTGAGATAGCGTAAAATCCTCTTAACTGCACTCAAATGAGATTCTTTGGGGTTAGCTTGAAAACGAGCACACATACACACACTAAACATAATATCTGGCCTACTTGCCGTGAGATAGAGAAGAGATCCAATCATACCTTGATATTCCTTTTGATTTACTGACTTACCATTTTCATCTTGATCTAAAAGTAATGTCGAACTCATAGGAGTCTTAGCCTCTTTAGATTGAGTCATATTGTACTTCTTAAGGAGATCTCTTGCGTATTTGCTTTGATTTATAAATATACCTCCTTTCTCTTGTTTAACTTGCAATCCAAGGAAGAAATTCAACTCACCCATTAAACTCATCTCAAATTCCCTACACATAATCTCAGAAAATTCTTTGCAAAGGGAATCGTTAGTAGCACCGAAAAGAATATCATCAACATAAACTTGAACTATTAATAAATCTTTACCTTTGGTTTTCACAAAAAGAGTTTTGTCAATCAACCCTCTTTTGAAATTATTTTCTAAAAGATATTTTGAAAGACGCTCATACTAAGCCCTTGGAGCTTGTTTCAAACCATAGAGCGCTTTGTCAAGTTTAAAAACATGATTTGGAAATTTCTCATTTTCAAAACCGGGGGGTTGAGCAACATATACTTCTTCTTGTAAATAACCGTTTAAGAATGCACATTTGACATCCATTTGAAATAACTTAATTCGCATAAAGGAAGCAAAGGCAAGGAGCATTCGAATAGCCTCCATTCTAGCCACAGGAGCGAATGTCTCTTCATAATCTATCCCTTCTTCTTGATTATAACCTTGTGCTACTAATCTTGCTTTCTTCCTCACTATCTTTCCATTCTCATCAAGCTTATTTCTGAACACCCACCTTGTTCCAATAATTGAATGATCCTTTGGTCTTGGTGTGAGTGTCCACACTTTATTTCTTTCAAATTCATTTAGCTCACTTTGCATAGCTAAAATCCAATTGGGCTCTTGAAGTGCTTCATTGATATTCTTTGGTTCTACAAGAGAAACAAAAGCGTGAAATGCACACAAATTTTTAACATTAGAGCGTGTTTGTATACCAGCTTTTGGATCCGAAATTATATTGTTTGTTGGATGAGATGAGGAGTATTTAAACTTTCGTGGCAGTATCAAAGGAGCTGATGTAATTTCCTAAAGTATCCTTTCAAGGTCTTAAGATGGGTCTGAAGGCCCTGGAGTGACTTCTGATATAATATTGTTCGTCTGTTCAAGACTTTGAGATGGAGTTTCAAGATCTTGAGGCTGCTGGTTAAGGCTTTGATCTAATTCATCTGCGTCTAAAATTGGCTCTTGCATATTCTGGGCAGATTTCTCCATTTCATTATCTGACGAACTTTCTTCTCCTTCTGTCTTAAATGAATATCCTTCATGCTTATTCAAGTTTAAACCTGTAAAACCATCACTCAAGATACCATTCTCAATTTCATCAAAGATCACATGTATACTTTCTTCAACAACTTTAGTACGCTTATTGAAAACTCTATAAGCTTTAGAATTCAAAGAGTAACCTAACAGAATTGCTTCATCACTACGTGCATCAAATTTACCAAGGTTATCTTTGTCATTATTATGAACAAAGCACATACATCCAAATGGTTTGAAATAGGAAATATTAGGCTTTTTACCTTTAAACAATTCGTAAGGAGTTTTCTTTAAAATAGGGCGAATCAAACAACGGTTTAAAATATAGTTTGTTGTATTAACAACTTCTGCCCAAAAGTATTTTGGCAAATCATTTTCCAAAAGCATTGTCCTAGACATATCCTCAAGAGTGCGGTTCTTTCGTTCCACAACTCTATTTTGTTGAGGTGTCCTAGGAGCTGAAAAATTGTGAGAAATACCATATTTAGCACAAAAGTTATCAAACTTAGTTGATCAAACTCTCTACCATGATCGCTTCTCACAGCAACTATAGGTAGGTTTTTTAAGGTTTGTAATTCTTTGCAAATTTTTGAAAACTCTCTAGTAAAGCCTCTGATTTTTCACGCAAAAATGAAATCCAAGTAAAACGGGAAAAATCATCAACAACAACAAGGATGTATTATTTACCTTTAGGTAATTTAACACGCATAGGACCACATAAATCTATGTGTAGAAGCTCTATTGGGCGAGAGGTACTTACAACCTTTTTGGCTTTGAAGGATCCTTTTGTTTGTTTACCTCTTGCACATGCTTTGCAAAGCTTTTTTTTCTTTGAAATCTAACTTTGGTAGTCCACATACTAAGTCCTTTGAGAAAAGCTTCTTCATGGTATACATATTAATATGACCTAACCTTCTGTGCCAAAGCCTTGAGTCGCTGGTCAAGGCCTTAAGACATTTTAAGCTAGTACTTGCAACTTGGTTAGTATGAAAAGCATAAACATTATTGCAACGAGGAGCAATTAAAATAATTTTACCGTCCACCTTTCTTTGTACCTCGCATTTTTCTTCATCAAAGATGACTTTATTACCTTTATCGCAAAATTGAGAGATGCTAAGCAAGTTGTATTTAAGACCTTCAACTAGGTACACATCATCAATGGTGTTTGATGCATTATCTCCTACTTTTCCAATACCAATTATTCTACACTTTCCTTTATCACCAAGTGTAATTGTTCCAGCAGATTGCTCTTTGATCAATGAAAATAAAGAGGACTTCCCACTCATGTGCCGTGAGCATCCACTATCTAGAATCCACTTATAATCTTTGCTCTTGGTGATTTCCTACAAAAGAACAAAACATCAAACCTTTCGACTAGACCAAATTACAAATTTAGATTCATAATCGGGATGGACCATGTTAGGTGGTCTAGTCCCTTTAGGAACCCATACTTGCTTGATCTGGTATCGAAGAAAAATAGGAAATGAATTTTTAAGAATTTGAGGGTCATTCCTATGAAAAGGACAAGTTAGCTTAGTATGACCCTTTTTGCAACAGTAAAAACATGTAGGTGAGCTTTTACAAACGTGGTCATGGTTTTATTTGGAATTTTTTTGTTGTAACCAAGACCGCTTTTATTCAAGGATGATTGGTGCTCACCTAGCATTTTTTCATGAGTAGATTCGGAGTGAGCAAATCTAACCAAGGAATTATGTTGCTCTCTACACTTCCCAGCCAGTAGCTTCTTTTCCTTCTTTAAGTTATCATTACAATAACTCAAAGAGGTGAGCTTTCATTTTAAAACAGTGTTTTCAGTGTTCAAGGCCTTGACCTGGGTATCAAAGGATGACTCTAAGGCTTAAACCCTGAGTTTAAAAGCTGACTGAGAGGCTTTGAGATCAGTTAGTTCCTTAGCGAGACTTTTAGAAATACTTACCTGTTGGTTTAGCTTCTCCTTGAGAATCTTGGATTCAAGAATCAAACTCTCTTCATTTATAATCATATTTTTCAAGAATTCGGACAGAACATCAATTGAACTTGAGATTAAATTTTTCACCATTACCTCAAGATGTTCTTTCTTTGCATCATCATGATTATCCATAAGACATAGGTTTGCTTGTTCATCTTCTGAGTCACTAGATGAATCTGAATCACTCCATGAAGCAACCATAGCTTTCTTCTTATAATCCTTTTTGTGGAAAGGCTGCTTCTTTCATTGAGGGCAATCTTTCACTAAGTGATCTGTTTCACCACACTCATAGCATGTTAGTGTATTAACTTTATTCATTGAGTTGGATAACTTACCTTTATATTTATTTGAATGATAGTCTCTGTCTCTTGAGAAATTCTTCTTCATTTTTAGAATCTTGGCAAGACTTCTAGCGATGAGAGCAAATGGATCTTCATTATCACTATCATCACTATCTTCATTGTCCGTTGTAGCTTCTTCTCTCTTTGCTTTGAGTGCTAATTTTTTGGTTGAAAATGCTGGTTCACCATCTTCTTCATTAAGAGACATCTCATGTGTGATCAATTTTCCAAGAAGATCATCCAAAGGCAAGGTTCTCAAATTTTGAGCTTCTTCTATCGCGGTTACCTTCGGACCCCACTTTGATTTTGGAAGACACCATAGAATCTTTCTCACCTTTTCTTCATTTGTGAATACCTTACCAAGAGAGTCCAGATTGTTCACTATTTGGGTAAATCTTGTGAACATCTCTTTCACGGTTTCATTAGGCGTCATTTTGAACTACTCATATTGTCGAAGGAAGATGCTTATCTTGCTCTATTTAACTTGACTCGTTCCTTCATATGTGACCACCAATTTATCCCATATCTCTTTATCACTTTTGCATGAAGAAACTCTATTGAATTCATTTGCATCTAAACCACAGTAGAGAAGGTTCATGGCTCGATAGTTTTCAGCAATACTTTCCAAATCCAATTGAGTAAAATCATCATCTTCTTTAGGAATCATTGTGCCACTTTCATTAGTCTTCATTGGCACCCTAGGACCTTTCTTGATAATATCCCAGAGTTCCAAATCTTGATCAATCACAAACATTTGCATCAATGAACACCAATGGGAAAATTGTTCCCACAAAATAGAGGAGGGCGATTGGTAGACCTTCCTTGAGCAAAACCACCATCACCTATCGAATTTATTTTTCCTCACAGATGATTAAATCTTTTCCTTGTGAGTCTAGCTCTGATACCAATTGAAGAATCAACAAGAAGATGGAATAGGATTAATTATACTCTAGAGGGGGAGGGGGGGGGGGGGGGTGAATAGAGTATAACCGATTTTCGCATTCAGGATCTTAAGGTCTTGAACTAACTTTCAAAGGCGGAATATAAGCGTTAAGGCTTATCTTTGAATCTAGACGTCAAAGCCTTGAAATTGGTTTCAAAGGCTTTTACTGAGGCTTTGACTGTTCGCTGCTTTAATTAATGAACGAAGCAAACATAAAACGTGAGCAATGAAGACAAAAATAAGATGAGACAAAACACAGAGATTTGATACGAAGTTCGGCAACTAATTTGCCTATGTCTCTGCCTAGGGTTGTCCAACCCTTAGGATTTAACTCGCTCTTTTATTACTTCCCTTAGAGACCTAAAGCACCCTAGAAGATCTTAATCCCCATCTTCTACTCTATAGCACCCCAGCTACACTTTAGCATCTCAGATCCTAGTAATAAAAAGCTCTCTCTCTTTTTCTATACGTTTGAGTATTATGGGTATAGTCTTAGTATAACACTCTCTCAAAATATTCTTCTAAACACTCAAAAGATTATACTTTGATTTTCTCTCAATCTAAATATAAGATAAAGTTTATGGAACTAGAGAGAAAATAATAAAGCTTTGTTGATGTGCTTGTGACTGAAATTCATGATTAAAGCTTCTGCTCTTGTTTCACTTTTTGTCTCTTTGTGTCTCACGTTGTCTCTCATTTTATTCAACTTCAAAGCTTGGAATATATACTGAACTTGATTTCAGGCCATTGAAAGGAGGCTTAAAATAGGCTGCTGAAAATCTGATTTGCCTTCAATACTTTCAGCAAGATTTCCTCCAATATGGTTGTAGAGAATCATTCATTTTGGTTGTTGAAGATTGATATCATTGAATATTTTACAGCAAGAATATTTCCACTTTATTTGCTACACCTTAAAGCTTCAAACAGATTTCTTTTTCCATAACCATAATGCTTGAATTTTGGTAATTTACCAAAATTAACTTGAATAATCTTCAACATATATGAGCATCACTTATTTGCTGAAATTAAGAGATATCTTTGATAGTAAAATCATGTCTAAATAAGTTAGGTTAGAGAATAAAATAAGTGAAATAAGGAAAGGATAAAACACAAGATTTAGGCAATTAGAATATTCTAATCCTTTGACAAAGTGTTTGAACTTTGCTGACTACTTTGAGACGTGGCTCAAGCTTTTGAAGACGTGGCTCAAGAGTTATTCTCGTCCTTTGACAGAATGCATAAAGCTTTGCATTATAGCTTCCATTACTTCCAACACATTGTCAACTCTATGTATTTTGGTTTCCATAAAGTTTTCAACTCTATTTGACTTTGCATTTTTGCTTCCATCATGTTTTCAATTCTATGTGACTTTACATTTTGGCTTCCATCATTAGACATAAAAAAGTTAGTAATCAAGGTGGAGTCTTCACAAATCAAGGCCAATTCCGAAATCCTAACCAACATAAACCACCTGGTTTCAATTTAGGACCTAGACCTAGTGTTCCCTCAACCTAACCACTTCCTCAAAAGTCTAACTTAGAGTCTTTGATGGAAAGTTTCATAGCTACCCAAGCTAAAAAGAACAGTGATATTGAGGAATGTCTGAGGGAAATGCAAACCCATAACAAAATGCTTGAAAATCATATTGCCCATCGTGCCAAAGTCCTTAATTAAGGATAGCCCGAGACCTTCAATCCCTAGCCAAGGCATAGATCCCACAAAGCATATCAAATGTCATAGTAACTAGGAGTGGAAAGACTCTAGAAGACCCTACACCTATAACTAGGATGAGAAAGAAAAACACCTAAGAGGGAAGAGAGTATAACTGATAAGGATCCCAAGGAAGAGAGTAGCAAGCCTATATCACCTCTCTAACCTTACATTTGACCCATTCCCTACCCTTAGAGACTAGTATAGGATAAGCTTGAGGAGAGATATGGAAAGTTTCTTAAAATGGTTAAGGATTTTCAACTCCAGATTCCATTCATAGATTCCATAGCAAAAATACCTTCATTTTATTAGTTCCTAAAAGATTTAGCCACCAGTAGAAGAAAAATCGAGGGGGTAGTCAGCTTATCTCACCAGTGATGTGCAGTCATCTCAACCAACTTCCACCTAAATTAGATGACCTGGGTAGTTTTTCTATCTCGGTTAAGGTTTATAACCTCTTATTTGATAATAGAACCTTGGCTAGATGGAGACTTTTATATGTTGCATTCATACAATCATGCTAATGTAACTAAGTGATCTTATCTGCCATTGCTATGATTTTTTCATTAACGCTTATAATCTAGCTTTAAAAAACCCTAGGGAAACCTAAACCCTAAAAAATGTATTACATACATCTTTAGTCCATGATCACCAATTAGGATCATTCACATCATTACATGCACTAAACCACTCATGCATGTCCCAAGTCTTATTATGTCCTATCATGCCCGCGAAATGCCTTACCATGCCGCCCAAAATCCTATCCTTGCACCACAATAAAGGCCAAATATAGTAAAATCTTGGCCTTCCCTCACAAATATGACCCAAACACAATAAAATTTCGACCTTACCTCACAAAAATGAACCTAACACAATGAATTCCCGATATTACCTCTCAAATTGCCTAAACACATGATGAAATTCTAACCTCATCTTTGAAATGTCCCAAAGCTACCAAAATTTAGGGAAAATCATGCTTCTCCTCTCAAAAATCCAAGTACGATAAAAAGCCTACCTTACCTCCAAAATGACCCTCACCTAATAAATAGCATACCTTACCTCCAAACATCTCATGTTAAGGTAAAAAGCTTACCTTACCACCAAAATGTCCCAAGCACTGGTAAAAATTCTACCTTACCTCTGAAAAGTCTCAAGCTACGATAAAAGCTTACCTTACCTCTAAAATATCCCATACACCGATAAAAAGCCTACCTTACCTCCAAAATGTCTCAAACATTGGTAAAATTCCGAATTTACCTCTGTATGTCTCACCCGGTAATATCCTAAACTTACCTCAAAATGCAATAATCGATAAAACCCCAAATTTACCTTTGAATGCCTCATGTGTAAAAACCTGAATTTACCCTGAATCACCGCATTAGTAAGACCTTGATCTTCCCACCAAAACTCTATAGGGGTAAAATCCCAAAATTACCCCACCTACTGGAAAAGACCTTGACCTTCTCATAGAAATCCTATTGGGTTGAAAATCCAAAATTACCCCTTTAACTAGTAAGGCCTAAACCTTCCCACCGAAAACTTATTGGGGTAAAAATCCAAAATTACCCCATCAACTGGTAATGTCCTAACCTTCCTATCGAAATCCTATTGACTGGGTGAAAATCCGAACTTGCCCCATCCAATTCGTAAGACTCTAACTTTCCCATCGAATCTTATTCAATAAAATCCAAAGATTCTCTACCTACTTGGAAGACCTTACCTTTCCACCAAAATCTATGTGGGGGTACAATCCTAAAATTACCCCTCGTCGGCAAAAACCTGAAATAGCCCCATTAGGTAAAATTTTGAAACTACCCTTAAGCACCAAAAGCCTTAACCCTAATGTGGGCATTGTGTTTATTTAGTCCATACATATCGAGTCCATCTCATTCATATGGAATCATTTTTGTAACGGAAGACAACTCCTTACATCAGGCCATGCATCACTTGCATTAGGGGTGATCATGTAGTTACATAATACTTGTAATTGCATCATGTATATGTATTATCTCTCCCGATGCTGAACCATAGAAACTCAACCCTAATCTACTTAAGTCTTGTTCCTTGTCCTTTTGCAGGAGTTCTTTAAATTAGGTACAAAGACTAGGTACAAAGTTGAAGAGAACATCATCATCTCCTCTCCCGACCAATGACAACCATAGAACAAATTGCCTAGCTTTTGACTGCGATAAATGATTTAGCCAAATCTCTAGAGGATATGAACACCTAACTAGAGAAAATATGTCAAAAATAGTTATAGTCTTTATAGGACAAGGAAACCATGGGAGGACATCACCTACGCCTTCATGAACCAATACCGTCCCAACGTGTAATTACAAACAACTCTCTGCGAGTTAGAGGTTCTTTGACACGCCACTACCAAAGGATTCACAACCTATCTAAATTGTTATAGGAAAATGGCCTCTCAAATGGTCTTCTACCTAAGTACAAGAACCATATGAAGTACTATGGTCTTAAATCCTTCAAGTGTGCCTAAAGTATTGGCACCGACATTAAGGATGATCTGATTAAGGGTCCTATTGCTCGAGGCGATGAGTGATGGATGGGGAATGGAACTAAAACTGACCCCTTTTCCAAACCTAATGATGATGGAATCAATACTCTTGAGAATCTAGCATCTCAAGATAACATTTACAACAGCAACAATAAAAATAACAATGCCCTTATTGATGACCTGTCTACTTGCAATCTTACCTATCTATAAGGATGGCCTTATTGATGACCCATCTTCCTTAATCACCTCTATAAAGGATCCCATCACTAAACAGGACAATCTTGTTGTCATAAAATTCAATATATAATGTATACAAATATGATGATGAATCTGAAGAATCATCAAAGCCACCTTAATGCGTCAACCTCAGGGCTTTCTCCTTACTCTTTAGACTTGAGAAAACTGAAAAAAGAAGTCCAAATGTCTCTCCTCAGTTGTGACATTTATCCATCGAAGCTAATTATGCATGTTCCTAACATGGTACATGGATGAAAACAACATCGAATATCACAACTCTTAGTGGCAAGAAGCTGAAGATTGTCACCAGAGAAGGCCTAATGTTGAATGTGTCGAGTTGTTTGAGTCACAGTCTGAATCTAAGTCTAAGTATAAGTCCATCAAGTCTAAATTCATTGACTTTAGGCTTGTGTTGCTTGTGTCACATAGAGAAACACAAAAATCCACCCTTAATGTAACAACCCCTAAATATAATAAACGTTGCTTTTTCATACTTACTCCTTTTTCTTCCACCTAATCCCTACCAATTGATTCGTCTCTAACGGACATGACTTTTAATTCATTAAAGGTGGAAGAAATTGAAAATAAAACACCTATAATTAAAGAAACTGAAAAGATTGATGCTAAACAAGAGACGAAATATGTGCAAAACAGGCTAGCGCTTACCCCATAGGAACGCGCGAAGAAGATGTAGTTTCTCAGAGAATGCATCGAGGTCTTTTCTTGGTGTTTCATAGATATTCCAAGGATAGATAGAAATATTGTCTGAAGTCAAGTTCATCAAAATCGCAAACTACCTTGATTGAGTTACAAACGTTATACTAGTATTTAAATGTAACACTTTTAAGTGTTAATAAAATCCAAAAGACAGATTTTTTCTACCCTACATCGACGTTTTTAAAAAAAATAATTTTCCTTGCTCTTGTTCAATGATGCGTGTGCAAGCTACAACCAGATAATACACTACTACATCATTGATATTATTTAACACTTAT
The DNA here is from genome assembly GCA_026401315.1 of Dysphania ambrosioides. Lineage (NCBI taxonomy): Eukaryota > Viridiplantae > Streptophyta > Magnoliopsida > Caryophyllales > Amaranthaceae > Dysphania > Dysphania ambrosioides. The sequence continues at coordinate 17,169,060 of CM048667.1, forward strand.
TTGTAACACTTTTACATATCTTGTGTTCTAAATATATTAGGTAACACTTTTGTAAAACCTTACCTTTAAGTAATACCATCACGTAACACTCTTTAAACTAGTAACACTAACATGTAATACTTTTAAAATTGATAACATTAACATGTAACACTTTTAAATTGGTAACAGTAATATGTAACACTTTTTTATATTGGTAACACTATTATATAACACTTTTTATATTAGTAACATACATGTAACACTTTTTACTTTATTAACACTTAAAAGTAACACTTTTATATTTTATAGTATTTAAATTTTTATCAAAGTAATTGGTTTTTACTTTTGAGTATCTTTTATCAAATTTTTTTAGTTAAGCGTTAATCCTAATATGAACCACTATACGTAAAAAAAACTTCAAATAGTGTTACCTTAACCTCATTATGTTCTATACGTAGTGTTCATATAGAAAAAGAGGATATGGAGAAGACCATTCTTCATAACTCAATAGGGCACCTAACTCTACATGGTCATGTCATTTGGCATCAAGAATATAGATGACATTTATAGATAATACGATCATAAAAAAACAAAGATCGTCCAAGGCACTTCATTGCCCTTTGAAGATTCTTTGAATGACTCAAATAGTTCAATATGAAACTCAGATTTCATTAATGTACTTTTAGTATAACATCAATTAAGTTATCATCTCTCTAAACGTTGAATTTAATCATAACAAAGTTAAGGCTATCTTGGCTATGACACCCCCCTTAAACACGAAGAAGAAATCTGAAGTTTCTTGAGTCATTTGATATACATCAGTATGTGAGCCGGTATTCCAAAAATGAAGGATATGCCAAGATTAGGACAAATACTACTATAAAGCTTTCAATCTAATAAAAAGTTATATCCTCTTATGTTTTCTCCAGGATTGCCAGGAATTCCTCTTTGCCTATACCTCTTAGTCAGTGATAAGCTTATCGCGTACCTAACAAAAATAACCTAACAATTCCCTCTAACTATGTAGCAGGGCAAGTAAGGATCGAATCCCAAGAGACTATGGTTCACTCAATTAATCAGACTCAAGTAATTACTAAGCACGTGACCAATCAATAATGGATGATAATAATCAACTAAGATATTAAATAACGCAATTAAACTATCAAAGATGTAATCAATAGGCTAAGATACCCAAGATCAAGCATCACCATGATTATGATCGATAACTAATAAATCTACCCCCTATAAATCAATTGACAAGAAGAAAAGCAATCCCTAGATAATACCAAAGGTCTTTTCTGAGTTATCAATGGCTTCCCAAATCAACAATTAAACCTACTTTCGTGGTGGTCATGCGAATAAGGGACATTAGACACCACGCCTGGATTCCTAATTGTTCAATCATCTACTTTTGTGATGATCGTCAAACCCTTAATTGAAATAATCTAATCCCGTTATCACCCAACTTCCGGTTATCTAATAACAATAGGATAATAACAATACTAATTATCCCTAATCTAGCATTGGTGTGAACACAATTAATTAAGCATGTCAATTGGGATTATTAAGGGGAATTTAAAGATCTACTTTATACATCAATCATAATCGGGCTTAGCAAGATCCCGGATTTAGGAAACTACTCACACATGATAATGAAATCAAAATCAGATTCAAGAACAAGAAACAATAATGAAAACATATTTAAAGAACAATGAATAATAAAAGAGGGTGAAATAAAATAAATACCAATTACTCCAATTGAAGATCTCAAAGTGTTGATGAACAATTGATTAATCTCGGATTAAAGATTGAAATTTGCTTAAAGAATGTAAACTAGGGTTCTTGAGAGTTTCTAGGGCTTAAGGAGAAAGCTAATGAAAACTGCCCGTCATAAAGTTAATTACAAAAGGGTATTTATACCCCCAAAAGATAAAATTTCGGAAAATACCAAAACCGCACAATCTTGAATGTTGCCCAGTCAGACCGGGCGGACCTCGCCCGGTCGAGCGGAGGAAGGCTGCGTAAAGTACGACATCTTTCCTCCTTTTCCCGGTTAGACCGGGAGCGCGTTGCACTGATCAAAGTTGGGCTTCTTTCTGTGAATTCTTCGTTGCCCGGTCTGCCCGGGCAAGCCATGCCCAGTTGGGCACTCCACATAAGTTGTCATTCTTGGCCATCAACCCTTTCAAATCTACTGAAAACACATCTAATTGCCTAGAAACGCTTCATATTCCTGAAAAGCTTACTAAAACAATCGAATATACTACAGAAGAGATTGTTAGCAAGAAATGGTTCCATAGAGCTCAAGACCATATAAATTTACTAAGTAAAACCGGGGAAAAACATAGCATAAAACATGTATATCAAAATTCCCCCAAGCTAAATTCTTGCTTGTCCTCAAGCAAGGCGATAAAAAACAACAAATAACTAGGCAAACTACTTCACCCCATGATGCAATTTAAAAATAACGAACTCGAAGATTGAAATCAAGCAAACATACATCATGTCTACCCTATCAAATCATTTGAACCATCTATCAACCTAAGAAGTTGTCAAACAAAAATCAACCATGCATAACTCAAGAATCAATGACTAGAATATCTCACTTGGTGGTCACTGTGCACAATTTTATGTGGCAAGCTTAAAATGAGCTCGATCTCTCTCCATCCCCACCAATAATCAAGAATCCCCCTTCTCACAAGACTCGCGTGTTTGAAGGGTTGTAATATCGCTCAACCTAGTCAAATGTCGACTCAAAATGCGATAAATATTCCAGCATTTTAACAAAAAAGCTCAATTCACATATACACAATACCATGTACGAAGATCGGAAGGTCTTTTTCAAGCTTGTAACGTAGGCCGGGTAAAAGTGGGTAGGAAATAAATTTGGGAAATGTAGGTAATCAAAGAGTCTAACCGGGAAGCTATCAAACATAGTTAAATAACATCCATAATCTATCTTTCATCAACAATGAGAACACAATCCCAAACACAACTTGAAACACACTTTCACTTTTAAATTTGTTCTTCTTTTTTTTCATTTTTCAAAGAGAACTTATGCTTTCAATTATCTAAATTTTTTTTTTATATATAATTTCTCTTATTCATTCAACAACCTTCATCCTATGAATCCTTCTTTCTGAGACCATTTTCATGGTTCTTCACGTCGAAAACCAACTTAAATTTCTTTTCTTTCTTTCCTTTTCATAAAATCAACAAACCAACACCACAGATCAAAGCTCCCCCAAGCTATACTTGGGAAAAGTAACCAAATTGGGGTCAGGTGGTTAAATTTGTGACTTTATCAAAAATTGGTCAAGGTTACAACATAGGTGAGCAAGAAAGGAACAAATGTTTCTAAATTCATCTGAAGGCTACCTAAAGAACATGGCCTTCATCATTATCAACGTACATGTGCAATGTATTATGACATGTTATTAGAAGTCTAAAGCCAAAACTAAGAATCAATATCGTACCAGGAACTAAACACACATGAAAAATAATTAAGGCTCAAGCCTCACAGCTAACACAGTCAAGTTCCAAATTCATGCATGATCAACAAAGTTGACTTCTAATAGATATCAAGACAATTTAAAATCAAATCATGATCATCTAGATTGCAATGTAAGTTTTTCATTCATAAATCAAGCCAAAAACCTTTTCATCAAGGATAGGGGCACAAGGAAATAGTCCACTAGCTATTCATCATCATGATTCACGTAATTTTGTTTTTTTTTTGGTTTTTTATATACAAAGCAACTAAAATAACTACACTAAAATAAAACAAGAAAGATAAGAGAGATAGAGAGAGAAGGAGAGAGAATACCATGTATACAAAGCAACTCCCCCAAGTTAAATGCGACAATGGCCTCATTGCAGCTTGAGGAGAGCATAGGAATCCCGACGGCTCCTCAAAAGGAAGCGGAGACATCATCATCATCATCATCATCATCACCATCATCATTCTCAACGTCACCATCATTATCATCGACACCAACTGTGCCACTGCCACCTGCCGTATCTCCCGCACCGGGAAAGTGATACCAAGAAGGATGGAAGATGAAGTTAGGGTTTTAGAATTGGGGATTTTTAGAGAGAGAAAGAGTAGAGAATATGAGAATTTGAGGAATGAAGAGGAAAAGAAATGCTGAAATCCCTGTTATAAACCTGCAGGATTCTATCGCGCCCGATGGGGCAGGTATTGCCCGGTCTGACCGAGCGAAGTAGGGCAAAGCTCTGTTCTCCATTTGTTAGAGTTAGCTTCTCACGCCCGATCGGGCAGATCTTGCCCAGTCTGACCGGGCAAGGAGCAAGTTTGCGCATTCTCGGTCTTTTTGACTACTCTCTTGATGTCCCACCTTGTATTTAGCATGGTACTCTCTATAACAGCAAAACACAACCATCAAAATACTAAAAAAAATTAAAAAAAGGAAAAATAAAGTGTAAAATACTTAGGGGGTAAGAAAAACAAGAATCGGGTTGCCTCCCGCAAGCGCTTGTTTAAAAGGTCGTTAGCTTGACCCTATTCATCCTCATTAATTATGTGGTGGAGAAGAAAGTGTCATGTCTGACTTCCCTTCAATAGGGTCTCCTACTCGATAATGCTTCACCCTTTGTCCTTTGACTTTGAAGGTGCCCCTGGTGTTGTTCCATAGTTTAATGGTGCCGTAGGGATATGCTTTGTAGACTATGAAAGGACCCGACCACCTTGACCTGAGTTTCCTTGGAAATAGTTTCAACCTTGAATTGAATAGAAGGACTTGATCTCCTTCTTTGAATTCTCTTCTTATGAGGCCCTTGTCGTGCCACCTCTTTGTTTTCTCCTTATAAAGCTTTGAACTCTCATAGGCGTCGAGGCAGAGCTCATCTAGCTCATTCAACTGCAATAGCCTCTTCTCTCCCGCAGCCTTAGCATCAAAGTTTAGGCTTTTGATGGCCTAAAATGCTTGATGTTCTAGCTCAACGGGTAAGTGACAAGCTTTTCCGTATACAAGCCTGTACGGGGTTGTACCTATTGGAGTTTTGTAAGCTGTTCGGTAGGCCCAAAGTGCATCATCAATTTTATCAGACCAATCCTTTCTCGTTCTTGCAACTCTTTTCTCTAGGATGGACTTTATCTCTCGATTTGATACCTCTACTTGGCCACTGGTTTAGGGGTGATAGCCAATTCCAAGTTTGTGCTGCACTCCATATTTCTTCAACATTTCCTCGAATCGGCTCTCCATAAAGTGTGTTCCCCTGTCACTAACCAACACACGTGGGATACCAAATCTATTGAAAATATTTTTCTTGAAGAATTTACTTACCACACGGGCCATCATTGCTTGGTGTAGCAATAGCCTCAACCTATTTTGACACGTAGTCAACGGCTACCAAATTGTATCGGTTCCCCTTAGAGGAAGAAAAAAGACCTATGAAGTCTATCCCCCACATATCAAACAACTCGACCTCGAGTATGTTGTTAAGTGGCATCTCGTTCCTCTTGGAAATATTTCTTGTATGTTGACAACGGTCACAAGCCTTGACATAGGAGTACATATCCTTTAACATGGTGGGCCAATAAAACCCGCATTGTAGAATCTTTACACTTATTTTTGAGGGACCTGCACGTCCACCACAAGGTAATTCATGGCAATGAGAAATTATATTGCTTACCTCACTTTCAAGAATGCATTGTCTAATTACTGCATCGGCACATAGTTTGAACAAGAAAGGGTCTTCCCAAAAGTGTCGGCGTGCCTCATAAAGGAATTTCTTCCTTTGTTAATAGGAGTAACCGTGAGGCATTGTACCTGTAGAAAGAGAGTTAGCTAAATTAGCATACCAAGGAGATTCAACCTGTAAAAGAGCTAACAAACGCTCAACAGGAAAATAGTCATCAAAAGGGAGGTTATCCTCATCCTCCTCATCGAGGAGGAGACAAGAAAGATGGTATGTGATGACATTTTCTGTTCCCTTCGTATCTCTGATCTCTATATTATAGTCCTGCAATTAGAGGATCCATCTAATCAACCGAGGCTTGGCATTGCTCTTGCTCATCAGATATTTTAATGCCGCATGATCTGTATGGATAATCACTTTTGACCCAACTAATAAGAATGAAACTTATCTATTACATAAATAGCAGCTAGCATCTCTTTTTCAGTAGTTGTATAATTCATTTGAGCAGGGTTAAGAGTTTTACTAGAGTAATATATAGCATGCAATTTCTTATCCTTTCGATGCCCCAAGACGGCCCCTATCGCATAATCACTAGCATCGAACATAATTTCAAAGGGTAGGGTCCAATCCGAGGGTTGTATAAAAGGAGCAGAGATTAAGGCCTCATTGAACCTGTTAAAAGCTTCAAGACAAGCATCATTAAAATCAAATTGGGCGTCCTTAGCTAACAGTTCAGTTAAGGGTCAAGCAAGTTTTGAGAAATCCTTAATAAACCTGCGATAAAAACCTACATGGCCAAGGAAACTTCATACTACTTTCACAGAATTCGAAGGGGGAAGTTTCTCTATTACCTCTACTTTAGCTTTATCCACCTCGATCCCCTTCTTTGAAACCACATGGCCTAAAACAATTCCCTTTTGTACCATAAAATGGCATTTCTCCCAGTTCAATATCAGATTGATATCCTGCATCTATGGAGCACCTTTGTTAGATTTTCAAGACAAATATCGAAAGATATACCATAAACAGAAAAATCATCCATAAAAACTTCCATCGAATTTTCTATGAGACCTGAGAAAATAGCCATCATACACTGTTGGAATGTGGCTGGAGCATTGCATAGTCCAAATGGCATTCTGCGGTATTCAAAGGTGCCATATAGACATGTGAATGTAGTCTTTTCCTGATCACAAGGGCGGATGGGGATTTGGAAAAAATCGGAATATCCATCCAAGTAACAGAAAAAGGAATGGTTAGCCAATCGTTCAAGCATTTGATCAATGAAAGGAAAGGGGAAATGATCTTTACGGGTGGCTTTATTTAATTTTCTGTAATCAATGTACATCCGCCACCCCGTAACAGTTCTTGTGGCAACGGGCTCTCCTTTGTCATTCTTGACCACGGTCATACCCCCTTCTTTGGTACTACTTGTACAGGACTGACCCACTTACTATCTAAGATGGGGTAGATTATTCCTGTAGCAAGTAATTTGAGAACCTCTTTCTTGACTACTTCCATCATAGCTGGATTAAGTCGTCTTTGAGATTCTCGAGAAGGGGTATGATCATCCTCAAGAATGATCTTATGCATACAAAAAGATGGGTTGATACCCTTAATATCATCAATGGTGTACCCAATGACCTTCTTGTATTTTCTCAAAACAGTGAGCAATTACTCCAATTTGTTGTTATTGAGTTCAGCATTGATAATGACAGGGTATGTATTATTCGGACCAAGATATGAATACTTAAGATTAGATGGAAGGGGTTTCAACTCTACCTCGGGAGGCGTAGTACTCTCCCCAACACTCGATGCACTGAGGACTTCCTTGACTAGAGTGGTGATTGGATTAGCTTTTGTGTCCTCTAGTAGCCTTATGTACTCCCTTGTTTCCCAATCTTTATCATGGATACTTCCTATGAACATCGTTTCAAGAGCATCTTCCTTTTTGATCAAGGGGAGTTGTTCTTGTTGTAAATCATCGAGGATAACCACTTGACAAATAGTCTCACCCATGGACGGATTTCCCATGGCATTCAATAGTGAATACTCCATTTTCTCATCCCCTACTTCAAATGTTATTTTCCGATTCTTCATGTCAATAATTGCACCTACAGTAGCTAAGAAGGGTCTACCAAGAATAATAGGGACATGGGCATCTTCTTCCATTTCCATAACAAAAAAACCACATGGAATAAAGAATTTACCAACTTGCAATGGAACATCTTCAAGTATACCAAGGGAGAATTTAACTGACATGTCTGCAAGTTGCAGAGATATCCTTGTAGGCTTTAACTCACCCATTTAAAGCTTTTCGCAGATGGAGAGCGGCATAAGGCTCACACTTGCACCAAGATCGCATAGTGCTCTATTGATCTCTATATCTCCGAGCTTCACTGCGATTGAATAGCTGCCTGGATCACCTAATTTCTTAGGAAGAGTGTTTTGCAGAATGGCACTACATTCTACAGTTAGAGAAACAGTAGCATTCTCTGCAAGCTTTTTCTTGTTAGATAGTCTTTCAAAAACTTTGCATAAGAAGACATTTCAGAAATTGCATCCAAGAACGGTATATTAATGTGAAGTTTCTTAAGGATATCTAGAAATTTACCGTACTTTTTCTCCAACTTAGCCTGGTCTAACCTCTATGGGAAAGGGACTCTTGGCACATATGGGTCGAGAGGTGGAGTCGTTTCCCGTGGCTCTTCCCGAACTTCAGGCTACTTTTCGTTTTCTTTATTTAAGCTGTTTTGAACACGTGCCCGGTCGGGCAAGGATTGCCCGGTATGACCGGGCAAAGAATAACTTTGTTGATTTCCCTGCTTTTCTGAAGTATCTTCTCGAGCCCGATCGGGCCGTCTTTTCCCAGTCTGACCGGGCAAAGAAGAACTTTGTTGATTCTCTCCTTCGCTTTGTCTCCCAACATCCCTTCTTGATGGTTCCCTTTCGGGAATACCTTTTAATTATTTCCAACTCCTTAAAAACACAGCATTCATGTGCCCCTTTTTTGGTTGCTCAGTTTGGCCTGGAATGGTTCCCGACATTTTTGAAGATTGGCCTACTTGGTGGGCAAGTTTACTTATTTGGTTTTCCATGAGCTTATTTTGGGCTTGCAGCTATTGGATGGAATTGTTAGTTGTGTTAATGAAGTCCTCCATCATTAGCTCGAGATTGGATTTTTGAGGAGGTTCGTGCATGGGTTGTTGAACTAGAGGTGGTCTTGGTTGAAAACCAGGTGGATTATAGTTGTTGTTTAGGGGTGGTGGCGGAGGTGGATTTTATTGGACTTGGGTGTTTTTGTAGGAGAAATTTGGTTTGTGCTTCCAACCTTCATTATATGTGTTCGAATAGGGGTCATACGGTCTTTTTGGGTTGGAATTATAAAAGGCATTGGTTTCCTCAATAGATACTTCATTGGAGTTTTGTGGGCAATTGGGAGCAATGTGGCCTAAGGTGTTGCACATTTGACATGTTTCAAGCACATTAGCGGAGGATCCAATCTGCAATTTATCGAACTTGCTTGATAGTGCCTGCACAGAACTAGCCAAAAGGGTTAGAGCATCCACATCTAATTTACCTCCTTTTTTCACACTGTTGCGGCCGCCTGGATGATAGTTGTCATTGGCTGACATCTTCTCAACTAGCTCCTTTGCTTCAGTTGGGTTCTTAGTCAAAAGGGAGCCTCCCAATGCGGCGTCTATGTAAATTTGGAACTCATGGGTCAAACCATTGTAGAAAGTTTGGATCAACATCCATTCAAGAATACCGTGATGAGGGTATTGTCTCTGCAAACGCTTGAATCTCCTCCATGCGTCATATAAGGACTCTTCATCTGATTGCCTGAAAGTGGATAATTCATTCCTCAACCTCGCAGTCTTTTCTTGTCCCAAGAACTTGACCAGAAAAGCCTTTACCAGTTTGTCCCAAGTATCAAAGGAACTAGAGCCTTCATCTCTTAACCATTCCTTCTCCCTATCCCGTAGTGAGAAAGGAAAAAGGCGAAGTCTAAGAGCATCATCTGTAACACCATTCAACTTCATAGTGTCACACTTTTCCAAGAAACCATCTATATGATTTACTGGGAAATCATGAGGTGTCCCCGCAAATGAGTTATTGGATATGAATTGGATGAACTGAGGTTTCAACTCAAAATTCTGAGCAGTGATAGGTGGTCTAACAATGCTAAAAAGGAGCCTGGTTGTTGTATCAGGGATACCGTACTCCAAAAGAGATTTTGTTGCTTGATCTTCCATATTTCTATTATCTGCTCTTCTTCTTCTTGCTCTTCGTCTTCTTATAGTCACTTCAATTTTAGAATCTAGAGGCACTAAGTCATCTGACCCTAAACGTCATGTTTGCATACAATAAAGAACTAGGGAAAGAGCATCAAAAACACAGGAGACAATAGCCGAAGCAACAAACAGGTAAAACTCAGTAAGAACGAATCACAAAAAATCAAAATGAAACCGTTAGTCCCCAACAACGGCGCCAAAATTTGATAGGCTTATCGCATACCTAACAAAAATAACCTAACTATTCCCTCTAACTATGTAGCAGGGCAAGTAAGGATCGAATCCCAAGAGACTAGGGTTCACTCAATTAATCAGACTCAAGTAATTACTAAGCACGTGACCAATCAATAATGGATGATAATCATCAACTAAGATATTAAATAACGCAATTAAACTATCAAAGATGTAATCAATAGGCTAAGACATACAAGATCAAGCATCACCACGATTACGATTGATAACTAATAAATCTATCCCCAATATATAAATCAATTGACAAGAAGAAAAGCAATCCCTAGATAATACCAAAGGTCTCTTCCAAGTTATCAATGGCTTCCCAAATCAACAATCAAACCTACTTCCGTGGGTCATGCGAATAAGGGATATTAGACACCATGCCTGGATTCCTAATTGTTTAATCATCTACTCTCGTGATGATCGTCATACCCTTAATTGAAATAATCTAATCCCGTTATCACCCAACTTCCGTTGATCTAATAACAATGGGATAATAACAATACTAATTATCCCTAATTTAGCATTGGCGTGAAGCACAATCAATTAAGCATGTCAATTGGGATTATTATTAGGAAATTTAAAGATCTACTTTATACATCAATCATAATCGGGCTTAGCAAGATCCCGGATTAAGGAAACTACTCACACATGATAATGAAATCAAAATCAAAATCAAATTCAAGAACAAGAAACAATAAAGAAAACATATTTAAAGAACAATGAATAATAAAAGAGGGTGAAATAAAATAAATACCAATTACTCCAATTGAAGATCGCAAAGTGTTGATGAATAATTGATTAATCTCGGATTAAAGATTGAAATTTTCTTAAAGAATGTAAACTAGTGCTCTTGAGAGTTTCAAGGGCTTAAGGAGAAAGCTAATGAAAACTGCCCGTCATAAAGTTAATTACAAAAGGGTATTTATACCCCCAAAAGATAAAATTTTGGAAAATACGAAAACCGCACAATCTGGAACGTTGCCCAGTCGGACCTTGCCCGGTCGGGCAAAGGAAGGCTGCGTAGAGTACGACATCTTTCCTTTTTTTCCCGGTTAGACTGGGCGAACCTTGCTCGATCGGGAGCGCGTTGCACTGATCAAAGTTGGGCTTCTTTCTGTGAATTCTTCATTGCTCGATCTGCCCGGGCAAGCCATGCCCGGTCAGGCACTCCACATAAGTAGCCATGCTTGGCCATCAACCCTTCTAAATCTACTGAAAACACGTCCAATTGCCTAGAAACGCTTCATATTCCTGAAAAGCTTACTAAAACAATCAAATACACTAAAGAAGAGATGGTTAGCAAGAAATAGCTCCGTAGAGCTCAAAACCATATAAATTTACTAAGTAAAAACGGGGAAAAAACATAGCATAAAACATGTATATCGGTCACCAACTCACCGGTCGAGGCTTTCCAACCTCAAGAGGTAAAGGGAATGGAAAATGAAATCTATTATACCAACAAGAAATAGTCACTTCAAAAAACTGTCATAAACCCACGGGGAATATTTAGACCAAACTAGGTCGAACCCTTTATTGCTAAGAAAATACTTTTTAGAGGAGCTTTAAAGCTTATGAACATGGACAATAACTAGTTTCATTCACTTAGGAATCTTGATTCGTTGAAGAAATTCCATACTTAGCACACTTTGTCCATGTAGAGCTATATTTAGGCATGGTTCCTATAATGGATATGTAGGCAACCTCACTTGGGGCTTGGCCATAATCTTGTGTTTCTAATCTAAAAAGATACGTCTAAAGTACTACATCTCGATTTTCAAAATCTTAAAGAAGCTTCTGAAATGTAACAGATTTAGTATCACCGCAAGTAGAGCTATGTTTTAACCTGATTCCATCCAAAGGGGTACGTAGGCAACCTCTCTGGAGGCTTAGTCACATTAACAATAATCAATCTTTACACTCCGTGAAAAAGACTTAGTAACAAATCATGTGTCTAACGCCAATTTAAGGAGTCAAACTCCAAAAAGTTACACGTTGAACTCCCAAGGTTTGCGTGTCAACCAAAAGAGCTCCTACCCCTAGTATGTAACCTTAGAAAAAGCTCAAGCCTTAATGCCAGGCATGGAGCACAAAGCCAGTGTCAGACACAAAAAGCCCGGGCATCGAGCGAAACCACTCTTGCCTTCCTTGAGTCTCTTTGTGCGTGGAGCAAAAATGCTCATGACTTAAAAGATCTTTTTCAGCGCTTATGCAAAAGAGCTCCTATTTAAAGCTCTCTAGTTTCTTCATTTGCATGATCTTACGTAACTTTGTGCAAGTTATGACTAGTTCTTCTATGATTACTTTAGTTCATTTGGTCTTAGAAATCGATTTTAAGTTTGTAAATTAAATGTAATCCTTAAAATATTTAATGGCGCCTCATAATTTAAACAAACTTAACTTCAAAGCTTTAAGAAAGAAAAGTCGTCTGAGGAGACAAAGGAAGTAGTATTAAACCTAAACAAAACCATTTCTCTTTCATTTCACAATTTTAGCCACCAACCTAAACCCGAATTGGTTAGCTACTTTTATAGCTTTCGATGAGCCTTTCTTTGACTGTCTCTAACTTTTTTCGAAACCTATCCAATGATGACACATCTTACTCCTCCTTAATTATAAGTTTTTCAGACTTGGTCTAATTCCAATAATGATGAAGTCTATGAATCATTCAGCTTCCTTAAAAAGCAAATCAAGTCACCTTCCATGTGTAAAAGTCTCACAAATTTCCAAAATTCAATTTCGCCCTTGCAATACTTCTAAAACCTGAGCAAGTTCCTAATGGCTCTCACACTCTTGTACATCAATCTAGTCATATCCTGATGACTCTTGTATCCTCTTAGCTATAAAACTTTGCTAAGACATCCGTGCAAAAAAATTTCCCCTAAATAATTCCTCTTTCATCCTTATTAGGAGATAATCACGACCATGTTCGTGTCCATGCAAAATTATACATGCTTCATGAGTCATACAAAGCATTATTTGTATTAGATGCATGCATCATAAGTCAAACCTTGTCACAATCACACTTAGCAAATTTGACCAAATTTCCCAAGCTATATAAATCTAAGGTACAATTAAACCTACCAAAATTGTGAAACATATACAAAGCTAGAATCCTAACCTTATAGAAAAATTATTCAAGCACCAGTTAGCTGTAAAGTTATCATCTTGAAAATTGGAAAACAGAAGAGCACAAACAAGCAAGCATAAGCCTAGGGGGCTAAGATCTCTCCTTTGAAGGCCTATTGGACCTCTTTGGGTCCCTTGACATCTCCCTAAATAGTTATCCCAACACATCCAAAAATTCATGCAACGAAGTATAAGGCTCTCATTAGCCACATGGCAAAGCACTAAGAAAACTTAAGGTTTTCAATACCATATTTACCTCAGATCCTAACAAACACACACAAAAACATGAAAACCTCAAAGCCAATTGTGCATAGCCATAAATTTCCCAGAAAAAACTAATAACCAAATCCCTAACAAGGTAGTACCTCCAAAATAACTAAAATGACAATCCTCACTACCTATTCAAACAACCAAAAGCCCACAAAATCTGACACCTTCAAAATCGAGGGTTTACCACTAAAACCCATTATACTAATAAATATAAAACCGGGTAACTCACTACTCATACATGTCCTCTTCAAACTAAAGGTAAAAGACCATGTTGCCCCTATATTGCAAAACGACATTCCTGATGTTGATTTCTAAAATTTGAAAAGCTAGGTCGACCCTGCATGACTCTTAAGCATCTGAAATAACACTTAAGCACATAAAACCCTAGGCTCGAGAGGCGTCTCTATTAAATGAAAAAGCATGTCAAGTCGATCCTCAACTTGAGAGGGGTTCCTATAATATGAGAAATGGGTCAAGCCGACCCCAAGCTTAGGAGGCATCCTAATAATACGTATAATGGGTTAAGCCGACCTCAAACTCGAGAGGCGTCCTTATATTACGCTGATCAGGTCAAAGTAAGCCCCGACTTTTAGGCATCAAAATACTTCGTAGATTAGACTAATCAAGCCTCAAATTAGAGAGATGTCCTCATTATAAGCAAAATGGGTTAAGCCAACCCTTTGGCTCGGGAGGCATCCTTATAATACGTGGAGGGGGTCAAGCTGATCCTTTGGCTTGGGAGACGTCCTAGCAATACACTAAGTAGGTCAAGGCCACCCCAAGTTCAATAAAATCCCCAGCCGAGTCAAATATCTACACTCAGAATTCCGCATTAATCCCTAGAGGAGTCAATAAAAACCTTTCTTCAACGAGGAACTCCCTAGCAAGTAAAAATAAAGTCGCTGGTGGATAAAAATCCCTAACGAACAAATATCCTAGTGAGTAAACTCCCTAAAGAGTAAACCAAGAAATATCCTTAGAAACCAGTTAAATCCCTCAACAAAAGTCTCCCTAGGGGAAGCATAAACTCAAAAAATTTCCAATGGAGTTTGTCTATCTGTAACCAGGAAGAAGGTAATAAACCCTTTAAAAATTTGCAATTGCTTCAGCCGAGTTAACCAGAAATCAAGCTAAATCCTTAGAAGTTGTGATATCAGCCCAAGTTAAGGGATTGACAAAAAGAAAACTCCCTAGTGATGCAGGATAGCACACTCTTATAACTCTAAGACTTTGTTAGTACATCGCATAGGCTTAAGGACTAATATTCTCAGTCCCTTCTTAAATATAAGATACACCATTAGAATAGTGGCTCCCATCTAGCATAGTATACCATGTCTCTTTGGTGTAGCACATCATGTCTCTTTAGCAAAGCAAGCCATGTCTCTTTAGTGCAGCAGATCATGTCTTTTTCGCACAACATTCCATGTCTCTAAGCCGCGCCACCCACCCTAATAGCGACTCCCTTGTTGGTATATCAGGCTAACATATAAGCTACACCACTCCAATAGTGGCTTCCCATTGGCGCATCAGGCTAATATATAGGTCGCATCATCTCAATAGAGGCTCCCCATCAACACTAATCTCCCCTAACAAAACACCTCAAGGCATCAACCTCAAGCTTGCAAGCCAATCGGTGCAAGTTCCTATCCTCAACAGACTTGGCTTAACAATACCCAATGAACAGGTTTCTTGCAGAAGACGAACAGATAGACAAACTCCATTGGAAATATTTTTCGAGCAACTGGCTCAACGATACCCAATGAACAAGTTTCTTCTCGAGCAACACTAGAAGACGATCCTTCACCATGTTTCTTGGATCATTTGAATGGATTTCTCAAACTCTTTCATGGTCCCATTATGATAGATTGAAGTTTAGGAAGGAGGAGTAAGATTTGTAGTGAGAATGAGTGAGTGAGGCTGAGAGTTAAAGCTTGGGCGTCTTTTAGGTTGTAGAGTGAAATGTGAGACCCATGGAAATAAAGGGATATTTATAGAACTGGCGCTCCAGTCCCCCGAATGGAGCTTCATTCGGCCGAATGGACCTCCGTTCGCCCGAATGGATGGCCCTGTTCGGTCGAATTTCGAAGACTTTCTCAGAATTCTTCGCTACCATTCGCTCGAATCATCTATGTATTCGGCCGAATAGACCTTTATTCGCCCGAATGGTGTCCATTCGGTGTTCTCAGGAGCACTTCTCTAAATTCGTCTTTACCACCATTCGACCGAATGAGACTTCCAATCAACCGAATGGACTTTCTTCGCCTGAATTTGACTACTCATTCGACATTCTCAGAAAGTCCTCAAATCTTAAGTTTTAGTTCATAGTCCAAGTCCATTCGGCCGAATGGAACTATAATTCGGCCGAATGGAATGCTAATTCAAAATTTTAAGCTTGGAATAATCAAATGACTTGTACTCTCCCAAATCAAAAATGGTATAATGATTACTTAGCAAGAAAATTCAAAGAAAACCGGGTTACCTTTTATAAGTGCTTTATGTAACGTCGTTTAGCTCGATGTAGCTAGGGTAATCAATCAAAAATAACACGAAACAGAAATCGAAGTGAAACTAACTACTCAAAACTTAACAAAACTCAAAATAATGATGATTCAAAGTTTAGATACTCATAATATGCTAATGATTACACTAATCATTCAACTTTGACATCATCTAACCTTATTCGCTCAACGGTGTTAACTTCGTGAAGGCTACTTTCATGGAAGAGCTTTAGCCGATGTCCGTTCACAATGAAACTACCTCCGTGATAATATTTCAACTCTACCATTCCATAAGGAAATACTTGTAAAATCTCGAATGGTCCAGACCACCTCGATTTCAATTTCCCGGGGAATAACTTTTCTCTTGAATTGAAGAGAAACACTTTATCTCCTACAAGGAATTCTCGTTGAATGATACGTTGGTCGTGCCAACGCTTAGTTTGTTCCTTGTAGATATGCATGTTATGGAATGCATCGATCCTTAGTTCTTCTAATTCCCTTAATTGGGCAGCTCGATTCTCGTAGAATAAAGTAGGGTCCAAATAAAGGGTTTGGATCGCCCACCAAGACCTACATTCCAATTCCACCGGTAAATGACAAGACTTTCCATACAATAGCTGGAACGGAGTGGTGCCAATTGGGGTTTTGTAACATGTACGGTGGGCCTAAAGAGCGTTGTCTAACTTGAGAGACCAAACTTTCCTGTTTGGGTCAACCACCTTTTCTAATATTCTTTTAATCTCCCTATTGGCTACTTCCACCTATTCTTGAGTTTGGGGATGGTAGGGTGAACCAACTTTGTGCACGACTCCATATTTCTTTAACAATTTATTCAGTTTGTTTTTCGGAAAGTGGGAACCCCCATCACTAATGACTATCTTGGGAACACCAAATAGAGGGAAGATTATGCTTTTAAAAAGCTTTATAACTACTTTGTGATCATTTGTAGGTGAGGCGATGGCGTCCACCCACTTAGATACATAATCGATCCCTACCACAATATATTGGTTCCCATGAGATGAAACAAAGGGGCCCATGAAGTTAATACCCCAACAATCAAAAACTTCACACTCAAGGATGTAATTTTGAGGCATCTTATTCCTCATTGAGATATTGCCAACTTTTTGGCATCTGTCATAGCTCTTCACGAATGTTTCAACATCTTTGTCCAAGGTTGGTCAATAGAAACCCGCGGTGGCGACCTTAGCAGCAGTGTTCATTATACCATGGTGGCCGCCACACGCGTATGAGTGATAGTGAGTTAGGATCTTAGGGCCCTCCTCTTTAGTGATACAACGGTGGATTATGTCGTTGACATAGGCATGAAACAAATAGAGGTCATCCCAAAATAAATTCCCGACTTTCCTAAAGAAAGCCTTTTTCATTGCCCTTGATTCAAACTCTAGAAGTTCCCCACAAGCTAAATAATTCGCAATATCTGTGAACCAAGGTGCTTTCCCAACAACTAATGATGTCATCAAGGTTTCTTCAACCATTTCATCTTGTATAGGTAAGGAGTCATTATTAAGCTCGGGTAACCTAGACAAATGGTCAGCTACCACATTTTCACTTCTCTTCCTATCTTTCAATTCAAAATCAAACTCCTGTAATAGGAGCACCCAATGGATCAACCTTAGCTTTACATCTCTCTTCATCATTAAGAATTTCAAGGCCGAGTGATCCGTGAAAACTATACCTTTTGAACATATCAAATACTAGCGTAGTCTCTCAAAAGCATAGACTACCGCCAGCATTTCCTTTTCTATTGTAGAGTAGTTACGCTGTGCTGGATCTAGTGTTTTACTGATATAGCATATGGCGTGGTGCTTTCGTTCCTTTTTTTTTCTAAGGACAGCACCTACAGAGATATCACAGGCATCGCACATTAATTCAAATGGCAAACTCCAATCAGGAGATTGCACAATAGGTGCAGATATTAGAGCTTGCTTTAGACGGTTAAAGACATTAAGACATCTCTCATCAAAGTTAAAATCGACATCTTTTTGAAGCAATTGATTCAAGGGTTTAGCTAAAGTCAAAAATCCTAAAATGAGACGCCTATAGAACCCTGCATTTCCAAGAAAGGATCATACTCTTGTAACTAAGGTAGGTATAGGAAGGTTCCTTATCACATCAATCTTAGTAGGGTCTACCTCTATGCCTTTGAAAGACACTTTGTGGCCTAGGACAATGCCTTCTTGGACTAAAAAGTGACACTTCTCCCAATTCAGCACAAGATTTATTTGTTGACACCGTAACAAAACTTTCTCGAGATGTGTCAAGCAAGTGTCAAAAGAAGAACCTCCAACAGAAAAATCATCCATGAACACTTCCATGAAATCCTCCAGCATATCAGCAAATATAGCAGACATGCACCTCTGAAAAGTGGATGGAGCATTGCATAAAACAAATGGCATTCTCCTATAGGAAAAAGTCCCAAAAGGACAAGTGAACATTGTTTTTCTGTTGATCCTCGGGGTGGATTGGAATTTGAAAGAATCCCGAGTAACCATCCAGAAAACAATAGTACTTATGCCTTGCCAATCTCTCAAGCATATCGTCGATGAAGGGTAAAGGGAAGTGATCCTTTCTTGTAGCCTTGTTGAGTTTGCGATAATCGATACAAACTCGTCATCCTGTAGTGGCTCTAGTTGGGATCATCTTACCTTTGTCATTCTCGACAACAGTCATTCCTCCCTTTTTCGGAACAACATGAATAGGGCTAACCCACCTACTATCTGAAATTGAGTAGATGATGTTGGCCTTTAGGAGTTTGAGGATTTCATCCTTAACTACCTCTTTCATGTTGGGGTTCAGCCTTCTTTGTGGCTCAATTGAGGAGAAATGCTCATCATCAAGATGAATTCGGTGCATAATAAGTGTTGGACTAATCCCTTTTAAATGACCAAGTGAGTACCCAATGACACCTCGATATTTCCTTAATAAAACAAGTAATTTTTCCAACGAAATGTCATCGAGCTCCGAATTCACTATGAATGGACTCCCCTCATCATCATCAAGATAGGAATATTTAAGGCTAGGAGGTAGAGGTTTCAAACTTACTTGGGGAGAAGGCTAAGGACTCTCCCCCTTATAGATAGTACCTTCCTTAGCCTCACACAGTTGCTCAGATTCTGCTTCTTCGCCCTTGTATTCCTGGGCCCTATCTAATTGGCTTTCCAATTGTTCATCTTCTATATAGATATCTTCATCATTCATTGAATACCTGAATTCTATCTCCCTTTGACAATCCTCAATCCCCCTATCATCCACTTCAAGGTGACAGACTTGTTCAACCATAGGTTTCTTTAAGAGTGGGGAAATTTTGAAAACTACCTTCACTTGGGCTACTTTTACCGCTATGGTGTCATCATGGCAATTAATAACTGCCTGGAGTGTTTTCAGAATGGCTCTTCCCAAGATGAGTGGAGTATAAGGGTCATCTTCCATTTCCATCACTACAAATCGCAAGGGACCACTAGTTCTCCCACTTGGATAGGTATATCATCAAGTTCTCCACACGACACTTTTATGCTCCTATCTGCCAACTGGATCATTTTCCTTGAAGATCTGAGGCTAAAGGGTAGCTTCTTGGTGATGGATAGAGGCATAAGACTAATCGAAGCCCCTAGGTTGGTGAGTGCCCCTGTTGAGTTCCTTAGGTTTTGATTGATAGTTTTGAATGATGACAAACAGCTAAGGGAAACAGGTCTTTGAAAGTGTTCAATACAGTTGGGGGAACCAGCTAAAATAAAACACTGTTTCCCTAGATAAGTTATTACTTATATGAGATATTTGTTGAACTAACTTATCTTTATACAGGAAACAGTTAGATGATAAATGAGCTATGCACTGGTAGGGAACCAGTATAAACTGTTTTCTCAAACTGCTTTTATGAAAGGCAGTTACTTATTTAGTATTGTACATTAACTGTGTTAAATGTGGAGTATCTAAGTTGATTTCTAAGATTGGAAGCTTGAAAGAATTTTCGATCAACTTAAAGGAAGGTCCTTTGGTCAATAATTGAGTTCATTCATGGAAGCTTTCAAGACTTAACGAATGTATGAAGGAAGACTACACTCAAAGAGTTATTTAGGAACTTCATGTAAATGCTCCATAGTATAACTTATATAATTGAGTATATAAAGTGCTTTTAGTATATTAAATATCGTAATAAAATTTGGTACAAGGTTTGGAACAAATTTCATAACATATTCAGTTCAGGGAACCAGGTCAGGTAAACAGGTTAACTGAACAGATTATTTAAGCAGCTGTTTTTACAAAGATTTTACAAAGAGGATATTTTCCGAAAAATATTGATTTAAAATATATCCAAGCAGCTAAAGATAAGATGATATTCTTGGTTAGCTAAAAACTAGGAAGTATCTTATCCTAAATTGATCTTATCTTGTGATCAAATTAATTAGGATAAATACTTATCATAAAATCGCATATATCTTATATGCATGATTTTAGGGTTCAGCAAACTAACCTATAAATACATCTTACTCTGAATAATCATGATGATGGCTCTCACGCATTTTTAATAGAGTTCTATCTTTGAGAGCTAAAAGCACTAATTCAATTATTAAGTGATACACAAGAGCATAATAGTATTTTAACGTTTTTCTCTATTTGACTTTTGAGAGTTAGATCATTAGAGAGTTCTTGATCTTGTATTAAGTCTTTGACGGAGGGGTTGAAGACTTGGTGAGTGTTTGTGAGTTCAAACACACTAGGAACTTACGAGGGTAAGTTTAGAGCACATTCGGAGTAGAGTGTGGGGTTTACTTGTTCCCGGAGTAGGGAAACAGTAGAGTGTTCTTTGTCTTTAATTTTCGGAGTAGATTAATAAAAGACTTAGGATAGGAGGACATAGGCCAGAGTTGGCTGAACCTCGTTAAATCTGTGGTGTTCTTTATTGCTTTGTTTTATTCCGGTGTATAAGGGAACCAGCACAACTGGTTCCTTACACATAATCCGAAAAGAAGCAAAAATTATTAAAGATTACTTAACACTCAATTCACCCCCCCCCCCCCCCCTCTTGAGTGCCCATTGAACCTTCAATTGGTATTAGAGCCTAAGCTTCTCGAAAGAGTAACATCTAGAGGAGTTAAGAATGAGTACTCAAGAATTAAGTACAATCGGTTATGACAACAAGACACCAAAGTTTAATGGAAATAATTATGCTTGGTGGAAGAACAGGATCCAGAATGTTATCATGGGTATTGATTATGAATGCTGGCTCGTAGTTAAAAATGGTCCTAATATCATTCTCAAGACAGAAGCTGATGGGAAACAGGTTCCCAAGAAGGATAGCGAATTGGTCACTGCTGATTATAAGTTGCTGGAGAAAAATGCTAAGGCAATGTCAATTCTACAACAAGCAATAGGTGAGACCGAAACAAATCGTATCTCTGGTTGCAGTAGTGCTAAGGAGATATGGGACACCCTTGAACTTGCGTTTGAGGGAACCAATGAGGTAAAACGGTCTAAAATTGATTTAATCATGTCTAAATACGAATTGTTTGCCATGAATAAAAATGAAAAACTCAATGATTGCTTTCGTAGGTTTGTAACTATTGTTAATGATCTTAGATCACTTGGTAAAAAATTTTCTGATGAGGATCTTGTGAGAAAATTTTTGCATAGTTTAACAGATACATGGACAGCTAAGGTAACAGCAGTATATGAAGCAAAGGATCTGTCTACCTTGTCTTTGGAACAGCTGATTGGTTCCCTTATGACTCATGAGATGCTGATTGACTCTAAGTCTGAGAAGGAACCAGCCAGAGGCATGGCACTGAAGGGAACAGTAGAAGAAGAAGAAGATGAGATAAGCATGATTGCAAAAAGATTTGAAAGATCTCTTCGTGATCAAAAGAGGAATTTCAAAGGTAGGAATTTCAAAAATACTAAAAAATCTAACTCTTCTTCATCTTCAGGTTGCATCAAGTGTGGTGAGAAAGGACACATCATTCATGATTGTCCAAAATGGAAGGACAAGCAATCTCAATCTGGAGATAAGAGGGCTTCCAAGAATGCCATGATAGCATCTATGTGGGGAGAATCTGACTCAGGATCTGATGAAGAAGAAGATACACCTAGTTCTGATGTTTGCTTAACTGCTTTCACAAACATCAAGGAGAACAGCACTGGTCCGAGAACCAGAGGGGGAACCAGTACATTCAAGAAATGCTTGATGGCTAAGAAGGATGTACTACAAAAACATAAGGTAAACCTTGAACAAATTAGAATAGATATGCATGAATATGATAGAGAAAACATGCTTGCTTGTATAGATTCTTTATTAGATGAATGCTATAAATTAGGTGAAACTTATATAACTGGCAAAAGTGAATTAAAAGAAAAACGCAATGAATGTGAAATTGCTATTGCTAGTTGTGATCACCTAGAGATGGTTTGCCATAACTTAAAAAATCAAGTTGCTGAACTAGAAGTTGAATTGGACAAGTGCAAGGTAGAACTAGAAAGGGCAAGATCTTCTGAACTTGACTATCCGAGTGATGGTGAAGAAGATCTAATCTCCTGGTTCCCCAGGGACTTATCAACTACTAGTGAAGTCCTCGATTTTTCAACAGTCATAAGTAAAGCAAATTCTTGCAATAGAACTTCTCTGTTGAAGGCCTTTGAAACATTGGCTTTCAACTTAGAAAATTCTCACAAAGAAATTGCTTCACTTAAAGCTGTTCAGTCCCCTGGTTCTCCTACTAGAACCAACGTTGAAGTCAGCAGTATGATTAATGAATATGAAAGTACTTTCTGTAAGTTACATGCTGAATTTAATCAACTAAAAAGTGAAAAGCAATCAGTAGTTATTGACATGTCTAATGACCCTATGGTTTTAGATCTTAACTTACAACTTGCAACTTTAAAAAGTAACTTTGAGTTTTTGAAAGAGAAAAACGAGTTGTTAGTTAAGACACTTGAAACAAAAGAAAGGGAATTGCATGACAATCATAGACATGTGGATAAGCTACTGAATGCACAAAGAACTTTGAACCATCTGACTTCATCAGGAGGAAACAAAGGAAAATTTGGTCTTGGTTATACTAGACAGAGAACCAGGACTAACTGGTCTCCTAGAGAAACCACCTAGATCACAGAATATCAGCGAGGTAAGTATGTCATGACTAAAGAGATGCACGTGTGTTTTCATTGTGGTAAGAATGGACATAAGATACATGAATGTCCAGCTAAGAAAATTAGTGCTAATAAGAACAGCAAGAGTGTAATGTATGTGTGGAGAAGAAAGGATCAACAAGATGTTAATGTTGTTGAAAAGGGACCCAAGTGTGTTTGGGTTCCTAAAACTAATGTTTGATTTACTCTTGCAGGCTAGAATGAAGGGAGACACCTATTGGTATTTGGACAGTGGTTGCTCAAGACACATGTCCGGGGATAAAGATCAATTCCTTTCACTAGTGGCCTTTGATGGAGGAAGTGTCACCTTTGGGGATAACAGCAAGAGAACCATCACTGGTTTAGGTAAGGTTGGTAAGACACTTTCTAACGCAATAGATGATGTTTATTATATTGAAGGCTTGCAACATAATCTCTTGAGTATTTCTCAATTATGTGACAAAGGTAATAAAGTTGAGTTTCAAGCCAACCTATGTCATATAGTTAACTCACAAACAGGAGAACTTGTATGTGAGGGAACCAGGAAGCATGATGTCTACATCACCTTCTTAGATAAAATCCCTCAAGACAAGTCCATCTGTTTGAGAGATGTTTCTGAAAATAATCAATGGATTTGGCATAAGAGGTTTGGACATGCTAGCCTAACACTTCTAAACAAACTTAAAGCACGTGACTTAGTGGTAGGTCTTCCTAACATTAAGTACGAAGCTGATAAAGTTTGTTCTGAATGTGTAAGGGGAAAACAGGTCAAAATCTCTTTTAAGCCTAAAACTGTTTTGAGTACCAGCAGACCCTTCGAACTTGTACACATTGACTTGTGTGGTCCCATGAGAGTACAAAGTCGAAGAGGTCATAGATATGTCTGTGTTATGGTTGATGATTATTCAAGGTACACTTGGGTAATGATGTTACACACAAAGGATGAAACGTTTGAAGAATGGGTAACATTGGTGAAACAAGTGGAGAACCAGCTCACCCATAAGCTGGTCTCAATAAGATCAGACCATGGTACTGAATTTGATAATGCTAACTTTATTGATTATTGTAGGGAACATGGAGTTAATCACAACTTCTCAGCCCCTATAACACCTCAACAAAATGGTGTTGTAGAAAGGAAGAACAAAACTCTTGAGGAGATGGCGAGGACGATGCTCATTGAGAGTGGTCTCCCAAAGAGTTTTTGGGGTGAAGCTGTTGACACTGCTTGCTATATATTGAATAGAGGTCTCATTAGACCAAAGTTAAATAAGACTCCCTATGAACTTCTTAAAGGTCGAAAGCCCAACATCACATACTTTCGTGTCTTTGGATGTAAATGTTATGTGCATAATAATGGGAAGGACCAGCTTGATAAATTTGATCCTAGAAGTGATGAGGGAATCTTTCTTGGATACTCTTCTCACAGCAAAGCATATAGAGTCTTCAATAAAAGGACTCTATGTGTTGAGGAGAGTGTCTATGTCATTTTTGATGAATTTAACATGTCTTCTGAGATTGCGCAGGTACAACCTGATGAAGTGATTGGATTGATGGATTTCACGGGGAACCAGTATACTGGTCCCACAGATGAAGTGCAAGCAGAGCTAGGCCTACCAAATACTCCACCAGATGATAATGATGAAGTGCCTAGAGAAGAAAATGGAGATAATGAGGATTCTGAAGGGGAACCAAGTCCTGATGGTTCCTCATATAATAGACAGGTAATGAGTTCAGGGGGAACAGAAGAAGGTACCACCCTTGAACCTGAGGTAAGTAATGATAGAGGAAACAACATGAATGTGAATCCTCCTGGTTCTTCAGAAGGAGAAGAGATTCATGAACATGCTAGTTCCCAACTTAATGAGGAAGCACAAAACAGTATTAATTTCAAAATTTTTAGATATCAATCTTCTCATCCCACTAATCAAATAATTAGTGATATAAATAAGGGGATTCAAACGAGAAGAAGTGTCTTTCAAAACTTTTGCACTTTCTATTCTTTCCTGTCTAATGTAGAGCCTACTAACTATAAAATGGCATTGACTGATCCTGATTGGGTACTAGCTATGCAAGATGAGTTAAATCAGTTTCAGAGGAACCAGGTTTGGCACCTGGTTCCCCGTCCAAAGGAAAGATCAGTCATTGGTACTAGATGGGTCTTTAGAAACAAGTTAGATGACCTCGGTACTATAGTCAGAAACAAAGCAAGGCTAGTGGTGCAAGGGTACAATCAACAAGAGGGAATTGACTATGATGAGACGTTTGCACCAGTAGCTAGGCTAGAGGCTATTAGGATTTTAATTGCTTATGCTGCTCACATGAATTTTAAACTGTTTCACATGGATGTGAAGACTGCCTTCCTTAATGGCTATTTGAAGGAATAAGTATATGTGGAGCAGCCACCTGGTTTTGAAGATACACTGTTTCCCCAGCATGTATATAAGTTGGATAAAGCATTATATGGCTTGAAACAAGCTCCAAGGGCTTGGTATGAAAGACTGTCAAATTTCTTGATGGCTAATGATTACAAGAGGGGAACAGTAGACAAGACCTTGTTCATAAAAACCAAGGGGAAACACTTGATTGTAGTACAAATTTATGTTGATGATATTTTATTTGGTGCTACTAATCAAACTTTGTGTGATGAATTTGCAAATCTTATGCAGAGTGAATTTGAAATGAGTATGATGGGAGAACTAGGGTTCTTCCTAGGGCTGCAGATTAAGCAAACAAATGATGGTATAATGATCCATCAACAAAAGTACTTAAAAGAGCTGCTGAAAAAGTTTGGCATGGAGAACAGCAAAGCTTATGATACACCTGTTCCCACATCCACAAAGTTGGATGCTGATCTTAAGGGAAAAAATGTTGAAGCTACGCTTTATAGAGGAATGATTGGTTCTCTACTTTACCTAACAGCTAGTAGACCTGACATTGTGTTTTCTGTTGGGTTGTGCGCTAGGTTTCAAAGCAATCCAAAGGAATCTCACTTGAAGGCTGTTAGAAGGATACTTAGGTATCTTGTGGGAACAGCAAATCTGTTTTTGTGGTACCCTAAAGGCAGTACCATCGATCTCATTGGATATACAGATGCAGATTATGCTGGTTTCCTAGTTGATAGAAAGAGCACATCAGGTATGGCACACTTCCTTGGCTCTTGTCTTATATCATGGGGTTCTAAAAAGCAAAATTCAGTGGCCCTATCCACAGCAGAGTCAGAATATATAGCTGCAGCTTCATGCTGTTCCCAGCTACTGTGGATAAGGAACCAGCTGAAAGATTTTGGTGTTATTTATAAAAGTGTTCCTATCTTGTGTGATAACATTAGTGCAATCAATATTTCAAAGAACCCCGTACAACACTCCAAGACCAAACACATTGAGATAAGACACCATTTTCTAAGAGACAATGTGGAAAAAGGATTGGTGGAGATGTTGTTTTGTAAAAGTGAAGATCAAATAGCTGATATCTTCACAAAGCCTTTATGTAGAGAGTCTTTTTGTAGGTTAAGAGTCCTTTTAGGTCTAGTTAGATTTCAGGCGTTGGCTTCAATTATTTCCTTCAATGATTGGTTAGAATAAGTATGCTTTTGTATTGATTATGTATATAACTATGTTGCTTACTTACAAATATTGTGTAAATAACCTAAGTGGATTATTGTTGCATAGAAACAGGAGAAGTTATTTTGAAACATGCTGAAAATAGAATGACTGGTTCAGTACAGGTACCAGCAAGAGGAAACAGCAGTTCAGCTCTAATATGTCATCCGAAAATATCTTATTTTTGGAAGATTACTATAAGATAATTTCTTTTTGGAAAGAATTATCTTATTTCAGTTATTCCTATCCTACAAAGAGGCAAATATATTTAATTGCCTAATTTATAGTTGGTTGATTCTCTTGTAAAAAGATAACTACAATTTTTAAATTTTCAATTTTTGAAATTATCTTTTCTATTTATTTTGATTCTCAATTGGCTAATTCTTGGAATTCCTATGTCTATGCAATTGATATAAATACACATCAACACATTGATACAGCTTCACATCACATCATCATTCAATTCATCCTCTCTCTCATTCAAAAGTGGTACCCTAATCACTGTTCACTCCGTTTTCATCTCCCTCAAATTCCTACTAAGCTGTGAAGCTTGTTTGCTACAATGGGAAGGAAATCAACCAAGGCTCCAGCTAAGAAAAGGAAGGAGAAGACTCAAGCAAGTGAGTCCACTCAATTGAAGGAGACCTCCATCACTGAAATTAACCCTGCTCCGACTTCATCAAGGAACTCACCTCCTACCACCACAAAGAACCCATCACCAACTCCGTCTCCATCTTCTAAATCTCCCTCACCTCCATCTCCCAAAAATACACCTTTACCCAAAACCCCTGAGGCTGATGATTCCATCATCAAAGAACCTGCCTCATCTCAGGGGGACCAGCCCAAAAGCGCTGAAGAATTCTTCAATACTGTTGGAGAAAGGGAAGAGGAGGAATTTAGAAGTGAAGAAGAGGATCTACAGATTATTGGGCAGAAAAAGGGGACTACAGAACCCTTGGTTCGCAGCAGAGTGACTAGGTCTTTCCTGAAAAAGATTGGCGAAGTAGTAGTAGAGGAACAGTCGATGGACTCTGCTGGTTCCAAACGAAAGAGAACAGCACAGAAGTCTACAAGAGGTATGTCAGTAGAATCTCCATCTGTTGGTATGACTGATTTAGGTTCTAAGGTTGTGTTATCTGGGTGTAAAACAGAAGTTGGTTATTTTGATGAAGTTGCCTTAAGTGATGTGAAAGAGTTGTTAGAATATCAGGGTTGGATGCCTTTGTTTGATGTCTGTGATGCTAATATTGATGGTGTTAGAAAGTTTTATGTGAATTTGAAACAAATGTTGGATAGGTCGTTAAGTTCAGTTGTGAATGATGTTGAAGTGAATGTGTCTGTTGCAAGTTTGGCTGGGTTGTTGAATATACCCAGAGATGGTTTTGATGAGTATTCTGGAGATGGATGGCCCACGCTTATAGGGGTCAGTTCAGATGAAGTGCATGACTTTGTGTTTGGAGGGAAAGTTCCAAAGAAAGCTGGAACGTTTAAAACTGGTAGCTTGAAGGAACCAGTGATGTTGGTCCTTCACTCTTTGTGTAACAAGATGATTATCCCTCGAGCACAAGGTAGGGGTTTTGTGCGCATCATGGAAATAGTGCTTATATATTTGCTGATGAAAAAGATTAAGATAAATCTTCCTTCCCTAATGATAAACCATATGATGAATTGCTATAATTCATCCCACCACTCTCTTCCTTATGGTTCTTACATAACTAAGCTTCTTAAAGAGAATAATGTTTCTCTTAGTGGATCAACTGCTCCTATAATAGTGTTTACCAAAGGTATTCTGAAACAAAAGGGGTTGATCATAAGTGCTGGGGTGTTGAAGTTTAGGGAGGAGGATCCAGTAGAGACTCCTAAGCCTGCCAAGAAGAAACAGAAGGCAGAGGAACCAGCAGGTCAGAAGGTTATTCTTAAGAGGCTGGAGAGTCAGGAAGAGAAGATGAGTGCTGTAGGGGATCAGCTTAGCAAGTTAGTGACCTTAGTGGAAGGTCTATCTACTTCGCTTATTATGAGGATGAGCAAGTTAGAGAAACAGGTTGCTGGTAGTTCTGGAATTGAGAAGGAACAAGTTGAGGAGGACCAGCAAGTAGACCAGCAGGAAGATGACAATGAAGAGGAGGAGAACCAGGAAGAAACACCTGAGAAGGCTGACACTGAAGAAGAGGAAGGAGATGATGAAAATGATGATGATGATTGAATCTGTTCTCTTTTTTATTTAGCCTACCTTTATTATATTATATTCTGAATAACTGATTTTGTTGGACTGTTTTTATTCCTCCCAATCCATGAACTTGTTTTGATATGGATTTGGGCTCTATCGTTCACTTTTGTTGGTTTGTATTAAACTATGATCTTTATTGATGGCATGGCTTAATTTTGACTATTCTGACCTTCTTTTGCAGCGCTTTATTTGTATAATGGTTGATGCCATTGGATGGTTTAGCACGTTACTTTATGCATAAGATGTTACTTTTGCATATCTTTTTAATGATGCCAAAAGGGGGAAAATAGTTGAAGTTGAAGCCTAGAGTCTTTACTAGTTTAGATTAAGTCATTTTTGAGTCTTTTTTTCTTTTACTTTGACTTTATTTTATTTTTTTGTTTCTGTTTAGGGAACCAGTTGGCTTAACTGACTTGTTCCATTGAGTCTTGAGTTCTTGAAGTTTTTGACTACCTTCTTTTGAGTATGTTCACAGGTGCAGAAACTTAAAATGTTTGTCATCATCAAAAAGGGGGAATTTGTTGAGTTCCTTAGGTTTTGATTGATAGTTTTGAATGATGACAAACAGCTAAGGGAAACAGGTCTTTGAAAGTGTTCAATACAGTTGGGGGAACCAGCTAAAATAAAACACTGTTTCCCTAGATAAGTTATTACTTATATGAGATATTTGTTGAACTAACTTATCTTTATACAGGAAACAGTTAGATGATAAATGAGCTATGCACTGGTAGGGAACCAGTATAAACTGTTTTCTCAAACTGCTTTTATGAAAGGCAGTTACTTATTTAGTATTGTACATTAACTGTGTTAAATGTGCAGTATCTAAGTTGATTTCTAAGATTGGAAGCTTGAAAGGATTTTCGATCAACTTAAAGGAAGGTCCTTTGGTCAATAATTGAGTTCATTCATGGAAGCTTTCAAGACTTAACGAATGCATGAAGGAAGACTACACTCAAAGAGTTATTTAGGAACTTCATGTAAATGCTCCGTAGTATAACTTATATAATTGAGTATATAAAGTGCTTTTAGTATATTAAATATCGTTATGAAATTTGGTACAAGGTTTGGAACAAATTTCATAACATATTCAGTTCAGGGAACCAGGTCAGGTAAACAGGTTAACTGAACAGATTATTTAAGCAGCTGTTTTTACAAAGATTTTACAAAGAGGATATTTTCCGAAAAATATTGATTTAAAATATATCCAAGCAGCTAAAGATAAGATGATATTCTTGGTTAGCTAAAAACTAGGAAGTATCTTATCCTAAATTGATCTTATCTTGTGATCAAATTAATTAGGATAAATACTTATCATAAAATCGCATATATCTTATATGCATGATTTTAGGGTTCAGCAAACTAACCTATAAATACATCTTACTCTGAATAATCATGATGATGGCTCTCACGCATTTTTAATAGAGTTCTATCTTTGAGAGCTAAAAGCACTAATTCAATTATTAGGTGATACACAAGAGCATAATAGTATTTTAACGTTTTTCTCTATTTGACTTTTGAGAGTTAGATCATTAGAGAGTTCTTGATCTTGTATTAAGTCTTTGACAGAGGGGTTGAAGACATGGTGAGTGTTTGTGAGTTCAAACACACTAGGAACTTACGAGGGTAAGTTTAGAGCACATTCGGTGTAGAGTGTGGGGTTTACTGGTTCCCGGAGTAGGGAAACAGTAGAGTGTTCTTTGTCTTTAATTTTCGGAGTAGATTAATAAAAGACTTAGGATAGGAGGACGTAGGCCAGAGTTGGCTGAACCTCGTTAAATCTGTGGTGTTCTTTATTGCTTTGTTTTATTCCGCTATATAAGGGAACCAGCACAACTGGTTCCTTACACATAATCCGAAAAGAAGCAAAAATTATTAAAGATTACTTAACACTCAATTCACCCCCCCTCCCCCCCCCCCCCCCCCCCCCCCCCCCCCCCCCCCCTCTTGAGTGCCCATTGAACCTTCAGCCCCTTTGGGATCAAGATTCCCCAACTTTACTGGGAGGTTTTATGGACTGGGATCTAGCTCTTTTGTAGGCATTTTCCCTTGTAATATGGAGCTAACTTGATAGAGGAGACTGATAACTTCTTCCTTAAGATTTTTCTTGTTGGACAATAAGTTCTTCAAGAACTTAGCATACTTTGGCATATGTGCCATTGCATCAAGGAATGGAATCTTCATCTCCATCTTTTGTAAGTGTTCTAGAAATCTCTTGAACTTCTCATCAAGCTGCTTCTCTACTCTCCTATAGGGAAAAGGAAGTGGGGGTGCATATAAGCAATCTAACCTCTTTCTCTCCTTAATCCTCTTCTTCCTCTCTTCCTCATTCTCTACCAACTTCTCACTCCTTCTCTTTTCTTCCTCATCATCCCCACTTTTTTCACTTTCAACTCTCGACCCCTTACCTTGTTCCTCTTCTTTTTCATTTTCATCCACTCTTGTCTCATCACCCACCTATACCAAAGGTGCATCAACCGAATATGAAGGGTCATTATATTGAGTCCCTAATCTCAGGTGGATAGCTTTTACAGTGTGTTGGTTTGGGTTTGGGTTTGGGTGCAGAGGTGGACGTTGTGTGGAGGGGTTAGGTTGAGGGTGAGATGAGAATAGCAGGGGTGCAAGAGGACTATCCATTTGGGTGAGTTGAGTATCAAACAACTTTTGCTGAGCTTGAAGTTGTTGCATTTGCTGGATGAGAGTCTGATTTATTTGAGTGAGACTCTGGTTTTGCTGAGCAAGAGATGTTACTTGGGAGCTAGGCTAAATGGTCATTGTTTGAGGTGTGACTTTGTTGTGGTTGAGAAGCCACATGATGAGGTTGACTAGGTGGGAAAGGCAGATTTGAACCATTTCTAGGCCCTTGATTAAACCCTGGTGGTCTATATAAATTTGTCCTTGGTACATTTCCGCTCGACTGATTCCCTTGAAAACCTTGGTTGTTGAACCCACTCTGAGCATTTATATTATATCTTGGGTGAAAGTTTCCTTGGTTTTGATTCTAATTGAAAGGAGGTTTGTATGGTTGATTGGGGAAAGGATGTTTCCCATACCCTACTCCTTGTCCTTGTCCACCATAGTTAAGGGCTGCAACACGATCAGGATTATACCCGTAACCGTCATAATTCATTACTTGTGTCTCTGGGTTATAACCTTTATAATCAACTACGACAACATGCTCAGAGTGCGAACCACCACAATAGGAAGTATCATGGTTGGTACCCCCACATATGGCACATGTAAAGTGCTTTTCACGCACTGGAGGGGTGTTCGAACTACTGGCTAAGCTTAACTTGGACAGCTTCTTAGCGATAACTCCTTCAATTTTAGCACTAATGGTGTCCAAGTTGGTTGTATCAATCATCCCTCTTGGTAAACCCTGACTTCTTGTTCCTTCCTAGGCACTATTCTTAGCAACTTCCTTAATTTTGGCTTTTACCTGGGTGCATGGAATTTTAGAGAGTTGGCCACCTACTACCGAGTCTAGAAGAGCTTGGGTGGAGTCATTGAGATCATCGTAGAAAAATGTGTTGAGATGGTTCTCCCAGTACTTATGGTGGGGGCATGCTCTAACCATTCTCTTAAATAGACTCCAAGTAGCACTAAGATTCTCATCATCCTCTTGAGTGAATGACGCAATTTTCTTATGCCAATCTTGCGTTTGAACCGTAGGATAGAACCTCTCTAGAAAAGTGGTTTTCAGTTGAGCCCAATTAATAACTGAGTTGGGTTCTAAGCATTTATACCAATCTTTGGCATCCCCTGCTAGACTCAAGTGAAATAGGTGCATCCGCACATAGTCTAGGCTATTGGGGCAAGGAGGGGTAAGTCCACAAATATCAGAGAATGCCTCAAGATGTTGAAGAGGACATTCATTTCTTAAACCACTAAAAGGGGTTTCCTTAACCATCCTTGTGAATTGGGGGTGTATTTGGTATGGGGTGGTAGCGACAGGACGTACTACACCTCCTTGGAACTCTTGTGAGCCAGAAGTCCCGAACTGACCGAATAATTGATGTCCGTCGGCCATTGTGGTTATGGGTGTGTTTTGAATAGAAGGTGAGGTTTATTTTGCTGGGTGTTGTTTACTTATACATTGGATCTCAAGATTATATGGTGTTATTGGTTGGTTTGACCTGCGGGTGCTATAGGGTATGCAAACAACAAACTCAAAGGTAACTACTAAAAAAAAGAAAACAAACAGCAACAGAAATGAAATAAAATAAAGTTATATCAAGAACAGCAAGAGTCTAAATATAATGCCTTGTCACCGGCAATGGCGCCATTTTGATAGCAAGGTTTTAACAGTCGTTTATGCTAAGCCTTGAACCAAAAAATATTTATAACAACCTACAAACTATACGAGTATAGTGGGGTAGGGGATCGAACCACGAGGACAAAGGATATTAAGACACTCAATTCTTAACACAAATGAACTTTTTGGAGTTAAAAACACCTAAAACTAATAACGAAAATATAGATCATGATGAATTAAGAGGAAAATCAAATGGAGAAAAATGGGGACAAGATTAAATTCTCCCTAAGAATGATGCTTTCAAAACAGAATATGATAAGTTAGAGAAAATCAAACAATAACTAGCATGGACACCCAAGTATGCGAGAGGAAGTTGGTGATTCCACAAATCACATCGAACGAGCTATAATCGCTCTATGTCTCCAAAGGAGTTGCAGGACAAGATTCGCATTGGGTTTCGAAAGCCACTTATTGCCATCATTCCTATAACCTTAAACAATGAAGAACATAGCTTTTCCTAGGGTTTCACTAATCAAAACCCCAAGAGAACTACTCACGCATATTCAAGATATACGACATGATGATATTTAATAAAACAAACGCAACAATCATGAAAAAAATTTATGAGAACAAAAGCAAATCAGAAACTATTCTAGATGAACGATAAACACTAGGCTAAACATTGACTGAAATAAAATGAATGAATTCAAAAGTAAAAAATAGATTGCTACTCACAATAAAGCTTCAATGCAATATCCTCGATCAGAATCCAAACAATAAAATCAAAAACTTGGAGTACATATATTGAGAAAACCAAAAATAGAAAACTAGAACTAAGAGAATTTTTTAGGCTAAATAAAGCTAAAGCTAATAAACTAATAAAAAAATCTAGGGTTTTTCCCCCTCTTCAGAAAGAGGGGTATTTATAACAAAGAATAAAAGAAGTCCAAAAACCCTAAAATGCCTTTAGGCCGACCTATAAAAGAAGTAAAATTTCTAGAGAAAACACCTCCATTCGACCTAAGGCATGACCCATTCGGCCAAATGTAGCATCATTCGCCCGAATTCTCCACCATTCGACCATTCCAGTAGCTCTGTTGAATTCCTCTTTGTGCACGATTTGCCCAAATGGAGACATCCATTTGGCCGAATGGATGATGATTCACCTGAATGAGTGTCATTCGGCCTTCCTAATGACCATGAACATAGGCCTCCATACTGAAGTGACATTCAACCGAATCACTATAAGATTCAGTCGAATCTGAATCAATATTGCTCTTTTCAGCTTCTTTAAGTGACTGATGTCTTCTAAACTTTATGGGATCTTCATGAGTGACTTGAAATGTCTTCCCAAGCTACGATACACGTGTCTAAGAGTGCCAAAGCCTTGAATACATCGCATTTCACCTCGACATCATCAAAAACACCTTAAATGACCTTAAAACAACTCGAAGACAAGATCAAGGTGAAATCAAGTGTAATATGTATAAAATCAATCTAAAACTGCGAGACTTAACACTAAAATGGGGTAGTAAACATCCTCTAAAATGAGCACATCAATAGACACAATACCGTGTCTCCTCGCCTAGCGCTCCAATGAAGAACCAACTCTTGTAGATGGACTTAGCTTGGTCAAGTTTGAGTATATATAAACCCGAAATCACCTCAATGCCAAACCCTTGAAAACACCTAAATACAAACCCAAGACAAAAAATACATTAACCCAAACACATAACCCAAATAAAACCAAAAGCAGTCCGAAAAAACCTTAAATTCATTCAAAAAGTAGGTTGCTCGGAGCACAAATGCCTGATGCTCGAAGTTGGCATTGAGCGCAAAAATTGAATCTCAACCAACTTCATGCATTTAACACCTAGTTAGTTCATTGAGCGAGCTCAACGCCTAATGCTATGTCTCAACGTCAAGCACACAACTTACTCCAAGCGTCTAAACTAAAACAAAACCTGATCAATTGTTAGATCGAGTGTCCAACTCCCAACCTTGTGCGCCACCCCAAAAGCGCTCCTGTCTCCTTTTAAGTCTCTCTTCAAATGAGCCTTTCTTGAGCGTCCAATGCCCAGGACTTGTGTTTGATGCCTTAAGCTGGCGTCTACCGCCTAATGTTGGCATCTAATGCTCAGGAAATCGACTCTTTTTTCCTACAAATACCCCCTCATTTCATGAACAAGGGGTAGATATTTCTCACATTTCTATGTGTCGTTAGCACTACCAAACAATATCAAAGCCTCTTAAACATCCTTTATACTTACCAAGGATCATTCAAAACATATTTTGACACAATCATGCAAGGAAACTTACCCCTTCAGCATATACTCAAGCAAGGCACAAGGAGAAGGACTCTTCTCAACCATAAAAACCAAGTACCCTTCTCAAATTCAATCTTATTTATTGCTTTGTCTAATTCTACTCCATTCACTCTCTAGTCTATGATCTTGGGGGTTCTACATGCATCTAAGGCCCGACCCCCCCTTTGTAATGATCGTGCGATATGCAAACCTTTCCCACATGAACCATATTTTAGGTTTTTAAGCATTTACTTATGAGCCTTGATCAACCAAAGAGTCATCCCTCTTGATGGTCTCTTATGATCAACTCCAAAAGCTTATTTTCAATGTGTCTTTTACCCATGATGTGAAGATCTATTAGAAAATCCTACTTCTCTAGGTTAAGTTTTAAAATGCTAATATTAAGTATTGTAATCAAGGAACCATCTCCATTGATTGGTCTCCTCTTAACATTTTATCAACCCCTTTCCCTTGTATTTTACTTATTGCAAGTTATTTTGTGTCACTTTTACCTCTCTTCCTTAGTCTATGATGTAAAGAATTAGACATCTCCAATCTTTCTAGACATAAAATTAGACCCATTTTCTTGAGAAAAACCTAGGTATGTATCATAATTAAATACATATTTGGGAGTTATTCAAGAGCTCATTTCATGTTTAGATTTCATACGTCATACTTTGATTTATATTTTGCATACTCAACTCAATAAAGTTCTAAGGCTAAATCATATAAGTCTTCATGAATTGAGCTAGACTTTATTCCAAGTTGGTGTTTATCATGGGAAGAGTCTCTTTAGGCTCCCTTCTCTATTTGATCATGCAGATCCTTCAACTTATCATGCATCATCCTTATCTTGCGTTATACTTACCTTACTTCTTGTCTCTTGTCTTTTTTCTCATATCTCATGTCTCTCACTTTGAGTATTATATTGTACTTTATTGCGTAATCCTTATTATGTAATGAGTGTACATGATCAACATTTACTTGTTCTAAATTAAGACCTATTTATTAAAAGTCACCTAATAAGATAATCATTAGAAAATCATACATAGGTACCCATTAATCTTGTGGACAATTAACAAACTGGTCACCTAATCTAGATTTATGTGCATGATTCTTAACTTGCCAAACTAACTAAATCTAGAGTTTGTTCACTACTTGGTTTTACAGGTTTTCCTAGGACAAAAATTGATTTGTTCTATATCTCTATGCCATTTGCTTTGCTGACATTCTCAAATTGAAATAAGTTTTTTAGTCCCAAGCCTTCTCATGCTTTAAAGACTACTTACATAAGTCATTTTTGAGATTTAAGCCCAAGGGTGTCTAAATAACCCATCAATGTTTGGTGATGAGCCTTTAACCTATTTAATTTTGCAATGTCAGGTAGCCAATCCTTAATGACACACAAATAATGTAGGAAACTAGTAAGGGAGAGCCCATTCCTTTCTTTTCACCCAAAAAGGAATGTTAGATTGTAAAAAATCGGGCTCTCTAGTAGTGGTTCCTCATCAAATCACCTACCTGAAACCTAGTTGGGTTTGTTGACCCTTAAATTTGCGAAAATCCCCTATAGCTGCAAAGCTTGAGTTTCAGTTAGGCTTAGCACATTTTGGTTGTTTTTGTAGGAGAAGATGGGATGCTGCTTCCAACCTTCATCATAGGAGTTTAAGAAAGGATCAAAAGGCTCCTTCTAATTATTATAAATAGAATTTCAGCACTAGCTCACTACTCAAATCACCCAAAGTATATTCACATTGACCTATATAATGCCGCACTACAACAAATCCCTTATTTTCTCGACGATCTATCCTCTACGCTTTGGTGAAAAAGTTGGGGATAAATTTTACCTCTTGTTTTCTTGACGCTTTTTTATATAGAGGAATATATTGGCAACTAAAGCGTCAAGAATTATGGACTTCTACCATGTGCAAGTCCTGTGCTACATCATGACCCCCCCCCCATCCCCCCCCCCCCCTTCAAAAAAACTGATTCCCACTAGTATAAAAATGTTGCGGTTATTGAAGAGAAGCACTTATTTGACGAAGCACTATATGCAAGTGCTGCAATATTTCATTTGTAGCAATAAAAGCCACAAGTACTGCAATTTTCTAAAAAACCACAACATTAATGTAATAGTTTTTTTAAAAAAGTAAAATTTTTAAAATTTGGAACCATTAAGTGTTGCAGCTTTCTGTAAAGTAAGAATGATGTTGTTAGTGTAAATGCCTGAAAAGATAAGAAAAGTTTAAAAATGACCTTACATGAAGCATATTAATCCAATATAATCAAATGATCACTCAATTTGCAAAATTGCGACCTATAAAATGATATACTGAAAATGGACAACCAATTATTTCTTTATAGAGTTCGGCGCATTTTGAGGTTTCAGTTAATTCGTAGAGTCATATCTCTTAGTCTAGGAGTACGAAAGGCACAATTTTTTTTTGAAATCTCATAGTTTTGAAGGTACTAGACAACTATGTTTCCCCCTAAAGCCCTCAATTCATTTGAGTTAGAGATAGCACGAAAAATCTTTGACAAGTCTTAAAATTGTCTACCGGACTCCAAATGTGGTGATTTTTTTTTTGAAATTGTGTATTTTTTTGAGATCTACGCACAATAGCTCCCCCTTAGGTGGATTTTTTCACATATTTTTTTCTAGAAAGAGCCTCTAAGAGCATATAATCTTAATTTCTTTATGAACACAACAAATACCATGAACACTAGTGCCTACTTAATTATAATCACTACAATAAATCAACCTTAATTATAATCAGTCCTACATGCTCCCCAAAATTAATTAATCTCGCTTAATTATAAACACGTGCTTTAAAAAATAAGCATGCCAAAAATATAATAACCTAAGCTAGAAATTTTCCCACCTTTGTTCTCCAACAATGTGGCCCTCGTATATGTAATTTAAACCTTAGTTACCTTTCATCCTCTCTTCCTCATCTAATCCTCCTTTCAATTTTCTTGCATTTTTTAAAATCTTCCCATGGCTATTTCAATTATCATTAACTCCTGTTTTATTCCCCTCAATTTTAGATTTTTTGCTTTACTTTTAAGGTTTATATCAATCTTTCTGCTTTCCTTTCGATTTAATTTCTGTGTTATTCCCCTTAATTTTTTATTCTTTTTTATTTAATTTTCTAGGTTTACACATGATATATTATTGATTAACGGGTATTCCATATAGAAAGTTGTAGTGAAGGATTTCGGGTAGATTGTGGCGAGCTATTCGTCTACATAGAAAACATAAGTATTTTTTGTATATTTGAATGTCCTTTGGGTTGTTTATGATTCTAATTTAGGTTTTTAATGGTGTTGTTTTTTTATGTTAGTGTATTATGATTAATGCGTGCTATTATTGAAATTATTATATTCGTCCTATTTGAACATCGTCCTTTGTTTTTTTATTAATGTTGTTGTTGTTGACGCTATTATTCCATATAAATTGAGTTTTCTTAATTGCCTTCCATTGAAGATAGAAGATAGAAATAGGGTACCAGCTTGTATGGATAAATGGGAGAATAGAAAAGTCCCTGTTTATCGGTCTGATTTTTCTATGATTGAAGCATGTTGTTTTCGAGTACATAATTTATTTGAGGAAAATTATGCTTTATGGATGTTCTCAATGGTTATCTGTATAATTAGGATGTAAATGGATCAAAGGAAAGCCCTAGCAAAGCAATTACTTCATGCATCTCTATCCTCTACTTACATGCCAAATAAATCCCTCACTCACCTTAATCTATCAATTCCCCAACAAATCAAAGCCAAATATGAATTCCCACAAACTTACTCTCTCAAATGAATCTTAAGAATGCTTAGATACCCCACATAAATTTAGTAGATCACACTTACAGGTACTAAGGTTTATGCACATGAATTGAAACAAACCCCAACCTTTGTTAATTAATTTGAAGCAATTTTTTTAATTTGATTATTGATTATGCTACTATTAGGAATCACAAATTAAGGGTAATCAAGCAACCAAGTATTTAACTTTTCTCCAATATAATGCAATAACAAAGACATAATTAATCAAGGCTTTAACCAACTTTGTCACGCAAATTCTCTTAGGTAATTCCTATGATAAACCGAAGTTATATGCTTTTATTCATGCACCAAGATGGTCAGGTTTTAGCAAAATTTAAGTCATATATGCTCAAGTATTCAAGCAATTCTCAAGTTCAACCAAGAATACAACAAAGTCGAATTAAAGCAAGCTAGCTAACTAAGTAATGAAGATGGATCAAAGATCTCAAATACCATACAGAAATCACCAAGTATTTATTTTCTCTTGATTCCCCTTAATCTCTTGAGAGATAGATATCACCACTCAAAATAATCAAGGCCTCCAAGATCACATCCCAGCATGCCAAGGTTGGAATAGCAAAAAAGAGTTGTTGATCAACACAACACATACAAAACAAGAAGCAAATATTTGATTTCTTTTTTTAATTTCTAAATGAATGTAAATAAACCATAACTTGGCCTTAAATAAAATATAAGCTTACAAGAGTTTAACACTAAGAAAATACCTAAGATGTATGGCTAAGAAAACCCTATGTGCATTACAAAGTAATAAGAAATAACTCCTAAAAACATATGCCTAAACACAAGTATTTGAGTTAGCATAAAACACTTATTTTACTAAGTATTTAAACTACAATAAACTCTTAAGAATTTTATTCCACTTGGAATCTAAAGAAGTTGCAACTTGCTAGACTCCTTCTCCATGATAAATATCCTCAAAATCTTGGACTCTTCAAATCCATAAATCTTGGACTCTTTAAAACCCTCAAGTTCTTGGATTTTTCAAGATCTTCACGTGTTGGACTCCAAGCTAAAAGGAAATGGGCCTCCTTCATCCATAGTGACGCATGACACCACCCCAATGTAAAGCCCACTAGTCTTCTTGATCTCTTTTGCAACCAAGTGGATAAGCTTATGTTCCACTTTCAAAGATGGTGACTTCACGAATTCCTTTGATGCTACGAGGATCTTGCTATAAAATTTGGGTTCCTACAATTCGAACAAGATGTTCGATATCTTAAAGAGGAAGGTTGTTTGCTAAATTCTTTGCATGGAAATCCTGTGGTGCAGCAAAAAGATTCTCTATGTTGGCTCTTTCATAAATCAAGAAAATTAACAATATATGAAGTCCTACTTTTACATTAGTGGAAAAAACCTCATATGCTCCAATTTTTTAAAGGTTTTATGCTCCATTTTTTACCTGAAGTTGATGTTATTGGACCATATTTTAAATGTCTTTATGCTCCACTTTAAACCAAAGTAGAATGGAGACTTTATGCTCCAGTTCTTAGAAAATCGGAGCATATAATGCCATTATATGCTCCGATTTTCCAAGAACCAAAGCTTAAAGCCTCCATTTTTTTTACTTTATGCTCTGGTTCTTAGAAATCAGAGCATATAATGCCATTATATGCTCTAGTTTTCCAAGAACCTGAGCATGTAAACTATATTTTTTTTTGCAAATGCTAATTATTGTTATTGGAAATATTATTCAATGTAAATAATAAAACAAGGCAAGCTCAAAGGCTTTCAGTACTCTTTATATAAAACTAAGTTTCATTATATATACGTAAAAAAAATTTCAAATACAATTGTGCATGATTTGAATTACAAATTAAATTAAATTAAACATAAAAACTACATATGTAGTCATCACAGTCTTCCAGACGATAAGCATATACAAGCAAAAAATTTAATCAAATGAAATTCATGAGGATCCTTATTTTTCAAAACTGTCGACTAGGTCATTTGCTTTCATTGCCAGTGGGACTCTACTCCAGAGATAAAATTCATTTAAGTCCTTGTAGCTTGGCCAATAGCACGAGATGTCTTCAATATCACACTTGAGAAAACTGGTTGTAACAAGATGGGAGAGAGGTTTGCTCTCTCCTAAATCATTGCTAAATTATAGTAGAGCAAAGAATTTATAAATTATAAAGGAACCAGACCGGATAATGAAGATATGCAATGCATAAATTAAACAACAAACTTATAACATACAAATTGTCTAACCACGAGCAGTAGAGCCAATTTGTTTCATTCCATGTTTAACTGGTTGAACTACTTATGCCGATTTATTGACTCCCTCTGATATCTCTTGGTTGAAACATGAACCACTAGATTAATATATCAGTGATTTCAATCAGAAACTAGCCACATCTAGGACATGTATGGCAAAAAGACAAAGCCTAGATTATCTAATTGAACTTATATGATCCGATTCACAAAAGCCTTGAGTATATTGAACTTATATGCTCCGATTCACAGAGGCCCGGAGTATATTGTATTTATATGCTTTGGTTCACAAAAGCCCGGAGCATATTACTCTCTTGAAT
Organism: Dysphania ambrosioides; assembly: GCA_026401315.1. Taxonomy (NCBI): domain Eukaryota; kingdom Viridiplantae; phylum Streptophyta; class Magnoliopsida; order Caryophyllales; family Amaranthaceae; genus Dysphania; species Dysphania ambrosioides. The sequence goes on from CM048667.1 coordinate 17,211,027, forward strand.
GTAATTCCAAAAACTTTATGCTTCATTACTTAGAGGAACCAGAGCATATGCATGATATGTAGTAGATATCATTTTTTCCACTAGTATTACCTCCAAGGCAGAAAGGAGTTTGAGATTAAGGAGAGTAACACCACTGATCTGAATAAATTCTATAGATTTATGTGGAAAATTTCATTTGAGGCCATCCCGATTAAGCAACAACTTCAGCTCCTACACGCAGTCTGCTCAAAATGTGGTGTGGAGGTGGAAGATGTAGATCTTGTTTTTTGTTTGTTCCCCTTTGCAATACAATTCTAGCTAAGTGGTTTTATAGGGATTTACTCAAACTTCAATGAGAGTCAATCCTGTATTGATTGGCTTTCTTTCCATTTCTAGTTGTTTCATAGCATGGATGTAGTTAACAACTCAAGATTAATGTTATTTATAATTACATTGTGGGCCTTGTGAAATATTAGGAATGATAGAGTGTATACTGAGCATAATGATGAGGTTTGACATTTTTTCGGGAGAATTTCTATTTTTTTTGTTGATCACTCTATTTATATATAAGGTTGAACAAATTCATTACATCTTCTACAACCCCCTAGCGGAGGCTTGCCTAATTCCTCTTGGCTTTGATATGATATCTTTAGGGTGTGTTCCCCATGAGGAGGTGGCAATCACTCTTCAAGTTGATAGAGCTTACGGTAAGCAAAAAGAGCATGTAATTAGATAGGTTGGGAGGTAGTGTCAGTTGATAAATTTTGCAGGTATTGGAAAAAGGGATATTATTTGGGATTTGCTTCTTCAGCAATTACGGCTGAGGCAATTTCCTATTATATGAGAGCGCTAGAATGGTGTACCTATTAGTAGTGGTCATCTATCCTAATTTTATCGGACTCTGCTATGTTAATTGCTCTTCTTCAACATGTTGCTTGTAAATTTTGGAAATAACAAATATGGTTTAGCGAATCAAGGATACAAAACGTCTTTTTTAGCAATATTTTTTCCATAAGGCTGGGAGGGATCATGAGGTGAAGGCACGAGTTTGGACGGGTACAAGTGTACAACTAGGGTTTCTTTTTCTTATAATAGTCTCGTTTGTTCCTCTATTTTTGTTTGTTTATTGAATGTCAAAAAAAGAGAGTAAATGACAATAATACCCTCAAATTGAGTTTCTGACTACGGCGCAACTAAATCCGTATAAAAGTTTCAACTGTTATCCCCAATTTCTTCTTCCCACCCTTCAGCTTTTCAACATCTTTCTATACTACATTTTCGTCCAATCCTCAATTTCACATTAAATTTTAACCGAAATTCCCGACACTTTTGTGCGTCAATCTCTTCATCTTCTGTCTCATACTTGTTGGGAATCCCAGAATTCCCGAATCATAAGAGAGACTCCAAACCCCTCAATTCCGGCAATAGCATAATTAGGGGACAATCGTATAAAAGGTTTGAATTTCAATTATTTGATTTATAAGGTTGTTATTCAATTGAGATTTTCTGAATTCGATGACAAAAGGTATTTTTTTGGTTATTGCAGATATTTCAAAAGGCGTTGTTGAGTTGAATACTTTTGAGGTACGGATCTTATGTCAAATTTGTTAGTCTTGATTAATTTTTCGGTGAGTTTAATGTGTTGATTTTTTGTTGTATGAGAATGTTGGTGGTTACTTAGTTGTTGTTGTGATAATTGAATGCAACAGTTAAATATGCAGAGCCAGCTTGTGTGCAATGGTTGTAGAACTGTTCTCTTTTATCCGAGAGGAGCACCGAATGTTCGGTGTGCCGTGTGTAATACTGTTACCCCTGTTCAAACTACAGGTATATCATATATGTGTATATTTGGATTGGAAATAGTTTTATTAATACCTACTGTTACATCATGTAATTTTTCTGCTGGATGAAAGCTGTTGCCTGAGTTCATAGTGTACTATGCGTGAATGCAACTAATTCATTGGTCGAAGTATAAAAGTGGTTAATCAAGAGCTAATTCATTGATTTATAAGAAAATTCTCTTTGTTTACTGACAATAATATAGCTAACAATAATGGTTGATTACTTGTAATGTTGTCGATTTTTTTTGTATGTATAGCTTCACTATGTGATTTTTCTGCTTCCTTTACCAAGAAATTGTATAGCTTGATGTGTATTAAGCCATAATGCAATAAATTCATGGGTTGAAGTACAAATGGCTTAACTAGCACTGATTCATAAGTCAACAAGAAATTATGCTTCAACGACCTTGCTAGCAATAATAGATCTAGGAAATGTAGGATGGGATCAAGGGGTTGATTAAATCCAAGTCCAATTTATGACTCTCATTGTTGATTTCACTTCTCAAAGTTACAAGTAATTCAATGGAGGTGGGATTACTTTGGTTTCACATTTTTTTTTCAAATCCATCCTTGGTCAAGATTTTATCAGATGTTCAAATCACAACTAATTCAGCAAAGGAGGGATATCGTAGATCTCAAATGAAACTTTATAAATTTGATGAGATTTCGTACTTAGAAAGCGATAAATTACATTCTCATTAATGACTTGCAAGAGAAGGCCCCTCTAAATGTGTGACTTATGGACTAGAGACTGTCATTTAATAGTTGACCGCTCATATTGTTCTGCTATGTACTTTTCACAATATTCATTGAGGAAAAGACTATTTCCACGCTTGATATTGCTACAAGAAGTATAAATATTGGTCTTCAAAGCATGTATATTAGTTTTTGTGTAGTTTTTTTCTTTGTTTCAACAATCATTTATTTGTCAACAAGTATCATAGAGTTATTTCATGTGCTTTTTAAGTCCCTTTTAGTTAAGTTTTATTTGTTTCACTCTAGAAGTCACATTGGTTTTGCTCTTAAAATTTGGCAATTAATACCTTGTAACTAATCTTTTGGTGTGTGGCCCCTTGCTAATTCAAGTGCCTCCCTTTATATTTCTTTTACAATCTCCGTTTGTCATTACCTATCCATTCCTTCATCTTTCACCCGTCAAGGATCTTTGATGATTATGAATGTTTCTTAGTTAGGGTATGGGTAAAAGGAAGTGGAAAGCAAAAGGGAGGGAAGAATTAACACTTTGGGTTGATGACGATTAATGACTTTCCACGGTTACACTCCATGGGCATTGAAAGCTAAGGGGAGGTGATGATGGTTATCATTATTTAAGGAGAATAATAATTGAATGTATAAGCAATATTTCAGTTGCTCATATCAAAAGCCATAGGTTATGAAACTAATAATTTTTTTGTGTGGCAAAGTATGAGAGGAGATTGTGAGAGGAAGATATTTTGTTACCAAGTAGAGGAACTGATTGCGTAATAAGGTAGGAAAACGCAGATGGATAAGTGAATGATAGAACTCTGATCTCGCAAGTTTAGAGGGTCTCTTCCTAATCGCAATTTGAAGATTATCACATGTCGCAACCAGTGATGTTTGGTTTAACAAACCTTGATAGCACAAGCTCATCAATTATATTATCAACCCAAAACTTCTAATTTTTATTCATGTTGTTTGTGGTTTTATATAGGTAATGCACTAGCCTACAAGACTTCTAAACTTATTAGAAAATAAGAAATCCTACTCCTACTAGGAATTGGAGATCTTATCTCCTATTAGGAATTAGAGACAAGCCCTACTCTAATTAGGACTTGGAGAGAAATCCTACTCTAATTAGGAATTGGAAACAAATTCTAATCATATTCAAATCAGGAAAACTACTATTTAAAAAACTAAGCCGAAAACACGAAAAACCCACTCAAATGAATGGTAAATACAAGTTAGCTAAAATATAAGTAAATGTATACTACATAGATTAAGACATATGTTACTCCGCATCATTCTCCCCTTCTTTAAATCTTGTCCACAAGTTTCATCAAAGCATGTAATCAAGTCACATGCTTTAAGCGAGACAAGATGAACAACATTGAATGAATCTTCTTTAATTTGGCTCATCTTCACCTTGGAGTTGTTGAAGGTCTTTTTAGCGTAAAGTGACAACCATATATAATCAACCATGCAAACTGGTGCTCCATTGCGAATTTGAAGTAGTTGTTCTTGCCTTTTAGCACTCCTTCCCTTCTTATTCGGTTCCCTTGCTTCATAAGCATCAGTGATCAAACTATTAGGAATAGAATGAAAAGTAAATAATGATATAGCGTCCTTTTAGAACGCAAGTACTCATCCCATTATTCCTTGTTCTTCACATTAGATGGAGCTTCATGTGAAAGACAACAAATCACTAAGGCATCATTATTTGAAGCTAAACCAATGACGGGATCATTAAATGGACTAGATTGCATCAATTCATCAATACCACCACTACTCTCTTGACTGCCCATAACATGTAACAATCTTTCCCTTTCTTCTTCCTCTTCCATAGCATCTAGTATGAGAGCAAGATGATCTCTTCGGCTAATCATCACCTCGTTTAGACAATTTGATTGAATATGCCCAATCCCCCTACACTTGAAACACATCTCATCCTTCATAGCTTGGTGTTGTGGAGTCAAAGATTGATGCTTATGGAGTATAGCATCATTAGGCGACTAAGATTCAGTAACTTTGGTTTGCAAGTCCAAAAAGTCTAGTGTTTTAGTGTGTTCTTGATTCAGCGCATAAGGAGACCTATACTCCTTGAATCTTTCAAATTCTTTTTGCCATGTAGTTTCATCCATAACTTAGGGAATAATTCGGACCTCCAGAAATTCATGTCACAAGTCATGGTTGTTGCGGATCCGTTACTCACAGAAATATTATGAAAATTGAAGATCTCATAGATAACAACGTAAGGAGTCCAACAAAAAAAATCACTCAAAAATTCGAAGTAGAACTCATAATATGACCAAAAACACCTGGGTATTCCAGATTTGCGCAGAAAGTGACTACTTGCTAGATCACGCCCAATTTGATAGCAAATAAACCGAAAAATCACCAAAATTTATAGGTGAAAAGTAGAAAAAAAACTAACCATTTTCAAGCAAAGAATGGCGAGAAAAGCTTTTGAGATTAAGGAGAACAAAGAAAAACACATCTTGTCAAATGTCCCCTTAAACCAAAGCCACCAAAGCTCTGATACCAAATGCTGCATAACAAATTAGGAAAACGCGAATGGATAAGTGAATGATAGAACTCTAATGGGCTTTTTTGTGATATGTATTTTGGGTTCTTAGGAATCGCCCTTTTTTGTGTATTCTATTTTCATTGCATCAACCAAAAACAATTTCTTATTACAAAAATGAGGCAGCAGGGTGCAGTCTATCTCATATGCTGAATTTATCTCTGTTGCAGTTACATTTATTCTTGATTAGTGTTCTATGATTTAGTTCATATGACCTTATTGTGTAGTAGCATATTTACTATGTTCAAATAAGGGCAACAAAAGGTCCATTTACAACAAATATAAATTCGTATCAGTTTAGAAATGGCCCCATAAGTTCTGATGCGGGGAAATTTGGTGAAAAAGAATAATCAATTGATCTTATTCCTGCATTTTTAACATTGCATAGCATCCCATTTCTTGGTCTGTTACTCGGCTGGCTTTTTTTTTTGTTTAATGTACATATTCTAATGGGTTTATTTCTATAGGATTGGAAATGGACCAAATCATATGTGGATGTTGTCATACCTTACTCATGTACACTCGAGGGGCGACCAGTGTGAGGTGCTTGTGCTGTCACACTGTAAATCTGACATCCCCAGGTACATAGTTCTTTATAATTGTCCACTTGTTGAATTGAAAGATTTCTAATTTGTTAGGGTGATTTTCTCGACATTTAGAAGCCAGGTCCTTGTTGTACTTTCTAGTATCCATGGTTTAATGAATAATCTTGGGTAGATTTACATATTCTTGGTCACTTTGTGTTGCAAAACTTTAGAATCATAAATATTGATTAATATATTTTGTTTTGTGCCTCGTAAGTGATATATAGCTAGTGTTGCTTTACCTCAAAGGTTTGACTTTACATTTAATGTGATTAGAACAACATTTATATTCCCTTGGCTAGCTAGTCCTTTTAACTCATTTCCTTTACCAATATACATGCTTATGACAAGACCTTCCAATTTATGGACATGGATTTTGGAGTTCTCTTCTTCTAATCTTAAGCTAGGTAGATGCTTAGTAAGTTTATTCAAATGGATGATACACAAACTTAAATTTTGATAGCTAAATAATCTATAAAGATACACCGACAAAGCCAAACCTTAATCCCAAAAAGATGGGATCAACTATATGAACCAAGAATTTATGCCACATGATCATTCATAAAAATGCTCCTTTATTCTATCTTATTTAGAGCCACACCTTTTTCTAATCTCATTTTCTCTAAATTTTTCCTAATTCCTTCCATCCAATCATCTTTGGTCCGCTTTGAGGTCTCCATTATCCCAACCTTCACCTTCCTCACTAGTGTATCTATCATTTGGCGTCTAACATGTTTAAATCAACGTAATCGATTCTCCCGTAACTTCTACTCAATATTCGTTGCTCCAACTTTCTTTCAGACATCCACATTTCTAATTTTATCCCTTAAGGCATGCCCACAAATCCATCTTTATGCTACACTCTTCTTCTTCTTAACATGCTTCTTCTTGAAAGCCTAATACTCCGACCCATACAATAATGTTGATCTAATTATCGTCTTATAGAAATTTCCTTTTAACTTAGTCACAATATCTTTATTCTATGGATGACATCCTTGATCAGTATCTCCATTCTTGTAGAGAATTAATCCTAATTATTTGAAACATTTGCTTACAAAAGTCACACCATGACCTTCTTCTTCTAGTGCAAAAGTGACACTTCATATAATATGTTTTACTCTTACTAACTTTGAAACATGTAGATTCCAACTTTTGTCTTCATTGCTCTAATTTAGCATTCACCCCGTCGCTAATCTTATCCAGTAGAGCATCATCTACAAAAAGTAAATATTACTGTATCTTATCTTGTATTGACCTTATTACTTCATCCAAGATATTCACAAAAAAGAAGGGAACTATGGCAAATCCTTGGTGTAACCCAAATGTAATAGGGAAATCTTCTGTTAATCCACCACAAATTCTAATATTTTTTATGTACCTAAAAAGGCACAACGATAAGAAGTTTTGATTTAGGTTAGAGAAGGGGAGCACATGAAATTTTAGTTTTATTTTTTCCTCACTAAAACATGTTGCCACTCACAGTGGTTTATGGTGGTTGACACAAGACCCTTTATAAAAAAACAATTCTTTTAGACTTTAGTATGTATGGGTACATAATGGGCTAGAAAAAGGGCTTTAATAAATTATTTGATGCGTGCATTTAGTGTAGTGGAAACTTTTAAGAAAATTGTTTGTTCACTTTTTTAATTATATTTTTTAATCTATTTTATTGTGTGGATTGGAGTGTTGGACTTTGAATAGAGAGTGTTAAGAAGATAAGTGTAATAGTGATTTGTATATGTTAAGATGGATGTGTGAGAATACCCTTAGGAATAAAATTAGAAATGTGAATATCCGAAATAAAGTTGAGTAGTGAATATTTAGGATAAGTTAGGGGAGAATCAGTTGTTTGGTTTGGGCATGTTAGGGGCCTAACAATAGATAATCTAGTGAGAAAGGTGGAGGGTTAGGAAATGGGAATACCCTTAGGAATAAAATTAGAAATGTGAATATCCGAAATAAAGTTGAGTAGCGAATATTAAGGATAAGTTAGGGAAGAATCAGTTGGTTTGGGTATGTTAGGCGTCGAACGATAGATAGGACGGTGAGGAAGGTGAAGGGTTGGGAAATGGATACCTCAAATGTGGTCGAGAAAGACCGAATATGATTTGGATGAAGTTAGGAGAGATATGGAAAAAATGGGTTTTGAAGAAGGTGTAACTCTAAATAAAAGAAAATAGAGGATGAATATTTTTGTGGATGATCACACAAGATGGATTTTTAGTTCATTTAGCCAACCCTATGTCTTTGGGATTAATGCTTAACTGTGTTGTTGGTTTTAATCTATTTTATTATATTTGAAACAATCATAATCCATCATATTCAAGCTTATTTCAAATTTATACAAAGTACTAAACTAGTTAGTAGTGACATGGTTGCTGATTTCCTTAAGAAGTGGGTGAAATTAGTTATTTGTTTTTGTAGACCTTACAATTAAGTAGTACTGAGACGGAGACGGAAAGATAGGGGGACACAAATGGGGATAAGAATGGGGAGTAGGGGTCACAAATGGGGATAGGAATGGGGATTGGGGATGTCAAATGAGAAATTCCTTAAGTTTAAGTAATAAGTTCAACTTAAATACGTGATACGTAAAAAGGATGGGAAAATGTCGAGGTTTTTATATAGGCAAGGAAGTCTAAGCCTAAAAGACTCCTAAATCAATCCAAACGCATGTTTATAAAAATGCTAAAACAAGCTGGAATCAAAAGTCTAATTTTGACCCAAACTCAAACTCTTAAGCCAATAATCAGCGACAAAACCTACTCCTAGGAATTGGAGACAAATCGTACTCTTTTTTAGGAATTAAAGACAAATCCTACTTCATTTAGGAATTAGAAACAAATCCTACCCCAGTTAGAGCCTAACATAAATCCTATTCGAATTAAGAAAACTACTAAGTAAAAAACTAAGTTAAAAACACAAAAAAACCCACTAAGTGAATGGTAAAAACATGTTAGCTAAAATTGAAGTAAATGCAAAATAAGGAGAAAAAGACATGCCTTGCTCCGCATCATTCTCCCCTTCTTAAAGAAACTTATCTATGTAATTAAGTCGCATGCTTTGTGCAAGACATGGTGAACCAGATTAAACAGATCTTCTTTAATTGGCTTATCTTCCCCTTGTAGTTGTTGTAGATCTTTTTAGCATAAAGTGACAACCATACATAATCATCTATGCCAAATAGTGTTCCATGGCTAATTTGAAGTAGTTTTTCCTGCCTTTTAGCTCTCCTCCCCTTCTTATTCAACTTCCTAGGTTTATAAGCATTACTAAACAAATTGTTAGGATTAGAATAAGAAGTAATCAAAGGTGCATCCTCCATAATAATTGCAGGTGCAATAGAAGCCTTGGAAACACTTGATGCTTTATTAAAACAAAAGTAATCAGGTTGTAAGAGATACTTCTGTTTTTCTTTGTACTTCACATTAGATGGATCTACATGTAAAAGAGAACAAATCACCAAGGGATCATTATTCTGAGCTGGACCAATGATAGGACCTTTGAAGGGACTAGATTGCACCGAATTGCCAATGCCACCTTCACCACTCTCTTGACTGCCCATAGCATGAAACAATCGTTTCATTTCTTCTTCCTCTGCCATAGCATCTAGTATGAGAGCAAACTGATCTTTTACGCTAATCATTACCTTGTTTGGACAATTTGATTGAATATGGCCAATCCCTCTACACTTGAAACACATATTATCCTACATAGCTTATTGTTTTGGAATCAAAGATTAATATTTATTGAGTGTCGTATCATTAGACGAGTTAGATTCAGTAAATTTGCTTTGCGAGCCCAAAAATTCTAGTGTTTTAGTGCGTTCTTGCTTCAATGTGTAAGGAAACCTATGCCCTATGAATTTCTCGAAAGCTTATCATGTTGCTTCGTCCAGAACTTTGAGAAGAATTTGGATGAAACAAAACACCAAAAGTTCACGTCAAAACTAATGTCCACTGAGGACTCGTTACTTGGAGAAATATCATCCAAATTAAGGATCATAAAGATAACAATGTAAGGAGTGCAACCAAAAAGGTATAGCCGTAAAATTCAAAGTAGAATTCCAAATATGATAAAAACACTGGCAGATTCATGCATTGACCACGTGCTAGAATCACGCCCAAATTTATAGCAAGTAAACTCAAAGAATCACCAAAATTTACGGGTGAAAAGTAGATGAAAACCAACCAAAAGCATTTGAGATGAAGGAGAACAAAGCAAAACAATCTTATCAACAAATATGATCTTATGTTTTTCTCCACAGAATTTTGCACGCCCTTTCACCAAAACTGTGATATCAAGTGGTATGTAACAAGGATGGGAAAACGTGGATTGACGAGTGAATGATAAAAACTTTAATCTCGCAAGATTAGAAGGACTCTTTCTAATCGCAATTAGAAGATAATCTCAAGTTGTAACAAGTGATGTTTGGTTTAGTAAACATTGATAGCACAAGCTCTTCAATTCAATAAACTACTCTGATTTTTATTCATGATATTTGTGGTTTTATAATTTATATAGGCTAGGAAGCCCAAGCCTTAAAATCTCCTAAATCAATCTAACCACATGCTTAAAACTTTAAAGACTCCTAAAACAAGTTGGAATCAAAAGTCTGATTTTGACCCAAACTTAAACTCCTAAGCTGATAATAAACCTTACTCCAACTAGGATTTGGAGACAAAACCTACTCATATTGGGAAGTGGAGACAAATCCTACTCTAATTAGGAATTGAAACTAAAAACAAATCCCTTTTGAATTAGGAAAACTACTAAGAAACTTACTAAGTTAAAAACACGAAAAGCCCAATCTAAGTGAATGGTAAAAACATGTTAGCTAAATCTATTCAAAAGCAAACTAAGTAGAAAAAGGCACACTTTGCTCTGTACAGCAGGAAAAATAGAAAGTTCATGAAATCACAGAAAATTATAATCCATTTGTAAGTCATTAATACTAATGAAAAGGTGAATTACTAAATAAAGCATTAATAACACTGCTCTATGTGTGATTTTGTCATGCATTTATAAATTTATTCCATCTTAGGAAATGCATTGAATGCTTAATTACAGCCCTAAGTGTTGTATATAGCATTACCCTTAATTTATTGTAGTAACAAACAAATAATCAAAGCTTTCTTGGTGCCTTTTACTTGCCAGCTGCTGTCTAGTGGTGAGTTGGTGAACAGTCCTTAGAGAGAGAGGGAAAAGTAGTTGAGTGAAGAAGACTAGAAGAATTGCCCTTGGGCTAAAATTTCAAAATAGTACCTGGGGATGCCCATCAGTCCATGTAGCCTATTCTCCCTCCCTGAATCATACCTAAGAAGAAACTTGACTGTTCCAATTTCATTGACCTTCTCCACTAACTTTAAGAAGATTCTCAGGTGTATTGGACCTGTGTCTTTCCTTGTCCCCACCCTGCCCCTTGGTACATAAAGGCCAATAACAGAGATATGGATGCTTCTTAGCCTTACAATGCTAGACTGGAATTAAAAATAAAAGGAAATAGAGACAAATTAGAAGAGTCCTTCATTAATAGCATCGTACCTTAGTGGGTGAGGGTATTTGGGTTGCTTCTTGAATTAGTGTAAAACTTGTGAACAATTTCTGCACCAGTCTCGGACACATGAAGATACCGAGTGACATAGGTGACATTCAAAAGAAGGAAAAACTACTTGAACCTCTGATGGTGCTGGTGGAAATAGATTTCATACCAAGATTTGAGCATTGTGAAAACTTGTGGTATTCTATGTTCCTTAGTTTGATGGAAAAAATTCGATGAACACATATCCTTTTCTATGAGTCAATTTGGTTAGGAAAGGACCTTCAGATATATTTGTAAACTGAAAAACAGAGGTCATGTAACAAGCTGGACGTTATGTAAATTAACTCCTTGGCATTTGAATTGGAGTTTTTTTAATCAATTAAATTTTTTGTTAATTCTTGTTATCCTAATCTATCTTATATTTTTACTCAGTCTGTTTTTCAGTCTCTAATGGAGATGTTTCAGTTTTGAGGAATGTTTTGATCTATTGATAGATTCTTTGTACTTATTTCAAGTTTTTGTTTGATGTGCCCTCTTAAATGTAGATCTTTTCAGCCACCTTTGTGCATTGACATCTATTTTGAAATCTTATGTTAAAAAAATAAAAAAATAGACATTTATTTTGAAATGTTATTTCATTTTTCACTGAATATTGAATTTTTCTTTGCTAATGTCCTGTCTACTTTTATTTTGTTGTCGTGAATAGTTGCAAACCAGGTTGCCACTGTGCGATGTGGAAGCTGCCAGATGACACTTATGTATCCTTACGGAGCTCCATCAGTCAAATGTGCTGTTTGTCAATATATCACAAATGTTGGGGTAAGTTCTTTGATACTCTCCTTCCCTTGGCTAAGAGTATTATAAATTATTTTATATATAGGTGTTTATTGTTTGGTGCTCTTTTTTCCCACTTATCTAATGTTTGGTTTCACTAAAAGTTGAAATTTCTTTTTTAATTTTTGTAAGTGGTGTTTGATGGAGAGCAGTTTTGGACCTTTAATCTGTTATAAGAAATTCCAAGTCCACTTGGAAGAAATGGCATGAATTCTATCAGCATCCTGGACTTTGCTGTTACTGTATTATGCTATGAGAAAATGACAATTGAACTTGAGGGCCTAGACTAGAGAAGAAAATTGTTATCAATTTTAGATTGTTACCTCCAGTCGAAGTTTTGCACTGATAGAGTGTCAACTCTTATCTCTCTCTTTTAATTAATGTGAGAAGTTTTGATTTGATAGACTTCCAAGATTTTTAAAAACGAGAAAAATTCAACAGCAAAAGATCAATATGTTTGCTTTAATGTCATTGGTCAATGGTCATGGAGTTAACTTGTGAATACTGCAATATTTTACGTATGTTCTTATGACTTTATATCAGAAACTAGCTTAAACTAATCTAATGTAGAGCTAAATGTGGTCATTTCAAATTTTCAACCAAGTTGAAGTCCGTACAGTATAGATCACATTCCAGATCAGTTGAGATTTGAAGTGCCTGATTTTATTGTTGTATCAAGAGGTTTGTGCTTTTGTTATTTTGGTGATTTAGAATAAATATGCCGTTATTAAATACTTTGTATTAATGTGCTCTTCAGACTGCAAATGGAAGTTTTCCAAGTTCCATTGATAGACCAAATGGTGTAGCTACCTCATCATCACCTTCTGCAGTAAGTGCTAAAAAAACAATTTTGCAGTCAATATGACTTTGCATTGCCTGATAAACTATAGAGTATAGATCTTCCAAAAGGATATATATCTTTTACTTCCTTAGTGATGTTATGGCTTTTAGTTCTGTTTCTGAAATTATCTTCTTGTACTCTTTCTATTCAATTATTGAAACTTCTTGTTACTATCTGTGGGCACATCTTGTCTAAGTTTGTTACTCTTATCACTTATCCAACCTACTTGTGTGCTTGTTACACAGACCATTTCGCAATCTCCTAGTCAAACTGTGGTTGTGGAGAATCCTATGTCATTTGATGGAAGTGGCAAATTGGTAATGTCCTAGGCTTCCTCATGAACTTTGTAATTTTTTGTCTTTTTGAGCAAGTACTAATTAGGCTGCAACTGTTAAATTTCTGCAGGTTAGTAACGTTGTTGTTGGGGTAACTACAGAAAAGAAATAATTTCCTGTGTAGCTGTTGTGTGTCTTCTTTTTGGGAAAGTGACCGACTCTTTTGATTTATTCTGATTATTTGCTGTGTTTACAGAGTCCCCGTGTCCTTTTATTCGTTATATGTAAAGCTACTAAGTGCTTACTGTGAATGTTGTAATTATCGTTAATCTCATTGGAGGGGTTGTTTAATTTTTAATTTTTTTTTATTTTTTTATCTCAGTTGAAGTATGGATCCCATTGAATATCTGTACAGTAGAACTTTTATCTTAATTTGCTGGCTAAGGACATTTGAGCCTACACGTTTGAACGAATTATACAGCATCTATAATATCTTCTGGTTATTTTTTCCAATCAAGTGATAGAATGATGCTTCATAAGTTGTAATAGTAATTGTGGAAAATAGTCGGGTTGACCTAAATGTATTTGAGAATCAGATAAAAGATGTAGTTATATAGTGGTTTTAGAGGTGAATAAATGATTGACATGGAGCGTTGAATTATGGGCAAAATTAGATATTGGTTTGAGCGATGTTTTAGGTAATTAAAAAACAATTTGAAAGTAATTTTTGTAGCATACAGAATTAAATATTGAAATTGTAGTAGGTGAAGTTGAAATGGATTATGAACTGTTCATTAGCCTTTTCTCTGAAAAAATATGTATATTAAGACACAAAATATTATACATGACAGTGATTAAGCATACAATAAATTGATGTAGATCGAGCCAAGTTATTTACACTTTAAATGGAAGGTTGTGGATTCTTGATTTAAACAATTTTTTTTTTTTATTATGTAAGGGAATCATTTCAAGCATGTTAATACAGGTGTCATGTCAATGCTTGCGTGGGCATGCTAATAAGGAGCCATGTCATTGCTTGCGCGGTACCGTATCATCTCGAGATGAAGAGTGACGTGACAAATATCATGTAATGTCATGGTGTTTTATTAATACTGTATAGATTACAATACAGCAGCCCCTGAAAATCTTGACAGTAAGCCCATGTTTAGGATTCGCTTTAAGTGTCGGGGGGATTAAATTCGTTAGGAGTGTGGTTGCATAGCTCAATGAGTAAGCCATCGTAAAATATTTGGTTTTTAACAATCAATTCTCTCGCTATCTCGATGAAGAGAATAGAGAGAGCCTTTTCTTGTTAGCCTTTGGTTTGCACGAATCGATTAGGGTTGACATTATGGCTTTGACTATTCTCAAATGGATCGGGCCAAAAGAGTCACTGAGGAGTTGTTATCAAACAAAGATAGTTTGGACATCTTCTTAAGTTAAAATCCCAAGTGACTCAAAACATGTCTCAAATTACCTAAGATGGGTTTGAGAATAATCAATCTAGTTTGATTCGAAGATGATATAAATGAAAACTTAAAAGTGATTAACATTATGCTAATAGTTTTTAGGCACATACACAAATAAGAAGTAAAATCTATATTCGGTGGTTTTACAAAGTTAGAATCATGTAAACATTTAGATTTAGGGGATAATTTCTTTAGTGTCCACAATATTAAAGGCTCATAAAAATGATTATCCAAGAGATATCTTCTTTGGCGTGCACTTCAATAGGTCTTGAATTAAGTGCAAAAAAGGAATATCACAACAAGTACAATAAAGGTAAGGTTCTTGCATAAATAAAGTGTGTAAGTTTTAATAAAGAAATATAATGTGATATTTAAAGGTACAAAATTGAAATATCCAACGCAAGATTTATGCATGCAAAGTTGAACATATACTAATAAAGAATGAGAAAACTTAAGAGGTTTCTCTCCATGTCATACTTCAACCATAGGCTATAGAGCCTAAAACAATCTAACTTGAATGACACGTTTGGCGTGAACCTTTGACATAATTGATTATGAATGAAAAACAAAATTTCAAAGTGTAGATTATGATATGCATGCAAAAGTGAACTTTTGGACAACACTTAAATTAATTATTCAAGGTTGATGACCTAATCAACGTTTGCTCATCAAAGTTGATAACTTGGTGAAGTATAGTGGAAATGAAGATGTTCATCTTCCACATCATAGACTAATGCAAAGGAAAAATAAGAAGGATAAGGGCATGAATAAATATGCAAGGCATAGAAGCCAATTGTTTCAATCATGGGATATTATTGAGGAATAGGAATCCGTCTTATCAAAGGATTTCCCGCGATAAAATGCAAGGGAAAGGGGTTTGAACTTCATTAAGACGAGATCACCGTAGAGAGATGATTCTTAGAGAATTAGTGTTCGACGTTAGAATCTTGAGGCTTGAATCTAGTACTAGAAGGGAGTTGCTTCTTAACTAATACATCATTGATTGAACATTATAAAATTGCAAGATTAAGGAGCTGATCAAAACACAACATCAAGAGTTATGCATCTTTGGTTGATCATTGACTCATAATGTAAAGTAAAAGAGAAAGTTGTTTCATGTAAAGGTAGGATTATATCCCTAAACACTTATTGACAACAGAGATCTTAACTTTAACCACTTAAGTAAACAATCACTAGTGATTAGAGTAAGAAAACAGAAAAAGATGAAGGAAAGCAAGTAAATAAAGAGATTGAATTGAAGGTTCCTCAGTTTGCTCGTCAAGGATTGTTCCTTACTCTGGCTCTTGATTGAGTAATAGGAATACTTGTATTACTAAGTTTCCTTAATGTAGGAAAGCCTAAATTGTCTTTATATGTCAATAATTTGGTTGAAGGATGCTTGGAAAGTGTTTGAATGTGTATTTTAGCATAGTAATTGTGCTTGAAAGCTTGAATTATTTTGGACATTTTACTCATAAAAAAACAACGTATTTATAGAAGGAAAAAGAGTCTAGGTTATGGATTAAACTTTGGAATTTAGCATCAAACACAAGACTGAGTGTTGAACACTAAATTCTAGCATCAAACACTTGATTGGGCATTAAATGCATAGGCTAAACGTTAAGAGACATCTTTTTTGGGAGTAAGAGAGACTCAAAATGGACCAAGCGTACTTTTGAAGGAGTTTTGAGAGTTGAGTGTTGGATGCTCGGGATGGCAACGAATATTAGACCCGACCCAGATCCGTGGATCCATATCCGTTTATGCGGATACGGGTCTTCAAAATTTAGACTCGACGAAATGAAAAACGGATCCCGATACGGGTCAAATCATGATACCCATACCTAGACTTGTTACCTTTTTTTAATTTTCTCTGATTTTGTTCACTAGTACTTTGTTGTTTTGAAATATTTGAGTAGTTATATGAATTGTATTCAAGTATTAAACTTACATCCTTCGTTGGATTGTTGTCGTAGATGTAAAATGCAGATTTATATATTTGAAACTTATTATTGTCGCAAAAAAATAGGCAAAATATGTAGGAACCATTTTGTTGAGTCCCTTAGGTTTTGAGTGATGACAAAAGATTACAGGAAACAGGTTACAATAAGCATTGCAAATAATTGGATGGAAACCAGCTGGAATTGAACACTATTTTCCTAGACAAGTTATTACTTATTTATGTTATTCATTTAACTAACTTGTCTATATGTAGGAAATGGTTGGATGTAAATTGTTCCATGTACTGGTGGGAAACTAGTAGGAACTGTTTCCTGGACTGCTATGCTGAAAAGCAGTCACATACTCTTTATTGTACATTAACTATGTTACATGTGCAATAGTTAAGTTGATTCCAAGACTTGGAGCATGGAGGCCTTTCGAAGACATTCGAGAAAGATACATTGCTCATAATGGAAGTATTCAAGGAAGATTTAAGTCTTGAAGATTACATGAAGAAAAGAAGTTATGTACTTTAATGCTTAAATCATGTAATGTGCTCCGTAGTATGACTTGCATGTTTGGGTAAAATAAGTGCTTATAAGTGTATTGAGTCATATTATGAATTCTGGTATAAAGCTGAAAAAGAATTCATAACATGCTCAATTCAGGGAACCAGGTTCACTGTACGGAATATTCGAGCTGCATGTTTTGATAAAAATAAAAGATTTTGTAAAAATACTTTTTCAAAGAATTATTTTAAGAATATCCTAAGCAGCTGGAGATTAGATGAGAATATTATGGTTACCTAAAAACTAGGAGTATCTATCTTATTTGATTCTATCTTTATGAGTAAATCAAATAAGATAAATACTTTCCTAAAATCACATTGTTACTTGTTCATCAAGATTACGTGATTTAAGGAAACTAGGGTTTTTGTATCCAAGTATATAAACTCATCTAGTCTCTCATATTCAAGTAAGTCTCTCTGAAATTAAAGAGGAGTCAATTTTGAGAGCCATATACACTTAAGCACAAAAGCCTATTCATCGATTCATATACAAGAGCACTCTTAGAGCTTAAACATTTTCTCTTAATTAGGTTTTAGAAGTGAGATTAAAAGAGAATATTTGATTTTGTCAAAGCCTTTAACAAAGGGGTTGAAAGGTGTTTGTGAGTTCAAACACAAGGGGCTTACTAGTGTAAGTCGAGCGCACATTCGGAGTAGAGTGTGGGGTATACTGGTTCCCGGAGTAGGGAAACAGTAGAGTGTCTATGTTCTTTATTTTTCGGAGTAGATCAATAGAAAAGCATAGGGTAGGAGGACGTAGGCCATAGTTGGCTGAACCTCGTTAAATCTTGTGTTTTCTTTATAGCCTTTCGTACATTCCGCTGCTTATAAGGACCAGCCCAACTGGTTCCTCTCATAGATTGAAAAGAAAGAAAAATAGGCCAAGGCTACTTAATACTCAATTCACCCCCCCCCCCCCCCCACTATTGAGTACTCTAAAACTTTCAATTGGTATCAGAGCCTAGGCTTCTCATAAGAGTAATATCTAGAGAACTCAAGCATGAGTAGTCAAGATCTAAATGCTATGGGTTATGACAACAAGACACCAAAGTTCAACGAAAATAACTATGCTTGGTGGAAGAATAGGATCAAGAATGTAATCATGGGAATTGATTATGAATGTTGGCTAGTTGTCAAGAATGGTCCCAACATCATCCTCAAAACAGATGCTGAGGGAAACTTGGTTCCCAAGAAAGACAGTGAATTAGTATGTGCTGAGTACAAACTGTTGGAGAAGAATGCCAAAGCAATGTCAATTCTACAACAGGCTATAGGTGAGAATGAAATAAACCGGATCTCAGGTTGCAGCAATGCAAAAGAGATTTGGGATACCGTCGAACTTGCTTTTGAGGGAACCAGCGAGGTAAAAAGGTCCAAAATTGATTTACTTATGTCTAAGTATGAGCTGTTTACTATGAATAAAAATGAAAAGATTAATGATTGTTTTCATAGATTTATGACAATTATCAATGATCTTAGATTTCTTGGTAAGAACTTTTCTGATGAGGATCTTGTGAGAAAAGTTTTGCGCAGCTTGACATATGCATGGACAGCCAAAGTAACAGCAGTATATGAAGCAAAAGATATATCCACCTTGTCTCTGGAACAGCTGATTGGCTCCCTCATGACTCATGAGATGTTGATTGACTCTAAGTCTGAGAAAGAACCAGCTAGAGGCATGGCTCTTAAGGGAACAGTAGAAGAGGAAGAAGATAAGATTGGCATGATTGCTAAAAGATTTGAGAGATCACTTCAAGACCAGAGGAAGAACTTCAAAGGTAAGAGTTTTAAGAAGTCTAACCTCTCTTCTGCAGGTTGCTTCAAGTGTGGTGATAAGGGACATCTTATTCGAGATTGTCCTAGGTGGAAGGACAAATATTCCCAATCCGGAGATAAACGAGCCTTCAAGAATGCTATGATAACATCCATGTGGGGTGAGTCTGATTTAGGGTCTGATGAGGGTGAAGAATCACCTAACTCTGATGTTTGCTTGACCGCCTTTGTAAACATTAAGGGAAACAACACTAATCCAGGAACCAAAGGGGGAACTAGTACATTCAGAAAATGCTTGATGGTAAAGAAGGATGTACTACATGAACACAAGGTAAACTTAGAGCAAGTTAGAGAAGATATGCATGAATATGATAGAGATAATATGATTTCTTGTATTGACTCTTTATTAGATGAATGCTATAAATTGGGTGAAACTTACATTACTGGCAAAAGAGAGCTTAAAGAAAAACGTGTTGAATGTGAAATTGCTGCTGCTAGTTGTGACTACCTAGAAGAAGTCTGCCATGATCTGAAAAATCAAATGGAAGAGCTAGAAGTTGAATTGGACAAGTGTAAAGTGGAACTGGAAAAGGCAAGGTCTTCTAAACCTGACTATCATAGTGATGTTGAAGAAGATCTAACCTCCTGGTTCCCTAGAGACTTATCAACCACTAGTGAATCTCTTGATTTTTCAGCAGCTAGAGGTAAAGCAAATTCCTATGGTAGAATTTCTTTGTTGAAAGCCTTTGAGATATTGGCTCGCAATCTGGAAAATTCTCACAAGGAAATTACTTCACTTAAAGCTACTCAGTTCACTGGTTCCCCTTCAGGTACCAGCGTAGAAATTAGGGATGTGATAGATAAATATGAAAATACTATTTGTGAATTGCATGCTGAAATCTATCAATTGAAAAAAGAGCAAGCAGCCAGTAGTTGTTGACATGACTATTGATTCTATGATTTCAAAGCGTAATTTACAACTTGAAGCCTTAAAAAGTAATTTTGATTTTCTAAAAGAGAAAAATGAGTTGTTGACTAAGACTCTAGAAACCAGAGAAAAGGAACTTCATGATAGTCATAGACATGTTGAAAAATTATTGACTGCTCAGGAAACTTTGAGTTTTTTAACCTCTTTGAAAGGTAACAAGGGGAAGGTTGGTCTTGGATATACCAGACAGAGAACCAGGACTAACTGGTCCCCCAGAGAAACCACATGGATTAAAGAATTCAAAAGAGGTAAGTATATTATGACTAAAGAGATGTATGTTTGCTATCATTGTGGTATGAATGGACATAAGATTCGTGAATGTTCAGCTAGGAAGAATAGTGTGAATAAGAAAAATAAACATATGAAGTTATTCTGGAGAAGAAAAGACCAACAAGAGCCTAATGTTGTTGAAAAGGGACCCAAGGATGTTTGGGTTCCTAAATCTAATGTTTGATTTGTTCTTGCAGGCTAAAGTGAAGGGAAGTACCTATTGGTATTTGGACAGTGGGTGCTCAAGACACATGTCTGGGGATAAGAAGCAATTCCTTTCACTAGTAGTCTTTGATGGTGGAAGTGTCACCTTTGGAGATAACAGCAAGGGAACCATCACTAGTTTAGGCAAAGTAGGGAACAAGGAGTTAGTCACAACTTCTCAGCCCCCAGAACACCACAGCAAAATGGTGTTGTTGAAAGAAAGAATAGAACTCTTGAGGAAATGGCGAGTACGATGCTCATTGAGAGTGGTCTTCCTAAGACCATGGTGTTGTTGATACTGCTTGCTACATACGGAATAGAGGTCTCATTAGAACAAAGTTAAATAAGACTCCCTATGAACTCCTTAAAGGTCGAAAGCCTAATATTGCATACTTTTGTGTCTTTGGATGCAAATGCTATGTACATAACAATGGGAAGAACCAGCTAGATAAATTTGATCCTAGGAGTGATGAAGGAATCTTTCTTGGATATTCTGCTCAAAGTAAAGCATATAGAGTCTTTAATAAGAGGAATTTATGTATTGAGGAGAGTGTCCATGTCATTTTTGATGAATTTAACATGTCTTCTGAGATTGCGCAGGTACAACCTGATGAAATGTTTGGACTGATGGAGTTTATAAGGAACCATGACGCTAGTTCTCTAAGTGAAATACAAGCAGATCTAGGCTCTCCTAATACTTCACCAGATGATGGTGAAAAGCCTAGAGAAGAAAATGAGAACAACGAGAATTCAGAAGGGGAACCAAGACCTAATGGCTTCCCAAGTGACAGACATGTAAGAAGTTTAGGGGGAATGGATGAAGAGGCCTCCCCTGAACCTAAGGTAAGTGATGTTAATGGAAACAGCGTGAACATGAATTCTTCTAGTTCCACAGAAGAAGAAGTGATTCACGATCATGCTGGTTCCTAACCTAATGAAGAAGCACAAAGTGATTTCACTTTCAAAAGTTATAAATACCTACCCTCTCATCCCCCAAATCAGATCATTAGTAACATTAACAAGGGAATTCAAATGAGAAGAAATGTTTTTCAAAACTTTTGTGCTTTTTATTCCTTCTTGTCTAGTGTAGAGCCAACTGACTACAAAATGGCTTTGATCGATCCTGATTGGGTTCTAGCAATGCAAGATGAATTAAATCAGTTTCATAGGAACCAGGTTTGGCATCTTGTACCTAGACCAAAGGACAGGTCAGTCATTGGTACAATTTGGGTCTTTAGAAACAAATTGGATGACCTAGGTACAATAGTCAGAAATAAAGCAAGGCTAGTGGTGCAAGGTTACAATCAACAAGAAGGAATTGACTATGATGAAACTTTTGCACCTGTAGCTAGACTAGAGGCCATTAGAGTTTTGATTGCTTATGCTGCTCACACGAATATGAAATTTTTTCAGATGGATGTAAAGACTATCTTCCTAAATGGCTACTTGAAGGAAGAGGTATATGTAGAGCAGCCACCTGGTTTTAATGACAAGTTGTTCCCTCATTATGTATACAAGCTGGATTATAGTACAAATTTATGTTGATGATATTTTATTTGGTGCTACCAATCAGGTACTATGTGATGAGTTTGCTAATCTTATACAGAGTGAGTTTGAGACGAGCATGATGGGAGAATTATGATTCTTCCTAGGATTGTAGATTAAGCAAATGGAAAATGGTATCATGATTCATCAACAAAAGTACTTGAAAGAGTTGCTAAAGAAATTTGGCATGGAGAATAGCAAGGCTTATGATACACTTGTTCCCACATCCACTAAATTAGATTCTGATCTAAAGGGAAAAGATGTTGAAGCCTCACTATATAGAGGGATGATTAGCTCCCTCCTTTATCTAACAGCAAGTAGGCCTGACATTGTATTCTCTGTTGGATTATGTGCCAGGTTTCAAAGCAATCCAAAAGAGTCTCATTTGAAGGCTGTTAGAAGGATACTTAGATATCTTGTGGGAACAACAAATCTGTGCTTGTGGTACCCCAAAGGTAGTTCAATTGATCTTATTAGGTACACAAATGCAGATTATGTTGGCTTTCTTGTTGATAGGAAGAGCACTTCAGGTATGACACACTTTCTTGGCTCTTGCCTAATTTCTTGGGGTTCTAAAAAGCAAAATTCAGTTGCTTTATCCACAGCAAAGTCAGAGTATATTGCTACAGCTTCATGTTGTTCCCAATTACTGTGGATAAGGAACCAGCTGAAGGATTTTGGTGTTGTTTATGATAGTGTTCCTATCTATTGTGACAACACTAGTGCAATTAATATTTCAAAGAATCCTGTCCAACATTCCAAAACTAAACACATTGAGATAAGACATCACTTCTTGAGAGACAATGTGGAGAAAGGTTTGGTGGAGTTGTTGTTTTGTAAAAGTGAAGATCAGATCGCTGATATCTTCACAAAACCTTTGTGTTGAGAGTCTTTTTGTAATTTAAGAGTCTTATTAGGTCTAGTTAGATTTTAGATCTTTGGCTTCAATTACTTCCCCCAATGATTGGTTAGAATGGTATTCTTTTATATAGTATGTGTATATACCTATGTCGAAATCCTTCAAGTTCTGTGTAAATGATTCAAGATCCCAAAAGGGTTGAGAATTATTGGTGCAAGAAACAGGTAAAATCAGGCTAAGTTGCCAAAAACAGGGTGACGTGGTTCTGTATAGGTACCAGCAAAGGGAAACAGCAGATCAGCTCACATATGTCATCCGATTAATATTTTTATATTTTTTGGAAGATTACTATAAGATCTTTTCCTTTTGGAAGGAAATAATCTTATTTAAGTTATTTGACTTATTGATCAAGGCAATATATCACATGCCTAATTTTTAGGTTGGTTGAGATATTCAAGGCAAAGAATCATTGCCAAAATTGATTTCAATTTTTAAAATTTATGCCGTTGCTCTTCTTGGATTAACCGACTTATTTTTTTCTCTCTTCTCTCCTCTTTCTGTGCTATAAATATATGATCTATAACCCTTTGTGCAGCTCACAACTCTCATCATCATTCGAAATTCTCTCTCTTTCTTGTGCTCTATTCAAAATTCTCTGCTCATAACGGTTACTGTTCATCAGCGTCCTCTTCACTCTCTGATATATAATTACATAACCACCATGGGTAGAAAATCAACCGCATCTTTAGCCAAAAAGGGCAAGGGAAAGGGACATGCAAGTGATTCCTCACAATCTCAGGGAAACACTAATGTGACTCCTTACTCTCCTCACCTCGATCAAAACCCAACCAAACCACCACCAAATTTCCCTTCCACAACTTCATCACCCACAAAATTACCAACCACCATCCTCGATCCACCACAAGAATCTGCCTCACCACCAAAATCAACCCAACCAAAATCACAACAAACCATGCTTGTTACCGATTGATAATCGATCTTTCAGGTCATTTAACTAAAAGAATAGTTATGCAAACTAAATTTATAAACACCCTAATACTACTACAATTAGTGTAGTGGTAAGTTGGGGATTGAACCACAAGGACAAGGGGCGATAGTTTATAGACTTGATGCAAAGGGTTTATATGGGATTTGATAAAATGAATCTAATGACAGAAAATAAAGCAAGAACTAAAACGATGTTATGCTATGAAGGGAAAACGGGGACAGATCAGTTCTACCCTAGGAAGGACAATCAAACTATCAATACGCTAAATTAGAAGAAATCAGTCAACAATGAATCATGACACTCAAGATGACGAGAGGAAGTTTGTGACCCTATAAATCACACGAACAACCTATTATCGCCCTATGTCTCTAAAGGAGTGGCAGGACAAGATTTGCATCGAGTATCAATCAATCAATCATTAACAATCTCAAACCCTAACTCTACGCATGAAGAACGAGCCAACCTAGGGTTTCACCAATCAAACCCCTAAGAAAACTACTCACACATAGTAATAAAGACTAGGACATACACAATGATAAAAGACATGATTGAAAGCATGAACAGACTGAATGGAAATGAACAAGAGAACGAAAACTATCCTATCAAAACCGTAAACAAAGCAATGATAATAGCAAGAGGAATGAAATTCAGAAAAACAATACTTGAAAGCATTAAACGAAATAAAGCAAAAAAGAATCAATACCTTGCATAAATGAAATTGCGTGAACGAAAGAGAAACCGAATCCGAAATACAACACTTGAAAACGATAATAACAAAAGCTATAAATCTAAACTAATGCATGAAGGAATTGAAAAGCTTTAAAGTGATGTTCTAGGTTGAGGCACAAAAGCTCTCAAAGTAGGCATGAGGGTTATGTACAGAGAAAGAGGGTATTTATACCCTAGGGACATAAGGGGTAAAACCCTAGGAAAAACCCTCGAGCACCGGCCTAAGAAAGAACCAAGAAAGTCAGAAATAGGCTCCATTTGGCCGAATGGAGGAAGGATTCGGCCGAATGAGTGGCCATTCGGTCGAATAGGAATGCCATTCGCTTAAAACAGAAGCTTGGTATTTTTCCACCCTGTCCACCATTCGGCCGAATGAGTGGAACCATTCAGCCGAATGGGTCTTGATTTGGCCAAATGAGTCTTCATTCGGCTATTCCCGAGAGCTTGATTTATGTGCTTGAATCCCTGTCTTCCATTCGACCGAATGGATGTCAGATTCGATCGAATCTGAACCTGAACCTTGCTGAACAGCTCCTTTGAAGTGTCTAGTGGCTTCTGGAGTTTATGGGATCTTCGAGAGTGACTTGGAACGCATGCCCAAGCTATGATATGTGCATCCAAACTCTTGATAAAGGTGTCAAAGCCTCGAACATGTCTCATTTTACCTCGAAATCATCAAAATCACCTGAAATGACCTAACAACAGCTCGAGGACAAGATCAAGGTAAAATTGAATGTAATGTGCATAAAACCAATATAAAAGCATGAGACTCAACACTAAAATGGGGTTGTAAACGTGCTCTAAAACGAGCACATCCCCAATCCTTCAGAAACTGGTGGTTCCATCATCAAGGAACCAGCTCAGTCTCAGGGGGAACATCACCAGGAAGCACGAAGAACCCTAATCTAGGAGTTGGAAGACGTCAGTCAGAGTGTAGGAGATGATGAAGTAGAAATAACTGGTCACAAGGAGGGAACACTCACTGAAGAAGTCCTAGTACGTGGTAGGTTAACTCGGTCTTTAGTAAAGAAGACTTTGAGGAAGTTCCGGAGGAACAATCCACTGGTTCAGAGGAAACGGGTACCAGCAAGAACCCCTCGCACTATAAAAGGTACGTCTGTAGAATCTCTAACTACTGGTTCTACTAACTTAAATGCTCGATTGGTTCTTTCTGGTTGTCGAGTTGAGAAGGGATATTTTGATGTGCCTTCTCTATCTGAGTTTAAAAGTTTGATTGAGTATCAAGGATGGATGCCATTGTTTGATTGTAGTGCTGCTAATCTGTCTGGAGTTAGAAACTTTTATGTGAATTTGAAACAGTTGCCTGATATGTTTGTTGTTCTCGTGTGAATGATGTGGATGTGAGCTTGTCTTTTGCCACTTTGTCTAGCATGTTAAGGGTGCCCAAGGATGGATTTGATAAGTATTCTAGTGATTGGTGGCTCGTGTTGGTAGGGATCACTCTTGATGAGATTTATGAGCATTTGTTTGGAGGAAAGATGTCCAAGAAACCAGGTGTCTTTAAATCTACTAATTTGAAGGAACCAGTAATGCTAGTTCTGCATTTGTTGTGCAACAAGGTCTTAATACCACGGGCTCAAGGAAGGGGAACAATATGCATCATGGAGATGGTTCTGATGTATCTCATGATGAAGAGAATTAAGATTAATCTCCCCTCCTTGATGCTGGATCACATTATTAATTGCTTATGAATAACAATGTTACTATGAGTGGATCCACCGTGCCTGTCACGGTGTTCACAAAAGCCATCCTAAAGCTAAAGGGTCTTGACATAAGTGGTGATAAGTTGAGTTTTAAGATTAAGGAACCAGCAGAGGAGATGAAACCCCCATCAAAGAAGAAGAAGAAGAAGAAAGTAGAGGAACCAGCAGGTTAGGAAATGATTCTGAAACAGTTGGAGAATCAGGAGGATATGGTGAGAAAGATAATAAGTTTGGTTCAAGGCTTGTCAACTTCTTTCAGTACCAGGATGGAGCAGATGGAAAAAATGTTAGCTGACGCTCAAGCTCAGATGGCTCCGGGTATAGGTTCGGGTACTCCACAGACTCAGCCCGAGGAAGAAGAGCCTGGTGAAGAAGATAAGGAGGATGAAGAGGAACCAGTTGTTGATGCAGACGATGATGCTAAGTACGAGGAGGAGGAGAAGGAAGAGAATGATGATGAGGAGTGATGCTGGTTCCCGCTCTTGTTTCCCCTCCCCCTTATTTCTATTCTAAAATAACTGATTCTGTTGGTCTCTATATTTCTCACCCAATCCATGAACTTTCCTTTTGATATGGATTTGGGTTCCTTTTGTTGAACTTTGTTGGCTTCTATGGACCATTAATTCTGCTATGGTATGAGATGTTTGACTAATCTCTTCTTGCAGCATACTACTTGAATGGTGGTTGATGCCACTGTATGGATGAGCACATTTAACAATTTGTGCACTTTACTTCTACTTAAGAGTACTTTTTAATGATGCCAAAAGGGGGAAGTAGTTTATGAAAGCCTAAGAAGCCAAAGATAGTTTAGATTGTGTCAAGTAGTTCAGTTTGATAGTTTAGTCTTTGGAACCAGTTAGCTTCACTAACTTGTTCATTTGAGTCTTGAGTCTGTTGGTTGTACTCAAACCTATTTGAGTACTTAATTGGAGTTCTTCTCTGTTTTTAACTTGATTGGTTGCAGGAACTTCAATTAGTTTGTCATCATCAAAACGGGGGAATTTGTTGAGTCCCTTAGGTTTTGAGTGATGACAAACGATTACAGGAAACAGGTTACAATAAGCATTGCAAATAGTTGGCAGGAAACCAGCTGGAGATTAGATGAGAATATTATGGTTACCTAAAAACTAGGAGTATCTATCTTATTTGATTCTATCTTTATGAGTAAATCAAATAAGATAAATACTTTCCTAAAATCACGTTGTTACTTATTCATCAAGATTACGTGATTTAAGGAAACTAGGGTTTTTGTATCCAAGTATATAAACTCATCTAGTCTCTCATATTTAAGTAAGTCTCTCTGAAATTAAAGAGGAGTCAATTTTGAGAGCCATATACACTTAAGCACAAAAGCCTATTCATCGAGTCATATACAAGAGCACTCTTAGAGTTTAAACATTTTCTCTTAATGAGATTTTAGAAGTGAGATTAAAAGAGAATATTTGATTTTGTCAAAGCCTTTAATAGAGGGGTTGAAAGGCTGGGTTAGTGTTTATGAGTTCAAACACAAGGGGCTTACTAGTGTAAGTCGAGTGCACATTCGGAGTAGAGTGTGGGGTATACTGGTTCCCGGAGTAGGGAAACAGTAGAGTGTCTGTGTTCTTTATTTTTCGGAGTAGATTAATAGAAGAGCATAGGGTAGGAGGACGTAGGCCATAGTTGGCTGAACCTCATTAAATCTTGTGTTTTCTTTATAGCCTTTCGTACATTCCGCTGCTTATAGGGACCAGCCCAACTGGTTCCTCTCATAGATCGAAAAGAAAGAAAAATAGGCCAAGGCTACTTAACACTCAATTCACCCCCCCCCCCCCCCCCCCGCGCTTGAGTGCTCTAAAAATTTCACATTTGGATTCGTTTTGGACCTGTTTGACTTGAATTCGTTGAATCTAGATATGGTTTCTTAATTTCCAAACCCGCCGGATTTGGATTTGGATCTGGATCCATCCTTAAAAAACAGATCTAGGTCTAGATCCATAAGGATCCGGTCTATTACATCCATATTGGATGCTAGAGATAAGCTTCAAACCTCAATAGTTGAGCGTTGGATGCAGAGTTTCAACATATGACACTAGACTCCTGAGTGCTAGACACTTAGACTTAGTGTTTGACGTTGGGTGCTTGGGTGCTTAACGCTTACTTTCTAAATTAAGACGATGACTATTAGAGCTTATATGGCTGGTTTTTGGCTATTTTAGGTTAAAAGCATGTGCTTAGGGGGCTAACTTAGGTTTTAAGACTGTAATAAGTGTTTAACATTTGAATGTGTTTGGGCTTTTAAGGATGGTTCAGATTTTAGCCCACATAATTTGGTGTCTACAGAAGTACGTACTTTGACCAAGTCTTGAATATAACTAAGGTCAAAGTACGACATGGGATAGAGAAGGAGTTCAAGATACTCTATAATATCAATTCCCTTTTAAGCACCGATATCTAAAAAACAAATCGAGTAAGTTGCTAAAAACCTTCTCTTTAGCTTGGAGCACCGAAAGAGGGACTTTGTCTCATTTGTGCAAGTCAAGTTTCTAGGGTGTTGCGCCTTACTCTTTGCGCTAATGCGGCTTACTAAAGAGTCTTTAACAATTTCTAGGGATGTCTCCTGCTCTCTAGTGGGGAAATTTACAGTTGTTTTAAGGTTTCAGATGAATTCTTCATTGGGGAATAACTTTAGAGTATCTCTCTTAGCCTTTTAATTGACTCGGATACGGACAATTGTCTCAACTTAGCAAGAAAGACTATGTTTATATTGAGGGCATAACCCTTAACTCCTTTAGGAATTTGGGTGATAGATGAACTAGTTTGGAATTTTGTTATTCGTGAGGGAGTCCTATTAGGGATATTTTGAGGTAGTTTTTAGGGACATCTCACATTACATAGGCTTTACTAGGGATTTTGGGTAATTTTAGAGGACATTTTCCTTTTAAGATGAACTTTGTGGGATGAAGAATAGGCTTGCTGGGGAGTTCTCTTCAAGTAACTTTGCTAGGAATTTCTTATGTGAGAAAATTTAGGCTTGATAATTTTAGAGGATGCCACCTAAGTCAAGTTTGTTAGGATTGTTAGAGAGGAATATAACTAGGGAAAGACAACTTTAGAGGATGTCAGCCGCTCTACACTGGATTGGTTTCCATAGTTTCAAGGGATAACTTTTGTGTCAATCGGGTAATTTTCATTTTAACCATTAAATTCTAAGGATGCCACATGTCAAGACAATTGTGCTAAGGAATTCAAGTTGTAGTTTTAGTGGATAACTTTTACGGGAAAATTCCTTTTGATTATTTTAAAGGACATCCCCTAAAGCACTTCCGCTTGGGGAATTTAGATGGCAGCTTTTGGGGGTAACTTACTAATGCGACCGTAGCAAGGATTATATTATTAGGAGATTTATTCTTAAAATGATTTCTTACGAATTACATTTTGGTGAAATATTTCTTAAAGTAAATCCTCAGGGAATTAGAATTAAAATTTTTGGGGACCTCTCTTGGTTTCTGTTATTCCGTTGAGGTTTTTTCAAAAAATGATTCACTAGAGAAGAGTACTTCTAGTGGTGCGGAGCCTTTCAAGCTTTACAAAATACTTGCTAGAGTGACTAGGGTGCTTATATAAAAGTCAAGGGTAAAATAGTCTTTTGCCAAATTTATTTCAAATTGTCTTTAATTCTCCTTCATGCTTTTAGAGTAAAGATCAATGAAGATTTTAAATAATTACAGCAATGTTCAAATCAAGCAAATCATAGGAAGATTTGTGATGCTAAAGCTCAACATTGTGATCCCTCGAATTTCCACTTTAGTAGTTATAGGCATAGCTATCAGGTCTTGTCCAGTTCTCTTTTACACTATCCACACTATGTATTTTTGTTGATCAAGAGCTCATGTGCCAATTCTAGGTAATAAAAGGAAAATGAGACCTTTCAAGGAAGAGTCATTGTCTTGAAGGACAACACAACTATAGACACGAAATCTTGTCTCCCTATTTTAGTTGTCAATTGATGAATCAATCCTTGCGGTAGAATTATTTGAATTTCCTTCAAAGTAATCAAACACTTTTAAAATCCTCGAAGTCTAAACCTCATACGATGCCTAAATGCCTTATATTGTCCCAAAATCCTCAAAAAATGTTTAACACATGCTTGAAAACTAAAAAAAATTAAACTACCTTTAAAACCAAAAAAAACTTTAAACTACCTTTAAAACCAAAATACTCAGAGTACTAATGCACAAAGTAAGCATCAAACCCCAGACTAGTGCGTTTAACACAGAAACCGACTCTAGATGCCCATAGGACTCAAGGTTAAATGTTGGGCTTGAGTACTAGATGCCTAGTCCAATGTTCAACTATTTATCATGTTTATCATCATTATTTGCTTTGTTTTTATGGTCAATATGTGTGAGTAGTTTTCTAATCTAGGATCCGGATGAACCCGAATATGGGTTAGGTATAGATGAATTCCAAAACCTGAATCTCAATGCAAAAATCAATTCTTTTAATCAATGATTTTCTTTAACACCATTAAAAGGCTAGACATAATTAAATAATTACATGGATTAAGTTCAACGACGAGATTCGGTTTATAATTTAATTTTGAATAATAAGTTAAGGTATGAGTGGTGATCACAAAAGTAGACATCATGACCATTATGACTTGAGAATGTTGTGTTTAATGCACTACTATATTTTCAATCCAAAGGTAAATTCTGTTGTATTAGGTATCAAAAACCATTGTATTAGACCTAATCTAACACCTTTGTACCGTCACATCTGCTGGCGTTGTATTAGGCCTAATCCAACGGCAAAAAGGACCTAATCCAATGGCATCAATAATGTCGTTGGATTAGGTCCCATTTGCCGTTGGATATAATACAACCTAATACAACGGCTGCCATTGTATTAGGTTATACCTAATCCAACGACATTACTGATGCCATTGTATTAGGTCTTTTGTGTCATTGGATTAGATACAACCTAGAATACTTTTATATTTTAATAAATATAGAATTTAGCATTATTGTATATAGAATATAATATAGCTAGATATATAATGCTCGTTACAAAGTGTAAAATGTACAATAAATATAAATGCAGCATTATATATTTATTTATAACAATAAACGTTACATTAGAAAATTAAATATTGTCCCATACATACATACATACATATATATATGTTATGTATGACATGTATTACAATCATATATATACCGATACTATCTTACTAATAATTAACAATCATATATATATATATATATATAATTTGCTAATTTACGAAATTTTCTTCACATGTTCAATCGAATTTCTTCATTCATCTCCATTATTTAGCTCATCATGCACCTACATGTAAAAAAAAATCATTTATCCCACATTGATTGGTCTCCAATATAATCCACGTGAACAAAAATGTCTAATTTTCAATATCAATATTTATTGTCCTGAAAGAGGCTTATCTTGATCAATAGCAACGAATGATATTCCCTTCAATCTGCATACATTTTACATGCGTTTATGTGCACTGACCAAGGATGGTAAAACAATATTTTACGTGTAAAACACCTTTTGGCATGAACATTAAAAACATGTCACACAAGACAACAGGGATGAGACCAAAAAAAATCTGAATGGAGATCTGTGTAATAAGCCTTTTGACAGTAGTACCAAGTATAGAACTAACAACACATTTATCATGTAAAGTACCAAGCAAGGCATCTTTTGGCTCAATAATAATGTATTGCTACTAGTGATAGCAGTGACGGTCCATACACTTGGCCATAATGGTTATGCATTAGCAAAAGATGGATTAAATAGGGGGAATTTTCCTAAGGGATTTGTCTTTGGTACTGCCTCTTCTACTTTCCAGGTTAGTTCCTAATCAACCTGGCCTCAACTGTGAGTATGTGCTATTGTATATAGATTAACTGGACTCAACTCTGAGTGTTTGCTGTATAATGGTGCATATACAGGTCATAGGAGTCTTGGAAACACATAAGTCACAACTAATTCAAGATTTTGATATTGACTATTATTATTACTATTTAGTTTGAAAACATGTAAATGCATTATGAAATTGAGCTACAGAGTTTAAGTAGGCATTTAAATTACAAAAGACCATACACCGGCACTGATTCTTTTTCTACAGAGGAAGTGACCAATGCTTAACAGCAGTAGCTATTAATTTTCCTTAATTTTGTTTATTAGTAGGACATGTTCATATTTAAGTGACCAACACTCTGTCTGAGAAGACCAATGAACTAAATGTAATAGAGGTTAAAACTTATCTTGCACAACAGTAGTCAGATACTCAGATAACTACTTTTTTGCCTAAATCAATCCCCAGGGAACAGATAAGTACTTTAAATAGAGTATGCAAGATTTATACACCATAAATCCTACATCACTAACAGATTCATCTAAATTGAGTTTAATCTTTCATGTCCACAAACTCAAAGTGCAATAATTCAATCTAAACATTTTACATCTGAATTAAACACTCTGATTTAGACTTTAAGTAACATAACCTACCATACCTTAACATCTCTCCCATCAACCTTAACACTGTCCAATTTTCAATCACATACATTGTCCAATTTTCTGGTATGTCCTACATTAATTATGTTCAAATGTGAACAGACAACTTATAAGGCAAAAAGGTCTACATATAAATGTGTATAAGCAAATTCCATGACGAAGACAACATACCCTCCATTCCTTCCATTTCGTACTGTCCTAAGCAATCAATAGGTGAGATTTATTAGTTATTACTTAAGGGGTTTGGTATAAACTAGATCCTAAGCAATCAATACTAAATATCCTAAGCAATCAATACTAAATTCTTTCTCCTAGTGTCCTTTTTTCATAGAAAAGGTTGCAACTCGTAAACCAACGACTAGAGTATGTGTTGAAGAGGCAGTGTTGGACATTCGTATTCATGAAGCACAAAGCATAACTTAGGTGGGATTGTGAAATAAAGAAGAAATGTGTAGCAATTAAAACCCCCATATTAAAACCAAACCCTAAACACAAATACACAAGCAAATTGAGATATACCTTAAAAGAATCGAATGGGGCGAACGTGTGAACTAGGATTGAAAAGCTGGTGAAACGTGCTGGGATGAAGTGCAAAAGGATTTAGCTGAGAAGAACAAAGGTGCAATTGTGAAATAAAGAAGCAATGTGTGCGTGGGAACCTTGGCATATTAGGGGAAATTTGGAAGGGGGAGAGAATACTGAAAAAATGAAATTTTAGTTTGGCGACATAATCATTGGATTAGATTAGCTGAGGGTTGGATTAGCCTTGTCCGCTGGATTAGAAGATATTGCCGTTGGATTAGCATACAACCGTTGTATTAGCCCAAATTTTAATACAATGAACTTTGGTGCCGTTGTATTAGCCTTGTCTAATGCAACGGTAGGTAAAGTGCCGTTGTATTAGCTCCTTTTATACCATTGCATTAGATTAAAAATGTAGTAGTGATGTATTTCTATTGCATAACTCCATGAGATTAGGTATGATTACTTTAGGGGGAAGCTATTGATACTCGAAAGATATCCTTAGTATTATTTAGGGAGCATTCGTCTTAGGAATTGCATTGTGTGTTAAATTCAAGGGATCGAGATAGATATATATATCTAGTAATATTAATGGGGATCCATTATCCTAAATGTTTGTCTCATATTAATATTAGTCTTAGCTATAATCCGTGTCCTAGTTCAGTTTAGTTTAGTTCATAGTTTAGATTATAACTCTCCTTAGTTGGTGACCTTCCTAGTAGAAATTAGAATAGTAAACAGCAATAGATCCTCGATAGTCTTTTAGCATTTTGACCCTACTTACCTAAACTACATTAATTTAGGTGGATAGATTTTTTTTGATACACGATTTCCCTGTCAAGAAGATTATTTCTTCCCTGCTTCAGCCTCATCAACAATTGCTTCTTCAACTATACCCTCACTTGTAACAACCACGACTCTCATTGGTGGGTCTTCCAATTCTTTGCTACTCCTCAATGTCACTACGTTCATCTGTTCTTTTAGAGGAGTTTCACTGTTGCTTGGGAACTATTAGAATTTACATGCAACTTACTTGTTGAGCCAATTAGTTATGTTGAGTTCCCATCAGCTTTGTTTTAGCTCTAAATTTAGGAGTTTGCATCTCTTGCTCAAAATTTTGTTTACTCTATGATGCTATGAAAGCTTCCATAATGACCTCTAAATTTCACTTTTGGGGAGCCTAAGGTTGTTGGAAAGAAAGGGGGTTGAAAGGTGGTCTTTAATCAAAACTGGGTGGTCTAGGCTTCTGGTTGAAGTTGTTACATTATAAGGCATGGATTTAAGTTATTTTTATCACATTCGGGTTGTTTTATTTTCATAGGAGAGGAAAGGATGTTGTTTCCAACCCTAATTATAAGTGTTCAAGAAAAGATTGAATGACTTCTTCATATTGTTTTAGATAGCACTCACTTGCTCACTACTCAAATCATCCCAAGTGTACAAAGATTGACTCATATTATACCCTAAAATGCTATAAACTTTATAAGAAGCAACCACAATAGACTTCCCTTGAATCTTACCCAAAATGTGTGTGAGTGCTTGCATAAAGGCTACCATCTTTGAGATATCTTTCTTATGATTAGACCTTTAAGAATGGGGAAGTATCCTTAGTAGCTATCTTCTTAATTAAATCAAGAGTGCCTTAAGCATTATTGATCTAAATGTTACCACCTTAAAGATTCATTAATATACTACTTGGTAGGATGGTTCAAACCATTGTAAAAGGTCTGAAGTAATAGAGCGTAAAACTTATGGATAGAAGTAATATACTACTTGGTAGAATGCATTAATATACTATTAGGAGTTTTTGAAGCCTCAGTTGCAGTCTCTATTTAGGTATGTCCTTGTCTACTCCTTTTGATGTGCTTTTTTAATAGATTCCATTAGAAGGTAAATTAATAACTTATGGATAGAAATTCCTTAGTTTGCTAGCTAGATGTAAAATGGCATTGTGTGTTGGTTATGGTTGTATTTTTATGCGTATAAACAAGTTTGAAAATAGTTTTTCAAAAATGGGAAATGTTGGGTTTACAAAGGAAACTCTGCCAAATTTTCTGTAGAATTTGAAGTAATTTACAAAGCATAGAACATTAATTGCTTGAAGAATTTAGTAACTTAAATCGTAGATTATTTGTGAGTCATTGTGGAGTTTGCTTAACCTTATTTTCAGCAAGCTATGTACTCCCTTTAGGTGCGTATATATAACTATGCATAAGCTGAGTGTTGATTAGATTGTTATTTAATCTCTTACATGTCAAATAGGGCATGACACAAATTATGGATTAAAATTGGATGTATGGTAATCTTACTTCGTTAGAGTTTATGAATGACGGTTTTGAGTTGATATTGGTGTATTTCCCTTGAACATGCCCCAAACACTTCGAATAGGACAGTTTGAGTTAAAATAGGTTAAATAAGAGCAGTTTTGGGTTGATAATGACGTATTTCCCCTATAACATGCCCCAAACACTTGAAATACATTAATTTCAATCAATATATGTCAAATAGGAGCAGTTTTTGGGACTCTACTATAGTAAGATCAATTGTCCTACCTAGTAGACTAGCTGTGATCCTGTGATAGTCGATTACCGGAGTAAGAATGAATGCATTGTCGTATAATACTGCCTTGTATAGATGTGTACATTTAATAAGGAGAGTAAATTTATAACGAGAAGTACTTTTTAACTTTTTCACTTCTTTTAAGAATCAAGAAATAATGCAAATGCTCTTTAATTTAAAATTCTAATATATTGCTCTATTAATATTACATAGTACTATTTATCCCATTTATTTCAAAAACTAAATTAGGGAGTAAAAAGTCAAAACACTTCAAAGAATTAAGAATTTTTTAAAGTTGACAATCCATTTAGAGATTAAGATATCACACAAACAAACATTTCACAAACATGATGTTGATGTATTTCCCTTAAAACATGTCGCAAACACTTTCAATAGGAGTAGTTTGGGTAGAAAAATTGCCTTAACACTTAAAATACATCGATATGAGTCAATATAGGTCAAATATGACCGCTTTTGAGTCGATATTGGCGTAGTTCCCTTAAATATGCCCCAAACACTTTGAATAGGTTGGTTTGAGTCAAAATAGGTCAAATAGGAGCGATTTTTAATCAATAATGGAGTATTTTCACTATAACATGCCACAAACACTTGAAATACATTGATTTGAGTCAATAAGGTCAAATAGGAGCGATTTTGAGTCGATAATGGCGTATTTCCCTTAAACATGCCCCAAACACTTCAAATAGGATGGTTTAACTCAAAATAGTCAAATAGGAGCGGTTTGGGGTTGATAATGGTGTATTTCCCCTATACATGCCCCAAATACTTGAAATACATTGATTTGAGTCAATATAGGTCAAATAGGAGCGGTTTTTGGTAGAAAATGACATATTTCCCCTATAACATGGCATTAACACTAGAAATACAGTCAATATATAGGTCAATTTGGGGCAATTTTGGGTAGATTATGGTCTTAACACTTGAAATACATCGATATGAGTCAATATATCAAATAAGAGCGATTTTTAGTCGATATTGGCGTATTTCCCTTAGAACATGCCCTAAACACTTTAAATAGGAAGGTTTGAGTCAAAATAGGTCAAATAGGAGCGGTTTTAGGTAGATAATGACGTACGTCCCCTAGATTATGCCCCTAAACACTTTGAATAGGATGGTTTGAGTTAAATAAGTCAAATGGGAGCATTTTTGTGTAGAAATTTCCCTTAACACTTGAATCAATATGAGTTTATATAGTATAGGTCGAATAGGAGCGGTGTTGGGTATCAAAATGGCCTTGAGTCAAGATAGTGTCATAAGTTAGCATCATAAGTTAATTATACAACTTCGGGTAGAAAATGGCATGTTTGAACTTTACTTTTGAAATACATTGTATTATATTTATACTTTGATGATATGTTAATCATTCTTAGGTATGCAAAGTGAAGACTCCACCTTGATTACTAATGTTTTTATGTTTAATGATGGAAGTCAAAATGTAAAGTCAAATAGAATTGAAAACATGATGGAAGCAAAAATGCAAAGTCAAATAGAGTTGACAATGTGATGGAAGTAATGGAATTTAAAATGCAAAGCTTTATGCATTCTGTCAAAGGACGAGAATAGCTCTTGAGCCACGTCTTCAAAAGCTTGAGCCACGTCTCAAAATAGTCAGCAAAGTTTAAACACTTTGTCAAAGGATAAGAATCTTCTAATTGCCTAAATCTTGTGTTTTATCCTTTCCCTATTTCACTTATTTTATGCTCTAACCTAACTTATTTATACATGATTTTACCGTCAAAGATATCTCTTAATTTCAGCAAATAAGTGATGCTCATATATGTTGAAGATTATTCAAGTTAATTTTGGTTATTACCAAAATTCAAGCATTGTGGTTATGGAAAACGAAATCTGTTTTGAAGCTTCAAGGTGCAGCAAATAAAGTGGAAATATTCTTGCTGTAATATATTCAATGATATCAATCTTCTACAGCCAAAATGAATTATTCTCTACAGCCATATTGGAGGAAATCTTGCTAAAAGTATTGAAGGCAAATCAGATTTTCAGCAGCCTATTTTGAGCCTTCTTTCAACGGCATGAAATCAAGTTTAGTATATATTCTAAGCTTTGAAGCTGAAGAAAGATAGAGAGACAACGTGAGACACAACGAAACAAAAAGAAAAGAGCAGAAGCTTTAATCGTGAATTTCAGTCACAAGCACATCAACAAAGCTTCATTATTTTCTCTCTAGTTCCATAAACTTTTCTTGTATTTAGATTGAGAGAAAATCAAAGTATAATCTCTTAAGCGTTTAAAAGAATTTTTTTGAGAGAGTGTTATACTAAGAGTATACCATTAATACTCAAACGTATAGAAAAAGAGAGAGCTTTTTATTACTAGGATCTGAGATGCTAAAGTGTAGCTGGGGTGCTATGGAGTAGAAGATGGGGATTAAGATCTTCTAGGGTGCTTTAGGTCTCTAAGGAAAGTAATAAAAGAGCGAGTTAAATCCTAAGGGTTGGACATCCCTAGGCGGAGACGTAGGCAAATTAGTTGCCGAACTTTGTATCAAATCTCCGTGTTTTGTCTCATCTAATTTCTGTCTTCATTGCTTACGTTTTATGTTTGCTTTGCTCATCAATCAAAGCAGCGAACAGTCAAAGCCTGAGCAAAAGCCTTTGAAACCAATTTCAAGGCTTTGACATCCAGTTTCAAAGATAAGCCTTAACGCTTATATTCTTCCTTTGAAAGTCAGTTCAAGTCCTTGAGATCCTGAACGCGAAAATCGGTTATACTCTATTCACCCCCCCTCTAGAGTATAATTAATCATATTCCATCTCCCTATTGATTCTTCACAAAGGATTCAACGAGGAGCCCTTCTCTACCAAAGAAATCAATGTGGTCCGTAACAAATTGGCCAAGTATTAGACTGATAATTTATTTTAGTTTACCTTACCTTAACTTATGTAAATTTTTTTTATTTAATGGGTGATTCATGACCCTAATAGTATATAAATGAATTCCAAATCATCATTTGTATACATTTTAATTATTGCAATATGTGTAATTTCTGGTTGGTAATTGATTGGCTAGTGATTACAAGGTAAAAACAGGTTTATATATAGTAGGTTTTGGAAATATAGATGTATTTATTGCAACCCTCAACTTAGTCATCTTATCCCGATCCAAGAACTTCATGAGAAAACCCTGACCTAGCTTGTCCCATGTATTGAATGTACCTAAACCTTCATCTCTAAGCCATTCACACACTCTATCCCTCAAAGATAAGGGAATATTTCAGTTTAATGCATCACACTTCTCTAGAAATCTCTTAATGTGTAAAATAGGGCATTCAATAGGGTGCAGACCGAGCTGTCGCTACCCTATCAAAAGTAACCACTTCACCTAAACTAATATAGCTCGAGTAAGTAGGGTCAAAATACCAAGAGACTATAGGGAAATAATGTTGTCTATGATAGTTTTAACTTCTATTAGGAATGTCACGAACTAAGGGAGTTTACTCTAACTACTGACTAGGCTAAACTAAGCTAAAACACGAAATATAGCTAAACTGGATTATCGATATAAGATAAACATTGCATCTATAAAATGAATCCCCATTAGTTTGACCTCGATATAGATTTCTATCCCAATCCCATGGATTTAACACATAATGTAATTCCTAGGAAAAATGCACCCTAAATAACACTAAGTCTCTCATTCGAGTATCAATAGCTTCCTCATAAAGCAAACCTACCTACTTTCATGGCTTCATGAGATATAAAGACATTAAGAAAAATATTCTATAAGTCCTAATGGTCATGATGTCTACTTTTGAGATCATCAATGACACCTTAATCACTGATTCTAATGTAGATAATTAACCGACTTTCACCGCGAACCAAATCCATTTCATTAATCAACTACATCTACCCTTTTAATGGAATTAAATCTAATCAAATATTAAAAGAGTCATCTTTATGCATTTATATTTGGGTTTTGAGAACTATTTATACATATTCATTTCATCAGGATCCTAAATTAACAAACTACTCACACATATTAAATGTGAAATCAACACAAGCAATGATGAAAGCCATAATCTATACTAGAACAATATGAAAGCAATAATAGAAAAGACATACTAGAATAATAATCGTTACTAGAGTGCAAAAATACTGAATAATAATAAACCAAATTGTGTCCACAACACTAGAGTAGAAATCTGAAAACTTCAATGGAAAACCAATAACAAGCAGCAAATCTAGAGAGAATTTGAGAGTATTTAGGGTTTTTCATTAGCTTAAGCTAATAAAAAACCCTAAATAATGCTTAACATAACCTCCAAAAATAGTGCAAATAAGCATAAATATATATACTTGTGTATACCTCATGAAGCATTGAATAATAGAAATGTTCAATTGAGCTCCCTATAAGAATTAGGTGATGTCACCTTTGTTAAGCCACGTTGTTTCGTCTTCAGAGTAGTAGAATAAGGCTCGATCCAATGGCACAACAATAGTATCGTCTTCCTTCATCATAGTCATACATTGAAGTAGCCATTTGTACTCGGGGCTTAGAGAAGCTGCTACATATTCAGTAAGAAGAGGTTGGTTTTCTGCCACTGACTTTTTTGAGGTTGGCTTATTGCTCCCAATAACTTCATCAACTGGCATCCCCTTCATCTTTTTAGCTTGTGGAGTCACCTAATTAAAAAGGCACATATCGCACATAATGGAGTCATCTTTAATTCATTCATATACCTTTCTAAGTAAGGATGAATCTCTGTGATATGGTGCAAAACAAATAAATGAGCTTGTCTCTCTTTCGGCAATGGAATTAAAGCCTCCTAAGAATCCACGGTTCTGTGCCCTTTGAGCTTCCCTTCATGCCTCGATTTTGATAACCCAATTGCCTCACCCTTAGATAAGAACTCACTAAGAAACTCACCGACCTCCTCTATGGTTATACCTTGAATTATACTACCTTCAAGGTGTGATGGGTTTCTCACCTTCTTCTTTAAAGTACCCATGTATCTCTTGAAAGGATAAGCCCATCTTAGGAACACTAGACCACACAACTTGATTTTTTCAAACCAAATGCACAGCTAGATGTACCATAATCTCAAAGAACAAAGGTGGAAAATACATCTCTAATTGACATAAGGTCGTAACAACACTAGCTTGTAACTCATCCAAACATAACGGATCAAGCTCCTAGATGTATATAGTATTGAAAAAAGAACAAAGTCTAGTGATTGAATCCCTAACACTCTTGGTCAAAATATGGCGAATGATAATTAGTAGAAAAAATTGCATCATAACATGACAATCATGAGACGTCATACCCACTAATTTCAGATCTTTCATGGACATGAAGTTCTTCAAATTTAATGAGTACCCACTAGGAACCTTGATCCCATACAGACACTCACAAAATATACTCTTTTCTGCTCGGGACAAAGTGTAACAAGCCGGAGGAAGATACGTGGATTTACCTTTTCCAATCCTAGGCGTTATGTCTTCGGGCCACAACTTGGATATCTCTCCTAACATTAGGACTATCCTTAGTCTTACCAGGTATGTTCAAGAGCGTCCCTAAGATGGCATCACAAACGTTCTTTTTTATGTGCATAACATCAAGAATATGTCTAACGGGTAAATACTTCCAATACTAAAGTTTCCAAAATATTGATTGTTTCTTCCATAACCCCTGAGCATCTCTGTATTTCAAAGTTTTCCCGAACACATTATCTATTCCTTTCACAATGTCATAAACCTCACTACCAGCCAACGGTATAGGGGCTCTACATTGCTCAACATTACCATCAAATAAGGTCTTTCTCTTACGATAAGGATGAAACCTATTGAAGAACCTCCGATGCATGAGATACACATATTTCCCACAATATAGCAAGTGTGTTGAGTCCATATCATCCATATAAATTGTACAGGCTTTCTTTCCCTTCACCTTATACCCCGACAAGTTCCCATAGGCTAGAAAGTCATTAATGGTACAAAATAACATGGCACAGAGTGTAAAAGTCTCTTCAGCATATGCATCATACACAGATATATCTTTATCCTATAACAACTGCAAATCTTTAATAAGGGGAGCAAGATAAACATCAATGTCATTCCCAAGTTGCTTAGGCCTTGATATTAGAAGCGATATTATAACATACTTACACTTCATGCATAACCAAGGAGGCAAATTATATATCACTAACAAAACTGGCCATGTGCTATGTTGACTGCTTAGGGTACCAAAAGGATTTATTCCATCCGTGTAGAGACTAAGTCTTATGTTCCTATCTTCCCTTCCAAAAGCCTTGAAAGATTCATCAATTTTTTTCCACTAAGGAGAATTAGTAGGATGTCAAATCATCCCATCTTTCTTCCTCTTCTCTGTATTCCATCTCAAATTCCTTACATCGCTCTTAATCAAAAATAAATGCTTAAACCTTGGTATTATGGGCAGGCACCATAGCACCTTTACACTAGGACCTTTAATCCCCACTTCAAGATCTATCCCATATGGAAGT
This sequence comes from Dysphania ambrosioides, assembly GCA_026401315.1. Classification (NCBI taxonomy): domain Eukaryota; kingdom Viridiplantae; phylum Streptophyta; class Magnoliopsida; order Caryophyllales; family Amaranthaceae; genus Dysphania; species Dysphania ambrosioides. The sequence continues at coordinate 17,253,384 of CM048667.1, forward strand.
TTATAACATAACTGCCTATATTTATGACATGAATAAACTATGCATACTCATTTTGATATAATATGAAATCATTTGGACATATATTAATCTTATTATACTCTAAACCAAGGGAACACATTAACTTCTTTGCTTAGTACATGGATATAGGCAAATTATTTCCCTCTAGAAACATGTCCCCTAATACTTTAAATAAGGTTGTGAAACTTGTATCAGTCCAACCATATTTCGCTTTCAAGTTAAACAACGTTGATATGGTGAACAACTTAGTGTATTTAGTACATCCAGGATACAACGGTTTCTCAGCAACCTCCCACAAATGCTCAAAAGTATGAGGTTGACTATCAAATTAATCCCCAGCCCCTTCAAGAATTTCATCTATTTTATCTTCATCATCGGGGTCATTATCCTTCAATTCATCCTCCCCATCATCTTCCTTCTTGGCATCAACATCTTCACCATCATCATATTCTAATGGCCATAATGGTCTAGCTCAACATGATGAATGGGAATTTTGTTAAAACACGACCCCATGTCATTAGAAGTAGGAACCTTATCATGCCATACCCATACGTGGTATTATTGTCTAAACCCATGCCGGATCATATGGTCCCTCAACTCTCTTATACTACTAACTGTATTCACATTATCGCAATCAACACAAGGGCAACACACCTCATCATCTCTAATGTTATTTAGGTGTTTCAACACTTGTCTACAAAACTCCTCAACTCTATTCATGAACTCCAACGAAGCAAGATTACCATACATCAACTTTTGATCCATAATTTGTGTTATGCCTTATTTGACATGTAAGAGATTAAATAACAATCTAATCAACACTCATTTTATGCATTTATATATATATATATATATATATATATATATATATATATATATGAACCTAAACAATGACCCATAAACACTCACTTTATGGTTTAAGTTAGTAAATTCTCCTAGGAATTTTTGTTCTATGATTTGTAAATTACTACAATTTCTATAAAAAATTTGGTAGAGTTTCCTTTGTAAATCCAACATTTCCCAATTTTGAAAATAGAGTTTCAAACCTGTTTATAAGAATTTACATACAACCACAACCTACACACAATGCCATTTTACATCTAGCTTATCTAAGAATTCATTCAAAGGAATCCAAAATGAACATATACATGCATAATGCAAGGAATACCTTACTTGTAAATTCTAGAGACTTTGAAACATGAAAAGAAAGCAAACTTAAGATTTTCAAACCTAATACACTACTCAATTCATATAAATTGCCTAATTCAATTCCAAATATTATACATACCGATTCATAGACTAACATATTCCAATTCATGAATAACCAATTCATATATTAACATAATCCAATTCTAACTACTATACATACTAATTGATATACATTGCCCCACTCAAACCTTAATAAAACTAATTCATATACATTATATCTAATTCAATTCCATCTATTATACAAAACACTCAATATTCTAACATAATTCAATTCCCAATAGTATACTAACTCAATTCCTAATAATATGAATACTAACATAATTTATTTCCTACTAATACAAATACTAATTGAAATATATTACCTAATACAATACTTATAATTAAAATACCCATAATTCGAACTAACATGAACCTTAATTTGAAGTTTTGAACTCCTTAATATATTTACATTCAGATTTAACAACACCAATCAAATACCCTTGTATGAAATGGATTAAAGAACAAAAAAATCGTACCTATAATGTAGTGGAGAACACGACGAATAAGAGGAATTACAAAGTGCAATAAAAGCGTACGTGGCGTGATTTGGTGGTGTTGGTGGTGGCGTACGTGGCTTGGTGGTAGGGTGTCTTGGTGGTGGTGTAGTTTGGTGCTATTGGTGGTGGCAAGGCTCTTTAATAGCTGTGAGAAGTACGTTTATGCAAGAGGCGGTAATTACTGTGAAATAGATCTGAAATTCTGAAGTAAACTGACCTACGCTCGTGTTTTTTTTAGTTAAACCCAATTAATATAGGGCGAGTTTAGGGAAGACCTGCCGCTAATTGATACACAGGTGTATTAATTAGCGGCGGGTCTTCCCTAAACACGCCGCATTTTGATTATATTTCATTAATTAGCGGTGGTTCCTTTAAAATACGCCACATATTATTAGTACTTTGCGGTTAGTTTGCTTATACGTCGTAAATACATAGCCGCAAATTAAGATATTTCTACTAGTGAGAGACCCCATCTATGGAAAGGCTAACCTTAACCTTTTGGTTCCATTTCTTAGTAGATAAAAAATAGTAGGACAAGCTTATGACCAAATAAACAAGTGCTTGATGGGAGGCAACCCGTTCTTTTCATTCATTTTTAGTCTTGGTTTATTTTTATTTTTTTTAAAAGAAAAATAAAAAATATAGAAAAAAATCAAAAAATCAAAAAATGCAAAAAGTGTGTTGTGTGTTCTTAGGTTCTTTAACTTATTTTTGTGTGATTTTATGTAGGTTCATGGTGTTTTGATTCAAGTAAAAGGCCCTTAATGTTTTCCGAGCATGGATGACACACATTTGAGAGTAGAATTAAAGTACGTGTTGTAAATGGTTTTGAAAATTAGCGCAGCTGCTGAGAAGAGTTGACAAGGCAAGAGACTCAAACAAGTTTGCAGAGAACTTGTTCAAATCCCTTCTCCAAGTCCTATATATTAAAATTGTAAGAGACTCACATGAGTGTGCAGAGGATTCATCTAAGTCCCTTCTCTAGTGTGAAATCCTTCATATTCTGGCAGAGGAGCAAAAAAAGTATAAACGATTGAGGACTCGGACGAGTGTGCAGAAAATCATATGAGTGGCATGTCCTCCAGCTTTATAAAATACGGGTAAGGCCCATGTTTTTCCTTAGTTTATTTTACTCTCCCATTTGCAAATACCTTCAAGCTCTTAAATCCATAATTTCCCTCACACACCATCATACAAATTGAATCCTTCATCACCCATACCCTTTTTCATTCCAAACTCAATCACAGCTCCAAATCCCTCTCTAACTCCTTCAAAACTTCATAAACGACCTTAACTTTCTCAATCTATTTGGGCCAGTTTGGTTTGGTGTTTTTTTTTTTTGAGAAAATAGAGCAAATTTAGAGCATCTATTCACAACATAAAGGGTCTTTCATGGAGTTATTGGTAATTCTAGACCTACATTACACATGGTAAACTATAACCCTATTTTTATTTTATTTTGATCTTTTAATTAGTTGTATACTTGAATTTGAGTCTTCTACATTATCTTGTTTCATATTTTGTGAGTAAAATTTGAATTTTGGTTGTATTGACTATAGTTGATGTTTGGTTGTGATTATGACTTCTTGAGCATTTGAAGTGACTTGTGACGCTATTTTGCCCCTAATATCTCTCTTAGTGTTTCATGGAATTAGCCAACGAATCTAATCCTTACATGTTTATGTGACCAATCGGCTGTTACGGCCTTAGGGGTGGATGATGAGGTTTGATAACTATTCTTGAGGTATAGGTGGGAGTCCCTTTTAGATTTTAATTCACCCACTTGTAGGAACATAACCTATAAGATCCTCATTAACCTTTAATATTAACCGTAGTTCAGCTAACAACAATCCAACGAAGATCTTCTTTCACTATTTTAGCTACAGAATATTGTTTACTTTGGAGGATGTACATGAGGTTATAGATCCCCCTTTTAATAGGATCTTAAACCCCTCACTATCTTAAATTAAAGGAATTATTAAGATAGTGTTTTAAAGAGAGATATCATAGGGTTTACCAACTATGATCCTAGTTGGTCCAAGGTTACTTGCATTAGCCACCTTCTTGTTTACGTGGCCTTTAGGGTTTTAGCTTGGACCCTTTTCTCTAAAGATTCTGGTGGGGAGGTGTGCTCGACCAGAGAGTTGTAATACTTATGGAACTTACTTTCAAATGATGCTAAGACGACTCTTTGGGGAGATAAGTCAATTAGGTATCATTATTAGTGCCCTTCTACTTGGTTTATGGAGTACCTTGCCTCGGTCACTAACGATTGTCATAAAAAATAGTCGTTGCGGACTTGCTAGCCCTACTTGTTCTTTCATGTAATATTGTATTTCAGGTTTCTTTCCTTATGAGGTTATGGGTCTTACACATATCACCCTTTGTATCATACATTCTATGCGATGGATTCGACCTCATCACGGTTAAAACCAAGGTTTTGAGTGGCTTGTGGGTTGGCTTCTTTTGCATGACCTGACACCTTATGCCTTCTTACCTAGAGTGAAACTTCCGCCAATAGCAAGAGTATGTACATGGATCATCCAGTAGGACTTTTAATGGCCACCCCAAATTCTAGAGGGCGCTCCACTTCCAGTAGAGGAAGGGGGCAATGATAAGGATGGTGAAACCCATATGGAGGTGGATATCCCATCAATTGCTAATAATATTACTTAAGTAGTCAATCCTATTCCTTGTAGGCTCAGATGGCGACCCTACAAGCAGATTTCGATCTCCTATGGACCAATTTCAAGCGCAAGAGAGACAACTATGCTGACGTGTCAATCAATGACCTCCTCTTTTTATGACATAAATACTAAATACCACGCTATGAATGAGCCCTATCATGCTATGAGCTCGATATATGCGAGAATGAGGATTAATTACCACACCATGCTAGCGGGAATTCACATGATGAGTGAAGAGATGCACTGGTATTTTTGGGGTGGGCATGGCATCGCTTCCAATTATAATCCTCCTCTACTTGATTAGTACTCCTTCCTTTTCTTATGTCTCTCTAGGACTTTCTTTTGTGTCATATGCTTGTATAGAGGACATTGTATGGTTTGTCTTAGGGGAAGAGATATTATCCATTTCATCATCCATGAGCATTTTATTTTAGTTTCACTTTATGTTTTTGCTTTCTTGTATATAGTTTTCTTAGTTCATATCATTGCATTATATCCCTTATTTGTACATTCAAAGGATTACTCTTTAATGATAATTTATACATACATATGTGTATTTCAAAACATTTTTTGAAAACATTAAAGGGACTATTTTTTAAAATCATGATACCAATGGTCGTTTAGGATTACACTATTTCTCCCCTTTATTTTTTTTTTGTTCCCTTGTGAGGACTTGAGCCTATGGATCGATGGTACTATTTTGGTCTCTTTCTTTTTCTCTTATATTTAGATTCATCCTTTATGGGATTCAAATCTTGGTTTTTTTTGTCGTACATTTGAGACTTTATGGTACATACTCATGGAATGATTGAATTCTCCATTAGAATATAGAGCCAATTTTTTAATCACTTAGGACATTTTCCACAAATTGTTTTTTGTTTCATTCACTCTTAGGACAAGCCCATTGTATTTTTCCCTTTTCTTGACGCCCAACATCTATAGCCTTAAAGTCTCTTCACTAGGTCTGATTTGGAAGGTGTTTTCTGCAATGGTCTGCCACTTAGAATAAGATATGTTGACATATGCATTTATTCGTTCTTAGCTCTAGCATTAGAAAAGAAAAAAAGGAAAGAAGTGTAAAGAATGAGAAGCAAGGATAAACAATAAAAAGAAAAAAAAATTGTTGAGAATGCTCCAAAAGTGATATTTGACTCGTCCCTCAAATTAATGAGCAAAATGGAAAAAAAATGAATCGAGCTAAGAGGGAAAGTGAAGATTAAACCAATATGAGAAAAGAGGCTATTTTAAGTTGTTTATAGGCTATAAGGATGGTTTTGAACCTGATTCTTCAACTCATGTAATGGGATTTTTATTTAGGTTTTGAGCACCATATTTCTAAATATCATCGTCCTACCCTATCTAGCGAAGCATATCCATTCTCGAAAATAATGACCTTTTGAGTTTGTATCATGTTTAGTAGTGGAGAAAAACAAAAAACCAAACCTAGAGAGGACAATCTCACAATGTTGATATATATTGTTAGGTAGAGAGCTCTCAACCTCGTAAGCACATGAGTGGCCTACTTTCCCTATGCTCACCAAGAGTAAGAAATATATGGTATATGAACGAGACTAGCTTGAGATGGCCGAGGGATTATGGATTTTATATAACTTTTCTATGTCTGATGTTTCTTTTTAAGTTTTTTTTGACAAAGTTTTAATAGAATTAAGACATGTGTATTTTCTAAGGGGATGTTATCTCATTTTCCCCATTCATCTCGCTTTTGAATGCTTGGGGACAAGCATTCGTTTAGCTTGAGGGAGTTTGATAAGTCCCAAGCGCATGATTTAAGGATAATTTAGGCACTTTTGCATCTAGTTTAGGTGCATTTTAGTGTAGATTTAGCTAGTTTTAGCTCTTTCTCTTTCATACAATGTAGTCACGGTTATTTTCTATATTTTTTATCTTTTTTAAGAGAAATCCCAGGGTTTTGACACAAGCTCGAGTTTTCGTGAAGCGATCCACGATACCTTGAGAGCGATTATGAAGCAATGCGAGTCTTTAAAGCACAAGGATTATAGACTTGATTGTATAAGAAGAAAATATGTTCAATAAGAGGTAACAAGCGAAATAATAGGAGACTCAGACATGCATGTAGATTACTCATCCAAGTTCCAATGCCCTGAGGATCAGAAAGGAGGAAGAAAGTGCAAACTTTGAGGAAAAAAAGAGACTCAAACGATTGTATAGAGGATCATTTGAGCATGCGCTAGAAATTGAGTTTAGATTCTAATCTCCTAATTCTGATGTTTTGAGAAGGGACTCGGACAAGTGTTCAGTGGACTTGTTCGAATGTGATGTTTTAGGCTTGTTTTCTGCGGTTTTCCTTAATTATGCCCTATGTAAATATAGTTTAATATAGTTAATTTTCTATGTTTTCCAAGAATGTAGAGATAAATAATATTAAGAAATCTTACATTTAGGTATGGATTTTGAGCACTTGTTATGATTTGAAATCTTTCATGCTATTGTTATTTATGATTCTCGCTGGATAATCGATTATTACAAGTATTTTCCTTTCTCTTTTAAATCTCTTTCTTTTATTTTGTTGGTCAATTATGTCTTTAATAATCTGTTGTTATAAAATAAGGGGAAAGTAGAATATTAGAGAGAGATATAGATGGTAATTCTTTGTTCTTATATCTAACTTATTTCAATTTAACTATCTCTACATATATATACATGGTATAAATAATGTAACCTATGTGGATAATCAAGAGTCCATTCATGAAGGGTTATAATATAAACTAATGGCATTTGGGGGTTACAAGGAAGTTAAAAAGATAGCCATATTATTGAGGATGTTATAAGCAATAATGGGCATACACAATTATTATTTTGTAACACTCCCCCTTGGATGCCCATTATCTAAAAGAGATTTAATGCGCTTATATGTTGCCTTATTAAAAAACTTTCTAGAAAAAACTTGGGGGAAAAAACCATGGATAAGGGAAAAAGAGTGTAGCACGCAATTACTCCCCCTCATTATTATATCACTGGAGATCTTTGAGATGACACAACCCAATACGATAAACTAACTTTTTAAATGTTATGGTTGGGAGAGCCTTAGTGAATAAGTCTGCTAAAATCTCACTTGAATGAATCTGCAAAACATTTATATCCCCATTCTTCTAAGGATCATGAGTGAAGAAAAATTTGGGTGAGATGTGCTTTATTCTGTCACCTTTGATGTATCCTTCCTTAAGTTGAACAATATAAGCTGCATTATCCTCATATAGGATTGTCGGTGCCTCTTTCCCATATGATAAACCACAAATTCTTTTAATATATTGAATTATCAACCTTAGTCATACACATTCAGACTAACCTCTTGAATTACCAAAATCTCATAATGATTGGAAGAGGTAGTTGCAATGGTTTGTTTCATGGAACGCCAAGAAATGGCAGTATCACCATATGTGAACACATATCTAGTTTGTGATCGAGCATTATATGGATCAAATAAATAACCTGCATCTGCAAAACCAATTAAGTTTTATTTGGACATCTTAGGGAAAAATAAGCACATATCCTTCGTACCTTGAAGGAACCGAAGTATATGTTTAATCCCATTCCAATGCCTTCGGGTTAGACCTGAACTAAACCTTGCTAATAAATTAATTGAAAATAATATGTTGGGTCATGTATGACTTGCAAGGTACATTAGTGCTCTAATTGCACCAAGGTATGGTACTTCAGGACCAAAAATTTCTTCATCATTTTCCCGAGGTCGGAAAGGATCCTTCTCTACATCAAGGGATCTTAAAACCATAGGGCTGCTCAATGGATGTGATGTATCCATAGAAAATCTTTTAAGAACTTTTTCTATGTATGTTGATTGATGTACAAGGATTTCATTCTCTAGGTGCTCTAGTTATAACCCTAAGCAAAACTTTGTTTTTCTAAGATCTTTCATCTCAAACTCTTTCTTTAAACTATCAAAATTTATCGAAATCTCTTCAGGAGTTCCAATGATATTCAAATCATCAACATACACTGCAATTATAACAAATCCTAATCTAAATTTTTTATAAAAATACATGGGCCGACTAGATCATTCTTATAACCTTCTTTTAACAAATACTCACTTAGACGGTTATACCACCACATACGCCTAGATTGTTTCAATCCATAAGGAGATTTGTTTAATTTAATATAGAAATGTTCTTGAGAACTAGACTTTGCTACTTCTGGTAGCTTAAAACCTTCTGGGAGCTTCATATAAATGTCATTATCTAGTGGGCCATATAAATAAGTTGTGACTTGATGTGCTCATTTTAGAGCACATTTATTACCTCATTTTAGTGTCAAATCTCGTAGTTTTGTATTGGTTTTATGTATATTATGCTTGATTTTACCTTGATCTTGTTTTCGAGTTGTCTTAAGTTCATTTCAGGCACTTTTGATGATTTCAAGGTGAAAGGCAATACATTCGAGCCTTTGACACACGTATCTTAGCTTGGGCAAGTGTTTGAAGTCACTCATGAAGATTTTACGGAGTTCAGAAAAGAGGGAAGTGAAAAGAGGAAAGAATGGTCTCAGATTCGACCAAATCTGAGAGACATTCGACCAAACGGTTTCAGATTCGACCGAATCTGAGACTCATTCGGTCGAATGGATGACTGTCTTCAGAGATCTTGAGCCTTGCCACTGGAAAGGCCGAATGGAACTCATTCGGGCGAATGAGCTTCCATTCGGCCGAATCAACCTGTATATTCGGGCGAATGCTTGACAGGGATCGATTCCTCGAAGCCGAATGGAAGACCATTCGGGCGAATGGTATCACATTTGGCCGAATGAGACATATATTCGGGCGAATGACAGTGTTTTCCTCCGGATCAACTATTTCTTTTTAGGGCCAGCTCCTATGCATTTTAGGTTTTCGTAGGTTTTTCTTAATTTGTTATAAATACCCCCTTCCTCTGATGAGAGGAAGGAGAGCTAGGTTTTATACTTTTATGCACTTTTAGATTTCTTAGCCTCCAAATTCTTTTAGTTTTAGCTTTCGGTTTTCAGTTTTTCTTCAACGCTTTGTAGTTCGATTTCTTTTCGTGGCTATCAAATTGAAGCTTTTATAAGTTTAATTCCTTCCTTTAATCTTAATTCATTGCTTTATTTCATTGCATTCTTAGTTCTAAATTTATCGTTTATTAGTATAATTTCTGATTTTGTTTTCATTCTCGTAAATTCCTCCCATGTTCGTTTCTTTTAATATCTTTATGTCTTTAAGCATGAATATTAGTGAGTAATTCCTTTAGGGGTTTTGATTGGTGAAACCCTAGGAAAGCTATGATCTTTATTGCTTAAGATTGTAGAAACGATGTTAATAAGTAGTTTCGGATTCCGATGCGAATCTTGTCCTGCCACTCCTTTGGAGACATAGGGCGATTATAGGTCGTTCGCGTGATTTATAGGGTCACAAACTTCCTCTCGTATTCTTGGATGTCCATGCTAGTTATTAACAGATTTTCTGTAATCTATCATGTTCGGTTTTGAAAGCTTCATTCCTAGGGTGAATCCAATCTTGTCCCCGTTTTTCTCTACTTGCTTTACTTCGTGATTTATTGTCATCTATTTTCTGCTTATTAGTTTTAATTGAATTTCCAACTCCAACTAGTCCGGTTGTGTTAAAAGTTGAAGTCTTGATATACCTTGTCTTCGTGGTTCGACCCCCTACTCCACTATACTCGTATAGTTTGTAGGTTGGAATAAATTTTGTTTGCATAACCTGTGTTTTAGCTAATGACCTAAAATACCGGTTATCATGACTACATCCATCATAGGAGAATATGTCTCCTCATACTCAATACCAGGTCTTTATGAGAATCCTTGTGCAACTAATTGTGCCTTGTGCCTTACAACTTCACCCTTTTTATTTCTCTTTCACACAAAGACCCATTTATATCCCACTAGCTTTACACCTTCAGGTGTACGGACTATAGGTCCGAATACTTCTCTTTTTCCAAGAGAATTTAACTCTGCTTCAATTGCTTCTTTCCATTTTGGCCATTCTTTGTCTACATTCTTTAATGGATTTTGGTTCACGATCCTCATTAATAACCATAACATCTAATACTACATTGCATGCAAAAATATCATCAATGTCGATTTGATTTCGGTTCCATATAATTCCAGACATGATATAATTTGTTGAAATTTCTTCATTATCAGTACCTGAATTTCTTCTTGTATCATGTCTAAAATCTCTTCTAGAGGCCCTTCGGAAAATTTTTCTTTAATTTGACCATCATCAATCATTACTCCTTTTCTTTTCCGAGGGTTCTTATCTTTGGAACCTATTGGTCTTCCACGTTTCTGACGTGGTTTAGTCTCATTAGCAAATTTATTTTCCGAGACATCTATTTTAAATGGAGCATTTACAACTGGAATATGTGATTTAGTCACTCTTTTGGGGTCAGCAAATGAGTCTGGTCATTGATTGTCTAAACTTTGTAAAATGAATTATCTTTTGAACTTTCAATTTACATTGTTTGGTTCGAGGATCAAGAAAGGATAATGATAATTCATTCCATTTAATTTCCTTTTCCAGCTCTCTTTTTTCTCCCCCTAATGTTGGAAAAAGTGTCTTGTTAAAATGACAATCTACAAAAAGAGGCGTAAATAAATCCCCTGTTGTAGGCTCTAGGTATTTAATTATTGATAAGGATTCAAATCCAACATATATCCCTAACCTCCTTTGAGGACCCATCTTAAAGCGTTATGGTGGAGCTATTTGGGACATAAACCCCACATCCAAAAATTCTTAGATGGGAGATATTTGGTTCCTGACCATAAACCAATTGTAATGGGGAGAACTTGTGATAACTTGTTGGCCTGATGCGAATTAGTGTTGCTGCATGTAATATGGCATGTCCCCATGCAGAAATTGGGAGATTGGATTTCATAAGAAATGGTCTTTGCAATTAACTGAAGACGTTTAATTAATGATTCTACCAAACCGTTTTGTGTATGAACATGTGCTACAGGATGTTCAACACTTATCCCAATGGACATGAAATAATCATTGAAAGCTTGAGAAGTAAATTCACCAACATTATCAACAGGAATAGTCTTAATAGGAGTATCTAGAAAATGCGCCCGTAACTTAATCAATTGGGCAAGTAATCTTGCAAATGCCAGGTTACGAGTTGATAACAAGGACACATGTGACCATCTGTCGATGCATCGATTAAAACCATAAAATATCTAAATGGTCCACATGGGGGATGTATGGGCCCACAAATATCTTCTTGTATATGTTCCATAAAAGTAATTGATTCAAAATTTATCTTAGCTGGTGATGGGTGAATTATCAACTTGCCTTTCGAGCAAGCAGCACATGAAAAATTATTATAAAGAAGTTGTTGTCTCTTTAAAGAATGTCTACATGAATTCTCAATTATTTTTCTAATCATTATTAAACCGGGATGGCCTAACCGATCATGCCAAACAACAAAGTTATCAGGAAACTTCAGGTTTAATATAGCATGAAATTCAATAGCAATGGTTTTTGTGTAGTACAAACCAGTGGAGAATGTAGGGAGTTTCTCCAAAACATGTTTTATGCCTTGAGTTATATTCGTGATTTGAAGAAATTCATTATCTTCTTCATTGATTGTCTCAATATGATAACCATTATTGCGAATATCCTTAAAACTCAATAAATTTCTTTGAGACATTGGGGAGTATAAGGCATCAATTATTTTAATTTTAGTTTCCAAGGCAATTTTATGTTGGCTCTTTCGGAGCCTTCAATGATATTTGTACTACCTGATATGGTACTCACATTAACTCTTTTCATCATCAAATGAGAGAATTATTTTTTAATTTTTAAGTATTGTATAAGTAGTTGCACTGTCAGCAAGACATAATTCTTCACCATTCATAACAAATTGAACTTGAGTAGTATCCATGTTCTTCGTGAAATAAAATACATGTCAAAAATTAAGCATAAAATTAATGATGATAAAATAATAAATCAATAAAAAAACGCAAATAGTTCATAAATTCATAAAGCATAAAAAGTCTTTATTACAACCATAGAAATTAACATAAGTAAATCACTAGGTTAAGTCTAATACTTAAGGCTGACACAAATAGATATAAATTTAATTATTTCCTACTGAGTTATTGAAGAAATCAGCAACTTCTAAATGGGTTGTATTTCCAAAATCAAAATTATTTCTTTCCGGGAAAATAAGGAAATCAAATACTTCTAAATGATTTGCGTTGCTAAAATCAAAATCACCTTTACTTCAAGAACAAGGTTTGCCTCAACTTTCTTTCCTTTCTTCAATGATTCTTGGTAAAGTTCAACGAGATGCTTTGGAGTTCTACAAACCCGAGTCCAATGGCTTTTTTACTCCACAACGGTAGTATATATTGGTCTCACTTCTTTCTTTTATCATCCCTATGTTCCCACTTTTGATGAGAAATGAGTTTTTGAAATGACCTGCACAACCTCTACCATATCCATGCTCACAATCACGACTGTGCCATTGGCCACTATCGCCACCTCTACCTCGACCACCACTACTAGAATGGTCTCTGTTTTTAGTTTCTTTCCCATTATGGGTTGTCACATTTGCTTCAAGAAATGGAGTAGAGCTAGTAGGGCGTGATTCATGATTTTTCAATAATAGCTCTTTATTTTGCTCAGCTACAAGAAGACAAGATATTAATTCACAATATTTTTGAAATCCTTTTTCTCTATATTGTATTTGTAGAACAATATTATTTGCATGGAAAGTGGAGTATTTCTTTTCAATCATTTCTACATCAATAATATATTTTCTCCACATAATTTCAATTGAGAAGTTATTTTGAACATAGATTTAAATCTTGCAATCTTAAATTCAACCAATCATATGCCTTTAGCCTTATCTTAAGGTGTTGCCTCATTCGCCTCTTTGATTGTTTCACCAAGCCCTTTAGCTTCTAGGTGTATTTCAGCATCTAACACCCATGATAATTAATTCTTTCTAGTAATATTAAGGGCCACGAATTCAAATTTGGCAAGGTTTGATATATTTCACTATAAAATAATATTTTCAAGATAAGTATACATAAATAGTATCCAAAAATATATACTAAACCTTATTAGCCAAATTAACAACATGATAGTGAATATGATTATGAAAAATTGTAGCAATAATATTTAATACTTATAAATTATAATTAGCATAAATATTACATAAGCATACATGTAGGCAGATAACACAACATGTATATATAAATTTAATAAGGAGTATAAAAACATAGATTACACATACCTTAGTCATATAAGACATCACAAAAAGTAAATAAAAATATCTAAAGAACACTAAAAAAACTATACACACAATATTGTTAAAAAAAAAAAATAACTAACGCTAAACACAATGCATACAAAATGCTATACAAAATGCATGTGTAATAGAGTTTGACATAAATGTTTGTTGTCTTATAGAAATGGAAGAAAATCAACACTATTAATCATCATTGTAGAGCACTATTACGCAATAGAATACAAAAAAAATATCTAGTTAAAACTTTGCAAATAACAAATCATCATGATGTTACACAGAGAGTAATATGCTCATCTATTATGACTTAAAAAATTTTATTTAATATTATTATAATCGTTATAGGCAAAGATCACACTTACATGATGATATACGATTCTCGGTAAATGTTTAGTAATCCTACTCAGTTGGCTAGCAATGGTGCTGATAACGTGTTATAAAATAAGGGGAAAGGAGAATATTAGAGAGAGATGTAGATGGTAATTCTTTGTTCTTATATCTAACTTATTTCAATTTAACCATCTATACATATATATACATAGTATAAATAATGTAACCTATGTGGACAATCAAGAGTCCATTCATGAAGGGTTATAATATGAACTAATGGCATATAGGGTTACAAGGAAGTTAAAAAGATAGTCATATTATTGAGGATGTTACAAGCAATAATGGACATACACAATTATTATTTTGTAACATTTGTATTGTTTTTATGATTGATATGAGTGAGTACTTCCTTAACCTAGGGTATTGATGAACAATAATATGAATTGATTATAGGCATATTCCTTATACCAAAATCTATAATATTTATGCAATTTCTTTAACATAGGGTTTGCTTTAAACGCATTAAAAGACTAGATGTAGTCAAATTGATGATATGGATTAGGTTCATAATGAAATGTAATTCACAATCTACCTTATAAATCCTATTTTAAGGTATAAGTGCCATCATGAAGGTAGATGTCATAAACATATATTAATACTTAATAATTTCGTACTTAATGTATTTCTATGCATAATTCCATAAAAGTAGGTTTAATTACATTAAAGGGAATCTATTCATACTCGGAAGAGGTCCTTAGTAGTGATTAGGGAGAATTTTTATTAGGAATAGTCTAATAATTTGAGTTTGGTCGAGAGCGTTATTCTATATTAGTTTGTATTAGTGTGGATTCATTTTCCTAGGTGTTTTTACCCATTTGCTTATAACCACTTTAATTATTGTTCGTTAGAAGTAGTTTTAGAATACAATTATTATTCCTTTTGCTAGTAAAACTTAAAGTAAATCTAGCTTATTGATCCGTCAGTTTCTTGGGATTCGACCCTACTTACCCAATCTACACTAGTTAAGGAAATAAGGAATTTTTGATAGATTTACCACAGCCTCGTCAACATGCTTAATTAACAAGATTTCCTACAAAATCGACTTTAACGAAAATTGCTCGAAGTATTAATGTGAAAACATAGGGTTAAGCACTAAACATCTCTGACACCAAGCACCATAGAGGCATCCTCAGGGTTCAGAGCATCCCCAAAACCGCTCCTAGTTCATCGTAGCCTCAAAAGTAGTTGAACAAAAGATGCTTTTAGGCCATCTAACACTTAGCATAGGCACTAGATGTCCATGGCTGTCGTTGGATGCTCAAACTTAGCATCTACCGTTTAGATAACGCTCTTTTTTGCCTATAAATACCCAAAAATTTTATGAGCAAAAGGTCCAAAAATTTTCAAATCTTAAGCAATGTTATTTTGTCAAAAAATTCAAAATACACTCAAATATTTTGAGTAATATATGAAAGTAAATGTTAGTGTGTTAGATGTTGAGTGTATCTTAATACAAATAAGAGTTGAGTGCTATATAATGAACGGTTGATATTAAATATATTTTTTTAAAATTTAATTATTATTCACGTTTTAAATTACTTCACAATTCTTAGACTTGTTATGAAACCTAATAATTAGACCTATTTATAATAATTTTTATAAAATGTTATTTTATGTTATATTCTTGAGTTTGATCAAATTAATGATTTATATATCTCAGTGCATTCAATACTTATCTTGCTCATAAGGATTAATCTTATCCCTACCTTCAACTAAGATGAAATCTTATCTATAAGTCTAATTCTAACTGAGCATATTTATTTTACTACGCTTTTTATTTTGTAAATATCTCCCTAGTTATTGGATATATAGACTAAAAAATAATAATAATCTAATGTAAATGGGTCTATATATATATATATATATATATATATATATATATATATATATATATATATATATATATATATATATATATATATATATATATATATAACCGGAAATATCATAGTCATTGCCATAATATGAATAAAATGGATATGGGACAATTTTGTGGAAAACCTTTATATAGAAAGGAGACAAAACTTTTTAAAACAAAAGGAGTAATAATTAAATATGTTTTATCAAGCTAAACAAACAAAATATATTCAAAATTCTTAAAAGAGCATAATCTTGTAGGACTAGAATTTTGTTGAATTGCAATATAATATATGGATCATATGATCAAACATAGCTTAATTGCAAAAATACAATATATGATATCAATATGAAAAGTGAACGGCTTATTAGAGATTTGTGAACCATTTTTTTTATTATATTTTATTTAATCCATCATCTTAATATGAATTTATCATATTACGAACACATGCGGCTATTGCTTTTGTTTGTGTAATGCTTAATATAAAGATCTAAATAATTTAATTGAAGTGTTTATCTTATAATTTTTAATATTTATCTTATTTTTAAAAAATGAGTATATATCTCGTGTTTCGATATTTTTTTCAATTCCAAAATAAATCATAGACATGTAATCTCATTGGCTTAATTTATTTTCTTGGTTATGTAGCGCTCTAAAATCTCATAGAATATACATTCTATAGTTATATATATTAGATTTTAAAATATTAATATCTATACTTTTTACTAACAGATAAAAAAATGAAGGTCAAAGTTGTACATTGTCATACGTGTGCGGGTTAAATTACTCACCTCTTTATCTAGACCAACTTTTATATTATTTAATTATTATTATTCATAATTTATTATATCTATTATACTCTATTTATTTTCTTTCATTCTTCCTATTTGAAATTGAGAGGGAGTAAAACAAATATTGCAGAAGAGTAAGATTTTTACATATTTTCACGAGTAAAATAAATAAAAATATATAAATAGATGCCTTTCCTACCCACAATAAGAAGATTGAAAACATAATCTATTAGTAACTGATTAATTTTTTTTATAGTGATAGAATATATTCAATCAATATAATAATATGGATGGCTAAAATAATTGAAAAGGAGGACAAGGGCTATTATAAACTAAGGTATTTGCGTTCAAAAATGTAGGCAAAATATGAAAATGCTCAAATCAGGAAGAAATTTACGAATTTACAGATAAAAATATATGAAAGAATTAAAGAGAATGAAGAAACTACTTGATATAAACCATTATACCCTTGAGATTCAACTAAGCTATTAAATAATTTGAACATTATAACAATTTTATTAAGTTTAAAAATTGAATTCATATTTTATGCAATTATATGGGCATTGCTAAAACGGCTAGACCAATATAATCTAAGTAATAATGATGCAAAAGTCAAATTTCATGAAAAGATAACAAGAAGAGAACAAATTAATGTCGTAAATATAAATGGCAATGGATAGGAGTCAGAGCTGATCCAACAAAATTCGATCTGATCCAACAAGTTTACGGACCTTAATTTTGGATCCGAATCCGACTCCGACTCCGAATTCGCAAACTCTGACTCTGACTCCGATCCGTCGAACCCCCGAATCCAATCCGATCCATCATATCTCTGAGTCCGATCCGTCGGACCTTCGAATTCGATCGAAAATATAATATTTTCTTACTTTTTTTTGTTAATTTCATTACTAATACTATATTCATTTATAATATATAAATTAAATTAAAATTTCTTTACAACACAAGCAAATATCATGATTTTTATTTATTTATTTATTTTGGGTTATTATATGTGGACTTTTTTTTTAATACTAGCCTTGATACTATACTTATTCAGATTGGACTATCGGACTCAGATGCAATCGGGTCGGATGTAATATAATTATCGAATTCTACCCATCTCTTATTCGGAGTCGGAGTTTTTTTTATTGGATTCGGAATCGGAGTTTTTTTAAACAAGTTTGGAGCGGATATTTTTTTTAAATCAAATTGGACTCAATTCATATTAAATTGTCACCCTCGGTTATAAAACAGCTAGTAACAAAGGGTGGCAAAATATGAAACAAAAAGAGATGAAAAATGAGTTGAAACGGTGGAGTGTCTGTCCTTTCCCGATAAGACCGGTGGTTGCTCAAATCAGGAAAGCTTTACTCTTAGGTCATTGAACCTCGAGCACACCCCCTTTCCTCCCTTCAAATACTACCACACCCATTACTGTTCACAAATTATCCAGCACCCCAAATAAAATATAATAAAATATAATACAACCCATCCAAGTATCCGACACATCAAAACATTCAACTATCAAACCCTATTTTTCTCCTTCTCCACATCTTTTTTCATAACTGAATTAACTGATTTCTTCCTCTTTTTTGTAATGCGTTACCGTTCTCATTTTTAATCCCAATTTTCCTGTAACTAAACGGAGCATAAGTTGAGCTAAGAAGTGATAGAGCAGAGGTTCTAGATCCAAGAGTATTAATACAGGTATATACTTAGTTATTGTTTGAAAGAGGTATATACTTAGTTATTGTTTGAAAGCTAAGCAAGGTAATAAAATTGTAAACGCCATTTGAATGTGGTGAGTGAAGCAGCCAACTTTCCTATGAATGATGAAAGTGAGTTTCAGAAAGACGGTAGGGGGGGGAGGGAAAATAGGCTTTTCTTGGGGTACAGCTTTTTCGAGAGTATAAAAAGTCTTTGGTTTTAGTTATGTGTATAACTATAAACTATGGCAGATCTAAACTTATTCCAGCTCACTTGTCCAGTTGGTTGTACTAAGTAAGCTATGCCTAGGCCTAAACTAACCACCCCTCATTATAGCTTTGTAGTACTACTTGACTAAGCTACTTGTACTATTACAACATACTATTTTACTATTGTTAATTTAGCATCTGGTGCCTCTTTTTTATTACTTTTCAAAAATTTTAGTCTTGAAATTATTGGAGTAAAATATAGGTGACACATCTTTCGCATATAGTACAAGTTCTCACACTATTACTCTAATAAAATTTTATATTATTATACAAAATTAATAGAAATATATCAAATTTAAAACCTTGTTTTATCGAACAACTTATACATGCCCGAAACCACGCGAGGATACATACTAGTTTAATACAGGGAACTCGGTAACCGGGATATGAACAACCTTGTCTACGAAACGTAAACCCGATGGGGGAAGTGCATGTGGTTAGTGGTTTTGCTTTTTGTTAGATGTTATTGTTACTGTGAAACTAAAGAGTGCTTTAAAGAGGACAAGAGAGGCTACGTTGCTTCTGCTTACTGTAGCAGTGTTTCAGCAATTTTAAGCATTACACACTGAATTTCCGAAGCGTGATAAAAGCGAATTTAATTTATTTTTTTGTTGCAGAAAAAGCCACTATTACTCTGATACATCGTCATCAATGCACAGGACATAAACTCATAATAGCAGCCTCAAAAAATCTAAAAATCCTTTCCAAAAAAAATAAAATAAAATAAATAAACTCATAATTTTTGAGTTTTTTTTAACTTTATTGTTCACACTTCTGACAGGTGGGGGAAAGTAAGAAGGTGAGAGTAAGAGAAAAAAAAGGGGAGTGTTATCTTGTGGTTATTATGAAAGTGGAATGGTATGGAGGTGGACGAGATTCAGAGTTCGCAACCAGCTTGCAAGTACTCGCGGTTTAACTCGAATGGAAGAGTCGATTCATCAAAGATAGCTGGGGAAGGAGGAGAGGGTGGTAGTGGTGGGCACAACAACGGTCGAGGAGATGAAGTAGAACAGGAGGACCTTAGCCGAGCTGTTGTACCCACCACTACTACAACCTCCAGCACCTCTACTGCGATTGCTGTAACGGATAACGGCAGCAGCGGAGGGGTTGGGGTTGATATGATGGTTGGGAGTAGTACCAGATTTGGGAGGCAGTGGCAGCATTCATCTAGGATAATTAGGGTTTCGAGGGCTAGTGGTGGGAAGGACAGGCATAGTAAAGTGTGGACAGCGAAAGGGCCGAGGGACCGTCGTGTCCGACTTTCGGTCACGACGGCGATACAATTTTATGATCTGCAGGATAGGTTGGGGTATGACCAGCCGAGTAAAGCTGTGGAGTGGCTGATTAAAGCGGCTGCTGATGCTATCAACGAGCTTCCGTCTTTGAATACTAGTAGTTTTCCGCCTGAGACGCCGAGGCAGCTGAATGATGAGCGGAAGCCTGATGCAGATATGGATGGGGACACAACTTTTGGTCAGAACCAGCAACAACAGAAGTCAGGTTGTAGCAACAATTCGGAGACAAGTAAAGGATCTGGGCTGTCGCTTTGTCGGTCTGAGATCCGAGTTAAGGCAAGGGAAAGAGCGAGGGAGCGGACTGCTAAAGATAAGGAGAGAGATGGCGAACCATCAAGGGTTAGTGTTGCTTCCCATCAGCATCCGCAGCACCAGCCTAATGTAAGCTCCATGGATCAACCATCTTCCTTCACCCAGCTATTGACAGCAGGAATGAGCAATCTGAATGAGAGTACAGCAGCAGTGAGTTCGAGCCCTTCGCCGCATCATCATGTAGATGCGGAGGTGGGGCTATTTCACAAACATTCTAGAGGTGGGAATAGCAGCAATCAGTGGTTGTCATCAGCTTCCAGTACCACTCCAATGGCAGACTATTTCGGGACCGGACTCATGGGCCTATCCTCGTCTCGAGCAGGCCAAATCCAGCTCGGGAACAGCCCATCATCACTCCCCCAAGTGATGACTATTGCATCCTTTGGTGGGTCAGAAAGCCAGCACCAGTCTCAGTCTCAGCATGATCAGCTTCACCACCATCCGCATTTTCCCTTCTTAGCCGACCAACACCTCATACAAGTCGCAAACGCGGCTGCGTCAACCGGAGCGAGTGGGGGTAGTGGGAACGATTATAACCTGAACTTTAGTATCTCCTCATCTTCCACTCCTACTTCCACCCTTGCTGCTGGTTTCAACAATAGGGGGACCCTTCAGTCCAATTCTCAGTCTCTGTTGCCTTACCTCCAAAGGTTCTCTACCACAGACGGGTCATGCTTGCCCTTCTTCCTAAGTAATGCCACAGTTTCTACTGCTTCACCATCCACTATTGAAAACCACAATCACCACCACCAACAGTTTCAGCCACCGGGGTTGCAGCTCTATTACGGTAATGGAAATCGGCAATCAGACCAGAAGGGGAAAGGAAAGAACTGAAATTTTTTCTCAAAATCACATTCAGTTTGTAAGTTCATCCATTCCTTTCCTTATCTTTTTCATTCTGATATCTTACTGTTTTCATTATATTCAAGTTTTACTAGTATGCGTGCTTTCTTGTTTGAATGATCATCTTTTTATCCAACTTCCAAATGTGGGCCTGCTCTTTCGCTTCTTGGTATGATAAGATACTTCAAAAGTCGCTTGCATTACATTTTGGAGTGACGGAGTTACAGATTTATAGTACTGTGAAAAATAAATGCTTAGCTTTCTCGGTAATCATTTAAATAAAATAAACCATCTTGTAAGTAGTGGCGTGTATGAAGTAAATGTTATATCAAAGTAAAATATGCTTATTGTTATATATCCTATAGTTTGTCTTTTGTGATTTATATGCATGGATCTTAGTGAATAGGAATCTACTGGTTGTCTGGGATTTTTATATTTTCTTGCTGAATTGTCATCCTAGAATAAGAAGGGAGGTAACAGGTGTTGATGATCCACCTCATGAGCCAAAATACCTTTACAGAGATGCACAGAAGATATGGGATTCCATGAGTGGTATGTTTACTTGGGATTTAGGAACCCAATGGCTATATGCTCCCCATTTGAACTCTTGTCTGAAAAACCATGTTTGTCTTCACTGCTCTCATGGCTATACATGTTTTTAATTCATTGGCTAGTTGGTATCAACACCTTCTAGATGGATGGTTAATAGGGCCGTTCGGGTCGGATTTAATTAGGTTTTTGTCCTTAGATAATTTAGCTAATATTTTGTTATCGGACATCTATTGAAAATATTGAGGTAAGAATTTTGTCTTTCCTCTAACCTTACTTAAAGGGTGTGATAGGAATTATTTGTTTTATCTGTAATTTGTCTAAATATGTTTTTTCTTGCTAACGTATATTGAGTACTATTATTAATATTTTAAATAGTTTTGGGAAAATAATAGCGTTATAAAATATTAATACGAAATACTTGTCAATTATATATACGTAGGTATGACCTTTTTTTTTACATCCCGAAAACAAACATTAAGAGTACACTCTTTTTTTATAGGACTAAAGTGTAATAAATCTTACGTAATTGTTTAATTTTAATAGTAAAAATAAGTGCACTTTAGTGCTACATGCTCTTAATAAATGACAACGCTTATTTGTGACATGAAACTAAAATTCTGAATGTAGAATCTTTAAAAATGATTTTAAATCATGAATGAACAATTTAGCTAGTATAAAGATTAATTATTATCTAATATATATAGAGAGAGAGGGAGGGAGGGAGAGAGAGAACCATTTTTTATTCTTATAATAATTATTTTTTTTACGTTAAATTTCTAGTGTTGAATCTTATTATTTAAAGGGTCAATATATCTTTTATTCTTCTTATTTTAAGCACTCTTCTTATTGGTTTCCTCCTCAAAATATATATATATATATATATATATATATATATATATATATATATATATATATATATATATATATAGTTACAGTTGTAAGTCTTGTACTTTATGAATAATTAGTCATGAAGAATGCATCTCATAAGAATGCCACAATTTATATTTATTTTAATTTGCTTCCTTTATTAGCATGGTTCGTTAATCTTGGAACAGTTAGAAAGAGGCGACTGTCACTTGATGTTCTTTCCTATGACCTCCACCATGTAAGTTTTGATACAGCAACCAATTGCTAATTTATTCTCGATTGTGTGGATGAGTAAGAACCTTTAAAAATCAAATCTTTATAACCTAAGTTAAAGACCAAAAATTTAATATCATGACACCCTTTGTTGAAGCTTAACACCTTTCCTTGATTCTCTTTTTAGTCTTTATACTGTTTTACTCTTTATCTTAAGATTTCTTTACCCCCACCATTCCCCTACGGTTCCTACAATCTTAGCCTTTCATTATCAATTCAGGAATGTGAAAATTTTCTTTCTTAAATTGATGGAAAAAAACAAAAAAACAAAAAAATACTTTGTAGTTCTTTTGTTTGTCATTAGTTTTAATGGCACAATTTAAAAGAAGGATGAGCTGGAGAGGAAAAAGTAAGCATTGGATATGTGTGTCTGGAGTTCAAATAGAGAAATAGCAGAGATATAGCGTATTTCAACTAAAATATGGATCAAATAAATTGATGCTGGCCAAAGATAAAAATGACATAAATAAATAGGAATGCATATAATATATAAATTGGAATCTAATTTGATTGTGATGGGGGAAAAATGAGGAGAAAAACTTAACGGTAAAAAAAATTTGGAATCAACGTTCTTAAAATTCTCGAAATGGACAAGGATGTAAATTGCATGTAGTGGCAGGATAGCTTGTTCATTGGTGACTTGGAGTAGTGATCGAATATAATAAACTAGTTCCATCTTGGTCTAATAATACGAATCAAACCTAAAAGGTATACCTTAATTCTGCATTGGAAATGATTATGCTTAGGGCTAGGGCATAGGTGTGTTGAGAGCATTGGCGAATTAAAAAGCCTTAAAATAATTAAGAGGCATGGTGCTTTTGCGCCTTGAGAATGATGTTGCACCCATATGCCTTGCCGCTCATGCACAACATTGTTTGGACTTTTGAGTTTTTGGCAATATTGTAAACTTAAGCTCCCTCAATAAAAAGTTACTAGACCAAGTAAACGAGTAGACAACCAATACATTTATAAGTCTCACCGATGCTCAAGATTTTCTGTCTATTGAGTCACAATCGATAATCAAATATGTAATAAACTTTTTTTTATCAAACAATCAAATAAAAATATTAAAAAATACATTCTATTTATCTTTTGGTCGATTAGTAAATTATTTGATGCACTAGGATATAAGCCAGATTCACCGCCGCTAATACTCATGTCAAACCGGCGAGAAAGAATACAACCTTATCTTGCACAAATCCACGTTCTTACTCTGTCTGAATTTAGTACGCTTAATTCTTTAAGATTTACTCATGGGATACCAAGTGAAATTTATGCCCATTAAGATGAGTGGGCCACGTTATATTAGAGCTCGGCTATCACTTTACAAATGTGCTAGACATACTAAGCGAGAAATGAGAACTTTAATTAGGCATACACGTTATATTAGAGCTCGGCTATCACTTTACAAATGTGCTAGACATACTAAGCGAGAAATGAGAACTCTAATTAGGGATACACGGAGTATGTAAGCATTTTTATTGGATGAAATATGGACATTTGTATTGATGAGGAGTTGTGGTCAACAAAGACGTTTCCATTGGTGTGGGTATGACAGCAAATTTTGGTACTAGGAATAAATTGAGATATTAATTTCACTAACTTGTGAGAGAAGTGTATTTATATATCATTTGGGGTCCTTGATTGGCATTGTTGTTCAGCTATATAGAGTTTAGGGGTTATCAATCATCTCCTTTGATGTAGGTTACATTGAACAAACTATTTTTTGGACTACTACCATGCAATATCATACAACAAAGAGGAGTAAGGACAAAACGGATACATTCTCATAGACTTAGTTATTGTATCAATGTCATTTGCACAAATCTTTTAAGAAATATTTCTAATTTATACCTGATATAAATTATATATGAATACTGTATCAGATATAGAAATACTTAAAATATAAATATACAGAAAATATGAAATTACAAAAATATCCCTTAATATTTTAGAAATTTCTCAATCTCTAAATGCGTTTTTTAGGGACTCTTGATCCCTCTCCCTTGTCTGTTTAGCTTTGATATTTCTCGTTTTCCTTAAACAATATTATGTCTCTTCCCTGAGTGTACTGTTGCTACATTGCTGTAGCAAAAGTTGTGTCATGGTTGATAAACTCTACCCTGTTCATATTTTGGACTACTGTTCTACCTGCCTTTTCAATGTCTCTTGCCGTTTGTAATATTCATTTTCACCCAATACTAACTAATCAGTGCTGTTTTGCTGGCTTTTCTTAAACCGGCCTTCTGCCACTGATACTTCTAACTCCACCATTCAATAATTAGTGTCACTTCCTTGGCTTTTGTCAATCTTGATGGATCATGGATACAACTATTGCATTTACTATCTTCCTTACTTTTCATGATTAATGAATTGCTTTTACCCCCAACGTGTCTATTTTAGGATGTACTCCTTTTTGTCGAGCTTTTCCTATTGAGTTGGTAGTTTTTCCATCTCCTCATCTATCTACTAACCATCCACCAGGGGCCTGCCTCCATTAGGCTTTACTAGTACTTGGGTCTATTCAAATGGAGAGGTTTCATTAAGGGTTATTGACCAACCCATTTGTAAAAGGAACAAATCATTTATGTGCTTAATTGGGTTGGTTTATTAAAGAATTATATTTTATTATGTTTTTAACGAGATAAGTCGAGTTAATAATGGACTAATAATTTTTAAGTCTTATAAATACTATAAGGTAATATAAGATATTCACTTATTTGCAAATAGTCTATTGCCAAAGATTAAAGAGATATTAGCAGTTTATCATCCTCTATAGATAGAACTATATTCTTTTTGGATCTGTCTGGTCCGACTCGGCTCGTTTTGTATCTTATTTGAGCCGGCCTGAATCAGCCTTTTTTACATCTTCTTTGACCTAACTCGGTTGACTCTTTTAACATATGACTCATTTTAATTTTAATTTGATCCAATGCATAGATTTACTTAGGTCCTCAGTCTCCTCGACATACATTACTTTTTGCTGGAGACCTTATTTTGGTGAGATCATCCATAGAGCCCGTGGAGAGGGAAAAAGGACGGAAATCACCTTCCCTCTTGATGTTGGATTAGAGTGAACTTAAAAGACTTTGGGTATCCTTTTCAAACTGTTTTTTAAGTTTTTCTTTATAAAATTCCAAGGACAAAAGTAGCTATATTTAGTCACTAAACTCATAGTTTCTCATAAACCAACGGCATCAAAAGAGATTTTATATTTCTCTTTTATGCCGTCAAGCCTTTGTACTTAAGACATTGCAGTTAGTATTTAGTTAAGACTTAAGAAGTTAACCTTCAAGTCTAAATATAATCTGTAACTTTAAGTTCAAATTGCTCACTACCAAGTTTGAAATTAAATTAAATGACCTATAAACTCTATTATGCATACGAAAAGGAAGAAGCTAGCCAGCTATTGATATTCTTGAGCACAAAAACATGCCCTCTATATTATCTCTAGCTTACTTTACACAACTTAAATAATGTTACTAAAACGGGAATGACATTCTGTTGTCCCCTTTGTTGTCTAAGAATGTTTTTCTCAATCTAGTCTAAACAAGTCTAACCATTACATTAAAAAAATACGTACTTTAGTTTACTTGAAAAAATAGGACAGTGATTACTGCAATTCACATGGAATGATGAGGCTGGCAATTTGTGTATGTTTTGGTGGGTAAAGCAATGTCTCATATTACAAAAGAATCTCCGTATGCCTCGAAGATAGATTATTGCTAATACATATTCCTTTTTAAGGCTTCTATCATGAAACCATTCTATGTTTACAAGGACATTTGGTAAGATATCATGAAGTATATACCAAATTAAGATTGGGAGGAGTTATATATATATATATATATATATATATATATATATATATATATATATATATATATATATATATATATATTATAAGTTAAAACGAGAAGAATGTTTAAAATAAGAAGAATGAAAAGACATCTTGGTCATTCATCTCTTAGATTCAACGCATGATATTTTATAGTGACATTTTTTTAACTTATAGTGACCAAACAATTTTTTTACTTAAAATAACCCGTTTTATCGTTATAGTGACACTTTACATTGTTATAGTAACTTTTCTTTTGACGTAAAATCTATGCGTTAGATCTTACTCTTTTAAGTCAAAATTTTTTCTTATCCTTCTCATTTTAAGCACTTTTCTCATTGAATTCTTCCTAGATAAGTATAAGGTATATGACGATGCGGATAGATGTTAATATGCCCAAGGAAGTGAAAATGAAGAGTAGAGGTCACTTATTGGATAACTAATTTCTACATGTCACTATAAAATATTGAAGCTGGGCATCCTATATCTTTGTGGATTGTCCCAATACTTGTGAATATGTCAAAATCAAAGGATGAGAACATTAAGCAAAAATAAATCAGTTGACTAGTATAACACTCTCTGACCAAGTTGGGAGGAGATTAACCACATAAATTCTGAAGTAGAAACATTGAACTTTTTACATGTGTGAACAAGATGATGATTGAATGTCATTAATGTGATTGCGGATTTGGAATGTGACTGTAGTGGATCCTATCCCCTTAAGAATAGTGAAATCATGTATTGTCTTTGTCTGTTTCTTTTTTTATTTTATTTTTATTTTGTCTTGTCCCGTGGTGCATAGTTGCCTAGTCCCACAATTTTTAATTATTTACACAATTTAAATAGAGTATATAAAATTATTTTTTTAATTTTTAATCGGGAGATTAACGGGATCAAATGTTATAGTAATGGGAGTGAAGTCGATCATCAAGTGGTTTAATCATTAAAAAAATAAAGTAATCTTTTAAGAACAATCTAAAATGGAATACGAAACAACTATTTTAGAGGCGGATAAAGTAAGATATATCTTGATTTTATTTTTGAAAGTATTAATAGTAATTAGTATTGTTTAGGTACTTTTTTATGATAAATTTATTCTGGACAAAATAAATCAGTCATTTTTTTAAACATTTGAAAAGACTTGACCTTAATTAATTATATCACTCTTTTGCCACAAATAAAAACAAAAATTTTATGCTATACTACGCAATTATATAAATCTTGATTTTTTGCTTACCTAGTTGTGAAGTATCAAGTTTTTGGTGAGAATCCATAATGATTTTTTTTAGTATTTAAAAGTATACTAGTAATCAGGAACTCAGACAATTCAAACTAACCCAAACAATGCTTTGAATACAAATAAAGAAGCACCAGTATGCACCATTGAGTTTTGAAACAAATGATAGTCTTGGTGAGTTATTGGGTATTTCTCCAATGATTTTTTAGTGGAGCCACATGGAGTCAAGGGCCTTACTCTATGAGAGAAAGGTAAGAAATGACAGGTCCTGACCTAAAGCAAAAGAACTGATACCTGAGCTATTTAGGTGTTGGGATGGGACAAGGTTGGGTGTTTAGAAGTTGACCATAATAAACATCTACTGAGTATTTTATTATTTTGGTAATAAGAGGCGTTGTAATACTTTTTGGTATCAAATCCCTAAAATTCAAAAAGCTCGTAACAACTCTTTTGGATGAGGTTGGAAGGATTGAATGAAAATTATTATTTTAACCATTAATCATCTTACTCTAAACTTCCTCATTATTTAAAAAACATTGAAAATAATTGAGAATTCAACAATCCACCGTGGAAAGATTTCGTATGCATAGAGGATAAAATAAAATTATTGTATGATCGACAAAAGTTCCTATTCGATACAATAATTGTAATCTCTATAACAAAATATATCACGATTTTAGTTGATAAATAATGAGATACAATAAGGAGAATTTATTCTTTATTTTGTAAACTTGGATATTGTTACTTAAATATTAAATATCTAACTTGTGATAAATTTGTCATATGAATCTACATTATTAACAAATAAATATTTATCAATAAATTGGAATGCTTTTTTCTTTTTGGTCTTTATAGTAATGCAATAGCTAACAACAAATAATTAATTATAAAAAACCTTCACATAAACTGCTAATGCAAACACTTAGTCTGAACAACTTATATAAATATGTATTCAATACATCTAGTAATATAGCTATAACTAACAACTAGTAACTAGTAACTAGTAACTAGTAACTAGTAACTAGTAACCAAATAGAGTCTTTGTTGACTTGTCACAGATGAATGTTCACTACTAAACACCTAGTGCCTTGAAATTTTGTCCCTTTACTTAGATTTATAGAGGATCACAATGAGTAAATAAAACATTATTTATATTAGTTATAAGAAAAAGAAATAATGAATATGCTTGCTATTTAGCGTTAAGCATGCTCACATGGCCACTTCTGTGATGTAAGGTGTGTAATTCTGATGCCACTTGAAGCTTTTCATTGCAAGTCATTTGCTAGAAATGTAAGAAAATAGTAATATGGGACTGTATTGCTTTGCTAGAAACACATAGAAGAATTGCATTGCTTGATCCCATAACTTAAGTTTATTTTTCTAGTGTAGTGGAAATGTGTAATCCAGTGCATTTTCTGCTGGTTAGTCATCACAAATTTGTCAAGATTTATGACTCTGCATGTGATCTTGCAACGTTGAAAAGGGAAATATGATGTGATTTAGGTCATCATGTCCTTTGGGATACAATAGGTTGGTGCTTATGTGTTCGTAGTAACAAATTACTTTTAATAATATGTAATCCTGTTTTTGAAAGATCAATATTGTTCCCCAACAGACATGGTGCTTCGTTGATCTTGGGGATCTAAAAAATTTCTCTGATTTGAATCAATCACCGTATGCCTATAAAATTATCAGCCACTTGAAATGCCATCGCTACATATTACACCACAACCTTGTAATATATACCTCAAAAAATAGGATTTGAACTGTCTCATC
The DNA here is from genome assembly GCA_026401315.1 of Dysphania ambrosioides. Taxonomy (NCBI): domain Eukaryota; kingdom Viridiplantae; phylum Streptophyta; class Magnoliopsida; order Caryophyllales; family Amaranthaceae; genus Dysphania; species Dysphania ambrosioides. Next base: position 17,283,126 of record CM048667.1, read on the forward strand.
AATCACCAAGATCAATTTGGAAGTTTAATGGTGTTAAGGGGATTCGGGCGTGGGTAAGTGCAAAGCCCTCCTGTATTTATCTCAAGGATGCAAAGTGTGATGGAAAACAGACTGTTTGAAGTTTCTCATTTTTTGTACTTGAGTGTATTTCCTTCTTTTCTTTTTGAACAGGTCACTAATGGTTTCTTCTCTCATCTTGTGGAGTTGTAACGTGTACAAAGTAACTAAAATTATGTGCTAGGTATTGTTATATCAGATATAGAAATATAAAAGATATAAAAATACAGAAAAATATATATAAGATATAGAAATTATAATCTTAAATATAGAAATAAGATTATAAAAGACTTTTAATATATTTATATCAGATATAAATTAGAAATTTCTTATAAGATAATTAACGCCAATATGATATCTTGCTGAAACTTTATGAAGTAAATTAAGTAATGCCAATATGGCCTTGGTAAACAGGGGAAAGTGGCTTGATTCTCGGTGCCCCCTTCACTTAACGTATGGAGTCCTAAGATATATAGTTGATGTACATATGTCGTCCTGTTTTACTGTACGTGCAATGCCTAGCTCAATACAAATGCTTATGTACCAACTACTATTCTTAGTATGTGGAACTTACATAGTGTGTCAATGAAGTTCTGTGCAGGTAAACATTGATGGAGCAACGTAAATAGAAACCCTGAGTCCCTGAAGTCAATGCAGATGGACCTGATCATGTGCTCAGCTTGTGAATTGAACGCTTCTGATTTTGTTTGGAATTAAAATTTTAAATTTTCCCATTTTGTTGTCAATGCAATGCGGCTGCCATTGATCGTAGTTGAATTTCTTGATTTATGCGAAAGCTAAGTCGTGTGTTTTGAGATACAATGTATCATTTCCAATTATTAGTGGTAGTTATGCTTCTTGTTTTTTGTCATGAGATGTCCATATTTACTGAAGCTTTTTGTTTATTTACTTGGAAAGTTGGCATTCTGTATTTCAGTTACCGTGAATTGTTCCTTTCCCTCAGCAACTAAACCAGTTGATGCTTACAGCATATGCACAAAGCTTTTCTAAATTTCTTTTATGAATGTATGTGTTACTGAATCTTCAGGGTTGTGTCCGTACTATAAATATGTTTCTGGTAATATTTTTCTTTCAATTTCCAACATTAGTAGGTCACCGATTGTAATTCTATACAAATAACCTTGAAATGAGATGTACTCATCAAAAGTGGCTACATTGTGAAATAATTTGCCAACAGATAAACACGCATAACATTTGTAACATGTCCAACTTAACAAGTTAAGAATGATTCATACTAAGCATGCATATTGAATTGAAGCCCTAACATAACAAGAATCCATGAACTCAATGTTGTCGAAGTTCTTAGCCCAAAAATGAATTTCATAGCAAGAGAATGTTGGAGAATATCATGTTTAACTAAGGAATCACAACTCTGTTTAGACTCCTGCTTCTTGTTCCATTTTAGCTGCAAATTTCTTGATATGTTTAAGGTCCATTTGTATATAATTAGTTGCATTTTAGCTGGTTTTAGCTCCTTTACTTTCATATGATGCGTTCACGTATGTTTTTTTTTTTTTCCGTTTTCAGGAATACTAGAGTAATCTCAAGGTGTTAATATGAGTTTGAGATGTTGTGAAGCGATCCACGAGGCCTCGAGAGTCATTATTGAGCAACGTAAGACCATTGGGAGTTGATGATCAATGGCTAAGTCATCATGAAGCAAAGGAGTGAAGCTTTAGTATGCATGAGTTTGAATTAAGGAGACTCGGATGAGCCCTTGTCCGAGTGCAAGGTCCTCATTCAGCTGAATCAAGGCTCAAGTGAAAAAGTGAAGAAATCGAAAGGACTCAGATGAGTGTGTAGAGCACTCGCCAAAGTCTGTGCTAGAAAGTTGATTTTTCTTATGATATCTCGTTTTTGGTCAAATGAGAGGGGAGTATGACGAGTATGCAGAGCACTAGTCCGAGTGTGTTGTCATGGGCCGATTTTTCATTATTTTCCTTATTTATTCCCATGTAAAACCTATTTAATTTAGTTTAACTAGGTTTAGGTATGCACAAAATACTCTTCTATAATAGTTTTCGCTTATTTTATGCAAAACTTAAATGCACTCTTTGAAGCTTGAAGAATTCTAGGATTTTGTAATCAATGATTCTCGCTTTATTTCCCGTTGCGATTCAAGTACTTTTTCTCTCTTTATTCTCTTATTTAATTTATGTCATTTAATTATGTTTTCTTCAATTATATGCATTGCTTTCATGTTCTACATGAGTGAGTAGTCTCATAATCTAGGATTTCGATGAACCCTAATATGGATTAGGCATAAATAAACCCCAAAACCTCAATTCATTATTCAATTCTTTTGATCTAGGTTAAGGTATGAGTGCCTTCACAAAAGTAGATGTCATAAGCATTAAGACTTTTAGAATACAACATTTTATGTTTTTTTGTGGATGATTCCACGAAAGTATGCTTAGTTGCATTAGACGGAAGCTATTGATACTCATAAGAGGTCTCTAGTATATTGTTTAGGGAGCATTTTTCTTAGGAGTTTTCTAATAAATTTAATTCAAGGGGTCGGGTATAAAATATATGTCTTTCCATGTTTACAACTTAAGTCTATATTTTTTCTAGAGTTAGTTTTAGATCATAATCTCCCACATTTTTGTTCTCACTTATAGAAATAACTTTAGGGTAACTCAATTAATCTGATAGTCTCTTGGGATTTTGAGCCTAGCTATATGCCCAAACTACATTAGTTTAGGTAGCTAGGTATTTTAGATAGCGTTGCATGCAATAGCCTAGTCCATTTTTTCATCAAGCATATTCTCCACATATTCAATAGGCAACCCCTTGGTTTCTAGGACAAACACATGGACTAACAAAAGGGCTATAAAAGTAATGACTCCAAATATGAAAAATGTCCAATTGCCAATTTCTTCCGTAAGTGACAATAAGGATTGAGAAACTAAAAGATTTGAGATCCAGTTTGAACTGGTTGTACTGTTATCTCTCCACACACACCTTTACATAGTAGATATCTTGAAATTTACAACCTGCAGCTTTATGATGCATTAAAGCAGAATTTCATTAATTGATTTTCTTACATTATACACCTAATATCTCATGCATAGTAATCATGAATAAATCAAGAAGTTAGATATACCATTATATTGTAGTGTGATTTCCCTAACAATTAGGAGTAAATCTAAAGATCAAGAGATCTAATCATTACTTCTCTACATAGTCCATATATGCTAGTTAGAGCAAGAAAACACTTCTAACTTATAAGAAGAACACAAACCCTAGGTGTAGGAGTATTTAAATTGATGTTTCAAATATATCAAATTCATCTGCTTATATAGTAATTAAAGGATAGGTGAATAAGAGTCCTCCTAATAATTAGGTTTATTCAAACTTATAACCATTTAATAACTCTTATTAGTTTGATCCAATCCATAGACTCAAGTGTATAACCCTATATTATCTAGTTAATGTTAGTAGCAACCACAATTTATACTTTTTTCTACAACAAATCATAATTGGTTTCCAATTAAATATAATGACTAATTAACTAAATTAATAACCTTTATTATTAGATATTGATACCTATTAATTAATCTATGCACTTCATCATAGGACACTCAATTTCTTCATTCTCACACTTGTCCTAGGATAAGTGCAAATCTATATTTCTTTGTCACTAAATATTTTAGTTTGAACAAAAGGTAAGATACAAATGTCATCCTTATTCATTCCAAATGTTCTTGAGCTCTGAGCCTTAATTGTCAAAACAAATGAAATATTAATTTTCAACTCTTTAGAGGCCAAAGACAACAATCCTGCTATAAGATCTAGTTAATATATGTTTACAGTAGACACAATTTATAATTGTATTGAAAAATGTAATTGGTTTCTAACTAAACATTATGACTACATACATACTTAAATTGACCGAATTAATAATCTTTAGTTTTTTGTACCAATAACTATTAATTAATTTGTGCACTTGATCATAGGACACTCAATTCCTTCAATCTCCCACTTATCCTAGAACTAGTGCATATCTATATTTCTTTGTCACTAAATATTTTAGTTTGAACAAAAGGTACTAATGTCATCCTTATTCATTCCAAACATTCTTGAACTCCGAGCCGTAACTATGAAAAACAAATGAGCTATTGATCCATTTGAGCACGACCATGCATTTTAAATTTCAACTCTCCCAGAGGCCAAAGACAACATTCCTACTAAATAGGAGTATAATTCCTATCTTCACATCTGCTAAACAGGTTGTTGCAACCCTATCAAAGATATATAGCTACTTAAAATAATGTGGTTCGGGCATGTAAGGTCAAAATTCCAAGAGACTATCAGATTGATTAAGTTACGTTAAGAATTACTTTTACTAAGTGAGAACGAATATGGATGATTATAAACTAGAGCTAACTCTAGAAAACAAATAAAGACTTAGATTATAAAATAAATGATAAAGTCATCTAGGACAACGAATCCCCAATAATTAATAAGGATAAACATAGATTTTATACCCAACCCCTCGAATTTAATTTATTAGACAACTCCTAAGGCAAATGCTTCCAAAACAATACTAGAAACCTCTTTCGAGTTTCAATAGCTTCCCTCTAATGCAATTAAGCCTACTTTTGTGAAATTACGCATAGAAAGACATTAAAAATGACATTCTCAAAGTCTTAATGCTTATGACATCTACTTTCATGATGACACTCACAAATCAATCTAGGATTCTAAATTAGATTATTGATAAGTCATTGATAACCGTTCTTTTAGGTCGTTTAACTAAAAGAATAGTTATGCAAACTAAATTTATAAACACCCTAATACTACTACAACTAGTGTAGTGGTAAGTCGGGGATCGAACCACAAGGACAAGGGGCGATAGCTTTTAGACTTGGTGCAAAGGGGTTATATGGGGGTTTGACAGAACTATACTAATGACAGAAAAGTAAAGCAAGAACTAAAACAATAATATGCTATGGGAGGAAAACGGGGACGGATCAGTTCCACCCTAGGAAGGACAATCGAATTATCAATACGCTAAATTAGGAGAAATCAGTCAATAATGAATCATGACACTCAAGATGACGAGAGGAAGTTTGTGATCCTATAAATCACACAAACAACCTATAATCGCCCTATATCTACAAAGGAGTGGCAGGACAAGATTCACATCGAATATCAATCAATCAACCATTAACAATCTCAAATCCTAACTCTACGCATGAAGAACGAGCCAACCTAGGGTTTCACCAATCAAACCCCTAAGAAGACTACTCACACATAGTAATAACGATTAGGGCATACAAAATGATAAAGGACATGATTGAAAGCATGAACGAATTGAATGCAATGAACAAGAGAATGAAAAACGAAGAATTATAACCAAACCGACAACTACTCTATCAAAACTATAAACGAAACAAGGATAATAGCTAGAGGAATGAAATTAAGAAAAACAATACTTGAAAGCATTAAACGAACTAAAACAGAAAAGAAACAATACCTTGCATAAATGAAATTGCGTGAACGAAAGAGAAACCGAATCCGAAATATAAAGCTTGAAAGGAAGTGCAACGAAAGCTGTAAATCTAAACTAATGCATGAAAGAAATGAAAAGCTTTAAAGTGATGTTCTAGGTTGAGGCACAAAAGCTCTCAAAGTAGGCATAAAGGTTATGTACAGAGAAAGGGGGTATTTATACCCTAGGGACAAAAGTAGTAAAACCCTAGGAAAAACCCTTGAGCGCCGACTAAAGAAAGAACCAAAATCTGCGGGAAAGAAGGCCATTCGGCCGAATGATAACTGTATTCGGCCGAATGGGTGTCAATTTGACCGAATGAATAGTGTATTCGCCTATTACATAAGCATCGAGTTTTTTGACCCTGCCCGCCATTCGACCGAAGGAGTGTACCCATTCGGCCGAATGGGCCTTGATTCAGCCGAATGAGTTCTCATTCGGCTATTCCCGAGAGCTTGATTTATGTGCTTGAATCCCTGTCCACCATTCCACCGAATGGATGTCAGATTCGGTCGAATCTGAACCTGAACCTTGCTGAACAGCTCCTTTGAAGTGTCTAGTGGCTTCTAGAGTTTATGGGATCTTTAAGAGTGACTTAGAACGCATGCCCAAGCTATGATACGTGCATCCAAACTCTTGATAGAAGTGTCAAAGCCTCAAACACGTCTCATTTTACCTCAAAATCATCGAGATCACCTGAAATGACCTAAAAACAGCTCGAGGACAAGATCAAGGTAAAATTGAATGTAATGTGCATAAAACCAATATAAAAGCATGAGACTCGACACTAAAATGAGGTTGTAAACGTGCTCTAAAATGAGCACATTAGTCATCTTTTAATGTGTTAATAGAGGTGTTTTAGGATGGTTTTTGATGTTCTTCATGGAGTTTTAGTGGTTTTTGGAAGTTTTAGCCATTTCAACTCACTTAGGTGCAACTAAGGAAGATTACAAAGGGAAACGACATGTTGAAATTAGAGGAATGAGGAAGAACATTTCACCTTTGTGTGTGGAAGCTTTTGATGATGAATATCAACACATTGTTGCCAGAGCCGCTACCAGAGGCAAATGGGCAGCTACCAGCGGCATCTATAACAACTAGGAGTGAAGAAGGTTGCCTGAGCTGCTACCAGCGGCTAAATAGCAGCTGGCATCGGGTATTCCAGAAAAACGCGACTTTAGTGCTTTTCAGTGGCATTTTCATTAAGTAAGCTCATGTTTTGGGCCGTCTTAGGTGAGGTATCTGTAGTTTAGGTTAGTTAAGGGAGGTACCTATAAATAATGATTGAAATCTAGGGTTTTAGGAGAACTTTTTAGAACTTTGAGAAAACTTTAGTTTGGAATTCTTCTTTGATCTTTGGTGGAGAAAAACTCTATGAAAGCTTAATTTGCATATTCTTGGTTAAAGATTGAAGCTTTTGACTGTAAGTTGTGAGGTTTCTCTTCTCTTAATACATATTGAATGTTTTTATTCTCTTGTGTTATTTTATGATTTGCTTTAATCATTTGCTAGGTTTGATTATTTGGATTCACTTGCATCTAGTTAATCTTACCAAAGTAGTGACTTTAGGTTGTTAATGCATGCTTTATGATTAATAACTTGAAGGGAGAATAGTATTATTAAAGAAATTTTACCGCTTGTGTTAATTTCGTCAATCCTTGTTGATTTCTTAGTCCATTTGCTTCTTGTGAATGATTTAGAGTGCTTGTCTTGAGTTGTTCACTAGAAAGGGTTAGAAAGGAATGCTTTGTTATTTCTGGCTATTTCATGAGAACATTGAATTTAGGAATTCTACAACAAGGTATTCAATGGTATTAATTAAAGAGACTTATATGATCAACTTGTAGTTTATAACTAAATATTGACTAACCAAGATTGCTCTACTCATTGATTTGTTATTCGATTAGTTTCGGTTCTAATTAGGTTATTGAGTCTATCTTGCTGTTGCAAACCCCCATCTTTATTTAGCTTATGGTTTTACTAAGATAATTTTACATAGATTTTCAATTATTAAGTATCTCTTCTCCGTGGATACAAACTTGACTTCCCTAACTACATTCATTTGCAGTTAGATAAGTTTTGATTTTGTTTGGTAGCATATGACAAGGCTCAGCAATTATGAATCGACATTTGCTGTTGAACTTAATCTATATCGTTAATCAACTACATATAATCTTTGAATGAGATTAAAACCAATCTTAAATTAAAAGAACTGAATAATAAATTAAGTTTTTGGGTTTTGGGGTTTATTTATGCCTTACTCATATTAGGATTCATCAAAATCCTAGATTAGGAGACTGCTCACACGTGTTGAACATAAAAACAATGCATATGATTAAACAAAATGTATGTAAATAATAGAAATTAAACTAGAGAATAAAGAGAGAAACAAGTACTTGAATAAGAACGAGAAATACACTAGGAATTGTTGATTATAAAGCCTAGAATTCATGGATCTTTAAAAGTGCTTTAAAGTATGAATAAAACTAAGTGAGAACTATAGTAGAATGTATTTTCGTGCCTCCTAAACCTAGAAAAATTCACTTAATTATATAGGTTTTACACAGGCATAAATAAGGAAAGTATTAAAAAACTGGCCTAAGGCAACATAGTCAGGCAGTGCTCTGCACAGTCGTCTGAATCTCCTCTCGTTAGTCAGAAACTAATGGATAGAAGCAAATCAACAGTTCTAGCACAAACTCGTGCAAGTGTTCTACACACTCGTCCAAGTCCCTTCAACTTCTGTAACTTGAGCTTTGGTTCTACCAATTTGGAGCATTGATCTCGGATGAGCTCGAATAGGTGCTTTACAAGGGCTCGTTTGAGTCTCCTTAATTCAAGCTCATGTAATGCTTAAGCTTCACTCCTTTGATTCATGGTATCTTATCCATTGATCATCAACTCCCAATGGCCTTGCGTTGCTTCATGACATCTTAAACTTGTATCGACTCCTTGGGATTTCTCTAGCATTCCTGGAAAAGATCAAAAACACTACAAACACATAAAGGCATCATATGAGAGTAAAGAAGCTAAAACCAACTAAAACTAAGCTAAAATGCAAATAAACTATATGCAAATAAACCTAAAACACCCTAATTCATACACTCAAACAGGACTTATCAAACTCCTAAAGCTAAATTAATGCTTGTCCTCAAGCATTCAAGAGAAAGAAAAATGGGAGAGATGAGATAACATCCCCTTAAGAGACACACAACCTTGATTTTATAAAACTCTTAGCCAAAAACAATCTAAAAAAAAATTAGCACATAGAAGAGTTATATAAAATCCATAAACTTTTGATTATTGAGCTAAACAACTATAGAATCCCCCAAGCTAGTCTCGTTTATATACCATATATTTCTCACTTTAGGTGTGTAGGAAAATAAGCCACTCATGTCTTTGAAGGGTTAAAAATACTTCTCAACCTAATAATGTACATCAACTCTGCAAGATCATCCTCTTTAGGCTTGCACTTTGTCTTTCTCCACTACTAAGAATGATACTAACTCCAAAGGGTCATGACTCTCAAGATTGAATAGACGTGGTTAGATATGGTAGGGCAATGTTATTTAGGAATATGGTGCTCAAAAACCTAAATTAAATTCCTCCACATAACATGAAATTTAGGTTCAAACCATCCGTATAGCCTCCAAATCACCAAAGATTATCCTTTTTTTCTCAAAATACCTTGATCTTGACTTTCCTCATTGCTCAAATCATACATTTTTATCTTTTTGCTCAGCCAAGGATGAGTAAAAGATTATCTTTTGGAACATTTTCTCAACAAATATTTTCTCCTTATTTTTTTACTTTTCTTTTCTCCTTCTTTTCTTGCTTTCATGATACTTTTCTCTTCTATTTTTCTTTTCTTCCCAATGTAAGAGTCAAGATGAATTAATGTGTAATATATATGATCGATTCATTCTAAGAGGCATTACATCATTACATAAAACACCTTCCAAATAAACCCAAAACTCTAAGTCTTTTAATGTTAGAGATTAAAAAAGGGTGAATAAAAGCTCAACGAGCTCATCCTAAGAGTAAATGAAAAAGAAAATTAATTTATGGAAAAAGCATAAATAATGAGAAAAAATGGCTCTAAATTCTAAGGATAGTTCAATTATACCATAAAGTTGCATCATAGAGTCTCGAAAAGTCAATAAGCAAACCCAAGATTTGGATCTCACAGAAAACGAATCTAAACACATAAAATAGAGAGACATGAATAATGTCATTAGTCTAATGCTCAAGTACTCATAGGGAAACATGAATCTATAGTATTAGGTGAGACAAAAGTAGCAATAAGGAGTGAAATAGGGTAAATCCAAACAACCAGTGGTGTTATGATTTTAAAAAACAAACTGGATATAACATTGAATTTTTTTTGAAATGCGCATGTATATCTATAAATCATTATTAAAGATTAATTTCAAGAGTGAAATGAAATAAAGGATGCAATATAATGAACTACACTAAATAACTTTTATATAACTAAAACAAAAACATGAAAAATAAATCTAAAATGCACATGCTCATGGATATGGACGATAAATAAGTTCTCCCCCCAATCCAAACCTTGTAATGTCTTAGTGTAAGCATAAGACACATGAGATTAAGCGTAGAGAAAAAGGATGCAAAAACAACTACTAATCAGAGGGGGGTGGATCATACCTAGGGGAGGAGCTAGGTCCACCCCTAAAATACTTGTGCTTCTCCTTGCTCATTATATGGAATCACGTCTACATGTTTGGTAATCAGCCCTTATGCTCTCATAAGCCATAGACATGGATTGATGGTACATCTACATCATATGATAATCAGGCCTTATATCGTGGAAAGAGGCAGTCATGGACTGATGCAATGCCTACATCTTGGCAAAGTCATCTCTTATATGCCCAAAATTGGTCAGTAAGAAACCAAAATTCGTCTACAGAGCCACCATATGAGTCTCTAAAGAGTAAGAATGACTACTCAAGGTTATGTTCTCTAAATAATACGGGATTTCTTTTTTCATATGTGTAGTGGCATCCCTATCTCCATCCCCTTCCTTAATGGGAAGTGGATCACCCTTTGACATTGGGGGAGGCCACTAGAAATTTGGCTAGAGTATCCAAGTCCTTACTATTGCTAAGGGTGGAAGCTATGCTTATGGAAGAAAATTATAAGGGGTCAGGGTATTCAGAAGGGGTAGCTGATCCACTAGCCACTCATACTCTTGGTTCCTATCTCTGCAAGGTCAAATCCAATGCATGGATTGCATGATGCGCAAAGAGATGCGTGTAAGATATGTAACCTCATAGGGCTCACAACTTGGACAATCAATTTAATGAGAAAGAACAAGTAAGGTTAGTAGACCCCCTACATCTATCTTAGTGGAACCCTTGGTAACCTAGGCTAAATACTGCATAAACCAGGTTACGGGTCATAAAATGCGGGATCCAGATGTCTTATCCGCCCTAGGGTTTGGCCTAGTCACATTGGAAAGTAATGCCATATGAAATAAAGTTCTTGAGTTGAACACACACCACCCTAAACATCTCTAAGAAAAAGGTCTAAGCTAAAACCCTAAAGGCTACTCGAACTACGTGGTGGATGATGCAAGTAACCTTAGACCTACTAGGGTACTAGTTGGTGAGCCCGATGATATCCCTCCAAAAAACATTATCATGATAATCCTCTAACATAGGATAATGAAGATTCAAGACTCCATTAAAACGGAACCCTAAGACCTTGTGAATATCCTTTAAAGTAAATCACATTTAAGTGCCAAAAAAATTAAAGAAAATCTTTAAAGGTGTATTATTAGCCAAACTTCGGTTTATGTTGAAAGGGGAGATGAACTCAAAGGTTAGATTCCTTTATTTGGGTGAATGTAAACCTAGAATACACTCCCACCTAACCTAGAAAATAACCCGTAGACCACATTGTCCACCCCCAAGGCCCAAGAGACCATTTGGTTTTAGAAATTAGTGGGGTTAAGGTTCCTTTGGCTATTCTGAAGAAAATTTCTAATTTATTCTTCATTATTGCCAAAATTAATCCCATAAGTTTATATCATTGGTGGTTTAACGATTGGGGTTAGGGAAGGATTCATCAAATTTTGGGTAGTGGTGTTTCTAGGTGATGCGATTGAGGATGTCAACTTTTAAGGGTTGATTGAAGCATCAAAGAAGGATGTCACCATGGGAAAATTGTTAGGTTAGGGAGATATAAATCTTCTAGGTGCATCCAATGGAAGTATTTGTGTGTGCATGGTGACATGCGACACTTGCAAATGTGAATAAGGATGGCTTTTAATGGATATAGGAAATAAGTTAGTTTTGCCTATGAGTTTTTCCCCACTTCACTTGATAGAGTTTTTTCTCATTTTAGGCTATGTTTAATATTGGGTCCTATCTATCATATTGTATCTAGAAGCCATGGAAAAGAGCATTAGAGAAGGTTTCTTAATTAAAAGATTCAATCTTGAAGAGTTTCTTGAAGATTAAAATTTTTGACAAAGGGGAGAAATTCTTAGCAAAGGGTCGATGCTTATTACATCTTGTTGGTGCATTATTATGTCTTTAAGTGACATGGCATGTGACAAGGGACGTGGCATTGGAAGATTGCATGGCTATCCACATGCGTTACTCAGTCAAGGGTAGTTAATTAGTACTTTTATCTATTTTGAGTAGGGTAGAATTTTAATTAAGATAGGATAATGTTAGAGTTTTATAAAGATAATGTAAGGATTAGATGGCAATATCTTATTGGTCTTCAACATTATATTAGTAATAGGATTCCTAATCATTGTAAGATTAAAACTCTTAAGCCTTAGGAATAAATAGATGTACACCCCAAGCTATTGAAAATTCAGATTCACGTATTCAAGTAATAAAACATAAAGAGTTTTCCTTCTTTATTGTGTGTTAGAAAGACCTTTGTGAGTTGGTGCTTAGATTTAGACTCATGTGTGAGGATAGAATGAGAATTAAGGATGCTTTGCTTTAATCAATTCAAGAACTATTTGGTGCTAAGAATTTAAGAAGTGCGTTTTTTCTAGTTCCTATCTTTGTGTAAATTAAGGTTTCATTACTTAGATTCACTATAAATTTTGGTGATCTTGTTTAGAAGTTATGTATACTCATGCATAAATACAACTTTGGATCCTAAAGGGTTTTAGATAAACAAGCTTAATATATAGACACATGCAGACTCCATGTGGAATTTACCAACAACTGTTCAATTATTACGTAAAGTTAACATCAATTCAATATCCTGGTGATTGTCAGACAGTTGGCCCGAGCATGTACACGCAAACAGGAAAAACATTCCACCCAGGAGTGCATCAAAACCATAATGGCACCAAAAATACATAGAACATGCCACCACATTAATCTGGACTTCACAGTACAGACTGAATCTATTCCTCACTAACACTGTACCCTTCCCTTGCCATAATTAGAAGGAATTATTTAACTATTGTATTTCTCAGCATGTTCCACTTCATGTCACACGTATCTATTTGTCCATGTTGGATATGAGATGATTGACACACTGGCAGGGAGTATTGACACTTGATACTTCATATTCAACCACATGAGTGCATGATTGAGTCTAATACTAGAAATATACAAATGTCCAACCTTAGTAGTGAAGCTTATTAATATAGTACAACTAATACTAAATTGCAATTCAAATCTGTTCTAAAGAAGGTTCTATCAAAAGTGCTAATGTTCATAATAACAAATTATAGATCAACAACCATGCAGGTTTTAGAGCACTCAAGAGGGGTGGGGGGGGGGGGGGGGGGGGGGGGGGGGGGGGGGGGTGGTGGTGGTGGGCAAATTGAGTGTTAAGTAGCCTTGGCCTATTTTTCTTTCTTTTCGATCTATGAGAGGAACCAGTTGGGCTGGTTCTTGTAAGCAGCGGAATGTACGAAAGGCAATAAAGAAAACACAAGATTTAACGAGGTTCATCACACTATGGCCTACATCCTCCTACCCTATGCTCCTTTATTAATCTACTCCAAAAAATAAAGAACACAGACGCTCTACTGTTTCCCTGCTCCGGGAACCAGTATACCCCACACTCTACTCCGAATGTGTGCTCGACTTACACTAGTAAGTCCCTTGTGTTTAAACTCACAAACACTCACCCAGCCTTTCAACCCCTCTATTGAAGGCTTTGACAAAATCAAATGTTCTCTTTTAATAGTGCTCTTGTATATGACTCGATGGATAGGCTTTTGTGCTTAAGTGTATATGGCTCTCAAATATACTCCTTTTTAATTCCGGAGAGACTTATCAGAATATGAGAGACTAAATGGGTTTATATACTTGGATACAAAAACCCTAGTTTCCTTAAATCACGTAAAATTAATGAGCAAGTAATAGCATGATTTTAGGAAAGTATTTATCTTATATGATTTAATCATAAAGATAGAATCAAATAAGATAGATACTCCTAGTGTTTAGATAACTATAATATTATCATCTAATCTCCAGCTGCTTAGGATATTTTTAGAATAATTCTTTAAAAAAGGTATTTGTACGAAATCTTTTATTTTTCTCAAAACATGCAGCTTGGATATTCCGTACAATGAACCTGGTTCCTCAACCTGGTTCCCTGAATTGAGTATGTTATGAATTCTGTTCCAGCTTTGTACCAGAATTCATAATATGACTCGATACACTTATAAGCACTTATTTTACCCAAACATGCAAGTCATACTACGGAGCACATTACATGATTTAAGCATTAAAGTACAAATCTTCTTTTCTTCATGTAATCTTCAAGACTTGAATCTTGAATACTTCCTTCATGTCTTCGAAATGCCTCCATGCTCCAAGTCTTGGAATCAACTTAACTACTGTACATGTAACATGGTTAATGTACAATAAAGAGTATATGACTACTTTTTAGCATAGCAGTCCAGGAAACAGTTCCTACTGGTTTCCCACCAGTACATGGACCAATTTACATCCAACCATTTCCTACATATAGACAAGTTAATTAAATGAATAACATGAATAAGTAATAACTTGTCTAGGAAAAACAGTGTTCAATTCCAGCTGATTTCCAGCCAACTATTCGCAATGCTTATTGTAACATGTTTCCTGTAACCGTTTGTCATCACTCAAAACCTAAGGGACTCAACAAATTCCCCCTTTTTGATGATGACAAACTAATTGAAGTTCCAGCAACCAATCAAGTTAAAAACATAGAAAAACTCCAATTAAGTACTCAAATAGATTTGAGTACAACCAACAAACTCAAGACTCAAATGAACAAGTTAGTAAAGCTAACTAGTTCTAAAGACTAACTATCAAACTGACTCCCCTAAACTATCAAACTAAGCTACTTGACACAATCTAAACTATCTTAGGCTTTGGTACACTACTTCCCCCTTTTGGCATCATTAAAAAGTACTCTTAAGTAGAAGTAATGTGCACAAATTGTTAACTGTGCTCATCCATACAGTGGCATCAACCACCATTCAAGTAGTATGCTGCAAGAAGAGATTAGTCAAACAGTTCATACCATAACAGAAGTAATGGTCCATATAAGCCAACAAAGTTCAACAAAAGGAACCCAAATCCATATCAAAAGGAAATTTCATGGATTGGGTGAGAAATATACAGACCAACATAATCAGTTATTTTAGAATAAAAATAAGGGGGAGGGGAAACAAGAGCGGGAACCAGCATCACTCCTCATCATCATTCTCTTCCTCTTCCTCCTCCTCGTACTTAGCATCATCATCTGCATCAGCAACTGGTTCCTCTTCATCCTCCTCATCTTCTTCACCAGGCTCTTCTTCCTCGGGCTGAGTCTGTGGAGTACCCGATCCTATACTCGGAGCCATCTGAGCTTGAGTGTCAGCTAGCATTTTTTCCATATGCTCCATCCTGGTACTGAAAGAAGATGACAAGCTTTGAACCAAACTGATTATCTTTCTCAGCATATCCTCCTGATTCTCCAACCATTTCAGAATCATTTCTTGACCTGCTGGTTCCTCTACCTTCTTCTTCTTCTTTGATGGGGGCCTCATCTCCTCTGCTGGTTCCTCAAGATTAAAACTTAACATATCACCACTTATGTCAGGACCCTTTAGCTTCAGGATTGCTTTTGTGAACACTGTGACAAGCACGGTGGACCCACTCATAGTAACATTGTTATCCATAAGCAATTGAGTAATGACAGAACCATAAGGCAGAGAATGGTGAGATGAACCATAACAATTCATAATGTGATCTAGCATCAAGGAGTGGAGATT
This sequence comes from Dysphania ambrosioides, assembly GCA_026401315.1. Lineage (NCBI taxonomy): Eukaryota > Viridiplantae > Streptophyta > Magnoliopsida > Caryophyllales > Amaranthaceae > Dysphania > Dysphania ambrosioides. Next base: position 17,298,959 of record CM048667.1, read on the forward strand.
AATTTTAATTCTCTTCATCATGAGATACATCAGAACCATCCCTATGATGCATACTGTTCCCCTTCCTTGAGCCCATGGGATCAAGACCTTGTTGTACAACGAATGCAGAACCAACATTACTGGTTTCTTCAAATTAGAAGATTTAAAGACACCCGGTTTCTTAGACATCTTTCTTCCAAACAAATGCTCACGAATTTCATCAGGAGTGACCCCTACCAACAAGGGCCACCAATCACTAGAATACTTATCAAACCCATCCCTGGGCACCCTTAACATGCTAGACAAAGTGGTGACAGACAAGCTCACATCCACATCATATACACGAGAACCAACAGACATATCAGGCAACTGTTTCAAATTCACATAAAAGTTTCTAACTCCAGACACATTAGCAGCACTACTATCAAACAATGGCATCCATCCTTGATACTCATTCAAACTTTTAAACTCAGACAGAGCAGGCACATCAAAATATCCCTTCTCAACCCGACAACCAGAAAGAACCAATCGAGCATTTAAATCAGTAGAACCAGTAGTTAGAGATTCTACAGATGTACCTTTTATAGTGTGAGGGATTCTTGCTGGTACCCATTTCCTCTTGGTTCCCTAAACGGAACCAATGGATTGATCCTCCGGAACTTCCTCAATAATCTTCTTCACTGAAGACCGAGTTACTCTACCACGCACCAGGACTTCTTCAGTGAATGTCCCCTCCTTGTGACCAGTGATCTCTACTTCATCATCTCCTACACTCTGACTAATATCTTCCAACTCCTGGCTTAGGGTTCTTCGTGCTTCATGTTGATGTTCCCCCTAAGACTGAGCTGGTTCCTTGATGATGGAACCATTAGCTTATGAAGGATTGGTAACAAGCATGGTTTGGTGTGATTTTGGTTGGGTTGATTTTGATGGTGAGGTAGATTCTTGTGGTGGATTGAGGATGGTGGTTGGTAATTTTGTGGGTGATGAAGTTGTGGAAGTGAAATTTGGTGGTGATTTGGTTGGATTTTGATCGAGGTGAGGAGAGTGAGGAGTCACATCAGTGTTTCCGTGAGATTGTGAGGAATCACTTATGTGTCCCCTTCCCTTGCCTCTTTTGGATGTGCTTGATTTCTTACCCATAGCGATTATGCAGTTGAAGATCAAGGATTGAAGATGATGCTGATGAACAATAACCGTTGTGAACCGAGAATTTTGAATAGAGCACAAGAAAGAGAGAGAATTTCGAATGATGATGAGAGTTGTGAGCTGCACAAGGGGTTAGAGATCATATATTTATAGCACAGAAAGAGGAGAGAAGAGAGGAAAAGAAATAAGTTAGTTAAGCCAAGAAGAGAAACGACACAAAATTTAAAAATTGAAATCAATTTTGGTAATGATTCTTTGCCTTGAATATCTCAACCGACCTAAAATTTAGGCATGTGATATATTGCCCTGATCAATAGGTCAAATAACTGAAATAAGATTATTTCCTTCCAAAAGGAAAAGATCTTATAGTAATCTTCCAAAAAATATAAAAATATTAATCGGATGACATATCTGAGCTGATCTGCTGTTTCCCTTTGCTGGTACCTATACAGAACCACGTCACCCTGTTTTTGGTAACTTAGCCTGATTTTACTTGTTTCTTGCACCAATAATTCTCAACCACACCAAAATCCTTCAGCTAGTTCCTTATCCACAGTAGCTGGGAACAGCATGAAGCTGTAGCAATATACTCTGACTCTGCTGTGGATAAAGCCAATGATTTTTGCTTTTTAGAACCCCAAGAAATTAGGCAAGAGCCAAGAAAGTGTGCCATACCTGAAGTGCTCTTCCTATCAACAAGAAAGCCAGCATAATTTGCATCTGTGTACCCAATAAGATCAATTGTACTACCTTTGGGGTACCACAAGCACAGATCTGTTGTTCCCACAAGATATCTAAGTATCCTTCTAACAGCCTTCAAATGAGACTCTTTTGGATTGCTTTGAAACCTGGCACATAATGCAATAGAGAACACAATGTCAGGCCTACTTGCTGTTAGATAAAGGAGGGAGCCAATCGTCCCTCTATATAGTGAGACTTCAACATCTTTTCCCTTTAGATCAGAATCTAATTTAGTGGATGTGGGAACAGGTGTATCATAAGCCTTGCTGTTCTCCATGCCAAATTTCTTCAGCAACTCTTTTAAGTACTTTTGCTGATGAATCATGATTTCATTTTCCATTTGCTTAATCTGCAATCCTAGGAAGAATCCTAATTCTCCCATCATGCTCATCTCAAACTCACTCTGCATAAGATTAACAAACTCATCACATAGTACCTGATTAGTAGCACCAAATAAAATATCATCAACATAAATTTGTACTATAATCAAGTGGTTCCCTCTGGTTTTGATGAATAATGTCTTATTCACTGTTCCTCTCTTATATTCATTCTCCATCAAAAATGTAGACAACCTTCAATACCAAGCTCTTGGAGCTTGTTTCAATCCATATAATGCTTTGTCCAGCTTGTATACATGATGGGGGAATAGCTTGTCCTCAAAACCAGGTGGCTGCTCTACATATACCTCTTCCTTCAAGTAGCCATTTAGGAAGGCAGTCTTTACATCCATCTGTCTGTCACTTGGGAAGCCATTATGTCTTGGTTCTCCTTCTGAATTCTCGTTGTTCTCATTTTCTTCTGTAGGATTTTAACCATCATCATCTGGTGAAGCATTAAGAGATCCTAGAACTGCTTGTACTTCACTTAGAGAACTAGTGTCATGGTTCCCCGTAAACTCCTTCAGTCCAATCATTTCATCATGTTGTACCTGCGCAATCTCAGAAGACATGTTAAATTCATCAAAAATGACATGGACACTCTCCTCAATACACAAAGTCCTCTTATTAAAGACTCTATATGCTTTGCTTTAAGAAGAATATCCAAGAAAGATTCCTTCATCACTCCTATGATCAAATTTATCTAGCTGGTTCTTCCCATTATTATGTACATAACATTTACATCCAAAGACATGAAAGTATGCAATATTAGGCTTTCGACCTTTAAGGAGTTCATAGGGAGTCTTATTTAACTTTGGTCTAATGAGACCTCTATTTAGTATGTAGCAAGCAGTGTCAACAGCTTCACCCCAGAAACTCTTGGGGAGACCACTCTCAATGAGCATCGTCCTCGCCATTTCCTCAAGAGTTCTATTCTTTCTTTCAACAACACCATTTTGTTGTGGTGTTCTGGGGGCTGAGAAGTTGTGACTAACTCCTTGTTCCCTACAATAATCAACAAAGTTAGCATTATCAAATTCAGTTCCATGGTCTGATCTTACCAAGACCAGCTTGTGAGAAAGCTGGTTCTCAACCTGCTTCACCAATGCTACCCATTCGTCAAATGTTTCATCTTTTGAATGTAGCATTATCACCCAAGTGTACCTGGAATAATCATCAACTATAACATAGACATATCTATGACCTCTTCGACTTTGTAATCTCATGGGACCACATAAATCAATGTGTACAAGTTCGAAGGGTCTGCTGGTACTCAAAACTGTTTTAGGCTTAAAAGAGATCTTGACCTGTTTCCCTTTGACACATTCTGAACAAACTTTATCTGCCTCGTACGTGATGTTAGGGAGTCCTACCACCAAGTCATAAGATTTTAGTTTTTTCAAGAGTGTCAAGCTAGCATGTCTAAATCTCTTATGCCAAATCCATTGATTATTGTCAGACACAGCTCTCAAACAAACAGACTTGTCTTGAGGAATTTTATCCAGAAAGGTAATTTAAACATCATGTTTCCTGATTCCCTCACACACAAGCTCGCCTGTTAGAGAATTAATTATGTGACAAAGATTGGCTTGGAACTCAACTCTATTACCTTTGTCACATAATTGAGAAATACTCAAAAGATTATGTTGTAAGCCTTCAACATAATACACATCATCAATTGCATTTGAAAGTGTCTTACCTACTTTACCTAACCCAGTGATGGTTCCCTTACTGTTATCTCCAAAGGTGACACTTCCACCATCAAAGGCTACTAGTGAAAGGAATTGCTTCTTATCCCCGGACATGTGTCTTGAGCACCCATTGTCCAAATACCAATAGGTACTTCCCTTCACTTTAGCCTTCAAGAACAAATTAAACATTAGATTTAGGAACCCAAATATCCTTGGGTTTCTTTTCAACAACAATAAGCTCTTGTTGATCTTTTCTTCTCCAGACTAATTCCATATGTTTATTGTTCTTATTCACACTGTTCTAGTTGGACATTCATGAATCTTATGTCCATTCATACCACAATGATAGCAAACAAACATCTCTTTAGTCATAACATACTTACCTCTTTTGAATTCTTTAATCCAAGTGGTTTCTCTGGGGGACCAATTAGTCCTGGTTTTCTGTCTGGTATATCCAAGACCAACCTTCCCTTTGTTACCTTTCGATGAGGTTAAAAAATTCAAAGTTTCCTGTGTAGTCAATAATTTTTCAACATGTTTATGACTATCATGAAGTTCCTTTTCTTTGGTTTCAAGAGTCTTAGTCAACAACTCAATTTTCTCTTTTAGAAAATCAAAATTACTTTTTAAGGTTTCAAGTTGTAAATTAAGCTTTGAAACCATAGAGTCAATAGTCATGTCAACAACTAATGGCTGCTTGCCCTTTTTCAATTTATAGATTTCAGCATGCAATTCACAAATAGTATTTTCATATTTATTTATTACATCACTAATTTCTATGCTAGTACCTGAAGGGGAAACGGTGAACTAAGCATCTTTAAGTGAAGTAATTTCCTTGTGAGAATTTTCCAGATTACAAGCCAATATCTCAAAGGCTTTCAATAAAGAAGTTCTACTATAGAAATTTGCTTTATCTATAGCTGCTGAAAAATTAAGAGATTCACTAGTGGTTGATAAGTCTCTAGGGAACCAGGAGGTTAGGTCTTCTTCACCATCACTAGGATAGTCAGGTTTAGAAGATCTTGCCTTTTCCAGTTCTACTTTACACTTGTCCAATTCAACTTCTAGTTCTTCCATTTGATTTTTCAGATCATGGCAAGCTTCTTCTAGGTAGTCACAACTAGCAACAGCAATTTCACATTCAGCACATTTTTCTTTAAGCTCTCTTTTGCCAGTAATGTAAGTTTCACCCAATTTATAGCATTCATCTAATAAAGAGTTAATACAAGCAATCATATTATCTCTATCATATTCATGCATATATTTTCTAACTTGCTCTAAGTTTACCTTGTGTTCATGTAGTACATCCTTCTTTGCCATCAAACATTTTCTAAATGTACTGGTTCCCCCTTTGGTTCCTGGATTAGTGTTATTTCCCTTAATGTTTGCAAAGGCGATTAAGCAAACATCAGAGTTAGGTGATTCTTCATCCTCATCAAACCCTAAATCAGACTCACCCCACATGGATGCTATCATAGCATTCTTGAAGGCTCGTTTATCTCCGGATTGTGACTGTTTGTCCTTCCACCTAGGACAATCTCAAATAAGATGTCCCTTATCACCACACTTGAAGCAACCTGCAGAAGAGAGGTTAGACTTCTTAAAATTCTTTCCTTTAAAGTTCTTCCTCTAGTCTTGAAGTGATCTCTCAAATCTTTTAGCAATCATGCCAATCTCATCTTCTTCCTCTTCTACTATTCCCTTAAGAGCCATGCCTCTGGCTGGTTCTTTCTCAGACTTAGAATCAATCAACATCTCATGAGTCATGAGGGAACCAATCATCTATTCTAGAGACAAGGTGGATAGATCTTTTGCTTCATAGATTGCTGTTACTTTGGCTATCCATGCATCTGTCAAGCTGCGCAAAACTTTTCTCACAAGATCCTCATCAGAAAAGTTCTTACCAAGAGATCTAAGATCATTGATAATTGTCATAAATCTATGAAAACAATCATTAATCTTTTTATTTTTATTCATAGTAAACAGCTTATACTTAGCCATAAGTAAATAAATTTTGGACCTTTTTACCTCGCTGGTTCCCTCAAAAGCAAGTTCGAGGGTATCCCAAATCTCTTTGTCATTGCAGCAACCTAAGATCCGGTTTATTTCATTCTCACCTATAGCTTGTTGTACAATTGACATTGCTTTGGCATTCTTCTCCAGCAATTTGTAATTAGCACATACTAATTCACTGTCTTTCTTGGGAACCAGGTTTCCTTCAGCATTTGTCTTGAGGATGGTGTTGGGACCATTTTTGACAACTAGCCAACATTCATAGTCAATTCCCATGATTACATTCTTGATTCTATTCTTCCACCAAGCATAGTTATTTCCGTTGAACTTTGGTGTCTTATTGTTATAACCCATAACATTTAGGTCTTGAGTACTCATGCTTGACTCCTCTAGATGTTACTCTTGTGAGAAGCCTTGGCTCTGATACTAATTAAAGGTTTTAGAGCACTCAAGAGGGGGGGGGGGGGGGGGGGGGGGGGGGGGTGAATTGAGTGTTAAGTAGCCTTGGTCTATTTTTCTTTCTTTTCGATCTATGAGAGGAACCAGTTGGGCTGGTTCCTGTAAGCAGCGGAATATACGAAAGACAATAAAGAAAACACAAGATTTAATGAGGTTCAGCCAACTATGGCCTACGTCCTCCTACCCTATGCTCCTTTATTAATCTACTCCGAAAAATAAAGAACATAGACGCTCTATTGTTTCCCTACTCTGGGAACCAGTATACCCCACACTCTACTCTGTATGTGCGCTTGACTTACACTAGTAAGCCCCTTGTGTTTGAACTCACAAACACTCACCCAGCCTTTTAACCCCTCTGTTGAAGGCTTTGACAAAATCAAATGTTCTCTTTTAATCTCACTTCTAAAAGCTAATTAAGAGAAAATGTTTAAGCTCTAATAGTTCTTTTGTATATGACTCGATGAATAAGCTTTTGTGCTTAAGTGTATATGGCTCTCAAATATACTCCTTTTTAATTCCGGAGAGACTTATCAGAATATGATAGACTAGATGGGTTTATATACTTGGATACAAAAACCCCAGTTTCCTTAAATCACGTAAACTTGATGAGCAAGTAATCGCATGATTTTAGGAAAGTATTTATCTTATATGATTTAATCATAAAGATAGAATCAAATAAGATAGATACTCCTAGTTTTTAGGTAACCATAATATTATCATCTAATCTTCAGCTGCTTAGGATATTTTTAGAATAATTCTTTAAAAAAGGTATTTTTACGAAATCTTTTATTTTTCTCAAAACATGCAGCTTGGATATACCGTACAGTGAACCTAGTTCCTCAACCTGGTTCCCTGAATTGAGTATGTTATGAATTATGTTCTAGCTTTGTACCAGAATTCATAATATGACTCGATACACTTATAAGCACTTATTTTACCCAAACATGCAAGTCATACTACGGAGTACATTACATGATTTAAGCATTAAAGTACAAATCTTCTTTTCTTCATGTAATATTCAAGACTTGAATCTTCCTTGAATACTTCCTTCATGTCTTCAAAAGGCCTCCATTCTCCAATTCTTGGAATTAACTTAACTACTGCACATGTAACATGGTTAATGTACAATAAAGAGTATGTGACTGCTTTTTAGCATAGCAGTCTAGGAAATAGTTCCTACTAGTTTCCCACCAGTACATGGATCAATTTACATCCAACCATTTCCTATATATAATCAAGTTAGTTAAATGAATAACATGAATAAGTAATAACTTGCCTAGGAAAAACAGTGTTCAATTCCAGCTGGTTTCTAGCCAACTATTCCAATGCTTATTGTAACCTGTTTTATGTAACCGTTTATCATCACTCAAAACCTAAGGGACTCAACAAACCACCTCTATTTTTTTACCCAAAACCACCTGGACACTTTGACATTGGTATGAACTGGGGTGCTTATGAGCCGAGTCGAGCTCAAGTTTGGCTAAGCTTGAATCGAGCTCGATAACTCAAACTCAAGCTCGAATCAAGATCGAAAGCACGTGAGCTAAAAAAGAAGCTTGAGCTCGACTCAAAAACTTAATTTTTGAGCTCAACTGGAGCTCGAGCTCAATTAAAGCTCTTTTTAGGCTCGACGAGCTCAATTTAAGCTCATTTCAAGCTCGACTCAAGCTCAATTGAAGCTTTTTTTAAGCTCGACACAAACTCGAGCTCAATTTAAGCTCAACTCGAGCTCGACTCATTTTCAGCTTGATTAAAAGCTCAATGAGCCTACATATACCCTAATTGGGCCAAGAAGAAGACTAAAATTTTCTATTTAATAAGATTAATTTGGTTTTAGGTGGAAAACACTATTAGATTTATATATACTAATTGCTTCAAATAATCTATCATTTTTTTCAATGTGGGACTTTGATTTTATATATAAAACTCTCTTCAACCATATTTCAGTTTAATCCTATGTGGGACTTTTGGTTTATATCAAACCATCTTTTATTTATTTCAATTTTATATTTTAAGTATACTTTTTAATAAATATATAATATAAATAAAAATTCAAGTTTCTCATGAGCTTTTCGAGTCAAGCTTTGATTTGCTCGACTTGACTCGTTAACTTATCGAGCCGAGTTCGATCTTGATTCGAGTTCAATTGAGTCGAGTCTGAGTAGCTTACGAGTAGCTTAACTCAATAAGCACCCCTATGAACAATTATACACTTTATCGTGGGCTAAATTCAGGCAAAGTTATCATAAAATAAATTAATCAGATTCTTGGATATATAACCATGTCTGACATGATTACCGATCGAAGTAACATGGATTATAACCATAATGACACAACATCAAGATGACGGTACCTCACGATCCACCCATTTAATTTGCTTCTTTGTTACAGATGTTACCATCCCCTCCAAAGCAAATGACGACACCTAACAATACACAAGATATCACTCAAAATAACAAATAAATACAAATGATCAAATTAAAAAACACACAAAACCTTGGTCGTTGAGAGTAGTGAAGATGATAGAAGTAGTGTCATCACCAATAAGACACTCTGCGATCCTCGTATTATGACGATTAGAAGAAACCGCCCTTCCTCTCTTCAAGATGTTGTTTGACACAAATAAACATGCTAAATTTGAAGCATAACAATAATTTTTTTACCTAATACATCAACAGAGGAAGGGCTCTTGTACAACAGCGGGGTGGGGGTTGATTTTGGAGGCCGGTACAGCAGCGGGGTGGGGGTTGATTTTGGAGGCCGGTACAGCAGCGGAATTTTGAAAGTGTTTGAAACTCATTTGTATTTCTATATTAAACAACTTTTAGTTAGAAATAGGTTTAAAACCCTATTTCGTTCCTAACTAAAATAACATACCAAACAGACCCCTGATTATTTCATAAATCGGTCCATGGTTGAGTTATGCTAAAGGAAATATTTTTCCTTCATTTATTTAGTTTTATAATCCACTTCCTATAAAATTTTACAATTTTCTTTATTTCTTGTTGTAGGAAGATAGAGTTGATGCATTCTCTCATATGATTGATATGATTGATAAGGCTAACTCTACTATAGGATCTCTTGTTTTGGTGCGATTCTTGTGTGTGTTATGTGCTTTAATTCTTTTCTTACTTTTTTTGATTGACAGTTCACTCATGAAGCCTAACATCCTTAGTGATGCAAAGTTGTTACCTTGCTGCTGAAAATCTTAAGCTTATAGTTTACTCAATTATTGGTATTTACCATTGTCTATATAGCTTTTATGTTAAATCTTTACTTTACTTATCTTGTACTCCTTATAAAGAGATATGGTAACATTAGCTAATACACTAATTTCTTTTCTTCTTGATATGTACAATTTGGTGTTAAGTGCAGATTTATTAGGTTAGGAGCCAGATTAGATATTTTTGGTCACGTATAGACTAGTAGTTCTAAAGGTTTGTGCTCTAATTGATGTATTTTTCTTCCATGCTCATTAGTGTTACTCATTTGCATCTTTCTTGCATAGTTTTGTACTCTTTTTGACTCATGTTCGTCCTGTTTTATCCCATTTTGCATCAGTTTGTGCATGGTCTAGGCGTAGGAGTTTTTTTCATGTTTGTTGTCGTGTTTTCCTTGATTTTCTGCTATCTTTTCTACTTTTATGCCTATTTTCATGGCTTGGTGTAGGTATTCAATTGGAGTGAATGCGAGAACCGAGGAATAGGAGTGCATAGTAGAAAAGAAGAGAAGAGAAGCTAAGAGGTCGTTTAAGAATTGAACTAAGAGGCCTATCAAGATAAAATGGCCTGAGCGGTCGCTTAAGTTGTCCTAAGCGCCCACTCAGTTCAATGAAAATCCACAGAAAAAGAGTTACGAGCGGGCGACGAGCAAAATGCAAGAGGGTGCTTTAAGAACTAAGCGGCTGCTCAACGTTGAAATGAGCGGCTGCTCAGTTCACTAGAACCCAGATTTTGGACTTATGAGCGGGTGGTTGCCTTTGAATTGAGTGCTCGCTCAAGCCTATTCTATGCAATTTCATGTTGAATTCAAACTCTTCTATGGGGGATATGCAAGGGGCAGCAAGGCACGATCAATCATTCATTCATTATTCATTATTTAATCCTAGTTTGGTCTTTGGATATCATAGTTTAGGGTTTTACTTTTCCATCACAAAATTTCTTAGATTAGTTGAAGAATTATTTTTGGTTTTTTCTATTAACAACATATTCACATCAAAGCTTATTGGACATCATAGTTTCATCTATATATTAGTATTTCTTTCACATTCTCTCGTTTTATATTTCGTTGTTTTCATTTTTTTTCCATTTTATTTGGTCCTATGCTTATTGATTTAAGGTTTATTGCATAATAATTAATCATTATTTGTGAATTCGGTAGTATGTCTTGTTTATTCGATCTTGCAATGTTTGCCAGTATTAGAAATGAGTAGTTAGATTAGTTAGGGGATAGAGTGAAAAATCAATCCTGAGCATGGATAATGTTTAAAATATGGAGTTGGTTTCTTAGTGATAATTGTATGATTTGATGTCAGGTTTTGGTTGGAGTCTAGATTGGCCATATAGATTTCTTCCATTTGCGTTCCTAGGTTGAAGACATTGAGAAATACAAATTTAGGTAGTGACCCGATGTTAAATGTTGTTGTTTTGTGAGCTATTGATCGTTGACTTGAATATATTGTGTTGCTTAGATGCTTTAGATACGATTAGGAGAGAAATCTCAATTGTAATATAATGTTCCTTCCTTGAAGATGACCTATAGGTTGGTTACTGGTTGAAACCCCTTCCTTACAGCATGTTTAGGTTCAATTCATCGATTAGCAGTGCGTTAGTGAGCCCTATATTATATCATTTTGAGCCAATTCCCATTTTTAGCTCATTTGTGTTAGGAATCGATGTTGAATCCCAAAGCCCTAGCACTTTTATCCCATATAACAAACCTTTTAGAATCTTACATTAGATTTTAGTTAGATTTAAACCTAATTCTTGCTCTAGTGTTAGCTAGCTTGTAGTTGAACTACTAGAATTCGATCGCTATTAGAAGCCTTTCCTTGTGGATTCAACCCTTACTTGCTCATTACTTGAAATAGGTAAAGTTAAGGTTTTGTTGATAGTTGGTATTGTGACAACCGATATCTAGCCTTATCAAATGGCGGCATTTCCATGGAATGGCATTTAATGTCGAGTTTTTAGTGATTTTTACGAGTCTAGTTCATTTTTAGTTTGCTTTATTTTATTTTCTTTCTTTTGTTGCTTTTTCATTGTCATTGTTAGTGCTAACCTTCTGTTTAGCTTTAATTTTGTATGCCATCAAGATGGAGTAAAAGAGGATAACCATTAGCATCACTGAATCCTAAAATTGAGCATATGATTAAATCTATAAGATGAGGGTTAAGAGTAGGAAGTAGCTCATTTCAAGTAAAGAGTAAAGAACTTGATTTAGATTTATCTAGCCCTATTCTTGCAGAAGTAGAGTTTAGCTATAACTTGTTTTCCACTCACTCTAATCCATTATTTGTCATGGCTGATGGGATAGATAGACCCTTGAGGCAGTATGAAACTCTTGGATCTTACCAAGTCTAAAGTGGTGTAGTGCAACCCACTAAAGAGGCCAACAATTTTGAGTTGAAGCTAGCACTAATCACTTTGGTGGAGGCCATCCCTTTGGAGGAGATAAATATGAGTCACCTCATGCCCATCTTAAGTAGTTCATAAGATACTATGATATAGTCAAGGAAAATAGTGTGACTCATTATTACATCAGTCTGAGTTTGTTCAAATTCTCTCTCACGGGCAAAGCTAATGAATGGCTTGAGAAGATGGAGCCCACTTCTTTGAGGACGTGGGAAGAAGTGACTATAAAATTCTTACATAAGTTCTTTCCACCATCAAAGACTACTGAAATGAGGACTAAAATTGCAATGTTCGATGAAAACGGAGATGAAACTCTAATTGAAGCATAGAAACATTCAAAGGGTTGATATAAGCATGCCCACATCATGGAATGGAGTAGTGGTTACTTCTTCATATCTTTTATAATGGACTGTCTTAGTAGAATAAGATTAGCCTTGATGTAGGAGCTAGTGGAGCCATAATGAGATTGAGCTCAAACAAAGCATTCAAAGTGATTGAGTAGGCGGTCGAAAATTTTGCTGACTGAAACGAAGGTGAGAGAGTGCAGCCTAAATGAGGAGGAAGGTATGAAGTAGATTCTATTAGTGTACTTTCTTCTAAGTTAGATGCACTATTAACAAATTTAACGTGGTTGTTTTGAATAGTCCAATGTGTGGCATGCAATACCCACAAGCATCTAGTTCTAATGCTCCTATGCAAGCTAAGTGTTGTGTTGTGATGTTTGTGGTGATTATGGCCATAACCCTTTGCAATGTCATTTAATCACCTCTATAGGGAATGCACCATCTGGTATGGAACATATTAATTCCATGAATAATATATCCCCTAACCCCAAATTCAATCCTTACTCTAACACCTTTAACCCAGGGTGGAGAGCTCACCCAAATTCTGGTTGGAGAAATAGTCAGAATATGAACTTTGATGGGCATAACCAAGGAAACTTTCAGAACCAGGGGCAGGAAATTTCTAAGGCACTAAGAACTACGAGAACCAAGGTCAGGGTAGTTGTAGAGGATATGGGAACTATGGCCAAATCAAAATAAGAATATATTTCAAAACCTAAATCAAGGCAAATTCCAAAATCCTAATCAACAGAACCCACCTAGTTTCAATTCAACCTAGACCTAATGTCCTCACAACACAACCACTTCCTTAAAAGTCTAACTTAGAGTATTTGATGGAGAGTTTTGTGGCTACCCAAACTAAAAAGAAAAGTGACATTAAGGAAAGCCTGAGGCAACTGCAAACCCATAACAAAATGCTTGAAAATTAGATTTTCTAGCTTGCCAATGCCCTTAAGGATCGCTCGAGACCTTCAATCCCTAGCCAAGGCATAGATCCCACCGAGCATGTCAATGCCACAATGACTAGGAATAGATAAACTCTAGAAGACCCTACGCCTGTGACTAGGATGAGTGAGAAAATACCTAAGAAGGAAGAGGGTAGAGCTGATAAGGATCCCAAAAAAGAGAGTATCAAGCCTACATCACCTCCCCGACCTTATATTCCACCCTTTCCCTACCCTTAGAGACTAGTACATGGTAAGCTTAAGGAGAAATATGGGTGTGCTAGCCAAAAATTGTCACCTAGTGACAACTTAAGGATGAAACATTTTACAACTAGTTAAGCTACACATAGACAATAACGTATAGAATAAAGTAAGAAAATAGTGCAAATGACACAACAAATTGGTTACACAAAAAACCCAAACTTAATAAACACCGTAGGAGCTTATTAGGCTGTCATTCCACTATGTTGAAGAAAGTATTTTCGTTGAGTATACAAGAGATTATGAAAAATATTGAGAGTAGATGAGTAGAAAAGTACAGCAGGGGACAAGTGTTAATGGAGCTAGTGAGAGTTGTACAAATGATAATAGGTTGTGTTTTTATCTTGGCTTAAGAGTGAATGATCTTAATGAGTGTTCTCCCTTTTCTCATTGATTTGAGTTACCTTTTATAGAGGTTGGTCGTGGGCAACAAGCATGATTGACTAATTCTTATCTTGTTGTAACTGGTTATCTGATTTTAGCTTCATGTGTGTATTGATTTGTTCTTCTCTGGCTATCTGTTATGACCTTGAGTTGATATTTTAACTAGCCATAAAAAATATACTAGGAGCTTCCTTGAAACTCATATATCTTGGGATTGAACTTCATATGCTTTCTTACAACTGCTACTTTTCCCAATGCCTAAGTGTTTGTTTCTTAAACTCTTGCTGATGATGATGCCTAGAATCTCAGACACGTGGCGTTGACTCCTAGAATCTTGTAGCCATTTCAATTAAATAGCCGATATTCTCTCATTGACTTATTCAAATGCTATTTCTTATCTGTTTACCAATATTCTCGTTACACATAGATGGTGACCTGGTACTTCCCAAAACTGAAGCCTAGAATCACGTGGTTGCTTTCAAGCCACTACACATTTGTAACTGCTCATTAATATGTGATAAAGGCTCTAGTTTGACTGGTAATTTCCTTATGCCTAGCTGTTAAAACTCATTAATCTCAAACTTTTAAAACGGACACTTATAATCTCGAACACGTGGAGTTGACTCCTGGAATCTTGTAATCGTTCCAACTACATAGCCAATATTCTCTCGTTGACTTGTTCAAATGCCATTTCTCATCCGTTTACTGATATTCTTGCTACACGTAGATACTGACCTGGTACTTCCCGTAACTGATGCCTAGAATCACACGATCGGTTATAATCACTACACATTTATAACTACTCATTAATATTTGATAATTTCCCTAGTTTGACTAGTAACTTCCTTATGCCTAACTATATTATGCATCGGGGAATCTTCATGTCAAGTCGGGTGTGCTAGATGGTTTTTTACCCATAACACCATGTACTACCTTCTGCAAATCTAACCATATGCTTTTAACATATAGCTTCCCTACACATCGAATTATTCATGCGTCATGTTGCTTAGATCAGATAGATTTTTACCCCTAAAAATAGCCCCCATTTTCTTAATTGTAGTACGGTGGAAATTAGGAAAATAATCTTTATATTTGTTGTCAAGTCTAATGTGTTGTTGTCGTCGCCAAAGAAATAAAGAGAATGGTGTTAGCTATGTTGTAGATTCATGTATCATTGTTGTAAAATAATCATAGTTGTTAGAAGTAATAATTTAAGTGTTCAGCCTAAACGGGAGACAAAGAATGTGTGACGAAAAGGTCATTTCAATATGTTGTTATTATTGTGTCGTTCAAAAGTTTGCTCGTGGACAAGCAATTAACAATTTCAGACGACAAGGACATTTTAAGTATCTTAATAAGAGATCAAGTGATAATTCCATTTTAGGTTTATCAATAGATTGCTATGCAAGAACGCGAATCACAGTGCTTAGCGTTTAAGGTAACCTTAATATCTGGCGACGAGGCCATTTATTGTTTTACTCGTTATAGTGATAAAGCCATCACGAGGTTACATAACACGATATATATATAATGATATAATCTTTTGAAATGAACTCATATGATACTTGGCGACAAAGCCATTCATAGTGATAAAACACAAAATTTCAGTTGACTAGGTCATTTTTGGCGTCATGACGTACGATTTCTGACGGCTATGTCCTCTTGGTGATATGATGACTAGAACATTCTTGGTGTCATGAAATATAACTTATGACGTCTAGGCCCTCTTGGTGATCTTACGGCTAGATCGCTTTTAGTGTCATGACATAAAACTTCTGACGTTTGGATCCTCCTAGTAATCAGACGACTAGGTCCCTCTTGGTGTCTTGACATGTAATTTCTGACGGCTGGGTCATCTTAGTGTCATGACATGATGACTTTGTGTATAGGCAAAAAAATTTCACTGTGTGACCCAATTGTAAATTTTGCATGCATGCATTCTTTTGTCGGTTATAGTCCACAACTCGAGCGTTGTGCTAGCGTTTCTCATTAGTGGCACCTCTATGTGTTAATGCGCCTACATGTAGTGCCAATCCTTTGATGTTCACTCAAAAGGCATTGTCTTTAGCTAAGGGACATTATATTGGTGACAATAAACTATAGTCATGAGAGCCCTTTCGACATAAATTTGGTCATGACCATTTTGCGTTTTATGGGTGTCCCAATCTTTGTTGTGTCAACAACTTCTACATTGCATTTTCTTATTGATATCCTACAAAACATTAGGAGACAACAGTTAAGGGCGGTCGTCGTTGGTGCCCAAATGGCCCTTCGATGCCAAATTTAGTAATTTTATTGAAATAAATCAAAAGAAGTAAACAACAACGACTATAATTAAATAGCAAAAAGATTGTTAAATTACAAAAAAAAAAATAGCATTTCCTCTAGTAGTCAGTTGAATAAAGAAATTCTTGGTGATCGGATCTGGAAAGACCTCTAGAAGCACAATCGTCTTCAAGTAGGACATGAGCCAAGGCACGGTTTCTAATATCTTCAAATGTAGCACATGGGTATTTTGTGAGTTCTTTGTATAAGTCAGAATTTGGGGTCAGCTCCCACTTAAAGGCTTCAATGGCAGTTTTGGAGTCACAATACTTGATGCTAATCATTTTATTATTAAATTTTGGTGAAGTAATCATGAATTGAGTCTCCAAGCTCCTAGACAATGTGATATAGGTCGCTTGTCTGTTACTCTAGCTATTGGATGGTAGAAAACAAACCATAGAACTTGTTAATTAAAATATGAAAACTATTGAAAGAAAACGGTTTCAAACATATTAGTCATGATAAGGCTGATCCTGTGAGCACACTACCGAATGACTTGCACAACAAAGAGTGACGATACTCTTTTAGGTAGCATATGTTGATGATTCTAGCCTTATATTCTTCAATGTGCTTGTATGGGTCAATCGTTCCACCATAAAGTGGAGTCCATGGGGGAAACACTAGCCTTTTAGAGATGACTACATTGTCAATCTCCGTGGCAAAAAAGGATGCCTTGTAGTCATTGATTTTTTCATAACTAACAAGTGCAGGGACACTTGGGACCCTCCTAAACATCTTCAAAATCATGGTGTTCTGAGCTTCAAGCAGTTTTAGCATTGTCGTAATTGGATTAGACTCATGTGCAGTTTGCTCTAGTTCTCCTTTGCGCTCTTGTTGAAGTTGGTTGTCTGGGCCTTCTTGGTTGTCTTCTTTATTGCTGCTGGAGTCATCAAGGTAGCAGATGATCATTGTTACCCTCTTAATCCGTTTAGATTTTATACTGCTCTTAACCGATTCTAACTCTTTATGTATCCTCTCCATGGATTCTCTGGTAGAGATATGTTCTTGGAGCATTTTCTCTATGTGTTTCTAGGAAGCTTCAAGGTCTTCCTTTGCTTTCTTGAAGGTGTCAAGCAACTTCTTTTGGGATGAGACATGATGGAAATATCAAGGCGATTAAGATTAGGTGTAGTAAACTAGTTGTTGCCCCATGGTGGGCGCCAATTATTTCGGCCAAAAATCATCACCTAGTGACAACTTAAGCTGGTATATTTTACAATAAGTTAAGCTACGTATAGATAATAACATATAGAATAAAGTAAGAAAATAATGCAAACGACACAATAAATTGGTGACATGGAAAACCCAAACTTGGGAAAAACTACAGGGGCTTAATAGGCCACCATTCCACTATGTTGAATAAAGTGTTTTTGTTGAGTATAGAAGATATATCGAAAAATATTGAGAGTAGACGAGTAGAAAAGTATAGCAGGGGACAAGTGTTAATGGAGCTAGTGAGAGATGTACAAATGATAATGGGTTGTATTTTTATCTTGGCTTGAGAGTGAATGATCTTAATGAGTGTTCTCTCTTTTCTCATTGATTTGAGCTACCTTTTATAGATGTTGGTCATGGGAAACAAGCATGATTTACTCGTTCTTATTTTACAGCAACTGCTTTCCTGATTTTTAGCTTCACGTGTGTATTGATTTGGTCTTCTCTAGCTATCCGTCATGACCTTGAGTTGATATTTTAACTAGCCATAAAAAATATACTAGGATCTTCCTTGAAACTCATATATCTTGGGATTGAACTTCAAATGCTTTCTTACAACCGCTACTTTTCCCGATGCCTAAGCGTTTGTTTCTTAAACTCTTGCTGATGTTGATGCCTAGAATCTCGGACACGTGGCGTTGACTCCTGGAATCTTGTAGCCGTTTCAATTACATAGCCGATATTCTCTCGTTGACTTATTCAAATGCCATTTCTCATTTGTTTACCGATATTCTCGTTACACATAGATGGTGATCTGGTACTTCCCAAAACTGACGCCTAGAATCACGTGGTTGGTTTCAACCCACTACACATTTGTAACTGCTCATTAATATCTGATAAAGGCTCTAGTTTGACTGGTAACTTCCTTATACCTAGCTATCCTACGCGTTAGACAATCTTCACGTCAAGTGGGGTGTGCTAGACGGTTTTTTTTACCTATAACACCATATACTACCTTCTGCGAATCGGACCATATTCTTTTAACATCTAGTTTCCCTATACATCGAATTGCTCATGCGTCACATCGCTTAGGTTGGATAGATTTTTACCCCTAATAATGGGAAGTTTTTAAAAATGATTAAGGATGTTTAATTCCATATCCCATTTGTAAATGCCATAGTAGAAATACCTTCATTTTCTTGGTTCCTAAAAGATTTAGCCACTAGTAGGAGAAAAACTAAAGGGGTTATCAGCTTATTTCTCTAGTGCAGTGCGGTAATCTAAAACAGACTTCCACCTAAATTAGGTGACTTAGGTAGTTTTTCTATCTCGGTTAAGGTTATTAATCTCTCCTTTGATAATGCACTGTGTAATTTGGTGGTGGCGAATCAACTTAATTCATAAACCTTGCTCATGAATATTTGAGGACCATTTGGTACGCAATTGATGATATAAAGGGGATAAGCTCATCTTTGTCTTCTTATAGGTTGTGTAGAACAAATGAAGTGGATCAATAGAGTAGAAATGATGAACTCGTAGAGAAGTGTAGCCTCACAGTGGGAGACCACACGTAGTGTGCATTAAATTTTTCAAGGACAAGAACATCATTTATATAGTGTTTGAGCTTAATCCAACCTCAATCAACTGACAACCATGAACAATGTTGAGCTAGTGACATTAAAAGAGCGACTTGCGAAAGACAACCCGAGTTTTCTAACCTTTCTCTTCATTTTCTTTCTTTAGATTCGTGATTTTAGCTTTAAAATGAATTCCCATGGATTTTTGTATTTCAATTACAATGCACTGGGGAAACGAAGCATCGAATAAAATATTGAGGTAGAAGTGCTCAAGAGGAACGAAGAATGTATGGGTTGAATACAGTGCCAATAAGGACATTTAGTAGAAAGTGCTTATTCTGAAGAGTGAAAATTATATCGAAGCGGCCACTTGACTTGTCCTAAGCGCCTGCTCTAGTTAAAAATATGGAGCATGTATAGAGCCTTAAGCGGGCACCAAGCGGTCAGCAAACGCCTTTTCAAGAGGAAAAGGGCCCAAAAAAATGACTTGAGCGACCGCTACATTCCTTCTGAGCGTTCGCTTACAAGGAAAAGAATGGGCTCTGAAGCCTTATAAGCGGGCACTCAAATTACTTCTAAGCGCTCGCTTAACTCGCTTTTTGCGAAAGCTACGGTTTCCTTTAAACACAAATTCGACCCTTTCTTCCTCTTTTTCCTTCATTACATCCCATTCATCTTCTTTAACACTCCCAAAGCTATTATTTGTCTCTCTAAAAACCCCATAACTTTCTCACAATTTTCTTCATAACTCACTCAATTTTCCACATTTTTGCTCTAAATTACCACCATTCTCTTCCTTGGCATAACTTTTTTTTTCAATAAAATACCCACTCTAACAAAAAACCCCAAATCAAAACTCTAGATTTATTGAAATTTTTGGTGATTTTGGGTTCCTAGCTTGGGATTTCAGATTAAGGAAGGAATTAGAGCATGTTTCATTTGATATTTTTGGTATTCTCTACCCTCTTACTCTTTTTCAAATTCTTGTTTGATTTTTCATGAATTCTATGTTGATTTTCTGAAAAATGTTGATACATTGTTGAGATTATAGTAGTGTGGTAATTTTTAGGCTTGACTATTAATATATTTTGGAGTATTTTTTTAGGAGAACTTATTGAAATTAGGTTGAACATAGAAAACCATAGGGTAGTCATTATAGTTAAGTGATTTTGTTACTTGCTTTGTGTTGTAGTTTGGTTTGTTGTAATAGGTTATGAATTGAATTTTGAGGAATAAGATTGTTGAATTTGGGATATACAATCACTTTGAGGAAAAATGTTTTCCACGAATTAGTCAAAGACCTCTAAGGCTTCTAGTGCTTCCCAATCTTCCCAACCCTCACAACCAATCATTCCTTAGTTGAAATTTGTCAACCCCAACCACAAACCATACTATGAGAAAATCAAAAATCAAAAAATCTTAAGCACCAAATTCTATGAGCCTGACTCTTTAGAGAAATTAGGAATCAAAGAGGACCTCTATGGGATGCTCAATGCCTTGGGGTGGGCCGAATTCTCTAAGCTCAAGAATTACACTTACGAGAGGCTAACCCAAGAATTCCTAGCTTCTTTAGAGAGAAGTTTGATTGGTGAGAATGATTACCAAATCACTTTCCAACTACTCAACCAACCCCAAACTATCACCCTAGAAAGGTTGAACCAGATCTTTAAGTAGGACCCCTCTAATAACATAAATGTTTTAGACATTGGAAGATTCACGGAATATAGAGAGATGCGTTGTTGGAGTCAAATAACTTATTATCTTGAATACTAATCTAACACCTACCACGCCTCCCATATCTTTCACCCCTATCTTAGGATCTTGCACAAAATATTGGGGTACACCATTTTTGATAAAAAAGATTTAGGTAAAACTATTAGGGAAGAGATTGAGCCTTTTTGGATGGCAATATATGGGAAAGAGAAATTAAGGGATATGCTCAACTTTAGGGGGCTAATTTTTAGCCAAGTACATTCAGTACAATAAGGGTGAGTTGACTAGTGACATTAACATGGGGGGAATGGTCACTATTATAGCATATACTCTGGGTTTTACAGAGCAATATAAGTTTCTTACCCCTGTCGATGCAAATGATATCTACATTGACATATATACCATGAAGAGGATGAATTTCATCTAATACACTCCCAACCCTGAGGTATATTGGTGGAAGGTAAGGAGGGTAGTACAGTGCTACCTTCCAAACCCCTATACTGATATTGAGTGAGAAGGAGTTCACCTCTAGAAGATTCTCGCTCATCAAGGGCCACAACTGCATGCCCCTCACCCAAGCTCATCAAGGGTCACCACCTAAAACCTCGGGAAGTACCTCTTCTTCTCATATCCCCTCCTCCTCTTTTAACTTAGAAGAGGAATTTAAGAAGCTAACGATGATGATGCAAGGGCAAGTTGAGGCCTAAAGGAGAAGTATGATTTGCGAGAATCAAATCTATGAATACTATGTCAAAGGTGGGGACTTTGCACCCTACGTTAACTACCCCTATGATCCCCCTCAGCTTTGCCCTATCCCTTCTTGGTCCGGGGATGTCAACCCCACTTACCCTTATTGGATGGGTCCTGCCGTCTCTTGTGTCACTTCCCTTATTTCCAGCCTATGATTATACTCAGATGGGGGATTCATTATCAAGGCGATACTACCTATCTATATGATGGACTAGGTTGGCCCCTGGGTTATACAGGTGGGTGGGATGGCCCAGCAAGTATGCCATCCTTTGAGAATTATCTTAATCTTCCGTGATATGACTAGCCGCCCTACACCGATGCATCGGGTCTCGATGTTGACCGAAAGTACAACTTTTCTTCCCATAACAATGAGGAGAGGCGTACAAAGGGAAAGGGCCCCAATATTATCTAGTTATACCCTAATTGATCAGCCCTCCCCTTTTCATTCTCGATTTTTGCATCGAGGTCTACACTTTACTTAAGATTGGGGGGTTTTTCCTCGAAAGGGTCGGGCCTTAGCTTTATTTCTCCTCTTCCTTTGTAGAATCCATGTATAGTTTTCTTTTATGAACTTTTGTCTGTTTTTAGCTAGAGTAGGAACTATTATTCTTATGTTCACTTTTTTTTAAATCATTGGTTATTTATAAGTATTAGCGACAATACAAAGCAAGAGGCCAAGGTATAACCTTTCCTACTCCACTTTTTATTCTTTCCTTAGTGTGTTTTTCTTTCATATAGTTTAGGGAAATTGTTTGTTCGAGGATGTATGGTACTTTATTGTTAAAGGCGTTTAGCCTATTTTTGAGGATAGGTTCACTAAAAACCATTGCTTTTCATAACCATGGTTAGTTATTTGCGTTGAATTACTTAGATAGTGTTTCCTATATCATACTCTCGTGCATGCTTTATCTTGATTTTCTTTCTTTTTATTTTCCTTTTACAAAATAAGAAAATCCAAAAAGATTTTGAATTTTGCTAGGCAAGTAGCTTGTTTTCATTTGAATTATTTTGCATTGAGTTGGGCATGGATTAAACACTCATCTAATTGAATATTTTCCTTCCTAAACCTTAAAATCTTACATGGTTCAAATTTCAATTGCATTTGAAAGAGTTTAGGATGGACTTTTGCTAAGGTAGATGAAACTATTGTGATTATGACCCTTAGCTACACACACCACCTTTTCCCTTGCTGAGTGAAGTCCTTAGAATTACTATTCTCAAACCCCATAGTGAGGAAATCTTTTGAAGCCTTCAACATGATTTGCATTGAGTGGCAAGGATACGTAATTTGTCATGCTTTGATCAAGAACATGTCTTATATCTACGCGAGACCATGACCGAACTTCTTAAGGAAAGATAAAGTCACTCTTGAACCCATTTCCTTTCTCCTTATCCATTGGCGTTTCCCCATTTCTTGTACATTCTTTCTCTCCCTAAATTGTTACCATCTTGAGCTTATATTTCTCCAAAAATTACCAATCGATAGCCATTGACCCAATATGAACCTCCACTACCATATTTTCAATGGGGTTCTTTGGCAAGAAAGTTGTATGGATGTATTAATGGTGGTTTAGGATTTATGATGCTTCAAAGGGAAGAAATATTTTATTTTCAAATAACATAGACTCTTTTAGTAATCAAAAGAAAAAGGGGAAGAAAAAGAGAAAAAAAGAAATGAGACGAAAAGGATTTGTGGGGTTTAATGGGAATCTAAGAAAGAAAAACTCAGATATGTTATTTAACAAGCCTAGGCGAGGAGACTAGTTAGTATACTATGAATATGAGGGCTTAAATCCTTAAAATGAGGTTAAGATTAAGATCATAAGAATTCCATTGTTCATAAAGCTAAGCCTCACACCATTACCCAAGCCTTTCCTTATTTTGTTCTAGTTCTTTCCTTACTTTACCAATATTATCTAGAAGTCCTTCCGACTCTAGGAAGTTAAGTCATTGTTGGTGTAGGGAGGTAAAGGTCAAGCTTATTGAGCAAGTATGGAAATTAAGATGTCGAGTCATATGTCATTACCCATATTTTCTTATTTGTTCAACTCCCTTAAGGAGTAATGAGAAGCTAATTCTTTAAGGATGGAAATGAAACTTTGGAAGAGTGTGATTGTGTTTCAGCTAAGGGACATGAAAGCTATAGTTTCCTACTCTTTCATAGTTATCCTTTATTCATTCTTATGCATTCTTTAGCATGCTTTCTCTTACTATTTAGAAAGTTGAAAATCCATCACGATGGTGTCTCATGAATACCCACTTGTTGCATATTCTTTTCACTTGTTTTCTTTCCTGTTAGTTTCTCTCTTTTTAGTCTTTAAAATGCTTGTCTTTCTCTTTCAAATGTTTGCCTTGCTCTTTTTTTGTTTTGAGAGTTATAGGTTAACTCCTAGGAAATCCTTATCAAAACACACTCGTCCTTCTAAGCGATTAGGGGGTTTAAAGGACTTGTTGATTATTGCTAAAATTAACCATGATTCTTACAAAAGTGATTTAGGTTTATTGTTTTCATTAGTTAGAGTTGTTAGTATTTTATGTCTTCTATCCTTTGTCCTAGAGTCTTGCTCGAGGACGAGCAAGAGCCAAGCTTGGGGGAATTTGATGAGTGACATTGAATAACCCCAACAATAATTTATAGTTGGTCCAGGCTATAAAATATAGTTTACATTGTTCCAACCTATTAGATTTGTCATTCACAAGTATTATCCTATATGAATCTCTTATAAACAATGATGTATCTAAGGTCTTTGTTTTTTATAGAAATGGTAAAGACATTGTGAAGGTTATTTATAAATTTACCTAGTCCCTCTATCAAGAAAGAAGTGGGTTGCTACATACCTTCACACCCCCACCGCCCCTAAATAAAAATATTATTTCCTAAAATATTTAGTAATTGAATAATCTAATTTAAAAGTAACATGAGTTTCTTTTCTTTCTTAAACACTTTGGAGCTCTATAGATTGAGACCTCTTGTTTGAGAACTTTCTTGATACTTCTATAGTTTAAGAACTCTTGAAAGATAAGATATATGGCCTTTCCACCACATGATTGGTTTAAACTCATGTGAATCATTTACTCTTTTTTTTTGGCAGGAAATGTCAATCTTTTCTGAGGAATACACTTAATAATGAAAATTATCGTTGT
Organism: Dysphania ambrosioides; assembly: GCA_026401315.1. Taxonomy (NCBI): domain Eukaryota; kingdom Viridiplantae; phylum Streptophyta; class Magnoliopsida; order Caryophyllales; family Amaranthaceae; genus Dysphania; species Dysphania ambrosioides. The sequence goes on from CM048667.1 coordinate 17,323,598, forward strand.
TGATTAGCTTGTAATTACTATTTCCATAAAATCTTTGCTATATTTTATATGTTATTGCTATACTTTTCCTACTTTCATGTACTTCTTTGCCTATATCCATGCACTTATTTTTCTTGTTTTCTAAAATTTTTATTTTATGTTCTATATGTTTATTGCAATGCTAGATTAGTTTAAGTATTTATATGGAAGAAGATTTAGTTTTGAAATATTAGTTTGTAACTTGTTTTTTTATAATATATCTATAATTAGAAATGACATGTATGATTAGAAATTGATTATATAATAGGCTTTGATATTATTTACTATTGTTATTTTTTAAAATAAAAGTATCAGTATTTGTAACCTTATCGCCACTATGTTCAGTCCCATTTTGTTCTTCAAACGGATGTGTGACGTGGTATAGGTTGATTCGATCACAAACACATGACGTTGTATTTTCATGGAAATGGAATAATAAGGGTTCCAACATATTCCTTAAACAAAGGCATAGAAAGGAATGAATGATGTATTATAATACAATCATATACTTGTTTCTTTGTGTGGGCTATCTAGGGAAGTTATGATCCTAGATGGGGCGCAAATACAAGGGTAATTACCAAATGCACTTTGATCAAAGAATAATGTGGTCTAAAGAGCTAAATACACTTCAAAAACAATAAAATAATTGTAAATAAGGTAAAATGCGATTATAAAGAACTATGCTTGAGTGGACTTAATAAATGACCCAAAAATGACCCATAGATTTAGGATAACCATTATATTGTCTGTTTTGGGGTCTATGACACATATTTTGCTTCATATTTCTCTTACCTTACTAAATTTAGAATGATAGAACATGCATAATTTCTATGATTGCTTGAACGTGTGAATCAGGTTTCATTACATGACTTTGGTAGAATTGATAGGATAGAATTTCTATGAATGATTGATGGGAAACTAATGAGAATGAGTACAAGGGTTTTGAAATGATTGTTTGAATACATGATGATATCATAGATTGAAACTTCAGATAGTTTATTGTTGATGGATATTTGTTTAAGAAAGTTGTCGAAATTAGGAAAGACCTATTTATAAAGGAATATCTACCGGATTTTCCACACGAAGTCGAGTTTTGTGTAAACACCCACTGAATTACCTAGATAAAGATATATATATATATATATATATATATATATATATATATATATATATATATATATATATTGTTATCTTTTTACTTTGACCATAAACAAATTACCAACATATACAATTTGAGATGACATTTACGATTAGAAATGAAATTCATAATATGCTATGACATGAAAAGAAGTTATTTACTATCTTTAAATTTTTAAGAATGTTTGGTGAAAAAAGTGTCAGTATTTGTATCCTCATCGCCACTTACATCCTTTGTCCCAAGGTCAATGTTGTGTACTATTTTGTTCTTCAAACGGGTGTGTGGCATGGTATTATTTTATTTGATAACAAACTCATCACAATGTATTTTCCCGTGAGACTAACAATAAGGGTTTTAACATAGTCCTTAACCAATAGTGTAGAGTGGAATGAGATATGTACTATAATGCAATCATATACTTATGTGCTTTGCGTGGGCTATGTAAGGAATTGGTGACCCTAAATGGAGCGCAAACACATGAGTAATTACCAAATATACTTTAATATAACTTGTCAAAAGAATGTAAAATTGAACCTATTTAGCTTGTAAATAACCTTAGTATACCAAAGTGACTTTAGTCAAAGAACAATGTTGTTTATGGAGGTAAATTCACTTCAAAAATACCAGACTAGCAGTAAATAAGGTAAAATGCAACAATAAAGAACTATGGTTGGGCAGACTTATATAAAATTAAAATGACCCAAATATATTTAAAAGACCCTAAATAAAGTAGAGCTTACTGGAAAGAACTACTGAAGTACTCGAAAATTATCATAATCTAATCTCATTGAACTTTATTGACTCATATAAAAACCATGCATAGTAAACTATCAAAAAAGTAAAGATAATTATTGTTGAATCATTTTTTGTTTTTTAACCTTTTGGTGCCATGGACACATTAATTTTTATAATGATGGTGAAATTCATAATAAATGATAGATATAGGTAGAAGACATGAAAATCATTAGCCATGGATTTAGTATAACCATTATTTGTTTTGGGACCAGACCACATATTTTGCTACATCTTGTTCTTACCTGATATAATTTGAAATGTTATAATGTCCATGATTTGTATGATTAGTTGAACGTGTGAATAAGGTTTTGGTACATGACTTTGATAGAATTGATAAGATAGAATTGCTATGAATAATTGATGTGGAATTCATGAGAATGAGTAGAAGGATTTTGAAATGATTGTTTGAATACTTGATGATGTCATAGATTATTATATGGGATAGTTTACTTTTGATGAATATTAGAGTAAGAAAGTTATCGGAATTAGTGAAGACCTATTTACAAAGGAATATCTACCGGATTTTTACTCCAAGCCTAGTTTTATGTTAATAACCATTGAATTACATAGATAAAGATACACATATTTGTTTCACTTTGACCAAAAACAAATTACCTATATATATAATTTGGAAAGATATTTACGAATAGAAATGGAATTTATAATGTTTTGAGATATGATAAAATTTATTTACTATCAATAAATTTTTAAGAATGAAATGTTAGGTAAAAAGTGTTTGTCTTTGTATCCACATTGCCACTTAAGTATCCTAGTTCAAGATCAATATTAGGTCCCATTTTTTGTGTGGCATGGTATGGGTTAATTTGTTCTCTTACTAATCACAAAGTACCTTCCCGCGAGAGGAATAATAAGGATTCCAACATAGTCCTTAAACAAAAGTGTAGAGTGGAAAGAGTTATTTACTATAATACAATCATATACTTGTGTGCTTTGCGTGGGATTTCTAGGGAAGTGGTGACCTTAGATGAGGCACAAAAACATGGGTAATTGCCAAAGGCATTTTACATGAACCTAACTTCTCAAAAGCATATAGAACTGAACCTAATTATCTTGTCAATAACCTTAGTATACCAAAGTGACTTCGATTAAAGAATAATGTTGTCTAAGGAGGTCAATTCATTTAAAAATAACAAGTTGTCGTAAATAAGGTAAAATGCGGCTATAAAGAATTATTTTTGGGCAAACTTAGACAACTTAAAATTACCCAAATATACTAAAAAGCCCCAAATATAGTAGAAAGTACTTGTAAGAATTACTCAAACACTCAAAAATTATCATTATCCAAGCTTATCGAACTTCATTGACTCATATAAGAACTATGTGAAGTAAATTACTAGCAAAACAAATATATTGATTATTGAATCTTTTTTTTTTTACCTTTCGATGCCATGGAAATATTAATTTTTATGAAGAGGTGAAATCCAAAATAAATGATGGATATCGTAAGAATTAAACATGGAATTAGGATAACCGTTGTTTAGTTTGTGTCTAGGCCACATATTTTGCTACATATTGCTCTTACCTGACATAATTTGAAATTTTATAACGTTCATGATTTGTATGTTTGGCCAAATATGTGAATAAGATTTTGGTACATGACTTTGAGAATTAAGATAGAAATTCTATGAAAGATTGATGTGGAATTCATGAGAATGAGTAGAAGGGTTCTGAATACTTGATAATCCCATTGATTTTGATATTTGGGATAGTTTACTATTGATGGATGCTAATTTAAGAAAGTTATCACACTAGGGAAGACCTTTTTGAAAAAGGAATCTCTACCAGATTTTTCAATCAAAGTCTAGTTTTATGTTAACAACAATTGAATTACCTAAATAAAGATGCATATATTTAGTAGTCTTTTCACTTTGACCAGAAATAAATTACATATATATATATATATATATATATATATATATATATATATATATATATATATATATATATGACATTTATGATTAGAAATGAAATTTATAATGTGTGATGATATGATGAGAAGATATTTACTATCGATAAATTTTTAAGAAAGAAATGTTCGGTAAAAAATGTCAGTATTTGTATCCTCATCGCCACTTACGTGCCTTGTCCAAAGATCAATGTTGTATCCCATTTTGTTCTTCAAACGAATGTGTGGTGTGTTATGGGTTGATTTGATAACAAACTCATCACGTTGTATTTTCCCGTGAGAGGAACAATAAGGGTTCCTACATATTCCATAAATTGAAGAGTAGAATGGAATGAGAGATATACTATTATGAAATCATATATACTTGTGTGCTTTATGTGGGTTGTTTAGGAAAGTAGTGATCCTAGATGGGGTGCAAACACTTGTGTAATTGCCAAATGCATTTAACATGTATCTAACTTGTCAAAAGTATGTAAAATTGAACCTAATTAGCTTGTAAATAACCTTAGTATACCAAATACATTTTTGTCAATAAAGAATGTGATCTAAAGAGATAAATTTACTTTAAAGATTCCAAACTGACCTTTTAGTATTCGTGACCATACAAGTAATTTACTTGCATTAGGTATTAAAAAAAACTCAGCCAAAACTTCTTCAAGTCTCCACGCAAATTCAACACAGAAAAGGTGGCCAAAATAGATTTTCAAGAATTTCAACTAAAGCATGAAAATTCAATGCAACAAGCATATATGTACTACTAAACACAACAAATTCCTCTAAATCATGTTATTTTCACTCACCTTCTAATCTAACTAAGAAGATCATTTTACAAATATTTCTCAATTCTATTGCTTTTTTTTCGGGTGATTTATGATTTATTTTGAAGGAAAATAATTATAGGTGAATCATTGTAGACACATGTTAAAGGGAGTCATCAATTAAGTAGTGCATTTCCAAGGGATGATAAATATCGATTAGTCATTGGAAATTAGTTTAAGAAGAGATGTTGGAACAAAAGAATATTTCCTGTAATAATGTGTCATTATACCACCCTACAATACACCTTTGACATGCCGCTAGCATTTGTGAGCCAAACGCCATGCAAACTAAATTCAGTGACTCACAGGGTTCTCAAGCATGTATTTTTGTTCCTTGTGGTGCCTTTGCACAGGCCTGTACACTATTGGACTGCAAACAACGCAAAATCATATAAGAGGGGAGGAAGAGGTGAAGAAGAAGGTGGGGGGCGGAGAAGACGCATGCATTTTGTGTGCTACAACCAAAACTAAGAAGAAGAAAATAATTGGAGAGTTTATTTTATTTAGTAATGTTTAAGCATATTATTATTTGTGATATAAGTGCATAAAAAGTTCCAAATTTATAGAGGAAGTATAGTGAGCAATCCTAAATATAACGAGATGAAAGAAACGTAAAACCTCTAAATTGATATTTGGAAATCATGTTAGAAATTCATCTAAAAAAGAAAACCAATCCATAAATAAAAAATTACACATGACAAGAAACTTAACAAAGGGAAGAACACACATAGTGTGCTAAAACTAGATAGACTAAGGTTAAATGACTATATATATATATCACACTAATATTTTTTAAAAAGAAAAATTTAACATTATTTCTTCAGTTATGTTGAAATGCCTCCTTTGCCCCTAAGCTCATGCACAACAAGTTGTCAAAATTATGAACTTATTAAATTAGTATTAATTATATCATAAAAAGTTTGAAAATTGACAATAATATAATGTTTATATTTATATCGTATTTTGGACAAATTATAGCAGAATATTAAATCTAAATTTTTAATACATAGTACTGATGTAATTATATAGATATCATAAATAAAGAAAAATAACAAAATAACTATGTGTACACTTTTAATTAATATATAATATATATATATATACATAATATATATGTACATAATATATATAATATATATAATATACATAATATATATGTATATAATATATATAATATATATAATATATCCTATAACTTATATTATTATTTAAGAAAACAAATTTCATATGGTGAAAAAAAAAATCAAAATCCTACATATTCATGAAGACATATAGCAATTCCTCACTTTTTTATCTCTATTTTTATTTATTTTTTTTGTTTAAAAAAAAACTCTCCCTTCATTCTAACATGGTATTTTAGGAAACAATATTTTTTTAAAATAGAAAAATTTAATCTTATTTCTCCAATTTTTTTCAAATAGCTCCTTTACCCATAGCTAACAAGTTGATAAAAGTACAAACTTATTAAATTGGTATCATTTACATCATAAAAAGTTTGATAATTGGCAATATTATAATGGTTATACGCTTATATCATATTTTGGAAAAATTATAGCACTAGTAATAAATTAAGTTTGAGAAAGCCAATAATCAACCTAAATTTCCTATGCATAGTAATAATGTACTCATATAAATATAATATATAAATCAAAATAATGAAATGACTATCTGTACAATTTGAGTTTGCATATAATATATATAATATATATATCCTATATTATTATTATTTGAGAGATAAAATTAATATAATGAAATCAAAATCCTACATTCTCGTGATGACACATGAAAATTCTCTAATTTTTTTATTTACTTTTTATTTATTCTTTTTTATGACAATCAAATATAGCTTTTATCATCAGTTATCATATCACATGAATCTATTTTAACTTTCTTATATTATTTGTCTCTATAACTTATTATCTCTATTTTTGGTTATCCTTAAATCTATTTTTGGTTATTACATGAATCTTATTCTGTTAATGTTATCTAAGTTATCCTTCTCCTATTTATTGACTTTAAATTTTTGTTTGTAGTAAACATTGGTTGCTCCTAGTTTTATGTCCCTTTACTCACACAGTATATCAATTTGATTCTGTGCATCTACAACCACCTCGGCATTTACTAATCAAATCCTTGTTGAATAGGTACATGTTTTTAAGCTGACCAGTTGCGATTTAGTTTGATTCTTAATTAGCTTTGATATCACATTGATATTTTTCTCATCGGAGTGCAGTGTAATGAAGAAATTGCGTGGAAGTATTGGATTACATTCAAGGGCCATATTTCCTAAATGGAAATCAGCAAAGGTACATGTTTTTTGAATTTAAATATTTTTTGGTTTACTTTGATTTTAACATGAATATACATTTTATTCTTATGTAGTGTGCACAACAAGTAAATGGGGTCGATTGTGGCTATTATGTTATGAGATTCATGTACGACTTAGTCTCTTCTACCACGAAAGTCGATGATGTAGACAAGGTATATCTAATTCCTTTACTTACATTTTTTATATGTATATATATATTAGACAAGTATTCTTAGCTTATATAAGTAGATGTATGATAATCATGGAGGATGTCTTTACCATGGAATTGTGGAATTGTTAAATTGTGGAATTGTGAAGTTGTTGAATTATGGAATTATTGAACAGGTTATTTGGATTAAAAAATTGGGATAATGTTCATTATACAGAGGAAACTCTGCCGAATTTTTTAGAACTTTCATAAATAACCGGAAATTGCTATATTTGTTTAAATTAAACATATATATAATTAATTATACATGTATATACGATAGTCTAATTTTTTTTTTATTACGTTTACGGTGGCTAAATTTAGGTTTTGGACACACCGAGAGAAAATCCTTTTACCATTGACGAAATCAAGGAAATAAGAGACAAGTTTGCACGTTTTCTTAGCAACTGCATCTAGTTGTTATGTTTAGTTCATTTTTCATACGTTAGTTGTAGCAAATTAGTTATCTCTATTTTAGTTTGTAATATAACTCAAATTATGCACACTTATATTTGAAGGTATTTTCCACATATTTATGGAAATGAAATTATATCTTTCGTATAAACAGTATTGAAATCTGATTTTGTCGTAATCTAATATGCCCATTAATAACAACAATTCGTCTTTATTAAAAAAATGTGGACTTTATGCTGCGGGCTAACAGAAAACCGAAGCATAAAACCCTTATTTTTTTTAAAAAAAGGACTTTATGCTGCGGGCTTTCAGAAAACCGCAGCATAAAGTCCTTTTTTTTAAAAAAAATAAGGGTTTTATGCTTCGGTTTTCTGAAAGCCCGCAGCATAAAGTCCTTTTTATGCTTCGGTTTAAACCGCAGCATAAAATCTTTTACAATATGCTCCTATCAAATATACTTCGGGTCGAAACCGGAGCATAAAGCCTAAAAAACCGCAGCAAATGATGTATTTTCCACTAGTGAGGTAAACTAAAAAAAGTTATTTGAAAATAATGAATTATTATTCTTTTGTCTATATAATTATAATAACAAATTCTCACTTAATAGTGATAATCAAATATAGAATCATAAAAGTTAAGTTAAGATCATGCATGAAAAATCAAAACATAAGTAATGTCAAGGAAATAAATGTAAACCTTAAACAATGTGTGAACATACTAATTTCTTATTAAGCATAAAAATTTGTTAGTAAAAATAGATAATGTTGGTAGTTGGTTGCCTTTTAAGAGTTAGTAATGTTGGAAACAAAAACAATTCAATAATCAATATCTTTGCTTTGCTGGTAGTTTACTTCACATGGTTCTACTTTGTGGGTCTTTTCAACATATTTAGGTCATTTTTAAGTTGTATAAGTCCGCCCTATCATAGTTTATAACCATATTTTACCTTAGTTACGTTCCGTTTGGTATCTTTAAATTAAAATTACCTCCTTAGATAACATTAGTCTAGGATTAATGTCACTTTGGTATACTAAGGTTATTGACAAGCTAATTAGGTTTAATTTTACATACTTTTTTAGACATACATTCCAGCAAAACATATCAACCAATATATGGTAAGAACATTGAGGTAAGGCATGGTATAAAAACTTAGAATTAGAAAGTGTTTTTCTTCTGATGTATTTTTTTCAAGTACTCAATTTCAAAAAAAAAATGATATATGGAGATGGGGTGATCTAGTCATCCAAGGAAAGAAGACAAGGTTGATACAATTATCTTAAATCCATGGCTAATGATTTTCATGTCTTCTGACTATATCAATCATTTATTACCAATTTCATTATCTTTCTAAAAAGTCATCCAAGGAAAGAAGATAAGGAAGAAATTGTTATCCTAAATCTACGGCTAATGATTTCTATGTTTTCTAACTATATCCATCATTTATTATGAATTTCATCATCTTTATAAAAAGTAATGTGTCCATGACACTAAAAGGTAGAAAACCAGAAAAAGATTCAATAATCAATATCTTTGTTATCCTGGTAGTTTACTACGCAAGGTTCTTTTATGGGTCAGTAAAGTTTAATAAGCTTGGATTACGATAATTTTCGAGTGTTTAAGTAATTCTTTCTAGTAAGTTATACTTTATTAGTGGTCTTTTCAATAAATTTGGGTCATTTTTAAGCTGTATAAGTTCTTCTTACCATAGTTCTTTATTGTTTTACCTTATTTACGGCCAGATTAGTTTTTTAAAATGAATTTTCCTCCGTAGACAACATTATTTTTTTTATTGAAGTCACTTTGGTATCCTAAGGTTATTTACAAGTAAATTAGGTTCAATTCTACAAAATTTTAGTTAGGTTCATGTAAAGTGCATTTGTAATTACTCATGTGTTTGTACTCCATCTAGGGTTATCATTTCATAAAATATCCAATGTAAAGCATACAAGTATATGATAGCATTATAGTACATCTCTTGTTCCACTCGAAGCTTCTGTTTAAAGACTATATTCGAAACCTTTTTTTATTTCTCTCACGAAAAAATACAACGCGATGAGTTTGTGATCAAATCAATCCACACCACGCCACACATCCGTTTGAAGAACAAAATGGGACCCAATATTGATCTTGATACAGGTCATGTAAGTGGCAATGAGGATACAAATATCGACACATTTTACCGACCATTTCATTCTTAAAAACTTATCGATAGTAATAACTTCTTATCATATCATAGCACATCATAAACTGCATTTCTAATCGTAAATACCATCGTAAATTATAGATCTAGTTAATTTATTTTTGGTTAAAGTGAAATGACAATTAAATATATGTATCTGTATCTAGGTAATTCAATGGTTGTTAACAAAAAACTAAAGTTTGACCAAAAAATCTGGTAGAGATTCCTTTGAAATTATGTCTTCCCTAATTTCAATAAATTTATTAAACTAATATTCATCAATAGTAAACTATCCCAAATATGAATCCATGACATCATCAAGTATTCAAAACCCTTCTACTCACTCTCATGAATTCCACATCAATTATCATAGCAATTCTATCTTATCAATTCTACCAAAGTCATGTACCAAAACCTTATTCACACGTTTGATCAATCATAAAAATCATGAACTTATAACATTTTGAATTATATCAGGAAAGAATATGCAATATGTAGAAAAATATGTGGCCTAGACTAAAAACAAACAATAGTTAACCTAAATATATGGTTAGTTATTTTCATGTCTTCTAACTACATCCATCATTTATTATGGATTTCACCATCTTCGTAAAAAGTAACGTGTCCATGTCACCGAAAGCTAAAAAAAACAAATTCAATAATCAATATCTTTGCTAAGTCGGTAGTTTGCTCCGCATGGTTCTTTTATGAATCAATAAAGTTCAGAAAGCAATGATGACGATAATTTTTTTAAGTAGTTTTTTCTAATACGTTCTACTTTATTTGGGGACTTTTCAATATATTTGGGTCATTTTTAAGTTGTATAAGTCCGTCCACCCATAGTTCTTTATAAACGCGTTATACCTTATTATGTGAGTTTGGTATTTGATAACCGTTCTTTTAGGTCGTTTGACTAAAAGAATAGTTATGCAAACTAAATTTATAAACACCCTAATACTACTACAACTAGTGTAGTGGTAAGTTGGGGATCGAACCACAAGGACAAGGGGCGATAGCTTATAGACTTGATGTAAAGGATTTAAATGGGATTTGAAAAGAATTATACTAATAACAGAAAAATAAAGCAAGAACTAAAACAATGTTATACTATGAAAAGAAAACGGGGACAGATCAGTTCCACCCTAGGAAGGACAATCAAACTATCAATACGCTAAATTAGGAGAAATCAGTCAACAATAAATCATGACACTCAAGATGACGAGAGGAAGTTTGTGACCCTATAAATCACACGAACAACCTATAATCGCCCTATGTCTCCAAAGGAGTGGCAGGACAAGATTCGCATCGAATATCAATCAATCAACTGTTAACAATCTCAAATCCTAACTCTACGCATGAAGAACGAGCCAACCTAGGGTTTCACCAATCAAACCCCTAAGAAGACTACTCACACATAGTAATAATAAAAGACATGATTTAAAAGCATGAATAGACTGAACGGAAATGAACAAGAGAACGAAAACTAAGAACTATAACTGAACAAATGACTACTCTATCAAAACTGTAAACGAAACAACGATTATAGCTAGAGGAATGAAATCAAGAAAAACAATACTTGAAAGCATTAAAAGAACTAAAACAGAAAAGAAATAATACCTTGCATAAACGAAATTGTATGAACGAAATAGGAACCGAATCCGAAATACAAAGCTTGAAAACGAGAACAACGAAAGCTGTAAATCTAAACTAATGCATGAAAGAAATGAAAAGCGTTAAAGTGATGTTCTAGGTTGAGGCACAAGAGCTCTCAAAGTAGGCATCCGGTTATGTACAGAGAAAGAGGGTATCTATACCCTAGGGACAAAAGGAGTAAAACCCTAGGAAAAACCCTCGAGCGCCGACTCAAGAAAGAACCAAAATATGCGGGAAAGAAGGCCATTCGGCCGAATGCATAGTGGATTCGGCCGAATGGGGACACCATTCGGCCGAATGGTGTGGCCATTCGCCCAAAACAGAAGCTTGATGATTTCGCACCCTGTCCACCATTCGGCCGAATGAGTGGAACCATTCGGCCGAATGGGTCTTGATTCGGCCGAATGAGTCTTCATTCGGCTATTCCCGAGAGCTTGATTTATGCACTTGAATCCCTGTCTTCCATTCGACCGAATGGATGTCAGATTCGGTCGAATCTGAACCTAAACCTTGCTGAACAGTTCCTTTAAAGTGCCTAGTGGCTTCTAGAGTTTATGGGATCTTCGAGAGTGACTTGGAACGCATGCCCAAGCTATGATACGTGCATCCACACTCTTGATAGAAGTGTCAAAGCCTCGAACACGTCTCATTTTACCTCAAAATCATCGAGATCACCTGAAATGACCTAAAAGCAGCTCGAGGACAAGATCAAGGTAAAATTGAATGTAACGTGCATAAAACCAATATAAAAGCACGAGACTCGACACTAAAATGAGGTTGTAAACGTGCTCAGTATTTTTAAAGTGTATTTACATCCTTAGACAACATTGTTCCTTGACCAAAGTCACTTTGGTATACTTAGGTTTGTTGACAAGCTAATTAGGTTCAATTCTACATTCTTTTGACAAATTAGGTTCATGTAAAGTGTATTTGATAATTACCCATGTGTTTGTGCACCATTCAGGGTCACCATTTCCCTAGACTTCCCATGCAAAACACACAAGTATATGATTGTATTATTGTACATCACTTATTCCACTCTAAGCATATGTTTAAGAATTTCACCATCTTCATAAAAAGTAATGAGTTCGTGGCACCGAAAGGTTAAAAAATAAAAAATAGGTTCAATAATTAATATCTTTACTTTGCAAGTAGTTTACTACGCATGATTCTTTTATGAGTTAATAAAGTTCAAAAAGTTTGGATTACGATAATTTTTTTAAGTAGTTCTTTCTAGTACGTTCAACTTTATTTGGGGTTTTTTCAATATATTTTGGTCATTTTTAAGTTGTATTAGTCTGCTTAACCATAGTTCTTGATAACCACATTTTACCTTATTTACGATCAGTTTGGTATTTTTTAAGTGAATTTTCTCCTTAGTCAACATTACTGTTGGACCAAAGTCACTTTGGTATACTAAGGTTATTTATAAACTAATTAGGTTCAATTCTACATGCTTTTAACAAAAGTTAGGTTCATGTAAAGTGCATTTTGTAATTACCCATGTATTCACGCCCCATTTAGGCTTCACTTCCCAAGACAGCCCACACAAAGCTCATTTCACTCTATGCTTTTGTTTATGGACTATGTTGGAACCCTTAATGTTCCTCTCTAGGAAAATATCGCACGATGAGTATGTGATCAAATCAACTCATACCATGCCACACATACGTTTGAAGAACAAAATGGGATACAACATTGATTTTGGGACAGGGCACGTAAGTGGTGATGAGGATACATATGCTGATAATTTTTACCGAACATTTCTTTCTTAAAAATTTATCGATAGTACATTATAAGTTCCACTTCTAATCGTAAATGGCATCACAAATTATATATGTGGGTAATTTGTTTATGTTCAAATTGAAAACACTACCAAATATATGTATGTTTCAGTCCCATCCCTAGGGTGGGGCGAGCGGGGCAATTGCCTAGGGCCCCGGGGAAAAAGGTTTAACTTTTTTAATGTTAAGATAAAAATAAAAGGGATTTAAAATGTAGTGTGTGTAAATTTTATCATATTAATTGAAGTAGCTCAATGGTAAATGGTTTTACTTGTTTAACATTTTTAATATAATTTGGCATGGGTTCGATTCCCAACAATTTAGTCTGAATGCATACTTTATGATTTTTCATTCAATTCCTTTTTTCTTAACCCAATGTTATATATACACTTCACATGAATAAAAAAAAGTAAGCAACAACCTTTTAAAACTAATACGACATAAAAAATATTATTGTCATTATACTTAACCAATTATTAACCTTTAACTAAAAACAGCTACTTATGTCACCAGTAAGAAATGTAAGAAATTTTCAACCAATCACTTTGTATATTAGTTGTGCACTGCTATCATTGTTATTCATTTTGTTAATGCATTGACATTTTATTAATTTATTGTATTTAAAATATAGACTAATATTTTCATTTTTATTATATTTATTATTTGGTGAATAGAACTATTCATAATATTATCTAGAGAAGTTATCATAATAGTTAGATAACTTGATAAATAAAAACTTTTATGAAGTGGATTGCTCATGATATTGTTTTAATTAAAAATCTTATTAATGATTTTTATTTTTTTAACACTATTAATTATTTATGTGATTATACTGTATAATATTATTTTTAATCAAATTTTTTAATAGTTTTTTTTTATTTTTTAAAATCACTACTTAATTTTTTTTATTTATAAAATAAGAAAATAAAATTATATGAAGTATACTATTCACTTTTAGGGCCCAATTTTTTTATTTCGCTCTAGGTCTTTAAATATCAGGAATAACCTGGTATATTTATCTTGGTAATTCAATGGTTGTTAACATAAAACTAGACTTCGACCCGGTAAAATCTTGAACTTACCCCCAAAATCCAAACCAGTAAAATACCGAGTTTATACTGAAATTCAAACTAGTAAATCCTGAGTTTACCCTTTAAATCTAAACTGGTAAAACTGATAAATTACCTATAAATACCCTATATGGGGTAAAATTTCAAAATTATCCCATCTAACCGGAAAATCCTAAGTTGCCCCTAAATTTCATATGGGGTAAAACTTTGAAAATATCCCACCTATTTGGTGTAGCCTATAAATTTTTTCTGAACCCATGTATTGGGTAAAACTCCAAAATTATCCCTGCTAATGGCAACAATCCAAGATTGCCCCTAAACTCCTATATGGAATAGAACTCTAAAGTTACACCATTATTTGGCAAGAAAACCAGAAATTGCTCCTAAATTTCACATTGGGTAGAATTTTGAAATTACCCCCTCCTACTTGGCTAAAATCCCAAAATTGCCCCTATTTTAATCATATTCCAATTTATAAATTAACCATCATAGAAAAAAGTTATTGCATGAGCTGACCCAAATTACCCGATATGACATGACATGAATACAACAAAATAGTCAAATATCGAGTTATAAATCAATAGTAACATGTCATTAATGCTTCGATGTGAACCTGGTAAAGCTAACCCGGATTTCACCGAAATCGAAGTGACTCATTACCATAAGTGATTTGACTGAAAATCTACTCGAACATGAAATAACCTACTTTAACCGGTTTAGGAACCGACCCAAATTGACCTAAACTAACCTTGACCTGAACCGAATATGACATGACCCAAACATGAACCGAACTTGAGCAAGCAAATAACCGATATGCCCCGACCTGATATTGACCTAACCCAACCTGATCTGACTCGATAGGCCAAATTGACCCAATTTAGCCCGAACTAATAAACATCACATGACATACGATGGGTCAGTGCAAAAGTGACCGGTGGACCCAAATTAACACTCCTACCAAACTCCCCGTAAGATTCGGTATTTAATTGGCTGCAATCTCGAAACCAACGGAAATCCTACTCTATAACAAAAACTAAAGTGCGGTACTCTGCAACAAAAGGACGCGCCAAGTATTCGTTTCACTTTGTACCATCGAGAATAGTTTGTCTATATTTGCATAAAATTGCAAGTAATTAAAATAGTAATTTAGATAGTTTATTTGGTTTATTATAAGGAAATGCAAACTAAACATAAACATTAAAACAAATCACAAATGTTAAAATCCATGACAAAAGACAATGGCATTGTTTGGTCACAATAGTGTTTTAGTTGTTTTGACAAGATATTTGCATTATCTTTTTTTTTTTTTAACTAGTTTACATTAGTTGTTTGTGTGTTTTTATTAGCACTTCATAGTTGGATCATTGGTTATTTCAATGTGTAAAACGACAGATTAAGTAGTTCAACTTTTCTATACCTAAATGTATCAGTCTCAACCCTCTTGGTATATCTCATATAATAAGGGCACTACTACTTAATTATAAAATAAATTATGTTATAATAATAATATGAAAAATGACAATTTATTCAATAAGATAATGATACACAATAATTAATGATACAAAAGATTTCAACCGCCGACTCGAGCAGTAACAGAATTTAATTATAGGTATTTGTTTGTTAAAGAAGAAAATAGGTAGCAACAATAAAACATAAAAGAAATGAATACCAAAAGACATAAGAAGAAAATGAAAGCAAGACAGGAATATTCATAAGACAAAAGGAAGAAAATGAAGTAAATTTTAGAAGATCAGAGAGTACTCTGGAGAAGATAATCAGTACTCTGACACTCCAAAGGAAATCCTTAAAAAGAATAAGTGGTATTTGGTGCATCTATATTCTGAAAAAAGGTTTCAGTTTTGCTAAGTTCAATATTTGTCTATGGACCAGTAACGTCTAACTAAAAATTTTATGCAAGAGCCTCTGCTTTGAAATGCAGTGTGAAAGAATTTTGAAGCAAACCATCATAGAAGATGGAACAGCCCCATTATACATAAACACAAAAATAAATCAAATAAAATCACCGACGTCAGAAGCTATAATTAATCTTTAGTTCACTTAGTTCTATTTATGACCCTATGAGTAAGATCTACAAGTGCCCGTCTTGACCTTCGGACGTCCTCGTCATTGTTCTCGGGCAGAGAATCAATAGCTTCAGCAGCTAGGTTTGCATGATTCAGTGCTAAATCCTTCGCTCTCTGTATTCCTCGACTTCTCCCAAGGTAATCGAGAGCCTAAAGCAAAAATATGGATTGTACAAACAATTACAATTTGCACAAAATCAAAACGAGCAGCCAGCAAACAAATTTTTTCTTGAACGTAAAGTACAATTTTTGATGCAAAAGATCTATCTAAATGATTTTGTAATCACCTAACAAGCAATATGGCAAGCAGGTTGGCTAACGCATTTCTAGCAAACTACTTCCTCAATTCTTTTTCAATCACTAAATGTACCTTATTTAAAAGTTTCATATCTAATGCAACATTTCCCTATCTAGTAATAAAATAGACCTCAAAATGACTATATTGCTCTAGCTAAAGTTGCTTTTTTACTCTTCCTTACGCTCTTCTATTTTCTAATCACATGGGTATAAATGACTAACTTCATCCTTTGCTCTCTCATTATTAAATGTGTCCAACCAATATAAGATATGGACAATAATACGAAAGATGATGCTATGAAGTTGCATAACTAACACATCAACAAAGGCTGAAATATAGAGAAAGAAGATGATTTGATTAACAAACTGAAATTACAAAAATCAATGATAAAGGTCAAGTTTTTGAGAGACTTGACACTCTCCCAAATTATACCTAAAATATAAACTAATTTCTTAATAATTCTCAACAAGCTTGTCTCTCATTTGACTCATTGATCTGTATAAACTACCTCCATTTCAAAATAATTGCATCATTTTTACAATCTTTTAAAAAATATATAATAAAAAAATGTTGTTATGTACTACGTTTTTTAATTAGTCTCATAATGTATTTCCAAAATATAAACTTGTTTTTATCGTCGCTTATGAATAGTCAAATATATTAATGATCGAACAAGTGTATTCAGACATGAAAGTTAAAGTGATGTATTTTGAAACGAAGGTAGTATATAAAAACTCTTAGCCAATTCCAACTAACTTATTATGCTTGACCTTAAGCCCACCCCTTCCACCCCTCCTAATCTGATGCATACAGATGAACACTTAAAAGAATTTCCTCACCAGACGAGGCTTTCTTTGAAATAAGATAACAAGAAATTGTTACATTTGTGAGTACTTCCTTATTCTGTCCCTATTCTCATTTTTGACCAATGGCAGACTTATCTGGATGAATATAGATGAACTTTCATAGACTTGCATGACAAGCATTAATCCTTGACAAGACATTCTAACAAATTCTTGAAAAACCATATATCAGGGGAAACAGATCTCCAAATATAATGACTATCATGTATTATGTCTTTAATTTCCACTAAAAGGATGAGGATCTGATGTTAGAGTTTGACATAAAATGTTTCCCAGATCTATTAGAACTGTCTTCACATGCTTGTAAATCATAATTGAAGGTTAATTTCATGCTCAGTCAAGTCAGAATTTGAGTTATTGAGAATGAACGTTTTGCTAGCTCTTGGTTTGGTCTTACACCAAACACAAACCGTGACTTTTGTGAAATCCTCAAAACTGTAACTTTTGAGATCTATCTTGGACACTTCAAAAATCTGAAATGTAACTACTAGCTATCACGATCCAATCCCTTCGAAATTCACATCCATTATCATTCCACACCAAAATACATATCCTGGGCAAAATGACACAACCCAAACCCCAACTCTAATCAAACACGTATACCAGCTGCATCAGTTTAGTTGGCAAAGCCTCTCAATGTCTTTCATTATTTCTCAATCACCATGAAAAGGAAAAATGAGACTAGATTAAAATAGGTGATTCACACTTCAAGGAAACCATGCTTTTCTCACGCTACCTAGTCTCTTAAAAACTATCTTCACGTCAAGGAAAATTAGATATCAACAGAAAATGACCATTACACTCCACACGCAATAGATTCATATCCTTGGGTATAGTGCCGCAGCCCAAACCCCAATCTTACCAAATCCAATGAACAATCACAGACCTATATTTAGGTAACCCTCCCAAAGTCTTAAATAACTTCCTGTAACTGTGAAAAGATGAAATAAAACTATATTGTGGAAGGAAACGCCATATCTCATAAGGCAGCCTCAAACTTCAAGGAAAATATGTTTTCTTCACACAACCCAGTCCCTCGAAAATATCTTATATCATGGTCTCCAGAAGTCCTTTTACATTCAAGAACCGTAATGTACTAGATACTTGAGATTGGCCTCCTGAACCTAAAAATACCTAGAGAAGCCAGGCAAGAGAATACCATACTCAACATCATTCCCAAGGGAGTGAACAAGCAGGGGCTGTTAGGTTATCTAGAGGGGATAGGAAAGGAGAAAAAGAAAGGGTTTGCAAGAAAGAAAAACCCTCAAAATTTTTAGATGTGTGCTTTGATTTAAGAAAGTAAAAGGAAAAACAACCCCTACCACAACCACCACTTCCATCTCTCTACAACTAAAGCCACTACTAAAAACAATTACCACCATGTCACACTCTACAACCACCATTTCACAATAACCATCATTTCCCGCATGTTGCACAGTGAAGAGGAGGTCCAACCAGCATCTTTCCCTTCTCTCCTTTTTTTTAGATCCAATTTTGAAAGTGGGCGGGGTGAGTTTTGGGGGTGGTTGGGTGGCTATTTCAAAGAGTGGATGGTTTTATTGGTTGGTGGGGTGGGCTTTGGGTGAACATGATAATTTTAATGTTAGGTAGGTTTTTGATGTTTGATGGGTGGTTTAATGGTGAGTGGGCGTGCTTTTGATTGTAGGTGACAGTGTTTGGGGTGTTTTTCGGAGATGGTTGGGATGGTTTCCTAGAGTTAAGGTGGTTTGAGGGTTAGGCGGGGTGAAGCTGGTGATAGTGGCGGTTATAGAAGCTAGGAAAGTAGTTGGTTGGTGGACGGGTGGTGTTGTGGTGTGGTCAAAGTTGGTTGGGTGAAGAGGAGATAAGCGGCTTTGTTATTCTCTTGAGGGGGGTGAGGAGTCATAGCAGAGGGAAGTGGGGGAAAGAGAGAAGCAAAGGGAATGATAAAAATAACAAAACAAACAGCAAGCAAGGGAATCAAGGTAGTAACAGCCTTTCTCTTTCTTGAAAACCCCTTACCAAACTCCCCCTCAGACTACAGAGCCAGAATAAAAGCCTTTTGCTGACTAATGTATCCATGCTTCTTTAGCCAACTATCCACACTTCATATGCCTTCGACCAATTAAGAGACAAAATTCAAGCAAAATAGTTTTAAGGATATATCAAATAACTGGAACTATAATTCATGGTATTTTGTACCAATTTGAAAGTTTTGAATTTCTTGATAAGATAACATAATATTTTATCAGTTGGGCAAATGGGACCCAGAAAGAGGTCAAGTTGTCATTTAATCAGGAAAATCCACAGAATATGCCAATCCTTGTGAATCTCCTTCATCAAATAGCTCTACAATGTCCCAGCAGCCTTAGCCCCTAAAGACACTAGATAAGATAGTAAGATACATGGGTGACCCAAATCCCAAAAAAATGCTTCCTTTTAGAAAACACTAGCCTGACTCATAAGAATATCCCATTGATCATTTAGGTGCAAGGTTTCAATGCCACATATGACAGTGCCTCTAAAGGATTTTGGAGGGAAAATCTAGGAAGGAAAGTAACAGAAGTTGGCCAAAAAAATTATAACCCAAAATAAATAAAAACATTGATTCATTCAAATCCACAATTAAAATAAAAACAAGGCAGTACTTTAACATTAAGTTCACTTGTAAACATACAAGATCTATATCTGCAGTGTTGTCAAGGCCTCGCTGCACAATTTCACCTAATTGAGGGAACTCTTCTATGGCAAATAACAGAGGTGCGGTGATGATTCCCTGTAGAAAAGATAGAAAATTGAACATTTTGAGAATGAAGAAACAAAAGACAGCAACAATAACCTAATGCTGATCACAAAGAGGTGGGGTCTGGTGAGGTCAAGATGTAGCCCTACACATCATAAGAAGTTGAATACATCAAAGAATCTAATTTGTATGTATTAATGACTAAAAATAATGGGACCTAAGCCAACCTACTTCACATATACAGATAGAAGGACCTACACATATATGAATATGCATGCTTGCATATGTGTCTATTAATATATTAACTGGGAGAGAGGGTTTCATACTAACTAAAATAATGTGATATTATTAACTATTCATGTGTGTATTAATATATTAACTGGGAGATAGAGGCTTTTCATACTAACTTAAATAATGTGATATTATTAACTATGGCAGTTTTTCTACAAAATATAACAGAGCACCGCAAATAACATCAGCCTGTATGCAGAAAGTTCTGTGGCAGCCATGCAAAGAATATACTACCAAGGGGAATCTCTGGTTTCATTGTAAAATAAGTTCCTTGCTATTAAGACAAAACTACAAGAACATTTAGCTTGTCAGCTCAATGTAACCAGAGTTCAGACACACTGAAGGGTGTGAAGGTGCCTCACATCCCTTTGAATTTTTGGCAAACATGTACAATGCTACATCACAGAAAAGAGGTAAAAGATTGGATTTCAGGCACTTTGATGTGTGTGAAGGTACTACACATCCCTGAAGAAGAATTTTTGGCAAAAATAAACAATTCGCTATCACAAAAAGGAGGTAAAAGATTACTTGACGAATATCAGAAAGTGAACCCTTTCCAAGTGAAGCAGAAGTGCCCGTGAAATCAAGAACATCATCGATCAGTTGATATGCCAACCCCTGGAAAGTTAAATAGAATGGATAAGTAATGAGCAAAATCTAGTGATATAATCTAACTATGTATAGATCTATGCATACAAAATCAATAACTTTAAATAAACAGTCAAACAACTGCTAGCTTTTGAAGCACTTGTGAAATTTACAGCTACAAAAACTACAACAGATTTGGAACAGCAAAATAGGTGATCAAATTTAAAAAAATTGTAGATCACTGAAAAATGGAACCACAAGGAATAAAATTCCATCACAGATGTCCAGTCCAGAATAAGATCCTGCCTCTCAGTGTGGTGCTTTAAGATACTTAATATATCAGAAGTTTTCTTATTTGAACAAGATTTAAATAGGAACGTAACAGGGAAAATGAGTCCCTTAAGAAGTCAATTGTTCCATTCCCCTAACAAGCCATTTCAGACAGAAATACTCAGCCAAAGGGGCATATCAAAGTCAATTATCACTCATCAGTGTACGGAAAAAGGTATAATAATCATGATGCATTGATGATATCTGCAGTAATTCAATATCCAACCAAAACTATTATGCACCAAGAGTTTTGCAGCTACATCACACACATGGGAGTGTCGTCTATGAATTAAAGAAAGACAGAGAGTAAGCAGCATGTCCATAATTGTTCCACAAAGAGCACAGAAGCAATCACTCTTCCCAAGCATAAAAAAGAAATGGAACTGCAGAAGGCAGTACAAGACAATTTACAAATATCTTTAGTATTGATTGATATGCTCATTAGAATGAATAATTTTGACACCTAACCTTTGATTCTATATTAATTTTTAATGTTTCAGAATATAATGGCTTCCTTGGACAGTTCATACGGATTTGCAAAAGATATGTGTCCTAACAAACCTTTGAGATGGATGAAAGGTTGAGAGTGATGTTAATGGCGGGATGACCATGGAAATGAAAGGTTTTAAATTAATGGGAATCTTAGATCTAAAAGACACAAGACCCATCAAGACGCAAGAAGCCCATGGCAAATATTTCAAATACAAGGCAACCCAAATTTTTTTATTTTGCTTTTATGGTTTTAAATTTTCAGTAAAAAGGGGTGAAAACCGGATTAACGATTTGGATTGAATGTTTTTTTTATTTGGTTCGGGTTGGATAGGAATTTTATAAAATTTGGATTTCGAATCAGATCGGTTTGAGTTTGTTGCCGCATTTATATAATGGGCTACAATATATCAAGCCCACTTAAAATTTCAATAGCCCAAACACAGAGACATCCAACTGGCCAACCCAATAAGGCACTATCCCTAACAACTCTCATGCACAGTAGTCGTTCCCACTTTTTTCCTTCTCTGCGGCTCTCCTTATCAAATATCAATTGATCAATCGCACGATCTTCCCTCTGTGCTGCTCTCCTCTATACACTATCTTACACTCCGCTTTTCCCTCTCTCCACTCCCAAGTCTCACTCTAACTTTCCCGAGATAATTCAAATCATCATGTATAAAGGTATGATTTCATTTACTTTGAATTCAACAAATCATCGTATTACTTATGTATGCTCGAATTCATACTCTCTTCTTCATTTATATGTCTGATTTGCATCTTCAATTTCTTCGTTTTTTATGTACAAAACTATGCGCGAATTAATAATTCATATTTTTTATTTGGATCCAAACTAGCTAAAAAAATTGGATAGGTTTGGATTGGATCTAAACTCTAATCATTTTGGATTGGATTGAAAAATCCAAAATCAAACTATAAGTGGTTTGGATTGGGATTAGGCTCTAATCCAAACTGAAAACCAAAAAACTTTCACCACTAAGTAAAAGAGCTTCAAATAGCAATTAAGAAAGAAGCACACAAAATGAAAGCTTTTGTTTTCCAAACAATCTAGTAACTAGAAGAGAAAAAGGATTTAGATCCACTATTGAAACTCAAAAGTATACAAAAACTCTGCTAAAAGTACAAAATATTTGTGATGAAAGATTGATACCCAATATATAACATGATAGGAATGCCTCATCCTATCTTCTTCAAGCATCACAGTGAAACACCACACTCCACATGTAGCGTCAGCTCACCACATGTCTACCCTCAAATTGATCAATAAAAGCCACACACCCTCCTAGTTCCACATATATCGCTCGTAAGTTAATATTATAAAAATCTTCCACACGCCTCAAAGGCTCAACCGCTCAAAACTATTAAATAGGCAGTAACAAAACCTTCTCAATAAACAAATATTATAAAAAAATCTTCTATGAATCTAGAAGATTTTTATCTGATCTCACTCTCACACAACCATTTAAGCAATCAAAGAAAATTGAAGAAGATTCAGTGAAAATGATGAAATATGCAGGAGAAAGGTGAGATTTAATAGAAGATCAACGTGATATCATCTAATTACAACCTACGGATGCAAATATTGATCTAAGAAGGAAGACATGTTATAAGTGGGCAGACAAATCCGAATCATTAAAGCCCATTAGGCTTGAAATGGGCTTATATGGACTTAGGCCAAACTTGGGTTTATAAGGGCTTGGTCTTACTTGGGCTTGGGCTTGGGCTTGGGCTTGGGCTTGGGCTTGGGCTTGGACATATGGACTTGGGTTTGTATGGATGTTGGCTAGGACTTGCTTGGACTTGGACCAAAGAGTTAGTGTGGGCTACCTTGAAATTCATGTATATATAGTCCAAGTATATGTAAACTTAGTTTATTTAGGATTATTGTTTAGGTTGATAAATGTGTCTTTGTAAGATTCCTAGTTAAAGTAGGAATCATAAGTTGAGACTTAGCTAAGTTAGGCCGAATTACGATTAGTATTTCGGTTCCAAAGTTGTATTTTAGTTAAATTCGAATTCCCAAGATAGAATTCGAATATTAGAAGTTAGAGTTTGTGTTAGATTGGGTTAGTTCAATCCTAATATGATTCAAAGTATTTATAGGATAAGTAAGAGTCTTAGTTAGAGTCAATTTAGGAGTCATAGTCCTAATCAAACTAGGTTAGGCATGTATATAAATAGCATCTCATGTACCAGTTTTTCATTCAGAAAATTTTCAGAGTTTAAATTTCGCGTTTAAGAGTAGCCTATTGTGCTATTCTTACTCCCTTGCTTAGTTCAATTCTAGGAGGTAGTCTTCTTCTAGGTGGTTAAATACTTAGTTCCATGAGGTGATCTAAGGAATTTAACAACTCTTGAATTCGTTCAAGGCGGTGGTTGATTTCATAAAGCTTATCCCACGTGGTTTCTCATAGCTATCTTTATAGGAATCCGCATCGCCTACCCACACTTTTAGACTACAATGAAGACATAAAACTCACCAGATTTTTCCCATACTCATAAGCTGAAGTTGCAGCTTCTGTAGTTTGCCCCGCAAGAAGAGCAATTGCCTTGCAACTATTTGAAATCAATGATGCCGTCTTGAAGTAGGTCTTTTCCATGTAATACTGCATGCTGCAAGTAGAAATGTAACAAAATATCAGCCCTGCATACATGATAAAGCATAAATCAATAATATAATAAAGCAACTAGGCTTAATATTACAACAAAATCAACAGGTTGGTGCACAACCATCACATCAGAACCTAACGAGAAATGACATGAAAAGCATAGACTTGGGCATTAAAAGCTTAGATCTGGACATTTGGAACACAACTAAAGGAAAAAAAGAACTAAATGCAAATAATTAGGCAAATGATTGTCAAAGGTTTGTGATCAACTAAAAAGAAACTATTAATGACAGATCAAGAGATTGACGACAAAGATTTTGATAACAGAGATTCACAATTAGCAAGCAACAATTAGAAGTTCTGAACAGTAATGGGATGAATTATCACTAGTCATCACAGATTTTAAGTCTGCCTAGGCAAATCTACAAAAGTAGAAAGTCTAGTACAACTCCAATATAAGAACCACAACATTGTAACACTTATAAACCAGAAAATTGAAATTGCCATGATAGTCCAATATGTAGGCATGTCATTCACTAGAAAAAGCATAAAGAACTTCCCTAAGATAAAGCTGCTGGAAATCACGTCACCCTAAATGAATCCCGTGTTAATTAAAATGAAATATTTTAGTACTCAATTTTTTCCTTTTAACAATTTTCTTTATTAGGATGATTTTCTTATACCTTACCTACTTTGAATCTTACCATGTTTTACTAGGAAACAGAGTCCCAAATTGTGAATTCAACCGTACAGCCAAAAATTGCAGAAAAGACAAATTTTGAAATTGTTGGCAAACCACCCAGATCACAAATCTCAACAACCCAAATTCCTCTTCCTTTGTTAACTTAAACCATCAATTTTTGGTAACCTCAGATCAAGGTTTTTAATTAAATACCCTAAAACTAAGTGCACAGTAAATTACATTTTTGCAGTAGATGTGGCACACATGAACCCACCCAAGGAGCACAGATTTATTTTTCACCAATTTCTATTTTTCCTCATTTTCCTAAGCATAACTCCCAGTCACAGAACCAGTTGAGAACTACTTCAATGAATTGCTACCCTAACCAAAAAAAAAAAATAGTTGGTATTAGATGAGAATGTCACACCATCTCATTAGTGTGACAAGTTACTTTATCAACCTCATCTTTTCCCACCCCACCTTCCCAATTTCCACCATCACCGCCACCCATCTCAATAATTGCCATCACCAACCAACAGTGAGAAGGAGGTTAGTGTGACCGTCTCTACCAATATTTTCAGTTAAAAAAATAAAATGAAATTACTGACATGTTTCAATTGACTGAAAAAACAATGATAAGTTTGAGGTAAAACTGGATTCTAGTTACCTTCGAAGTAGCATTTCTACGTTAAAAAAAGTCTCATAAGGTAATTGGAAAAAATTGCAATCAATCCTAGAAGATTTTTTGCCAAGGATTCACTAAAAATTTTCATTCTACCAAAATTTATATCACATAATGGCATGTTATTAATGAAGACTGCAATAGAACTTAGTGCTTGTTTCCATGTGTTTATAGCTTACAAATAACTAAAGTAACTAGAGTATGGTCTAAATTAAGAGTTGAGAAGATGAAATTTCCATCTTTAACTCATGTATGGTTATGCAATAGAATTATCAACGGAAGCTCCCCCCTAATTACAAAGTCCATACCAGGCTCTCTAGTTTTTCCCTTTCATCTAAAATCACTTCAATGCTTCCACTTTTTCCTTTTAAATGTTTCTCCTCCTCAAAAAGTAAAATCAGACATCTAGAAAAGTACGAAATTGTGACATATCTAAGCATTGATCCTTGTAAAATATCAGATTATTATGTCACCCCTCGTGTCACCAGCATGGAGTATTATGTCACCCCTTATTTCACTAGCTGTAATTTTTGTACATCAAGTATTGACAGTTTAGGCCACCCCCTTCCAAACAATGCACAACCTTAGTTTTAAAAGGTGCAAGGCTCACTAAGACACTTAAGGTCCCTGTAGCCTAGGCATTAGGTGCTAGGCAAAGGCGCACGCCTTTCAGGGATATGAGGCACACTTCTCAAAATTTCATATATATTTTTTTTTTGTGGTGTAAAACTTATTGTAAAAGAGTATATATTCAAGTTAAATTGATTCAGACTAGTAATAGATCTTCCAATGCTATTGTCTTAACTAAGAAATAAATCACTATTAATGAATTATAAACGAAATACACTAGTAAGGGTATAAAATTAATTAATGATAAAAAAAAAAATCTGATTCTTGAGGGTAGTAGATGAATTGACATGTATTTTTAAATAACACTTGAACGACAGTAGTTGCCTTGGAAATAGAAAACAAGATATGAGTTGTCAAATAAATAAAATGCTTGTAATGTTCCCTCCATTCCTTTTTGTTCTTTCCATTTTTTTTGCACAGATTTCAAAGAAAACATAAATTTTAAATATTTTCAATTATGTATTAGCAAAAATTATGAAAAGTTGATATTTGAAAAATATATATTGAGACAAATCTTTTAAGACCCCATATGATTATGTTTTTCTTATAGATTAGGAAGAATTCATGGTCAAAGTTTGGGTCTAAAATCTATAGATTCCAAACGAGAAGAACAAAAAGAAACGAAGGGAGTAATAGAAGTAAAAGAAATAGAAGTAAAAGAAATAGAAAAAAAGGTACTTTTTGCTTTACATATTACCAGATTTTAAGGATATTGTAAAATAATGATGTGGGACCAAGGGAAATGCTTTTATTTCAAAATTTTACTCTCTGGAAAAGCATCAGATAAAGTACTAAACCCAAAAGTAACACTTTTGTGTCTTTTGCACATTGGGTGAGGCATAGAAAAAGACATAATTTACCTTGCCTATGAGATTTAGCCTAGCTTCCTCTTACCAAGGCGTTTATAGCTGCACCAAGGGTGTCACCTGACACCTAGAGCACGCCTAGGCGCGCTTTTCTAAACTAAGTGCAAGACGGAAAAAGGTGCACCAAAACAAACTCAAAGAACAGAGTAACATACTTTAGACGTTGCTCAGATGTTGTTGTCATCTGCATTGTCTCACCAGTGACAAGATGCTCTACAACCTTAGCTAGTAACGACACGACCTGCAAAAGGCATCCTTGTTTAAATTTTCCATATAGCTGCCTTTTTTATAGAGTGTCTGAAACCAATGAACAAGTACCTCAGTGTTTTTCAAGGAGGCTAAAGCTACACAAGCCCTAGAGAGCAGAAAATCACCCGCTAGAACTGCCAACTACACTGCAAGAAACAGATGAAGTCAAGGAACATGCAAGAAATTCAGTTTAATATTACAAACCAAAAACAGATACATATATAGAAAGATAGATTGATAGAGAAGTAAGAGTGTGTGTGGTGATAGGGTAGGGGTGATGAGGGGGTGAAAATCATAGAAGACGTGAGCAGAGGAAACATCATACAAGAAGAGGCCAACAGATATACATAAACTTCTCTAAAGCAACTTATTGTCCTGATGAGAATTCCCAAACATAAGAGAATTGAATGCTATAGTTCAAACATGATTGGAGATAGAACAACCATCTCTATTATCTCTTTCCAAGAAAACAAATGTGTATAATCTAATGGGTAATTTGGCATAAGTGGCCAGCACCTTTAAAAAATTTGGCAAAAATTTAGGAGTTCAATATATGAGAACAAGATTAGCTAAATATAAAAATTGTATTTGTGGCAACGTCCAGGAGAGGAGAGACAACAAGCTACATCAACATAGGCCAACAAGACATCCCCAAAGACTCCTATAGATATTTCAAGAGATTGTTGTTGTACAACTGTACAGGTAATAATAACTTTCACTAAAGTTCGAGAAGAAAATTGTTCCTTCCAAAAATTGGTCAAAAATGAATCAAAATATGTAAAGAAGAAATATGTCTGATATCTTAACTAGAAGATATAGAATATATTATAATACTAAACCCTTTGACTAGTTTCTCAACTTCTATTGGCTGTTCCATTGTTATCTTTTCTTTTTCTTCCATCAGTTTTTCCTTGTTGATCCCATTAACCTTAAAAAATTCCATCACTTCATTCTCCAGCCTCATACTAGACATTGATGAAATTAATCCACAAGGTAAGAGGTGCATGCAATGCATGCACAATATAAGATGTTTCCAAAAAAACTGAACTTTTTTAAAAATAGTAGAATTCGTAAAATGAGAAGGAAAAAGAAAAGGAAAGAAAGAAAAAAAAGGACAATAGAAGTGTGTCAAACACGATTAATGTAAGAAGTTTTCTCAAATCTAAAAATAACTCTCTTTATAAATAGACCAACCATTTAAAAACTTATACGGATTACATTGTAAATCATACCGAGTATGAATTAAGACATTTTTTTTTAAACAAAGATAATTGATAATATAAATGCCTTAACAACAAATTTCCTCAAGTATTCTTAAACTTATAATGAACTTTGGATCAAAGTGTACAAAAAATACTTTTGAGATATGAAAAATTGTAATTCGTTTTTTATTAGTTGTTCCACTTTGACTTGGCAAGTTTGTCCACGAACTACTTTAACCTACTTTGCCTTTAAGAGAAAGTTATAGAAACTTGATATTATGAAACTATATGTTGAGAAGAATCTAACAAGATCTTGTATGACAATATTTTTGTTATGGAAAAATAATTGATGACGAACAAATGGAATGAAATGAATAGTGTTAAAGTCAATAGGGAACAACTACTTAAAAAGAAGGAAGTATTAAGTGTTGTCTTCAAATTTTCGGTTTAGCATATTCACTTGGATTTCTCTAAAAGAAATCAAATGGGTTAGAAAACCATCATAAATTCAAAGTTAAGATTAATGTTTTAAAATTAGAATTCAGAATGTTCACTATAGTTTTAAATTTAGAATTAAGAATATTCACTTAAGATTTAAAACATTAAAAAAACAAATGGAAGGAGTCATAGATTACCTGATGATAAGAATTTAGTAAATCGAATATAAAATTCACATTCTCACTCTAATCATAATAAATGAGAATGAAATCTTTATTCAATACAACACCGTGATATGTTGACATATATATATGCATTAAGGGTATGGAGATGATTGAGCTACTAATATGACAATTATGCATGATGAATATGGACTCTTGTTAGTTCAATTTATCAAAAGAATGAGATAGAAATGGTGTGGGCCATGGTAGAGTTCTTTTAATTTGGAGGTATAACTGCTTTGCTTTTGTATGTTCTTATTTTTTTTTATTTTTGTCCTTTCTTTGAGGGAAGGAAATAAGTGCTTCTCTAATTGATATGGTATGTATGCATTATTCTAAAAATTAGGGGTAATATTGGAAAGTGAAATTAATCAACCAAAACACCTCTTTCCTTTATAGATTAACATAGATCATCTCTATTCTTCTTTCACAAAGCATCAAAAGCCCTCAAGCTCTAGTCTACATCCATGTCCATTGGTATCTCAACTTTAATAACTGGAACAGCTCTAAATTATAACCCTTTCTTTGATTCCTTCTTCACTACAACCGATTTTCCTTCATTGACTAAGACCTATATCCTAGATTAGTCTATTCCATACAAAAGGAAAGTCAAAATGACTTCTTGCATAGGTAGATCAAGGCTATATGACTTAAACATAAGCATTAGGCGCTAATTATGGGTATATAGCCAAGAGTATGACTCAATCTGCCCTAAAGATTAGGACATGGGTACACAATCCAAAAATCAGACAAAAGTTCTCACAAGACAATTGAAATTCAGTAAGATACTCCTCTATTTCTAAATAGATGCATCACTTGCATCTGCACATTGTTTTAGGACAGTTTTGGGATATTAGTATCGTACTCTTCTGTTCCTTTTTGTTTTTCCCATTGTAGATTTTAGAGCCAAACTTTGACTATGAATTTTCTCCAAATCTAGATGAAAAAACATATTCATATGCGATTGTGATAGATTTGTCTCAATGTATATTTTCCAAATATGAGTAATAAATTTTTACAAATGCACAATTGAAAATATTTGAATTTTCAATTTACATTGGGATTTGAAGAAAAAAAAAAGGAATGGAGGGAGTAATATATAAGTGGGGCAAGTTGATGAATTAATTATAGTAATAGAAGGGGTTTGTAAGAGAGAGAAATGATATATATATATATATATATATATATAGAGAGAGAGAGAGAGAGAGAGAGAGAGAGGAGTTAAAATGAGAAGGATAAGATGGCATTTTGGCCCTTTATCTCCTAAATCTAACGCATGACATTTCACGTATTATAGTGATCTTTTTTTAGCTCATAGTGACTAAGTTATTTTTCCACACACACACACACACAAAGATATATATATATATATATATATATATATATATATATATATATATATATATATATATATATATATATATATATGGGAGAGATCCAATAAGAAGAGTGCTTAAAATAAGAAGAATAAGAAGAGATCTTAGCCTTTTAAATGGTAAGATCCAACGCTAGAGATTTCAAGTAAAAAAATGGTTATTATAACAATAAAAAAGGGTCACTATAATAATAAAAGAGTAATTATAAATGAAAAAAATGATTTGGACAGTATGAGTTAAAAAAGGGTCACTATGTATATGTTAAAAATATCATCCGTTGGATTTAGGAGATAAAGAGTCAAGATGTATTCTCATCCTTCTCATTTTAAGTATCCTTCGTATTTTAACTTTTACACACACACATACACACATATATATAGCCAATGAGATATACAGAGAGAAATGGTAAATTACTTTGGGTGATGACTATGACGGAGGAGAGAGACAATAAAATTTTTTATAAAGTTACTAAATATAGAAGTGATACATTTATTCTGAAAAGGCCAAGTAAAGCAATAGATGCATACTTTCAAAAAGGGGTGTAGTAATACACAAGCAGAAAATTCAGATAATCAAATCAATTGTTGAGAAGAGAGAAAATAAAGATCTCTCTCAATTATTGCATGAATAGTAATTCTACTCCAATTAATAGATTGGAGTCCTCAAAATCTTGTTCACCTCTCCCAGTTCTCCCTTCCCTCTTTACTTTTGGTTCAAAACGGTAGTATATAAAACCTTAATTTGCAAGGTAAAGTGACAAAACAGATTCCCCATTATAGTTCTTGCCTAGTCGACAATAATGCTTGGACTTGCCTCCTCACCCACCGAACCCATGTTGAATATGCGGGATACGGGTCAAACGCAAGGGAGAGGAAGTGAATTTGGCTCTATGGCAAGAAGAAAGGCTTTTGGTGTCTTGGGGGTGAGGATGCTGAGGGAATTATAATATTTTTTAATATTAAATGGGGAGGCTGTCCCTATTCTTTTCTTTATCCACTAAAAAAAAGAGAGGGCCTAGTCACATGGGGTTAGGTGAGTTAGAGTTAAAAGTATACATGCTTCAATTTTTCCAAGTGTCTTTTTCCCATATAACTTGTATTTCGAATGCATCTCTGAGTCCTTAATTTAAGAATTCCACAAATTCGACTTTCAGAGCCATAGTCCGAGGATCATAGCTTGTCATACAATGTTGTACTGACAGACTTGCATGGGTATCGTAGGAAGTAGCTAAGGATAAGGGAGATTTACCAAGGATTAGCATCATATGGTTCATTGGTTTATGTTTCATGCATAACATTGTTTTTGTGTGCAAAAAATCAAAGAGGCACTCGTTACCAAAAGGGTTGTATTACTTAGGAGCTGAGTACTCCTGGCAGTTGACACTGTTATGTAAATGAAAAAGTAAATTTCATGGTGAAATCTGTTTATGACATAGTAGGGATAGATTATGTGGGTGTTATGTAAATCCTGCCAATAACAAAGATCTACTACTAAGGTGAACAAGAGATGTGGGATCGCCAGGTATATTTTGAGGTAAAAATGTGAGTGAAAAAAACAGTATCGCATGTGAAAAGGTTTTTTTAAAGAGAAAAGCAACCTGACTATCAAGAGAAACTCAAATTCATGAAGAGAAAGGTATTGAGACTTGTGAGTTGCTTATTCAAAACTTGCAAAAAGGCTTGTGAGTAGCAAGATTGGAGATGGCTTAAACACTTGAGAAAAATCTTGTTGAGTATTAATATACCTTTGTACCTATTCTTTGTTAAGTAGTGAAACTTTTTGTATTGGATGCACCATATAACCCTATAGATTACTTTGTTCCTGCATTCATTTTAATTTTTATTTTTATGTTTTCACACCTCCTATTGTTGATATGAGATCTGACTTCCACATGTGGGACCACAAGTGATGCAGACCTGAAGGAACAAATCTGGAAGCAACTGGAAACAATATCAGAAATTGTTCTTCACATTCAGCCAACTAAATCTAATACAAATTAAGTAGGAATTGTAACCTTATTTTATGATTTGGGTTTTTGATTGGTTGGGGCCTATATTTTGCAACTTCGGAGGAAGCTTGTTTCATAAGACAATCCTTGGATTCTTGACAAATTTATTTCACACTAGAGAAACATCTGCAAGGAAATATTTTAAAATTTTATGCAGTACTTCAGCTCTAAGATTATTAGGATGTCGGATATTTTACAAGCCCTAGATATTATAATCCAGATTTTATATACCTCATTGGGATTTGTCCGAGAAAACAACAGATGGGATCCCAATAAACTAGGCTATTTAAAGTGATTGATGAAGAAATTTCAATTTCAAGACATAAGTTGGTAGTCTTTTTTCCATCACTGTTCCTTGTCAGTTATTTCCATCAAGACTACTTGCACAAGTTTCCACCAACTGCTCGTGTATATCTGACACATTGCTGTGTCACAACAATTTTTTTTCCAGATCTGTAGTTCTACTCAACATTCTTATCAGTTTTCAATAGGTTAAAATAAATATTGAGCTCGACAGTTGGATCTAGGATTAAAAAACAAAGGGCAGATCAGCAATGTTAAAAGTAACAATAACGACATATACACCACTTTGATCATAACATATGGTAACAAGAGTTTCCAGATACTAGAAATAATCAGATACTCGACATTAGCAGACAGTACAGAGCTAATACTTTGTTAATTTGCAAAAACAAATAGTACCTTTCCAGTAAGGTTGTCCCATTTATCTTTCTCATTTCCTTCTTCAGGTAAGGTTCACCAAATATAATAGTGTTCCTTCCCACCATTTCGAAAAAAACTGTCCCCACCTATTCTCATCTCAATAAAATAAGATTTATACAACTCACAATTTATATTTTCATTCATATTTTTGTCAAATAGCCCAACCATACCCATCTCTCCAAAATCTATGAGCCCAAAAGAAACGAGAAATGCTTTGAGGGGCAGGAGTAAGACATATATGACATACTACAATGGACATAATTTACCACATTTAATATCTAAATATGAAGCTGAAAACATTACCTTATTTCCCATCAAGGAATTTAATGAACTAACACCACGTCTTGTATCAGCATCATCCAATACATCATCGTGGAGGAGGCTTGCCACCTAAGACAAAAAAAGTCTCAGTTGGGAGGAATGGATAATACTTAATTGAACTATTATATCCTGAAGTTCTCTACACACAAGTTAAGAGGATGTCTTCAGGTCCAGGTAATATGAAAGTTGGAGTCACTAATAGATTAGATAATGGGAAAACATTATAGTGCATCTTGTGCAGAAGTTAAGATTACAATGAGATGAATACACATGTATCAGAAATTCCAAAAAAAATTGGACAATGAAGGGAAGTGTAGTACATATGATCTAGCCAGTTGCTAAAATGACAATATAAAAAAATTCAGAGTAGCAATACATAGATTAGTTACCAAAAGGGAGGCAGAATGTAGCAATGCTTTGAAGTTAGTTATCAGATCTGATCGCTTTAAGATCTGAATCATTACATAAAATAGACAAGGCAAGCAGAATCCACCTGTTTTTATAACAGAGAATCGAACAGACATATCAAATGGGACCATCAAGCACTTGGCTTAAGCTAAAAGAGCTATGCTACAAGGACCATAAAAAAATTTCAGGAAATAAAAACTGAAACCCAGAAATAAAAGTGAACCAATCCCTGATCATTACTTGCTAACAAACCCAAAAGCCAACTACTATCTGGACCACAGGTGGAATGTGATGAAAACAATAAAGCCACGGGTCTCCAACACTGTCACTATCCAGAAATATGGCATACAAAAATTAATTTTTGGTAACCTAAAAATCTAACCAGTCACATACAAAAGGATGGAGATACAAAGGGAAATAAAATAGCAATCTATTACTCGTCAATACCCACAGAAAGTGACGAGAAAGTATCTAACTCATGCAATCCTTGCATCCCCTAGCGCCAGGCCCAAGTGCCATTTTCCAGCACCTAACCCAAGAGTTGGCCCAGAGTGTTTCATTTAAATTACCAAATTCTAGGCCATAGATCATGATAACCCAAAAGTTTTTCATAGTTCACAGTTCTTATTAAATTGGTTATCTCACAAGTCATAAGTACCATGAGCTCCCAACACCACGCACCAGGCCTCAAAATTTTAGAGTCAAGAGTAGATACACATATACAATTTACCTAAAACCCAATCCAGCAATACCAGCATCCTTATAGGAAAATCAAACTTTGAGAAATAACAATTTTGGGCAAAACTTAAAAAAAGCATAATGGAGAATATCAGAGGAGTAAATGAAACAAGTAATTATACTGACATGGATCATCTCTGTGATCTCAGCAATGCATTGTTGTCTTCTACGAAGTTGTATTTCCAGATTACCATCTACGCTAGCAGGTGACAGTCTTTCAGCAGAAGACATAGATATAGGTACGTTTAGAGCTGTTGCCATTAATAATAAAACCTGCACCAGGCACCCCTTCAATTTCTTTATAAAACAAGTCAAGCGAGATAAGAAATCACGATTACCAAGTCAAAAGTTAAATAATAAGCTTAATTAACTATCAATATTGTACCTTCATGTAGAAGGAGAAATGAAATCCTATGTCAAAATTAACCAGTTTCATCACAAGCAAGCAAAGTCGTCTAAGAGCAAACCTCTGTCTCGGACAGCTAAGCCTGACTTATTTATCTAAATAAACGAACAAAATTAACTTCATATGAGCTTTACACTTAAGTTTTCTTCCAGTATTTTCCATACTATAACAAATTTGAAGTCAGCCGTAACAGTAACGGAGACTTAATCTCCTTTAACTACGATTATAACTACAAAAGACTGAGTAAGCTTCATAGATCTATCAAAATTCTACGGAAAAAGAACCAATTTCAACTGTCACATGTTTGAGACTTTGAGGGCTCTCTATATGAACTCTCATCTTCCAAGGCAACTATGAGCGTCATGTCACCTCACCATTCATGGCACAAAATATAGGTACAAAACTTGAATATATGCAACTAGTACATACTGTGGGGCGAAAGCGCTTTCCTTCAACTCCCATTTTGAAGAAATATTCAGCAGCAGATGCCAACTTAGGGACCTGCAAAAATACAATAGATTGAGCATCATACATTCCACATATGAGTTTCCTAAATTTCAAATTGAAACAGTCTGCAAAAAAGCAAGTAACTGTTATACCTCTGTGACCACCATTGACCGTAATCTATCAGCAAGGACTGATAACTCATCAGCAACAAGGGCAAACGGATCTGATTGATCCTGCAAAAGGAATTCAGTAACTTTCAGTGAAAAAACAACAAATCAGAAGCAAGATTTCCTTAATTAGTCTATGCAGAAGAACAAGACCAACACACCAACCAATATGGACTTAAAATACCATTAAGAATAACTTGAGTTAGAACTTCCAAACAATTTTATGTTTCACTTCATTCCCTAACGGCAGAACCATTTATCGACATACCCATGAGAAAGCAGCTAACAAAGTCCAATATGGATATAGTGACCATTTACAGCTCCATGAAATACAACATACAGACATATAAGGAAACTCTAAGGAAGCGGCTAACATGAAAGCTCCCAATCAATTTGCATATAAGGTTGAGCTTAGGGAATGTATATCTAGAGTCCCTTACACTGCCTACTGTGATTTCCCAAAACAAAAGAATCTGATTTAGGAAGCAGAACACCTTAACATGATAAATAAATAAACTGAAGACTGTCTTCTGATGAGATAACAAAACAAACACCAGTACCCACTGCAATTTTGTAATATTTTTTTTCTCTCAAATCATGTAGTGTACCAGCAATGACCAAAGTTAGCAAAACGGACCACTGGGATTACCCTCACACTTTATAATAAAGAGCCACGCAGAAGCTTCCCCACCTGCCCTTTCCCACTCCTCCAAGAGATCATTACCCAATAAAAAGGAAGAAAAGGCATAATACTGAAAGATATCTGTATCAAGTGGGATGGAAATATAAAAAGCATAGCTGAATGCTGGAAACATGCAAAATTCACACCTAACCTCAACTGTAGACGTTGCACTATGATGAACATAATGTTTAGCATCATAATGAAAATTGCAAGACATATATTCTGTGGATCCCCAGACATACTGCACAAGGAAAACAATACTAAGTCATGAAATGCAAGATGATAGGCATTATTTTTATTAGATGAATTACATAAAATTGATGAATTATAAAGCAAATAAGAACACCCATATACCTTAGACAACAAAGGAGAGCCGACTGTGGGACTAGAATTGCATAACAATAGATGGTATGCAGCAAAAGCTGAATTGGAAGCTGGTAGACATGGATAATGGCATCGAAATGGATTCAACCCAATCCTTGAAATCTGAGAACATCCTCTAGAAAGTAACATCTCTCTAATGCCAAACTAAAGGAGAAACCGTGACGTAAGAGAGCAGAAACAAGATATAAAAATAACATAAATGAGAATGACAAAGAGAAGGGGCAGCGGCAAGTCAAGTATTTTGATCTTAAGGTGGTACCAATTAATCTAATAGTTCAACAAGACAAAACTTAAATAAAAAGGTAAAAGCAACTAAACCTTATTCAACATAAAGGCTAAGGTGTAAAGACCAAGGGGCCATCATGACTAAGACACTTATTTAGCGCATACTCTTAGTGCAAGCACTCTTGCATCTACTATTCCGAGACAAGGGGGTAGGCCATGGGTTATGAAATAGAGATCCCATATCCGATACCGGGTACCTTAAAGTCAATGCCCACGAGACTAGATATTAGGAGAAGAATTATAGGGGGCTAGATTAGATATTACGGGGTATATTAAGACAGGTATGAACCATGATGGTAAGAGAAGAGGAGTAATACAGTAACCTTTTCTAAGCCTAACCACATCACAACCCTATGAAGCACGAGTATTTCACTTGATACCTGCCCCTGGTACCTGATATGTCCCCGTTACAGGAACCATACGAGCACTTCACTCCATTGTGTAGTATCAATGAAGTTCAAGATTTGCCGATTCCTGTCCCCGTCCCAACACCAGTTTTTTACCACGTCCCCGTCTTCGTGCAACCAAGTCATATCCCCCACCACCACGTTCAACATCAGCAGCAATCACCAAAACCACACCACCCGACCTCCAGATCGGCGGGGAGGGTACAGACCAGGGACCGTTGACGAAATAAATTGCAAAAACAAACGAAGGAAGCGAGTCGAAAGAAGGCCGAACTAAGTTTAATGCATGTTTGATTCACGATGTAACTAAGTGCAAAATTGTAGCAAATCAACAAAAGGAAATGAATCTGAATTTCATGATATACAGCAGTGATTGATTGATAGATTGCGTTACCTCGAGTGAATTATTCAGGAAACGTCTAGAAAATGCCTGAAATCTATCGTCAAATCTTCTAGACCTTGTGCAAAAAGGTATGGCGGGATGAGGAATTGATGGAATAATCAATGAGAGAAGAGTTGCGTTAGAGACGATGATGGGGGGAAGGGATCAAGGGCGAGAGGGAGCGGTGGGTTTAGGATTAAGGGATTTTTAGTTGAATAAGCTGACATCATTGATTTAAAAAAAAAATGTGTACCATTTAATTCCCGCTCGCAAATGAAAGAGATGCACACACTTGTTCACGGGGACTCCACAGCCTTTTGATAATGTGATTGAGATTGGACAAACTAATGATTAAGAAATTTTTCACTAATACCAATTCTAAAGAATCTATAATTATTACTAAAATAAAACTCTTACTTACATCATGTTTAGCACATGTCAAGCAATTATAAAATAAGTTCTCGCTTTTTCTTTAAAAAAAGAAGAAAGGATATGAATGAAGAAGAAGAAGAAAGGATATGAATGAAGAAGAAGAAGAAATGATATGAATGAAGAAGAAAGACTAACATCCATAATACACATCCTACAACACAACGTACATCTTAAGTTACCAAAGTGATTCATAGTTAAACTGACAAGTAATAACTGAACTATACAAAGACTTTGGAAGCTATCAAGAAGAGTGCCATTTTGAAACAACATATCAAGCTAGCAAAAGATTAAAATCACAATGTTAGAAGGAAAGCCATCATGTTAGTAGTTGAGGAGTTGATGTTAGTTCCACTCAAAAATAGAACTAGCGTCAAGTCATTGGGCGAATCACGTAATATGAATACAAGTTCAGTTTACAGATTCATCGAGAAGGGAAAATCAAGAAACAAAGCAAAGCTATGAAACCTACTTAGACATCTAAGAATAAGATGTAAAGGCTCTGCTAGTGTATGTCACATGTAGTCAACATCAACTCAATATCAAAATTTGAAGACATGTCCAACGTTCTGCATATAGATGAAAAATGGTTTTTTAATGTCAAAATCGGCTAAACATCCTACTTATCCCCAAGTGAAGCAAAACCATAGGAACATGCAAAATAGAAATGGTTCATAATGAAAATTATGTTTTTAACAGCCACAACTAGGCCATAGTTTTCAAAAGTTATACATATATACTTGATGGTGAAACTGATTGTTGACCATTTGCATAAGAAGTATTAGAACAAAGGAGGAGTATGCATGAACTAGCATGCACAATGGAAATCAAGCCAACTCATATAATCTCCATTGAAAAATGAATTTGTAGGGGGCTTTTTTGCATTACGGATTTTAAGGGTCTAGAACCAACTAGGTTTTGGGGCACGTAATTCGATGAGTTAATTGTCACTAGAGAGCTCAATTTTTGCAACCCAACCTCCCCTTATCGGTGAAGAAAAGTGGGAGGAGCTCTCCCCCACTAATGCCCTACAGGTTTGTTCATCGGTAAGGATCGGCTATGCGGCTTTTAGAGACATTGAATGGGTCAAGGAGTCTCCACCAAACATTTAATGGGCTATTTGGAAACCCTGGGCTGGAATCCCCAAATGACTCATGTAAGTGGTCTGCGAACCATGAGAAGGTTCGGAAATGAGCGGCTTATTACAATCCAAGAATGTTTGCAAACAATTGGCATAGAGATGGAAGAACAAATCAGATTTAGCTCCTAGGCAAACATGCACATACAAGAGATAGCACACTCTAATTAAGCGAGTTGAGAAAATTAAGATTTATACACATAATCTAAATTAGGTGATCACTTGCATTAATGTCCATAGTTTAGGGTTCATATAGCAGATTGTCCAAGATTATCTTATTAAGCATGATTAGAAACAATAGGTCTTCTTTATAAACATAAGATAAAGAGTGGACATGCAATTACAAAGTAAGAATTATGTAATCAAGAGTGCATAATTGAAAAGAGGCAAAGAGGCATGAGACAAGAGGCAAGAGACAGGCAAATGTTAGGGTTAGGGTTAGTGTAAAGCAAAATAAGGATTATACATGATGAGTTAGAGAAGATTGCTTGATCAAATAAAAAGATGAGTCTAGGGAGGCTATTCTTCATGATAATGCTCCAACTTGAAGAAATGGGTCCAGTTCAAATGACAAATGTGATATAGTTATGGAACATCATTGACATTATATATGTAAACAGAAACCAAGGTAAGAATCATGAAATCTAAGGCAAGAAGTAAGCTTTAATTTTAACTCTTAAACGTGTATTTAAGGATGATACAAATTTAGGGTTTGCTCATGAAATAGGTCAAGTGTGATAAGTCTATCTAGATTATAGATCTCTAAACCTAGGCATCATATACTAAGTGCAAAAGAGATAAAGAGACATAGCTTGCAATAAATGAAGGATGCAAGGGAGAGGGGCTTTATTTGAATGATTAAGAGGAGACCAATCTATAAAGATGATTCCTTTATTAAGATGCTCAAAGTTAGAATCTTGAGACTTGACCTAGTGAAGAATTAAAGGAGTTGCTCCTTGCTCTTCACATCATAGGTAGGATGAGACATTGAAAGTAGAATATGTGAGTTGATCAAAAGAGGACATCAAGGGAGAGGCCTCTTTGCTAGATCAAATCCGATTAAAGTTACAAGATTGAAATAATGGTTCATATGAAAGGGGTTTGCACCTCACACAATCATCACAAAATAAACCTAATCAAAACACCTTGAGTGGATAGAAACCACTAGATCCCAAGAAGTGAAGGGAGTAGAAGTAGAGAAAGCATAAAATGTAATTGAAATAGATTAGGGGTCCTCGATATTTACCATTAAGGAGTTTCCTTTTGCTTGAGTATGTGTTGAAGGGGTAAGACTTCCTTGCTTGGTTGTGTTAAATGTGTTTGGATTGATCCTTGGTAAGTATGAACGATGTTTGAGAGGTTGCAATTGTATTTGAAGGTGCTTTGAGAGTGTACTTGGGCATAGTGACAACTCTTTAGTTTAGTAGCCAAAAAATGTCGACCCTTAGGTCGTCTAATAAGGAATATTTAAAGGCAATAAAATTGGTTTCTTGGGCATTGAGTTCTGGGTTGGAGCATTAAATGTTGGGCATTAAGCACCCTAAGGTCGTGCGTTTGATGCCTAGGCTTTGTTGCTTGGAGATGTTCTGTGCTTGTGCGTTGAGCAAAAGAGCTTGGGTTTCAGCTTATGCGAGTGTTTTGGTGATCTTGGTGATGTGATTTTGTGCTCCACTAGGGAGATTGCATTTATATTCGTCCCTAAACTCATGTTGATTCACAACTTCTAACGATTTAGCTCACTTTCTTGTTGATTTGGATATTGAATTCGTCAATTTGAAGGGCTTACTAGCTTTGACCTTTTTGCTGGGGATTGATGAACTTTGTTGGGGAATCTTAGTTTGCATTTTTTATGTGGAGATCCCATTTGAGGCATTTTCCCATTTGTATCATTGTTGAGGATTCTTATCCGTTGTGGATGGTGGTATACTTTTTGACGAGGCGACTCCATGGGGAGAAAGATTGTAGTTGATTATGTTAGGGATTGAAACCCTTAGATGATTCGCTAAGGATTTTCTAGATAGGCCCACGGCTGCATTGGCTTATTTTAGCGTATTGTTGAGATGCCTCTCGAGTCTTGAGCCAATTTACATATTTTAGTGGTGCCTCCCACGCTAGAACATATTTTAGGGATGTCTCCCAAGCCAAGAGCCAATATATGTATTATAGGGACGCCTCTTGAGTCAATGCATATTTTAGGGACGTCTCTTGAGTCATTGTGTATTTTAGGGACGCCTCCAAGGTCTTCGCGCATTCTAGGGATGCCTCCCAAGACAATAGGGCCAACTTAACCCACCACGCATATTATAGGGACATCTCTTGAGTCATTGAAGTGCTTTGGAGTCATGTGGGGTCCACCCCACTTTTGATCGACATCTAGAATGTCACTTTTGTATTTCAGGGGCAAAATGATCTTTTGCCTATTGATTTGGAAGAGGACGAGTATGAGTTGTGAGCCCACAATTTTGATTTGTTTGCGAAATGGGTTTTAGTGGTAAGCCCTCAATTTTGAAGGTATCTTTGTGAATTTTTTTTTCGTTTGAGTAGGTCATGAGGATTGTCTTTTGGTTTATTTTAGTTATCAACTTTTTCTAGGGAACACCACCCTACTGGAGATTTATGGCTATATATGTTTGGCTTTGAAGTTTTAAGGTTTTATTTTTGTGTTTGCTAGGGTTAGAGGAAAGTATGGTTTAGAAAACCTGGAGTTTCCTTTTGATATGCCATATGGCTAATGAGAGCCTTGAGCTTCCTTGTGTAGATTTCTGGTTCTATTATGATGATTCTTTGAGAATATGTTAGGGAACCCAAAGAAGAGGCCCTAGAGGCCTTTGAAGGGGGAATCCCAGCCTCTAGCGTCATGCTTGCTTTTGCTTTTCTGCTTGCCAATTTTTAGGATGATGACTTGATTGCTGATCAATGCTCTGAGTGATTGCCCTGCAAGGTTAAGATTTTAGCTTTGCATAGGTTTTAGGATTGTGGCAGATTTGATTGTAGCTCAAATTTTTATACCTTAGAAAACTTAGGTGACTATGCTAAGGTTTTGACTTATGATGCATGAGTCTAATACATATAAGGTTTAGCATGAATTAAAATGTATAAGCCTAATGTAAATGATGTTTAGAATGACGCATGTATGATTTTTCATGGGAACACAGGCTCAAACTCAAACACGGACGCGATACTGGACTCTCTCCCAACACGAAGGAAAAGAACAATTAAGGGGAGGCTTTTAGGGAGATTTTGTAAAGAGGCTTTGGCAATTTTTTTGTAGATAAGAGGAGGTAGGAGTCATCAGAGTATGACTGGGTTGATGCGCAAGAGTACGAGAGGCATTAGAAGCTTACACGAGTAAAGGCATTGCTTTTTGAGTTTGAAGGGGGGACAATGATTTTTGAAACTCATGAGACTTTTATGCATGGGAGATAGCTTAATTTGCTGTTTAAGCGAGCCAAATGATTCATAGACTTTGTCTTTGTCAAAATCAGACCAAGTCCAAACGACTAAAACCAATGAGGTGTAGGTTATTTCATCAAGGAGAGGTTTAAGAAGAAGATGAAGCTGGTCGAAATCAGGCTCACCAAAGGCTAGAAAAGTGGCTAACTAATTCGAGCTTAGGTTGGGGGCTAAAATTGCAAAAAGGAAAAGAAAGGGTTTTATTCGGGTTTAAAATTGCTTGCTTTGTCTCCCTGTCTCATAACTTAGCATAAAGTTACGTAAGATCATGTGACTGAAGAAACTAGAGAGCTTGAGACAGGAGCTCTTGTACATAGGCACTGAAGAAGATCCTCTGAGTGCTAAGCTTGATTATTGATGTGACTGGGCCACTTGGGAGGTTGCTTATATATCCTT
The DNA here is from genome assembly GCA_026401315.1 of Dysphania ambrosioides. NCBI lineage: Eukaryota > Viridiplantae > Streptophyta > Magnoliopsida > Caryophyllales > Amaranthaceae > Dysphania > Dysphania ambrosioides. The sequence goes on from CM048667.1 coordinate 17,367,325, forward strand.
TTGAAGAAATTATGTCAAAATGTAGCTCTACTCGGAAGTTTCTTTTAGATTCAAAACTTGGGTCGCAATGCATTTTAGAGGCTTCCTTTTAGCTTTAGAAACCTCTGATTGGATATGTTATTTTTTAAAAGTTTCTTTTAGACTTGAAACTCGAGATGGGGAGGTCTCCTTTAAGATTTAGAAACACAGATGATGGCCGAGCCTTGAATGAGGTTGCCTATGTATCCGCTAAAGGACTCAAGCCATAACGTAGCTCTACAAGCAGTGAGACTAAGTCTATGGCATTTTAGAAGTCTCTTGGTGATAGTGGCCGGGTCTAAGGCGAGGTTGCCTACATATCCACTGTAGGAATCAAGCCCAAATGTAGCTCTACAAGTAGCGAGATTGGGTCAGTTGCATTTTAGAAGTGCCTACTAAGTTCAAAACTCATGGATGATTTCAGAGGTTCCTTTCACATTTGGAAACATATGATTGTGTTTGGGCCTCTAGTTAGGGTGCCTATATATCCACTACGGGAATCAGGCCCAGACTTAGCTTTACGTCTGCTGAGACCGAGTTAGTGACATTTCAAAAGTCTCTTTCAGGTTTGAAACTCAGGGATAGTATACTTTAGAGGTTTCTCTTCAGATTCATAAAACAAGTGATTATGGTCAGGCCTTTAGTAAGGTTGCCTACACATCCGCTGCATGACTCAGGCTCGTACGTAGTTCTACATGGATAAAGTACGCTATATAATTTCTTTAACTGATTGAGATTCTTCAGTAAATGAAACTCATTAGTGACTATGTTTGTAAGCTGCATTGCTCCTCTGAAAAGGGTTTTTTTGATGATAAAAGGGTGTGGCCTAGCTTGGTCTGAATTTGTCCCATGGGTCCATGCTAGTTTATCTGTGTGACTGTTTCTTGCTGACATAATAGATTGCATTTTCCTTTCCTTATACCTCATGAGTTAGGAAAGCCCCAAATAGCAAGCTGGTGACTCAGAGGTATAGGCGAAGAGGAATTCCCAGCAATGATGGGGAAGGCACAGGAAGATATAGCTTTTTATCAGGTTGAAAGCTTTCTGGGTGTACCCTTTTTTACTTTTGAAACACTAGCTCACATACTAATATTTGCAAATGACCTAAGAAGCATAAGATTTCTTCTTGGTGTTAGAGGAGTGCTAGAGCCAAGATAGCCTTGATTTTTTTAGGATTAATCTCAATGCTTCAAGAGCTAATGACAACTTGCTTGATGTTTCTGAGGGTTGAGTCCCATATTCAAATATTTAAGTTGTTTAAATAATTTTTAGAGGGAAATAAAGTGCCCTAGATGATCTCTAGATTTTACAACCGTATCATCCGTATATGGCACCTATGTTCTTGATGCTAAATGGCAGGGTTGTGAATCAATAGGTGCCCCATTGATTCATGAAGGTGGTTTTCTCCATATCCTATTTTCTATTATCTAGTTGAAGCTTGTATACCCCTCAGTTTATGAGAGTAAGGTAGTTTGTTACATCAATCAGAATGGTGATATAGGGTAGCGAAAACCCGTCTTTTGGACTAGCCCGGTTTAGATCTCAGTAATCCATACAAATTCAGACTTTGCAGTCCTTCTTTGGAACAAGTATACTGCATTAAACTTAATTAGGATAGTTTGCAATTCTGATGAACCTGGCTTCCAACAAAATCTCTGTCTATCACTGGCATATCTAGATAGGACAAGCAAAGACATCAATGCATTATGTAAGCAACTGTATCTGCTTTTCGCATTCTTCAAGGGTCAGCGTTAGCCCACTTTGAACATGCTTTTGCTCCTTCTCGGCACTTGATAATCTTTTTAGTTTCTTTGATTTTAGTGATTCAAGTTCTTTCATTGCTTTAACAAATTCAAAGTCATGTTCATTAGAGACAAAGGAATTGGTAGGGATTTAGGGTTGAAGAAAAAGGAGTAAGTAGAAAAAGCAATGTTTATTGATTGTTTTCAAGGGTTGTTACATTAAGGGAGAATTTTTGTGTTTCTCCATGTGACATAACCTACACAAGCCTAAACTCAATGCATATAGACTCAACTAACTAGAACTTAGACTCAGACTACTACTCAAATGACTCGACTCATTTACCTTTGGTCCTTCTCTAGTGATAATCTTCAACTTCTTGCCACTAGGAGTTGTGATTTCCGATGTCTTCTTTCATCCATGTACCATGTAAGGATATGAAACTATCATTTTTGCTTACGAGAGACATTTGGACTTCTTTTTAGTCCAAAGAGTGAGGAAAAAGCCTTACGATTGATGCATTTAGATGGCTTTGATGATTCTTCAGATTTATCATCGCTTTCATATATGCCATATATGTATTGAAACTTGATTTTCCCATTCAATGTTGGGATCCTTTGGAGGTGATCAAAGAACATAGGCTATTAGTAGAACCATTCTCCTAGACAAGTTAAATTGAAAGTGTATGAGTCATTGTTGTTTTTGTTGTAGATGTCATCTTGAGATGCTAGAGCCTCAAGAATGTTGATTTCATCATTAGATTTAGAAAGGGAATCATTTTCGTTCCCCATCCATTGCTCATCGCCTAGAGGGATATGATTCCTTGCGATATCATCTTCATGTTGGTGCCAATGTTGTAGGCACGCTAAAAAGATTTGAGACCTAAGTACTTCATATGGTTCTTGTACTCATACTTTAAATAAAGGTCTTTGCAAGTCCCTTATTGATTGCCTTGAGACCATTTAAGAGGCTAGTTTCCTCCAACGATTTAGGTAGGTCATGAATCCTTCATTGGTTCTTTATCGAAGAACCTCTAAATCTCGAAGAGTTGTTTGTAATTGCACATTGGGTCCATATTGATTCATGAAGGCATTGGTGATTTCCTCTCATGTCTTAGCTTCCTTGTCCTTTAGGGCATATAACCACTTTAGACAGATTGACTTTATGGACATATGAAAAACTACTGGTTATAATTAAGGATTTGTTCCCTTGATGGCCACGGTGGCCTTGAAGTTACAGAGATGATATCTTAGATCATCTATTGATTTGAACTTCGTGATGTCTTCAGTGGAAAATTTCTCTAAGAGGCTAACTTTTCCTTTCAGTTTCTCAGGGGTTGTGTCAAAGTATTGTCCTTTATTGGTGATCTGATGAACCATACTTTTAACTTTCTACGCCAAACTATCTAAGTCGTGGGCACTCTTGAATCGCTCTAGAAGGGCATTCATGTCCTCTAGTGACTTATCTAAATCATTGACCGCAACCAGGAGCTGAGTCATTTGTTCTACGATTGCTACTAATTGAGAAGGGAGGTGATGAGGTTCTCTTAAAATTATACCCAATCTTTGTACCCAAGTTGGCGAACTCCTGCAAAAAGTAATGGGACAATGACTTGACTCAGTTAGGTTTGAGTGTTTTTGGGGTCTGTGTCAAGAGAGATGATACATGTATGATGTAATTTCAAGTATGATGTAACTACACAATCACCTCTAATACATATGAAATGCATGTCTCGATTTAGAGAGTCGGCCTCTGTTACAAAATGATTCCAAATGCATGAGACAACCTCGATATGCAAGGACTTAATACACAATGCCCATGTCAGGGTTAAGGCTTTTTGTGGTGCTCGAGGGAAATTTTGGATTTTTACCCAGTGGGGCAATTTTGGGTTTTTGTCTGTGAGGAGTAGTTTTGGGATTCTACCCTATATAAGGTTTTAGTGAAAAGGTTCGATTTTTACCAATTAAATGGGGCAATTTTAGATTTTAACCCAAATAGGATTTCGATGGGAAGGTTAAGGCCTTACCAGTTGATGAGGCAATTTCAGGTTCTTACCCCAATAGAGTTTCGATGGGAAGGTAAGATTTTAACAATAGCTTTGAGGCATTTTGGTGGTAAAGTAGGATTTTACCGGTGTTAGAGACATTTCAGAGGTAAGGTAAGATTTTTAACGATGCTTGGGATATTTTTAGAGGAGAAGTATGATTTTCCCTAGTGGCATGGGTTGTTTTAGAGGAGAGGTATGATTTTCCCCAGTGGCATGAGTCATTTCAGAGGAGAGGTATGATTTTCTCCGTTGTTTGATAGTTTTGGGACATTTGATGAATGATGTTAGGTTCTTATTGTATTTGAGGCAATTTGAGAAGCAATTTGAGAGGTAATTTGAGATGCAATTTGAGTCATGAGTCATTTTGTGAAGTAAGGTCAGAATTTTACCATGTATTTGAGTCATTTTTGTAGCGTGAGGCTTGGATTTCGAGAGACATGGTTTGGCATGATGGGGGCATAATAAGACTTGGGATAGACATGGCGTAGTTTTGATGCATGACATGATGCAAATGAGCCTAATTGTGGTCGTGACCAAGGATGTATGTAATTCATATTTTAGGGGTTTAGGTTTGCCTAGGGTTTTGCAAAGCTAGAACCAACGTTAGTGCAAAAAACATAACACACAAGATCACGAAGTCACACTAGCATTTTTGGATCAATATGACAAATACAAGTCTCCACCAAGTCAAGGTTATAAATTTCAACATGAATTAGGGTTGGATACATGAGTCAAAGGGTCCATAGCCTTGAGGAAGATCCATTTATCTAGAGCCACTACTTGAAAGAGGCCAAGTTAAGAGGACAATCCCCCCAACATGACCCTAGGAGCGCGTGTTAGATGCCACAGTTTGGTAAGCTTCAAAAAAGCCAAACGTTGGGCTAGGAGCCTTAATCAATTATTGGCTAATCTTCCATTCCCAAGGTGTCTCAAATGTAGAACACATTCTTATGAGATGGAAAGGAGTCCTAGGGTGTAACTTCCACATATAAAGAGTTACATGCATGAATGCAAGTATGCATAACACAATCTCTAGCCAATTATAAGCAAACGAACTAGATTTTTTTGGTTACTCATTAGCACGCATAGCCAAGTAAGCTATAGACTTTACTCTTTCCTAGCAGAGTCACCAAATTATAGGGAGCTTTCTTGAGTTGCTAAATTTTAAGGGTTTGGAACCTTAACTAGGTTTCAAGTGGGAAATTCGATGAGTGATTTGCCACTAGAGACCTCGGTTTTTACAACCCAACCTTCCCTTTTTGGTGAAGAAAAAAGAAAGGAGCTCTCCCCACTAGTGCCTTACAGGTTTGCACATTGATAAGGATCGGCTATGCTATTTTTAGAGACATTGAACGGGTCAAGGGGTCGCCATTAACAATTTAATGGGCTGTTTGGAAACCCTGCGACTAGAATTCCCAAATGATTCATGTAAGTGGTCTGCAAACCATGAGATGGTTCGGGAATAAGTGACTTATTTCAATCCGGGAATGTGTGCAAACAATTGGTATAGAGATGAAAGAACAAATCATATTTAGCTCCTAAGCAAACATGCGCATACAAGTGATATCAGACTCTAATTTAGCGGGTTGGGCAAGTTAAGATTTATGCACATAATCTAAATTATGTGATCACTTGCATTAATGTCCATAGTTTAGGGTTTATATGGCTAGTTGTCGAAGAATATCTTATTAAGCGGGTTTACAAACAATTGTTCTTGTTTATAAACATAATATAAAGAGTGGACATGTAATTATAAAGTAAGAATTATGTAATCAAGAGTGCATAATTGAAACGAGGCAATGAGGCATGAGACAAGAGGCAAGAGACAAGAAAATGTTAGGGTTAGGGTTAGGTTTAGTGTTAGTGTCAATGCAAAATAAGGATTATACGTGATGAGTTGGAGAAGATTGTTTGATCAAATGAAGAGATGAGTCTAGGGAGACTATTCTTCATGATAATTCTCTAACTTGAAGAAATGGGTCAAGTTCAAATGATAAATGTGATTTAGTCATGGAACATAATTGACATTGCATATGTAAATAGCAATCAATGTAAGAATCATGAAATCTAAGGTATGAAATGAGCTTTAAGTTTAACTCCTAAACTTGTATTCAAGGATGATACACATTTAGGGTTTGCTCATAAAAATGGGTTCAGTGTAACAAGCCTAGCTAGATTGGTGATGTCCAAACCTAGGCATCATGGACTAAGTGCAAAAGAGTGATAAAGAGACATAGCTTGTAATAAGTGAAGGATGCAAGGGAGAGGGGCTTTGCTTGAATGATTGAGAGGAGACCAATCTATGAAGATAGTTCCCTGATTAAGATGCTCAAAGTTGGAATCTTGAGGCTTGACCTAGTGAAGAAGGATTTGCTTCTTACTCTTCACATTGTAGGTAGGATGAGACATTAAAAGTAGAATGAGTGAATTGATCAAAAGAGGACATCAAGGGTGAGGCCTCTTTGTTAGATCAAATCTCATCAAAGTTACAAGATTGAAATAGTGGTTAAAGTTTGAGGGGTTTGCACCTCACACAAACACCACAAATAAACCTAATCAAAAGATGTTGAGTGGATGGAAACCAATAGTTCCCAAGATTAAGAAGTGATGAGAGTAGAAGTAGAGAAAGCATAGAATGTAATTATAAGATATTAGGGGTCCTTGATGTTTATCGATGAATAGTTTCCTTTTGCTGGAGTCTTTACTTGAGTATGTGTTGAAGGGGTAATATTTCCTTGCTTGGTTATGTCAAATGTGTTTGGATTCATCCTTGGTAATTATGAAGGATGTTTGAGAGGCTTTGACTGTATTTGAAGGTGCTTTGAGAGTGTATTTGGGCGGAGTGACAACTCTTTAGTTTGGGAGCCGAAAAATGTCGACCGTTGGTTGTCAAATCAGGGGTTATTTAAGGCCAAAAAGTCAGTGTCCTGGGCGTCGAGCACTAGATTCGAGAGTCAAATGACGAGCAAGCATCAGGTGCTAAGTTTTTGTGTCAAGCGCTCCACGTGCGTCAGGCGCTAGAGCTGACAACTGATCATATTCCTTTTAAGTTTAGGAGTTTAGGCATTAGACGCTGGATTTAATGTTGAACGCTGGGTTTGAGCGTCCGGCGCGCGCCGTGCACTGGACGCTAAGATTGAGCGTCAAGGGCTTGAAGCTATGCGTCAAATGCTTGAAAAGGAATGAGCTGGAACAAAGCTGTAGCAAAGTAGAGCTGGAGCACTTTTGGGCATCGGGTGCACAAAGGTTGGGCGTTGAGTGCCCATGCTAGGCGTTAAGTGCCCTAGGGCCGTGCATTTGGTGCACAAGCTTGGTTGCTTGGAGATGTTACATGCTTATGTGCTAAGCAAAAGAGCTCTAGGTTTCAGCTTATGCGGGTGTTTTGGGGATTTTGGTGATGTTATTTTGTTACTTGGGTTTTGTGTTTTGGCCAAGGTAAGGTTCTTAGGCTTGGGTTTGTGTTTTAGGCCTTTCAGGTGTTCAGTTTTGAGGTGTTTTCAGGTTTACACATACTCAAACTTGACATAAGCTAAGTCCGTTATCAGGGTTGTTTCGTCATCGGACCGCTACATGGGGAGACATGATTTTGTGTCCATAGTATTCCAATAATCAAGACAATATTTATTAGGTGCAAGTGGTAACATAAAAATGCAATAAGACAATGCAATACCACACATCCTTGATTCGGACGAATATTTTTAGAGGGCATGCACCAACTTTAGATGGATTCAATACTCAAATGGTACCACAACCAAGAAATAGTTTAAACACAAATGCCTTGGACATAGGGTTTTTTATAGCTATATAATCAATACAACATGAGACGCACCTAGAATAATGAAGAACTCATTAATGCAATGAATTATGCATTTAATGTGTTTGAGCCAAGGCTTCCAAATCATGTGTTTTTAACATTGAAATATGTAATGATTGAACTAATGAAGCACCATATATGGGGCTATAATTTGAACAGGCTATCGTACACCTCTCAAAAATAAACCGACAACACCAACTAATATAGCTAGAAAAGTAGGGATCCTATCCTTAGGTAAGCGATGTGATTCTATTAGTTCTTAAAAGTTTAAACTATATGAAAGGGCCTTGGTCAGAAGTATAGTTAACTAAGAAACTAACGATGAAAATTTAGTGAGGACTTGGCTAAAATTAGCTAAAGCCTAGAGCAATGGTTCACTAAGAACAAACAAATTAATTGCATGAGAAATAATAAAAAATGGGTTTCATGAATTCATCAAACTAGGGCTTACTAATTCTCTCAAACTTAGACTCCCTCAAGACTCTTTTAGTGGCTCTCACTCTTGCCTAGATTTGTCAAGCCTAATATTCTATGGTCTTATTGTGGTATTTTTACCTCTCGGTAATAAATTTAACAATTATCCAACATACATATTCAATTGTAAGCAATGATAAACCAATAATAGGAATTCAATTGTAAACTTAAAACCAATTAATTAGAATAAAACTATTTATTGAAGTGTTCATAGATCCCCAAAACCCTAGAAAGAAATCTACTCACTATTCATGATTAAATTGATAAAAACAATAAGAATAATAAACCTGAAATTCATGAATGAGAAGTAATGAAGGTAATACTAATAATCAATTATAATATAAATCAAAGAAACAAAAAAAATAGATAAGAAAGAAATGAAAAGTACATCTATAAGTATTGATTAATGGAGAAAATAAAACTATTGTTTTTCCATGAGTAGGAGATGAGAGAAAAAGACTGCAGGTTTTTAGAGGAGATAAAACCTAAAGATATATAATGTACGAGAAAAATTAAATAAATACCTTGAGTATTTATATTTTTCTAATCTATTTTAAAATAGAAATATAAGATAGAGGGAACAAAACTAAGTATTATGGAAGAATTAGTGGTTTAATCTAATTAAAACTCGGATCCACATCTCCTAGTTACGGTTAGGCTTTTAGGGTCAACTTTATAGGGCTGTAACTTTTGTTATAGGATTTTCCACGGAGTGTATGACCTACCATTGTGAAGATATTTAAGTATACTTTCTAACACAATTATAATCGCTTAAATTCAATCTGTAAAACTTGAGTTATGATCAAAATAGTGAACATGTGTCATATTTGTTCCTCTTCAACTCTTATATTTTCTTGTTTTCAACTCAAATTGACCTTGCTAGCTGTTTTTTGTAACACTCCCAAATTACTAACATAATAATAATGATAGTAATTTTAGTAACTTAGGGGTATTACTGCCACATGTTACCACGCTTCGTCTGTGTAACGTTAATTACTATATCTTAGCGGAAGAAAAACTTAATTTATTTATATAAATAATAATTTTGATTATCCAAAGGTACAAATGTCGATTAAGAAAAATTATGAAAACTCCTAACTAGCATGTGCCCCTTAATGTAATGCTCCCATGCACATTTATTCCTGCAAATCTACTCACCAAAAATGATAAGTAGGGCGAACCAAAACAAATAAAAAAAATACGTGTCAGTGTAAAAATACTGTGTACGTATACATGCTAAAAGAAATACTTTGACTTTTAAATTCCTTTATTTCAAACTTGACTTCTTATATATTAATAAACTTTAAACCTTCCTTTTATAATAATCCAATACAAATGGAATTATTAAAATACTTAATAAAAACAATTTCCTCTTCTTATATCCCCTCCTTGATCCTAAGTGTGCACACCCCCAAGTTAGTTATCCCATCACGGATCTATCCTTGGAGTTTCCTTTTATTTTCCAACAAGTGGACTTTGAAGCATGAACCCTTCTTGATTATGAAATCAAGCGGTAATGTATAGTAATAATAACTCTCCTTTTATAACTCCTTTAAATACAAATACCTTGCTTTAATTATTAAAGCTCATTGAAAATTATCAAATCTCAATCATTCGGCCCTTTTGAAACATGATACATATTAAATAAAATAAGGTAAATGTATATCACCCTTTTTTTGTTCTCGGAATTTCAAATAAATAACCATATATGCACATATATTTAAAAAATATCTTAGCACAATATAATTCACAAAATAAAATATTCAATTGCACATAAAAAGATTTAACACATATACATACCTTAAATTCTAGTACTTCCTAGCAACTCTTTACTAAACTTCAAGTTGATCATCCTATCAATTTAAAATAAACTAATCAACACAATGCAACACAATAATCATGCACATTATATTTAAACTTTAATTAAGTTTAAAAATAGTTTAAAGAATTAAACAGTTTGCAAAACAATTAAAACAATTAAATAGGTAGGGAAAGAGGATGCTCACAGAGGCTGGTGGTTGTTGGTGGCACAAGATGGTTGAAGAGATGCAGAGAATGGCTTGAGAGAGACGGAGAAAGTTTGAGAGAATTAAAAAGGGTTTAATGATTTTTGTATGAAGAATTAGGTGAGATTTAAGGGTCTATTTATAGTAGAAATTAGGATAAATTTTAGGATTTTAAAACACTAAAAGATAAATATGAATTAAAAATGATAATTATCCTCCAAATTTTCAGAAAAATCTTTTATTTATAAAATAATTAAATTATTAAATAGTTTAACAAATTAAAATTATTTATTTCCAAACAAACCAATTAGAATTAGTTAAAAAAGATAAGATTTTATAATAATAATTTTTTTAGAAATCTCAATCATGGAAAAAAAGATAGGATAAGGATGGAATTTATTATATATATATATATATTTAAAATCTATTATTTTTAAATTAAAACTATCTTTTCAAATAAAACTATCCTTTAAATTAGGATTAAATATATATAATTATAATTTTTTTTAAATTCTAATCTTGGCAGCTGATATGGTCGAAATTTTTTTTTTAAATTCCTTTGGTAAGTATATCCGATTTTTAACATTATCCATTTTTAAAAAAATAATCTTTATGAAAATATTAAACTAATTTTTTTTTGTTAAGAATAATATTTTAAAATCTTTTAGAATATTCTATAATAAAAGTAGATACTTTGGATATTTTTCGGGATATTTTAGAGGGATTTTTGGGAATTTAATGGAATAATTGAGAAATTAAATATTTATTTATAAAATTAAATAATTTTCTTAATAAAATTATAAAATAAATATATAAATGAAGGTTCATAATTATGATTAATGTCTAAATAGTTTTTAAATTATTTATTTTGCACTAAAATATTTTAAAATATGGGGTATTATATTTTTGACCCTTGTGGAAACTAATATAACTTCATATGAATATTAATATCAATTAAATCATCCATGTGCATGAATCCATTAATCGAAATCCTTAATTTGTTGACTACCTTTGCAACAATTATCCAACTTATCCAAGATCATTTTGAAAGCATTCAAATAGCTATATAATTACTTGAAATATTAGGAAAACCACAAAGAAAGTGTAATAGAGCAAAAAATGGATCATCTATGCAAATAATACCTATAATGCAATTATATGAACTAATATTCTCTAATAATACAACCTAATAATGCCTAAAAACTCTATAAAATTGTGTTTCATTATAGTTACAGTTTGCCACATGTGGAAAATCAAAGAATGGGAAGAGAGGGTGCTTCCAATAATAGTTGAGGTACCTAAGCAATTTAAAGGAGTATCTATCATTTTTGTTATGACAATAGTTAATCATTTATGGATGGCAACATGAAGATGTTTCATACTCCAGCATAGCATATTTGGCACAATAAGAAGATGATTAACTTAATGTAGAAGTGTAGACACGAAATTATATCTCCCCCGCCTAGCGATTCGATGATGAATCTACCCTTACAAATGGACTTATCTTGGATCGAGATTGAGTTTTTGAAAACATGAAATCACCTCAAAACCGAACCTCCAAAAGGCCCTAAACACAGACCAAGCACTCAATCAACTGTGCAGAGCACTCAATCAAGTTCCTTCTCCAGTAGCCAATTCTGACCCGATTCAAAATTTGAAGGAAGAGCTTAAACTCAATCGAATACCACCCCCCCTCCCCATACTTGATTGCATGTTTTATTCAAGTCCTTACTCTTTATAAATATATCTTAGGCTATTCTCAGTTATTTTAGGACGGTTATGTTAGGGCTGGATAGCATAGTATTCATTAGTATTCAACAATAGTCATTAGTATTCATCATATTGCTTAGGTTTTCATTAGTTCTCTCAAATGCTGTCTAGAATTTTGTTTTTGTTTTAGATTTCCATTGAAGCTTGGATTTGCAGCACTCTAGCCTTGTGAACAACAAATTGGTTTGTTTTATATTTAGTAATCTTAGTATTTTATTTTCTGTAATTGTGTAGTATTGTTTCTGGTATTGATTATGCTTATTATTATTGAATTTTTTATTTTGCTTTTAATATGTATTAGTAGATTCTTAATCTAGGATCCCGATGAACCTTGGTATAGATTAGGTACAAATGAATCCCGAGACCCGAATATAAATACATAAAAATAGTTCCTTTAATCTTTGATTGGCTTTAACTCTATTAAAAGGCTAGACATATTTGATTAATGGCATGGATTATGTTCATGGCGAGAATCGGTTCATAATCTACATTAGAATCATTGATCAAGGTGTGATTGATGATCATTAAAGTACACATCATGACCATTAGGACTTTTAGGATGATGTATTTAATGTCTTTCTATTACATGAATCCATGAGAGTATGTAGTATTTCCTTAGGGGGAAGCTATTGATACTCAAGAAAGATCCTTAGTGTAATTCATATCTAAGTTTAATTTAGCTTAGTCCTTAGAATATAAATCTCTTTAGTTTGTGACATTCATGGTAGAAATTAGAACTATCATACAAAGCATTAGAGCGCAATAGTCTCTTGGGATTTCAAGCCTACTTATCCAAACTATATTAGTTTAGGTTGATATGTTACATTTGATAGGGTAGTGATAACCCGATCACTTAGTTTCATTTCTACTTAGTCTTTGTTTTCTTTGGTCACTTTAGCTATAGGTTTGGTCTATTTGAACCTTTTCCTTCTAGTTTTTCTTTGTGCATGCACACTCGGAGTATAGGTGCATAAGAGTTGATATCTTTAGATCCTGAGAATAGTAACTGGCTAGATCTGTTGATATTTTTCTATAATAAAAGAAGATCCATTTTCATATACAATCATGGTTACCCGCTAGATAAATTGTTTCCAAGTGTCATACAGCAAGACAAGATATCAACACTAGTGGTGAAATCTTATTTCTCAAAAAGTCTTGTCTTGTAAGTAACTAGAGAAACTAGTTTTTAATCTGCTAGAACATGCTTTCCTTAATCTTTTGTCACATTTTTTCTATCTAATGTTGTCTTGTGTCATTGTAGCTTGATTGTCCAAGGTAATGGGGATGAAGGTTCATCTTTAGACTCTTGCTCACCTTCTCGTGTTTGGCCTGTCAACAACAATATGGGTCGTAAGTATCTTAGAAATCAATAATAAATACATAATAGTATTTATCTTACCACTGTAGCTTCAAACATCTTATTCTTGACAAAGGTTGCCCAATCTCCTTCCTTCAAATGTTTCAGATTTTGTGAGATAACATTTTAGCTTCTTTCTCAGATACCCTTCATCTTGGTAATCCAACCAGTCACTAACTTGGATTTGAAGTCCTGACATCTATCGGCAATTACAACAAAAAACAACTTTCTCAGCTGGGGGTTGGCAGGATTATGGAATAAGGCCTTAAATAAAGAAATTAAGAAATTTTATTTAGTAAGGTAGATTACAAAAATATTTAAATAATTAAGATTAAGTATGTGTACCATTTTGTCCATCCATAAGGTCTACCAAAGGCTTTTATTTACTCCCGACCACTCCCAGTTGATGTTGAATTTTCGAATAAATAGGCTAATATGCTGACCATACTTGAAACGCCATCTACCAATGGGCCAGAGCAAATAATCAAACTCTAAGTGCATGGACTCAACCACTCTAAGGATCCTAGTCGGACCTCTAGGTCGACCTAAGCCACGAGCACCACCCTTCCCCCTCCCTCTCCTTCCACCCGAATATGAGGGAATGTCAATGTTCATGGCTTTATCACCCCTTAAGCATGCTTGGTTAGCAATTCTCTCATGTTCTTTAAACATGCTATCAATTCTTTGAGCTTCTAACTCAATAGCTATGTCCTCTGGATCACCTCAACCAGTCTTTAAGTGGACATTATACTCAAGTTTACCCTCGTCAACACTGAAATCTTCGTCACTACTCATGTTGTACGATCGAAACTGCATCAAAGTACAAGAAAACAATGCAAACTGAATCACTGAAATTTCTAATATCATATCAAAAAAGAAAATGAAGAAAACATTAAAGTAACTACAAAATAATACCTAGAAAATGAGTACTACTCATCTATAATAACTCCTTCATGATGATCCATCCTCATAAAATTTGTTTCTTCTATTTTAGGTCCATCCATATCAACATTACATGGCATAAAAAATAGTGGGACATCATCAAGGTCATTGTAGTCTTCCTCATCAATGACATCCACTAATTCCAACGATATGTCGTCTACAAGGGACAACAACAGCCCATCGAGGGTCATTTGTGTCTTTTATGTAGAATACTTGTTTAGCTTGTGAGGCAAGTATAAATGGTTCCTCCGTATTACACATACAAATCATGTCGACTAACATCCAATTTGATTCATCTTTCTTCACTAAACCACGTCGACTGATATCTGCACACTTGCATTGAAAAAGGGGAACCTTAAAGCTACAGTATACAAATTCCCATATCTCTTAAATTATCCCACAATAAGACAAGGTCGCATCATCTGGTGCTTTATCTTTTGGGCTAGAATATTCTCGAGAAAAAGTCACTATTGAAACACCACTATTTTGAACAGACTTTGATTTTTATCATGATGTTCAGTGTAAAAGGTATATCTATTGATATCATATCCCTCAAAAGATCGAACAATTATTCGAGGGCTTTAAGCTAACCACTTGATTATATTAGAGAATTTATGGCCCGTTTCAGACAATTCATGCATAACTTGTTCATAAAACCAATCAATAAAGGTGTTATTGTGTTCTTGCATTAATGCTCATTCATGTTTAGAAGGGTACTTCAACTTCAATACAGTCATATGCCTTTCCAAGTGAGGATGAACCTTTGTGATATGGTGCAAAACAAATAAATGAGCTTGTCTCTCTTTTAGAAATGGAATTAACACCTCCTTAGAACCTACAGTGTCGTGTCCTTTGAACCTCGATTTTGATAACCCAATTGCTTCCCCCTTAGATAAGAACTCACTAAGAAACACCTACCTTCTCCGTGGTTATAACTTGAATTCTACTACCTTCAAGGTGTGTTAGGTTTCTCACCTTCTTCATTAAAGTACCCATGTATCTCTCAAAAGGATAAGCCCATCTTAGGAACACTAGATTACACAACCTAATTTCTCAAACCAAATGAACAGCTAGATGTATAAAAGTATCAAAGAAAAAGATGAAAACTACATCTGTAGTTGACATAAGGTCGTAACAATATTAGTGTTGAGTCCCTTAGGTTTTGAGTGATGACAAACGATTACAGGAAACATGTTACAATAAGCATTGCAAATAGTTGGCTGGAAACAGTTGGAATTGAACACTGTTTTCCTAGACAAGTTATTACTTATTTATGTTATTTATTTAACTAACTTGTCGATATGTAGGAAATGGTTGGATATAAATTGTTCCAAGTACTGGTGGGAAACCAGTAGGAACTGTTTCCTAGACTGCTATGTTGAAAAGCAGTCATATACTCTTTATTGTACATTAACCATGTTACATGTGAGTAGTTAAGTTGATTCCAAGACTTGGAGCATGGAGGCCTTTCGAAGACTTGCTCATAATGGAAGTATTCAAGGAAGATTCAAGTCTTGAAGATTACATGAAGAAAAGAAGAGTTGTACTTTAATGCTTAAATCATGTAATGTGCTCCGTAGTATGACTTGCATGTTTGGGTAAAATAAGTGCTTATAAGTATATTGAGTCATATTATGAATTCTGGTACAAAGCTGGAACAGAATTTATAACATACTCAATTCAGGGAACCAGGTTGAGGAACCAGATTCACTGTACGGAATATCCGAGCTGCGTGTTTTGAGAAAAATAAAATATTTTGTAAAAATACTTTTTCAAAGAATTATTTTAATAATATCCTAAGCAGCTGGAGATTAGAGGAGAATATTATGGTTATCTAAAAACTAGGAGTATCTATCTTATTTGATTATATCTTTATGATTAAAACAAATAAGATAAATACTTTCCTAAAATCACGTTGTTACTTGTTCATCAAGTTTATGTGATTTAAGGAAACTAGGGTTTTTGTATCCAAGTATATAAACTCATCTAGTCTCTCATATTCAAGCAAGTCTCTCTGAAATTACAGAGGAGTAAATTTTGAGAGCCATATACACTTAAGCACAAAAGCCTATTCATCGAGTCATATACAAGAGCACTCTTAGAGCTTAAACATTTTCTCTTAATTAGCTTTTAGAAGTGAGATTAAAAGAGAATATTTGATTTTGTCAAAGCCTTCAACAGAGGGGTTGAAAGGCTAGGTTAGTGTTTGTGAGTTTAAACACAAGAGGCTTACTAGTGTAAGTCGAGCGCACATTCGGAGTAGAGTGTGGGGTATACTGGTTCCTGGAGTAGGGAAACAGTAGAGTGTCTGTGTTCTTTATTTTTTGGAGTAGATTAATAGAAGAGCATAGGGTAGGAGGACGTAGTCCATAGTTGGTTGAACCTCGTTAAATCTTGTGTTTTCTTTATTGCCTTTCATACATTTCGCTGCTTATAGGGACCAGCCCAACTGGTTCCTCTCATAGATCAAAAAGAAAGAAAAATAGGCCAAGGCTACTTAACACTCAATTCACCCCCCCTCTTGAGTGCTCTAAAACCTTCAATTGGTATCAGAACCTAGGCTTCTCACAAGAGTAACATCTAGAGAAGTCAAGCATGAGTACTCAAGATCTAAATGCTATGAGCTATGACAACAAGACACCAAAGTTCAACGGAAATAACTATGCTTGGTGGAAGAATAGGATCAAGAATGTAATCATGGGAATTGATTATGAATGTTGGCTAGTTGTCAAAAATGGTCCCAACATCATCCTCAAGACAGATGCTGAGGGAAACCTGGTTCCTAAGAAAGACAGTGAATTAGTATCTGCTGATTAACAACCTGCAGGAGAAGAATGCCAAAGCAATATCAATTCTACAACAGGCTATAGGTGAGAATAAAATAAACTGGATTTCAGGTTGCAGCAATGGAAAAGAGATTTGGGATACCCTCGAACTTGCTTTTGAGGGAACTAGCGAGGTAAAAAGGTCCAAAATTGATTTACTTATGTCTAAGTATGAGCTTTTTACTATGAATAAAAATGAAAAGATTAATGATTGTTTTCGTAGGTTTATGACAATTATCAATGATCTTAGATCTCTTGGTAACTTTTTTGATGAGGATCTTGTGAGAAAAGTTTTGCGCAGCTTGACAGATGCATGGACAGCTAAAGTAACAACAGTCTATGAAGCAAAAGATCTATCCACCTTGTCTCTAGAACAGCTGATTGGCTCCCTCATGACTCATGAGATGTTGATTGACTCTAAGTCTGAGAAAGAACCAGCCAGAGGCATGACTCTTAAGGGAACAGTAGAAGAGGAAGAAGATGAGATTGGCATGATTGCTAAAAGATTTGAGAGATCACTTTGAGACCAGAGGAAGAGCTTCAAAGGTAAGAATTTTAAGAAGTCTAACCTCTCTTCTGCAGGTTGCTTCAAGTGTGGTGATAAGGGACATCTTATTCGAGATTGTCCTAGGTGGAAGGACAAACAGTCCTAATCCGGAGATAAACAAGCCTTCAAGAATGCCATGATAGCATCCATGTGGGGTGAGTCTGATTCAGGGTATGATGAGGATGAAGAATCACCTAACTCTGATGTTTTCTTGTCCACCTTTACAAACATTAAGGGAAACAACACAAATCCAGGAACTAAAGGGGGAACCAGTACATTCAGAAAGTGCTTGATGGCAAAGAAGGATGTTCTACATGAACACAAGGTAAACTTAGAACAAGTTAGAGAAGATATGCATGAATATGATAGAGATAATATGTGCTTGTATTGACTCTTTATTAGATGAATGCTATAAATTGGGTGAAACTTACATTACTGGCAAAAGAGAGCTTAAAGAAAAACGTGTTGAGTGTGAAATTGTTGTTGCTAGTTGTGACTACCTAGAAGAAGTTTGCCATGATCTAAAAAAACAAGTGGAAGAGCTAAAAGTTGAATTGGATAAGTGTAAAGTGGAACTGGAAAAGGCAAGATCTTCTAAACTTGACTATCCTAGTGATCGTGAAGAAGATCTGACCTCCTGGTTCCCTAGAGACTTATCAACCACTAGTGAATCTCTTGATTTT
Source organism: Dysphania ambrosioides (assembly GCA_026401315.1). Taxonomy (NCBI): domain Eukaryota; kingdom Viridiplantae; phylum Streptophyta; class Magnoliopsida; order Caryophyllales; family Amaranthaceae; genus Dysphania; species Dysphania ambrosioides. The sequence goes on from CM048667.1 coordinate 17,385,548, forward strand.
TTAGCAGCTAGAGGTAAAGCAAATTTCTGCAGTAGAACTTCTTTGTTGAAAGCCTTTGAGATATTGGCTTACAATCTGGAAAATTCTCACAAGGAAATTACTTCACTTAAAGCTGCTCAGTTCACTATTTCCCCTTCAGGTACCAGCGTAGAAATTAGTGATGTGATAGGTAAATATGAAAATACTATTTGTGAATTGCATGCTGAAATTTATCAATTAAAAAAGGACAAGCAGCTAGTAGTTGTTGACATGACTATTGATTCTATGGTTTTAAAGCGTAATTTACAACTTGAAGCCTTAAAGAGTAATTTTAATTTTCTAAAAGAGAAAAACGAGTTGTTAATTAAAACTCTTGAAACTAGAGAAAAGGAACTTCATGATAGTCATAGACATATTGAAAAATTAGTGACTGCATAGGAAACATTGAATTTTTTAACCTCATCAAAAGGTAACAAAGGGAAGGTTGGTCTTAGATATACCAGACAGAGAACCAGGACTAACTGGTTCCCCAGAGAAACCACATGGATTAAAGAATTCAAAAGAGGTAAGTATGTTCTGACTAAAGAGATGTATGTTTGCTATCATTGTGGTATGAATGGACATAAGATTCATGAATGTTCAGCTAGGAAGAATAGTGTGAATAAGAACAATAAACATATGAAGTTAGTCTAGAGAAGAAAAGACCAACAAGAGCCTAATGTTATTGAAAAGGGACCCAAGGATGTTTGGGTTCCTAAATCTAATGTTTGATTTTCTCTTGCAGGCTAAAGTGAAGGGAAGTACCTATTGGTATTTGGACAGTGGGTGCTCAAGACACATGTTCGGGGATAAGAAGCAATTCCTTTCACTAGTAGCCTTTGATGGTGGAAGTGTCACCTTTGGAGATAACAGTAAGGGAACTATCACTGGTTTAGGTAAAGTAGGTAAGACGCTTTCAAATGCAATTGATGATGTGTATTATGTTGAAGGCTTACAACATAATCTTTTGAGAATTTCTCAATTATGTGACAAAGGTATTAGAGTTGAGTTCCAAGCCAATCTTATTCACATAGTTAACTCTCTAACAGGCGAGCTTGTGTGTGAGGGAATCAAGAAACATGATGTTTACATTACCTTTCGGGATAAAATTCCTCAAGACAAGTTTGTTTGTTTGGGAGCTGTGTCTGACAATAATCAATGGATTTGACAAAAGAGATTTGGACATGCTAGCTTGACACTCTTGAATAAACTAAAGTCTCGTGACTTGGTGGTAGGACTCCCTAACATCATGTACGAGGCAGATAAAGTTTGTTTAGAATGTGTCAAAGGGAAACAGGTCAAGATCTCTTTTAAGCCTAAAACAGTTTTGAGTACCAGCAGACCCTTCGAACTTGTACACATTGATTTATGTGGTCCCATGAGAGTACAAAGTCGAAGAGGTCATAGATATGTTTGTGTTATAGTTGATGATTATTCTAGGTACACTTGGGTGATAATGCTACATTCAAAAGATGAAACATTTGACGAGTGGATAGCATTGGTGAAGCAGGTTGAGAACCAACTTTCTCACAAGCTGGTCTCAATAAGATCAGACCATGGTACTGAATTTGATAATGCTAACTTTGTTGATTATTGCAGGGAACAAGGAGTTAGTCACAACTTCTCAGCCCCTAGAACACCACAGCAAAATGGTGTTGTTGAAAGAAAGAATAGAACTCTTGAGGAAAGGGCGAGGACGATGCTCATTGAGAGTGGTCTTCCTAAGAGTTTCTGGGGTGAAGTTGTTGATACTGCTTGCTATATACTGAATAGAGGTCTTATTAGACCAAAGTTAAACAAGACTCCCTATGAACTCCTTAAAGGTCGAAAGCCTAATATTGCATACTTTCGCGTCTTTGGATGCAAATGCTATGTACACAACAATGAGAAGAACCAGCTAGATAAATTTGATCCTAAGGAATCTTTCTTGGATATTCTGCTCAAAGCAAAGCATATAGAGTCTTTAATAAGAGGACTTTGTGTATTGAGGAGAGTGTCCATGTCATTTTTGATGAGTTTAACATGTCTTCTGAGATTGCGCAGGTACAACCTGATGAAATGATTAGACTAATGGAGTTTACGGGGAACCATGACATTGGTTCTCTAAGTGAAGTACAAGCAGTTCTAGGCTCTCCTAATGCTTCACTAGATGGTGATGGTGAAAAGCCTAGAGAAGAAAATGAGAACAACGAGAATTCAGAAGGAGAAACAAGACCTAATGGCTTCCCAAATGACAAACAGATAAGAAGTTCAGGGGGAATAAATAAAGAGGCCTCCCCTGAACCTGAGGTAAGTGATGTTAATGGAAACAGCGTGAACATGAACTCTTCTGGTTCTACAAAAGAAGAAGTGATTCACGATCATGCTGGTTCCCAACCTAATGAAGAAGCACAAAATGATTTCACTTTCAAAAGTTATAAATACCTATCCTCTCATCCCCCAGATCAGATCATTAGAAACATTAATAAGGGAATTCAAACGAGAAGAAATGTTTTTTAAAATTTTTGTGCTTTTTATTCCTTCCTGTCTAGTGTAGAGCCAACTGACTACAAAATGGCTTTGACCGATCCTGATTGGGTTCTAGCAATGCAAGATTAATTAAATTAGTTTCATAGGAACCAGGTTTGGCATCTTGTACCTAGACCAAAGGACAGGTCAGTCATTAGTACAAAATGGGTCTTCAGAAACAAATTGGATGACCTAGGTACAATAGTCAGAAATAAAGCAAGGCTAGTGGTGCAAGGTTACAATCAACAAGAAGGAATTGACTACGATAAAACTTTTGCACCTGTAGCTAGACTAGAGGCCATTAGAATTTTGATTGCTTATGCTGCTCACATGAATATGAAATTGTTTCAGATAGATGTAAAGACTGCCTTCCTGAATGGCTACTTGAAGGAAGAGGTATATGTAGAGCAGCCACCTGGTTTTGAGGACAAGTTGTTCCCCCATCATGTATACAAGTTGGACAAAGCGTTATATGGATTGAAACAAGCTCCAAGAGCTTGGTATGAAAGGTTGTCTACATTTTTGATGGAGAATGACTATAAGAGGGGAATAGTGGATAAGACATTGTTCATCAAAACTAGAGGGAACCACTTGATTATAGTACAAATTTTTGTTGATGATACTTTATTTGGTGCTACTAATCAGGTACTATGTGATGAGTTTGCTAATCTTATACAGAGTGAGTTTGAGATGAGCATGATGGGAGAATTAGGATTCTTCCTAGGATTGCAGATTAAGGAAATGGAAAATGGAATCATGATTCATCAGCAAAAGTACTTAAAAGAGTTGCTGAAGAAATTTGGCATGGAGAACAGCAAGGCTTATGATACACCTGTTCCCATATCCACTAAATTAGATTCTAATCTAAAGGGAAAAGATGTTGAAGCCTCACTCTATAGAGGGATGATTGGCTCCCTCCTTTATCTAACAGCAACTAGGCCTGACATTGTGTTCTCTATTAGATTATGTGCCACGTTTCAAAGCAATCCAAAAGAGTCTCATTTGAAGGCTGTTAGAAGGATACTTAGATATCTTGTGGGAATAATAGATCTGTGCTTGTGGTACCCCAAAGGTAGTTCAATTGATCTTATTGGGTACACGGATGCAGATTATACTGGCTTTCTTATTGATAGGAAGAGCACTTCAGGTATGGCACACTTTCTTGGCTCTTGCCTGATTTCTTGGGGTTTTAAAAAGCAAAATTCAGTGGCTTTATCCACAGCAGAGTTAGAGTATATTGCTGCAGCTTTATGCTGTTCCCAGTTATTGTGGATAAGGAACCAGCTGAAGGATTTTGGTGTTGTTTATGATAGTGTTCCTATCTATTGTGACAACACTAGTGCTATTAATATTTCAAAGAATCCTGTCCAACATTCCAAAACCAAACACATTGAGATAAGACATCACTTCTTAAGAGACAATGTGGAGAAAGGTTTGGTGGAGTTATTGTTTTGTAAAAGTGAAGATCAGATCGCTAGTATCTTCACAAAACCTTTGTGTCGAGAGTCTTTTTGTAATTTAAGAGTCTTATTAGGTCTAGTTAGATTTTAGGACTTTGGCTTCAATTACTTCCCTCAATGATTGGTTAGAATGGTATTCTTTTGTATAGTATGTGTATATACCTATGTCGAAATCCTTCAAGTTTTGTGTAAATGGTTCAAGATCCCAAAAGGGTTAAGAATTATTGGTGCAAGAAACAGGTAAAATCAGGCTAAGTTACTAAAAACAGGGTGACATGGTTCTGTATAGGTACCAGCAAAGGGAAACAGCAGATCAGCTCAGATATGTCATCCAATTAATATTTTTATATTTTTTGGAAGATTACTATAAGATCTTTTCCTTTTGGAAGGAAATAATATTATTTCAATTATTTGACTTATTGATCAAGGCAATATATCACATGCCTAATTTTTAGGTCGGTTGAGATATTCAAGGCAAAGAATCATTGCCAAAATTAATTTCAATCTTTAAAATTTATGCCGTTGCTCTTCTTGGCTTAATCGACTTATTTTTTTATTTCTCTTCTCTCCTCTTTCTGTGCTATAAATATATGATCTCTAACCCTTTGTGCAGCTCCCAACTCTCATCATTATTCGAAATTCTCTCTCTTTCTTGTGCTCTATTCAAAATTCTCTGCTCACAATGGTTACTGTTCATCAGCGTCCTCTTCACTCTTTGATTTATAATTGCATAATCACCATGGGTAGAAAATCAACCGCATCTTTAGCCAAAAAAGGCAAGGGAAGGGGACATGCAAGTGATTCCTCACAATCTCACGGAAACACTAATGTGACTCCTCAATCTCCTCACCTCGATCAAAACCCAACCAAACCACCACCCAATTTCACTTCCACAACTTCATCACCCACAAAATTACCAAACACCATCCTCGATCCACCACAAGAATCTACCTCACCACCTAAATCAACCCAACAAAAATCACAACAAACCATGCTTGTTACTGATCCTTCAGAAGCTGGTGGTTCCATCGTCAAGGAACTAGCTCAGTCTCAGGGGGAACATCACCAGGAAGCACGAAGATCCCTAAGCTAGGAGTTGGAAGATGTCAGTCAGAGTGTAGGAGATGATGAAGTAGAGATCACTGGTCACAAGGAGGGGAGACTCACTGAAGAAGTCCTGGTATGTGGTAGGGTAACTCGATCTTTAGTGAAGAAGACTTTTGAGGAAGTTCCGGAGGAACAGTCCACTAGTTCTGTTCAGGGAACCAAGAGGAAACGGGTACCAGCAAGAACCCCTCACACTACAAAAGGTACGTCTGTAGAATCTGCAACTACTAGTTCTACTAACTTAAATGCTGGATTGGTTCTTTCTGGTTGTCATGTTGAGAAGGGATATTTTGATGTGCCTACTCTATCTGAGTTTAAAAATTTGATTGAGTATCAAGGATGGATGCCATTTTTTGATTATAGTGCTGCTAATGTGTCTGTAGTTAGAGACTTTTATGTGAATTTAAAACAGTTGTCGATATGTCTGTTGGTTCTCGTGTGAATGATGTGGATGTGAGCTTGTCTGTTGCTACTTTGTCTAGATGTTAAGGGTGCCCAAGGATGGATTTGATAAGTATTCTAGTGATTGGTGGCCCGTGTTGGTAGGGGTCACTCCTGATGAGATTTATGAGCATTTGTTTGGAGGAAAGATGTCTAAGAAACCGAGTGTCTTTAAATCTGCTAATTTGAAGGAACCAGTAATGCTGGTTCTGCATTCGTTGTGTAAGAAGGTCTTGATCCCACGAGCTCAAGGAAGGGGAACAATACGCATCATGGAGATGGTTCTGATGTATCTCATGATGAAGAGAATTAAGAGTAATCTCCCCTCCTTGATGCTGGATCACATTATGAATTGTTATGGTTCATCTCACCATTCTCTGCCTTATGGTTCTGTCATTACTCAATTGCTTATGAATAACAATGTTTCTATGAGTGGGTCCATGATGTTCTCATTTTAGAGCACGTTTACAACCTCATTTTAGTGTCGAGTCTCGTGCCTTTATATTGGTTTTATGCACGTTACATTCAATTTTACCTTGATCTTGTCCTCGAGCTGCTTTTAGGTCATTTCAGGTGATCTCGATGATTTCGAGGTAAAATGAGACGTGTTTGAGGCTTTGACACTTCTATCAAGAGTGTGGATGCGCGTATCATAGCTTGGGCATGCGTTCCAAGTCACTCTCGAAGATCCCATAAATTCTAGAAGCCACTAGACACTTCAAAGGAACTGTTCAGCAAGGTTTAGGTTCAGATTCGACCGAATCTGACATCTATTCGGTCGAATGGAAGACAGGGATTCAAGCACATAAATCAAGCTCTCAGGAATAGCCGAATGAAGACTCATTTGGCCAAATCAAGACCCATTCGACCAAATGGGTACACTCCTTCGGTCGAATGGTGGACAGGGTGCAAAATCATCAAGCTTCTGTTTTGGGCGAATGGCCACACCATTCGGCCAAATGGCCACCCATTCGGCCGAATCCCTACTCCATTCGACCAAATGGCCTTCTTTCCCGCAGATTTTGGTTCTTTCTTTAGTCGGCGCTCGAGGGTTTTTCCTAGGGTTTTACTCCTTTTGTCCCTAGGGTATAAATACCCTCTTTCTCTGTACATAACCCTCATGCCTACTTTGAGAGCTCTTGTGCCTCAACCTAGAACATCACTTTAAAGCTTTTCATTTCTTTCATGCATTAGTTTAGATTTACAGCTTTCGTTGTTCTCGTTTTCAAGCTTTGTATTTTGGATTCGGTTTCTCTTTCATTCAAGCAGTTTCATTTATGCAAGGTATTGTTTCTTTTCTGTTTTAGTTCGTTTAATGCTTTCAAGTATTGTTTTTCTTAATTTCATTCCTCTAGATATTATCGTTGTTTCGTTTACAGTTTTGATAGAGTAGTTGTCGGTTCGGTTATAGTTCTTAGTTTTCGTTCTCTTATTCATTTCCATTCAGTCTATTCATGCTTTCAATCATGTCTTTTATTACTATGTGTGAGTAGTTTTCTTAGGGGTTTGATTGGTGAAACCCTAGGTTGGCTCATTCTTCATGCGTAGAGTTAGGATTTGAGATTGTTAATGATTGATTGACTGATATTCGATGCGAATCTTGTCCTGCCACTCCTTTGGAGACATAGGGCGATTATAGGTTGTTCGTGTGATTTATAGGGTCACAAACTTCCTCTCGTCATCTTGAGTGTCATGATTCATTGTTGACTTATTTCTCTTAATTTAGCGTATTGATAGTTTGATTGTCCTTCCTAGGGTGGAACTGATCTGTCCCCGTTTTCCTTCTATAGCATATTATTGTTTTAGTTCTTGCTTTACTTTTCTGTCATTAGTATAGTTCTATCACGTATCCCAATAACTCCTTTACATCAAGTCTAAAAGCTATCGCCCCTTGTCCTTGTGGTTCGATCCCCGACTTACCACTACACTAGTTGTAGTAATATTAGGGTGTTTATAAATTTAGTTTGCATAACTATTCTTTTAGTCAAACGACCTAAAAGAACGGTTATCAGTCCACCGTGCCTGTCACGTTGTTCACAAAAGCCATCCTAAAGCTAAAGGGTCTTGACATAAGTGGTGATAAGTTAAGTTTTAAGATTGAGGAACCAGCAGAGGAGATGAAACCCCCATCAAAGAAGAAGAAGAAGGTAGAGAAACTAGCAGGTCAGGAAATGATTCTAAAATGGTTGGAGAATCAGGAGGATATGTTGAGAAAGATAATAAGTTTAGTTCAAGGCTTGTCAACTTCTTTCAGTACCAGGATGGAGCAGATGGAAAAAATGTTAGCTGATGCTCAAGCTCAGATGGCTCAGGGTATAGGTTCGGGTACTCCACAGACTCAGCCCGAGGAAGAAGAGCTTGGTGAAGAAGATGAGGAGGATGAAGAGGAACCAGTTGTTGATGCAGACAATGATGCTAAGTACGAGGAGGAGGAAGAGGAAGAGAATGATGATGAGGAGTGATGCTGGTTCCTGCTCTTGTTTCCCCTCCCCCTTATTTCTACTCTAAAATAACTGATTCTGTTGGTCTGTATATTTCTCACCTAATCCATGAATTTCCTTTTGATGTGGATTTGGGTTCCTTTTTGTTGAACCTTGTTGGCTTGTATGGGCCATTAATTCTGCTATGGTATGACCTGTTTGACTAATCTCTTCTTGCAGCATACTACTTGAATGTCGGTTGATGCCGATGTATCCAAGTCATCACCAATTTCCTGTAGTATATCTCGACTGAATCTTGCCCCTGCCTTATGTGGTTTTGCTCTGATTGTCAGATAAAAAAAAAATGAAGCCCATTTTTTCCACTCCCAAACATGGCCTCAAGTCCCCTCCATAACTTTCTTGCCTTCCGAAAGTCCAAGAACTGGTTTACCAATTCGGGGTCTATGTTTTCGATGATCCAAGCTTTGACCATCGAATCCTTCTAGGCCCATTGGACACGATCTAAGGAGTCGTTGGTGGGAGGGTCGGCGATGATATGGTTGAGATTTCCCCTCCCATCAATAGTCAATTGTATCAATTTTGACCACCGAGTATAATTCTGGGTGTTTAGTTTTTCAGAGATGCTAATTGACCCCCGTGTATTTCCATGCTCTTATTGTCGTTCTTCTTTTCGAAGAACTACCATAGTTGAGTGAGGGACACGAATGTCTCACTCGGATCTTTAGGTGGTTCACTCATCGCTCAGATAAGGTTCTTTGGTATATGATGAAGCTTATGGCGTAACAATCACCGATTCTCACGCCTGCTCTGATACCAAGATAAAAGGTTTATTGATTTTTGTATGTAATTTTCGTGTATATTGAATGAATATCATCTTGTACATTTGTTGTGTTTGAGGTACTATGAACTACTTATCATCAGTTTGGCTAACACTGATCTTATCATCTAATCTTGGTGCTCTTATCATAAGTCATAAGATGAAACTTATCTTATTCCGTAATTTATCCTATTTTACATTTGAATGACTAAGCACATAAGAATGTAGCCTAAGCAAATCAAGCACCTGAGTGCAAATTTAGTATAATTTGTGATGCTAATGATACTCCTGCTCCACCAGAATTTTCTATTTTACATTCATGAAGAGTTGAGCATTGCGCAACCTGTTCCTTGCATTACATATAAGTGCATTGGGATGATAACTCCTTGGTAATCAACATGCTAATCTAGTATACTACTCCAGCCATCACCAACTGGTTTTAGTGTAAAAGTGTTGCTGGTAATATCCATGGTCTGACTTTCCTCCAACATGATCATAGTGTAATACAAATACCAACTAAACAATTATACACACCAAAGTACTGTTTCAAAAAATGTGATAACTTTTCCCTGATATCCTAAGACAGGATTCTGTTTATATGACAGCAATATTAGAATTAGAAACGTAGCATATAGAATGAGGCCAGGCTCTTGAAGTTCTTGAAAGGGAAGGAAATTTGGGACATTAAAATCCCATCCTTCTTCTGTGTTAAATCTGCAGCTAAGTGATAGAGAGATAATCCGTCTAATGGTTCCGCAGGTAACTCCATCCCAGTTACAACAGCCGCTTGCTTTGTTTTCATTCCAAGTGTCCAATAGCCGATCAGGGTACTTTGCGGTTGCTTTTAGGTGCAAGAGAGCATCCCTTTCTGCTTCCAACAGGCGTGAACGCTCATTAACGTCCATATCATGATCATCCACAACCATTTACCTTAACATTCCCATCATCTGGCATCTGCAAGCCCTGAATGACAGGTACTCCAGTATGCAATCAAGTTTTACAGAAATTTTCAGAATCATCAGTATACTTTTTGTCTCAGTCAATGAACCTATAGAACGTTATATGTCAGTCAATTGTATAATCTAAGACTTCATCATCAATGTCTTGGTCATGCTTGCAAAAGACTTTGATTTTTGAAATTACTACCATATATTTTTGTCAAATGACTACCATACAATATCAGCTAAATTAACAATTTTTCAAGAAAAAGCCAGGTGATCAACAGAAGTGTACATGATATAATTCAAGTTATCTATTGATTGACTAAATATACATGTCGCCATAATCACTTAAATACTTATTCACATCCAAAACGAATACAGGGTAAAAGAAGGGAAAAGAACGATATAAAATGTAGCTTTTTATATAAATAGGATTATAATATATATACAATCGTTTAAAAATTACACTGTGAGGAAAAAAATTACTACTATAACAATCACAGGAATACAACACAGGTTGTGAAACCACCATCTTTAGGAAAAGAGGGTAAGTCATCAACCAGTACTGAGGAAATCACTACTCACACAAATACGGTACTTGGATTAATTCGTCGTATTTCCTTTCCTTATTAACTCATTGAATTCGTCATCAGTAGACTTGAGCATAACTGACAAAGAAATCTGAAATCCACTCTCCAAAACCTCCAAATGCCTTGGTTTAATCCTCTTCTCCAAACTAAAAGCAAAGTACTGAGGAAACTCCTTTAATTCCTCCAATGTACCCTTCATTTCTTCAAGAAAATACTCAAGTTTAGGCTTGAAATTATTCTCAATACTGAATGTAAACAAAGCAGGACACCTTAAGACCATTCCAACTGCTTCTTTTCTACTGAAACCCAACCCTATCAAAAACTCGAGTTTTGGTATCAATGTCTTCTCCACATCAGACACCAGCAAGATTGGATCATGGTAAGCTAAATTCTCCAAGTTTTTGAACCCAAGTCTTTTAAGATAGTAAAGAGCAGGCTTGAGCTGATCACTAACACTGCAAACCAAAAGTCTAGGACATTTGTTGATCACTCTTCGTAAGTTGTGATCAGGCACTCCAAGATCATACGATAGGAAGCTAAAAACCTGGGTGAGGTCAGTTTTTATGTTGGAGGTAAGAATTTGAGGACACATACCAAAAATCCTAGGCAAGTCCTTTTGGTGGATTCCCTTAGACTGCAGGTATGAGATGATGGAGTGGATGGAGTCGAGGGATGTCGAATGGAGGGACGGGTTCAGAGCTAGCGCCTTTCCTGAATCGATACCAAGGATTTCGAGGCAGAGGATTTTTTCTTTGAACTGTAGGGAGATGTTGGGGTGAGTTTGGGTGTAGAGTGGGTTGTTAACAAGAATGCTCTTGGGCTTCGGGGTTGGTTGTTGTATGTCTGGGATTGGGCTCGGCGGTGGGATTAATGAAGGTGTGGAGCAGAGTGAAGAGTGGAGTGCTGATGCTACTGCTCTCATTCTGATAGTTTAAGATTGAAGATGAAAGTTGGATGGTTAGAAAAGTGAGGGAAGGGGAAATGGATGTAAGTCAGCAATATGGATTCTTATCTTTGGGTCCCATTTGGCAGTGAAGACGTGGCTTTTTCTGGAAATTATATTGGCTAGCGAAAGATCACTTGAAGATCATGAGTATGTGGGGGTGGGGCAGCATCTTAATTCACGTGACAAAGTAACATTTATTGGACAAAACTCAACTCTGTTAGTTTCCTAAGAGTGAACTATTCGCGGGGATCGAACTCAACTCAAAAAGTTAACGAGTCAAGTTGAGTAATCAAAGCTCGACTCAAAAAATTCGTGACAAGTTCGAATATTTATTTATACTATATATTTATAGAAAAATATACTTAAGTTATGAATTTGAAATATAATAAAAAATAGTTTGGTACATAAATCAAAACTCTCATATTGGATCAAAATTAAAAATGGTTGGAGAGAGTTTTATATATAAACTCAAAGTCTCACATTAAAAATATGATAGATGGTTTAAACCAATTAGTATATATAAACTCAATTAGTATTTTTCACTTAAAACCAAATTAAGCTTATTAAAGCTAAAACATAGCCTTCTTGTAGGCCCAATTTGGGTGTAAGTCTTTAGGCTTATTGAACTCGAGTTTTAATCGAGTTTAAAATTTTTGAGTTTTTGAGTCGAGCTTAAGCTTTGGTTTTGTATCTCACATGCTTTCGAACTTGAGTCGAACTTGAGTTTCAGTTATCGAGTTCAAGTCAAGCTTAGCCAAACTCGAGCTTGACTCGGCTCATAAGCATCACATAGAGCATTGCAAAAGTTAAGAGTTATATCCAACAAAATAAAAGAAACCCCTAGTTATGACCTTGTTTGTGGCAAGAAATACTCATTCGCACTGCTTGATGACGCATGGCTTCCAAATGAAAAGCAAGCATCCTCCTTCTCATGTCACATAACGTCAGAAAAACGGATTAGGAATCTCTAAAGTATCCACCCCCTCCTCTAAAAGTTTGTCTTTACATTTTCCCTCAACTACATTGCTCACCATAAACTCCTTGGGTCTAAAATGCATAACACCAACTCCAATGGTGGTCACTTAAAAAAGGGGTTTCTCATTGATCCTCATTGAATTATTGGCGCAGTTGGAAGCATAGAATGGAGCTCCTGCATGCGTTCTACAACTTTTCTGATGTGAATATTAATGCAACCTACGTGACTGTAGAAGAGCAAGGGAAGCATCACAAGTTAGAGCCAAGTAAATCTGCTAGGCTGGCTTTACTCAATTCTAGATTGAGAATAATGTTAACAACATTAACTAGTAGAAAACAGTTCAATTGCTTCGCCTCAATTGCTGTGGTTAAATACATTTCAAAGCACATTACTATAAGTGTTGCGGTTATTCAAACAACCGCAACACTTATAACACAAGTGTTGCGGTTATCAAAATAACCACAGCATTTATTACAAGTGTTGCGGTTATTTTAAAACCCGCAGCACTTATAAATCATAAGTGTTGCGGTTATTTCAAATAACCGCAGCATTAAATCTTCCCCAGGAAAATAATATATGTACTGATTAAATGCTACAGTTATTTGAAATAACAGCAGCAATTATAATCACAAGTATTGCGGTTATTTCAAATAACCGCAGCATTTAATCTTCCCCAGGAATATAATATATGACTGATTAAATGTTGCGGTTATTTGAAATAACCGGAGCACTTATAATCACAAGTGTTGCGGTTATTTCAAATAACCGCAGCATTTAATCTTCCCCCAGGAATATAATATATGACTGATTAAATGCTGCAGTTATTTGAAATAACTACAACACTTGTGATTATAAGTGTTGCGGTTATTTCAAATAACCGCAACATTTAATCAGTACATATATTTCCTTGGCTTCACTTTTCCAGGCCATTTCAAAAGACACAAAAAGTTTCCCCAGACACACTGAAGCGTTCGAAAAAAAAATCCTACGAACTTCGTCTTCTCTAGCCCCATTACTTTACATCCTCCATTCCTTCTCTAGTCCTAACCCCATTATACCCATTTACAAACTTTCTCTCTCTCTTCGAAAAAGCTTCGGGTCGCATTTGGATTTCTTTGAGGAAGTTGTGCCAAGCATTCGTCTTCTTCTTCGCGAGATTTGAGGTATGTATTTCTCTTCTTCTTCGTGTTTTGATAGTGGGATTCACTTTAGCTTTATGCCCTTCTTCTTCGCGAGTCATTTCATTGTTGAGGATGGTGGTTTGGTTACGTATCCGGAAATAGTGAGAAAACTTTAGCTGACCTCCCTTTTCCTATTTGGCTACATTAGATTACTTAGGATAAATAGGGTATAGTTGTTTAATAGTCAGACGAATTGTACGTGGCTACAACTGGAGGAAATCAAAACCTGCTTTGATAATGGAAGTTCTATATGATACAGTATGAACTTGGATACCTTTGATATCATAATCCAAGAATATGAACACATTCTTTCTGTGTTGTTCACTTGTTTGTGATCTGTAAAACTTTAGTTAGTGTGTGTACAAGGAGAATCAGAGTATTGAGTGTATAGATACTATGTATATATAGGTAAAACTAAATCTAGTCCTACTCATTAGAACTTATTAACTCATCAAGATTAGCTAGCTATCCGGCCTAGAGGATGCAATTGTTGGAATAAAAATATACAAGTATTTGAAATAGGTTTATTGTAAGTCATGAGTACCAAAATATACAAGTATATGCTTATTATAGATGCAATAATCTTTTATATAAGCTGATTTGATACGAATTTTGAAGTTATAACACTCATCCAAACACCTCATGAAAACAACAATCTTAAAATAACTATATATCCTTCAGTATTTGTTAGCCTTTCATGTGCTCCGTATAGCCCCCAGTAAGTGAAAGCGTTTAAAAGTGATAATAGCCTTTAAAATTGTAATTATTTTAGAGATTAAATCATAAAAAAGGGTTTGGAGAATAAAATTGATTTGCATTTATTAAGTGGAAAATGTAGAAACGAAAGGCCACCAGTAAGTAAAAGCGAGTTACTTTATGTGTGTGATTGTAGGGCAATCCGGTAAAGCTTAAAAATTATAATTGGCCTTGGAATCATTAGTCGACATAATTTCCTTAATCGGGCATAAAAACTCATTTATTTGCATCAGTAGCCCAAGTAGATCAATAATATTAAGAAAAAACTCGTGAGTGAGTGAAAGACAACCTATCTTGATTTCTTTCCAGGCGGTACTTGGAAGACCAATAGTAAGCTATACCACTATACCCTACATTCTTACACGTCTACATAGCACCACACATCACGCAACTGCCCGCCCTGGTAATGGAGGGACTGTGATCCTCTCCTTATGTAAAGCTAATGAAAGAAATTGTTTAAGCCATTGGGGGTTCTCTCGGTGTACAATTAATTTCCTTTTCTCTCCAGGACTTCTTTTAATATATATACTACCAACTCAAGTTTTTTGGTTTATTTCTTTGAAGTTCAAAATGGATCGAGATTGGATGTACGGTAACCGAACCTCAAATAGAATACATACAAGGGGTTGAGGAGTTTGCTAGGGTTGCACTTAGACATCAAGTAGACAATCAATCGAAGATATTATTGTGTTTGTGTTGTGACTGTAACAATTCTTGGGGTTATCATGACATTAATGAAATAAAAGATCATCTAATTCGTCAAGGTTTTAGAGCGGATTATAGGACTTAGAATTGGCATGGTGAAATATTAGAGTTTGGGTCAAGCGCTAGTAAGTTTCCTAGTAGGGAGAAGCCACCTTGCAATGAAGAAGGGTTGAATGTTAATGAAGTATATAATGATGTTAGAGATCAGGATAGAGTGGAAGAAGATAGAATAGACGAGATGATGCATGAGTTGAGGATGATTTCAACGATTGTCCCCATATTTTCGATGAAATCCTTAGAGCTGCAGAGAAGCCTTTGTATCCTTCTTGTACTTTGCACACTAAATTGAGTGCTGTCATGAAGCTCTTCAACTTAAAGGCACGCCACAATTGGACTGACAAGAGTTTTACACACTTGTTAGAAGTTATATCAGGTATGCTTCCTAAGGGCAATGAATTGCCACTTTCTACCTACCAAGTCAAGAAACTCATGTGTCCTATGGGAATGGATTATGTGAAGATCCATGCATATCGAAATGATTATGTTCTATATCGAAATAAGTATGAGGATCTAGATGAATGCCTAATATGTGGACTTTCTCGTTATAAAAAGAAGCACAATGAGCTTGATTTAAGAAAGAAGAGGATACCGGACAAAGTTCTATGGTATCTTCCCATTAAACCGAGGTTTAAGAGACTGACTCAGATGAGAGTAATGCGAAATTGTTGTAGTGGCATGCTGAAGGGAGGGAGAAAGATGGGTTGTTACGACATCCTGCTGATTCTCCTCAATAAAGAAACATCAATAGGATGTTCACGAGTTTCGGTAGGGGGGGGGGGGAATCGGAATCTGGCTAGGTCTTTGCACTAATGGAATGAATCCGTTCCGGACCTTAAGCACTAAGTACAACACTTGGCCCATTCTTCTCACTATTTACAATTTTCCACCTTGGTTATGCATGAAGCGCAAGTACATCATGTTATCGCTTCTTATATCTGGACTTAAAGAACCTGGTAATGATATAGATGTCTATCTTGCTCCTCTTATCGATGACTTGAGATTGTTGTGGGAGGAAGGTGTCCAGGTTTTCGAAGCTTACTCAAAATCAAATTTCACTATGAGTGCCTTGATCTTCTGCACAGTCAATAATTTTCCAGCTTATGGAAATCTTTCTAGTTATGCTGTGAAGGGGAAGACCGCATGCCCGATATGTGAAGAAGATATAGAAGCTATTCGCCTACAGAATTGTGGGAAGCATGTTTACATGGATTTTCGTAAGTATCTTCCAGAAGATCATCCTTTCAAAAGAAAGAGGAAAGCTTTTAATGGTTCTATAGAGTTTCACGAAGTTCGTCTCCCTTTACGTGTGAGTGAGGTATATGATTGGGTTAAGGGCATTGAAATTGTATTTAGAAAGAGCTATAAAAATAGATCAGTCGGTGGTTATAAGAAGAGGTATGTGTTCCGGAGTCTTCCTTATTGGCGCCATTTAGAGATACGACATTGCCTTGATGTCATGCACATTAAGAAGAATATTTGTGATGCCATTGTTGGTACTCTCTTGAATATGCCTGGTAAAACCAAGGATGGGGTTAAAGTTAGGAGAGACATGGCTGCTATGGGGCAAACTGAATTGGCTCCTCAAGAACATGGTAAACGATGATATCTTCCTCCTGCTTGGTTCACACTTTCAAAGAAGGAGAAGATCAGCTTCTACGAGTCTTTACATGGACTTAAAGTTCCATCTGGGTTCTCTTCGAATTTCGCAAAACTTGTTTCAATGACTCATTTGAAGTTAGTAGGTATGAAATCCCATGATTGTCATGTTTTGATGCAATAATTTCTTCCCATTATTATTCGAGGGATATTGCCTCCACAAGTGAGGTACACAATTACAAGGTTGTGCATCTTCTTCAATGCTATTTCAAGCAAGGTAATCAATCCAGCGATATTAGATGACTTGCAAGCTAATGTGGTTGAGACTATGTGTTGATTTGAAATGTATTTTCCACCTTCTTTCTTCGACATCATGCCTCACTTGGTCATCCATTTGGTTTGTGAGATTAAGCTATGTGGTCCAATTTGGGGGAGGTATATGTATCCATTTGAAAGAGAGATGGGTGTCTTGAAGAGTAGAGTCATGAATCAAGCCAAACCAGAGGCAAGTATAGTACAGAAAACAGTTGCTGAAGAAGTTGCATCATGGATTACACATTATCTTGCCCGATTGCATGATATTGGGGTACCAATATCAAGACATGTAGGGAGGCTTGAGGGTCATGGCACTATTGGTGAGAAACGAATTACTCTTAGTTATGATTTGAAATATAAGGCTGAATTGTTTATTTTGCAAAACCTGAGTGAAGTCCATCCGTATATAGATGATCACATGAATACTCTGAGGAGTCAACCCTCTAAAAGGGATTTGCAGCTGGTAAAGGACCATAATGCTACATTTGTTGAATGGTTCAAAGGAAGGAACATGAATCAATTATCTGACGCACCTGACGATGTTGGTGATACATCAATTATCAATTATCGAACTTGACTACGTCAATTTAAGTATTCCTCTTTTCTACAGTAATTGGGTTGATAATAACCGTGGGGTAAAAGAAGGACGAATACGGGTATTTAACCCTAGTGAATCCCAATCGCTTGGGACATCATGTCGATCCATTCATATTAGCATCATAGGTAAAGCAAGCTTTTTACATGGTTAATCTTGCCAATCACAATTGGTTGGTTGTTATTGAAGGAAAGAGACGGATTCTTGGCATTGGGGATGTTTTTGATGAAGATGAATATGATGAACAGTTTGATGAAACCCCGTCATCCACATGGAATATCCCGAAATTAGTTGTTGACGATATTCTAAGGCGTAATGACCATGATGAAGGATTCTACGTAGCTAAGGAGTCTGAATAATAATGAACTACCAAATTATCCAATAAGAAGGTATTACAAAGAAAATAAATATGAGTTTATTGCATATAGTTATATGATTCTTTAATGTTATTTTTTAAATTGTATATTTTGCATATAGATGTTTACTACTTAATTCAATTAACTTGACTGACCTATTTATTTTATATTTACAGATTCACAGACATGGAAGAACACAGAGGACCCCAACCATCTTCTGCTGCGGACACCCAGCAGATGAAGAAGAAGAGAGTGGGGAGAGGTCCCTCAAAAGGGATCAAATCCATCCCCAGTGTCCAGAGAGTTCTAGAGTAGGACGCACTTGGACGCCTTTGTGGGACACACTATAAGGCATATAAATGCCATTTGGGGGAGATCAATCGGTCGAAAGTATCGATCTTGATACCGGACTGGAGCTCCATAACGAAAAGCGTGAAGGATATGCTTTGGGAGGATGTGATAACCGTTCTTTTAGGTCGTTTAACTAAAAGAATAGTTATGCAAACTAGTGTAGTGGTAAGTCGGGGATCGAACCACAAGGACAAGGGGCGATAGTTTCTAGACTTGGTGCAAAGGGTTTATATGGAGATTTGAAAGAATTATACTAATAATAGAAAAGTAAAGCAAGAACTAAAACGATAATATGCTATGGAAGGAAAACGGGGACAGATCAGTTCCACCCTAGGAAGGACAATCAAACTATCAATACGCTAAATTAAGAGAAATCAGTCAACAATGAATCATGACACTCAAGATGACGAGAGGAAGTTTGTGACCCTATAAATCACATGAACAACCTATAATCGCCCTATGTCTCCAAAGGAGTGGCAGGACAAGATTCGCACCGAATATCAATTAATCAATCATTAACAATCTCAAATCCTAACTCTACGCATAAAGAACGAGCCAACCTAGGGTTTCACCAATCAAACCCCTAAGAAAACTACTCACACATAGTAATAACGACTAGGGCATACACAATTATAAAGGACATGATTGAAAGCATGAACAGACTGAATGGAAATGAACAAGAGAATGAAAACTATCCTATCAAAACCGTAAACAAAGCAATGATAATAGCAAGAGGAATGAAATTCAGAAAAACAATACTTGAAAGCATTAAATGAAATAAAACAAAAAAGAATCAATACCTTGCATAAATGAAATTGGGTGAACGAAAAGGAATCCGAATCCGAAATACAAAGCTTGAAAGGAAGTGCAACGAAAGCTGTAAATCTAAACTAATGCATGAAAGAAATGAAAAGCTTTAAAGTGATGTTTTAGGTTGAGGCACAAGAGCTCTCAAAGTAGGCATGAGGGTTATTTACAGAACAAGGGGGTATTTATACCCTAGGGACATAAGGGGTAAAACCCTAGAAAAACCCTCGAGCGCCGGCTGATGAAAGAACCAAAAACTGTGGGAAATAAAACCATTCGGCCGAATGGAGTAGGGATTCGGCCGAATGGGTGGCCATTCGGCTGAATGGGGTGGCCATTCGCCTAAAACAGAAACTCGACGTTTGTGCACTCTATCCACCATTCCGAATGGGTCTTGATTCGGCCGAATGAGTCTTCATTCGGCTCTTCCCGAGAGCTTGAGTTATGTGCTTGAATCCCTGTCTTCCATTCGACCGAATGGATGTCAGATTCGGTCGAATCCGAACCTGAACCTTACTGAACAACTCCTTTGAAGTGTCTAATAGCTTCTAGAGTTTATGGGATCTTCGAGAAAGATTTGGAACGCATGCCCAAACTATGATATGCGTATCCAAACTCTTGATAAAAGTGTCAAAGCCTCGAACACGTCTCATTTTACCTCGAAATCATCGAAATCACCTGAAATGACCTAAAAACAACTCGAGGATAAGATCAAGGTAAAATTGAATGTAATGTGCATAAAACCAATATAAAAGCGCGAGGCTCGACACTAAAATGGGGTTGTAAACGTGCTCTAAAACGAGCACATCAGGATGCGATGGTAATTAATGTACTTAATTACGTTACTTAAATTCAAATCTAATTGTGTTATTTTTTGTTAATCTAATTGTGTTCTTTTGTGTTTCTATATAATACAGAAAGAGTTCCAGATCGAGGATGATCCTCGAAAGAAGCAGGCGGTTCTCACCTCTTGCTACTTGAAGTGGAGAGACTTCAAGACCAAGCTCGTGAGTGGTTGGATCTCCTATACAAGGAATAAGGAGGGTCAGACCAGGAAGTGACCTTGGGAGCTCTACAACTTCATTTCGGAGGAAGACTAGAACTCATTCGTGAAGATGCATTCTACAGAGGAGTTTAGGGTAAGAATTTCATTGAATATCGTTTGATATTAATTACAATATATATTACTTCAATTTCTTGGGTATTTTCTTATATGTAATAACTTGTATCTTATAAACAGCAAAGAAGCGAGAAGGCAAAGAGGAGTGTAGCCTAGAACTTGTATCCTCATCATATGGGTCAACACTCATATGCTGAGATGAGTGAAATATGGAGGCGAAAGGGCTTTATTCCTTCGGTGTCGTCATCGTTGTCCACTTGTTCACCTCTTGTTTCGAGTCTGCTGGATAGGACGACGACTTGGCTTCTAGCGAGATCCATCCCTGACGACAAAGGACGTCTCATGGTGCCTGACAAGCAGACGGCTATTGTCCGAGACTCCATTGTGAGTTATGTTTTCTTAAAACATTATTATATTCGTCTTATTATATTTTTTGAATCGTATTAATTTTTATTTTGATATATACGCAGGATGAATGGAGATGGAGAGAGGAATCAGGAGAGTTTATCTCCCAGCCACGAGACGACATTATGTCCCGTATCCTCGGATAAAAAGACCACCAAAGTTGGGTGGTCGGTTACGGAATCGGCGTTGGCCGAAAGACTATGTATGGGGCTGACAAAAGGAGCTCGGTACTGATGAAGAGGGTGGAGGGCGTCAAAGCTCGAATCAATAACGCTGTGACAAAGGCTGGGAAAGAGGTTGAGCAGCGGGTTCGAGCTCAGACGATCAAGGAGATGAAGGAGAAGATGGATTCTATGCTCCAAGATAAATTTAGGATGTTCACTACGCAATTCGGTATCCCGCAACCACCACCGTAGGAACCGGAGCGTAACAGGCCTGACCCTCCAATCTTTCCATCCTCTAGCGGCTCGGGGGTTAGAGATCCTTTTCAGGATCTGCAGGTTTGTTTCCTTATGTTTTACAAAATACTAATCGCATTTGAAATTTATCTAATTTAAATGAATGAGAAAAACTGACACCTTTGTCTCTTTTGTTGCAGGAGCAAGTTTCCTGTCACTTGATGCACATGGTGAATGGTAATGAAGCAATCATTGTTGCTTTAGGAACCGTTCATCCAGCTCTGACTCAAGACCACCATGCTCACATCCTTCCTGGTCATGTAAAGGTCAGCGTCGACGACTATGACCAGATCTATAAGGATGTCCCTGCCCCTTCTACCTTCATCAAAAGGCTCGAGCAAGCCCACGGGACCTTTACACAGTGGCCGAAGCATCTAGTTCGGCTCTTGACGTCTAAGGTAAATGCATTCCGCTTAACTTTATGAATTTTTATTCTACTAATGTATTGATATTAAGTTTTGAATTTGTTTGAATCAGCAAAGAGGTACGGGTCGAAAGGACGCAGCTGAAGGTGTTGTCAGAAGTCCTAGCGGTCTAGAGACAACTAAGTCTGTGAGGAAGGACGTTGCCCAGACCGATCTCACTGACCTGGCCTTGATTCATCTTAATGAGAATTGTCGTCAAATGAGAGCCCAGTTGTCGAGGCTTCCGCCAGATAGCATCATCTCCTTTCGTTATGGGAAGATGATATTTGGGTACCCCAAGGCCCAGGATATCGTGATCGTAGCAAAGGACGTCACTCAACTTCTCACAGGAGACGAGCTGAATGTATTTGTGCTTCAAGTCTTCATGATGTAAGTTACCTAACTATTGAATATAATTCCTAATATAATATGTTTTATCTATTTGTTGATGTTGCTAAATGAGTGTTGCTTCAATTAATTATAGGGTCTGTTATGAGTTGGTCCAAGAAGAAGGACTAGGATCCTTTGGTTTCATGTGCCCATCTAGGTTCTCGGCTACCATGATCGGCAATGACCAGGGTTTCATCACTTCTTACATGGTATCTTTTATGGCCAATCACCACAGCGTTTCATCTTTTGCCCGTACCATGAAAGGTATGATCTTCTTACATAGTATCCTCTTGCTTGTATGTTCGTATTTTAACCATTTATCAATCATGTTATAGGCGTCATTGGATACTCCTTGTTATGTCCTTAGAAAAGAGGACAGTATACGTTTTCGATCCTCTTCAACGAAAAAGTAATTTAGCGATTAAGGAAGTGCTAATACGTAAGTTTTTGGTAATTACAATTTTTATTTCACTAACAAGAGTAACAGATTAAAGTATAATTATTGACATCTATTGTTTTCCAAATCTAGTGCTTTCAAGAGCTTTAAAGTTCAGTCCAGCCTCCGTAACGGATTGAAGTTGAACTGGATTCCAGCTCAGGTAATCCTATTTTCAATCATATGACTATTTTGTTGCCTTAGAATTGTATTAGATCTGTTTGGTTTACATTTTACTTGGTTTCCAAATGCAGTGTTCTCAGCAGATTGGAAACACTAAGTGTGGCTACTTTCTTATGCGTTACTTGTTTGAAATCCTCCACAACCATGCTACTTGTGAGGATCTTCCAACGGTACGTATTCATGAGCTCCGTAATTTATTTTTGAGATCTAGTATATAGATAACTCTACATATATGGGAATTGTTTTGAGATCTACTTGTGTATGGGAATTGTGTTGTGAACACACAATGGATTTGTGAATTGTATTGTGAATTGTGTTGAGAATACACAATTATGTTGTGAACACACAATGGATTTGTGAATTGTATTGTGAATTGTGTTGAGAATACACAATTGTGTTGTGAATTTTGGATGGATTGTGTTGGATTATAATTATTGTGGAAACAGGTACTATTAAAAAATGGGAAATGGTCTAATTACAGAGGAAACTCTGCCGAAATTTACGCTTGAAATTATGTCTCCTGTTTTGTAGATATACTAAACCTATCATTTCTTACCCTTTCAGGTGATTCAAAGAACAACACCATACTCACCTCAAGAGCTGATGGAGATTAAGAAATTATGGGCGGAATACTTCATTGGGGCCGGACAATATGTATAGGTAGAGCTAGCTTCTTCTTCGATTTTGTTATTATTAAAACGCATTAGATTAAAAGGTGGTAGGAATTCCTTGTATTCATTAGATTAAATTCTTTTTGTATATATATAATTCATTGGGTTAAGTTAGTTGTAGATAATAATGTAAATTCATTGGCATATACAATTCAAATAACATTCTTTTTGTAGATTACACATTGGCATAAACACAAAATAAATCCATTGGCATAAACACACATTAACAGCAATTGACACTCCCTACTTGTTAGAAATGGTGGGAAAGCGGGGAAAAAAAAACAGACATATTTGTTGCGGTTATTACAAAAAACTGCAGCACATATAACTCATTTGCTATGGTTATTACGTTAAAAAAAAAAAATTAGTTTTTAAGAATTAATGTTGCGGTTATTACGTAAAAACCGTAGCAAATAATGGTAATAAATGATGCGGTTATTGTAAATAACCGCAATAAATAATATTATAATTGATGCGTCAAAAAACCGTAGCATTTGTGGGTTTTTCATGTGCTTCAGCTATATGTGCTGCGGTAGAATAACGGCAACAAATAAGGTTAAAAAACCACAGCAAATAGACATTTTTCTGCTAGTTTGCTAGTGATTCCTTGAATTTATAAATCCTGTTATTTAAGTTAGTTGAGTTGTTATACATTGTATGTAGCCTACTATATTAAGCGTTATAGGCTGTAAGAGAATCAATCAATACAATCAGCTTAATTTTCTACTGTCAACTCTCATCTCTCTCTATACAATCTTTCTACATTCTGATATTGATGATATCCTTGTGGAATCCCTTCTTTCTCTTGGATTTTCACTGGAGTGATTGATTCTAATGCACATCTATTCATTGAGGTTAGATTAGACATTGCTCCTTGCTGGAACTGACGTGCCATCCCACAGCAGCATCATTTTCTTCAATGATAATGCCTTTTCACCCTCAACTAGTGTCTGTCATTTAAGAACTAGTAAAACAGTACAACAGTACTAGACGGTAGAATACTAGCATTTCGACACGTGCATTGGTTTACAATTCCTCGACATCTCAACTTCAATGTGGTACGAGTAGTGGAACTTCCTCTTGGAGTCTTGGTTACCTTGACCAATATTGGGCATTGTGTGCACTCAAGCATGTCACGCATATCGATCTTTCAGATCATGATGGCATTCACCTTTCCCTGAATTTAGAGTCCGATTCCTATTCGACCTCACACAACCTCTTGTCCTGGGCTATTCTAATTTCTCCCACTTGAGAAAGGCATTGTTGTGTCTGTACTTTAGGTATGAGGGAATCTATATATAGATTTTGCAAGAATTGCTGTTACGCTGGTCATTATACGAGACTCTGTGGGCTCACCATTTTTAAGGTCAGGATAAGACTTTCAACCAGTTAATGAGTTATTTTACAGCAGAGACTCATTATCCAATTAACGAAGTCCTGAATGCATTACAACCAGTGACAAGAAAACCTCCAGCCAAGGACAAAGGTAAGGAGAAGGTAAATTCCTTTTACCATAATGATGTCAGAGATGGCTATGGCTATTTTAGCAAGGATGTGTATGCAGGCCCGTCCCTGAGCCAGGGCAGGCTGGGCGACCGCCCAGGAATAAGAAGCCCAAAGTCCTTTATTATTAAAAAAAAAAACTAAAAACTTATATAAAAAGAATACGAAAAGACAAACAATATAAGCTTACTCTTTCAGAATTTGGGAAACAAATCAAATTAACAATCATTACCGACTATTTCAATCCCCAATTTTATCTCTTTCCAATTCATTAGCCATTAATTATCTTCTTTCCCAATTCAAGTTCAGTCAAATACTCAAATTAAATCCCTAATTTTATTGAAGATGAACAACGGCTATGCTAGTCTTCAATTCTCAACGCTATGGTGTTTAGGTATATATAATTCTAATTTT
The DNA here is from genome assembly GCA_026401315.1 of Dysphania ambrosioides. Taxonomy (NCBI): domain Eukaryota; kingdom Viridiplantae; phylum Streptophyta; class Magnoliopsida; order Caryophyllales; family Amaranthaceae; genus Dysphania; species Dysphania ambrosioides. Next base: position 17,410,499 of record CM048667.1, read on the forward strand.
TAATTTTGTACTTTCATTTGATAATCCAAAAGTTGGGAAAATTTATTGGCGCTATCGGCTGGCTACATCATACAATGTTGAAATTTTGGAAGGTATGTTAGTATGTATCCATACCTGATTCAATTATCATTCTTGATTTGGTATTTCAGAATTCCGATTTAAATTTGTATAATATTTCATATTTTTACTGTTGTGGAGTTTGACAATAGAAGCCGATAAGAATGATTTTTTAAATTTTTAATTTGTAAGTAATTTTTTAATTTGTGAGAAATTACTAATCATACAAGTGAGTAATTTTTTAATTTTTTTTTTGTATTTCAATTTGGCATATCTAAATGATTACATATCAACATATGCATATAAGAATGATGAGGAAAAACACGGAATTATGGGGGAAATAGGCTTACAGTAAGAGCCCAAGAGGTAAAGAGGTGAATGCCGACATGCCGTGAATCACTAATTAGTGACCTTGAATTTGTCAAATGTGAAACGCCCAAACTTTCTCTTAAAATGCAGCAGCAACAAACTTAAATCCCTTATAAGTGTTCTTGTTCATGATGAAGAATTGAAGATGTGTTGAACACTTGGATGTTGAGGTGTAATGGTGAAGTTAGAGAGTTATTGAGTGATGATTGAGGAAAGTCGTGGAGTAAGATAATGGAGATAGAGGAAATTAGAAATAATTTCATGGAGTATTGATGTTTGATGTACTGCACTAGTGTTGTACAGTGGAGTTTTTTTGGGCAAAGTTTTCTGTACCATAGACCTGTAGACTGTAGTAGTCTATAGACAGATAGACTATAGTCATAGTCTCATAGAGAACTGATAATGTATTATTTGTATATTTTCATATGATAAACTTTTTTTATTGGCAAAGTTGTACACTTGTACGTATGTACAGTGGACACTGGAGATGTGGAGTTTAGCTATTTAGGAGTTTTATTGTAGTCTAGAAACTTGCAGTAGACAGTAGTCATGGAGGCATGGAGCAGACTTGCAGTAAAAAGTAGTCATGGTCATGGAGTAGTAGAGTAGATTACTGCATTTGTGTCATTGCGTGTTAGCATAGTAGAGTAATACAGACATGCTGTAGACAATAGTCATGTAATAGAGTACTAGCTATGTGGCACATGTCAATAAAATAAAGACCTTTTTGAACATAAAGGCATAAAGCAATTTTTTAAAGGTAGAAGGCATAAAGCCTTTTTTGTGTACGTAGGACAATTGGAGAAAGGCATATGAATAGGATAAAGGCATAAAGCAAGCTAGCAACATACAATACCAATATATTTTTTTTGAAAATAATATCAATATATTTATATTAATATGTTTCAATGTTTTTTTTAAAAAATTTTGGTAGTGGATTTGGAGATCAATTTGAGCTTGAGCGACACTTTATTTGATAATCAGGAGCTATTATTCTTTTATAAACGTATTAGCTTTTTTTATACAAACCTAGAAAATACTTATCAGGTTATGAAAAGAGGAAAAAACGATTACGAACGGAAGAGTTAATTAAATCACAAAAAGGCTCTATTGAAAAGTTTTTTGCAAGAGTAGAAGGGTCGTCTTCTATTGAATTGGGTGGAGATTACAATGTTGAGCAATCTCATGAGAACTTAAATACTGAAAATGTTGATAACATTGAGCAATCTGATGAGCCATTCGAGGATGCTACAAATATGAATGACCGAAATGATGTATCAAATGGATACAATGTTTATGATTTAGAAAATGATACACATTTTGAGCCTCCTTTAGATATTAATGATCCTAAAAATTGGGTAATCTTGACAATAAAGGGAGGGATATTATAATTGAAAAAGGACCTATAAGAGATTTAAATCTCGTGTTTCCAAAGGATGATACATTTAGGCATTTTTCATATGGTTATTATTCTAGAAAGTTGAGTAACGGAGAGACTATTGATAGAAAATGGTTGGTTTACTCTAAAGAAGCAAATAAAGTATATTGTTTTGTTGTAAATTATTCACATCTCAAATTAACAAAGGTAATTTATCAAATGATGGAGTGAATGATTGGAAACATCTTAGTGAAAAACTCAAACAACATGAGAATAGTGTTGACCATATGACTAATATGAGTTCCTGGAATGAAGCAAGAGTACGATTAAAAAAGAATAAAGGCATTGATAAAGACTTGCAAGGAGGAATTTCAAAAGAAAAGGAATGTTGGAAACAAGTTTTAAAGAGAATAATATATATTGTGAAATGTCTTGCCAAAAATAATTTAGCTTTTCGTGGTTCTAATGAAAAACTTTATGAGAATAGTAATGGAAATTTTTTGGCTATAATCGAAATGATTGCTGAATTTGATTTGGTGATGGAAGATCATATTAGGCGTATTCAAAGCCAAGAAATTCACCATCACTATCTTGGTCATAAAATTCAAAATGAGTTGATTTCTCTTTTAGCACATAGTGTTAGAACTTCTATGTTAAGAATTATTAAAGAGGCAAAATATTTTTCTATAATCCTTGATTGTACCCCAGATGTGAGTCATAATGAACAAATGACCATGATCATACGATGTGTTAATATTTTAGGTGGTAATATTAAAATAGAAGAGTTATTTTTGGAGTTTTTAAAAGTAGATGATACATCTGGATTGGGGCTTTTCAATGAATTGTTAAATATATGCAAGTCCCTTGATTTAGTTGTTGATGACGTGAGGGGTCAAGGTTATGACAATGGTTCAAATATGAAAGGAAACACCAAGGGGTTCAAAAGAGATTGCTTGAAATAAATCCAAGGGATTTATATATGCCATGTGCTTGTCATAGTCTTAATCTTACTCTATCTGATATGGCTCATTCTATTCATAAAGTTATATCTTTTTTTGGAATTGTGCAACGTATTTATACATTATTTGCTAGTTCTACTAAGAGATGGAATATCTTACTTGACAATGTTAAGGGCTTAACCGTGAAATCATTATGTAATACTCGATGGGAGAGTCGAATTAAAAGTATTAAAGCCATTAGATTTCAAACTCCCCAAATAAAGTTAGCTTTGCTTAAATTATACGATTCTAGTGGTGATGATGCCAAGACAAAAAGTGAAGCTAAAAATTTATGTGAATCTATTGAGAGTTTTGAATTTTTACTTAGCTTCGTAATTTGGTATGAAATTTTATTTTCCATTAATAAAGTTAGCAAAAAATTACAATCTAAATCAGTGTGTATTGGAACTACAATGAAGGAAGTAGAAGGTGTAATGTTTTTCTTTGAGAAATATAGAGATGATGGGTATGAATCTGCTATGAATATTGCTATAAGCCTTGCAATTGAGATGGATATAGAGCCTACTTTTCCCATAAAGAGTCGTGTCATTAGAAAAAAACAATTTGATGAGAATAATACTACGGAAGAAGTGATACATACACCCAAGGAGTCTTTTAGAATAGATTATTTTTTGGAGGTTGTAAACTTGGGTATAACTTCTTTGAAAAATAGATTTGAGGATCTAAAGAATTTTGAAAGTATTTTTGGCTTTTTATTTGATTCAAAAAGGTTGAAAGCTTTGGATAATCATGATTTATGTAAATCTTGCTCAAATTTTAAGGTTGTGTTTTCTCATAAAAATTTATCCGATGTTGATGCAGATGATCTTTTTTCAGAATTGAAAATTCTCCAAATGACCTTGCCAAATAAGTTAATGTCAGCATATGAAATTCTAGAGTTTGTCAAAGCAGCAGATTGTTTCCCAAATGTAACAGTTGCTTATAGACTCCTTTTGACTTTGCTAGTGACAGTTGCATCTGCTGAAAGAAGTTTTTCGAAGTTAAAATTATTGAAAAACTACTTGAGGTCATCAATGTCACAAGAAAGACTAAATGATTTAGCCATATTATGCATTGAGAAAGATATGTTAGAGCATATTGATATAGACACTATTATTGGTGATTTTGCATCGAGAAATGCTTGTAGACAATTTTTTGTATAAGCATTTGATTTCTATTTTAAATTTCTATGTTTTTTATAAGAAATTTTGTATTATAAATATTTTCATCAAATTATTTTAATTTGTCAAACCTTAGTTTTGATTTATTTTATACTTAACTTGTTAATTAGGGCCCCGATTTTTATTTCGCCCTATGCCTCCAAAATCTTAGGAACGGGCCTGTGTGTATGCTCCTTTTACCCCATGCACTAATTCTAATGTAAATTTCACTAGTGATGCCACAATCCCTAATGGTCAGTGCTACTTCTACACGCTCCCATGTCCCGTTCTTGGAAGAAGACAGTGATTCATCAAGCCCCATTGCCACATTTCACGTTAACACTAAAATTTAAGGATTCTATATTCGGAGTTGGGGAAAGCTCTAAGAATCTGGGAGAGCATGACATGAAAATAAATGGAATAGCTTGTTTGGAGGTAATTAGGGAAAGCTCCATCCGTTGCTGACCCAATGGACCTCACATATGAAGCTTTGAGGTGCTGCAATAACCTACATATCCCTTGGACTCATAGGAGTGCTGCCACACCCTACAATCTTGGAGGCTACACAACGACTAGGCTTGGGCCTTGGGATAGTAAAGTACTACGCTTTTAATTGGCAAGCTAGTCATAATCATCGGAGAAATTTTAAATTTTATGCTACTCCATCCACGTAGTAGCTATCAAGAAGGAATTCAAGAGGAAGGGTCTCTAATGGGACAGGATAGATTGGGTTCATGTTGATTAGATGGCACACTTACACGAGAGGGCGTGAATTGAAAGTGCATGTAATTTAAAACTTTTTACGGAATTTGAACCAAAACTTGTAAAGTGAAAGGAACTTAGTGAAATGAACTTAGTGAAAGAAACACAAGAGATTTTTGCATTAAAACCCTTTGTGCCCAACTCAAAGGTAAAACCATGACTTACTCAGGATTTTGAACTTTCTTCACTAGTAGGAAAACCATAATTACAATCTATTAGGAACTCTTAGAACTCTTGTTTTACTCAGAATTCAAGTTTCCTTTGCTCTCATTATACTTCAACTCTAAAGATTATAACTTGAAAATATTCTACGTGACCAAGACTCTAGTATTTCGAACAATGTTTTGTGTCTTTGGTAAATTGACTTAAGAAAAACTCTTCTCTCAGAAATCTTTTAAGTATATGAGTTAGTTGTATATGAATGAATTGCAAAGCCATTTTTATATAGAAGTACAGCACAACTCAACTATCACACATCCTCCTTGAATGAAGGGAGGTGTTCTTACAAAGTAGGAAACCACCTTAACCCTTTTCCAACCAAACTGAACATGAAGTCAAGTCTCCTTGTTGTGCATGTTTGTTTAAACCAATGTTAAAATGCTTACCCATCACTTTGCCTTCCTTCCTAAAGCCATGTCACTTCCTTGCTTGTAGGCAACTTTTTATTAGTTAGGTCTATAATACACGCATAACAAACAGCAAGTTTACAGCGTGGATTATAAACATAAAATTCATGATTACGAAAGCGTTAATTTGTAAATTTACCTCCAGCCATTGCAGGTTTGCTATGAGAAAGATGAAGACCAATGAACCTCGTCGCGGTATTGAAACCGTGATCAAATTTTTCTAAATTTTGGTGATGAACCCTCACTCTCACTAAGATGGTATTTTGTATATTTGAGAGTTTGATATAGTGACCCTTATCATAAATAACTCACACATGAATGGCATATATATAGGGAGTTTTTCCATCAAAAACTCCTACTTACGTGAGTCAGTTAGTGGGTATGATGGTTATGGAGATAGTGGGATAGTGGTAGTTAGTTTCCTTGATCATGGGAAACTAATTACATAGATAAATGGACCACTTGCTTGATAATGATTATTTATTTTTCATAAATAATCCAACATTCTTCCACTTGGTCAATTTAAACAGAAAACTCGATATATGAGTCATAGCGACGAATTCCCTAATAGCGAGAACTAATCTTCCATGCATCACAATATATTTAGTTTTTCACCGCGCATACAACTAAATGAGTAAACCTTATGTTCACTCTAGGTCAAACAAAATAACATTTCTTATTAAAATAACCAAATATCCAAAGTACGTACATAAATGTAAGAAATATCAAAAATGAATGAAAAAGGTTTCAATGCAACAAACGAATGTTTGACATGACAGAACCAAGTCCCATCTTTTGTACATGACCCTTGAAACCATTAACTAGCATGCTTTTGGTCTAGGGATCAACAATCATCAATTCGGTGCTAATGTGTTCTATGATCACTTTCTTTTCTTGAACACGTTCTTTTACGGTTCAAAATTTTATGTCAATGTGTTTTCTTTTACTTCCACTTTTATTATTCTTAGCCATAAAAACGACAGCTGAATTATCACAATACATCCTTATTGGGCGAATGATAGAGTTAACAACTCTTAACCCAGATATGAAACATTTTAGCCAAACACCATGTGATGTAGCCTCGTAACAAGATATAAATTCAGCCTCCATAGTAAAAGTAGAAATTAAGGTCTGCTTTACACTCCTCCAAGAGACGGCACCATCGTCTAGCATGAACACATATCCTGAGGTGGATTTTTGTGAGTCAATGTAACCACCGTAATCGGAGTCTGAATAGCCCACAACTTCAAGATCTTCTGTTCGTTTATACTTAAGCATGTAATCCTTGGTACCCTGAAGATATCTTAACACTTTTTTTGCATCCTTCCAGTGATCAAGACATGGGTTACTCTGATATCTTCCCAATACTCCAACAACATATGCAATGTTAGGTCTAGTGCAAACCTGAGCATACATAATGCTTCCAACAACTGAACCGATTACCCTTTACAATAGGTGCTACACTTGGTGAACAATTTTTCATATTAAATTTTTCAAATACTTTGTTGATGTAGGCCTCTTGAGACAAACCCAAAATGCCTCGAGATCTATCTCTATGAATCTTAATGCCAATGACATAAGATGCCTCACCCATATCTTTCATATCAAACTTGTTTGAAAGAAATTGTTTCACCTCATATAGCAACCCTTTGTCATTAGTAGCCAGCAAAATATCATCAACATATAATATAAGAAAATAGATTTTACTCCCACTAACCTTGTGCTATATACATTGATCCATGATATTTTCTTCAAAACCAAATGAAGTTATCACTTTATGGAACTTCATATACCATTGGCGAGAAGCCTATTTTAGTCCATATATGGATTTATTAAGCTTACAAACCAAATGCTCACCCTTTTCCGAGAGGAATCCTTCAGGCTGTTTCATATAAACCTCTTCCTCTAAGTCACCATTTAGAAATGTTGTTTTCACATCCATTTGATGTAACTCAAAATCAAAATGAGCTACTAACGCCATGATCACTCGAAGAGAATCCTTCTTTGATAAGGGTGAAAAAGTCTCTGTGTAATCAATTCCTTCTCTTTGAGAAAACCCTCAAGCAACAAGTTTAGCCTTATGTCTCTCCATGTTTCCTAATGAGTCTTTATTTGTCTTAAAAACCCACCTACATCCAATGTCTTTTACACTATTGGGCAACTCAACAAGATTCCAAAATTTATTAGACGCCATAAAATTCATTTCATCTTTCATGGAACTCATCCACAAGTCGAAACCCGTTGAGTTTGTGGCTTGTGAAAACGTAATTGGATCATTGTCAACTTTAATATTTCAATCCGGTTCTTGCAAATACACCTCATAATCATCACAAATAGCCGATCTTCTCGCTCTAATGGATCTTCTTAAAGGAACTTGATCAATGTGTTGATCACCTATATGTTCCTCATTTGCATTATTATCCATTAAATTATTATCAACATTTTGTGGAGTTTTATTGGCTACTGGTTGCATAATGCTCGGTTGAACTTAAGGGACGTGAACAATAATCATCCTGTCACTTGAATTAAAAGGGGAAACTTCATTATAATCCTTTTCAGGAACAAAAGGTGAAATTTCAATGTAATCCTTTTTAGGTACATTGCCCTGAAAATGATCACTCCCACTAAATAAGTCATTCTTAAGAAATTTTGCATTTCTTGATTCCACAATTTTGGTGCTGTGAGATGGACAATAGAATCTATACCCCTTAGATTTCTCAGCATATCCAATGAAATGCCCACTTATAGTCCTTGGGTCAAGCTTCTTTTCTTGTGGGTTGTAAATTCTTACTTCGAACGGGCATCCTTAAATGCGCATATGGCGCAAACTCGGTTTCCATCCCTTGAACAACTCAAAAGGTGTCTTAGAGACAGCCTTGGAAGGAACCCAGTTTAATATATACTATGCCGTCTTAAGAGCTTCAATCCACAAAGATGGTGGAAGTATAGCATTGCTCTACATACTTCTCACCATCTCCATTAAGGTCCTATTTCTTCTTTCTGCTACACCATTCTGATCAGAGAACCAGGCATGGTGTATTGGGCAACAATCCCATGCTCTTGAAGAAATTTGGTAAATGGACCACATACTTGTCCATTCTCGGTGTATCTAACATAGTATTCTCCACCCCCTATCTGATCTCACAATCTTAATGTGCTTACCACATTGCATCTCTACTTCAGCTTTAAACAACTTAAAGGCATTCAAAGCTTCATCCTTGAAATAAAGTAAGTAAAGATACATATAACGTGAAAAATCATCAATAAAGGTGATGAAGTATTTTGGAATTTTAGCATTCATGTCCGGACAACAAATATTCGTATGTATGATCTCTAATAGGTCAGAGCTCCTCTTAGCACCCTTTTTAGATTTGTTAGTTTGCTTTCCTTTGATACAACTAACACATGTCTCAAAATCAACAAAATTTAGAGTATCAAGCACCCCATCCTTTACTAACCTTTTGACTCTCTCAACAAAGATATGTCCCAATCTCTGGTGCCATAGCATAGAGGATTTTTCATTTATATTACATCGTTTTAAACCAACGTTATCATGCAAGGAAATATGAGTGATATCATTTTGCAATTTAAGACAATATAAACCATTAGACAAAATACCATAACCAATAACTTCATAATCTCTTGATAAACTGAAACTAGAATCTAAAAAATTAAAGGAAAAACCCAAAGGTACAAGTCTTAAAACTGAAATCAAATTTCTAGAGAAATTTGGAACATAAAATGTCCTTTCTAAATGCAAAATAAAACCACTAATTAGAGTTAAGCTGCATGTCCCAACTGCTTCCACATGTGAACTCATCTTGTTGCCAAAATAGATGTTATGTTCACTGCCCATTAGCTTCCTTAGGTTTGTCATACCCTGCAAAGTATTTGAAATATAGATTGTAGTACTGGAGTCAATCCACCATGTATTACAATTAACATCAAAAATATTAGATTCATAACAAACAAATGCTAGAAAATTACCTTTATTCGTAAGCCAATCCTTAAACTTGGTGCAGTCTTTCTTCATATGTCCCTTCTTTTTACAAAAGAAACAAGAAGACTCCTTAATGGATTTATTTGCTAGAATCTTTCCCTTTCCCTTGTCCTTAGTGTGATCCTTTTTCTTCTTTTCAAAAGTTGTGAGATTCTCCTTTTCACCCTCTTCCATCGTCAAATGTCCCTCTTCTTGAACACACATGGTCATAAGTTCATTAATTGACCATTTATCTTTATGTGTGTTGTAAGAGACCTTAAAAGGGCCGTATTGATAAAGGAAGAGTGCACATAATATAATGCACTAGGAAAGAGTCAGACATGGTAACTTCCAAATCCTTGAGTTGAGCTACTATATCCCTCATGCCCATGATGTAATCATGCACTCCCTTAATCTCAGTGAGTCTCATGGATGAAAAATGCATGATTAAGGTGCTAGCAAGAGCTTTTTCAGAAGTTACAAACTGCTCATTGATGGCCTTATTGAGTTCTTTAACATTAGTATGCTTATTAATAGAACCACGAATACTAGCACAGATTTTAGTCTTTATGAACATAACTGAGAGACAATTGGACCTCTCCCACTTTTCATAAAGACTAACTACATCTGGAGTATTAGTCTTTGTTATAACAGGTGGTTCGTCTTTCCTAATAGCATAGTCAATATCCATCCATCATAATTGCAGTAGCACTCTTTCTTTCCACACCTTATAGTTATCACCTCTTAGTTCAGGAATGTCAAATTTTACATCAGAAATATTTTCAAGTAAAACTACTACAAAGTAAAATAAAAATAAAAATGCTTAGTATCAATATAGACTTTAAACAAAATTCATGCTTTACCAATGTAAATCATGCGGAAGATACATTCATCAAGTGACATAAAGCTTGTAGGTGGGATAAAGTTTTACTCAATTAGATGAATGTAATAATCATATGGTGAAGCTATTAAATTGTATCAATTTCTTAATCTCCTGTGGGACATTTAAGAAACAAGATTTAATACCTCACTCTAATTAATCAATCTAATATAATAAAATTCATTTGGGTAAGTCTCATCATATTATAGAGGATTAATTACAAGCAAAACTCAATTATCATATGTAATTTCCGAATAAGATTTTAATAAATAGAGGTGTTGTGGCTACTCCCTATTTAATAAAATCTTAAAACACTTGACATATTAATATTCAAATAATCCAAAAGGGATCATTATGTAAACTCAATTATTCATTTGCTCAAAACAATAAGTTACTCCATCAAAAAATTATAACGTTGTTAGACCCATAATTTTTATTCATATCCATCAGTGGCCCCGCAATCATGTCATCATTAGATTCAGAAATCAACAATCAAGCAAGAACTAATCACGGAGAGAATTTTCATTCCTTGATAAATTCAAAGCATGGTATTATTATAATTAAGTAGTATATATAAAATAATACTCAACACAATTGATTGCTTCATCATCAACTCTCCAACAAAAAACAAAATACTGCTACTAATTAAGCAAGGCAGAGGAAAACATGGCTCTTGATAACAAATATATATAATACACGCATAACAAACAACAAGTTTACAGCATACAATTATTAAGATGGTGTTTACAACATAACAAACATACAATTCATGATTATGGAAGCGTTATTTGTAAATTTACCTCCATCCATTGCAAGTTTGCTATGAGGAAGATGAAGACCAATGAACCTCGTCGCTGTGTCAAAATCGTGATCAAATTTTTCTGAATTTTGGTGTTGAATCCTCACTCTCACTAAGATGGTGTTTTGTATATTTCAGAGTTGGATGAAGTGACCCTTATCAGAAATAACTCACCCATGAATGGCATATATATAGGGAGTTTTGCCATCAATAACTCCTACTTATGTGAGTCAATTAATGGGTATGGTGGTTATGGAGATAGTGAGTGGTAGTTAGTTTCCTTGATCATGGAAAACTAAATTACCAAGATAAATGGACCACTTGCTTGATAATGATTATTTATTTTTCATAAATAATCCAACAAGGTCTATGCAAAGTGTAGGTTTGTCATGGAAATAATTTAGGAGTATTTCATAAAACATGTTTGAAACAAAATAAAACTCTTCGAGATAATTTTAACAATCTACTAAAGCACGTTCTTAGGTAGAATCTCAAAAAAATTAATTATGGTAAAACATTTTCCTAAAACATTCAGTAATTAACCTCTAATATAAAAAGGAAATTTGAATTACTAATTAATTTTATTAACCTTTCATGTTCCTATTAAAAAAAATACTTGGACATGCAAAAAAATCCTAAGCAAACTCTACTTAGTTTTTATTTTCTCCATTGATGAAGCTTTTCTTCTAACGCTTCAATCGTGTTGTTTGGATGGGCATTTACAAGAAGGGGTTGAATTGTAAGTGAGAAAGTTAGTAAACTTTTTGTAGAAGTTGATACTAAATAAATGGAACATGATATGGTAGCAAGCAATAAAGTCCATAAAGTTCCAGAAGTTCAAACGACGGTCCATGCCTTGTTCATCCACGGAAAGTCCAAGTCCTTGGGTGATAATTTCGTGGGGTTCTCTTCAATTAATCCTTTTGTTTCTTGCCTTAAATGGGAAGAGAGCAAAGGGGAAATTATGGCCAGTTAAAGGGGACGGTAAAGAAGAAGTTTTCAAACAGCCAAATTAACGCCACAGCTAAAAAGGGGGGGGGGGGGGTCAATGCTTGATTCATGGCGATTTTTGTGGGAGAATAATTATGATTTATTTGCTGTTTATTTTAGTCGTTTAAAGCTTTAATTAGGGAGGTTATTTTCTGTCAAATATGCACGAAATAGCTGCTCAAATAATCAGTCATCTAGTGACTTAGTCAAAGCGTGATTCAAGGCTTGAATCATGCTCAATTTGAATTCAGTTTTTAAATTCTGTTTTGAATTTCAAAAAGGAGTTACAAAGCTTTATTGAGGCTTGTTTCTTCTGTTTTAAACGTATAAGATAGGAAGCTAAAGGATTTGTAAAGCTTCCTATAAATAGGGCACTTGCCAATTCATTTGGAACAAGAGTGAAAGAAATAGAACAGAATCTGATTTTCTTTGTGAATTTCGTGTGTTACTTGGTGTTTCACAAACTTATACCTTCTTTGCTTAGTGCTAGTTAGTATAAGCTCTATAATCTAGCCTTACTTCGTGTTTGGTCCAGATTATTTCCCCTACACGCAATTTAGACCCGATTCTACCTTATGTGTTTATCTTGTTTCCTTTTGAGACGAATTTGTTTCTAATTCATTTAATCCACTCCAAAACGATCCTAAACCACAAATACATCCGTAAACACATCAGTTGGTATCAGAGCAAAGGCTTTGGAGTATGGCTTCGAGTTCATCCAACTCAACATCTCACGAAGCGATGAAAGACATTCTTGGAAAACTCCAGGAAATGCATGACGAAATGAAAAAGCATGAAACACGTATGGATGCCATTGCTGACCTATGCCTTAGACAAGGTAGAAAGTTATAGGAATTAGAACATTCCAATTCCACACCCACCCATGGGGAATCACAATTTCGTGGTTACCAAGAAGATAGAAGTCTCAAACTTGATCTTCCCGAATTCGATGGTTCTAATGATCCAGAAGTTTTTTTTGATTGGGTACGTAGATTGGAGAGTATCTTTGAGTATAAGGAGTATGATGATGCTAGGAGTTGTAAAATGGCGATTCTGAAGTTAACCAAACTTGCTGGACTTTGGTATGATAATCTGAAGGCCAAAAGGAGAAGAGAAGGAAAGGGTAAGATTGAGTCATGGGTGAAACTCAGAAAAAAGATGGAGCAACGTTGGATTCCACGTGAGTATGAGCAAGATCAATATGTAAAATTGACTCGCCTAGCTCAAGGGGAACGAAGTGTTGATGAATATGTGCGAGAATTTGAGACACTCAGTTTGGTGTGTGATATGCAAGAGAGAGAGCCACTCAAAATTGCGCGTTTTACCAAAGGGTTGTCAAAACCAATTTCTAATAAGGTGGATCTCCTACCTTATTCCACCTATGAAGAAGTTGTGAAAGCTGCCAGAAAGGTTGAGGCACAACACAAAGAAGATAGGCCAAGGCCTACTTCGAGGCCTCCTTACAAAGCTTTTCCTTCCGTAGGAAAGGGTGAAGTTGCTGCCAAATCCATTTTTACTCCTAACTCATTCAAAGGAGGAAAAACGGATTTCAAGCAAGAAGCTTCCAAAAGAACGTGTTACAAATGCCATGAAAGGGGACATATTGCTAGTGAATGTCCAAAACGGAATACACTCACCATTCATGAAGGAGGGTATGATTCCGAAGAAAATGAGGAAGAAGAAGAGGAATATGAGGAATATGGAACTGAAGAAGACGCCACTCCATTGTGTGGTGTTATGAGGAGGATCCTACATTCTGAACCTCTCAAAGATGTCCAACAAAGAGAGAATCTTTTCCATACCAGATGCAAGGTACGAGACAAGCTTTGTGATGTGATTGTAGATGGTGGTTCTTGTACAGATGTGGCCTCTAAGGAACTTGTAAGTAAACTGAAATTACCTACTCGTGAACATGCTAAGCCTTATAAGTTAAATTGGCTAGATAATGACACCGGTTTAAAGGTTAAGAAACAAGCTCTAGTTTCTTTTACAATTGGAAATTTTCATGATGAACGTTGGTGTGATATTCTGCCTATGAGTGCGTGTCATATTTTGCTTGGTAGACCATGGCAATTTGATAGAAATGCGTTGTATGATGGCGTTTCTAATGTTTATACGGTCACTGCTCATGGAGGAAAGAAAATCAGGTTACTTCCTTTGCCTCCAAAGATTGAACCTATGATGGAGAAGAAACCTAATTTTCTGGTTTCAAAACGTGAGTTTGAGCGTGAGTATGCTATGGAAGGGGAAGGGTTTTTTCTTGTTATTAAACCTGTTGATGATAACCTTTCCAATGTTACTAACTCATTGCCTTTGAAGAAATTGCTAGAGGAATTTTCTGATGTATTTCCTAGTGATTTGCCACAAGGCCTGCCGCCATTTCGAGGTATTGAGCATGCTATTGACTTGATTACGGGAGCTCAATTGCCTAATAAGCCAGCCTACAGATGTAGTCCCGATCAGGCCAAAGAGTTGCAAAGACAAGTTGAAGAACTTATAGAAAGGGGATATGTGTGCGAAAGCCTTAGTCCATGTGCTGTTCCTGCTCTTTTAGTACCTAAGAAAGAGGGAACTTGGAGAATGTGTATTGATAGTCGTTCTATCAATAATATTACTATCAAATACAGATTTCCTATGCCGAGGCTTCAAGACATGTTTGATGAGTTGAGTGGAGCCAAGATTTTCAGTAAAATTGATTTGAGAAGTGGCTATCACCAAATGAGAATTCGTGAAGGTGATGAATGGAAAACAGCTTTTAAGACCAAGCAAGGCTTATACGAATGGCTTGTCATGCCATTTGGTCTTTGCAATGCTCCTAGCTCTTTCATGAGACTCATGAATGAGGTACTGCGTCCTTTTCTCAACAAATTCATTGTTGTATATTTAGATGATATTCTAGTATATAGCAAATCCATAGATGAACATTTGTTACATTTAAAATCTTTATTTGAGGTTTTAAGGACTAACAGATTGTATGGGAAGTTGGAAAAGTGTGCTTTCATGTGTAAGCATATTACTTTCCTAGGATATGTTGTATCTAGTGGAGGAGTACAGGTTGATCCAGAGAAAGTGAAGGCTATTTCAACTTGGAAGGTGCCGAAAGATGTGCATGAAGTGAGGAGCTTTCATGGTCTTGCTTCATTTTACAGAATCTTTATCAAGAATTTCTCAACAATCACAGCTCCTTTGACCGAGTTATTGAAGAAAGGTGTGTTCATTTGGAGTGAATCTGCTCAAAAAGCCTTTGAAGAAATCAAAGAGAAATTGTGCAATACAACGGTTCTTGCATTGCCAGATTTTGATAAACTGTTTGAGGTTGAATGTGATACAAGTGGCGTGGGTATTGGTGCTGTTCTTATTCAAGGAAAGAGACCCATTTGTTATTTCAGCGAAAAATTAAGTGGTGCTAAGCTTAATTATTCGAATTATGATCGTGAGTTCTATGCTATTGTTCGGGCTCTAGATCATTGGTCTCATTACCTAAGGCCAAAACCGTTTGTTTTACATTCGGATCATGAAGCCTTGAAATTCATTCATGGACAGCAGAAGCTTAATCACCGACATGCTAAATGGGTTGAATTTCTTCAATCTTTTACATTCAGTTCGAGGTACAAAGAAGGGAAGAAGAATGTTGTGGCTGATGCATTATCAAGGAGAAGCTATCTATTAGCTATGGTTTATACGAAGATTCTTGGGTTTGAACATTTGAAAAATCACTATGAAGAAGATGAGGATTTTTCTGGAAAATTCAAGAAACCTACTCAAGACTACACGGTTCAAGATGGGTTCTTATTCAAAGGCAACAAACTTTGTGTGCCTAAGAATGGTGTGCGTGAACTCTTGGTTCGTGAAATCCATGGGGGAGGAATTGCTGGTCATTTTGGAATACATAAGACATTAGAAATGCTTCAAGAACATTTCTATTGGCCTCATATGATCAAAGACGTTACTCACATTGTAGAAAGGTGTTCTACTTGTCAAAAATCCAAGAGTACTTTTCACAAGGGTCTTTACACTCCATTACCAGTTCCTGATGTTCCATGGGAAGGAGTAAGCATGGATTTTATTGTGGGTCTCCCTAGGACTCAAAGGGGGAAGGATAGTATCATGGTGGTGGTGGACCGTTTTTCTAAAATGGCTCATTTTATTCCATGTCACAAAACAGATGATGCTTCTAAAGTTGCTGATTTATACTTTAGAGAAATCATTCGTTTACATGGGGTTCCAAGGTCCATTGTTTCGGATAGGGATACTAAGTTCCTTAGTTATTTTTGGAGGATTTTGTGGAAATTGGTGGGAACTAAGCTCCTATTTAGTACTTCTCATCATCCACAAACGGATGGTCAAACAGAAGTGACTAATAGAACCCTTGGTGCTTTGTTACGAGGTCTAGTGAGTAGAACTCAAAAGGACTGGGATGTTAAGTTAGCCCATGCTGAATTCGCTTACAATAGGTCTCCTTCTTCTACCACTGCTCGTAGTCCTTTTGAAGTGGTGTATGGGGTTAATCCTTTGCTGCCCATTGAGTTAATTCCCTTGCCTAAAGGAGATTTAATACATGGAGAACCTAAGAAGAGGTGGGAAGCATTTCAGAAAACATGCACCAAAGTCAAAAAGAAGATTGAAGCTATGAACAAAGTCTACAAAGACCGTGCAAATAAGAACCGAAAACAACCTACATTTGCTAAAGGTGACTTGGTTTGGCTACATTTAAGGAAGGAACGTTTTCCTAACCTTAGGAAAAATAAGCTCATGCCTAGATCAGATGGTCCCTTTCAAGTCTTGGGAAAAATTGGGGAAAGCGCTTACAAGATTGATCTACCTAGTGAGTTTGGTGGCGTAAGTGCAACGTTCAATGTGGGAGACTTGAGCCCATATCTAGATGATGAAAGTTTGAGGGCAAACTTTTCCGAAGAGGGGGAGAATGATATGGTAGCAAGCAATAAAGTCCATAAAGTTCCAGAAGTTCAAACGACGATCCATGCCTTGTTCATCCACGGAAAGTCCAAGTCCTTGGGTGATAATTTCGTGGGGTTCTCTTCAATTAATCCTTTTGTTTCTTGCCTTAAATGGGAAGAGAGCAAAGGGGAAATTATGGCCAGTTAAAGGGGACGGTAAAGAAGAAGTTTTCAAACAGCCAAATTAACGCCACAGCTAAAAAGGGGGGAGTCAATGCTTGATTCATGGCGATTTTTGTGGGAGAATAATTATGATTTATTTGCTGTTTATTTTAGTCGTTTAAAGCTTTAATTAGGGAGGTTATTTTCTGTCAAATATGTACGAAATAGCTGCTCAAATAATCAGTCATCTAGTGACTTAGTCAAAGCGTGATTCAAGGCTTGAATCATGCTCAATTTGAATTCAGTTTTTAAATTCTGTTTTGAATTTCAAAAAGGAGTTACAAAGCTTTATTGAGGCTTGTTTCTTCTGTTTTAAACGTATAAGATAGGAAGCTAAAGGATTTGTAAAGCTTCCTATAAATAGGGCACTTGCCAATTCATTTGGAACAAGAGTGAAAGAAATAGAACAGAATCTGATTTTCTTTGTGAATTTCGTGTGTTACTTGGTGTTTCACAAACTTATACCTTCTTTGCTTAGTGCTAGTTAGTATAAGCTCTATAATCTAGCCTTACTTCGTGTTTGGTCCAGATTATTTCCCCTACACGCAATTTAGACCCGATTCTACCTTACGTGTTTATCTTGTTTCCTTTTGAGACGAATTTGTTTCTAATTCATTTAATCCACTCCAAAACGATCCTAAACCACAAATACATCCGTAAACACATCAGAACACGGTAGCGAAAGGAACATAGACAAAAGAAACTATAAACGACGCAAAAAATTAATAGGGCACTAGTGGGGGTGAGGGCTACTCCCCTTTCTCTTTGTTGAGAAGGAAAGATTGGGTTGCTAAAAAATGGACCCTCTAGTGGTTACTCACTCATCGAAGTGTCCATCCGAAACCTAGTTGAGTTCACCTCAACCCTTTAAAATGTTAGCCCACAATCTATCAAAGACTTGGCCCATTGTTAATCCGGTTGGTTTATAACTTGGATACAACTCTAGCCGATAGTCTACCTTTCTTTGTTTGTAATTTGTGGAGCATTTGTAACATTAGAAATAATTTTGTTTTAAATACAAGAAAAGGAAAAATAACCAATTATAGAAATCAAGTGGAAGAAGACATGCTTCAACACAATATATTCCGGAGAAAGAAGAGCCAAATCATAGGGTCAAAGGAAAAGACTACTAATCAATTTCATTTTCCACATGACTTAGCGACTTCAATTCTACCCAAATCCAAATAGATGGTTCTTGGAGCAAGGACAAAAATGCAGAGTTTGAATGGTGCGTTCGCAACAATATAACGATAGCCGTTCATGGAGGGGGGTAAATCGTCTCTAGCCAGCTTAGTGTTGCTTGCTACCATGATATAGAGTACGTTCTATCTCTAAACTTAACAAATTTAATAAATCCTCTTAGATTCGTGGAGTCTTATCAGCTTCCTAAGGAAAACCACTCAGGTCCATATTGCGATCTAGCTCACTATTTATATTAAGTGCATCATAGTATTGGTGAAAACTTTTTAGAAGTTGTAGAGTCACCAAGACCACTAGAAAACAAATTTAGGTTCCGTTTAGTAAGGCGTAAAACATTTCCATCTGAAAATGAGTTTTCCAAAATGGTTTTCCATGGAAAACTCATTTTCATGAAACTTTTCCATTGTTTAGTTGCATGGAAAATGACTTTGCATTTAAACATTTTCCGTTGTTTGGTTGAACTGAAAATCAATTACTCCTATTAACTTTTCTAATTATATTCTCTTGTCATTTTTAACTCTTTTTTTTCCTTTGTATTTTCTAATTGTTTGCCATTAGCTAAATTTGTTATGCTACAACAAATATTTTTTTATATAAATCTGCAATATATTTCTCTGATCTATTAATAACATATTACATAATAGAGAATATCGCCATAAAATTAGAGATTCCTAAAATATCTAGTTCAACATTATAAAAAGACCTTAAGTTAACCATAAAAAAGTTTTCGCAATCGAATAAGCAAATCAATCAAACAATTAAATGTATTCGCAATCAAACAGTAAGCCTATCAACTGGTTGCAATATAATAATTTATACTCTTACATTTTAAATTCTAGCAGAAATTAAATTTCTACTCTAATTTCAAATAAACTGTTGATTACCCATATTTCATGAGAAACTTTCATGGTTCAATCGAATTAGGGGAAAATCTAGTTTTTTTTTTAATTTTCGACTAAAATTGATAAAATTTGTTCAAATTTATGATATAGTACAATAATTTAATAATCAAGACATGAGATTCGAAGAAAACGTACTGAATTGATGATATTCGAATAAGATGAAAAGAAATTGTGGATTTTTTTCCACAATTTTTAAGAGAGATAAAGTATGGAGCAGAGAGATATGCTACCAACAAGATGAGAAGTGAAGAATGTGTGAGTAAAGTTGGGCTTGGATCGGGCCGGCACACAAGCCGAGCAGGCACACTTTTGACATAGTACAACACGAGCACAGTTATGGTACAGCACGACACACTGTCCATAGAGTAGGCCGCGGACTAAAAATAAAACTTTAGGCACTAGCACGCAAGCGGCACGCCAATTTGACATGAAACACAACCCGAATCACGCTTTTAATTAGTATTATTTAATATAATTAATATTACTATTATTTTTTATATTATTATTTTCTTATAATATAATTATCTAAAATTATTTTTTTCAATTCTATTATATACTTTATTTTTATTTTTTGTCAAAAAAATTAGGCATGACACATCATGCTAAGCACGAGGGTCGTGGTAGGCCATTGGCCGAATTTTAGGAAAAAGTAGAACGATACAACCACAATTAGACACGACACAACAAGAAGCCAGTAACGAATTGACACAGTCCATAACGAGCACAACAGTACCCGTGCCCACCTCTATGCATGAGTTGTTTGTTAGTTGATATATTTTTGTTTTGAAGTAAATGTATGTAAAATTGTTTTAATTCGAATTTTGGAGGAAAATGTTTTCAATAGAGTGTAAAATAAATTTACATTCCAAATTTTACATCCTACATTTTACTCCAAATCAAACAATGTAAAATGGGAAAATGTTTTACACGCTACTAAATGGAGCCTTAGCAACGCATGACATAGCAGCCAATTATAGACAAAGGATTCACTTCAAAAAAAAAAAAAGTTTCAATCAAATTTCTCAGCTTCTTTATCCATTGGGCTTCGGAAATGCATTGCTTCTCCAAGATAGCACGATGTCAACTGTGAGGTACTATATTTCAGGTATAATTCAGGG
This sequence comes from Dysphania ambrosioides, assembly GCA_026401315.1. Taxonomy (NCBI): domain Eukaryota; kingdom Viridiplantae; phylum Streptophyta; class Magnoliopsida; order Caryophyllales; family Amaranthaceae; genus Dysphania; species Dysphania ambrosioides. The sequence goes on from CM048667.1 coordinate 17,430,837, forward strand.
CATGCGTGTACAGTATGATATTATAAGTAATCTCAAACATTCAAGTTTCATCATTCTATTGTTGTACAACATTCTTTACTCACCTTTACAGTAAGCTCAAATCCAGCCCTCCCATCCACCTACCCAGAAAACAAATTCCCTTATGTTTACAACTATTACAAGCCAATGAAGTTATGAGATCGTCTACTCAAACCAGAACCACAATCCATTTTACTTGGTGCCATAATCAGAGGCAGTCAGTACCTGAAAACTGAATACGAAAAGGCCATCACAAGTCAATCACAAGTCAGAAGAACATACATAATCCAACTTAAGGTCAACCAAGCAATCAAGGCAATTGCATGATGTGGATGGAAACATACGAACCAATCCGAAAGGGGGGAAAAGCAACTATTTAAATTCATTCCATAACAATTAATTTCAACAATCCACTGAACCAAACACACCCTTCATGGCCACAGGTTATTCTCATATGGAAAAAAGAAGGAATATGATACCATAATGAAGGAATTAACCGGTTTCTACTTCCTCCTTGATCTCTTCACCTGTCTTCCAGATAATGTCATTCAGCCCAGTTGAGAGATTCTTGTAAAACTGTCAATTATTATATCAGTGCATACGATAAAGAGGTAAGAGAGCAAACAAAAAAAAAACACATACGCAGCAAAGCTATGCGGTTTCAACACCTACGGAATAGGCTAATAATGCAGAAACTAGGATTAATGTCACTTTACTGTACAACCCAATAAGTTATTGCAGTGTAAACACCTAGCAGTCTAGTACTGTCCTATGGATTCTACCAGTTCAAAAAATTCACAAGAATTTCCATGTGGTAACAGGCGTATAGATGCACAGTTATTCAAGATCCACACAAACATAGACCAATGAACTGCTGCCATTTGTATTGATTTAAGAGAAAGCAGATCCTTGCAATAGTAAAATATTCTTGCAAATACAAAGTTGATTTCAGTAGTTAAAACATAAAAACATACAGACCTTGTGAAACTCCAGGGTATCCCCACGAAACTTACGAAGTTCCACCATGTACAGAGATGGAGCCACTTCCAAAATCTGCTCAAAGGTAATAAAGTGCTAAGATACAGAGAACTAGATATTAATGTTCTATAACCTTTGTAAAATATGGCACTCTGGCCATCTCAACATCAAACTCTGGATAACAGCCCTAGAAGGCATAATGATAATTAAAAGAATTGAGAAAGTATATTCATGGAGAAAAAGAACAAAAATTGTTATTCTAAACAAACTGGCATTTTCTTTTAAGGGATAAAATGTTATTTTTTGCAATGGGACATGGACTGAGTAAAATTGTTATGTTCTTAAATAAAGACAGGTTCAGAATGACACCTCAGTCGCAACAGCTAGTTGGCCCTTGCGTCCACTTTTCTTTCCTTGAAGCTTTAACTGAGAATCACCATAAAGGAGATTTTGTCATAAGTGATTTGGCTCGACATTAAGGAGATAAAGAGTCAAAGCTACAATTCTAACAAATTGTGAAAGATGCATAAGCTGAACATCTGAACTTCTACGGACGTGCACAATAGAACGCAGGAGATAACAAGCGTAGCAATCGTTGGCAGAACATAAACATTCAGGAAATTGCAGACAGTGTTTAATTGAGTAAAAATCAGAAATGAGGCCACTGTACCTTGTAATTATTTTTCTTTACACCAAAACCTAAAGGCACAGCTGTCTCCTCAATCTTTGAAATAATCTCGCTAGCAGACTTTTTAGAAGTAAATCTTGTTTCACGTTTTACAAGTCCCTAGAACAAAAACAAATACTTCAACTTCAGTTACCAGTCAATAACCACTTCACATAGTTACTGCTTGCTACACCATCATTCTGCAAGATAACTGAATGGTGAAAGTCAGAGACATGATTTCAAATGACTAAGAAATGTTACAAGGGGCAATACATGATGAAAGTCAAGGGAACCACCAGCATGTTAATGCAGAATCAACACCCAAATTATGTGAATTACACAATAATTACCAGTAAATGTTCCTTAACTTCTAAGAACCACAACAATAGCTTCATAACATAAACAAACCCACCAACTCTTTTTCAAAGAGAGAGCCCAGATTAAGACCCTGAGATGTTGAGATGAGCTCAAATGCATTCATGGCAGCAGGAGGTTGGGGAGCCACCACAACCTGCTCTTCCCGTCTTTCAACGACAAGGTTTCCAGAGTGCTGAATACAGGACCCATAGAAAGTTGCATATATAAGAAGAGCCATTCAGAAATCAAAAAAGATGAAAGAGCAGCAAAATATAAACAAGAGACTTACCATTGACTGGTCAAAAATAGCATCAATGTCATCAACTGAAATATCAGGCTCCTCAAAAATGGGGGGCTTGTAAGCTTTCTTAAACCAATCATTTTCAATCACTTCGGCAATTGTAATACGCTGATAAACAATATCAATTACCAATGAATCAGAAACACTACAAGTGCAGCGAATAGAAAGAACACCAAAATCATTTTATAAAACTTACCGTTGAAGGATTAGGATCTAGAATCCGTTGGATCAGTTTCTTTGCACTCGAGGAAAACCATGGTGGACAGGCATAATCGGCCTTGTATATCTGCAAACGTGACACATAAACCAGGCATAAGCTGAAAAGAGCAGAAAATAAGTGAAATTGATATAAAATATAACTGTTTCTCCTCTGATTCCTTAAACAAACAAGACATCCTGACATTGTATGAAGAAGAGACAGAGCCACTATAGATGCTGACATTACTGAGGCATTGTATTGCCACTAAATCATCCATATCAACAAAATTATAATTCGTATTTTAAAGAAACAATTGGGAATCTTCAATAATATGTTTAAGAACCAGATACATGATATACAGAAAGATTAACCAAACCTCAACAGAATGTCAAATTCTAAACAAATTTATGTAGGCTAGTTGCAAAACCTGACCAATACTTTGAAAATTAATTTACAAAATATTAGTTTCCACAGTCAAAAATCAAATTGAAACAAATATATACCAATTTATAACCAGTAACATTAATAGGTATAAATCAATTAAAATCCATAAGCTCACTTATTTTGCCATACATTTCCCATTCTTTAGATTGACCATTGAATTTGGAAGTGTTACAGCACAATATTTTTTACACCAGGATTATTCTGCTCTAGGCGCCTAGTTTTCAAATGATTTTACTAGTAATACGAATCATATGAGTTCTTAATATATAACCTTTATACATTATACCAATAATTTTTTTGCACATTCATGAGCATTAATCAGGTCAACAGATTGTAATCTCCAAAGTATTATTCTAGTCATTTTAGGACAACAACATATTATCTGTTCTCAAGTACGATATAATCTTAATTATAATGTATTTCTGAATTGGACAAAAATTCAGTTCAAGAGATCGGCCAATGAATCAGTACCTTTTTGTACAATACCATGAGGTTAGAATCTTCAAAAGGCAAATAGCCTGCCATAAGAACAAAGAGAATGACTCCACAAGACCACAAATCAGCCTTAGCTCCATCATACCCTTTGTTATTGATTACCTAAAAAAATCGAAATTTCAAAATAATAATAAAAAATACCAAATCCGAACTAATAGTCATGTTCATAATAACAAAACAACAAAATCTGGACAGAGGTAGTTGCAGATAGAAAAACAGTGGCAAATATTCGTACTGCAAGAAAGCATCATATACCTCCGGAGCTACATAATTTGGTGTACCACAAGTTGTGTGAAGTAATCCATCTTCCTGAAAGAAATATATTTAAAGAGTTACATAAAGTTCACTGATGATAAATCATCTAGAAGCAACTAAGGGATACTTCTCATAATTCTCAATGGAGCCAGTGATGGGCAACACACTTACACGAACTTGCTGAGCTAAAGCACTCAAGCCAAAATCTGAGACTTTAAGGATGCCCTTTGCATCCAGCAGCAGGTTCTCCGGCTATTAATGATTGCATTTAATGATCGAAAAAAACCTCAAGTCAATACAGGAATAGTTGCAAATGCTATAACAAGATTCCCAACATACAGAGTGATAGCTGCTGACAGCCCTGTCAATTGTTTTTATTATTATATTTTACCAAAAAAAAATTGAAAATAAAAGCCATTTAGTTCTCACCTTCAAATCTCTATGGAAGACACCTCTGCTATGGCAATAATCAACAGCATTGATCAGCTGTTGGAAATACTTTCTTGCTTCATCCTCCTTCAATCTTCCTTTGCTTGCCTATTTCAAAGAATATTGGTCAAACCTAAGAATGGACAGCAACCAATGTGCAGCAGATTCCTTAAAGGTTGATTATTATAACTGAATCAGGAATCAGACAAGCGGCAAAACAAAACAAAGGAACAGAAATCTTACAATTTTATCAAAAAGCTCTCCACCTGTGACAAATTCCAGAACTATATATATCTTTGTCTTGCTAGCCATCACCTACAAGTACCTCTAGAATATAAATTGATCAAGAACAGAATGGAAAACGAAAAATAAAATCATTAGTTTCCACGAATCACAACAAGGATAAGCTATTGACATAAGCCAAGGTTCAATATCAAATGACGGATGTCTGGGCTGGTTCCTCAATCAGCACTTATAAAAATGCGAAAGAAAATCAGACCGAGAATCCATAGAACACATGATACGAGATCACGGAAACAGATCGAAGAAGTCAGTGGAATGTGCATTGGCTTCCAACCTCAAATAAACGCATAACATTTGGGTGACGAATTAGCTTCATGGTTGAGATCTCACGTTTAATCTGCAAGGAAAATCGAATATTGAGTAATCAACACATAAAATTAAGGAAGAGAGTCAAAACATTATAGATCTATTATGTGGCAAAGCAACAAGCACTCATGGCTTTCCATGGAGGGGGAAAAACTGAAGCAATATTATACCAACAAGAATTACAAAATTTATCCAGCAAATTTTGAACAATGTGCTTAGGCCATCCAGATGACCATCATATCTCTTACTTTTACTCTAGCCAGCCTAAACAAAGCAGCAATCTCAGCAGCATCATTGCTCCAACCAGAAACTTATAGCAATCTAGTGCAGACACATTCAATTTAAAACAGAAAGCATTACAGCAGATGTTCTCTTCTTGTCAATACAATCCCAAAAGGTCTCTAAACTTCAAAGCTAGAGGAGTATTAAAAATTAACTGAACTCAATTGAAATAGTCACTCTGAAAACAATTCAATTCCTTAATAACCCCCACACATCCCCCCACCCCCAACCAAAATATAACTCAAGATAAAACTCCTCAAACTATATCCCCAAAATCAAAATAGTCACTTCAAGATCAATACCATTCCTTAAACATCTGCCATTCAATCTCCCTCCTTCCTCTTCCCCACTCCATTAGACAACCTTCAATCGCTATGATGGTTAACCTCAAGATTTCATCAAAGAGAATTGCAGTTGGTAGTCTAGTGCCCAAGTCTTAAGATCTATTCCAGTCCATACAACTACCCTTCACAGCTTACTAAACAGAATTCCATCAAAGAAAATCCCCAAAATCAAAAGTTACTTCGTGAACATTACCATTCCTTCAACCCTCTCTCTCTCTCTCTCTCTCTCTCTCTCTCTCTCTCTCTCTCTCTCTCTCAGTCAACCTTCAATTGCTAAAATGGTTATCCACATGATTCCAACAAAGATGACAGTCAAACGAAATGGCACCGAAACCCTAAACTTACAATTGAATCCCTTCTTCAACACTACCCTTCACACTTCTTTCATTCACAACAACAAAATAAACAAAATCCCATCTCACAAATCATACTTTCAACATATTATATATTAAACACCCAAATCAAACAACAAAGTCAAAAAACAAAATCAACCCCAAACAAATCAAATTCATCAAACAAATATAAATCAAAGTATACAAAAGATACAATAAAAATTACCTGACCGATCATTTTATGCTCTAAAACCTTCTGCTTGTCAAGAATCTTAATAGCAACATTCTCATTAGTCTCAATATTCCTCGCAAACTTCACTTTAGCAAAAGTCCCTTCTCCTAATGTCCGCCCTAGCTCATACTTCCCCACTCTTGTCCTCCCACCACGGCTCCCTCCACATCTACTGCCACCTCCTGATCCTTTCGCCGCCATGTCCACCACCACCCCACCTCCTCCCTCTCCCTCCCCTACAAATTTATTATTATTAATTCAAAAAATATCAAAATAATAACCTCTTCTTTTTACATGGCTGCCAAATCTGACTCTTTGCCACCCTCATCTTCCCCAACAAAAACTAAAAAGTGGATCAAATTATTTAAGAGCAGATGAAAATTTCAAAGAAATAATAATTTCATGAAATCGTAACCCAAGATACTACTTTAAGAAAAATATAGGCATAATAATCAATACCCATGTGACGATTTAAGTACTTTGATGAGACCAAAATTAATAAAAATACTCTGTTCACCCTAAGAAGAACAAAATCAATAAATTCAGTAACTTTTATGGGGTTGGATTGAATTGAATAAAATTTTATGGAAACAAATGTGTGGGATTTTGGAAATTATGAGTGAATGAATAAAAAGCATAGGTTATTATTTACACCAATAAACTTCGTATATGCTATTATATAGTATTTATTTAACATTAATATATTTGATTGATTTGATAATTTGTTTAGCTAAAATTTGGTAGTGATGACAGAGATTCCGTTGGTCCGGTGGTGTCCGAGGAAGGTAGTTTGAAGTTGACTTTTTTCTTTTTTTCTTTTACATTTCATAAATGACTCTAAAACACTAAAATATTAAACTAAGCTAACACGACTAACCTTGTGAATAAAACAATAATCAAAAGAAAGTCATAATCTTTCCGGAGAGACACTACTAGAATAGCTGAGTCAAATAGGAGACTAACTAAGGACCAACTTTTTTCTTTGCACCAATTAAGGGCTTTAAGACAGTCAATTACTTCAGAAATAGATGCTGAAGAGGCTAATTCCGGTTCTGCACTTCCATTACCAATTTCATTATTATTTACAACCGATTCAACTTCCCACCCCAATCCTGTCTAACCCGATCTTTTATTCATTATTGCTCTGTGCCACTTGGATGGTACCAAGGACTTCTCCAAATGATACCATTTCAAAACCAGGGGAAGGGGATAAGTTCCTCAGGGATAAAGGAAACAGAGAGTCTTTGAACGTTCTTATAAAAAGGAATTATATTTTTCTTTGTATTCAAAAATTCCTTTTTTGCAATTAGCTACATTCCTGTTCTGAGAGTTAAAGATTTTGTCATTCTTAGAGGTCCATAAAGCCCATAGAGTCAAGATGAAGACCACTAACCTTTCATACTCGATACCATCCATGCTATAAAAGAGCTAGATATTGGATGAGAGCCAGTCCCTAAAGGTCCGGTTCTCATTGAAGTTTGAGTAGATTCCTAAAGAGCTACTTCTCCAAACTTGAACTGTAAAAGGACATAAGCAAAAAGGTGGTTTACATCCTCTTCCTCTGATTTTCATTCTCGACATTGGATTTGAATATTAGATAGGCCTCTACGTAGTAGCTGCTTCATTACCAGAATCCCATCATATGAATCTTTCTATTTAAAACATAGCCAGCTTGGTTTCATAGGAATGTGCCATAAAATTTTATACAGGTTATTGCTTCCTTGATCTAGAGAGATTGGATTATTTAAGTCTTCCTTAGAACAGAGGAAAGCATAGCAAGATTTCATTGTTAGCTTTCCAGATCTATGATTTAACTAGTAAAGGGAATCCTTAGTTTGGTTCAAAGGGGGTTTTATTCTAAGAATTCTTTGGGTTGTTTCTTCTTCAAAGATTCTGAGGAGGTTCAATGTCTTCCAGTTACCAAATATTGAGTCCAAACAATTGCTAACTCTAAGATTGGAGACCTCTTATAAAGGAACTTCGGAGTGGTATGTTAAGGTTTCTCCATTAACCCACTTGTCTAGACATGCACGAACTTTTCTTCCATTTAAAACTTTACAAGCGCTTCCTTCGATTAAAAGATTTGTCATCCTTTGTAAGCTTGAGAAAACACAAGCACTAGTAGAAATTAATAAATATGCAACGGATTTTTTAGTACTATATATTGTGTCAAAAGACTAGCAGCAAATAAGATGGCAGCTAATTAATCTATTTAATTTGCGGCATAAAAAATACGCCGTAAAAAATTAATCAATATGCGGCAGTTCCGCCTAATTACACCGAAAATTAATGAATTAATAAGCGGCGGTGGTTATCTATATACGCTGTATTTTAGTAGTTAAGATTAATTTAAAAAGTCTAAATTAAAACTCTTAAGCGACAGTATAAGAATTATACGCCGCATTTTAGTATTTAGATTAATTAAAAAAGCCTAAATTACAACTAATAAGCGGCGGTTTATATTAGACCCACCGCATATAGGTAAGGGTTTTTTTCATCCTATAATTTGTTCCCTTCTACGCCACATCTAGTATATATTTCAAAACCTACTAGTCCATCTCAAAACCTACTACATTACATTTCAATATTACCAAAATCTGCTTTACATTTCTAATGTTACCAAAACCTGATTTTACATTGCAATTACCAATAATTGACACATATTACAATCAAAAAGTATACATATGATAATCTAGTTAGAATTCATTTATACACTATTAGGGTCATAAATCACCCATTAAAGGACATCAAAACTATGACCCAATAAATAAATAAAATGTACAAAAACCTACAATATTGTCATCATGAAAATACACAAAAGGTAAGGTAATCAAAAATAAATTATATGTCCAATACTTGACCAATTTGTTACGAACCACATCAATTTCTTTGGTGGAGTTTGGTGGAGTAGGGCTCCTCGTTGAATTCTTTGCATACCTAAGAATGATTAACATATTATTAAAGTATATATATAAAGCAATGTATTTCAAAAGAAAATTTCAAACACGCCATTTTCTACCCAAAGTTGTATAATTAACTTATGACACTAATTTGACTCAAAGCCATTGAACATGAGAATCTAACAACCTCACGCCATTTAACATGCTCTCGCCATTTGACCTATTTTGACTCAAATCAATGTATTTTAAGTGTTAAGGGCACTTTCTACCAAAAAAACTGCTCCTATTTGACCTATTTTGACTCAAACCGCCCTATTCGAAGTGTTTGGGCCATGTTTTAGGGGAAATACGCCATTATTAACCCAAAACCACTCTATTTTACCTATATTGACTCATATCGATGTATTTCAAGTGTTAAGGGAATTTTCTACCCCCAAAACCGCTCCCATACGACCTATATTGACTTAAATCGGTGTATTTCAAGTGTTAAGGGCATTTTCTACCCAAAATCGCTCTTATTTGACCTATTTTTGACTCAAACCCGTCCTATTCAAAGTGTTTAGGGGCATGTTTTAGGGGAAATACACCATTATTGACAAAAAAATCGATCTTATTTGACCTATATTGACTCATATCAATGTATTTCAAGTGCTAAGGGAATTTTCTACCCAAAACTGCTCCCATTTGATCTATATTGACTCAAATCAATGTATTTCAAGTGTTGAGGGTATTTTCTACCCAAAACCGCTCCCAATTGACGTATTTTGACACAAATTGCCTATTGGAAGTGTTTAGGGCATGTTATAGGGGAAATACGTCATTACCGACCAAAAACCGCTCCTATTTGACCTATGTTGACTAATATCGATGTATTTCAACTGTTAAGAACATTTTCTACCCAAAATCACACATTTGACCTATATTGACTCAAATCGATGTATTTCAAGGTTTAAGTGCATTTTATACCCAAAATCGCTCCCATTTGACCTATTTTGACTCTAACCGTCTTGTTCGAAGTGTTTGGGGCATATTCTAGGGGAAATACGCCATTATCGACCAAAAATAACTCTTATTTGACCTATATATTGAATCAAATCGATGTATTTGCAGTGTTAAGACTATTTTGTACCCAAAATCGCTGTTATTTGACCCATATTGACTCAAATCGATGTATTTCAAGTGTTCATGGCATGTTCTAGGGGAAATATGTTATTCTCTATCCATAATCACTCATATTTGACCTATATATTGACTCAAATCAAAGTATTTCATATGTTTGGGGCATGTTCAAAAGTAAATATGCCATTTTCTACCCAATATTATCCCATTTAACGTATATTAACTTATATCGATGTATTTCAAATGTTTGATGCGTGTTTTAGGGGAAATATGTCATTTTCTACCTAAAACCGCTCCTATTCGACCTATATAGACTCAAATCGATGTATTTCATGTGTTAAGGGCATTTTGTATGCAAAACCACTCCTATTTAACCTATTCTGACTTAAACCATCCTATACAAAGTGTTTGGGGCATGTTATAGGGGTAATACGCCATTATTGACTTAAAACCACTCCTATTTGACCTATTTTGACTCAAACCATTCTATTCAGAGTGCTAGGGGTATATTTTAGGGAAATATGCCATTATTGACCCAAAACTGCTCCTATTTGACTTATTTTTACTCAAAATATCCTATTCAAAGTGTTTGGGGGCATGTTCTAGAGGAAGTACACTATTATCGACCCAAAACTACTCCTATTTGACCAATAATGACTCATATCGATGTTTTCAAGTGTTAAGAGCATTTTCTACCCAAAATCGCTCCCATTTGACCTATTTTGACTCAAATCAATGCATTTCAAATATTAAAGAATATATGGGTTTTATAGTTTTCCCAAACACATTATCTATTCCTTTTACAAGGTCATAAACCTCACTGCTAGTCAACAATATAGAGGCTTTACATTGCTCAACTTTACCATCAAATGAGGTCTTTCTCTTATGATGAGGATGAAATATATTCAAGAATCTTCAATGCATGAGATACACATGTTTTTCACAATGTGGCAAGTATGTTGAGTCCATATCATCCACACAGAACAACATGGCACAGAGTGTAAAAGTCTCTTTAGCGTATACATCGTACACATGTATATCTTTATCCCATAACAACTGCAAATTTTCAATGAGAGGAGCAAGATAAACATCAATGTCATTCCCCTTGATATTAGAAGCGATAGCATAACATACTTATGCTTCATACATAACTAAGGAGGTAAATAATATATCACTAACAAAGCTTGCCATGTGATACTCAAGGTACCAAAAAGATTCCTTCCATCCGTGTAGAGACCAAGCCTTAAGTTCCTATCTTCCATGCCAAAAGACTTGAAAGATTCATCAATTGTTTTCCACTGGGGGGAATCAGCAGGATGTTGAATCATCCTATCTTTCTTCCTCTTCTTTACATGCCATCTCAAATTCTTTGCATCGCTCTTAATAAAAAACAAACGCTTAAACCTCGGTATTATGGTAATGTACCATAACACCTTTGCCGAAGGACCTTTAATCCCCACTTTAGGCTCTAGTTTGTAGCGTGACTGCCTACATCTAGGACATATAATGAACTCTGCATGCTCATTTTGATACAATATAAAATCATTTGGACGGGCATCAATCTTCTTATACTCTAAACCCAAGGGACACATTAGCTTCTTTGCATAGTACATGGATATAGGCAAATCATTTTCCTCTAGAAACATGTCCCCTAATACTTTCAACAAGCTAGGCTATGAAACTTGTATCAGTCCAACCATATTTGGCTTTCAAGTTAAACAACATTGATATGACGGACAACTTAGTGTATTTGGTACATCCAGGATATAACGATTTCTTAGCAGCCTCCCACAAACACTCAAAAGTACGAGATTGACTACCAAATTGATCCCCCAACCCCTTCAAGCATTTCATCTATTCGATCTTCATCATTGTAGTCATTATCCTCCAATTCATCATCCCCATCATCTTCCTTTTTGGCATCAACATCTTCACCATCATCATATTCTATTTGTCCAGGATGCTCTAAGTCAACATGATGAACGAACATTTCGTTAGAACACGACCCAATGTCATTAGAAGCAGGAACCTCACCATACCATACCCATACGTGGTATTGTTACCTAAACCCACCTCGGATCACATGGTCCTTCAACTCTCTTATACTACTAACTGTGTTCACCTTATCACAATAAACACAAGGGCAACACACCTCATCATCTCTAATGTTATTTTGGTGTTGCAACGCTTATCTACAAAAATCCTTTACTTCATTAATGAACTCCAAAGAAGCACGATTACCATACATCCAATTTTGATCCATAATTTGTGTCATGCCCTATTTGACATGTAATAGAAATAATAATCTAATCTACACTTAGTTTATTACATAGTTATATACACCTAAAGGGTCCTCAAGTAGCTTGTCAAAAATAAGATTAAGCATGCTAACTTCACAATGAACCACGAATACTCTATGGTTTAAGTTACTAAATTTTTTTAGCTGGTTCTATGCTTTCTAAATTATTACAAATTCTATAGAAAATTTGGCAAAATTTCCTTTGTAAACCCAGCATTTCCCATTTTCGAAAATCGATTTTCAAACCTATTTATATGGATTTAAATACAACCACAATCAACACACAATGCCATTTTACATCTAGCTAAGTAACCTAAGGAATTTCTAATAATAAATATAGTAATTTTACATCAAAGGAAGTAGACAATGCCATACCAAGATACAGGTTGCGGCTTTGGCTACTCCTATGACCGAGGCTTAAGAAAACGAGAATATCACCAAAGAGAGCTGCCATGAAAGGTATACAAGTAAGAAAGAGCAAATTTCAGTTTATTCGAACTACGTTTATAGAATAAAAAAGCAAAATAAGCACAATATAATATAGATTGACTAACTACTATAATTGACCTAATTTAGTGGTATATTCCTAATTCCTAAACTTTTGCCATTAAAATATAACATTACTTTGTAAAATACCTTTTTTCTCACTTTATCTTCCTTTCTTACTAATTACTTCATAAAAGTTGAAGTATCTTAGGAATGTAATCAAACTACACAAATTTAGCAGTATTTATGTTTAATCTCCACTAATATAGTTCCTTAAAAACGCGACCTATATAAGGGGTTCCCCAGAAATGGAACTAATGTTTATATTCTATTCCCTTTACTATATGTAAAAATGAATAAATACTTTTGTCAAGTTTGTTTCCAATGTGCCAAAAAAAAATGAATAAATATAATAAAATGAAAGAGCAAACTACATATGTCATTGACTATCTTACTATTTAAAGCACTAGAATCCTAAAATTAGTTTTAATTTTTATGCCTTAACTTCCAACAAAGTGGCATGAATGATGTTCTTTAAAATGATGCATGATGTAATTTAATATTCCAACAACTTACATCTATTCATTTATTTTAAGCGATTGATATATGCTATGTACGTCTTATTTTCCTCGAGTGTCATTATGAAAATACCTTGCAGATACTAAGATACTGTAATATTTTTGTCTAATTGAGGGGTTAAGCCTTAATGAACTTCAAATCCTAATTTACAACAAGGATCTCTTTTTAAATATACAATCAGGATCAATCATGTTAAAACAAATGAGATATCCAAAGCTACCTATCCGATCACTTTCATTCTCCTTAATTAGTTCTTACCATCAAGTTGTATCTAATTATGTGAAGCAATCAAAGTTTTGCTACTTGTTGATATTGGCTAGACTGCCACAGAAGAGATGAGCACCAAGAACCAAAAGAAGGTTAGAGAGAGTAGAACCAAGAAGTGAGTACTTCATAACATTTTCCAACACAACTATGCAGATAAAACATTTATTGGTAAAAGTTTTGTCATGCTTTTCATGATCCAGGAAGTAATAAGTAAAGTTATTTAAACTACATAGCATGCCAAATGCAAATGCTCATGTTACCAACTATTAGTTGAATCTTGGATAGAATCTTACAATCCAAGTACTAAAAATGATCTCTTTTCCGACTAGTTATCTATTGGGACTCGCAAATGATGTTTGAAAATATCTACTTGTTGTATTTGAAGAAGATATATAACGTTGTTTTGATCCTCATAAGAACTATTTGGGATGCTTTAAGAATGACTTTCTTAGGTTAAGTTGTTGCCTCGAAATAAAGGAGAATATCATGAGGATAGAAGAGATGGCTTGACATGCCTATCTAGAAGACTTGAAGAATAGTAATGTGTCATCTGCATAGAAGATATGATTAATATTTGGGGTTCTTCAGTAAATTTTGATGCCTTGAAAGGAATTCAAATCCTCAACAATTTGTATCATCCTACCTATAATATACATGCTAAAAAGAAAAAGAAAAGGAGTTAAAGGATCCCCTTGTTGCAAACCCTCATTTTGGGTAGAAAGTATTTGAAACTCTCCCATTCACAAAGATTTTAAAAGAAACCGAAAAAATGCATTACTTTACCAAAAGTATTAAGTAAGGTATGAGGTAAGGATCTTCAATAAGAAATTCCAGTTGACTCTGTCATAAGCTTTACTCATGTCCGTTTTCAAATTATTAAATAGGAATTTTCTCTCTTCTTATTTATCGTATTTAACAGTTCATAACTTATCATAACATTGTCGCTCATTCTATTAGCTAGGCATTTAGAGGCACATTAATTTATTATGTTGTACAGACTAATATGTCGAAAATGGTTGGGTTCTTCATGACCTTCCACCTTGGTGATCATTACCAGAATTGATTGATTACCTTCCCAAAGAATATAGCCCGTTGAGAAGAAATAAAAGAGCGCATTGAACACAGATTTTCCAATAAGGGGCCATAATTTATGAAAGAAGGAATACCATCAAGGCATGGAGTATAATTTCCCTTGACAATGAACATACCTAATTGCACTTCTTTCCATTGTAGAGGATGTAATAGACCCTGAATTTGTGAAGGAGATAGGCTTGAAATTTCCATTTCTTATAAGACTACATTTAAAGCCTCATCTCTATCTGTGGTTTCAGGGAGAGAATTCACCTTGTATCTTTCATGGAGAGAATTTAACATTACAGGTTGGATACAATCAGTTCCTAATTTTCATTCTCCTTAATTGTCCTTCAGCGCCAGAACCATCTTCCTCTTCAAGCGTTGTTTTACCTATGATTACATCAATTTGGAGGGGTAATATCCTTGGTCATTCTAAGAATTTTTCGTTTGTTGCTCCTAGTACATGTATTAGATAGATATGTAATCCTTAGAAGACAAGATTTTATCTATGTTAAGGTTTCCTCTAAGCAATGAATTAACCCCTGAATCCAAAGTCTCCAATGGGTTTGAGAAACTCTTCCAGTTCATTAACTAGGTCTCCAATGAGTCTCCAATGTCCCAAGATTTTCTATTTTCTAAACACCAAGAACAAAGTTTTTGCAAATGAAGTCCAATCTTAGGGAAATAGTGAAGGTTGGGGATCTAATAAGAAAAAGTGTCCAGGTAGATTAAACTAGGTCAAGGAGTTAAGGAATGAGGAAGCACCATGATTCTAATTGATAGGGTCAAAAGTGATAAAATTGGGTGTCATCTATTTCTAAAATAATTGATGCATGGTTAGACAATAAGATACTATGAGTGAATTTTATCTAAGATTTGACCAAGTGAATTTTGGTCCTGAGAAGGGAACATCCATTATACATAATCAAAATAGGACCAAGTGAACAATAATTCACATCACCAAACAGAAAAACTTGCCATTTGCCACTCTCCAAATTTTGTTTCCTTCTGGGCCAGTTCGGAATTTGGGGAGGTTTCACCTACTTGTTCTAGTCTACTAGACTACTTCTATGTTTTATCTCACTGTTTTATATCATAAATATCTCCTGAAAATAAAACAAAGGTTTTTTTATTTTATTTTTTTAATGAGAACATTAACCAAATACATAGTGACTACACATTATTATAAAGCTGATTTTGTGTTTGAGTTTGAATTGTAGACTACCACCAGAAAGTAAGCAGCTAGCCAGTGCATATCTGAATAAGTTGGAGTAAGTATAACCGAAATGGGATGGGGATGCATTTGATGGTAGTGGCAGCATTCCATCTGTCAAGGGTGACGGGTGCGGGTGAATTAAACTTGAATCTTATCTAGTATTTGACCAAGTGAATTTTGGTCCTGAGAAGGGAACATCCATTATAGCAGAGTTAATTTTCTAGCTGACAAAGCTTGACCATCCTAAAATGGGAGTGATTCCTTCTAGTTTGTCAGAGTGATATTCTATTCGATTGAAATCTCTAATTAAAAGATAATCAGGGTACAAAACTACTAATTCCAGGAGTTTATTCCAAACTAAGCTCCCATCTTCCAAAAGAAGAGCTCCATGTACAAACATTATATATATAATTAGAGTTCCCAAAAAGTTCCTCAACCTTTCATACTACAATATTAGAAGACCTAAACACACATACTTTCACAAGGGAAGACCAACATAGGCTATTCACTCCTCCCTTTGAACCTGAAGCATCCATTCCATAAGAAAAAGCCGGGTTTCAGTTACTAAGTTTATGTACAACATAAAAAAAAAAAAAACGTCCTTTGTTATTCGATGCTTCTAAGCCAAAACTACAACCTCTTTTGCGATGTTTTTTTTTTATTAATTCTTGCATCCATTCATCAACCAATACTGTAGAACATAACCATGATCGTGCAAAAGAGAGATCAATAACACATTTTGACTATTCCCTAAGATAGGATCTCCAATTACTTCTTCCTAAGCATGCGCCTCTTATCAAACCATTTGACTTACTTATATATAATCCCCTTGCTTGAGATCCCATAATCTTGAGAATGTGGGCGATATGGAAGGGCACCTTTCTTTCTTTTCTTTAGGGAGGGAGCCCCATCCTTGGGAAGAACCTCAAACTGTTCACTTCAGAACCTTGTGAACTCTACTGGTTGTTAAGGACCCTTACCATTTCTTCAGCTTGTGATATAGGGATATTTCTATCAATTACCAACTCAAATTGGAATTTATCCTCATTTGCAATCTCAAGTGCTAAATCCATGAAACTGTCGCAGTTCAAAGGCTGTGTAGGGAGGGTCTTGTTTCCTTAGACTTCTGGTGGGTTGGGGTGTTCATCAGCGGAAACCCGATTTTCGTTCAGTATTTTATGATTTTTGAAAGTTTCCCACCTGCTTTACTATTCTATAATGGTACTCAACTGAAAATTTACACCTTTTCGTGTACTATCTACAACCAAAATATGGTGATTTTAAGTCTCGCATTTAAACTACTGTGATCCACTGTCCAGTTTTTATTTTTTTTAAATTCGGATACCCGTGACCCGACCCAGAAAATTTGGGCACCTGAATCTCTGGGTACTTGATTTTTCCGGGTCGGGTCACAAAATAATATCTTTCCCTCAGTGGCAAAGAGGATTTATGTTAACTAGGGAGTTCAAATTTTAATCAATCTTGACATTGTTCTAACTAATCCTTGTTTCAGTCTGTCATTTTCTTTGCATTGCCTCTACTGCAAAACGACTTATTGAGCATTGCAACTCCGGCTACTGAGCTTTCAACCTTCAATGTTGCTCAGTTTCTCTTACTTTCTAGTATTTGAGCTGCTATATCCGGAGAAATTGATAGTAAGACAAAAAAAAAATATATAACCGGGTTTGGTTTACACTATTTTTTCAGTGTTAGGGTACCCGACCCAAAAAATATAAAATTTTATAAATTTACCTTCTAATTACCCATCGGGTATTCGGGTCGGGTTTTCCTAAACACCCCTAGGTGGCGTCTTGTAGAGGCAATACTTAACTCCATAATGCATGCAGAATTAAAATCCCTTTAAGGTTCACTTATGACTTCCCTTAAAGTACCCACAATATCTTCGTCCACGGGGGGCTTTGCCATCATCTCTATTGAGAATCTCAACATTATTAACATAGAATTCCGCATATGGGTCATTCCCCACCTAGTATCGTGCCACTCTGTTGATGAACAAAGCTTCGATTTCTTTCTCCTTCAATTCCACCCTCTTTGGTTGGATTATGCGGGTTATGGTCTAAGTTTTCCACTTCAAATATATCATTGGCTGGGTGGAAAACTACGGAAGATTCATTCTCATTTGAGCTACCATCATCCATCTCATAATCATGGAGAGCAAATCTTTTGAATTCATGGTGAAACCCTAACTGGACCAAATTAACTCTAGGGTTTTGGTTTCTAAAAGTTTCCACTAGGCCCTTGATCATATTAGAGTAGCAGCAGAAAGATGAAGGACCAAAACCACCGAGAGAGCCCCCCTCTCTAGACCTTCAAGTCTACCTCTTAGCCATCTAGTCCGAAACACAACAATCCGAAGTATTATGCACAACTAAACAACACTTTTTACAAAACTTAAACACACCTTCATACCCGCAATGAATCCACACAACTCTATCATCCTCAGCAGGGAGAAAGCATCATGCAATTAACGGTTTTTGAAAGATCAACATGGACTAAGGCTTTGTATTCTGGTACACCAGGAGGATGGAATTCAAAATCCATGGATTCTATAAATCTAACATGATGAAGAGAGTTGAGTGCCCAATTTCTATCCAACTTATCTAGAGGTAATTCCACCACTCATATCCAAAGGTGTGCCATATCAAAGCTTAGGTTTCCCAAATAACAGATCTCCCTCCTTTACGAAAGGATATAATTTGGCCATCAATTAATGTTGTTTGTAGGTCAAGTAAAGCTTTAACATCTCTTAAATGGGAGCATACAAAGGAAAAATACCTTTCTAACCTTTGCAACCTTATACCTCTAGTTTGCCAGTCCCCGTTTACCACCATTTGAACCCCATCTTCTTAGGGTGGATTCGGGCCATAGAGCACTCCAATTACTAAGGAGCTCCAATTCGGTTGTGCTTGAAGACAACGAGGATCTGGAGGGTCAATTAAAACCCCCATACGAGAGTGACGACAGGGTTGAGAGGAAGACATTAGGGCAAAGGAAGGAGAGAAGAAGTTAGAAAGGATTTTGAGAGGAGTGTGAAGAGAGAGGAAACTAGAAAATTTAAGAGAAAACTGAGCAAAAAGCTGGAAGTGAGAGGAGGAGAAGATGAATAGGTGGGAGGTTTTCTAAATCAGCAGAGATCAAAGAAAAAAATTTAGGTAAAGAGAAAACAAAGCAGCGCAAGAAAGCTGAAGCATTTTGCATGGGGAACATCTGGCATAGTAATGATGACTGGAAGAAATAAGAGCAGAGAATTTCGGAAGTTGTGTAGAAGCTAAGGGAATTAGAATCAGGAGAGGAAGAGGCAAGGCACAGAACCGTAATGATTTAGATTCTTTTAGTAGAATCAAGGCAAACATGCAAGAGAAGAATAACGAGGAACCCTAGCTGTAAACCTAGGAACCCTTGCCACCTAAAATGTTAACAAACCCTTGAAAGAAGGAATTCTCAATTTTTGAGAGAAAAACTACACCTGCTTGCTTGTAATAAATCGTATAATTTCTTTAAGTTGACTATTTTAAACGTGGAAAATATTCTATGGTTCAGTTTATGATCGGGGCCTTTAGCTTCCTCTAAGGCCCACCATATTTAGTTCTTAAAGCATTAATATTCGTAATCCATCATTTTTTTTTCTTTACATCATTTTTTTTTTATTATCTCCTTTCTCATCTTTTTCTTCTTCTTGTTATACTACTTTATATACCTCCCATGACAAAATCTATTTCTATTTACATAGTATGTTATTTATTTTCTTAATCACCACTTAATTATAATTATAAAAATATTAAATTAGAGTTTGTGAAATAAAGAAAAGTACATTTAATTAACATAAATATGCATAAAAATAAATCAAATTAAACTTCAAAAGTACATAAAAGTATATTAAATTAAACTTTAAAAATACAAATAATTATATTAAATTAAACTTCAAAATACATAAAAATAAAATACTTATGGAAATATAATAGCGACTATTCCATATTCGATCCCCCAAATTTTCCAATAATGTGATCAATAAGATTGTTCTTTAGAGTCAGATCCATTTGTCTGTCATGCACACTGTAGGGGAGATTTAACTGCTAAGGGTCGATGAACAAACCCAATTATATTTTAGATAGGTGATTTGGTGAGTGAATTACCACTACATATAGCCCGGTTTTTTTACAACCCAACCTTCCTTTTTCGGTGAAGAGAAAGAAAGGGGCTCTCTCCCACTAGTTCTCTACTTAATTTACGCGTCGTTAAGGATCAGCTACGCGGCTTTACCAAGTTGTATGGGTCAAGGAGTCAGCACCAAACATTTATTAGCTGTTCAGACACCCATTGGGTTTGAATCTCAAAATGACTCACATTAGTGGTCTTCAAACCATGAGAAGTTTTGAGAATGAAAAACTTATTTCAACCCAAGAATTAAGTGCTACCAACTGGTTTAAGATAAAGAACAAATTAGGTTTAGTTCCTAGGAAAACATGCAAATTCAAGATAAATCATACTCTAAATTTAATTAGTTGCAAGTTAAGAATTATGTACACAAGTCTTAATTACGTGACCCCTTTATTAAGAGTCCACAAGATTAAGGGTTCCTATGGCCTTTTTTTCCAAATTTATCTTATTAGGCGTAAATGTGTTCAATAGGTCTTGATTAATGCATAAGATAAAGGCGACTATATGCATTCATCACATAGTAAGGATCATGAAATAAAAGTACATAATGAAAAGTGTAAAATTGAAATAAAGCCATAAGAGTCAATGTTACTAAGATGCAAGGTATGATTTATGCATGATGATGAGTTGAAGATTTGTTGATCAAATGATGATTAGATTCTAAAGAGACTCTTCCTCATGATGAAATTTAACTTAGAATAGAGTCTAGTTCATGAAGACTTATGTGTTTTAGTCTTGGAACATCATTGACTTAAAGATGCAAAAACAAGATCAAAAGATGTTGTGTGATACTTGAATAAGAAATGAGACTTTAGGATAACTCCTAAATGTACATTCAAATATGACATACACCTAAGTTTTGCTCATAAAAAGTGTCAAAGATTGATTCAGTGTAGAGGGAATGGAGATGTCCAAATCCCTTCATCATAAACTAAAGAAAAAAAATTGTATAATGTAAATAGATTACAATAAATAAAATACAAGGGGAAGGGGTCATTTAAGACATTAAGTGGAGAATAATCTGCGTGTATGGTTCCTTGAATGAGGTGCTCAAAGTTAGGGTTTAGAGAATTGACCCAGTGAAGTACAAGTTGCTCCTAGATCTTTACATCATAGGTTAAAGAGACATAGAAATAAGAGTGTTGGAGTTGGCCATAAGAGAAAATCAAGGGCGATGGCTCTTTGGTTGATAAAGGCTCACCAAAGTTGCTTAGAAATTATAATAAGTGTTCATCTAGAAGAGGTTTTCATCTATCACAATCATTACAAAAAATAATCCAATCTAAGACTCTTGAGTGGATAGAAACCACTATAACCAAAGAATGGAAGGTGAATGGAGTAAAATTACACAAAAAATAAAAGAAAAATGGTAGATTTAAGAAGGGTCCTTGACGTTTACCATTGAGAAAAGTCTTCCTGCTTGAGTCTTGCTTGACTATGTGTTGAAGGGGTAAGATTTCCTTATTTGATTGAGGCAAAATGTGCTTTGGATGATCCTTGGTAAGTAAGAAGGATGTTTAAAAGCCTTTGAGAATGTTTGGGAGTGCTTAGGAGAGTATTTTACAATGCCTTCAAAATATGTGAAATGTTAACCCTTTGCTCATAAAATTTTGGGGTATCTCTAGGCAAAAAGATTTGGTTTTCCTGAGCATTAGATGCCAAATTTGGGCATTGGATGCCAACTTAGAGCATCATATGCTCGAAAAGGAAATTTATTTCTTGGTTCAAAAAAGAGGCTTGAAAGGAGACAAGACTGATTTTGGCAGACGCTCAGGGCTTAGGCGTAAAATGCACAAAGTAGGCCTCAAATGCTTACAGGTTGATGAGGTGGAAAGAGAAGACACTTGGGTATTGGAGGCTAGACACACAAAGGATGGGTGATGGACGCCCTTAGGTTGAGCGTTGGATGCCCTCGGATGGGCGTCAGATGCCTAGGATGCCTTGAGGCATTTGATTCTTAATGTTGGCTTTTGAAGCCTAGTGCTCTACTTTGATTCACTTCTAGCGTTAAACACTAAATTTGAGCGTCAAGCATAAAGGCTCCAAGAAACTTGGTTTTGTAAGGTTTAGGAGGGTTTGATTAGTGTTTAAGTTTTTGATTTTTGTGACTTGGGTTGTGTGTTTGGGTCAAGGTAAGTGTCTTTGGCTTGGGTTGGTGTTTACGGCCTTTTGGAGTTTCAATTTTGAGGTGATTTTGGATTTTCACATACTCAATCTCAACCGAAACTAAGTCCACTCACAAGGGTTGGTTTGTCATTTGAACATTAGGCGAGGAGACATAATTTTGTGTCTACAGAAGCCCCCACTTTGACCGAGTCTTGGATAAGACAAAGAATAAAGTACGACTCAAAATGGAGAAAGATCTAAGAAGCTCTGCAATCCCAAATACTTCTTCTAACACCAGTACGTGCAAAATAAATAAGGGTTAGTTCGCGAGAAATATATTCTTCAGGTGTTGTTAAGTTAGTTCCACTTGGAATGAGAACTTGTAGAGGTCAACCCAAATTCCTGAGGGTAACGACTCAAGATAATTCACTAGGGAAGAATAGTTTTGACGAAGAGCCGCTACTAGGATGGCACGACTTATAGGTTAGCCTAATGCGCCAATGGGGAGCCACTACCAAGGTGGCAGGACTAAGAGCATGGCCTAGTGAGCTATTCTAGAGCCTCTATCAAGGTGTCACGGCTTATAGATGGCCTGTTTTGCTAATGGGGAGCCCCTTTCAAGGTGGTGGGCTTATGGTCATGGTCTGCTTTGCCAAAGAGGAGCCAATATTAGGGTGTCGTGACTCATAATTAAGGAGGGACTAAGACTATCATTCCTTACGCCCATGTGATTTACTAAGGAAGCTTTAGCACTATAGGAGGGTGCTTTGAACGGTATTTAAGGACTCCTCTTGTTTTATTCCTTGGAGATTTTATTCACTAGGAATTTTACTCGCTTGGGAGTTCAGAGGGGGAGAAAGATTTTAAGTAGCTCATTTGTTAATTAATGAGAATTTCTACCCATTTGGCATGATAGGGAATGTATTATATTTAGGATTGCCTTAACCAACTTAGCATATTGTAGGGATACCTCCTAAGTCAGGGTGTCAAGTGTATTGAGGTGTTGAGATATTTCAGAGTCATTTGAGTTGCTTAGGAGTCATGCAAGGTCAACCCAACTTTTCAAATTTTGAGAAATCAACATCTAGAATGCCATTTTGTAATATAGAGGCAATATGGTCTTTTTCCTTTGGTTGAAGAGGATGGGTATGAGTTATGAGCCCCTGATTAGAATTATTTATAGTATGGGTTTGAATAGTGAGCCCTCGGGTTTGATCATGTTAAGGGTGTCAAAGTCTATGAACTTTTTGTTTTTTGGATAGGTCATGAGGATTTCCATTTTGGTAATTTTGGAGGTACCACCTTGCTTATGTTTTTCTATTAATCAGAATTAAACCAAGTCCAAACAACTAGAATTTAGGAGGTGTAGGTTGTACCATCAATGGAGAGGTTTGGGAAGACAGTAAAGCAGGTCAAAAAAAGGCTCATAAAAGGCAAGATAAGTGGCTTACCGATTTGAGTTTAATTTAGGAGTTAAAATTGTAAAAGGTAAAAAAGGGTTTTATTTGGGTTTAAAACCACTTGCTTTGTCTCCTTTGATTTAGACTTTTCTTTCTTAAAGCTTTAAAATTAAGTTGTTTTGAGAATTAAATGTTTTGAGGATTGTATTTATAACTTAAAATTGATTACTAAGGCCAAATGAGCCAAATCATGAAAAAATAAGCCTAAACTTAGCATAAATTTAGGTATAACTTTTGAATCAAAGAAACCAAAGAAATGATCCTAATAACAAGAGTTCTTTTGCTATACTTTAAAGATGCAATTTGGAGTCAAGAACACTTTTGCTCGACGCCCCAAATTTCTCAAAGAAGGTAGGAGCACATTTGGCTGACGGCGAACTATTGGGCGCCCAATGGTTCCATGGGCGTTCAACGCTCACACATTAGGCATTTAATGCCTTTCTCTAGCGTTAGGGGCATCACCTGTTGCATAATCATTTTCTTGGAGTGTAAAGTTTGATTATTGCTGATGTGACCAGGCATCGAGGGAGGTTTCCTACATATCCTTCTATAGGAATTAGGTCAAAACGTAGCTATATCATTTTTCATAAATATTTTTTAGGTATTCAAAACTCATTTTTATATGCTTTTGAGGTTTCTATTTAGATTTTGAAACTTGTGATTATGACGAGATTGAATACGTTGCTTTTTAGAAGTTTCTTTCAGACTTGAAACTCAGGTTGACATAATTCTGAGTTTTCCTTTAAGGATAAGAAATGCTTTATTGTGGTCGGGCCTTAGGCAAGGTTGACTACGTATCCGCCATGGGAATCAGGCTCAAACGTAGCTCTACATGGACAAAGTGTGCTAAGTATAAAATTTTATCAACTGATTGAGATTCGCTAATGAACAAAACTCGTTATTGTTCATGTCCGTAAGCTGTAATGTACCACTAAAAAGGTTTTTCTTGAAAATAAAGGGTCTGACCTAGTTTGGTCTAAATTTTCCCTTTGGATCATGATAGTTTTTTAAAGTGATTGTTTCTTGTTGAATAATTGATTGCATATTCCTTTCCCTCTACATCTTGAGTTAGAAAATCCCCCGACTGCCGAGTCGGAGAATGTGAGGTATAGGCGACGAGGAATTCCTAACATTGTTGGAGAAATCACAGGAAAAGATAGCTTTTTATTAGATTGAAATCTTTTCAGCAATCTTTGTCCTAATCTTTAGGTGTATCCACTAATGTATTGCAAATGACCTATCCACTAATGTATTGCAAATGACCTAAGAAGCTTCAGATTTCCTCTTTGTGTTTAAGGGGTGTCATAGCCAAGATAGCCTTGATCTTCCTAAGATTAAATATAACTCCTCAAGAGCTTGATGATACACCAAAGGTGCATTTTTGAGGGTTAAGTCTCATATTGAATTGTCTGAGTTGTTCAAAGAGTTTTTGGAGGGAAATAAAGTGCCTTGGGCGATCTTTGGATTTTACGATCGTATCATCTATATGTAGCACCTATGTTCTTGAAGCCAAACGACATGATCGTGTAGCAATATGTGCCCTCATTGAGTTATGAAAATGGTTTTTTCATATCCTTATCTGTTATCATCTAGTTGTAGCTTACATACCCGTCAATAAATGAGTGCAAGGAAGCTTGTTTATTCAATTAGAACATTGATGTAAGGTAGTAAAGACCAATATTTTGAACTAGCCCAGTTTAAATCTCGGTAACCCCACAAATTTCAACTTCACCATCCTTCTTTGGAACAGTTACTATGTTTGCATTTCAATTAAGGTAGTTTACAACTTTAATTAACCTAACTTCTATTAATATCCTGGTCTGTCTTGGCATATCTCTTATATACCAATCAATGACATCAATGTACTCTCTGAGCAACTGTATCTTCTCTGCCCATTCTAGGGTTAGCGCAAGCCCGCTTTGCATATGCTTTAGATCCTGTTATATAGGCATTAATATTTTAAGTTTCTTCTATTAAAGCTGTTTTATTTTCATGTTTTCTATTGCTTTGGAGACAAGCAATTAGTGGTAGAGAATGGGGTGTAAGAAGAAGAGTAAGTAAAAAGAATAATGCTATCGAATTCAGTGGTGGTTACATTACGGGAGGATTTTTGTATTTCTCTAAGTGACACGACCGACACAAGCTTGAACTTAATGTATTCAGATTCGGCTAACTTAGACTTAGACATACGCTCCGACTCAAACAACTTAGATCATTCAGGATTGTGCCTTCTCTGGTGACAATATTTAGCTTTTTATCACTATGAGTTGTGATATTTGACCTCTTTGTTCATCCATGTACCATGTCAGGAGTTGGCATAATTAGCTTTGATGGATAAATATCACAACTTGGGAGAGACATTTGGACTTCTTTTTCAGTTTTTTTAGTCCAAAGAGTAAGGAGAAAGCCTTGCGGTTGATACATTTAGTTGGTTTTGATGATTCTTCAAGTTCATCATTATTTCCATATATACCATGTATCGAGTTTTGTGACAACATGGTTTTCATGTTCAGTGATGGGATCCCAATATAGGTGATCAAGGAAGATGGGCCATCAATAATGCTATCCATGCTAGTGGATGGGTCATCAACAAGGCCATTGTTATTATTGTTGTGGAAGTCATCATGAGAAGCTAGAGCCTCAGGAGTGTTGATTTCATCATCATTTGGCTTGGAAAGGGAAGTGTCAGCTTTTATTCCTTATCCATTGCCCATCGTGTGGAGCAATAGGATTCTTTGCTAGATCATCTTTAATGTTAATGCCAATACTCTAGGTATGCTCGAATGATTCGAGACCCAAGTACTTCATATAGTTCTTGTACTTAGGTAGAAGATCTGAGATGAAAGTCCTCATGAGTTCCTTTTCTGGTGGTGTCAAGACCATTTGAGAGGCTATATTTCCCTCTAATGATTTAGATAGGCTATGAACCCTTCGTTGGTGCCTTGTCATAGAACCTCTAACTCTTGGAGAGTTATTTGTAATAACACATTAGGATGGTGCTAGTTCAAGAAGGCATTGGTGATGTCCTTCCATCTCTAAGTTTCCTTGTCCTTCAAGGCATAGAACCCTTTTGGTAGATTGGCTCTAAGGACATAGGAAAAACTACTGGGAATAATTCAGGATCTACTCCCTTTATGACCATAGTGGCCCTTAAGTTGTGAAGATGATATCTTATATTATATGTTAACTTGAATTACGGGATGTTGTCAATAGAAAATTTAGATTGAAGAAAACTTAAATCGCCACTTGATAAGATAGCAGACGAAAAAGAAGATCTCTCTTTTGTTTGTTGTTGAGTTTTCTTTTTGAATGTGGTGACAACAACTCGTAGAGGCCCATACTGGCAGCATCGATTTTCCTTCATGATAGGCTAGAATTGTTAAAACACAAAGGAAGAAAAGGAAAGGTTATCGAATTTTGAAGGATTAAACTCGATAAGATAGGAATTGTGATGTAGATTTAGAGAGAAGAAAAGAGGAAATTGCAAGATGTGAATAGTGAAAGACAATTGCAAGCAGTTGGTCCATATAAATAGGCATATGGGTAACCGTTGGCTTCAATAATGACGAGTTTAAAAATTGAAAACACTAGAAGGTGAAAGGTCTAGGTCTTTACAATTTTTAGGGCAACTGTTATAAGTATAAAAATCATCAAGTACACCCGACGTCACATGAAGATGGTTCGATTCGTAGGTTAGTGAAATGTAAGAGGGTTACCAACTGAATTAGGCACTTATCAGATGGTGATACACTGTTACAAATGGATAGAAAAAGTAAACGTCTTTGAGATTCCAGGCATTAGCTACGCGAAGATAAAGATTAAGGATAACTGAAGCAAGAATAGTGCCAGAAGCGGGTTGACTAGTTTAAACACAAAGAGTTCTACAACAACATGAAATGGGAAGTTGGGAAGTGAAGGGATTCATAAGAGATGTGCCCTATAAAAAGAACCTAAAAGACTTGAAGAAGGAGACAACCAGCTGACTAAAAAAAAACCATCAACAAGCTCCCTCACTTACTCTCCAAATCAGTCATTTACACATTGTCATGTTCGTCACTAAGCATTTTTAACTCTTTTACCACTTATATCTACGTGTAGTTTACATTTTCATAGTGGAAAGGTGTCCTTACGAGTCCTCACAATTTTCCTTGATTTTTGGGTTTTCTGCATCACCAATTTATCGTATCCTTTGTGATATTTGCCTATGCATAACTTAACTAGTTGTTAAATGTTCCAACCTTAAGTTATCACTAAGTGAAGATTTTTTGTAGAAATATTATCCTTTTAAAAGAAAATTGGTCAAACGTAGCTCCATATCTTTCAGATGTCTCATTTTAGGATTGGAAACTCATTGCGTTTTGTAACAAATATGTGCTTTAGAAGTCTTATTCTGCATTGAAACTAATTGTGATGTGCTTTATAGGATTCTCTTTAGATTTAGAAATTCATGACTATGGTCGAGCCTTACTCGAGGTTGCTTACATACCCTCTATGGGAATCAAGCCTAAACGTAGCTTTGTATGGATCAGGAAACAAAAGTCATTGCCATCCATGTTGGTAGGCTTCACTGCACCTATAGAGAGGATTTTCTTAAAAATATAGGGTCCAAACTAGTTTAGTTGAAATTTTCCCCATGGGTCCATGACGATTTTTCGGAGTGCTTTAAGCACTAGGTTGCCTTCCTTAATGGAATGGGTGTGGACCTTTTCGTTAAAATGTTTAGAGATTTTGTTCTTGCATATTTGCATATGATGTGCAGCCTAGAGCTGTTTTTCATCCTATTGGACCAACTCGTTATATCTTTCGTTGACCCAATTGGCTTTGGGTAGTTGACTTTCAAGAACTATCCTCAATAAAGGGACTTTGAGTTCAATAGGTTAGATAACTTCCATCTAATATACCAGAGAATATGGAGTCACTTTTATTGAGGTCCTTATGGACATTGGGTACCGCCATAAAGCAAATGAAATTTTTGTGGTCAATCCTTGTAATTTTTTGTCATTTTTAAGATATGACCTAGATGTTTATGTTCACAGCTTCATCTGCGCCGTATGTTTATAGTCTAGATAGAGATGAATGATAGTGTTGAACCTTGTATTTAGCCAAGAGGTCTTTGCATTCACCTTGAAAGTGTACCCCTTGGTCATTAATGATTTCATGGGGAAAGCCGTATTTGCAAATGATGTTTTCTTGTATGAATTATGCCACTTGCTTGGAACCTAGTGACTTATAGGACTTGGCTTCGACCCATTTAGTAAAAATGAGTATGAACTTATGACCTCCTTTGTTAGGAGGATCTATTCTAAGAATAACATCAATACCCCATGTAGAGAAGGGTTAGGGTGATGACGAGTAAGGATGCAAAAATGATGGAGGAATGTGATGCAAATTTGCGCACTTTTGGAAAGTGACACATTCATAGTCTGTTTCCATCATGGTCCAATAGTACCTAAGCCTGGATATTTTCTAGGCTAACATCTAGTTATTCACGTGTGTTCCACAAATCCCATTATGGACATGAGACATAACAATTTTAGCTTCCTATTTATCAATGCATCTTAAGTGAATATATTATGGAGTACGCTTGTATAATTAATTTCCTTGAGCAATAAAATGAGCGGGTAGGAGTGTTAAGGCCCTTTAGTCTCTCATAGACGAGTTTGGAGGGTACTCCTTGTGTTGTATGTACATTAGGAGGTCGGTGTACCAGGGTTTTCCTTCTTCTACATCATCATCTAGAACGTTGACGTGTGCTGCTTTTGACCTCCACTCTATGATGAGGGGCATCCTTGGTTAGGTTTGCGGGATCGTTGACCATTGATGCAAGTCGAGCTAATACATCGCCAAATTTGTTCTTATCTCTAGGTAGATAAGTGAACTCAATTTCAAGAATTTGTTTGTCTAATTGTTCAAGATATGCTTGGTAAGGGGCAAGGCTTTCACTTTAAAGTTTCCACTTCTCGGTAATTTGGTTTATTATTCAGGAGGAATCACCAAAAACTTGAAGCTTTTTGATGTCTAGTAAGGTTACAACTTGTAGTCTCAGAATGCATGCTTCGTACTCTACTGCATTGTTTGTTGCCTCAAAGCCTAATTTGACATATAGAGGTGTGTGCTCTTCTTTTGGAGATACTATTAGTATCCCGCACCATATCCCTTCTAATTGAATGCACCATTAAAATATAGCGATCAGTTGTCACTTTCTGTCATAAGGAGATATTTGTCAGGGAGATCATAGTTTTCCTCTAAATCATCTATTGGCTATTCAGCCAAGAAGTCTTAGATTGCAGATCCCTTGAGTTCCTTATGAGGGTATTTAAGATTAAATTTGGCTAGCAGCACTAGCCATCTTGAGAGTCACCTATTGATAGCGGGTTTCTCAAATAGGGATTTTAGGGGATCCATCTTCGACTTGATTTGACCGTGTGCAAAAGCATGTAGTGTATGAGCTTCTTAGTGGGTTAAACTAGTGCAACACTAAGCCTTTCCAAATGAGATATTTGGTTTCATATTCAAGGAGTTTCTTACTAAGATAGTAGATTACATTTTCCTTTCCTTCCACCTCTTGAGATAGCATAGCCCCGACCGAAGAGTCGATGACTTTGAGGTACTAATGAAAATGATTTCCTAGTAATGACGGAGAAAGCATAGGAGGATTCAGAAGATAGCTGTTTATCTTGTTAAAGCTCTTTGGCAATCTTCTTCCCATTCCTTAGGTGCATACTTTCTTAGTTGAGCTTAGAAATAAAGTAACTTATGTATTGCAAATGACCCAAGAAGCCTCTAATTTACTTTATAATCTTAAGGGATGTTAGAGCCAAGATAACCTTGATTTTGTTAGGATCAACCTCAATGCCTTAAGAGCTTATGACATACCTTAACAACTTGCCCGATGTTACCCTGAAGGCACATTTCTAAGGGTTAAGCGTCATGTTGAACCGTTCAAGTCATTGAAAGAATTTTATTAGGGCTATAAAGGACCTTGAATGATTTGTGGATTTTACTATCATGTCCTTAGCATATAAGTCCACTTATTTGTTAATCATGTCATGTTGGAGTGTTGTTTCTATTTTTTGATATGCGACACCTTTATTTTTAAGGCCAAATGGCATGACAGTGTAGCACTAGGTGCCTCGTTGAGTAATGAAGGTAGTTTTTGCTATATCCTCTTCCACTATTGTGATCTAGTTGTAGCCTACATACCCATTCATGAATGAGATCAAGGCATGGTTTATTGTATTGTTAAGTAGAATGTCAATGTGGGATAGCGGGATCCCATCTTTTGGACCAGCCTAGTTTAGATCTTGGTAATCCAGACACATTTGTATGTTGTAGTCATTCTTTGGAATGGTAACTAGGCTTCCAACTGTTTCTTAATCTCTTCTTTTATTTTCAGAGTTACGTTTGGTTTCATTCTCCATTACTTCTGTTTTACCGGTTTTGATCCCAGGAGGATTAAAATGGTATGTTGTGCAATATCTTTGGATTGGGATGGTATGTTGTGTAATATATCAAGTTTCAAGTAATAAGCATGTACCTTTTATAGCTCCTTAAATAAAGTCAATTGATAAAGTGGATATGAGAATGACAAGTGGAATGAAACAAAAGAAAAAACTAAACCCTAGATTTCCCAATCAATGATTATAAATTAATATATACCTTCTTTAACAGCCATTTCTCTCATGAAAATACAAAACTTCTTTTGAGTTAAGATGTGATCATTTTCGACGTTGATCACTAACTACTACCTCCATTCAAATTGATACATTAGGGATTGTGACAAGGTATGTGAAGAGGGCAAGCATATGGATTAATTTTAAGAATAGGTTAGAAGACTACAAATTTGAGTTTTAAGGAGTCTATATTTATGAGTTGGTTTGATTAGGGTTACTTTGACTCGGTCTGGCCCAAGTGTTAACATTTTGACCCGACTCAATACACATGTCTAACCATTGTTGTCATTATTTGTTAGCTATATTTTATTATTAATGCCCTTTAATTAAATATCCACAATTTACTATGTATATATTTATTGCATATACTTTTATTATGTTTGGTTGGTATAATTATTTTTATGCAACCACCTTTATTTTTATGCTCTAAAGTAAAGACCTAAAAAATGTTCTCATGATTAAGAAGATAATTTAGATAACCAATCTAGGTTTAATTATTAGTTTGAGATTAATTCATAGTGATCACCTTAAAAATTAGATTTACGTGTCTATTTCTAAATGTTCGTAATCCACCTTGAAATTATAGTTACATGGTCTTATTTGCTTGCCTAAGACACATCACAAAAATATTATTCGTTATCATGTTCTTTAATCAAAATACAATTATCATTTAAAGTATGTCACTCATCACTAAATCCAATATTTGGTTCAAAGACCTAAAATATAGAAGTCATTTTTGGGTTTACAAGTAAATGTAAAATAAAATACTTGGTGGCAACTCATTCAAAAAATAAAGTGTTTGCCTTCCCAAGGCTTATTTGACTTGCTTTTGTATTAGTTTACTCAAGCTAGCTGATGGGACTGCCACTATCCTATCAAAAGTAACATATCCACATAAATTAATGTAGTTCAAGTAAGTAGGGTTGAAATCCCAAGAGACTGTCTGAGATGTATTGCTATAAAGTGTTCTAATTTCTATTAGGAACGTCATAATCTATGGAAATTTCTATTCTAAACTAGGAACTAAGCTAAATTGAACTAGGACACAAATTATAACTAAGACTGATATTCATATGAGACAAACATCTAGGACAACAAATCCCCACTAATATGCCATACTTATAGATTTATATCATAGTCCCTTAAATTCAACACATAGTGCAATTCCTAATACTAATGTACCCTAAATAATACTAAGGATCTCTCTCGAGTATCAATAGCCTCCCCCAAAAGTAATCAAACCTACTCTCGTGAAGTAATGCCATAGAAAGACATTAAATATGACATTTAAAAGTCCTAATGGTCATGATGTCTACTTTTATGATCATAACTCATACCTTAACCTATGATTCTAATTCAAATTATGAACCGACTCTTGTTGTGAACCTAATCCATGCCATTAATCAAATATGTCTAGCCTTTTAGTGGTGTCAAAGCCAATCAATAGATTAAAATAATTTCTTACGCATTTATTTGGGTTTTAAGATTCATATATGCCTAACCCATGTTATGGTTCATCGGGATCCTAGATTAGGAAACTACTCACACATATTGCATGTAAAAGCAATAATAGTAGATACGATGAATAACAAAAATTATACTAAAGCGGTTTGAGAGAAAAAAATATTAGGGTACTTAATACAAAAAAAACCGAAATATGATGTTGAAAAGGCTAGATTGTCCTAAATCCAGTGCTTCAATGTAATCTTAAAGAACAATATGAAATCTAAAGAGTATTTGAGAGAAATCTAAAGAGAATCTAATGAAAACCTAATGAAGTATTGTTGTCTAACCTTGAAAAACCGTCCTTAATAACCTAGGAAAACAACAAATATATATACAAAGCATTTTACCTTCATTAGAGTACATGCTAAAAAACGGCCCAGACTAAGGCACTTGATCGAGTGCGAAAGACACTCAAGTGAGTGCGTCTTCTTTCTTCAACTTCTAGCGTAGGTTAGAATTGGATGAACGAGAGGGGACTCGATTGAGTGCTCTGCACACTCGATTGAGTGTCCTTTTTTTCTTCACTTTTATGCCTGGAAGCCACTTTCTACCTGTTTTGGTGCTTACACTCGGTTGAGTTCTCTACACACTTGACTAAGTCTTCTTGATTTGGTATCCTATTCTACTCTTTGCTTAATCCTTTGTTTGGTTTGCTGTAACTTTATGTTCTTCATCTAGTTTAGGCCTTGTAAGATCCTTTGTAGATCTTGAACACGTCCCATGACAATGAGTCTTCAAGAATCTTGAAAAATGACACAAACACTACGAAAACCTATGAACATATCATATGATAACAAAGGAACATAATTCGATTAAAAGTGAACTAAAATGTGAATAACTACATGCAAAAAGACCTAAAATAACTTACAAGTATAATTGGGACTTATCAAATTCCTCAAATCTAAAGGAATTCTTTTCCTTAAGCGTTCAAGATTAAAGATGGGGAAAATGAGATAACACCCTCTTAAGAAACACAAGATGTCTCAATTATATAAAACTCCAAGTCAAAACATGATTCAAAACAAATAAGCACATATGAGAGTTACATAAAATCCATCAACAATTTGATTCTCAAGAATAACAACTATATACTCTCCCAAGCTAGTCTCAGCCATATGTTATAGACTTCTCACTTTAAGGTATACATAGAGAAATAAGACAATGATGTGTTTATCGGGTTAGAATTTTCTCTTAACCTACTAATATGTCAACTCTGTGAGGTCATCCTCTTTAGATTTACACTTTATCTTTCTCCACTACTAAGCACAGTACCGACTCACTAAGGTCATGACTCTCTATATAGGTAGGCTAGGTTAGATAGGTAGGGAGATGTTATTTAGGAAAATGGTGCTCAAAACCTAAATAAAACTCCACTACCGTAGAATGTACGGGTTCAAAACCACCTTATAACCTCCTAAACTCCCGAATCTTAGATGCTTTTCTTCATACTTGGACTAATGCTTCATCACAACTGAATATAAGTGTAAATTTTCAATACTCTTTTGGTGATGAGAAAAATCTTTTGAGGAGATCTTCCCAACAAACCTTTCTTACTCTTCTTCTTATTTTTTATTTTTTTTCTTCTTATATAATTTTTTCTATATTTTTTCTCTTTTTCTAC
Source organism: Dysphania ambrosioides (assembly GCA_026401315.1). NCBI lineage: Eukaryota > Viridiplantae > Streptophyta > Magnoliopsida > Caryophyllales > Amaranthaceae > Dysphania > Dysphania ambrosioides. Next base: position 17,465,264 of record CM048667.1, read on the forward strand.
TTCTTCTTTTCTTAATTTTACTTATACTCTTCTCTTTATTCTCAATATGTACTAGAGAAGGGGATGAGAACCAAAACTCTTCTATAAGATATGATAAACTTAATACAAGAGGTGATGAATGCTACATAACATTTCTCCAAAAACAAAACCTAGAAAAAGCTCTAAGGCTTTTTAATGATAGGGATCAAGAAAAGGGCAATATAGGCCTAACAGGTTTCATCCTAAAGGTGAATGAAAAATAAATTTGTGGAAAAATAACCAAAGTATGAGAAAAATAGCTCTAATTCTAAGGGAGAGTTTAGTCATTCCTATGAGTTGCACCAAAAGTCTCGAAAAGCCAAATAGCAAACCCAAGAGTAAAATCACAAAGAGGATGAAATATAACACACATGAAAAGAAATAGACTGGAATAGTGCCATCAATCTAAGGCTCAAGTCCTCGTAGGTAAACATAAGTATATAACATTGGGTGAGACTAATTGTAATAAGGGAGAACTAGTGAAATTCCTAACAATCTATAGTTCATGATTTTCAAAATTCTATTAGTATATCAAGTAAAACCATTTTAAAAAAGAGACATATATATTTGTTTATCTTCCTTGAAAGCTTATCTCAATTATACAGATAAAGTAAGGTATGTTATGTAATGCTCTACACTACAAAACAAAAGAAAAAAACTGAACAAGGATATAATATAAAATAAAACTGAACAAGGAGATAATGAGAATGCTCTAAAAAGAAAAAAACTAAATAAGGTACTAATGAAAACTAAACTACAATGCATGCTCTAAATGATCTCACCCCCAAGCTAAACCTTTCAATGTCCTTAGTGCAAGCACTAGACATTAGAGGAAAGTTAAAATAGAATTAATGCAGAAACCTAAGGATAAAAACAAACAAAAACAAATAAATAAAAAAAGTAATGTTAACTAGGAGGAGGGGAAGATCCATACCTAGGAGAGCCAAACCCAGGGGAAGTATTGGGACCTCCCCTAAAGTACCTATGTATACTCCCTTCCATCTTAAAGAAGCTTGCCTCAATTTGGCAGAAGTCTGTCCTCATCTCGCTATGTGATGCAGTCATGGCATGGTGGGACTCCTACATTGCATGATAATCAGTTCACATGTCATGAAATGATGCGCTCAAAGACTAATGAGAGGTTGTCAACTCTGCATAGTCGTTTAGCATATGCTCAAAATTGGTTTGTGACATACCAAAGTTGTGATGTAGGGCAACCATCTGAGCCTTTAGGGAGTAAGGCTGACTACTATACGCCATATTCTAAAAAATATTTGGTACGTAGTCCTCTTTCATACAATCTATGGCCTCTTGATAATCATTTCCACCCTCTACGGGGAGTGGGACTCCTTTGCCCATTAGGGGAGGCTACTAGAAGTTAGGATGCAAATTCCATGTCTCAATTCCTCCTAGATAAGGGAGTTGCGCCTGGGGAAAATATGAATAGGAGGCCAGGATATTCAAAGATGGGTGCCTCACAAACCAATAATACCACTAGTGTCGACCTCTATGAGGTTAAATCCAGCGCATGGCCTATATACTGCATAGAGTAATGTGCGTGAGGCTAGGTACCTTATAGGGAATGAAATCTAAAAGGTCAATATCACTAGATTACACAAGAAGGGTAAGAAGGCCTCCTATAGCTATCTTACTCGAGCCCTCAACTACATAGGCTAGATACTCCAAAAATCAGGCTAGTGGACATAAAATCCTAGTCCCATAAGCCCTATCGACCCTAGGGATTAGCCTAGAATCATTAGAAATCATATACCAAAGGAAATATAGCTCACAAGACAAGAAAACACCACCCTTAGTGTCTTTAGAGAATAAGGTCCAAGCTAGGACCTTGTATGCTACCCTCACCACCGGGTGAATGCTCTAAGTTACCTTAGATTGGCTCGGGTTATAAGTCATGAGCCCTTTGATTTCTCTCTAGAATATGCTATATGGTAGTCTTCTAGTCTTCTAGCCTAAGATGACTAGGCATGAGCAATTCGTTCAAGGGAAAGCCTTGGACCTCATGAATGTCCTTTAAGGTGAACCGCTACCTATTGCCGCAAGCGTTAAAGTATATCCTAGAAGGAGTATAGTCGTCATTATGGTTAATATTAAAGGTCAAGAGGATCTCTAAGGTTAATTTCCTATAGGTTGGGGGTGTAGGTCTAAAAGGGACTCCCACCCAAACCTAGAGAATAGTTCTCGGATTGCTTCATTAGGTTTCTATTGGTATTCCTAATGAAGTTCCGAATTTATTCCTCATTTTCCTTTTAGGGCACTTAGACTTGAATTGGGGAGGGGATTCTCTGCCTTATAAATGAACTTCTCTTAAGAGGCATGTTTACTAGCTAAAGGCACTAAAAGACTCTAAGTGATGGGGGAGAAGGATGGGTTTGGATTCTAGGACAACCTTAGGGTTTACTACCAACAAACCAAAAAACTAATCCAACAACACAATTCCACAACCAAAATGTAATCCAAAACACAATACAAACCAAAATAACCCAAATCCAAGCATAAATTATGACAAAACTTAGAATAATATGTTATGAATAGTGAAATGTATGGAGTGGGAAGGGTTAGAATAAACCAATTTAAATGGAGAAATACTACCAAGAATACTTGTAGAAACCTTCTAATATGTGTAAGGAAGCTTCTAATTCAACCAATATTCATGAAGAAGCACCACACCAAAAATCCCCAAATCAATGGAAAAACTTAGGTTCTTGAGTATTTGGGATGGATAAGTAGGAATTTAAGGAAAATTTTGGTTACAAAGTGAAAAGGGTTAAAGGATTTTAATGTTTGAAGTAGTAGGTATGATGATTGAGTGAAGATTAGGGAGTAGGAGTAGAGAGGGAGATGCGTGAGTGTGAGGGTGTGTGAGAAAAGGTGAGAAAATCAACCTCAACTGTTGTGTTTTAAGTGCCCAAATAGCAGAACACTCGATCGAGTGTCCTAGGCACTCAATTGAGTCCCTCACCAAAATCACAAAATTGGAGCTTTTGGAAATTTTGAAAAACTGATGGTTTTAGAGGGAACTTGATCGAGTGTCCTCTATTTAAGCCAATTTTCATGATTCTGCCTATACACTAAAACTTGCAAAGCTATAAGGCACTCGATCGAGTGCTCTGCACACTCGATTGAGTGTCTCTAGAAACTGGCAAATATCAGTAGCTTTCACAACATATCACTCTCCCTTACTTGCATAACCTTCCTCAAGACTCCAAAGACGTTAAAAAAGTATCAATATCACTCAATATAGACCTCTAATGATTAGTATGACCTAAATCCTACAAACAAACCACAAAAACACACACAAAAGAAAAAATCACACGCAAACCAGTAAAAATCAGAAAAAGGGTTGCTTCCCATTAAGCGCTTATTTTTCGGGTCATAAGCTTGACCCCTTGCTAGCTAATGATGATGGATTTGAAAGGCTGAGGCTAGCCTTCCCATGAATAGGGTCTTTAGTACGGTAATGCTTCAAACCATGACCGTTTACCTTAAAAGAACTTGTTGTTTCACTCCAAATCTCCACTAAACTATAAAGGAAAACCTTTTCACATGAAATGGGCCAGACCATCTTAACTTCAGCTTCTTAGTGAACAATCTCAACCTAGAGGTAAAAAGGAATGTCAAATAACCCTCTTGGAACTCTTGCCTCATAATATGTTGATCATGCCATCTTTTTGTCTTTTCCATATAAATCCTTGAATTCTCATATGCATCTAAACGGAACTCATCGAGCTCATTGAGCTGTAATAGCCTTTTCTCACCTGTTAGTTGATGATCAAAGTTAATGCGCTTGATGGCCCAAAAAGCACGATGTTCAAGCTCAATTGGTAGATGACATGTTTTCCAATATACCAACTTATAGGGGCTCGTTCCCATAGATGTTTTGAATGTTATCCATTAAGCCTACAAATCATCATTTAGCCTAGATGCCTAGTCCTTGCAAAAGTTTGCTATGGTTTTCACTAAGATAGCTTTGATTTCTCGATTTGACACCTCCACTTGGCCACTTATCTAGGGATGATAAGAGCAACCTACCCTATAATGCACTCCATATTTCTTCTACATAGCCTCAAACTTATTTTCCAAGAAGTTTTGCCCCCCATCACTTATTAAGACTCGAGGGATTCTAAATCTAGGCAAAATAATTTTCTTGAAGAATTTGCTGACAACCTGAGCATCATTGGTTGGTGATGTTGTTTCTTCAACCCACTTATATACATAATCCACATCAACCAGGATATAATGATTCCCATAAGAAGACGTGAAAGGACCCATTAAGTCAACACCGTAAACATAAAAAATCTCATCTTAAATAGAATGTTGTTCAGAGGCATCTCATTCCTCTTTGAAATGTTCTTGGTACGGTGGCAACGATCACAGGATAATACAAAAGCATGGACATCCTTAAATAAAGTCGGCCAATAGAAACTACAATGAAGGACCTTAGCACACATTTTGGTAGAGTTGGCGTGACCATCACAAGGTAGATCATGGTAGTGAGAGATGATAGAGGCTAGTTCAATCTTAGGAACACATCTCCTAATAATCCCATAAGCGCACGATCTGTATAGAAATGGGTCATCCCAAAAATAACGCTTTGCATCATGGAAGTATCTCTTCTTCTGCTGTTAGGAATGACCATGAGGAATGGTCCCTACAACCAAGTAATTTTTCTAATCGGCATACCAAGGTGTATCCAGGATAGACATCACAAAGAGCTACTCATTAGGGAAAGAGTCATTGATCAGGAGCTCATCTTTGTTCTTCTCAAGAGTTAACCAAGAAAGATGATCAGCAACCACGTTCTTTGCTCCATTCTTGTCTTTTATTTCCATATCAAACTCCTACAGAAGCAAATTCCATCTAATTAGGCAAGGCTTTACATTCTTTTTACTCATTAGATACCTGAGTACTACATGATTTGTATGCACTATCACCCTCGAGCCCACTAAATATGAATGGAATTTCTCCATTGTGTATACAACTACCAACAACTCCTTCTCGGTGGTGGCGTAATTCACTTAACTTGGGTTAAGTGTTTTTCTTGCATAATAGATGGCGTGGATTTTTGCGATCCTTTCTTTATCCTATGGCAGAATAGCTCGCATCACACATAACTTTAAATAGAAGACTTTAGTTATGCGGCTGAAGTACAAGAGCCATGGTGAGAGGATTTTTTAACTTATCAAAAGACTTAATATAAGCATCAGTAATCACACACAGGGCATCTTTGCTTAAAAGCTTAGTTAAAGCTGAGGTTTGGCAATTTTTGAGAAATCTTTGATAAAGTGTCGGTATAAACCCGCATGACCCAAGAAGCTCCTAATTTTCTTTACTAATGTAGGAACCATTAAACCTTCTATAGCCTCTATCTTTTCTTTATCCACTTTGATGCCCTTGTTCAACACTTTATGACCCAAAATAATGCCTTCTATGACCATATAATGACATTTTCTCGGTTTAATACTAAGACAACTTCTTCACATCTAAGGAGCACTCTTTTTAGATTTGTTAAACAATCATTGAAAGATGACCCATAGACTGAAAAGTCATCCAAGAAAACTTCCATAGAATTTTTGATCAACTAAGATCAAATTACCATCATACATAATTGAAATGTGGTAGGAGCATTGCATTTATCGAATGGCATTCAGTTATAAGGATAAGTACCATATGGACATGTGAAAGTATTCCTCTCCTAATTAATAGTATGGATTAGAATGCAAAGGAATCCTGAATATCCATTTAGCCAAAAGAAGTAGGAATGCCTTTCCAATATTTCCAACATTTGGTCACAAAAAGGTAAGGGGAAAGATACTTTCGAGTAGCCATCTTCTAACTTCCTCATTGTGATTTGTTCCCCTTTATCATTCTTAATAACATTCATACCTCCTTTATTAGGGACCACTTGGATGAGACTAACCCACTTATTATAAGATATAGAGTAAATTAATTCTACATCAAGTAATTTAAGAACCTCTTTTTAGACTACTTCCATCATAGTTGGATTTATCGTCTTTGGGGTTCTATAGAGGATGCATGATTGTCTTAAAATTGATCTTATGAGTATAACAAGAAGAAATTATACCCTTGATATCATGAATGGTTTAGCCAATGGCTTTCATGTGCTTCCAGAGGTTTCTTAGTAACTTCTTAATTTGCTCACTAACAAGTGCATCGTTCACTATAAAAGGGTATGTCTTATCAAGACCAAGAAATTCATACCTGAGTGTAGATGGGAATGATTTGAGTTTTACCTGTGAAGGGGCATCTGTAGACTGAAAATCAATAGATAGATTAAGCTCCTTTGATGGTTCCTCTTTTTCTATGTGTAACACATCTTCCAAAAGGCTTGCATATTCTAGTGACTCTAGGGTTACTCATTCACCTCCTATTAGAATTGTTGCCAAGGGTCCTACAAAGATCCAAAATCGGCATGGTTAGTAATAGCTTCATCATCCCATGGATGGTGTTCCCCATCAAATTCACCAAGGAATTACTCCACCTTATTGTTCTTTATATTTATAATAGCTCTTGTTGTACCTAAGAATGGTCTACCTAGAATGATCGAGAAATGTTCATCCTCTTCCATTTCCATGATTACAAAGTCGCATGGATATACATTTTTTCAATGCAAAGAGGAACATCCTCTAAGATACCTTGAGGAAACTTCACATTATAGTTTGCTGATGAGTGACATTTATGTTGCTTATTTGTGACTTCCTAGCAGAGTTTTCATACTCTTTTAGCCTGAGTTCATTATGTTTTATGCCATGTTACATTACTTTATGCATGATTCAAACTTAGGAGCATTTATGGTCTTTCTACCATGTTTTTCCTATATTTCCCATGCCTTTTCTACTTTTATGCGTGTTTTCGTTGGCTTGATGCAAGAACATCATAGACATGAGCACGAGAAACAAGAAATAAAGATGTGTAGTAGAAAGGTTAAGAAAAGAAGCCAAGAGATCGCTCAAGAAAAGAGGCAATAAGCCTCTTAAGGCACAAAGACCTGAGTGGCCGCTCAGCTTAATGTGAATTAGAAGATAAAAGAATGTGATTGGGTGCTGATTGGGCTTCAAGAGGGCGCTTAGATGGCTCCTTTTGAGCGGGCACTCATAAGGTGGATTGAGCGGCTGCTTAACTCACAATTTGGCCTGGATTTCCTTTATGAGTGAGCTCTCATAATTTGGACTAAGCGCCCACTCAGGCTTATTTTGGGTGATTGCATACATATTTCAAATTCTCTTATAAAGACTTTTGAGGGGGGCAGTACCAAGACGCAAACATCCACCTTTTTCATAGTTTTAGTCCTAGTTCAGAGAATTTAGAAAGAGTATAGAGCATTAGTTTTAGAGCATTTTGATTTTCCTATTATATTAGTAGATTAGTTTGGAGATTTTTCTGTCATCAACAATTAGCAACAAGGTCTTGTTAAACTTCATATTCTCTTTAATAAATCGTTAATTTTATTCATTTCTCTTATTTTAGATTTCATTTCTTTGTATTGATTTGTGTCCTTGCTTTGATTTATGCTTGTTTACCTTAAGTTTCATTCATAAAATAGTCAAGTTCAATTTTAAATTTAGCAAAATGTTTACCTTAATTAATTTTATGGTGTTTATGATTGAAACTCATGATTAATTAGATTAGTTGGGGGATAGGGTAAAAATCCAATCTCGAGCATGAATGTTGATTAAAGTATGGAATTGGTTTATTTATGAATAATGTGGTGATTCATTATTGGGTTTTGGTTGGAGGATAGATCTGGTCATATAAGTTTTACCCATTCATGCTCCTAGATCGAAGACATTGTAAAATGCTAATTTAGGTAGTGACCTGATGTTAGATTGTTAACTTTTGAGCTATTGGTCCATTATGTTGTCCCTATTGTGTTGCTTGAGTTGCTTTAGATAAAAGTGAGGCAAGAAATCCCAATTGTAGTGCTTTTTTCCTTGAAGATTACAGAAAAGTTAGTTCTTAGATGAAGCCCCTTCCCTAAAGCATGTTTGAGGTTCATCCCTTAAGTCTATGGTAAGTCCATTAACCCCATGTTATCTCATTTTTATGTCTAATTCCTCGCTTTAGATTATTCATATTAGGAGTTGGTATTGAATACTGAAAACCCTAACATTTTTCCCATCTTGAGTCAGTTGTTTTGAACCTCGCATTAGCATCTTAATTAGAATTAGAATCTTCTCCCAATCTAAGTGGTCAAATTATTAAAAATTGGTATCTATTAAAATCCATTCTCTATGAATCACGATCCTTACTTGCCCATTACTAGTAATAGGTAAAGTCAAGGTTTTCTGATAGTGGGTATCGTAGCGACTAATTCCTCATCCTATCATTCGCCAGCTAAAGGGAGATTTGAGTAGGCTTTAACTTACCCACTTGGAGTTTTTTCATAAATTAACAGCGGCATAAGACTCACACTTTCTCTTAGATCACATAAATTCTTCTTGATCTCCAAATCCCCTAACTTCATTAGGATTGAATAACTCCCGCGATCGCCTAGCTTCTTGGGAAGGGCGTTTTGAAAGATAACACTAAATTTAACTGTGAGGGAAATTGTGGCATTCTCTTCAATCTTCTTTTTATTAGAAATTATATCCTTTAAGAACTTTGCATATGAAGGCATTTCTAAAATGGCATCTAAGAGTGGGATATTAATATGCAACTTCCTTAGAATCTCTAGAAATTTTCCATATTTTTTCTCTAACTTTGCTTGGGCTAATCTCTAAGGGAATTAGGCAAGTGGTACATATGGTGCTATAGGTTGGCTATCCTGCTACTTCTTTTCCTCTTTTATCTTCTCACTCGGTTCCTCATTCTCAAGCTCAGTTGGGGGAGTAAAGGCCTTTATCAAAGGACCTTTTAGCTCTTTACTGCTCCTCAAGGTCATAGCGTTCAATTGCACTTTAGGAGGAGTTTTGACATCCTTCAGAATATGTCCTGAATTCCTTGAGGGTTTATTCAACTATTCAGTCAATAAGTCTAATTGGGTCTCTATCCGCTCTGTATGAGCTCTGAACTCTACAAATAGTTTCTCACTATTTTTATTACACCTAGTTTGCTGAGCTTCAAAATTTTCTAGCATATCATCCAAATAAGATTTTTGAGGAACTTGTGGCTGTTGAAAGGAAGGTGGGTTATGAAATGCCCTAGTGTTGAAGTCAATTGGGCTTGATGGTTAGCTAAGGTTGATGAAATACGATGGAACTCAATTTTGGGATGGGTTCAGCACATTTTGGGTGTTTTTGTAGGAGAAGTTCTGGTGTTTCTTCCAACCTTCATTATAAGTGCTCGAGAATGGATCGAAAGGCCTCTTCGCGGGTTGTTATAGATGGAATTCTCTTGCTTACTAGCCAAATCACCTATAGTGTACTAATATTGTCTTGTTTTATGCCTTGTAATACCATAGACCTCACAAGAAGCAATTATAGCATACTTCCCATGTATATTTCCCAGACTTTCAATAAGAGGATGCATGGAAGCTACCAGCTTAGAGATACCATTATTTTCTAATGAAGAAGATGACTCATTTCTATAATCTACTCTCAAATCATGTAAAGTATCAATAGCAACCATCTTTTCTATCTGAGCTAAGGTACCATATGCATTATTCATCTAGATATTACCCCCTGATGTACAGCTTGGTATCATAATTCAGACCATATTAGAATTTCTAAAGTAAAATCCAACTTAGTAATCAATGATGAGGACAACATTTCAGCATCCTTTTAAACCTTCTCCATGTCAAATTGAGTGACTCATCATACAATTGCTGAAAGCTGTTTATCTCAGCCCTTAACTTAGCCATCTTATCCTAATCCAAGAACTTCATGAGAAAACCCTTAGCTAGCTTGTCCCATGTATGAAATGTACTAGGACCTTCATCTCTCAGCCATTCTGTGCTTTAACCCTCAAAGAGAAGGGAAATAACCTCATCTTCATAACATCTTTTGAGAAATCTTTTATCTTCATGGCATCACACGTCTCTAGAAAGCTCTCAATGTGGGAAATGGGGCATTAGGTAGGGAGCCTTATAAATGAATTGCTTGAGATAAACTGAATAAATGTCGGGTTTAGCTCAAACTGTATAGTAGTGACCTGAAGTCGAGATCTACTTTACATTGTCTGAGGTTCAGGGATGACATATTCAAAAAATATCTTATGAGGTGGATTATCAATCATGTTACTTGTTTTCTTTAATTTCTTCTTCTACTTCTTCTATTTCCTTGTTGAGTTCTTAATCTTAGGATCTAGAGAAATAAGCTCCTTAGAACTTGTTCTTTAAATGTGCATACAAAGATAAGACTAGAAAAGAAAAAAAATAAAATAGACAAACACAATAGCCGACAACAAAATCAAGTCATTAGTCCCCGAAAATGGCATCTAATTTGACGGGGTTGTCGCTACACTATCAAAAGTAACCTATCCCCCTAAACAAATGTAGTTCGGGTAACTAGAGTCGGAATCCCAAGAGGCTATGGGGGACCTACTACTGTCAACTATTCTAATTTCTACTAGGAATGTCACGATCTAAGGAGATTTCTATTCTAAAGTAGGAACTATACTAGTGTAACACCCCAATAATTCCCCCTTTCTGAAACCAAAACCTTGAGAAAACTACTGGTGTGCTACCGCCACGTGTTCAAATAATAAGGCTTTGAATCAGAATTTTGTTGTGAAAAACATAAAACTTTCAAATAGGTCTTCAAAAATTCAAACTCAAACAAACATACAATTCGGAACCATAAAGGCCCTTATTAAAATCTCAATGAATCCATCAAACCAAAACCAAATCAAAGTTTCAAATGTTATATGAAGTCATTAAATCAAACAAATCAAGGGAATTAAAATACTCTCCACTCGTCCCAACAATGCATGCAAATCCTCGTAATACCTACCAAAAATATGATCCCTAATATTACAAGTGTAAATATTGGATCATTATAGGGTCATTGAAAAGCAATATCCATGATCAAAAGATCACACGTAAAGCACGTAATCAGCAAAGTTGAGTACATAAAGGTTATGAAAAAAAATAAACGTGATGATTCATAAGAGTAAATGCATGGCATTCCTACTCGTATAATATAATGCTTTACTTAAATTAACTCATTATTTAATTAATTAATAATTTAGATTAAGAAACAGAAAAGGTTGTCTCCCCATGTCCCAATTAGGAACATAAATTAAATAAATAAACTCATGCTCTCTCGTTAGAGGACATCAAAATCAGTATAAATCTAGATGGTAAACAAGCTCGACTTTATCACTATCGCTAGATGAGATCTCAATAAACCCCACACTAGTAGAAAACACTTCAATTGCTTTGTCTCAATTGACGCGGTTAAATGCATTTCGAAGCACATAAATATAAGTGTTGCTGTTGTTAAAACAACTGTAGCACTTATATCACAAGTACTGCGGTTATAAAAATAACCGCAACATTTATTACAAGTGCTGTGGTTATTTTAATAACCGCACCACTTGTCATTATAAGTGTTGCAATTTTTTCGAATAACCGCAATATATATTCTTCCCCAGGAAAATAATATATGTACTGAATAATTGCTACGGTTATTTGAAATAACCGTAGCACTTATAAATCACAAGTATTGCGGTTATTTCAAATAACCGCAACATTTATTCAGCCATATATTATTTTCCTAGGGAAAATTTAATGTTGCGGTTATTTTAAATAACCACAGCACTTGTGATTTATAAGTGCTGCGGTTATTTCAAATAACCGCAGCATTAAATCCTCCCCCAGGAAAATAATATCTGACTGAATAAATGCTGCGGTTATTTGAAATAATCGCAACACTTGTCATTTATTACCCCTGTCTTCTCTTTTTCAGGCCATTTTAAAAGACGAAAAGTTTCCCCAGACACTGAAGCGTACGAAAAAAACCCTACATTAACTTCATCTTCTCTAGCCCCATAACTTTACATCCTCCATTCCTTATCTAGTCCTAACCCCATTACACCCATTTATAAACTTTCTCTCTCTCTTCGAAAAAGCTTCGGGTCGAATTTGGGTTCTTTGAAGAATTCGTGCCAGGCATTCGTCCTCTTCTTTGCAAGATTTGAGGTACATATTTCCCTTTTCATGTTTTGATATTGTAGTATAGTTTTGGTATAACTTGGAAACGTAGTATATACTTTGCTTAAGTATCTGGACATAACTCTAATAATTAGGTTTGGACTTTACAACAACTCAAAGTATCTGGACATAACTCTAATAATTAGGTTTGGACTTTACAACAACTCAAAGTATCTGGACATAACTCTAATCAAGTTCCTTAAAAATCTACTACATAGGGTTTGCGAGTCAACTTCACATAAGGTTTTATGTTGGCATATCCTAGGATAAGTTGTGCACATATATGTGAAAGTGTACACCTCTCCTTCAGTTTAGACTAGAGGTATTAGCTAGGCAACATCAATCAGTTCGAAAGTATTAGCGAATACATCTCGGCTCAATCATATTCTAGGTTTGGTGTCCTGCGAAAGCATTAATAAGTAGGTAGAGTTAGACTAGTTTCATTAGCTCTCTTCTAAGTGATTAGACTATGTTGCTAGATCTTTATTCCAGTTGCATGACTTTTATTGTTTAACATCCCCAACTTGACTCCTAATCTTATAAGATTTTAAAGAAAATAATCGTTTGAGGAGAAATGAACTCACAATTCATAAACCTTAATGAAATTCATCTAAAAGACGAGTAAAGGGAAAAGAAACCCTACAAGTGAGAAAGATGGAGAAGGCTAAAAGATGGTAAGTGATAACCGGTTTTCTAGGTCGTTAACTAAAAGACAGGTTATGCAAACAATATTTATTCCAACCTACAAACTATACGAGTATAGCGGAGTAGGGGGTCGAACCACGAAGACAAGGTATATCAAGACTTTGACTTTTAACACAACCAGACTATTTGGGGTTGGAAATTCAGTTAAAACTAATAGGTGAAAAATAGATGACGACAAATCACGAAGTAAAGCAAGTAGAGAAAAACGGGGACAAGATTGGATTCACCCTAGGAATGAAGCTTTAAAACCGAACATGATAGATTACAGAAAATCTGTTAATAACTAGCATGGATATCCGAGAATACGAGAGGAAGTTGGTGACCCTATAGATCACACGAACGACCTATAATCGCCCTATGTCTCCAAAGGAGTGGCAGGACAAGATTCGCATCGGAATCCGAAACTATTTATTAACATCGTTTCTACAATCTTAAGCAACAAAGATCATAGCTTTCCTAAGGTTTCACCAATCAAAACCCCTAAAAGAATTACTCACTCATATTCATGCTTAACGACATAAAGATATTAAAAGATTCAGCAGAAACGAACATGGGGTGAAATCGCGAGAATGAAAACAAAATCAGAATTAATAAACAATAAACTTAGAACTAAACATGCAATGAAATAAAGCAATGAATTAAGATTAAAGGAAGGAATTAAACTTACAAAAGCTTCAAATTGATATCCACGAAAAGAATTCGAACTACAAAGCGTTGAAGAAAAACTGAAAATCGAAAGCTAAAACTAAAAGAATTTGGAGGCTAAGAAATCTAAAAGTGCATAAAAGTATTTAACCTAGCTCCCCCTCTCCTCATCAGAGGAAGGGGGTATTTATAACAAAATAAGAAAAACCTACGAAAAACCCTAAATTGCATAGGAGCCGGCCCTAAAAAGAAGTAGTTGATCCGGAGGAAAACACTGTCATTCGCCCGAATCTATGTATCATTCGGCCGAATGTGATACCATTCGCCCGAATTGTCTTCCATTCGCCCATTCCAGAGGCTTCGGGGAATCAATCTCTGTTAAGCATTCGCCCGAATGTACAGTGTGATTCGGCCGAATGGAGGCTCATTCGCCCGAATGAGTTCCATTCGGCCTTTCCAGTAGCAAGGCTCGAGAGCACTAAAGACTGCCTCTCATTCGACCGAATGAGTCTCAGATTCGGTCGAATCTGCAAGCATTCGGTCGAATGTCTCTCAGATTCGGTCGAATCTGAGAGCATTCTTTCCTCTTTTCACTTCCCTCTTTTCTGAACTCCGTGAAATCTTCATGAATGACTTCAAACACTTGCGCAAGCTAAGATATGTGCGTCAAAGGCTCGAATGTATCGCCTTTCACCTTGAAATCATCAAAATTGCCTGAAATAAACTTAAGACAACTCGAAAACAAGATCAAGGTAAAATCAAGCATAATATATATAAAACCAATACAAAACTACGAGACTTGACACTAAAATGAGTTAATAAATGTGCTCTAAAACGAGCACATCAACTTCCCCCAAGCTAGACCGTTGCTAGTCCCTAGCAAACGAAATAGAAAGGTGAAATGACATCTAAAGGCAGTATGAATGAAGAAATGAATGAAGAGACTAATGAAAAACATGAGAAGTGAAGCTCAAGTCAATGCAAGCCGTGCACGTGCGAAACTCCTCCCTAGCCATGGGTGTGCAAGTACAATGGGATTTAAAAAGCATAATCAACTTTTTACACTTACTCGGGATTGCCGAGCAAGCCACATCATAATTCATTCCGCCCACTACCTAATGAGGTCGCAAGTCTACGCTCCCAAGGTTATTTCCCACGAGGTGTAGGAAATTTCCATTACGCTCATGTGTTTATGGGGTATGTGTTTCACTCGAAGTCATCCGACTAAAGGTGAGTCGGGAATTAAACACCTAAGCAGGGAGAAATCTCGTAAATCGTGTCTTATCTGCTCTCCAGCACTGATCTTACTAATCAGGTTAAGTCGAACAGGTTTGAAAAAGGGTTGTAATGTAGGTTTGGATCGAGGTATGGTAGAATTTGGGAATGTGGAGTTGAAATAGAGGATAGTAAGTGATCCAAGGAAGTAAAACCGAGGAAGATTACGCCTTCCGACAACCATGTCAATCCCAAAATTCCCAATAGTAGACTAATACACTATGTCAACTTTATTCTCAACTTTTTCTCTAATTTCTTTTGTTTATTTTCTTTTTTTCTTTTGTTTTCTTTTTTTTTTCTTTTTTTTTCTTTTTTTTTTCTTTTGTGCTTTTCTAGCTTTTTTTCTGAACTTTCTATGTGCATACTTCTTTGAAATGCACTAACACTAGTGTATGTAGTCAAATCATCCAATGATCATTTCCCCAAACCGAAATCCTATATTACAATGCTACAAATATCAACTTCACTATGATCACATGACTATCCTCTAGGTAAAAAGAGGGAGTATTTGGTTCATGTGGAGTTAGATAGCGTGGCTACAAAAGAAGGTAAAGGCACAAATTTGGCTCAACCTAGAGTAAATTGTTTTTCATGGTAGGCACTTTGGCTATATAGCTTTTAACTACAAACGTGTTATCATCCCTAACCTTTTAGAAAAGTGAGAACAGACACAATTCTTAAGATTCCCTGACTAACACTCATCAATATAGGACTCATAATAGAGTCCTAAAGGCTCAATCCTTACTAGGTTAGTCGAAATACGCCTCAATAGGTAGTCATTCAAACCACATATCAAGCAAGCTTAGATCCCCCCAAGCTAAGTGAAAAACAGTTGATAAACTCATACCCAAAACAGGCACAGGGCTACGGGAATACGAGTTTGCATAAAGTCAGTGCACAACAGAGGCTTGCATGCTTGTTTGGGATATATAATGGGAAAGGGGGCATGTGATGCAAAGAAGGGTAAAAAAACAAATATAAAAAATAACTAAAATACATAAATTTGGATTTTCGCATAGGAGATCATACCAGTACTGGGTCCAGCGGCATATGGAAC
The DNA here is from genome assembly GCA_026401315.1 of Dysphania ambrosioides. Lineage (NCBI taxonomy): Eukaryota > Viridiplantae > Streptophyta > Magnoliopsida > Caryophyllales > Amaranthaceae > Dysphania > Dysphania ambrosioides. Next base: position 17,481,094 of record CM048667.1, read on the forward strand.
TTCTTGTATATATCCCTGAAAACAACACCAAAAAGCAAAGCGCAAAGCACAAAATAACACCTAGAAATAAAACACGAAGCAACGAAACGCTACACAACACTAAACTGACAACTAAGACCAAAGGACACGTGAAAGAATGAGTAGTGGACTATGGATATCCCCCCCCAAGCTAGGATGAAGCCGTCCTCGGCGCTAAGGGAGGCCGTTAGGTCCACCACTACTCATCCCCCATAAATTCCTCATCATCCCCCTGGTCATCCTCCTCATTAACCTCCTCTTCCCCACCCGTGTAGTCCATCCCATAGTCGTCCGAGGCTCTTCTAGGAGCCGGCGGAGTGAAGTTATTAAACCTACGCCTACCCACCCTCAACCGGTCAAACCCATGACTTAGTGATATCTCGTTATAGTTGTCATGGCGAGGGTACCAGGAAGGGGTGGCCATGCTTTCGCCGACCATGTGGGAGCGGTAGGCCATATCATACCATGGGTAGTTCGCCCGCTCGAAGTTTTGTTCGAGGTGTTCGAGCCGGGCCGTGTGGTGGGCTTGGGTGGTGAGGACCTGATCAAGCCTTCTCTCTATGCGTCCTAGGGAGGACATAATGTCAGATTCAGACTCATCGTCTGAATCGTCATGGTCCGGTAAGACCGAGGTAGAGGCTCTAGGTCGGTCACGCATAGAGAGGGTGTGAGGGCGAGGAGGTGGTACAAGTGGGGGCTCGACAGCGTATCTCGACACATCGCCTTCTAAGAGATACGAGGCCCCAAACTGGACCAGGGGAGGTAAATGAGGGCAGGGGAGGGGGATGGTGCGGTCTTTCAAGTACCGCCATCGCATGGGGTCCGCAAAAATGAAGCCAGCCCATACGAGACATTGCTCGTGAAGGGTAGTGGAACTGGCATATCTTTCGCTGAATTCCACAAGATTCATGACGTTCAGGAATTCAGCAATGCAGAATACGTGTCCCCCTAAACATAAGTCAGTAGTAGCGTTTAGGGTGGCTGTGTTGTTTAGAAACTTCCACAGCGTCATTGGCAGGCTTAGTGCAGTGTCGTCGTGTAGTGCAAGATAGCGGTGCAAGATGTGCACCTCGTGCGTTCGTACTAGGTGAGGGCTAGGGGAAGGGAACAGAGTCTCTCTAGCAAATTTAAAGAACATGCGCAAAACTGGGTGTTGCACATCAGAAGCATATATGTTCCTATTCGGATAAACAAGCCGGCCAGCTATTTTAGGCCATAGCTCGGAAACCCGAGAGTTGTCCGGTTGTTTATCCGGAATAGGCTCGTTATTGAAACCAAAAACGGCACAAAATGCAGCATAATCAAGAAAATAGGTTGCATTCCTTAGCCTAAAAGATAAATGCAACCTACCATCCCTTTGGCACGGGGTTAGGGAACTAAGAAACTCATAAGTTAAGAGCTTATGAGTCGGGTGCCACATGTTTATCCAATTTTCTAACCCACATGCAGTTAATAATGCAACAAATTGCTCGTATATACCCATTCTTTGCAAAATTGATAGGTCTAAATAACGAGTAGAGTTGATTTTTCGTACCTTAAGTCTTTGGAAACGCTCATATTGCTCCAAAGATACGAAAATAACCGTAGGGTGGTCCTCATCGAACCATAGTTCCTGGCCAGGAAGCCTTTGGTGACCCTCCGGTTGTTGAGAACCGGTTTGTTGTGCTTCCTAAGCCACACCCGAAGAGGAACCCTCTCCATGCTTCTTGGACCTTTTGAAGGGGTTCCTTAAAGTTCTCCTTGGACCCATGGTAGTTGAAGGTGATTTGGAGGGGAGTAGAAGGATTTGAGAAAGAGCAAGAAGGTGGGGGACGAATTCGGCCGAGTGAAAGAGGTAGAGAAGTTTCGGTGCGTTTTCACGTGGAATGAGCTGATATTTATAGAACTGACCTCCATTCGGTCGAATGGGTCTTCCATTCGGTCGAATGGTGTCCTATTCGCCCGAATGGATACCCTGTTCGGTCGAATGGAGTGGTGTTACGAAGAAATCTTCGCTCCCATTCGACCGAATAGGTTTCGTAATTCGGTCGAATGTAACTACATTCGACCGAATGTTGGCTTCATTCGGTGTTATCAGCAGCCACGTAAATACTCCCATTAGATCTATTCGACCAAATGGTGCACTTCATTCGGTCGAATGCGATTCATTCGGCCGAATTTGAAGCTTCATTCGGCGTTATCAGGAACTTGGCCAAAATTGGTTTTAGCTCCATCTTCAATTTCATTCGGCCGAATGGAATTATCATTCGGCCGAATGGGCAGCGATTTCGCTCTGTTTAGATCAAATCACTTGTGCCCTCTCCAAATTAATCAATATACTATGAGTAAGTTGTTTGCAAATCCAAATAAACCGGGTTACCTCCCGTAAGTGCTTTGTTTAACGTCGTTTAGCTCGACGTAGCTCGGGTAATTAAACAAAGACAAAAGGGAGACTAAGCAATTAAAATCTAAAAAAAAAACGGTAAAGGACGATGATTCAAAGTAGGGATATTCGATAAGGGTCAATGATTATACCAATCATTCGACTTTGACATCATCTAACTTTATAAGCTCAATGGTGTTGACATTGTGAAGGCTGCTCTCATGGAAGAGTTTTAACCGATGTCCATTAACAACGAAACGTCCTCCATGATGGTCTTTCAGCTCTACCGTTCCATACGGGAAAACTTGTGAAATCTCGAATGGCCCAGACCACCGTGATTTTAACTTTCCGGGGAATAACTTAGCTCTTGAATTAAAGAGCAGCACTTTATCTCCTACAAGGAACTCTCGTTGGATGATACGTTGGTCGTGCCAACGCTTAGTACGTTCCTTGTAGATGTGCATGTTATGGAATGCATCGAGCCGTAGTTCTTCCAATTCTCGTAATTGGGCGGCTCGCTTCTCGCAGAATAAGGTGGGGTCCAAATTTAGAGTTTGGATCGCCCACCAAGATTTGCATTCCAGTTCCACCGGTAGGTGACAGGATTTCCCATATAAAAGCCGAAACGGGGTGGTGCCAATAGGGGTTTTGTAACACGTCCGGTGGGCCCAAAGAGCGTCATCTAACTTTAGAGACCAATCTTTCCTATTTGGGTTTACGACCTTCTCGAGAATCCTCTTGATTTCCCTATTAGCTACTTCCACCTGTCCTTGAGTTTGGGGATGGTAGGGTGATCCAACTTTGTGCACGACTCCATAACTTTTCAATAATTTATTTAGTTCGTGCTTAGCAAAGTGTGATCCCCCATCACTTATGACTAATTTGGGAACACCGAATCGAGGAAAGATTATGTTTTTAAAAAGCTTAATAACCACTTTGTGATCATTCGTAGGTGAGGCGGTGGCTTCCACCCACTTAGACACATAATCAATTCCTACTAAAATATATTGGTTCCCATGAGATAAAACAAATGGGCCCATAAAGTCAATTCCCCAACAGTCGAACACTTCACACTCAAGGATGTAGTTTTGAGGCATCTCATTTCGCATTGAGATGTTGCCAACTTTTTGGCACCTCTCACAGCTTTTCACAAACGTTTCAACATCCTTGTGTAACGCTGGCCAATAGAAACCTGCGGTGGCAACCTTAGCAGCAGTGTTCATTATACCATGGTGGCCGCCACACGCGTAGGAATGACAATGAGTTAGGATTTTTGGAACTTCCTCTTCAGTGACGCAGCGGCGGATTATGCTGTCTGCACAAGCATGAAATAAGTAGGGATCATCCCAAAAGAAGTTCCCGACTTTACCAAAGAAAGCCTTTTTCAGGGCCCTTGATTCGAACTCTGGAAGTTCTCCACAAGCTAAATAATTCGCAATATCTGCGAACCAAGGGGCTTTCCCAACTACTATTGCTGTCATTAGGGTTTCTTCGACCATTTCATCTTGGATAGGTACGGCGTCGTTATTAAGCTCGGGTAGCCTAGACAAATGGTCAGCTACCACATTTTTGCTACCTTTCCTATCTCTCAACTCAAAGTCAAACTCCTGTAATAAGAGCACCCAATGGATCAATCTCGGCTTAGCATCTCTCTTGGTCATTAAAAACTTCAGAGCCGAGTGATCAGTGAATACTACAACTTTTGAACAGATGAGATACTGGCGCAGTCTCTCAAAAGCATAGACTACTGCTAGCATTTCTTTTTCAGTTGTAGTGTAGTTGCGTTGTGCAGGGTCCAGTGTTTTACTGATATAACATATAACATGGTGCTTTCCCTCCTTTTTCTGCCCAAGGACAGCACCAACAGAAATATCACTAGCATCGCACATCAATTCAAATGGCAAACTCCAATCCGGAGCTTGCACGATGGGCACAGAACTTAGAGCCTCTTTTAGCTTGTTAAAGGCATTCATACATCTCTCATCGAAGTGAAATTCGACATCTTTCTGAAGAAGTTCATTCAAGGGTTTTGCTAGAGTCGAAAATCCTAGGATGAGACGCCTATAGAATCCTGCGTGTCCAAGAAAGGATCGTACTCCTGTAACTGAGGTAGGTACAGGAAGATTCCTTATCACGTCAATTTTGGCAGGATCCACCTCTATGCCTTTGTAAGACACTTTGTGGCCTAGGACGATGCCTTCTTGAACTAAAAAGTGACATTTCTCCCAATTTAGTACAAGATTCGTTTCTTGACACCTTAATAGTACTTTCTCAAGATGTGTCAAGCACGTGTCAAGAGAGGACCCTCCAACAGAAAAATCATCCATGAACACTTCCATAAAGTCCTCTAACATATCGGCGAATATAACCGACATGCACCTCTGGAAGGTGGATGGAGCATTGCATAAACCAAAGGGCATTCTCCTATAGGCAAAAGTCCCAAAAGGGCAGGTGAAAGTTGTTTTCTGTTGGTCCTCGGGGTGGATTGGGATTTGAAAGAAACCCGAGTAACCATCTAGAAAACATTAGTACCTGTGCCTGGCCAGTCTTTCAAGCATCTCATCGATGAAGGGTAAGAGAAAGTGATCTTTTCTGGTTGCTTTATTGAGTTTGCGATAGTCAATGCAAACTCGCCATCCCGTGGTGGCTCTTGTGGGGATCATCTCTCCTCGGTCATTCTCGACGATGGTTATTCCTCCCTTTTTAGGAACAACATGAACTGGGCTAACCCATCTACTATCTGAAATTGAGTAGATGATGTCGGCCTAGAGGAGTTTGAGGATTTCATCCTTAACAACCTCTTTCATGTTGGGATTGAGCCGTCTTTGAGGCTCAACGGAGGAAAATTGTTCATCATCAAGATGAATCCGGTGCATAACAAGGGATGGACTAATCCCTTTTAAATCACCTAGTGAATACCCTATGACATCTCGATATTTCCTTAATAAAACAAGTAATTTTTCCAAAGAAATGTCATCGAGTTCAGAATTCACTATGACCGGGCTTCCTTCATCTTCATCGAGATAGGCATATTTAAGCTAAGAGGTAGAGGTTTTAAAGTCACTTTGGGGAAAGGTTTAGGACCTTCCCTTTTATGCGTAATACTTTCCTCTACCTCGTAAAGGTGCTCATATTCTGCTTCTTTTTCAGAATCCTGGGCCGTATCTAACCGGCCTTCCAATAGCTCATTTATAGTAGGGGTATCCTCATCAATCATTTGACACCCAACCTCTACTTCCTTGTTCTCATAACTAACCTCACTCTCCCTTTCACCTTCTTCAAGACGACAGACCTGCTCAACCATAGGCTTCTTTAAAAGGGGAGAGATTTTGAAAACTACCTTTACTTGGGCAACTTCTACCGTTATGGTATCATCATGGCAATTAATAACTGCCCGAAGCGTTTTTAGAACGGCTCTGCCCAAGATAAGTGGAGTATAAGGGTCCTCTTCCATTTCCATTACCACAAAATCACAAGGGACCACTAGTTCTCCTACTTGTATAGGTATGTCGTCGAGCTCTCCACATGGCACTTTAATGCTCCTATCAGCCAGTTGGATTGTTTTCCTTGAAGGTCGGAGGGCAAAGGGGAGCTTTTTGGCGATCGATAGGGGCATAAGACTGATCGAAGCCCCTAAATCGGCGAGCGCCCCTTTAGGATCAAGGTTTCCTAACTTCACAGGGAGGTTATAAGGACCGGGATCTCGCTCTTTCATAGGCATTTTCCCTTGCAGTATAGAGCTAACTTGATGAGGCAGACTGATTACCTCTTCCTCAAGCTTTTTCTTGTTGGACAGTAAGTCTTTCAAGAACTTAGCATACTTTGGCATTTGTGCCATAGCATCGAGGAATGGGATTTTCATCTCCATCTTCTGAAGATGTTCAAGAAACTTCTTGAACTTATCATCAAGTTGCTTCTCAACTTTCCTGTAGGGAAAAGGAAGCGGTGGTGCATATAACCGGTCTAACCTCTTTCTTTCCTCAGCTTTCTTCCTCCTCTCCTCCTCACTCTCTACTGGCTTCTCACTCCCTGCCTTAGCATTGATGTCCTCCCTACCACTTTCATCTTCAACCTCTGGCATTTTACCATGTTCCTCCTCTTTTTCATCATGGTGTACTCTCGTCTCATCACTCACCCGCACCAAAGGTGTATCAACCGGATATGAGGGACTGTTATACTGAGTCCCTGATCTCAGGTGGATAGCCTTAGCAGTGTGTTGGTTTGGGTTCATTTGCTGAGGTGGAGGTTGTATAGAGGGGTTAGGTTGAGGGTGAGATGGGAATAGCGGTGGTGCAGGAGGATTAGCCATTTGGGCCAGTTGAGTTTCAAACAACTTTTGCTGAGCTTGAAGTTGCTGCATTTGTTGGATGAGGGTCTGATTAATTTGCGTCAGACTCTGGTTCTGTTGAGCAAGAGTTGTTACTTGGGAGGCTAAATGGTCATTGGTTGAAGTGTGACCATGTTGTGGTTGAGGAGCCACATGATGAGGCTGACTAGGGGGAAAAGGCAGGTTTGAACTATTTCTAGGTCCTTGGTGAAACCCTGGGGGTCTATACACATTGGCCCTAGGTACGTTCCCATTAGTCTGGTTCCCCTGGAAACTTTGGTTATTAAATCCACCTTGACCATTTCTGTTGTATCCCGGGTGGAAATTTCCCTGGTTTTGGTTGGAGTTAAAGGGAGGTTTGTACTGTTGGTTGTTTGGGAAAGGTTGCTGCCCATACCCTACTCCTTGGCCCTGTCCACTATAGTTAAGGGCTGCCACATGATCAGGGTTATACCCATAACCGTCATAGTTCATCACCTGCGGTTCTGGGTTATACCCTCCATAGTCAACTGCAGCTACATGCTCGGAGTGCGAACCACCACAATAAGATGTATCATGGTTGGTACCCCCACATATGGCACATGCAAAGTGCTTTTCACGCATTGGGGGGTTGTTCGAACTACCGGCTAGGCTTAGCTTGGACAACTTTTGAATTGGACAGTTGAGCCCTATTAACAATTGAATTGGGTTCTAAGCATTTATACCAATCCTTGGCATCTCCCGCTAGACTCAGATGGAAAAGGTGCATTCGCACATAATCAGGGCTATTAGGACAAGGAGGGATAAGTCCACAAATATCTGAGAATGCCTCTAGGTGTTGAAGAGGACATTCATTTCTTAAGCCACTGAATGGTGTTTCCTTAACCATTCTTGTGAACTGAGGATGAATTTGGTAAGGTGTAGTAGCAACAGGAAGTACTACACCCCCTTGGAACTCTTGTGAGCCAGGAGTTCCGAATTGGCCAAACAATTGATGTTCTTCCGCCATTATGGATATGGTAGGGTTTTGGACAGATTGTGAGGTATACTTTGAAGGGCGTTGTCTACTAACACGTTGGATTTCAGGATTTAAGGGTGTAATTGGCTGGTTTGACCTACGCGTGCTATGGGGCATGCAAACACCTAAGTCAAAGACAACCACACACAGAAAGGAAAAAAAAATGGAAATAAAATAAATAAGGTTATGCTAAAACAAGTTAAGTCTAAATATTACGCCTTGTCCCCGGCAACGGCGCCATTTTGATAACCGGTTTTCTAGGTCGTTAACTAAAAGACAGGTTATGCAAACAATATTTATTCCAACCTACAAACTATACGAGTATAGCGGAGTAGGGGGTCGAACCACGAAGACAAGGTATATCAAGACTTTGACTTTTAACACAACCAGACTATTTGGGGTTGGAAATTCAGTTAAAACTAATAGGTGAAAAATAGATGACGACAAATCACGAAGTAAAGCAAGTAGAGAAAAACGGGGACAAGATTGGATTCACCCTAGGAATGAAGCTTTAAAACCGAACATGATAGATTACAGAAAATCTGTTAATAACTAGCATGGATATCCGAGAATACGAGAGGAAGTTGGTGACCCTATAGATCACACGAACGACCTATAATCGCCCTATGTCTCCAAAGGAGTGGCAGGACAAGATTCGCATCGGAATCCGAAACTATTTATTAACATCGTTTCTACAATCTTAAGCAACAAAGATCATAGCTTTCCTAAGGTTTCACCAATCAAAACCCCTAAAAGAATTACTCACTCATATTCATGCTTAACGACATAAAGATATTAAAAGATTCAGCAGAAACGAACATGGGGTGAAATCGCGAGAATGAAAACAAAATCAGAATTAATAAACGATAAACTTAGAACTAAACATGCAATGAAATAAAGCAATGAATTAAGATTAAAGGAAGGAATTAACTTACAAAAGCTTCAAATTGATATCCACGAAAAGAATTCGAACTACAAAGCGTTGAAGAAAAACTGAAAATCGAAAGCTAAAACTAAAAGAATTTGGAGGCTAAGAAATCTAAAAGTGCATAAAAGTATTTAACCTAGCTCCCCCTCTCCTCATCAGAGGAAGGGGGTATTTATAACCAAATAAGAAAAACCTACGAAAAACCCTAAAGTGCATAGGAGCCGGCCCTAAAAAGAAGTAGTTGATCCGGAGGAAAACACTGTCATTCGCCCGAATCTATGTATCATTCGGCCGAATGTGATACCATTTGCCCGAATTGTCTTCCATTCGCCCATTCCTGAGGCTTCGGGGAATCGATCTCTGTTAAGCATTCGCCCGAATGTACAGTGTGATTCGGCCGAATGGAGGCTCATTCGCCCGAATGAGTTCCATTGGGCCTTTCCAGTAGCAAGGCTCGAGAGCACTGAAGACTGCCTCTCATTCGACCAAATGAGTCTCAGATTCGGTCGAATCTGCAAGCATTCGGTCGAATGTCTCTCAGATTCGGTCGAATCTGAGAGCATTCTTTCCTCTTTTCACTTCCCTCTTTTCTGAACTCCGTGAAATCTTCATGAATGACTTCAAACACTTGCCCAAGCTAAGATATGTGTGTCAAAGGCTTGAATGTATCGCCTTTCACCTTGAAATCATCAAAATTGCCTGAAATAAACTTAAGACAACTCGAAAACAAGATCAAGGTAAAATCAAGCATAATATACATAAAACCAATACAAAACTACGAAACTTGACACTAAAATGAGTTAATAAATGTGCTCTAAAATGAGCACATCAGTAAGCTATTTTGTTCTACAATGGAGTACATGTGTTTACTATGCATATACTAACTTAAAAAACTTAGTCATCTTACTTGTATGGTTCCATGATGTATAGTATACTAAATACCTTGTAATTGTCCACTTTGCTCGTGGTTTTGAAGATCTGCCATATATGATTAGTGACCCAAGCTTGAGAAATATGCAATAGAGTGGAGCGAAAGACCCTATAGTATATATCATCATCAATATCATACATCACTATGGTATACGACCTAATGTCCCCTGATGGATCTAGCCCTGAACTTACTCCTACGACATAAACTCTAACTTTGAATTTTTTTTCCATATAAAGATGAAGAGCTTTAATCTTATTTAAGAAATAAATCAAGTTCCAAAAAAATTATGAAATATATGTAGGTTCAAAATTGGTTTCATCTAACCACTAGTTCACAAACCCCCAAACAATACTCTAAGAAGTAAGAACCCCTCAAGAGCTTAATATATAAACCCAACAAAGATAAAGACACACAAAACTCCCTTCTTAAGTTCTCATGACCTAACTACCCTACAGTCCTACACGTCTACACTAGCACCACGTAGCTGCCCGCCCTGGTAATGGAGGGACTGTGATCCTCTCCTTATGTAAAGCTAATAGAAGAAACTATTTAAGTCGTTAGGGGTTCTCTCAGTGTACAATTAATTTCCTTTTCTCTCCATTTGAAGTAAATCAATAATATCTCCAAGATTTATTTTAATATATATACTACCAACTCAAGTTTTTTGTTTATTTCATTGAAGTTCAAAATGGATCGAGATTGGATGTACGATAATCGAACCTTAATGGAATTCATACAGGGGGTTAAGGAGTTTGCTAGGGTTGCACTTAGACACCAAGTAGATAATCATTCAAAGATATTATTGTGTCAGTGTTGTGACTGTAACAACTCTAGGGGTTATCGTGACATTAATGAAATCAAAGATCATCTAATTCGTCGAGGTTTCAGAGCGGATTATAGGACTTGGAATTGGCATGGTGAAATATTAGAGTTCGGGTCAAGCGCTAGTAAGTTTCCTAGTAGGGAGAAGCCACCTCGCAATGAAGATGGGTTGAATGTTAATGAGGTATATGATGATGTAAGAGATCAGGATAGAGTGGAAGAGGATAGAATAGATGAGATGATGCATAATGTTGAGGATGATTTCACCAATCGTCCTCATATCTTCGATGAAATCCTTAGAGCTTTAGAGAATCCTTTGTATCCTTGTTGTACTTTACACACTAAATTGAGCACTGTTATGAAGCTCTTCAACTTAAAGGCATGCCACAGTTGGACTGACAAGAGTTTCACACACTTGTTAGAAGTTATATCGGGTTTGCTTCCTGAGGGCAATGAATTGCCACTTTCTACCTATGAGGCCAAAAAACTCATGTGTCCTATGGGAATGGATTATGTGAAGATCCATGTGTGTCGAAATGATTTTGTTCTATATCGAAATTAGTATAAGGATCTAGATGAATGGCCAATATGTGGAGTTTCTTGTTACAAAAAGAAGAACAATGAGCTCGATTTGAGAAAGAAGAGGATACCGGCCAAGGTTCTATGGTATCTTCCCATTATACCGAGGTTTAAGAGACTTTACTCAGATGAGAGTAATGCAAAATTGTTTTGGTGGCATGCTGAATGGAGGAAGAAAGATGGGTTATTACGGCATCCTGCTGATTCTCCTCAATGGAGAAACATCGATAGGATGTTCACAAATTTTGAGGGGGGGGGGGGGGGGGGGGGGGAATCGAAAGCTTAGGCTAGGTCTTTTCACTAATGGAATGAATCCGTTCGGGACATTAAGCACCCAGTACATCACTTGGCCCATTCTTCTCACTATTTACAATTTTCCACTTTGGTTATGCATGAAGCACAAGTACATCATGTTATTGCTTCTTATATCTGGACCTAAACAACTTGGTAATGACATAGATGTCTATCTTGCTCCTCTTATCGAGGACTTGAGATTGTTGTAGGAGGAAGGTGTCCAGGTTTTCGATGTTTACTTTAAATCAAATTTCACTATGCATGCCTTGATCTTCTGCATAATCAATGATTTCCCAACTTATGAAAATCTTTCTGGTTATGCTGTGAAGGGGAAGACTGCATGCTCGGTATGTGAAGAAGATATAGAAGCTATTCGCCTACAGAATTGTAGGAAGCATATTTACATGGGTTTTTGTAAGTACCTTCTAGAAGATCATCCTTTTAGAAGAAAGAGGAAAGCTTTTAATGGTTCCATAGAGTTTTACAAAGCTCATCTTCCTCTACATGTGAGTGAGGTATATTATCGGGTTAAGGGCATTAAAACTGTGTTTGGAAATAGCTCTAAAAGTATATCAGCCAGTGGTTATAAGAAGAGGTCTGTGTTCTGGAGTATTCCTTATTGGTGCCATTTGGAGATACAATATTGCCTTGATGTCATGCACATTGAGAAGAACATTTGTGATGCCATTGTTGGGACTCTCTTGAATATGCCTAGTAAATCAAGGATGGGGTTAAAGTTAGGAGAGACATGGCTGCTATGGGGCGAACTGAATTGGCTCCTCAAGAACATGGTAAACAATGGTATCTTCCTCCTACTTAGTTCACACTTTCAAAGAAGGAGAAGATCAGCTTCTGCGAGTCTTTGCATGGACTTAAAGTTCCATCTAGGTTCTCTTTGAATTTTGCAAAACTTGTTTCAATGATTGATCAGAAGTTAGTAGGTATGAAATCCCATGATTGTCATGTTTTGATGCAACAATTTCTTCCCGTTGCTATTCGAGGGATATTTCCTCCATAAGTGAGGTAAACAATTACAAGGTTATGCATCTTCTTGAACTCTATTTCAAGCAAGGTAATCAATCCAGTGATATTAGATGACTTATAAGCTGATGTGGTTGAGACCATGTGTCGATTTGAAATGTATTTCCTACCTTCTTGCTTTGACATCATGCCTCACTTGGTCATCCATTTGGTTCATGAGATTAATCAATATGGTCCGATTTAGGGGAGGTATATGTATCCATTTGAAAGAGAGATGGGTACCTTGAAGAGTAGAGTCATGAATCCAGCCAAACCAGAGGCCAATATAGTAAAGAGAACAGTTGATGAAAAAGTTGCATCATGGATTGCACATCATCTTGCCCGATCACATGAAATTGGGGTACCAATATCAAGACATGTAGTGAGGCTTGAGGGTCATGGCACTATTGGTTGGAAATGAATTACTTTCAGTTATGATTTGAAATATAAGGCTGAAATGTTTATTTTGAAAAACCTGACTGAAGTCTATCTGTATGTAGATGAGCACATGAATACTCTGAGGAGTCAATATCCTTCTAAAAGGGATTTGCAGATGGTAAAGGACTATAATACTACATTTGTTGAATGGTTCAAAGGAAGGACAAGATAGGAAGTCGACTACGTAGAATAGGGGTGTAATGGTCGTTTGCATGTCTCCAAAATTTTCTAGTTCAAAAGATCGAACATTAATAGACAAACGGAGTTTATACTATGGGGTTATTATTAATATTTTTGAACTTGACTACATGAATTTCAGTATTCCTCTTTTCTATTGTAATTAGGTTGATAATAACTGCGGGGTAAAGAAGGAAAAACACAGATATTTAACCCTAGTGAATCCCAATCGCTTGGGTCATCATGCCATCCATTCATATTAGCTTCATAGGCAAAGCAAGTTTTTTACATGATCGATCCTGCCGATCGCAATTGGTCAGTTGTTATTAAAGGAAAGAGACGGTTTCTTGGCATTAGGGATGTTGTTGATGAAGATGAATATGATGAACAGGTTGATGAAACCCCGACATCCACATGGAATATCCTAAAATTAGTTGTTGACAATGTTGACGACATTCTAAGGCGCAATGACCATGATGAAGGATTCTACGTAGCTAGGGAGTCTGAGTAATAATGAACTACCAAATTATCTAACAAGAAGGTATTACAAAGAAAATGGATAGAGTAGGAGAATTTAAATAATTAACCTGTTAATAAACAGCAAAATTTCCATTTATAGAAGTTTATTGCATATAGTCATAACATTATTTTATGTTATTTTTTAAAATTTTATATATTGCATATAGATGTTTACTCTTTAATTCAATTAACTTGACTGACCTATTTTTTTTATATATGCAGATTCACAGAAATGGAAGAACACAGAGGACCCCAGCCATCTTCTGCTGCCGACACCCAGCAGATGAAGAAGAAGAGAATGGGGAGTGGTCCCTCAAAAGGGATCAAATCCATCCCTAATGTCCAGAGAGTTCTAGAGTGGGACACACTCAGATGCCCCTCTGGGATACACTACAAGGCATATAAATGCCATTTGGGGAAGATCAGTTGGTCTTAAGTATCAATCTTGACATCAGACTGGAACTCCGTACCGAAAGGTGTAAAGGATATGCTTTGGGAGGATGCGAAGGTAATTAATGTACTGAATTATGTTACTTTTTGCAAATCTAATTGTGTTATTTTTTGTTAATCTAATTGTGTTATTTTTTGTTTCTATATCATAGAGAAAGAGTTCCAGATCGAGGATGATCCTCGAAAGAAGCAGGCGGTTCTCACCTCTTGCGACTTGAAATAGAGAGACTTCAAGGCCAAGCTCGTGAGTGGTTGGATCTCTTATACAAGGAATAAGGAGGGCCAGACCACGAAGTGACCTTAGGAGCTCTACAACTTCATTTTTGAGGAAGACTGGAACGCATTCGTGAAGATGCATTCTACAGAGGAGTTTAGGGTAAGCATTTCGTTGAATATCATTTGATATTAATTATAATTTATATTACTTCAATTTCTTGGGTATTTTCTTATACGTAATAACTTGTATCCTATAAAAAGCAAAGAAGCGAGAAGGCGAAGAGGAGTGCGGCCCAGAACTTGTATCCTCATCATATGGGTCAACACTCATATGCTGAGATGAGTGAAATCTGTAGGCGAAAGGGCTACATTCCTTCGATTTCATTGTCGTCGTCCAATTGTTCATCAATTGTTTCGAGTCTGCCAGATAAGATGACGACTTGGCTTCTTGCGAGATCCGTCGATGACAAAGGACGTCTCGTGGTGCCTGACCAAAAGACTGATGTTGTCCAAGACTCTATTGTAAGCTATGTTTATAACATTATTATATTCGTCTTATTATTTATCATTTAATAATTGAATTAACTTTTCTTTTGTTAAATACGCAGGAGAAATGGAGACGGAGAGAGGAATCGAGAGAGTTTGTCTCCCAGCCACGAGACGACATCTTGTCCCGTGCCCTCAGCAAAAAAGACTACCCAGGTCGGGTGGCCGGTTACGAAATCAGCGTAGGGTAATTACGGAATCGGCGTAGGCCGAAAGACTGTGTACGGGATTGACAAGAGGAGCTCGTAACTGATGAAGAGGGTAGAGGACGTCGAAGCTCGAATCGATAACGTTGTGAGAGAGGCTGAGCATCGAGTTTAAGCTCAGACGATCAAGGAGATGGAGGAGAAGATGCATCTAATGCTCCAAGAGAATTTCAGGCTGTTCGTTGCGTAATTCAATTTCCCGCAACCACCTCCACAGGAACTTGAGCGTAACAACAGGCCTGACCCTTCAGTCTTCCCATCCAGTAGTGGCTTGGGGCTTAAAGATCCTTTTCAGGATCTGCAGGTTTGTTTACTCATGTTTTTACAAACTACTAATCGCATATGAAATTCGTATA
The DNA here is from genome assembly GCA_026401315.1 of Dysphania ambrosioides. Lineage (NCBI taxonomy): Eukaryota > Viridiplantae > Streptophyta > Magnoliopsida > Caryophyllales > Amaranthaceae > Dysphania > Dysphania ambrosioides. The sequence continues at coordinate 17,496,280 of CM048667.1, forward strand.
ATTTAAATGAATGAGATACTGACATCTTTATCACTTTTGTTGCAGGAGCAAGTTTCCTGTCAGTTGTTGCACATGGTGAACAACAATGAAGCAATCATTGTTTCTTTAGGAACCGTTCATCCATGTCTGACTCGAGACCACCATGCTGACATCCATCCTGGTCATGTAAAGGTCAGCGTCTATGACTATGATGATCCTCGAGACCACCATGCTTTCATCAAAAGGCTCGAGCAAGCCCACGGGACCTTCACATAGTAGCCGAAGCATCTAGTTCGGCTCCTAATGTCTAAGGTAAATGCATTCCTCCTCATTTTATGAAGTTATTCTACTAATGTATTAATATTAAGTTTTGAATTTGTTTGATTCAGCAAAGAGGTACGGGTCAAAAGGACATAGCTAAAGGTGTTGTCAACGGTCCTAGCTGTCTAGAGAAAACTGAGTCCATGAAGAAGGATGTTGTCCAGATCGATCTCACTGAGCTGGCCTTGAGTCATCTTGGTGAGAATTGTTGTCAAATGAGGGCCCAGTTGTCGAGGCTTCCGCCAGATAGCATCGTCTCCTTTTATTGTGGGAAGATGATATTTGGGTACCCCGAGGACTAGGATATCATGATCGTAGAAGAGGACGTCACTCAACTTCTCACAAGAGACGAGTTGAATGTATCTGTGCTCCAAGTCTTCATGATGTAAGTTACCTAACTATTGAATATAATTCCTACTATAATATGTTTTTTTGATTTGTTCATGTTGCTAAATGGGTGTTGTTTCAATTAATTATAGGGCCTTTTATAGTTGGTCTAAGAAGAAGGACTAGGATCCTTTAGTTTCATGTGCCCTTCTAGGGTCTGGGCTACCAACGATCAGGATTTCGTCACTTCTTACATGGTATCCTTTATGGCCAATAACCATAAGAAGCGTTTCATCTTCTGCCCGTACAATGAAAGGTATGAGCTTCTTACATAGTATCTGAGGGCTTGTATGTTCGTATTTTAACCATTTACCAATCATTTTGTAGGCGTCATTGGATACTACTTGTTTTGTCCTTAGAGAAGTGGACAGTATACGTTTTTGATCCTCTTCAACGAAAACATAATTTAGCAATTAAGAAAGTGTTAAATACGTATGTATTTGTTAATTAAATTTTTTATTTCACTGACACGAGTAACAGATTGAAGTATAGTTATTGACAACTATTTTTTTTCCAAATCTAGTGCTTTCAAGAGCTTTAAAGTTTAGTCCGGCCTCCGTAACGGATTGAAGTTTAACTAGATTCCAGCTCAGGTATCCCTATTTTCAATTATATGACTATTTTGTTGCCTTAGAATTGTATTAGATCTGTTTGATTTACATTTTATTTGATTTCTAAATGCAGTGTCCTCAACAGATAGGAAACACTAAGTGTGGCTACTTTCTTATGCGTTTCTTGTTTAACATCCTCCACAACCATGCTACATGTGAGGATCTTTCAACGGTATGTATTATTCATGAGCTCTGTAATTTTTTTTTGAGATCTAGGATATAGATAACTCGAGACCATCGATAATGGATGGATGGTGTTGTGTATGGGAATTGTGTTGTGAACACAATTGATTTGTGAATTGTGTTGTGAATTGCGTTGAGAATACATAATTTTGTTGTGAATTTTGGATGGATTGTGTTGGATTATAATCTTTGTGGAAACAGGTACCTTTAAAAAAATGGAAATAGGTCTAATTACAGAGGAAACTCTGTCGAAATTTACGCTTGGAATTATGTATCCTGTTTTGTAGATATACTAAACATATCTTTTTTTACCCTTTCAGGCAATTTAAAGAACAACGCCATACTCACATCAAGAGCTGATGGAGATTAATGACATATGGGCGGAATACTTCATTGGGGTCGGACAATATGTATAGGTAGAGCTAGCTTCTTCTTCGCTTTTTTTTTTTACTTAAATACATTAGGGTTAAATTTTTGTATATATCATTAGTTTAAAACATTCTTTTTGTATGTAACAATTCATTGGGTTAAGTTAGTTGTAGATAATGTAAACTCATTGGCATATAACAATTCAAATAACATTTTTTTTGTAGATAATTCATTGGCATAAACTCAGAATAAACTCATTTCCATACATATATGGCAGCAATTGGCATTCCCTAATTTTTAGAAATGGTGGGAAAGCAGGAAAAAAACACATTTGCTACGGTTATTATAATAAACCACAGCACATATACATTATTTATTGCCGTTAAATCAAATAATTGTAGCACTTATTGATCAGAATAAATTTAATTTTTTATTTTTAATGAATTAATGTTGCGGTTATTTAAGAAAACCAAAGAAAATAACGCTTATAAATGCTGTGGTATTCTTAAAAAACCGCAGCAAATAATAATTTAAAATTAATTTTTTTTTTAAGAATAAATGTTGCGATTATTTAGGAATAACCCTAGGTAAAAATGTTAATTAATGATGCGGTTATACAAAAAAACCGCAGCAAATAACAAGCAACAATTAACTTTTTTTATTTTTAAGAATAAATGTTATGGTTAATTAGGAAAAACCGTAGCAAATAATGTTAATTAATATTGCGGTTAATTGAAATAACCGCAGTAAATACTATTTTTATTGCTGCATCCAAAAAACCACAGCATTTGTGGTTTTTTCATGTGCTTCGGCTATATGTGTTGCGTCATAATAACCGCACTAAATAAGGTTAAATAACTGCAGCAAATAGACATTTTTCTACTAGTGCCAATTTGAAGTTTAAACTTTATAAAAGAAACTCGTAGAGTAGACGACCTCCAAGAAAAGCCATGGATAATACCCCGTGAAGCCCTAATCCCAAATTATCAATACTCTAGACGTGCACTAGCCCAGAGTTTTATTATTTATCTTTCTTTCACTTTACGTTATTTACAGTTTAACACTTGAGTTCAAATTCATCAAAGAACACGCATGTAAAAAACCACAATTACACAATCAACTAACCTCGTCTTTAAGACATGAAAATCACCTTTATGAAATTCATACAATTAGTAATGAAGGAGTAATAATAAAAAAAAACCTCATAGATTAATTAACAAATTAATTCCACTTACATCAATTGAGATTCCTCAACCATACATAGTCCTTTCATGATTAGTATTAACAAATCATAATTCATAACTCACCAACTAAAACCAAAAATCATGCTTCTAAATAAAGAGCATGAATCCTTTCAAATACGTAACCAAACAATCTCACCCAAAAGGTTCCCTAAACATGATACTAAGTCTTTCTTTTATCCTAAATCATGCTCCTAAAGGTAAGGGTTTCTTAACTTGTACGGACCTTGAATAAAACAACTGAATTGCCACTTTCACAACTCTGAATCGTCTCCTACAAATTGTTTTTCTAAATCAAATAACACAAACTTAATCAATACCCTAACAAACATGTTTACAATAATTATACCAATTTAAAAAAAGCTTCCAAAAATCATGTAAATGCTTTAAATCTTTGATTCTAATACTTAAATCCTTGAAATATATAGATTTTGGAAAATTTCCAAAGTCTGCAAAATGTTAATTATAATGTTCTAAATATGTAGTATACTAATTAAGATCATATACTACACATAAAATCATAAAATCCTTTAAATTTTCAATATGAAAAGCCAAATTTTATATCCCATGAAATCTAAAAATTTATTTTGAACATAACATTATTATATTAATCATAAATACTCTTAGTTTAATTTTATGAAATAATCAGTAGTATATGATCATAAACCCTAAAACATGAAAACTAGTGCATTTAACTCATAATTTCATGTATAAAGAATATGAAAATCTATAAAACATATATAAAATCATAAAAATTATAAATACTTTGAGAACATAATTAATCATTGAAAATAATCAAAACAATCATTAAAACATTTTTCCCAAATCATGAATTCTAGGGCATAAAAATAAGGAAGAAAGGAAGAGAAAAGAAGGAAGGGAAGGAGAATGGAGGACTGACGGTGGCTGGGTGGGCGGATGGCCTATGGTAGGGTGGTGGCACAACAAGGGTAGTCGTCTCCTCTCTTCCTCTCTCTCTCTCTCTCTTCTGATTTTGTGGGTAAATGATGATTAAGTTATGAAAAGGGCTTTAGGGTTTATGATAATTAGGGTATAAAAAGGGCTTTAAGGTTTATGAAAAATAATCTTTTAATGAAAAAATAAACCCAAGAATTATTCAAATAGACTTTTAAATATTTTTTTTGTAAAAATAAATTTTATTTAGTTTATACCAAAATTATAATTGTAATAATATAATTAAAATCTCGTAAATTTATGGAGGATTACAAATAGCTTCCCTTGAAGAAATCATGCCTACTCCCGTGGAGTCATGCAATAGAAAGACATAAAACATGCCAATCTAAAAGTCATAATGTTCATGATATGATGTCTACTTTTGTGATCATCACTCAAACATTTACCTATGATTCTAGTTTATATTATGAATCAACACTAGCCGTGAACCTAATCCATGCCATTAATCAACTACCTCTAGCATTTTAATAGTGTTAAAGTTAATCAATATATTAAAAGAATTGTTTTATATATTTAGATTTGGATTTTGGGATTCATCTATGCCTAACCCATATTAGGGTTCATTGGGATCATAGATTAGGAAACTACTCACACATATTTAATGTAAAAGCAACAAAAGCAATAATAGTAAACATGATGAATACCAAAAATTATACTAAAGCAATTAGAGAGAACAACATACTAGAGTACTTAACATAAAACAAACCAAAATATGATGTTCACAAGGCTACATTGTTGTAAATCCAGTGCTTCAATGGAATCCTAAAGAACAATATGAAATCTAGATAGTATTTGAGAGAAATCTAAAGAGAACCTAATGCAAAACCTAATGAAGTATTGCTATCTAACCTCTAAAAACTATCCTTAATAACCTAGGAAAACAACAGATATATACAAAGCGTTTATGTAACACCCCCAAATTACTAACAAAAAAATAATAATAATAATGATAGTAATATTAGTAACTTAGGGGTATTACTGCCACGTGTTATCATGCTTCGGCTGTGCTAACTAATTACTATATTGCAGCTGAAGAAAAACTTGATTTATTTATTAAAAAATAATTTTGATTATCCAAAGATACAAAAGTTGAATAAAAAAATTACGAAAACTCCTACTAGTATGTGCCTCTTGATGAAATGCTCTCATGCATAGTTATTTCTACAAACCTACTCACCATAAATGATAAGTAGAGCGAATAAAAAACCAAATAGAAAAATACATGTCAGTGTAAAAACATTGTGTACATATACATGCTAAAAGAAATACTTTGACTTTTTAAATTCCTTTATTTTGAAAAATGTCTTCTTATAATCAATAAACTTTATAACCTTTCTTAATAATAATCCAATACAAATGGAATTATTAAAGCACGTAATAAAAATAATTTCATCTTCTTATATCCCCTCCTTGATCCTAAGTGTGCACACCCTCCAATTTAGTTATCCCATCATGGATCTATTCTTGGAGTTTCCGTTTATTTTCCATCAAGTGAATTTTGAAGCATAAACCCTTTTTGATTAAGAAATCAAACTGTAATGTATAATAATAATAACTCTCCTTTATAACTCCTTTAAATACAAATACCTTGCTTTAATTATTAAAGTTCATTGAAAATTATTAAATCTCAAATGTCATTCAACCCTTTTGAAACATGACACATATTAAAAAAAATAAGATATATATATATATATATCATCCTTTTTTATAATTGGAATTTCAAATAAATAACCATATACAAACATATATTTTAAAAAAATGGTGCATGGCTAAAATTTTAAATATAATTTATTTAGAAAATTACATAATAAAAATATCTTAACACAATATAATTCAACAAAACATTCAATTGAACATAAAAATATTTAACACATATACGTACCTTAAATTCTAGTACTTTCTAGCAACTTCCTACTAAACTTCAAGATGATATTCCTATCAATTAACATGAACTAATCAACATAAAGTAACACAATAATATGCATAATATATTAAAACTTTAATTAAATTAAGAAATAGTTTTAAGAACTAAACAATTTATAACACAATTAAAATAGTTAGAGAAAAGAGGAGGCTCGCGATGAGTGATGGTTGTTGTTGGCATTAGGTGGTCGAATAGATAAAGAGAGTGATTTGAGAGAAAGGGAGAAGTTTGAGAGAAGTAGAAAGGGTTTAATGATTTTTGTATGAAGAATTATATGAGGTTTTAATGTTTATTTATAGTAGAAATTAAGAAAAATTTTAGGATTTTAAAAAAACCAAAAGATAAGAATAAATCTAAAATGATAATTATCCTCCAAATTTTCATAAAATCTTTTTTTAAAAAAACAATTTATTTATTAAATAGTTTCACCAATTAAAATCATTTAATTCAAAATAAACCAATTAAAATTAGTTAAAAAGATAAAATTTTATATTAATAATAATATATTTTTTTGAAATATCAATCATAGAAAAAGGACATAATAAGGTTAGAATTTATTTTATTTTTTTGAAAATCTATTATTTTTAAATTAAAGCTATCTTTTCAACTAAAACTATCATTTAAATTAGAATAAAATAAATATAATCATAATTTTTAATTTAATTTATTTCATTTTTTAAAATTTTAATCTTGGCAGTGATTAGATATGGTCAAATTTATTTCTTATCTTTTATTTTTTTTGGTAAGTATATTTGATTCTTAACATAACCGATTTTAAATTAAAAAAAATATTTATAAATATCTTAAACTATTTTTTTTGCTAAGAATAATATCTTAAAAGCTTCTAGAATATTTTAGAATAAAAGTAGATACTCGGGATATTTTTTGGGATATTTTGGAGGGTTTTTTTTGTGAATTTAATGGAATAATTGAGGAATTAATTATTTATTTATGAAATTAAATAATTTTCTTAATAAAATTATAAAATAAATATACAAATGGCGGTTTATAATTATAATTAGGCCGAAATACTTTTTAAATTATTTAATTACACCAAAACCCTTTAAATAATTTTATTTAAAATGCTAATATATAATGTACATTTAATTTAAAATGCTAATATATAATGTACATTTAAGTTTTTGTGACTCGACTACTAACCTTAGAAAATAAGTCCGGATATTTCTTCATCATTTCATCTTCTTTTTCTCGAGTTACCTCTTTGGTCTAATGATTTGACCATACACTTTCACTATTTTTACATCTTTGTTTTTGGTGCTTCTGACCTTCTATCCAAGATTCGAACTAGTATTTCTTCATAAGTCAAATTTTGGTCCATTTCTATTGATTCAGGGCATAATACATGACTCGCATTCGGTATATATTTTCTTAATTAAGATATGTGAAATACGTTGTGCACTCTCTCTAGTTCAATAGGTAGGTCCAAATCATACACTTTCTTCCATAAAGTACTGCAGTTTCGCTTATATCACTATAACACACCGAACTCCTATACTTTCTTCCATGAAGTGCCTCAAAAGGCATCATTCCAATACTGACATGATAACTATTATTGTAGGAAAAAGTCCATGACCCTTGATACTACATCACATATGCTCTTAACATATCTTCCAAGGTCTATGATAATTTACCACAAATTTCATATAAGCTTTTCCTAATTGGTTAATTGTCCAGGTTCTTCATGGGTATGAAAACGATAGTCTTTATGAGTCTATCCACAACCACCCAAATGGTATCATTATCGACCTTTCTTCTAGGAAGAGCTCCTACAAAATCCATCAAGATTGAATCTCATTTACAACTAGGAACTCCAATGGTTGAACCTTACCTTGCAGACAATTATGATCAATATTTACCTTTTGACAAGTAAGGCACCTAGCCACAAATTTGGCTACTTCCTTTTTCATATTTGGCCACCAAAATGTTTTCTTCATGTCCTTGTACAACTTATCTCCCCCAAGATTTATAGAGTAAGGTGAATTATGAGCTTCTTCCTTCAATCTATTCTTTAAATCTCCTCTATTGTATGGAACACACAATTTCCTTTAAACTTAATACTCTCATCATCAGCGATAGCAAAATCTAGGGTATGTCCTTCATGAATTTTCTCTTTGATGTTTTCCAACTTTTTATCCTTTCGTTGCCTTTTCCAAATCTCATCATAAATGGATGGATGGATTCTAATGACATTAATACATTCTTATACTCCTCCTTGTTCCGCTACCTCTAAGTTTATTTTCTGGAATTCTATACATAACTTATCAGGAAAAAATCATTGCATTTACCGAATGTTTTGACTTCCTACTTAATTTATCTGCCACAACATTGACTTTTCCTTCATGATATTGAATCTCGAAATCATAATATTTGATAAATTCCAACTATCTCCTTTGTCTCATATTTAACTCCTTATGGGTGAAAATATACTTTAAACTCTTATGATCCATATAGATCTTACAAGTTACTTTGTAAAGGTAATGTCTCCAAATCTTAAGCAAAAACTATTGCTGCTAGCTCCAAATCATGAGTTGGATAGTTAACCTGATACGGTTTCAATTTCCTAGAGGCATATATTATAACCCTTCTATTTTGCATCAATACACAACCTAACACAAACTTGGATGCGTAACTATTGACCTCATATTTAATACTTTTATCTAGTAAGACTAAGACTGGTGCCGATGTTAACTTATCTTTTAAGGTTTAAAATGCCTCTTCACACTCTAGAGTACACACAAACCTACACTCCTTTTTCATAAGGTTGGTCATGGGTCTAGATTTATTTGATAAGTCCTTTACAAATCACCAATAATAGCCTGCTAATCCCAAGAAACTTTGAATATCTGATACACTCTTCCGTGTTGGCTATTAACTTACTGCTTGAATCTTTATTGGATCCATGGATACACCTTCCTTTAATATCACATGTCCCAAAAAGGCTACTTTCTCATACAACTAATTTTCCCTCGAGGTCATCAAAACCAACCTTAAATGTTCTTTGTGATCATCCTTATCCCTAGAGTATACCAAAATATCATCAATAAAGATAACCATAGACCTATCTAAGTAGGGCTTAAAAATTCAGTGCATCAAATTCATGAACACTGCCCGTGCATTAGTCAACCCAAATGACATTACTGTAAATTCATAGTGTCCATAACGGGTTCTAAACACACTCTTTGGGATGTCTTGCTCGGCAATCCTCAACTGGTGATATCCAGACCTCAAATCAATCTTAGAAAATACCCCTGCCCCTTTCAATTGATCAAATAAGTCATCTATCCTCAAAAGTGGGTATTTATTCTTCATAGTCACATTATTCAATTCTCTATAATCAATGTATAACCTCAAACTTCCATCTTTCTTCTTAACAAACAACACTTGGGCTCCCTAAGGTGACAAACTAGACCTAATATAGCCTTTATCTAATATATCATCCAATCGAGTCTTCAACTCCTTTAATTTAGCTGGTGCCATCCTATAGGGCCTTAGAGATCGGTCTAGTTCCAGGCACTAGATCTATGGTAAACTCAACATCTCTAATTGGAGGCATTTCTAGAATCTCTTCTGGAAAAATATCCGAAAATTTACAAATAACTGAAATCTCTTGCTTATTTCTATCTTCTCCTTCTCAAATTTCTTGAACACTATATAGGTATAAATGATTTCCCTTCTGCACACATTTCTTTATTTGTAAGGCTAAGATAATCTTCAATCCAGGTTTCTTCCCTTCTCTTTGATAAGTCACCCTGATCTTATTATATCAAACCAAGGATATCTTCTGAGCTTCACAATCAATTTGAGCTTTAAATTTTCCATCCAATCCACACCCAAGATCACATCTAAGTCACTCATTTCAAATTATATTAAGTCTGATGAGAATTCAACTCCTGAAATTACTATAGGTATTTTAGAATTCAATTTAGTACAACTCATAGCTTCCTCGGACAATAAAGCCACGTCTAAGGAAATGGATTCTGACTCTTCTAACTTTAGACTTCCTACTAAAGTCTTAGAAATGAATGAATGAGATTCTCCTTAATCAAAAAGAGATTTTGCGGCAAAGTCAAAATAGAGAAAGTATTAGCTACTACTTTAGAAGTAGATCCAGCCACATGATTGTTCATAACAAACACTCGGCCTTTAAGAGGACTGTAATTTGCACCTAACGCAGACTTAGGATTCCCGTTTGGTTAGATTAAACTAGGTTGTCCATTTTGAGGAGGATTCCCATTTTGGATAAGGATACTAAGGCTACCAGAAGTCTTTTTACAATATTCATACTCTTGGTGTCCCAACTTTTGACAAAAAAGGCAGGTTATAAGGTTACCTTTACAATCCCTCCCGGGGTGATTCTTGTCACACCTCTTGCAATGGAAAATTTTCTTATGCTTCTAACCATCCCCTTGGTTTTCTCTTCCTTTCCCAAGGTTTCCCTTAAAGTATCTTTTCCCCTGAAAATTCCCATTGGTCATAGCCCTTTTGTCACCTCTATGAAAGTTTCCATTCCCATTTCTCTTTTTCCCCGAGACTTGGTTCCCTAATTCTTTTCCCCTAATCCCATACAAGTGAGCGGCTCTCCCATACACCTCATCTAATATTTCAAAAGTGACCCCTCCTAGCTTCCCTTGCAAGGTTAAGGTTAGGCCTTGTTCAAATCTCTATGCTTTCATGGCTTCGGTCGGGACTACCTATGGATCAAATCTTATTAGTTCAATAAAATTAGCATAGTATTCATTAACGGTCATGCCTCCTATTCTAAGGTTTATAAATTTCATGCACTTTAGTTTCTTAAGGTAAGGTGGATATAATTTATTTCTAAGGGCTTTTTTGAAGGTTGACCACCCAAAATCAGGAGTTCTTTTAATGTTTTCCTTAGATTAAGACCACCTCAAATCGACTTCTTCCTTAAGGTAAAGGACTGCACTATTTACTTTCATATTCTCAAGATAATTTACAGTATCAAATAGCTTATCAAACTCCCTAATCCAGTTTTCTAGGCTGGTCGGGTCTTCTTTTTGTTATAGCTTGGAGGTTTTGCTACTAGAAATTTTTATTGAAAATCTCTCCAAAGGTGTAATTTTCTGACTGCCTATTCATTTTATTAGTCATTACTTGAGCTAGAGATTGAGTTAAAGTGGTTAGGTGCTTGACTGTCCTTCTAAGGCCACTTCGGGTGGTTCGAGAATTTCTATTAAGCATTCGACTCGACATATTGCCTGAATGATCAAATAATCATGTTGAATTTTGTATTCAAACACTTGAAACATATAAATCCTAAAACAAGCATTCACTTTATTCAAATAATCTTTTCCCATGTAAAGGCTTTTAATTGACTATAGATATGCATTTGAAAAAAATTGGATACATTTAAGCACAAAATTCACACTTTCTTGGTTTAATTTACATGAAACATACTTTCTCCTATCCTTGAGAAAGTATATAACCTTAACTTGTAATAATTAATTCAAATCGACCATTTAATTCAACCTTCCTTGATTGTACTTAAATATGCTTGAAATTTTAATTTTACAACTATTTTATTTTCGAAACTTTTAATAGTGTACTTGACTTCTATGCGGGTAAATCAAATCAATGGTTTCCTAGGTAAGTTACGTGCGACATTGATGAGAGTCTTTCCTAGCCAGAAACTATTACTTAACATAACACTCTCCCAGGTCGGTCGAACCTTCCTTAGACAGAAAGTGTTACACTTGATCACCAACATTTCCATCTTTCCAAAACCAAAATTTTTTTATGAAAATAATTTATTTTATGCATGAAAATTCGAAACTCTATCCTACATACCCATTGCTATGTCTACCCACAAGTTTCTTATTTCCAATTTCAATCTTTTATAACCTGGAAAAATGATACCACTTTGTAACACCCCCAAATAACTAATATAATAATAATAATAATAATAATAATAATAATAATGATAGTAATTTTAGTAACTTATATTTATTTATTAAAAAATAATTTTGATTATCCAAAGGTACAAAAGTTGAATAAAAAAAATTATAAAAACTCCTAACTAGTATATGCCCCTTTATATAATGCTCCCATGCACATTTATTCCTAAATCTACTCACCATAAATGATAAGTAAGGCAAACCAGAAACAAATAGGAAAATATGTGTCAGTGTAAAAACATTGTGTACATATACAAGCTAAAAGAAATACTTTGACTTTTTAAATTCCTTTATTTCGAACATGCCTTCTTATAATCTGAAGACTCCACCTTGATTACTAACGTTTTTATGTCTAATGATGGAAGCCAAAATGCAAAGTCAAATAGAGTTGAAAACATGATGGAAGCAAAAATGTAAAGTCAAATAGAGTTGAAAACATGATGGAAACCAAAATGCATAGAGTTGACAATGTGATGGAAGTAATGGACTCTAAAATGCAAAGCTTTATGCATTCTGTCAAAGGACGAGAATACAACATTTGAGCCACGTCTTCAAAAGCTTGAGCCACGTCTTCAAAAGCTTGAGCCATGTCTTCAAAAGCTTGAGCCACGTCTCAAAGCAGTCGGCATAGTTCAAACACTTTGTCAAAGGATAAGAATATTCTAATTACCTAAATCTTGTGTTTTATCCTTTCCTTATTTCACTTATCTTATTCTCTAAACTAGCTTATTTAGACATGATTTTACTGTCAAAGATATTTCTTAATTTTAGCAAATAAGTGATGCTCATATATGTTGAAGATTATTCAAGTTAATTTTGGTAATTACCAAAATTCAAGCATTGTGGTTATGGAAAAAGAAATATGTTGAAGCTTCAAAGTGCAGCAAATAAAGTGAAAAGATTCTTGCTGTAAAATATTCAAATGATATCAATCTTCAACAGCCAAAATGAATGATTCTCTACAACCATATTGGAGGAAATCTTGCTGAAAGTATTGAAGGCAAATCAGATTTTCAGCAGCCTATTTTGAGCCTCCTTTCAACGGCTTGAAATCAATTTCAGTATATATTCCCAAGCCTTGAATTTGAAGAACAGCGTGAGACACAACAAGACAAAAAGTGAGACAAGAACAGAAGCTTTAATCGTGAATTTCAGTCACAAGCTACATCAACAAAGCTTTATTATTTTCTCTCTAGTTCCATAAACTTTATCTTGTATTTAGATTGAGAGAAAATCAAAGTATAATCTCTTGAGTGTTTAAAAGAATATTTTGAGAGAGTGTTATACTAAGAGTATACCCATAATACTCAAACGTATAGAAAAAGAGAGAGCTTTTTATTACTAGGATCTGAGATGCTAACGTGTAGCTGGGGTGCTATGGAGTAGAAGATGGGGATTAAGATCTTCTAGGGTACTTTAGGTCTCTAAGGGAAGTAATAAAAGAGCGAGTTAAATCCTAAGGGTTGGAAAACCCTAGGCGGAGACGTAGGCAAATTAGTTGCCAAACTTCGTATCAAATCTCCATGTTTTGTCTCATCTTATTTCTGTCTTCATTGCTTATGTTTTATGTTTGCTTCGCTCATCAATCAAAGAAGCGAACAGTCAAAGCCTGAGCAAAAGCCTTTGAAACCAATTTCAAGGCTTTGACATCCAGATTCAAAGATAAGCCTTAACGCTTATATTCCGCCTTTGAAAATCAGTTTAAGACCTTGAGATCCTGAACGCAAAAATCGGTTATACTCTATTCACCCCCCCCCCCCCCCCCCCTCTAGAGTATAATTAATCATATTCCATCTCCCTATTGATTCTTCAATTGGTATCAGAGCTAGACTCACAAGGAAAAGATTTAATCATCTGTGAGGAAAAATGAATTCAATAGGTGATGGTGGTTTTGCTCAAGGAAGGTCTACCAATCGCCCTCCTCTATTTTGTGGTAATAATTTTGCCCATTGGCGTTCATTGATGCAAATGTTTGTGATTGATCAAGATTTGGAACTCTGGGATATTATCAAGAAAGGTCCTAGGGTGCCAATGAAGACTAATGAAAGCGGCACAATATTCCTAAAGAAGATGATGATTTTACTCAATCGAATTTGGAAAGTGTTGCTAAAAACTATCGAGCCATGAACCTTCTCTACTGTGGTTTAGATGTAAATGAATTCAATAGAGTTTCTGCATGCAAAAGTGCTAAAGAGATATGGGATAAATTGGTGGTCACATATGAAGGAACGAGTCAAGTCAAAGAGAGCAAGATAAGCATCTTCCTTCGACAATATGAGATTGTTCAAAATGACGCCTAATGAAACCGTGAAAGAGATGTTCATAAGATTTACCCAAATAGTGAACAATCTGGATTCTCTTGGTAAGGTATTCACAAATGAAGAAAAGGTGAGAAAGATTCTATGGTGTCTTCCAAAATCAAAGTGGGGTCCGAAGGTAACCGCGATAGAAGAAGCTCAAAATTTGAGAACCTTGCCTTTGGATGATCTTCTTGGAAAATTGATCACACATGAGATGTCTCTTAATGAAGAAGATGGTCAAATAGCATCTTCAACCAAAAATTTAGCACTCAAAGCAAAGAGAGAAGAAGCTACAACGGACAATGAGGATAGTGATGATAGGGATGATGAAGATCCATTTGCTCTCATCACTAGAAGTCTTGCCAAGATTCTAAAAATGAAGAAGAATTTCTCAAGAGGCAGAGACTATCATTCAAATAAATATAAAGGTAAGTCATCCAACTCAATGAATAAAGTTAATACACTAACATGCTATGAGTGTGGTGAAACAGATCACTTAGTGAAAGATTGCCCTCAACGAAAGAAGAAGCCTTTCCACAAAAAGGATTATAAGAAGAAAGCTATGATTGCTTCATGGAGTGATTCAGATTCATCTTGTAACTTAGAAGATGATCAAGCAAACCTATGTCTTATGGCAAATCATGATGATGCAAAGAAAGAACATCTTGAGGTAATGGTGAAAAATTTAATCTCAAGTCCAATTGATGTTATGTCCAAATTCTTGCAAAATATGATTATAAATGAAGAGAGTTTGATTCTTGAATCCAAGATTCTCAAGGAGAAGCTAAACCAACAGGTAAGTATTTCTGAAAGTCTCGCTAAGGAACTAACTGATCTCAAAGCCTCTCAGTCAGCTTTTAAACTCAGGGTTCAAGCCTCGGAGTCATCCTTTGATACCCAGGTCAAGGCCTTGAACACTGAAAACACTGTTTTAAAACAAAAGCTTGCCTCTTTGAGTTATTGTAATGATAACTTGGAGAAGGAAAAGAAGCTACTGGCTGGGAAGTGTAGAGAGCAACATAATTCCTTGGTTAGATTTGCTCACTTCGAATCTACTCTTGAAAAAATGCTAGGTGAGCACCAATCATCCTTGAATAAAAGCGGTCTTGGTTACAACAAAAATTTTCCAAATAAAACCATGACCACATTTGTAAAAGCAAAGGATAATTGGCGAACACCTACATGTTTTTACTGTTGCAAAAAGGGTCATACTAAGATAACTTGTCCTTTTCGTAGGAATGACCCTCAAATTCTTAAAAATTCATTTCTTATTTTTCTTCGAGACCAGATCAAGCAAGTATGGGTTCCTAAAGGGACTAGACCACCTAACATGGTCCATCCCGATTATGAATCTAAATTTGCAATTTGGTCTAGTCAAAAGGTTTGATGTTTTGTTCTTTTGTAGGAAATCACCAAGAGCAAATATTATAAGTGGATTCTAGATAGTGGATGCTCACGGCACATGAGTGGGAAGTCCTCTTTATTTTCAATGATCAAAGAGCAATCTGCTAGAACAACTACACTTGGTGATAAAGGAAAGTGTAGAATAATTGGTATTGGAAAAGTTGGAGATAATGCATCAAACACCATTGATGATGTGTACCTAGTTGAAGGTCTTATATACAACTTGCTTAGCATCTCTCAATTATGCGATAAAGGTAATAAAGTCATCTTTGATGAAGAAAAATGCGAGGTACAAAGAAAGGTGGACGGTAAAATTATTTTAATTGCTCCTCGTTGCAATAATGTTTATGCTTTTCATACTAACCAAGTTGCAAGTACTAGCTTGAAGTGTCTTAAGGCCTTGACCAGCAACTCAAGGCTTTGGCATAGAAGGTTAGGTCATATTAATATGCATACCATGAAGAAGCTTTTCTCAAAGGACTTAGTACGTGGACTACCAAAGTTAAATTTCAAAGAAAAAGAGCTTTGCAAAGCATGTGCAAGAGGTAAACAAACAAAAGGATCCTTCAAAGCCAAAAAGGTTGTAAGTACCTCTCGCCTAATAGAGCTTCTACACATAGATTTATGTGGTCCTATGCGTGTCAAATCACCTAAAGATAAACAATACATCCTTGTTGTTGTTGATGATTTTTCCCATTTTACTTGGATTTCATTTTTGCGTGAAAAATCAGAGGCTTTACTAGAGTTTTCAAAAATTTGCAAAGAATTACAAACATTAAAAAACCTACCCATAGTTGCTGTGAGAAGCGATCATGGTAGAGAGTTTGATCAACTAAAGTTTGATAACTTTTGAGCTAAATATGGTATTTCTCATAATTTTTCAGCTCCTAGGACACCTCAACAAAATGGAGTTGTGGAACGAAAGAACCGCACTCTTAAGGATATGTCTAGGACAATGCTTTTGGAAAATGATTTGCCAAAATACTTTTGGGCAGAAGCTGTTAATACAGCAAACTATATTTTAAACCGTTGTTTAATTCGCCCTATTTTAAAGAAAACTCCTTACGAATTGTTTAAAGGTAAAAAGCCTAATATTTCCTATTTCAAACCTTTTCGATGTATGTGCTTTGTTCATAATAATGGCAAAGATAACCTTGGTAAATTTGATGCACGTAGTGCTGAAGCAATTCTGTTAGGTTACTCTTTGAATTCTAAAGCTTATAGAGTTTTCAATAAGCGTACTAAAGTTGTTGAAGAAAGTATACATGTGATCTTTGATGAAACCGAGAATGGTATCTTGAGTGATGGTTTTACAGGTTTAAACTTGAATAAACATGAAGGATATTCATTTGAGACAGAAGGAGAAGAAAGTTCATCAGATAATGAAATGGAGAAATCTGCCCAGAATATGCAAGAGCCAATTTTAGACACAGATGAATTAGATCAAAGCCTTAACCAGCAGCCTCAAAATCTTGAAACTCCATCTCAAAGCCTTGAACAAACGGGCAATATTATATCAGAAGCCACTCCAGGGCCTTCAGACCCATCTCAAGGCCTTAAAAGGTTATTCAGGAAACTACATCAGCTCCTTTGATGCTGCCACGAAAGTTCAAATACTCCTCATCTCATCCAACAAACAATATAATTTCGGATCCAAAAGCTGGTATACAAACACGCTCTAATGATAAAAATTTGTGTGCATTTCACGCTTTTTGTTTCTCTTGTAGAACCGAAGAATATCAATGAAACACTTCAAGAGCCTGATTGGATTTTAGCTATGCAAAGTGAGCTAAATGAATTCGAAAGAAATAAAGTGTGGACACTCACACCAAGACCAAAGGATCATTCAATTAATGGAATAAGGTGGGTGTTCAGAAATAAGCTTGATGAGAATGGAAAGATAGTGAGTAACAAAGCAAGATTAGTAGCCCAAGGTTATAATCAAGAAGAAGGGATAGATTATGAAGAGACATTCGCTCCTGTGGCTAGAATGAAGGCTATTCAAATGTTCCTTGCCTTTGCTTCTTTTATAAGAATTAAGTTATTTCAAATGGATGTCAAATGTGCATTCTTGAATGGTTATTTACAAGAAGAAGTATATGTTGCTCAACCCCCCGGTTTTGAAAATGAGAAATTTCCAAATCATGTTTTTAAACTTGACAAAGCGCTCTATGGTTTGAAACAAGCTCCAAGGGCTTGGTATGAGCGTCTTTCAAAATATCTTTTAGAAAATAATTTCAAAAGAAGGTTGATTGACAAAACTCTTTTTGTGAAAACCAAAGGTAAAGATTTATTAATAGTTCAAGTTTATGTTGATGATATTCTTTTCGGTGCTACTAACAATTCCTTTTGCAAAGAATTCTCTGAGATTATGTGTAGGGAATTTGAGATGAGTTTAATGGGTGAGTTGAATTTCTTCCTTGGATTGCAAGTTAAATAAGAGAAAGGAGGTATATTTATAAATCAAAGCAAATATGCAAGAGATCTCCTTAAGAAGTACAATATGACTCAATCTAAAGAGGCTAAGACTCCTATGAGTTCGTCATTACTTTTAGATCAAGATGAAAATGGTAAGTCGGTAAATCAAAAGGAATAACGAGGTATGATTGGATCTCTTCTCTATCTCACAGCAAGTAGGCCAGATATTATGTTTAGTGTGTGTATGTGTACTCGTTTTCAAGCTAACCCCAAAGAATCTCATTTGACTGCAGTTAAGAGGATTTTACGCTATCTCAATGGGACAAAGGATTTTGGTCTTTGGTACCCTTGTAATAGTAACTTTGAACTTATTAGATATTCATATGCTGATTTTGTAGGTTATAAAGTTGACAGAAAAAGTACTTCAGGTTGCTGTCAATTATTGGGATCATCTCTCATTATTTGGCATTCAAAGAAACAAAATTCGGTGGCACTCTCTACTGCCGAAGCCGAATACATTGCAGCCGGTGCTTGTTATTCACAAATTTTGTGGATATCTCAACAATTAAGAGACCTTGGGTTAGACTTCAAAGGCATACCTATTAAGTGTGACAACACGAGTGCTATATCCATAACGAAGAATCCAGTTCAGCACTCTCGCACTAAACATATCGATGTTAGGCATCACTTTATACGTGATCATGTGGAGAAAGGAGACGTATCCATATCTTTTATTTGTACTGATTTGCAACTCGCTGACATCTTCACCAAGCCTTTGAGCGAAGAACGATTTAACTTTATTCGTCTTGAGCTTGAAATGTTAAATGGGGAAGCATCCTCTTAGGGGGAGCTATTTGAGTAAGTTTTATATGTTTATTTTTGCATGTGTATGTCAAAGTCTTGACACTCTTGTTATTGCCTTGATGTACTGTCACTTTTTAATATTAATATTGGATCAAAATGTTCGGTACTTATCCTGTAGATAATTATCATATATTTATTAAATGATTTTTGAAATCTTTTGGATACATAAATTGCGGATGGATCTGTTGCTTTTGCTTTCAATGTTTTTAAAATCTCATTCTATTCGTTTTAAAGATTCTCATGGCCTTGAAGTTGTTTTCAAAGTTTTCCGCATCTTTTATTTTTAGCTTTCAAAGCCTTGACTGTTTGACCTTTTTTAAGCAACCCCTTTTTGTTTTCATGTCTTTAAAGTTTTTTACTGTTTTATATCTTTTTGTTTTGAAAAAGTCTTCTTGTGATCCAACATTTATATTTTCCCACCTTGTCAGAAGACAAAAAAAGGGGAGAGTATTATTATTTATTTAAAGGGGAGAATATTTTTTTATGCATTTTATTCTTTGACGTTTGCATATAATGTTTTGTCTTCCATCAAGGGGAAGATTGAAGACTCCACCTTGATTACTAACGTTTTTATGTCTAATGATGGAAGCCAAAATGCAAAGTCAAATAGAGTTGAAAACATGATGGAAATCAAAATGCATAGAGTTGCCAATGTGTTGGAAGTAATGGAAGTTATAATGCAAAGCTTTATGCATTCTGTCAAAGGACGAGAATAACTCTTGAGCCACGTCTTCAAAAGCTTGAGCCACGTCTCAAAACAGTCAGCAAAGTTCAAACACTTTGTCAAAGGATAAGGATCTTCTAATTGCCTAAATCTTGTGTTTTATCCTTTCCCTATTTCACTTATTTTATGCTCTAACCTAACTTATTTATACATGATTTTACTGTCAAAGATATTTCTTAATTTCAGCAAATAAGTGCTTCTCATATATGTTGAAGATTATTCAAGTTAATTTTGGTAAATACCAAAATTCAAGCATTGTGGTTATAGAAAAAGAAATCTGTTTTAAAGCTTCAAGGTGCAGCAAATAAAGTGGAAATATTCTTGCTGTAATATATTCAATGATATCAATCTTCTAAAGCCAAACTGAATTATTCTCTACAATCATATTGGAGGAAATCTTGCTGAAAGTATTGAAGGCAAATCAGATTTTTCAGTAGCCTATTTTGAGCCTCCTTTCAACGGCCTGAAATCAAGTTCAGTATATATTCCAAGCTTTGAAGCTGAAGAAAGGCAGAGAGACGACGTGAGACACAACGATACAAAAAGTGAAACAAGAGCAGAAGCTTTAATCGTGAATTTCAGTCACAAGCACATCAACAAAGCTTCATTATTTTCTCTCTAGTTCCATAAACTTTACCTTGTATTTAGATTGAGAGAAAATCAAAGTATAATCTCTTGAGTGTTTAAAAGAATATTTTGAGAGAGTGTTATACTAAGAGTATACCCATAATACTCAAACGTATAGAAAAAGAGAGAGAGCTTTTTATTACTAGGATCTGAGATGCTAAAGTGTAGCTGGGGTGCTATGGAGTAGAAGATGGGGATTAAGATCTTCTAGGGTGCTTTAGGTCTCTGAGGGAAGTAATAAAAGAGCGAGTTAAATCTTAAGGTTTGGACAACCCTAGGCGGAGACGTAGGCAAATTAGTTGCCAAACTTCGTATCAAATCTCCGTGTTTTGTCTCATCTTATTTCTGTCTTCATTGCTTATGTTTTATGTTTGCTTTGCTCATCAATTAAAGCAGCGAACAGTCAAAGCCTGAGCAAAAGCCTTTGAAACCAATTTCAAGGCTTTGACATCCAGTTTCAAAGATAAGCCTTAACGCTTATATTCCGCCTTTGAAAGTCAGTTCAAGACCTTGAGATCCTGAACGCGAAAATCGGTTATACTCTATTCACCCCCCCCCCCCCCCCCCTCTAGAGTATAATTAATCATATTCCATCTCCCTATTTATTCTTCACATAGGTTTCTTTAAGAGTAGAGAAATTTTGAAGACAACCTTCACTTGGGCTACTTCTACCGTTATGGTGTAATCATGGTAATTAATAACTTCCCGGAGTGTTTTTAGAATGGCTCTTCCCAAGATGAGTGGAGTATAAGGGTCCTCTTCCATTTCTATTACTACAAAATTGCAAGGGACCACTAGTTCTCCCACTTGGATAGGTATATCATCAAGCTCTCCACACGGCACTTTTATGCTCTTATTTGCCAATTGGATCATTTTCCTTGAAGGTCTGAGGCTAAAGGGTAGCTTCTTGGCAATGGATAAAGGCATAAGACTAATCGAAGCCCCTAGATTGGCAAGCGCCCCTTTAGGATCAAGATTCCCCAACTTTACTAGGAGGTTATATGGACCGGGATCTCACTCTTTTATAGGCATTTTCCCTTGTAAAATGGAGCTAACTTGATGGGGGAGACTAATTACTTCTTTCTCAAGATTTTTCTTGTTGGACAATAAGTCCTTCAAGAACTTAGCATACTTAGGCATCTGTGCCATTGCATCAAGGAATGAAATCTTCATCTCCATCTTTTGTAAGTGTTCTAGAAACCTCTTGAATTTCTCATCAAGCTGCTTCTCTACTCTCCTATAGGGAAAAGGAAGTGGGGGTGCATACAAGTGATCTAACCTCTTTCTCTCCTCAATCCTCTTCTTCCTCTCTTCCTCACTCTCTACCAACTTCTCACTCCTCATCTTATCATACTTGCTTCTTTCACTATCAACTCTCGACCCCTTACCTTATTCCTCTTCTTTTTCATTCACATCCGCTCTCGTCTCATCACCCACCCATACCAAAGGTGCATTAACCGGATATGAAGGGCCGTCATACTGAGTCCTTGATCTCAGGTGGATAGCTTTGCAGTGTGTTGGTTTAGGTTTGGGTACTGAGGTGGAGGTTGTGTGGAGGGGTTAGGTTGAGGGTGAGATGGGAATAGCGGTGGTGCAGGAGGACTAGCCATTTGGGCGAGTTGAGTTTCAAACAACTTTTACTGAGCTTGGAGTCGTTGGATCTGTTGGATAAGAGTCTGATTTATCTGAGTGAGACTCTGGTTTTACTAAGCAAGAGATGTTACTTGGGAGGCTAAATGATCATTGTTTGAGGTGTGACTTTGTTGTGGTTGAGAAGCCTCGTGATGAGGTTGACTAGGTGGGAAAGGCAGATTTGAACCATTTCTAGGCCCTTGATTAAACCCCGGTGGTCTATATAAATTTGGCCTTGGTGCATTTCTGCTCGATTGGTTCCCTTGAAAACCTTGGTTGTTGAACCCACTCTAAGCATTTCTATTAGATCCCGGGTGGAAGTTTCCTTGGTTTTGATTCGAATTAAAAGGAGGTTTGTAGGGTTGATTAGGGAAAGGTTGTTGCCCATACCCTGCTCCTTGTCCTTGTCCACCATAGTTAACGGCTACAACATAATCAGGATTATACCCATAACCGTCATAATTCATCACTTGTGTCTCTGGGTTGTAACCTTCATAATCAACTGGAGCAACATGCTCGGAGTGCAAACCACCATAATAGAAAGTATCATGGTTGGTACCCCCACACATGGCACATGCAAAGTGCTTTACACGCACTGGAGGGGTGTTTGAACTACCGACTAGGCTTTATTTGGACAGCTTCTTATCGATAACTGCTTCAATTTTAGCACTGATGGTGTCTAAATTGGTTGTGTCAATCATCCCTCTTGGTAAACCCTGACTCCTTGTTCCTCTCCAGGCACTATTCTTAGAAACTTCCTCAATTTTGGCTTTTACCTGGTTGCATGGAATTTTAGATAGTTGGCCACCTATTGCTGAGTCTAGAAGTGCCTTGGTGGAGTCATTAAGACCATCGTAGAAAAATGTGTTGAGATGGTTTTCCCCGTACTCATGGTGGGGGCATGCTCTAATTATTCTTTTAAACCGACTCCAAGTAGAACTAAGGTTCTCATCATCCTCTTGAGTGAAGAGCGCAATTTTCTTGTGCCAATCTTGCGTTTGAACCATAGGATAGAACCTCTCTAGAAAAGTTGTTTTCAATTGAGCCCAATTAATAATTGAGTTGGGTTCTAAGAATTTATACCAATCTTTAGCGTCACCAGCTAGACTCAAGTGAAATAGGTGCATCCGCACATAGTTTGAGCTATTGGGGCAAGGAGGGATAAGTCCACAAATATCAGAGAATGCCTCGACATGTTGAAGAGGACATTCATTTCTTAATCCACTAAAAGGGGTTTCCTAAACCATCCTTGTGAACTGGGGGTGTATTTGGTATGGTATAGTAGCAACAGGAAGTACTACACCTCCTTAGAACTCTTGTGAGCCAAGAGTCCCAAACTGACCGAACAACTAATGTTCGTCGGCCATTGTGGATATGGGTGGGTTTTGAACAGAATGTGAGGTTTGTTTTGTTGGAGGTTGTTTCCTTAAACGTTGGACCTCAGGATTATATGGTACTATTGGTTGGTTTGAGCCGCGCATGCTATGGGGCATGCAAACAGCAAACTAAAGAGTAACTACTAATTAAATAAAAAACATCAACAAAAACAAAATAAAATAAAGCTATATCAAGAACATCAAGAGTCTAAATATAACGCCTTGTCCCTGGCAACGGTGCCATTTTGATAACAAGATTTTAACAGTCGTTTATGCTAAGCCTTGAACCAAACAATATTTATATCAACTTACGAACCACACGAGTATAGTGGGGTAGGGGGTTGAACCACGAGGACAAAGGATATCAAGACACTCCACTTCTTAACATAATTGAACTTTTTGGATTTAAAAACAACTAAAACTAATAGCGAAAATATAGATCACGATGAATTAAGAGGAAAATCAAATGGAGAAAAATGGGGACGAGATTAGACTCACCCTAGGAATGATGCTTTCAAAAGATAACATGATAGGTTAGAGGAAATCAAACAATAACTAGCATGGACACCCAAGTATGCAAGAGGAAGTTGGTGATTCCACAAATCACATCGAACGACCTATAATTTCCCTATGTCTCCAAAGGAGTTGCAAGACAAGATTCGCATTGGGTTTCGAGAGCTACTTATTGTCATCATTCCTATAACCTTAGACAATGAAGAACATAGCTTTTTCTAGAGTTTCACTAATCAAACCCTCAAGAGAACTAATCACACATATTCAAGATATACGACATGATAATATTCAGTAAAACAAACACAATAATCATGAAAATAAATTAACGAGAGCAAAAATAAATCAGAAACTATTCTAGATGAGCGATAAACATTAGGCTAATCATTGACTAAAATAAAACGAACGAATTCAAAAGTAAAGAAGAGATTGATACTCACAATAAAGCTTAAATGCAATATCCACGATCAGAATCCAAACAATAAAATCGAAAACTTGGAGTACATATGTTGAGAAAGCAGAAAATGGAAAACTAGAACTAAGAGAGGTTTAGAGGCTAAGAAAAGCTAAAACTAATAAAAACTAGGGTTCTCCCACTCTTCAGAAAGAGGGGTATTTATAACAAATAATAAAAGAAATCTAGAAACCCTAAAATGTCTTTGGGCCATCCTAAAGAAGAAGTAAAATTTTCGGAGAAAACAAGTCCATTCGACCGAATGCATTACCCATTTGGCCGAATGCAACATCATTCACCCGAGTTCTCCCTCATTTGCCCATTCCAGCAGCTCTAGTGATTCATTTTGATTTCCTTCTTTGTGCACGATTCGCCCGAATGGAGACCATCATTCGGCCGAATGGAAGCTCATTCACCCGAATTTAAGTCATTTAGCCTTTCTAGTGACAATGGAACACAGACCTCTCTACTGGACTGCCATTCGACCGAATGGCTATTAGATTCGGTCGAATCTTACTCTGTATTCCTCTTTTTAGCTTCTTCAAGTGACTAATGTTTTCTGAACTTTGTGGGATCTTCAAAAGTGACTTGAAATGTGTGCCCAAGCTATGATATGCGTGTCTAATCTCTATAAAGTGTCAAAGCCTCGAATATGTCGCATTTCACCTCGAAATCATCAAAAAACACCTGAAATGACCTCAAAACAACTCAAAGACAAGATCAAGGTGAAATCAAGTGTAATATGTATAAAATCAATCTAAAACCGTGAGACTTAACACTAAAAAGGGGTAGTAAACATGCTGTAAAATGAGCACATCACTTAGTAATCATTCAAAGTCCATAGATTCTTCACAAGAACCATTACTTCCTATATACTCCTATGGTTAAGTCATTTCTTCTTCAACAAAAATATCTTCAAGTAAGAATCCTCAAGAGAACTTTCTTCACAAACAATGTCTTCTCTCTTGAATACTTCCTCATCCTCGAATTCGGCTTTAGATTTAAAATCATGCGTAGGAGTACACGAGGTAGCCATATGTTCTTTACTCATAATTGTTTCCACGGGAGGCACAAGAGTAGTGATGTGCTCATTTTAGAGCATGTTTACTACCCCACGTTAGTGTTAAGTCTCGCGGTTTTAGATTGATTTTATACATATTACACTTGATTTCACCTTGATCTTGTCTTTGAGTCGTTTTAAGGTCATTTCAGGTGTTTTCGATGATTTCAAGGTGAAATGTGATGTATTTGAGGCTTTGACACTCTTATTATGATTAGACGTGCGTATCGTAGTTTGGGAACACATTCCAAGTCACTCTCGAAGATCCCACGAAGTTTTGAAGCCATTAGACACTTAAAGAAGCTAAAAAGAAGAATGTAGAGTCAGATTCGACCGAATCTGACAGCCATTTGGTCGAATGGTAGTCCAGCATAGAAGCATGTGTTCCATTGTCACTGGAAAGCCGAATGACACTCATTCGGGTGAATCATCAATCATTCGGCCGAATAGATGTCCCCATTCAGGCGAATCATGCACAAAGAGGAATTCAACAGAGCTGCTGGAATAGGCGAATGGAGAAAGGTTCGGGCGAAGGATGTGCATTCGGGCGAATGGGTCACCCCCTTCGGGCGAATGGACTTGTTTTCTCCGAAAATTTTACTTCTTCTTTAGGCCGGCCCAAAGGCATTTTAGGGTTTTCGAATTTCTTTTATTTTTAGTTATAAATACCCCACTCTCTAAAGAGAGGCGAACGCTAATTTTAGGAGTTTTAGCTTTATTTAGCCTCTAAACCTCTCTTTGTTCATTAAGCCCTAGTTTTCCATTTTTTGTTTTCTCAACATATGTACTCGAAGATTTTGACTTTATTGTTTGGATTCTAATCGTGGATATTGCATTCAAGCTTTATTGTGATTATCAATCTCTTCTTTACTTTTGAATTCGTTTTATTTCAGTCAATGTTTAACCTAATGTTTATCGCTTATCTAGAATAGTTTCAGATTTATTTTTTCTCTCGTTAATTTCTTTTTATGATTGTTGCATTTGTTTTAGTGAATATCATCATGATGTACATCTTAAACATGTGTGAGTAGTTCTCTTTGGGGATTGATTGGTGAAACCCTAGAAAAAGCTATATTCTTTATTGTCTAAGGTTATAGGAATGATGACAATAAGTAGGCCTCAAAACCCAATGCGAATCTTTTCTTGCAACTCCTTTAGAGACATAGGGCAATTATAGGTTGTTCGATGTTATTTGTGGAATCACCAACTTCCTCTCGCATACTTGGGTGTCTATTCTAGTTATTGTTTGATTTCCTCTAACCT
Source organism: Dysphania ambrosioides (assembly GCA_026401315.1). NCBI lineage: Eukaryota > Viridiplantae > Streptophyta > Magnoliopsida > Caryophyllales > Amaranthaceae > Dysphania > Dysphania ambrosioides. The sequence continues at coordinate 17,522,838 of CM048667.1, forward strand.
ATCATGTTCTCTTTTGAAATCACCTTCCTAGGGTGAATCTAATTTTGTCCCCGTTTTTCTCCATTTGATTTTCCTCTTTAGTTCATCATGATTTATATTTTCGTCATTAGTTTTAGTTGCTTTTAAAACAAAAAAAAAAGTCCAGTTATGTTAAGAAGCGGAGTATATTGATATCCTTTATCCTCGTGGTTCGACCCCCTACTCCACTATACTTGTGTGGTTCGTAGGTTGTTATAAGTATTGTTTGGTTCAAGGTTTAGCATAAGCGACTGTTAAAATCTTGTTATCAAGTAGATGTCGCATCTTTTGGGGGAAGTGGATGCACAATTGAGTGATTTCTACTCTATTCAAATAAGTAAGCATAGCATTTACCCTCCTAGAATTCTGGTTTTGCATCCCCTTTTTGTTTGGATATCAGATTATCAAGTTTGTTGGTCATGCTTTTAACCTCTTTAACCAAAGATTTAATGACAGTAAGGACGGTGCTTAAATCATCATGTGACACAACAAATATGGCGACCAAAACATGAAAACAACAAAAAGTTAACCCAAACCCACAAGAGAAAACACTAAAACACGACCCCAACTATACTCCAATTCCAATTACGAATAGGAAATGTGTTCAACACCAAACCCAAGTAGAAAAAGGCGACTTTTAAAGAGACTATAACCACCCAAATATACAAGGAAAAGGCGGAATAAAACCAATCCCAAAAACGCAAAGGGAATATCAACCACCAAAATAGAACTCCTAAGTCAACTAGGTTCCCAATCCAAATAGGATTCCCAAATCAAATAGGACTACCACTTCAAATAGGATTTTTAAGACAAATAGGACTCCAAACCCAAATATGACTCCCAATGCAACTAGGACTCCTACTTCAAATAGGACACTCAACGCTAATAGGATTCCTAAGTCAACTAGGATTCCTAAATCAATTAAGATTCCCAACCTAAATAGGATGTCTAATGCAACTAGGACTCCTAATCCTAGTGGGATTACCACTGAAACTAACCCAAAAGCCAATGCTTGGATGGGGTGTTAGTCCATTCACGCGATTTACTAGCACACCAAGCAAATCGAATAACAACTAGGGATCGACTTGCAACATGCCTAGTGAATGAAGGAAAAGCAAATAAAGAAAAAAGGTGGAATGAGAACAACTAACCCAATCTAATAGCAACAAACCTCCATGAATTTCCTAGCCAAATCAGTAAGATCGCACCTTTCTCAACGTTATCACACGCACCTTAGAAGAAAGTTCAAACCTTGGATGAAAATTGGAACTCGCTTGAATCTGATACCAATGTGATATGGGAAGCTGGTGGAAAACTTAACGAAAACACGTTACTTAAGGTGGAAAATGGAAATCAACCAATTTTCCTAGCTCTAAGGCTATCACTTCACTTAAAGCAGTCACAAGGAAAGTTAACTTTGAGAAAACTATCTTTTTTATCAACCAAATTCTCATTTTATTCATTGGCCTAAAGGGCCTATTTATACAAAACATTTAGAACACCTAAGACTTCTAATTGGACTATACTATGACTCTTTTAGAACACTAGGACTTCTAATTCGACTCTACTATGACTCTAAATAACCATAGATCCGATTAGCTTTTAGAGTATAATCAGACCTTGACTAATTCAAACCCAACCTTATCCTAACTCTTTTAACCCTAACTAACCTTATCTTATCTGATCTAATGATCCTAAATATCCGAAATTAAGTTATCTTTTATTCTAATGATTTTTCAGATTATCTAATAGCAGCCTAATAATCCGAAAATCCCAAAACATGTTCTAAAATATTTTTCGGACTTATTTAAAACTTTGGAACCAACTTATGACCCAATACAAATTGGAACCTTTTAGGCCCAAAAAACCCTAATTGCATAAAATATGAAAAATCCTTTCAAGTGAAAGGTAAAAACATTTAAGCCAAATCTAGACTCAAAATAATAATAAAAACTTAATAAAGTCAAAAATCCTAAATTGATTATATCCAAAGCATCCAACATGTTGATCATAACCTTTTATTGAAAAATGAACCATGACCAAAAATTGAATAGATTAATTAAATTAATCAGTTTCAACGTCCATTTCTTAACCACGTCATTTTCGCTTGGAATCTATAGATTTTAGAGTCAGACTTTGACCATATTTTTTATAATCTATAAGAAAAAATATAATAATATGGGGTCTTAAAAGATTCGTCTCAATGTACATTTTTCAAATATCAAATTTTATAATTTTTGCAAATACACAATTAAAGATATTTAAAATTTGAGTTTACTTTGGGATCAGTGCAAAAAAATGAAAATAACAAAAAGGAACGAAGGGAATATTATAAAGGTAATAACTAAAAATTTTTAATATAAAAAACCTAATAGTTTAGTTGGTTGATTTTTTTATAATTTGCCTTCCACATCTTTAACAAATTGAACAACCAAGTCAGATTCCTACATGGGAAAAATTCCAAATGACCCAACATTCAATTCAACACCAAATTGCCAAATTGCACTCATTATAATTCCTTGTACATTTTGAGGTAACCAAAGACAATCACCGATATGCCCTTTCCAACTTGTCTGAGAAATAAATAAGGATGATGACCATGATCCGAATTTTATGATGTCGTCAATGGTGGACTCCTCTAATTTGGCGTTGCTTTTCTAGATAAAAATTCATGGAGTTGCTATTATTAAACCAATTAAACATCCCATAAAAAGAGTGAAAGCCTTCAAACTTCAATTTAAGGCTTTTCGTTGCTTTGGGTGGAAAAAAACTAAAAAAATAGGTTTGGGTGAAAATTAAAAAATAAAAAGTAGCTTTGGGTGAATTTCAAACTAAGTGAAAAAAGAAAAAGAAAGCTACTACATATTGGATAACTCCAACATATTGGATTAAAAAACGAAAAAAATGCAAAAAAAATCTTAGGGTGAAAAAAAAACTAGCTTTGGGTGAATTACAAACCAAGTAAAAAAAATAAAAAGAAAACTACTACATATTGGAAAACTTATCATCAAAGACGAAATACAACAACAATATCCTCCCCATGAAACACCGCCTCATAAGCCACCATATCCCTTAATTGAACACTCTGATTTCCACCCTTCCCCATCACCCACTCAACATCTTCATCGTCACTCAACCATCCCTTCAACACGACAACTACCGAGAAATTCGCTAGCAATACCAGCACCGAACCAACCACCTACCATCCTCATAGTCATCCACTGACAACATAGGATGGCTGACAACATATGATGGCTAACAAAAGTAAATTAATGGAGGATTAGTATGACAACCAAGGAGAAGGTCGTTGGACCGACAGTGGGTCAGGTGAGTTTCGTTGGGTTGTGTGTCGAAGGAGGAGAGAGAGGAAGGTGACTTGTATTTAAGGTTGCAGTTGTATTAAAGTTTTTGCGAATATTAGAGTTTTGAGTCACATAATTTTTTCTTTAGTTGTTTATGTTAATCCATCCCCTAATTATTTATTAACTACTAATTTAAATTAGGGGTGTCAATTCGGGTCCATCGTGGGTCGATCCTTATCGGTTCAGGTTAAATTGAGGCAATTTGGTCGGGTCAAGTTGGGTCAAGTTATTATCGGGTCGGTCAATTTGGTTATTTGCTTGGTTAAATTTGATTCGGGTTCGGGTCAAGATAGGTTCAAGTCAATTCGGTTCAAGATAGGTTCAAGTCAATTCGGGTCGGTTCTTAGACGAGTCATAGCTGGTTAATTTGAATTTGGATAAATGATATGGCATGGAAGCATTGTCAAATGTATGAAGATGGGGATAGGGTTCATCTTAATTGTATATATTGTGCTAAAGTTACTAGGGATGGTGCCGTGGTGACATACATAGGATTAAAGTTGATTATATCATAAATTATCAACTATATACCTATATTTAGTATTCATCCATCTTTTTGTTTTTCGAAATAATTTTATTTGTAATTTTAGTTGGATTGATGTTTGGTATATTTGCACTTTTAAGTATTTCATGCTTCATATATGTGTTCTTTATATATATGGTTCATACTTTTGCAACTTTTAAAGTATTTTGTTCTCCATATATTTATTTCAGTTATAATTTCACTTGCTAATCGTGGAATACTTATTTACGCACGTGATTTTGCTCCCAATCATTATTAATGTTATTACAAATGATCATGACATGATTCGATTTACTGTGCTATGACACGAGAACATGGTTCTTTTTAAATAAAAGTAATGTATTAATATTTTGGGTTAGAACTCTTGATCACATGGCAGCATACCAAAGCAATACAACCTTCAAGCCCCGTCCCAGTCTCCGGACTCTCCACTAGGGATGGCAACATATATTAGACCGGATCGAGATCCGTAGATTTATATCCATTTTTATGGATATGGGTCTTCAAAATTTAGATCCGACGGATTTTGGTCGGATCCTGGTCCTGTGACTGAAAAATCGGATCCGGGTACGGGCCTAACCATAATAACAAGATCTAGATCCGTTACCCGTTTTTTCATTTACTCATTTGTATTTGTTTGTATTATTATTCAAAAGACGTGTTAAAATTTGATTTTGTTTATTTGTACTTTGTTGTTTTGTAATATTTGAGTAGTTATATGAATTATATTCAAGTATTGAACTTACAGCCTTCATTGGACTGTTATCGTTGATGTTAAATGCAGATTTGTAAATTTTAAAATTATTTTTATCGCAAGAAAATAGGCAAAATACGTAGGATCCATTTTGGAACCGTTTGAACCTGAATCCGTTGGATCTGGATATGGATCCTTACTTTCCATACCAAGCGAATCTGGATCTAGATATGGATCCATCCTTGAAAAAGGATCTAGATCTGAATTTATAAAGATCCGGTCCATTGCCATCCCTACTCTCCTCTGTAGGTAGGGGTGTTCAAAAGTACCCGGCCAAGCTGACCCAACAATAAATAGTCAGGTATTTTCAAAAAAAAAATTGGTTTTTCGGGTCGAGTACCTAACCCGGTAAAAATATAGGATACTCAGATCAGGTCATGGGCTGGAAAAAAATATAATCGGGTACCCGGATATCCGAAATATATTTTTTTAATTAGTTTTTTTTTGTTGTTTTACTGTTTTTGGCTGCTCGTCACTTCTAGAGGAAAGTACACAGAACTGCCCGAACTCTTCGAAATCCTGTAGCGTTAGGTCTTCAATTAGTTCATACAGGGAGCCACTAATGAGGATAGCTGAACTAAGTAAACTGAACAAGAAGAGAGCAAGACCTGGTGAAAGTTCTCGTCCTTGGCCTAGAGATAGACAACTTATTCAAGATCGAATTAAAGAGCTCCGTGAGCTTGTACCCAATGGGTCAAAAGTATGTCTCCTTCAGCACAATCATGAAATATTATAATCTGTGGGAGGATCTTTAAAATATATACTGAGACGTTCTCTTATAATTTTGTAGTGTAGCAATGATTCATTGCTGGAGCGAACAATAAAGCATATTGTGCTCATGCAGAGTGTCACTAAACATTCCGACAAGCTCAATTATTGTGTTAAATCTAAGGTAAGAACAAACTAGCAGGGCCTCTTGATAAATTTCACTATAAATCATTTTCAGCCTCCATCAATTGTTTAATTGCTTACTGCTTAGTATTATCTGAAGACATTCTTTTCAAACCATGATCAAACTAAATCTTCCAAAACTTACTTTGCACCATAAACTTTTGAACTTACATAATGTATTTGAATGTATAGGGTTGCAGTAATGAAATGGGAGCTTTAGGATCTGGTTATGAGTAAGGTTCAAGCTGGGTCGTGGATGTCGGAGGCCATATGAAAATCTGCCCGATTGTGGTAGAAAATCTCAGCATGAATGGGCAAATGCTAATTACATAAATGCTTCAATTTAACAAGATGGAAGACGTATTATAGCGTAGAAACTAATTTTCTGATTTTAACGTTTATTTGAACTAATAGAATAAATAATTGGATAATGTAACATTATTGACCTTTGCTTTGTCTTCTAAAGTCAAAATTTGTGTATACACCATCATCGATTCTTCCCTTAGCTTCTCTCTAATTAAACTTTAAATGTATCACTATGTTCACTTTATTTACAAGCAAATTCCTCGGAGCAGGTCCAGATGAACTGCGGAATCCCAAAGCTAAAATTTACCCCAAATAAACCGTCTTTGACAAAAATTTGATTTAGAGGCTTCAAACTTCTTCAACCAACAAAGTCTAAGTCGGCCACTGATGTTGCTATTTTGGCCAAAACAGATAGAAAGTGATAATATATAACTCTAAGAGATATGAGAATGAATAAAAAAGGGATTGGAACAACAAGTTCAAATGTCCACGTTGAACACAAGATTTTTAGCAAAAAAAATATATCCCATTGCATTTGAACACAAGAATATTAGTAAAAAATAATAAAAAAATCAATCGAATATCCTGTGACCTGACCCGGTTTAAGAAGGTGTACCTACTTAAACCGGATTGAGTCATGTGCCAATTTTCAATTCGATATACGGTATACCGGGATACCCCACAATGCGGGCCGGTTATAAACACCCCTAACTGAAGGCGTGCACACCCAACAACTCCATTTTAATCTGCTTTCCCCCGCAATCTCACTCTCTCTCTCCTCCACCTAAAATGGAGAACGGGTCGGCAGCAGCGGAGAACTCGTCGTCATCGGCGGTGATATTCATGGGTACAGGTTGCTCCAGTGCTGTGCCGAATTTGATGTGCTTGATCCAGCCTTCCGATCCTCCTTGCCCTGTTTGTTCTCAATCTCTCTCCGTTCCTCCCGATCAAAACCCAAATTATCGGTACATCCCTCAATTTTCTCGATCAATTTCGTCTCGCATGTTTTTTCGGTCTTACTGTTGTGTATAGCAACTTCTTACGATTCTATTGTGAGATAAATGATTTGCTTTTGTTTGTTGTTAGCTTTCCAATCGTTTCTATTTTGACTGTATTAGTATGATTGTTAGATCAATGACAAAATGTATATTGTACATACCGACGATCGTTGAGTTTTTTAGGTGAGAACAGTTGAATGTGGAATATCTTCTATTCAAATTTAAAGTGTTACGTAGTACGGTGATTTTGTAACCATTTTGCTAGTTCATCGATGCTAGCGTTTCTATATGTCAAAAATTTTATGATGTTTTACTTCTATCCGACTTTTGAATCAACTAGTTCAGATTGAATGGCAATCGATAACTTTTGTGGCAGATGTTTGTTTCCATCGACTTTTGAATTAAGAGAAATTTACACTTTCCTTGCTAGAAGGAATGACAACATACATGAGAAGGGTGATTTTTATTACGAGAGTATGAACTTGAAGCATTATGGTACCTGAAGCTTAGCATGATTAAAGGTGATGTATTGAGACTTGAGAGAGTGCTAAAAGAAGCTAGGCAGAAGGGAAGAACAACCTCTTGGAGATCCATTGTGCTGATAAGTAACAAGTGATACATTAAGCGCTAGTTATTTTTCTTATTGCTGATTAATGATGATTAGGTGTTAGTTTGGAACTTCGGACGAGAGATGGGATAAGGGAAAATATAAAACCTCTGATAAGGTGAGTTGGGGTTCAGAATGGGGACCCTTCTCTCGATGTGGTTACAAGCAGAGGAAAGCAAGGGTATAGATATGCGTGAGTCTATCTGTATGAACTTGATCAATTTTGATATGTGGTGTTAGCTTCAGTGCAAATGGTTTTGTTTTGGAAATAAAATTACTTGTTTTCCAATGTGTATCCTGCTGCTGAAGTTGTGATGCACATGCTCTTTCCCTTGAAAATAATGTGTAGGTAGAGAAAAGGAGGAAGGTTTTGTCTAACCTGTAGTTTGACATAGTTATTTGTTCAATTTTGATTGTAATATTGCTTTTGTAAGATCCTTAACAAAAGATGTCCTTCATTTTATTTGTTCTTAGCCTTCAAAGTCTATGCTGAGGATCCTTAAGTTTAGTGGTAGCATTTGAATGTATATTAGCTTTGAAGAGGAATTTTGCCACAGCATTGTGTAGTACTGTAAATCTGCAATGCTTTTACAAAAATTTAAGCGTTTCAGATTATGGTGATGATGATATTGTTCTGTTAGGCCCTTGATGCTAGGGTTTCCTGAGGTGAAAATTAAATTTTGTATTACTTCTAACCAACAGTAGCTGTCCAGTATTTATTTTTGGATGATTCATGATGAGTTGAATGTGTGGATCAATTACTTAAATTGAGATTATACGATATAAACTGAAAACTTCTGTTGCAAAAGTATGTTATATCGGCTTCTGAATTAAGAGAAATTTATAGTTTCTTGAGAAGTGGATTGACAACTTATGTGATAATTATAATTTGTATTGCTAGGGTGCAAATTTAGTTCTCTTCTGAAAGATATAATTCTCAAGATATAGGTAATTAGTTGGGACTTGAGAGAATGCTTAAAGAAAGTTGATGGTACAGAATAGTAGAATTTGTAGATCACTTCGGCAATAAAGTGATATGTTAAGGTTGATAATCCTATCTGGGCTTATTGATTATGCTTTTACGTGTAGCTAATATTTTATGTGAAGTTCTTTTTTTTGCATGATACATTCTGTTGTGAATCAACTAATTAAGTTCTATGATACGTAAGGTCGTTGGATGCAAAAGTATGACAACTAACTTGAGAATGATCACTCTTATTATAAGAGTATGAGTAAAGGGGATTGGTTGAGGCTTCAGAGAATTCTTAAAGAAGCTTGGCACTAGGGAAGTACCATTTGTAGATCACTTGTTGCAATAAAGTGTTATATTATTGATGATGGTTAGGTACTAGTCTGAAACTTTGAAAGTGGGATGAAGAAAGAGAGAATGTACTTCTTGTGGTATGGTGAGTCAGGGATTGATATGTAGGTTTCTTTTGTTATGTAACAAGTAGAGGAAAGCAAGGGAATCAATATGCATTGGTCAATTTTTACAAACTCAATCAATTAAGGTATGTAGTGTTGATGTAGATGTTTCAATTATGAAAAATTCTATCTTAATATTTATGAATATTAAAATGTTTTATTCTACAATGTGTATCCTGCAGCTGATATAGTTTGCAGAAGTTGCAATGTACGTATCATTTCCTTTGACAAAAATGTGTGGGAAGAGGGAAGGTGGAGGCCTTGTTTGACTTCTAATTTATGCCTAATTGTTTTACTTTAGACAGCTGCATAGTTTTAAAGCTTGAGAACGTTGTGGGCTATCCTCTATTCATTACAATGACTTATTAACTTAATGAATAAAAGACTAGTTGCATTCTTTTCCTTCTTGCCCCTCTTCACCTCCTTCAAAAGTGTTTTTGAAATGGAGCTATCCATATTGCTGCTTAAGTTGTCATTAATATTTTTGTGGGTCTTGGTTTCTCTATAAATTGGTAAGTGTAATAAATGAAAGCTATATTATAGATATTTGTTCATTATTGTCCTAGGTATACATCCTTGGAGTCATTTTTGTCGTTATTTAGATATAAAATTAAGATATTTTTCCTGAAAACTAAGGTACAATGAGGCATACTATGTAATAATACTTTTATTTTATTTCCAGGGGCAATACTTCTCTCCTTATTGACTATTGCCAGGGTAATGGTGATCATAGCTATATCCTGATTGATGTTGGGAAGACATTTAGAGAGGCAATACTTCGCTGGTTCACCTTCCACAAAATTCCACGGGTTGACTCTGTGAGTTTTTAACTTATTAACCTTGAACTTTTAAATGCTAACTGCAACATCTGTGAACCTTAAATTAAACTCCTTAACTTTTAAACAAAGAATATTTTACTTGTAATTTTGGGTGTCAAAAGATCTTGACCTATTGTTTTTAATTCTTCCATAATTATTCAATTTGTTTGGAGTTTTGCAGTGAATAAGGAATTATTGCTTAGGTTTAACTAGGATCTGATTTCGGGCAATCTCAGAAACAAGAAAAGGCTAAAAAGAAATAGTGACTTACTGATGACAAACCTGGACAGGAATAATGGATGCTGTCATGTGGAACAATTTTCATCAATTATAACTACAAAAAAGAATTTTTGCTAAACCCTGCTTTTAACAAATTTGTTTCAAGTTTTTTTGCTACCAATTCACTCTGGAAAACTTCTTACCTTTTACTACCACTGTTTTCCTGCATTTTATTCATTTTATTCAATAACTATAGCATCAGAAATAAAAAGAAAAGTGAAAAGGGCAACAACACATGTGGTTATTTTAATTTTAGGAGGAAAGAGATAAAGAGTAAGAGAGAAATTATTAAATATTATGAAGTCCTAATAGGTGGGATATGAGATGATAAGAGATGAATGTATGAATGACAAAAAAGGAATAAAGTAAATATAGACAGAACTTTGAAAAAACAGATGAAAACGGATAGTGAATAGAACTTAAGAAAACATAGGTAGTAATCGGTATAAACTTCTTTTTTTTTTTTCTTCTCACTTGCTGAAGACTTTATTGGTCAACTGCAGATTATTTTGACTCACGAGCATGCTGATGCAATTCTTGGTCTGGATGATATACGAGTAGTGCAGCCATTTAGCCCCACGAATGAAATCAGCCCAACTCCGATTTACCTCACCCAACATTCTATGGATAGGTATGGAGTTTTCTTAAGGAGTACCATGATGAATATTCTATTCATTTTTTGAAGATGTTGTCCTCTATGCCTTGGCTTTATTTAGTGCTCTTCTCTTCTCTTTTCATCCTTTCTTCTCCAATATAAACCCTCGGCCTCATTAAGACATTCTATTTATACTTTGGCCTATATAATGAGTTTACACACCTCTGAATTTAGATTGTGGAATTGTGACTGACAAGTGAAGGGTTTTATAGTCATGATCATTCTTTATTCTCAACTTCTGTTCCTTGTTTGGGTATTCAACTATGTCAGCTCCAGCATACTTCTTTTTTGTTGAGTTACTGTAGTTAAGGATGTTCTGCAATTATAGAATGTCTGTATACTTGCTAAGTGTCTTGCATGTCCAACAGTGAGAGCAGGTCTGAGATTTAAGTATTGAGAAGACTCAAAAGAGTAATTTCTTTTGTTATGTGCCACTTAGAAATTTGCCTCAAGTGATTTCTTTTGAAAAGCAATTTTTAAGCAGTTACCATGAACCAAACTCTTGTTAGTTCTTCACTTATGGAACCTTATTGACTTGTCAAGGTGATTGCTACCATGTCTGATGATAATGTATCAATTACTACATAATAGAAGTTGAAGTTAATTGGAACGGGGTCTAAGTTATGTTGGTGAAAGGTAACACCGTAACAAAGGGATATTCTGGGACAAAAGCTTATCAGAAGGAGAAACTTAATACAATAGAAACCAGAGTATTTTGAGAAGAAATCTGTTTCGTGATTAAGCCTTGTTTCACACTCATAATTCTGGACAAGAATAAAAACATCCAGGAGGTTGGTTTTGTTGTGACTTGATAATTGGCCTTGTAATTATAGAATCTATTCCATTTCAGGAGGTCCGAAAGCTAATGTCTATGACATCTTATTACAGAAAACTACAAATAATGTCAGATTGTCAGGAATAAACATAGAATAGTTGTAATGATTTGGACATTTGACAATATTCAAAACTATCCAGTAAACTTGTAAAACAACTGCATTGATTTCTTCTAGTTTGCCTATCATTAGATTAAGCTGTGCTTTGCTTGTTTAGCACAAAATTCTCTCTTATTTTCCAGTTTAAAATTACAGCCTAGGATATTTTCTACAGTTTTCATTTGGGGAAAGTAGCTTTGGCTTTGCAATGTTTTATTATGGCCAGTGTATTTTTGACTGCCTGTAAGTTTGTAGGCAATTCCCGACCCATGGTCAGAATTTAAAAATTATGGATGTTATGGGGAGGTATTTATATATTGAAGTTATATATATATATATATATATATATATATATATATATATATATATATATATATATATATATGATATTTTTCTTTCGGTACTTTTGATTGTTTTAGTTAAAGTAATTGAATTAATTGTCAGAAACTATTTGCATGGTACTTTCAATCAAAAAAAGATCTTGTATTAACTGATTTTCTCCAGCTATTTTTAATTAGATCGCTTTTATCACTAGATGTTGGTTGGGAATGATGGAATGATTCACCAAAGTATACTAGTATCATGCCATTTTATATTCAACACACGATATACCTTGGTGGCTCAATTTAGGATGACCCCTACCAACCACAGGATATGTGTGGCGGGAGACAATTCTTATTCCATATTACAATCTTTGCCACATGAGATCAAAGGCCTTATTCTCTCCATTTTTTTTGTAAAAGAAAAGATAATCAAATTCTACAAATCTCTTTAAAAGTAAAAAAAAAAAAACTTCTCTCCATTCATCTGTTTTCCTTTTTCTAATGTGTAGTAGGTTGCCCAGTTTCTTGGAATGTTTACTGGTCTTCATATGTATGTTTTTTGAGGAATAAGGCACACATTTGTGCTTCCTCAAGAAAAAAGAAGCTACACATCTTTGAAGAAATTAGAAGATAATCATATTGGAGAGAAACAGTTGATTAATCCAAGATCATAACTCTCTATTGATTGGTTTTTTTTGGCCTATGGTGCAGTATCTTGAGTGGTCCCCTTAGATGTGAAGCCAGCTTGAAGTTTCTTTTTCCTCCTTACTATGCTCGACCTCTAGGTTCCTTAGCGCGAAATTACTGGGAATTGCGGTTCTTGATCATCATGCCTTGTAACCTTCAAAGTGTAAGATAACATTCAAGACTCAAATATTTTTCTCAAGGTTCCGTGATTTTTGCAAAGTTTCATCAAATAGGTTACGTTGTAGAATCATTTGGTCAAGAGAAATTCTAATTATAAAAAAATATTCACTAAGAAAACTTCTAAGAATCTGTCAGTTTTCAAGATGTCTATACACAAAGAATTACTTAACTAAATCTTGAGTCAACTCAAATTCCTTGAGACAATGAAATATAGACTTGGTGCAGTAGAGGGCAAAGAACAGATCCAAAGTACGTTATGATGCCATCAACCAAAAGGAGAAGTACATGTTTTTGATTGAGCCTGAAGGAGAAGATATGAGCCTAGAATCTAAGGAAAGAAGTGGCTTATGCTGAAAATCCTTCGAGTGACTAAGATCTTCACCAAGCCTTAGTTATTTGAAGGTTGTCGCATTTGAACGTTTCACCTTGCATGGAGCAAAGGGAAAATCTTTCCATACATGGTGCAAGATTTGGGTAAGACATGCATTGTGGATAGTGGGTCGTGTACTAATGTGGCTTTAATGGATTTGGTTTCAAAGTTGAATATACCTATGCGTGATCATGTCCAACCTTACATTCTAAATTGGTTAGATGACTCCAAATGCGTGAAGGTAAAGAAGCAAGCTTTGGTGAACTTTTGAATTGGGAATTACAAAAAGGAGTTTTGGTGCAACGTGATTCCTGTGAGTGCTTTCCATCTTCTACTTGGGAGACCTTAGCATTGGGATCAAAAGGTAATACATGAAGGTGATACTAACGTATATTTGGTTCTATACAACTTTAAATACCAAAGGAGTATTACGCTCATCTATACGAGCCTAAGGAGCTGATTACTAGTGCATCCTAGGTAAGTCTTATTGATTTGAAAACTCCAAGTTTATTTGTTGATACATATAGTTCTAAGGAGATAAATGAGAAGAGAAGGACTAAACGGCAAGAATATATGTTAACTATATCTAAAAGAGCTCCATTTGATGTTGTTGACTTTGTTTGGTTGTCTTTAATTGCTGAAAAGGTCTATGGCAATCAATTTCGAAAATTTGGGAAGATGGAAGTGATTAAAGAAGGACCATACAAGGTAGTTCATAGAGAGAATTTCGATTCTTATCAAGTGTTACTTCGGAAGAAGATGTGTGCGACACTTAGTTCATGACCTTATTCCTTGCTTTGATAAAACATGAGGACAAGTTTTTTTAAGTGGGGGAGAATGATGAGGTTGAAAGGGGGTTTTAAAAATTCTTTGTTCTTATTGCGGAAGTTTTCTTGTTTAATGCTTTGTTAGTGTTTTCCATTAGATTTTGGGATTCATTTGGATCCGTTTTACTCATTTAGGCTTTGCTTAGATTATGTTCAGGAGCTTTGGAGTGCTAGGCTTGTTTTTTTGGAGTCTTTGTGTGTTATTAGAATCCTTGCTAAGGTAGGAAACGTGAGGTTTCTTGCTGCACAGGGAGTTGGTGTTGCTGTGTTTTCCTTGCTGAACAAAGATTAGGAGTATCTAGTGTTTGTGTTTTGATTGGCTTTAGCTAGGGACTTTTCCTAGATCATTTAGGAGTGTCACATGAACCCAATAAATAGGGCAGCCTTGTATTCATTCAAGGCATATTGAAAATTCAGAAAATAAAACACAAGTATTTTGCTTAAAGATTAATGTGTCTTAAACGTTCTTCTTTGCTTGGATCTCAATTCTAGGAGGTGGTATTGAATATAAGTGGTTAAATATTTAGCTCTATGAGGTAGTCTAAGGAATTTAACAAATCTTTGAGTTCGTTCCAAGAGGTGGTTGGATTCATTGATATATTGGTTTGCTTAGACTTTTTTTTTTCTGTTCAAAGCTTTATCAATTCAATCATCTCTCACTCATTTTAAATGTGAATTCATAGAGATTTAATATTTCAGAAAGTCACACTGTCACACAAATAAAAAAGTGGTGAAGATGAGTACAAATGATTATGGAAGGCAGCACATCTTGCCAAGAATGTATTTTGTATGTTCTGATATTTATTGATGGTGCTCAATCTTGATGATTCACCCATGCACTCATCATTTTCTTAATCAGATTTGAACCCTATGTTTTGTCTGCTGCATAGGCCATTAGGTGATCTTGTTCATTCAGATGTTTTGTACTGCATTGTGAGCTCTTATCATATACTTCTTACTTCATAGAACTGATATGGTTTCTTGTTATCCTGACATTGGAACAATGTGATGCGTAGATGGATTGAATTAAATTCTTAAAAGCTGCTCCTCGGCCAGATAATCATCTCTTTGTTTTTTCCCCTGACAGTGTTGCTGTAAAATTTCCTTACCTAGTTCAGAAGAAACTTAAAGAAGGCCAAGAGATAAGACGAGTAGCGCAGCTTGACTGGAAGATAATTGAGAGTGATCATGAGAAACCGTTTTTTGCATCAGGCCTTCAATTTGCTCCTTTACCAGTAACTTGCTTAATTCAGTTTCTTTTCCTATCATGCTTTTGACTACTATTTTTTTTTTTTGTGATTTTGTTAATTGATCTAATTTTAAACAGGTGATGCATGGTGAAGATTATGTTTCATTGGGCTTTCTTTTCGGTCAGAAATGTGAAGTAGCTTACATATCTGATGTCTCACGTTTTATCCCAAGCACAGAGGCTCGTGAGTATCTTTCACCATTTGATACATAGGGTTTTTTTAGTTGCAACACTTCTCTCGTCACACTTGGACAATTTTAAAAAGATTCCACATGGCCATTGTTTTTTTTCTTCTATATTTGGTTAATCTTTAGTCTTCAGTTTGTTCAAGCATCTTCTTCTTATAAAGGCACCAACCCATCAGACATGTTCTCCCCCTTCATCATCTTTACTAAACTTTTTTCAGTTTTTCACTTTGATGCTTCTTTGGTCTGAAATGCAAAGAATCTTAATAGCTTTAGTTTATAATATCTCTTGGTTTATTTCAACCATAGTGGCTAGTGAGTATATAATGTTTAATTTCTTCATCTGATCTGAGCATCGATGTGTAATCACTTATTTTTACTGAACATCCTTTTCTTAATGTTTATTCTCTTGCTCTTGCCTTTGTTTTTTTTAATCTTTTCCCCATACAAATCAGGGAGCCTCTCAGTCATCAAAAATAATCTTTCCTTTCTTAATCTAATTGGAGCGACAGTATGTATTCACTTAGATTCACTGAAACAAATTTCATCTCTCTTTCTCATATTTACATGTCTATATGTGATGGTGTTTGCGTGTGTGTGAATGTGTCTATGAATGTGTATGATTGAGAGAGAGTATATAAGCATGGTTGTCATGACTTCATCTATACCTTGCAAAACTGAGAGAGAAGTTAAAAGTCAGTCAAAGCACTCTTTTCAATTCTGAATAAGTAAATCGAAGACTGTTTGAACTATTGCAATTACTTTTGACAACCTTCAATAACCTCCAGAAATGGCTGGATTGTTCCAAACTTTACCATGGCAATTTCTTTTTTTGGTTTAGCAAGATTTACTGCCTGTAATAACCTATTACTTGAGCAAAATGTATCCATGACCAAACATTGGTAGTTTTTTTGTTTTTGTTTTGTAAGCATAGATCATGACATGTTTTCTGGTTAGCTCACAATTCTACATTACAGAAATTATTTGATTCTGAAAAAGAAAAAAATAAACCTCAACTTTTTATGTGAAGTCTCTCTATCCCTCGGCGATCATTTCAGCACATGCACTCTAGACTCTTGAATGATTCCCTGAATAAATGTCTTTCAATCAAGACATAGTCATGCTGGTTGCATAGGGGTCTTTATGATCATTATTAAGAAGACAAAATTGTATATAGCTTGTGAATTCATCATATCATTACCAGTCGGAATTGGCTCTCATTATTCTCGATATCTCCTTTGCATTTTGTGCAGTTGTAATTAAGGGCATCCTTACTCCTCAGCACAAGTATTGTAATTAACTGGTTCTCTTTATAAAAATGTTTATGTCATGTATTTACACATTGTGAGGATTTGCTTGACTTGTATGGGTCATGGGTTTTGATTAATACGTTCAACTGAATTGATGAATCTATTTGTCTGGCAGTTATCTCTAAAAGTGGTGGTGGGCAGTTGGACCTTCTTATCTTGGACACTCTCTACAAGGTTTGTAAAACTCAAAATTGTTTGTGTTTTCTTTACTCACTGATGGAACTACTGTAAAGATTCTGTGCATGCTGTGGTCAAGAGTCTGACAACTATATGACTTTCCTTTAATATATTACCTTCTTTGATTGGGTAGTTTGGATAATGCTGTAGTAAAACTCCTTCCAACTCTAAACATATTCCACAGTTGCCTTGAATGGATGTCCCAAAATAAGAGTTACACTTGCCTTTATAGGCGTAATTTTTCTCTTTCCATCCCTTCAATTTTTCTGACTTTTTAATGTACACTTTATTGTACTTTTTTTTCCTCTTTCAATTAGGTATTAATCTCTATGCCATACTCAAGTTTGATATCTGATAAGGGGACTCAATGATATTACATGGAAAACTTTCATTGAACTTGCAAGTTGCAATTTAGATGTTGGTACGAGTAGACCTCTTTCTGAACTGACTAAAAGTTGTGGATGTTGTCATTTTTTCCTTACGAATGTAAGATAGATGAGTACTACAATACCTATTAATAAAACAAGAAGTTTTAGATGAAAAGTTTTGTAAATACAGCAGCCTGGATGCAATAAACCTAAAACTAGAACTTGAAATACACGGAAAGGTTAGGGGAAATTCAAATTAATTCTTAACTGATTGGCACGAGGACTTACCTGGTAAAATCCTGGAGTACCATAAAATACCAACAAAGCATCATTTTTTTTGGAGTAAAGTATCTGACTACCTCTGTTTTGACAAAATTTCGCATTAGGCCCATAAGATTTCAAGAGGTAGCATTAACTCCCTGATACGTTGAGCAAATCTGTGAGGATAGCTGTCCGATAATTGCCGGATTTTTAAATACAAATGTTGTCATTTTTTAGTGTGTTCCACAAATTGCTGGATTTTTTAATCCAAATGTTATCGTTTGTGAGGTCAGTTCTCTGTTTTGTTTCATTAATAAACTACTCCATGAGAAGCTCCAGGCTAAATGCAGATGGTTGAGGCATGAAAAAAGTTTGAGAATCAAATTGAGGACATGGATAGCCTTCATAATCATGATACTCACCATAAAGAACATGCGAAACAAGGAATTATGCAACAAGCATTAGAATAATTTTGACAAGAAGACACATTGAAATCTTGACCATGATAATTTCCTTCATTATACGCTTATCCCCTATACAAATCAGATGAATACTCCCCATTAGAACATTTCCACTCCATGAAATCAGAAAATTATGCACAAGGAAAATACTAAAAGGAAAAAAGATATAAAAAAAAGAAAAAAAATTTAAAATCTTAAACAATAAACTCTAAGCAATCCAACAATAATCCATTACCGTTTCCAACAATGGTGCTAAAGTTTGATGAGGCTGTTGAAAACTTATTAAAAATTTCTAACTATTCCTGCCACTATGTGGTTGGGTAAGTAAGGGTCGAATTCCATGGAGAAGTTGGGACAATGTATCGAATTCCTATGATCCTTAAATGCTTCTTGACAAAATCCCACATTGATGAATTTAGAAGAGCAAAGCCTAGAATTTTTTTTCCGTTAAGCTAATTCAAGTAACTATATGTAACAGAAATGGCTTCTGTTTAAGATTTAAATTGCTTTCTTCTCTGTGAAGCCTGTAAGACTGATCAGGTAACTGAGTTGGGCAGTATTGAACTTATCATACTTGTTGCAATCTTCCAGCTTTCCAGGTTTTACCTTGACCAAAATTACATGTAATTTAAAAAAACTATGAAATTACAGATTTATGCCAATTTTGATGAGTACGATGACACTATTTGCACAATACTGTGTAAGAAATTAATTGTCAAATATTATTTGTGGATAGTAGGTTTACTTGTTATAGGGACGATTTAGGTTTAGCTGGGGGTGGGGGGTTGGTTAGCATGTTGATTGGATTAAGCTTGAATCATTTCTAAAAAGGGTTTTGGGAGGATGGGTTTAGTGGAATTCTATATTGAGTGAGAAGGTGGGTTACTTTTTGGCATTTAGCTAAGCTAATCTAGCGTTTTGCATTTGTTCTTTTACCTCTCTCAGTGGGATTTCTGTTGTTTCAGCCTTTTGGAAGGGAGATACATACAAAGATTCTTCTAATGTCAACTTTTATATAGGGAGAATAAGTAGTTGGGCTTTGTTCTTCTCTTTGTTTAAGTTTTCAGTTTGTGTGTACTCCGTATATCTCAAACTTGTACTGTTGTATTTTGTTTTGCATTATTCTAGTGTCCAACTGTTCTACAATCTTCCAAAATTCCACCCCAAATTTCATGCTTCAATGAATTTACTGTTTAGTTTACTTACTGGAACCCCAGTCTAGATTTTTAAAGGTGTATTGGTAAGGGTTTTTTTTAGGGAAAAGTGTGTCCTGCGTAAAGATCTTTGCTCATAAAATATTTGGTTTTCCCTGAGCATAGCCAACCCTAGTGAAAGAGATGAGAAGAGGGAGGTTTGTTTCCTAATTCCTAATGGTGATTTTTTAATAAAACCAGTTGAGGATAGGGATAGCCAAATCTCAACGTCCATGATCATTGTTCTTGCTTATAAAACATGGAAGATGGTACGTCATTTTGAGTTGGGCATGAGTACTGAGTTGTATAATCATTGTCTCGAGCTCAAGATATGACATTTAGGGCGTAAGAAATTAAAATGTGCTTGTTAGGCATCTATGTAGTATTTTAAAAGGGGGAAAAAGTGTTATGTTTTACTTGCACTGAAAGTTGAGAGGATATTGTGTCGAAAGAACCAGCGTTACTATGTCCGACTCTTCTTCCCTTTACAAACATTGTTTTGTCAGATGTGTAGGTGGGAATAAGTCTAATGGTCATGAATTTCTATAATTTCATAAAGGCAGTTTGATGTCCATGGTTAAATCTCATGTGTTTTTCTCCTTTAATTTCCATTGGCGATCAATATGGCCTCTAAAGTTGTAATGAAAATTTGTGAATAAAGTTATGCTTGAGGCTGACAAACATTACCATATCACTGTCCTCATTGACATGGGCCATTTCTTACAAAATTACATGTAAATCCATTACCAACTACTAACTAGTCTGTTAGTGTAATAAATTAAACTAGCAGAGATCCTACACCTCTGTTGCTTATTAGTAATTGTACGTAACTCTCACACATAGAAGAAAGAGAACCAAGTGTTGACAATAGTTTATAGTCTGAATACAAGTTAAATTTGACCATTATCTTGTATGAACCTTTAATTATGGAATAAATCTTACGATGTATGTGGACACCCAAGTGCAAGTATTCAAGAGAAACAGGCTTTTCAAGGCTGGAACTTTGTTTTGCTAATTTGGTGTGTATCGAGATTCTAGATCTACTACCCAGGGAAGACAAAGGTCCTATTATGATGCTGACATTCCGATACCCTTGTGCTCCAATCTCTTGATTGGGGAAGCACTTTATGGTATGGGTTTGAGTCTTTGTTTCCTTTCCAGCCATGGCATTTCCAGCCTAAGCTTGGGTATGGTAAGATAAGGCATTACCTAGTTCAAGGATAAATAGAATTTTTTGGAAACAAACAACTTAATAAAAAATCCAAGATGGAAAAAGCATGCTTAGATGATACATCATGGATATTCAACAGTGTGGGATTGTGAGTATCATGTGATGCTTTCATCTATGAGGTATTTCAGGCTGCTAGCATTATACGATTTCTTAGTGCTTCATGAGTACATGATTATCAATTAATTAGTTGATATTTCATTGTATGTCAATGATAAATTGTTAGATCAGTGTTAAATTTACAATCAGGTATCTGACTCGGCCATTTTCCAACTGTTTTGCAGAATGGTTCCCATAATACTCACTTTTGCTTTACTCAGGTAACCTACTTTTGCATGTACGAATCCAACAATGTTATCTGATTTTGGTTTTGTGCTTACTGTTGCCATGCAAATCATCAGACTCTTGATGCAGTGAAGAGAATCTGTCCAAAACGAGCTCTACTAGTTGGAATGACCCATGAGTTTGATCACCACAATGACAATGCTTATCTTACCGAATGGTCCAAAAGGTAAAGTACTGCTCGTTCACTATTTATGAACTGGGGCAATTTTTGGAATAATTGGTAACAAATTTTATTCTGAGAAACTTATTTATTCACAAGGCCAATCATAATCACATTTGTGCCACGACTTTTTGTAAACAACTTATTTGCCTTTGTCATTCCTAACCTTGTTGATATGCTCACAATTTATTAAAGTGTATATTGTGGGATTTCTAGGGGTCGGGTGCTAGTCTAGCAAATTGATTTTTTGCTGGTCTCATTTTGTTGCATTTTTATTTAGCTACTTCTACATGCTCTACTTTATTTATGTAATTTCATTCACTGTTTGCATTTAGGGAGGGAATTCCAGTTCAACTAGCTCGTGATGGTTTAAGAATCCCCATAGATCTTTGATAAGGTGAGATCTCTTAGCAAACCCCAATATCTTGTCTTGATAGGTCTTACTTCCACAAATTGCGATGCTGCCTCTTTTTGCTTTGACGTTGTAAAAGGTTTCTCTTTCCTATGCAAAAGTTATTGCTTTAATGCATCTGACCGAACAGTTGCAACTTCCTTGCCAAAAAATAAAAAGGGATGTGCAACTTCATGGGAAGGCTATTTTCTCTTCCAGCTAAATTATTGTCAAGTTTTTCTTACAGCGTTTGAAACTGGTGTTGTTGCAGATAAAGTACTAGTATACTCGCACCTTGTCTTTGAAGAGCTGGTGGACATTCCATTCATACTGGTCAAACACATCGACAATTTGATTTGCTCGTTTCAAAGGATCGAACTCAAGTTGAGACTATTAACTCATTGCGCTCTGGAGATGGACACTAAAGCTTTTGGTGGTATTGATTAATTCCTTTTCCCTTCTCTAGACGCTTTGTCTAATGGAATATCGCTATTCATCATGAACACATGATTCCAAAGAATGTATGGCGGAGTATGCTATTTGTACATTCCCATTTGTTAGTGTGATATGTTTTGGCATGATGATACAACTGCTATTAACTAATCACATCTTTTTTCATAAACTTAACTCATAGGAGACCAAACAAAATAAGGCAATGTCAAAGGTTTATGAGGTTATACTTGAAACACTCCGTTCGTCCGTTAATGGACTACGTCAGGGCGTAGTTTGGAATGCCACTTAAAAACTTGACACTTTTTGATTTGTACATACTATTCCCTTGCACTTTTTCAGTTTTTCTTTTCTGGACTTTCAATGTTTTCTTGTCCTAATGTAGTCTCCATTCTCAGTTCAAATTTTAATTCGGTAACTCAGTAATGGATTTTCAAGAATGTGAACTATATATTTCTGAATTGATTATAATAGTATGCTTTAGTTCATTGTCTGCCAACTTTGTGCAGGCTTTTCACCCCGACAACCATGTTATTTAAAGATGTTTGCGTTGGTAAGAATTAGATTAGCCAACAGCCCAGGAAGGAGCTCATTTAAAATACTATATATGACCGAACGTACAATTGGGAAGTTTTGTATTTCATGAACGGGGAATAACGAGCGCCATCCAGTATCTGCAAAAAAAAAAAAAAACGGTCAAGCCTCTCTCGAATTAATGTACCTATTGTTTTTTCTCTTTTCCACGCATACGAATTACCTTTATAATCCAAGTCACGTGAAAAGCATGCATCAATCGTTTCTCGAAACTCATTCATAAATTGTTCTCCTCGATGAGGTCGTCCCCCACATTTCTTGCTGGCACTTGTTATCTCATTGGAGTCACCAAACATAATACATGGTAGTACGCTACTTGATTGATCCTTCGCATTAACGCCCATGTCATATGTTTGTTTGTGATTTTCGGCCAGTCGTATATACCCACTGCTTTCCCCCATGGCGTTCCATCATGATTAATACGGCAGCTTCAAAATGGTGAGCTAACCATAGTCACTGACATATCTCTTCACCAGAATCCCATACCATATGAGTTCCCCACACTGCTAATACAGATCCCTTTAGTAACACCACATCTATTCCTGATATTTTCCAAAGTACTCGCGTCAATAATTATTTCCATCAAAAACACCATGTTTAGCCTTTCCCTCCAACACCAAATTTGAAGAGTTTTCACTGTCTTGGGGTTGCTAATCCCTTTACAGTTTCAACTTAGAATTTTCATTAGTGTTCGAGGGTTTGGTTATAGCCAATACCCTCTACTTGATTTGACCAATTTCCGATTACACTTATCATCTCACTTTTTACCTTCTTCCTCTTCTTTACTACCCCTCTTTCCTCATTATCACAGGGTTTTCCCCATCATCGATCATTTCCAAGAAGACCTAGCAATGTTGCCCTCCCTATAACTCCCTTGGTACACTCTCACTACTATTGTAAGTTTTATCTGCCATAGTTCCCGTACTGCTCGTCTTATGCATATCCTTTCAACTTATGCTCTGAGTTTTCACCATTTTAACACCCCAATAATTTTCTCTTTTCGAAAACCAAAATCTTAAGGGAACTAACGATGTGCTACCACCACTTGTTCAAACTTTAAGGCTTTAAATTAGAATTTTGCAGCAGAAACATAAAACTTTTAATAAAACTTAAATGTCAAACTCGAACCAACATACGATTCGGAACCATTATGGCCCTTAATATCCGAAACACTTATCAAACCAAATCCAAAACCAGCTCTAAATTTGTAGAAAACGTTTAGTCAAACAAAGCAAAGTAAAAACCACTATCCACTCATCCCAATAATGCATGTAAATCTCTGCGGTACGTGTCAGAAATTTGTTCCCCAATATTACAAGTATAAATATTGGATCATTATATAGTCATTGCAAGGCGAAGGCCATGACCAAAATATCACACACAAAGCACATAATTAGCAAAGCAGAGTCCATAAAGGTTACGATAACAAAATAAAATGTAATGACTTCATAATAGTACATGCATGGCATTCCTACTCGTATAAAACAATCCTTTACTCAAATTGACTCATAATTTATTTGATTACTAAATTGGATTAAATAATAGATAAGGTTGTCTCTCTATATCCCAATCAGGAACATCAAAAATAGATTAATAAACCCATGCACTCTCGTCAGAGGGCATCAAAAACTGAATAAATCCGGATGGTAAATGGGCACAACTCCGTCACATAACTAGATGAGATCTCAACTATCCCTAATTTTAATACAAAACTTTGCAAAAGAGAGACTCGTTGATCATACGACCTTCAAGAAAAAACCATAGATAATACCCCATGAAGCCCCAACCCCTGATTGTCAATACTCTAGACATGTAGTAGTCTAATGTTTTATTGTTTATCCGTCTTTTACTTTATGTGACTTACAATTTAATACTTGGGTTCTAAATCATTAAAGAACACACGTACAAAACATCACAATTACACAATCAACATATTTTATATTGTAATTTTAACCCTTTAATTTCTTTCTTAAATGTTAACCTGTTGAACAAAGTCAACAGACCTTGTCATTAAGACTTGAAAATCACATTTACTCAATTCATACGATTAGTAATGAAGGAGTAATAAAAAACAATCTCACAGATTAATTAACAAATTAATTCCACTTGAATCAATCAAGATTTCTCAACCATACACAGTCCTTTTCTAATTAGTATTAACTAATCATTATTTAAAACTCATCAGCATTACCAAACCATGCTTCTAAAACAAAAAACACGAATCCTTTCAAATATATGACCAAACAATCTTATCCAAAAGGTTTCCTAAACATGATACTAAGTTTTCCTTTTACCCTAGATCATGCTCCTATAGGCAAGATTTTCGTAACTTGTACGTACCTTGAATAGAACAATTGGGTTGGCACTTTCAATTCACAACTACAAATTGTCTTCTACTAATTATTTTTCTAAACCAAATAACACAACCTTAATCAATACCCTAACAAACAAGTTTATAGCAATTATACCCATTTAAAAAGAGGCTTCCAAAATCATGTAAATTCTTTAAACCTTTGTTTTTAATACTTAAATCCTTGAAATATAATGAAAATCAATTTTATAAATTATGAAAATTTTCCAAAGTCTGTAAAATGTTGATTATAATGTTCTAAACATGTAGTATATTTATTAGGATCATATACTACACATAAAAACATAAAAATCCTTCAAATTCTCTACATAAAAATCCAAATTTCATAACCCATAAAATCTGGAAATTTATTTTGAACATAACATCATTAGATTACTCACAAAGTACTCTTATTTCGTAAAATAACCAATAGTATATGATCATAAACCCTAAAATATGAAAACTAGTACATTTGACCCATAATTTCATGTATAAAGAATCTAAAAATATGTAAAACATATATAAGTTTATAAAATTTATGATTATAATCACTTTTAACATATAATAAATCATTGAAAACAATCAAAATAATCATTGAAATAGTTTTCCCAAATCATGAATTCTAGGGCATAAAATAAGGAAGAAAGGAAGAGAAAAGAAGGAAGGAAAGGAGAAGAGCAGACCGGCGATGGCTGGGTGGGCGGTTGGCTGACGGTAGGGTGGCGGCACAACAAGGGGGTCAACTCCTCTCTTCCTCTCTTTTTCCTAATTTTTTGGATAAATAATGATTAGGGTTTGAAATATATATATATATATATATATATATATATATAGGGTTTATAAAAAAATAATCTTTTACTCAAAAAATAAACCCAATAATTATTTAAATAGACTATTAAATATTTATTTTTTTGTAAAAATAAATATTGTTTAGTTTATACTAAAATTATAATTAGAATAATGTAATTAAAATCTTGTAAATTTACGAGGGATTACATCATTTTTTGTTAACTCTTTTTATTATTAGACCCTTCCTCATCAGGTTCTTCTACAGGTATAGGTCACGACTGCCATTAACAACACCATCTGATTATCGACATCAATACATTCCAAATGTTCTTCATTATTGATAACCAACTTTTAGGTCGTTAACTAAAAGAATAGTTATGCAAACAATATTTATACCAACCTACGAACTATAGGAGTATAGTGGAGTAGGGGGTCGAACCACGAGGACAAAGGATATCAAGACTTCAATTCTTAACACAATCGGACTTTTTGGATTTGGAAACAACTAAACTAATTAATGAGAATATAGATCACGATAAATTACGAGGTAAATCAAATAGAAAAAAACGGGGACAAGATTAGATTCACCCTATGAATGAAGCTTTCAAAACCGAACATGATAAGTTAGAGAAAATCTATAACTAGCATGGACATCCAAGAATACGAGAGGAAGTTGGTGATTCCACAAATCACAACGAACAACCTATAATCACCCTATGTCTCCAAAGGAGTGGCAGGACAAGATTCGCATCGGATTCCGAAACTACTTATTATCATCATTCCTACAACCTTAGGAAATAAAGATCATATCTTAACCTAGGGTTTCACCAATCAAAACCCCTAAGAAAACTACTCACACATATTCATGCTCAACAACATAACGATATTCAATAAAGCAAACAAAACGATCATGAAAAGACATTAACGAGAATGAAAGCAAATCATAAACTATTCTAGTAAACGATAAACATAGAACTAAACATGGAATGAAATAAAGCGAATGAATGCAAAAGTAAGGAATAGATTAATACTCACAAAAGCTTCAATGCATTATCCACGATCAGAATTTGAATGACAAAATCCAGAACTCGGAGTACAAAGGTTGAGAAAACCGAAAATTGAAAGCTAGAACTAAAAGAATTTGGAGGCTAAACAAAACTAAAAGTGCATAAAATATAAAATAACCTAGCTGCCCTCCCTCTCATCAGAGGGAGGGGTATTTATAACAAAGTATAAGAAAAATAAGAAAACCCTAAAATGCCTTTGGGCTGGCCCTAGAAAGAAGTATTTGTTCCGGATAAAACACTGTCATTCGACCAAATTCAAGGCCCATTCGGCCGAATACAGTTCCATTCGCCCATTCCAGAGATACCCTAATGTTTCTACATTACTATTTCTACACTCTTGCCATGGAGATACCCTAATGTTGTCATTATACTTACTTATCGGAGAAGAGATATTTCTAACTTCATCACAATGTTTTCCCCATGTCCTAGCCGTCCACAAACGTAGCAAAAATAGGGAGTTTCTCATACTTAATCACGATATCTTCATTCTCTCCATCATGCATCCTCATGAAATGGTATGCTTTAGTGGTTTGAGAATATCAACCAATACCCTCAATCAGATTGAACGGTTAAAGCACTCATGAACAGATTTATCCGTTTTCACAAACTCACCCACTTTTTCTTCAATCCTCCTTACATTCTCCTCATTCATCCTTCCTCTAAAAAGTAAGTCATATGCCCTAATCTAAAAGGGAACTTTATTTAATGAAACATCATAGGGTTTGAGGTTAGCTAGGATGTCACATAGGGAAAGTAAGTCTCGATCAAAGTGCCACAGTTGCACTTCCATAACGTATTTCTTGTTCCTCCAATGATAAAACTAAAATAGATATGTATTCTTTTCGATGCCATTTTGCTTTAATTCCATATTTTTGGTTCCATAATTTTGTCATTATACCAATTAGTGCAAATTGTATTTACATTTCTCATAGTCCATATCCTCCCTATAACCCTTAGAGACACTCACACCGATTCATCCTCCTCATAATTCACTTTCCATTCAACTTCAGCTTCATTGTCTACTTCATCTACTAATTATGTTGGGGATAGGGATGAAAATAGGCCGGATCTAGGTCAGATCTGATTAGACCCAGACCCATACCCATTTTTTAAAATTAGACCCATATTTTCCCCATAACCATTTGGTCCTAAAATTTCAGACCCTTACCCAGATCCACTAGATTTGACGGGTTTTGGGTCCAAAATGGATCCTTAATATATTTTTTATTTCTAAGTGTTTATTATTCACATGTTCTATAATTGGATGTATTTTCGCATTTCATAACTTAGAATTGTTTACCGATTAAGTATTATAAAGGAACATAAATTGCATTATTATGTCAAATGAGATAAATTAATAAATCCTTTCTTAAGCACATAATTTGTATCGTTGAATTACTGTCAAAACAATCTTCAATTCAGTGAGTGGAAAGCAAGTAAGGACTAGAGTAAAAATTCAACATTGAATCAAAAGTCCTAAACTCAACATTATTCTGTTATAATGTTTTTAAAAACAAGTACATCGCTACTCGCAAGTTTTAAAATCGCACAGAAACTAGTAATCTCAAACCTAGTTGAATATGTTTGCGAGGGCATGACTACGAGAAGCTAGTAATTACAAAATATACATCAAAATTATATGAAATACCTGACAAGTGGCGATGAGAAAGAGTTAGAGGCTTGCGGAAGAGTGGAAAACGGAGGACGGAGAGAAGAGTATAAGAGGAAGACAGCGAGACAATGTGAATGAATCTTTAGTTTTAGTTCTAAATGGAGATAAGGTTTTTATTTTATTTTTTTTAAAATGTGTGGCTCCATGGGTTGGATCTAGGTCTAAATTTTTTGGACCCAAACCCATATCCTACCCAAGGATATTTAGACTCATATCTTGTAATCCCCCGAAAATTATGAGGTTTTGATTACATTTTTATCGAAAATATTTTCTATGCATTAATATAATACATATACATTACACATACACATATATATACATACATATTTCCAAAATAAATAACAAATTATTTTTATTATTTAATTAAATCCTAAAAGTAAAATTCTTTTTCTACAAAATTTTATTTTTTTAATAAACCCACTAAGCCCAAATACCTAAACCTAGTACTACTTATCTACTAAACATATACTACCTAAACCTAAGAATTTCACCTAAACCTAAACACTACAAAGCAAAACTAAAAAAAACCTAACCAATCCTCCCCCCCCCCCCCCCCTCAAACCCCCTTTCCACATGAAAGCCAAAGGAAAACCCAACAAAAAAAAAAACACCCTTTTCCTTGCCGTGGATCCCTAGATACAACAAAGCCATTGCCGCCACCTCTTCTCCAGCCATCATCCACCGCCGTCGGTGAGCCACCAACCTTCCTTCCTCTTCTTCTTCCTTTTTCTCTTCTTTTCTCCCTTAATTATTATGCCCTAATATACATGTTATTAAGTTTTTATATTTATTTTATGGTTTAAATCTATGTTGAAAGTATATAAACTTTCATACTCTATAATTTATTTTATGCATATTACAAGTTTTCATAATTTTTTTATGCATAAATAATAGGGCTAGGCATGCTAGTATTATGAATTAGGGTTTTTGATACTAGGCTTTTGAGTTTTACATAAAATTATAAGTATTTTATGAATCATCTATGTTAATTATTATGGGGTTGTTATTTAAATGAATTTTCAGATTTTATGATCATATTTTAGTATAAAAATATTAGTTTTCATGATTTAAGTCTTAGATTCTTATACTAGTATTTGTTTCATGAAATTTTAACTATAGTATGATGTATTTGGATAAAAATTTAATATTATGGTATTTGGAATAAATTTTCAGAATATTATACATATTAGATTATGGTTTAATTGTAGAGACTTTATGTTTAAAGCTTAAAATTATATACTATTGGTATATAAATTAAATTAAGACTATTTTATGATACAATTGGGAGTAATTTGAGTATATTATATTAAATACAAATTTTCAGATTTGAAGGGTTGAAAAAATGGAGTTTTATGATATGTATTTTAATGAGTTTTCAACTAATGCTTGTAGTATGGTATTTGAAGTACTAGATTATATTTGGGGAAACTTAAAATATGTTTTAGAATTGTTTTAAAACCTTATAAAGCTTAATATGATTGCTGTAAATTTTGGGTATTGGTGTATTGATTTAGGTTGTATAATTTGGTGTAGGAGAACACTTTGTAGAAGGTTCTTAATAGTAGAGAAAGTGGACACTCGTTCATTTTACTCAAGGTACATAGAAATTACAAAAAAGTTACCTTTAGGAGCATGATCTAGGGTGAAATGCAAAGTTAGTATCATGTTTAGGGAACATTTTGGGTGAGATTGTTTGGTTAATCATTTGAAAGAATTCATGTTCTTTATGTTAGGGGCATGATTTGATATTATTGGTAAGTTATAATTATGATTTGTCAATACTAATCGAGAAAGAATTATTTATGGTGAGAAATCTTGATTTAGTAAATTGGAATTAGTTTGTTAATTAACTCATGAGGTTATTTATTATTACTCTTTCATTACTTATAGTATGAATTGAGTAAAGGTGAATTTCAAGTCTTAATGACGAGGGTAGTTGACTTTGTTCAACAAGTTTAAAAGCTAAGATGGAAATTAAAGGTTAAAAATTAAAGTATAATAGAGATTGATTGTGTAAGTGTAATGTTTGCATGTGTGTGATGTGGTGATTGTGTATATTAAGTTTAAACAGTAAATCACGTAAAGAGAAAGAGGATAAGCAATAAAACTTTAGGCTAGTGCATGTCTAGAGTATTGACAATCAGGGGTTGGAGTTTCACAGGATATTATCAATGGCTTTTATAGGAGGTCGTGTAATCTTCGAGTCTCTCTTTTTATAAAGTTTTAAACTTAAAATTGGGGTTAGTTAAGATCTCATCTAGCTATGGTGACAGAGTCACGCCCGTTTACCATCTTGATTTTATATTGTATTTTGATTCTCTCCAACGGGAGTGCATGTGTTATTTATCTAATTGATGTTCAAATCAGGAGATGGGGGCGACAACCTTGACTATTGCTTAATCCAAGTAATTAATTAATTTTTCATGATAGTTGGGTAAAATGTTGCGTAATACGTTCTTGCATTATGTGTTTATTCTTTATTTAATTACTATTTCAGCTGTTATACTTTGTAATCTGTATGTACTCAGCTTGCTGGTTACGTGCTTTGTGTGTTTTGCTCATGGTTTTTACCTATAAATGACATTATGATGATCCCATAATTATATTTGTATATTTAGGGAGCAGATTATTGACAAGTATCCAGTCGAGCATTCATGCATGGGTGAGTTGAGTGGAGTGTTGCTTTAGTTTAGATTTCATATTATTATACGTTTGTTTGATTTGTGTTTAGACTGTTGGATTTGGATTTGAGTTTAACGTTATTTTGGTACGTTACAGTAAGGGCCTTAACGGTTCCAGTTTGTTATGTTAGGAGTTTGTTTTACGATTAATGTTAATCTGAAAAGTCTTGTAGTTTTCTGCTGCAAAACTATTTTTTATAGCCTTAACATTTGAACATGTGGTGGTAGCCCAACAGTAGTTTTTTCAAGGTTTTGGTTTTCAAAAAGGGGGAATTACCGGGGTGTTACATATCTCACCCGGATCCAATGGGTTTAAAAAAATTAGACCCAGACCCTAAAAAATTGATCAGGTCTAATCAGGTCTTGCACCATTGCCACCCCTAGTTGGGGACATACTCTTCTTAAAATTGTCCATCATCACGCGGAGATTCAAGGGAAAAATCTTCAAAAGGAAAAAGTGAGCTACAACTAGATGAAAACCCTCCCAAGAGATAAAACTCTAGAGGGACCTAAAGTTATTATTAACCAGCTATATAAACAAAACCTTTTAATAAAAAAGAATACTATTGCATCCAAAGTAAGCTAAGGTTGAGTGAACTAGCTAATCCCTAAAAAGTTAAACTTTCCTTAGCATACTCAAATTGAGAACCCCTAAATTGGTGCTACCCTCCTCTTTGCACTTATTAGCATACTCAAAAATCCTTAAAGGAATATCCAACTTGCCAACTATATTGGCCAAATTACCAAAAGAAACATCATCATCTTTAAAGTGGAAAAATCATAAATTCCCCTTGACTTCATCAAAATTAACCTTAATTCAAAGCAAGAAAGCAACCAAAAATAAAAACTCCAAAGAACCCAATAAACCAAATTACAAACAAAATAGCACATTGGCATTAAGGAGCTATAACCACGATACCAAACTTCAAGACAAATACCTACAAAAACTAATAGAAAATACTCTAAAATTAAGTTACACAAAGCTCATAATATACTTTCAAATATAAATTTATTCCCCTTAGATTGTGGGCATTTCTTATGAACTGAGATGGTGATCCCTCTAAGTGTTTTAGTAATGACAAACTCTATTCATCATAGGTTCTTTGTTTAGTTGTGTATAAATCATTGCATATGTTCTAGAGTAGGAGAATAAAGATGATGAGCTACACCAACTCTACTTAGACTACCCTTAAGGAGAAGAAAGAACTCAACAAAATGCAAGAGCAATATATAACTTTTGATGGAGCTTGATGAGGAGTTTCAATTCGCCTTGTAGGCTATTCAAAAGCTGGAGTAGATCGCTGGGCTTTGAGTGAAGCCCAAGCTTCATGGAGCAAGAGTGTTTCCCAAGCATGAGTTTGCTTTAGGGATATGTAGTACGTATGATGGGGATACAAAGCTCAAGCAGTTAGCTCAACTGTACTTATAACACAATAGGTAACTAACTTTGTACTTCATCTTCCTCATTTTATGTAAAGATGTGGAAGAGTTGTACTTGTGAAATTGTATATATAAGTACCTCACTTCTTCAATGCACTTGATTGACCAATTCTTTTAAAAACTTTTCAAAGAGTTAGTGAGCCATCTTGAGCTGAGCCTGTTCCATTTATTTTAATCCTACGTACCTTAGAGTTAAATTATAATTTTCTTTGTATAAGCTTATTGTATTAAGTTATGCAATATGTGGAGTGAGTTATATAACTTAGAGTTAAGTTCAAGAGTGAAGAAGAGTGAGTGACTTAGAGCTAAGCCAGAGGGAGTAAAGAGAACAGAGAAAAAGAGAAAGGAACTCGTTGTTCTAAGTGGAACACGAGTGAGAGAGAGGGAGAAATCCTAATAGAGTGTATTAGGTGTTTCCCAATAGCAAAGAGTTGAAAATTCTAGTAGGGTCATGGTTTTTTCTCTTTGGATGGGCACGAGAGTTTCCCCCGTGAAAAAACCTTATTGTTCCTTTTTGTTTATTTGTTCCATTTGTTTTAATTCCACAAAATTTAAAAATTCCCCTCACTTACAATTAACCCCCTCTTATAAGGGTCCATCTAAATAACAATTAGTATCAGAGTAGGTACTCATTATTTCAAGATGCCTTAAAGAGCAAAGTTCATGTTGGAAGATGAATACTTACAAGAAGCTTAAAGAAGGTTACTCTTCCTAATGTCCACCCATGTTCAATGGTAAATTCTATACTTACTGGAAAATAGAATGGAAATCTTAATTAAGGAAGAAAATTACCAGGTATGGCGTGTAATAGAAGTAGGAGATTTTAAAGTGACTAAAAGTAACAAAATTAATGAGATTGTTCCAAAGTCCGTGTCCAAATTTGATATAGAAGATTTTGAGAAAATGGACATAAATTCTAAAGCTATAAAAATACTTCATTGTGGCTTAAGAACTCATGAGCACAATAGAATAATTGGTTGTAAAATGGCTAAAAAATTATGGGATTTGTGGTAAATTACTCATGAAGGAACAAGTGAAGTAAAATGTTTTAAAATCAATTTTCTTATGTCTAAATATGAAAGATTTGAAATGATTCCTAGGAAAAATATTCAAGATATTTCACTAGGTTTACTAACATTACAAATGAGTTAGTCTCTTAGTAGAAGTATTTTCACTTATGAACTAGTTTGAAAGATCTTGAGAAGTCTTCCTTATGATGAGAGATGGAAAGCCAATGTTACAGCACTTCAAGAGACCAGGGACTTCACAAAATTTAATATGGAGCAACTTGCTGGGTCACTCATGATTTATGAACTCCACATGGGAATGCACAACAGTGAAAGTTCTAAAAATTAGGGGCTTTCCCTAAAAGCTCAAGAGGAGTCTAGATCATATTCAAGTGATGAAAAAAGGTCATGTTTGTGAGAAAATTCAAAAATATGTATAGATACAACAAGACCAGAGACCGCAAGAAGAAAACCTTTGGCAAGATGAATCGTCCCTCTAAAAATGGTTTAGGTTGTCATAAATGTGGTAGTTTGGAACATTTCATTAAAGAAGGTCTATTGAGGGAGTCTAAAAAAGATAAAGGAAAAGCAGAGGAACAGGTCAAGCCTAACACGAACAACTACTCAAAAATGGATGCAAGAAGAGCCATGATTCCTGCATAGGGAGACTCTAACTCTGAAGAAGAAGAGGAACAATAAGAAGAGGAATGCGCAAACTTGTGCCTAATGGAAATACATGATGAGGTATCCTCTAAGTCTCTTGTATCCATGACAAAAAATGAGTTAGTTAATTTAGTTCACCATCTAGTTGAAAGGAACAAGAACCTCATGCTCAAGATTTATCAAAGTGACAACACTGTATAAATTTGTAAAGACCACATGATCTATCTTACAAATGTTAGAAAAAACGTTCAAGAAATATTTTTTGATTTTATGGATAAGAATGTGAAATTAAAAAAAGTCAATGACAGACTTAGGAATGAAAATATAATGCTTAACGTGGAGTTAACTCAGTACAAATTTTTAAGCTTTAATCTCACCTCAGATATCACTAAAGTTCTAATTAAATGTTTTAACAAGGAATTTGAAGCACTTAAAATTGACTTACAAAATACAAGAATTTCAAATGAAATGCTTCAAAAAGAGCTTAAGGTGTGTCGTAGGGAGAAAAGAAATTTTTTTGTGGAAGTTCTATAATGGATTGAAAATGCTTAAGTTAAAAGAATAGAGGGTCTGGGATTTACATACAACAAGAAGAAGGTTAAAAAGAATAAATATATAGATCTACCCAATAGCAAAATGTGCACCTTCTATGGTCATAACTGGGTTCCTGTTCCTAACAACCAATCTATTTTGCAAGTGCTAATGAGGGGAACAACTCGTGATATCTTGACAGTGGTTGTTCCAAGTACATGACAGGAGACAAATCTAAATTCCTCTCGCTAGTAACCTTCAATAGTGGGATTGTAACCTTTGGAGACAACTAGAAGAGAAAGATTGTTGGTGTTGGAAAGGATGGAAGGTCCAATTCCCATTATATAGACAATGTATCTTTGGTAGAAGGTTTGAAGTGTATTTACTCAAAACCGCTCCTATTTGACCCCATTTTGACTCAAATCGATGTATTTAAAATGTTTGGGGTATGTTCTACAGTAAATACACCATTATCTATCAAAAAACTCGCTCCTATTTTACCTATTTTGACTCAAATTGATGAATTTGAAGTGTTTCAAACATGTTTTAGGGGAAATTCACCATTATCTACCCAAAACCGCTCTTATTTGACTTATTTTTACACAAAACGATGAAATTATGGCCACAAGTTATTACCTCCGACATGGGCATTCCATTACTGCACTTAGAGAGGACGTCAAGGATAAATCGCAACACAAAGTAGCCGTACTATGTTTCACCACATTGTTGAGCACACTATTAAGTACAAAATAGTAATGTCAGTCATATTATAGCATTATTTCACCAAAATTATTTAATTAATTCACCTTTACATCTACCCATGTCAATGTCGGCTTTTCGGTTTGATCTCCTTACAATGTAAGTCTTTTAAAAACACTGAAAAATAACATTTATTAGTTTCAATGTTCATATTTAACCAATCTTGTAATATAAATTTATTTATAACACTTACTAATTAATAATTTCTCTCAACTTAATATTGTGGATTGACCGAGCCGAATTAAAGAAGTATGTCTTCCCACTGCCAACACATATGACTAAAAACATCTAGTGTACACTACATATTAAACATTAAATAATGAGCTATGTCTGTATAGTCAAATACATGGGCCTAGATATTTACATTGATTTAATGAGCTACATACGTACCTTTGGAAAAAAGGGCAAATATGAACTTAAAACTAGCTTGTAGAGCTTTCATGAATGCAAAATGGACAAATGTCTTTACCTCCTCGATGTTACCTTTGATTTTTTTTATATGAAGTGGCCTTAGGACACAACCAACCAACTAACGAGAGTAAATCGTAAGACACTAAATAAAAAGCATTCTTGAAATGTTTAGAAATTAATAACAGTACAACATAAGTTAAACTATATTCTAATTATGTATACCTCATGAAGACTTGAATAAAAGAAATATTTAATTGAGCTCCCTGTAAGAATTGGGTGATGTTAGCTTTGTCGAGCCACCTTGTTCCGTATTTAGAGTAGTGCAATAAAGCTCGATCTAACAGCGCAGCAATGAGATCCTCTTCTTTTATCATGGTCGCACATTGAAGTAGCCACTTACACTCAAGACTAAGAGAAGCCACTACATCTTTCATGAGAAGAGGTCGGTTTTCTCCTATTGACTTTCTTGAGGCTGGTTCATTGCTCCCAATCACCTCATCACCTGATATCAACCTTTAAGCTTGTGGAGTCACCTAAAAAGGTATAAGAAGACGATTTTGATCATACCGTAATATAATTATAGATAAAATGTGATTGAATCTGTAATTTCTACCTCTTTATGATCTTGATCAAATATAGAGGCCATCGCATAAAACTACCAATTGCGTCGTTCAATGTCTCCAAGTCTTACTCTGGAAATGGCACCGGTAATAATGCTCCCTTGAAGAACTCAGAAACAGTCTCAACCTTCACCACTAAATGACCTTCAAGCCTCATTACTTGGTGAGTCCGTGTAAACTACTCACCTAACTGACCTAAATATGTGATATCACCGGCCACATCGTAGATCGTTCCCAAACTTGGATATTTTAGGAGTAGACAACAGCTGATAAGACCCTGAAAATTCAATATAATATGTCAATATTATAGATCATTAGTAATATAGAATTAGTTATCAATCATTAAGGTGTAAAAAGATAATTTCACACACCTCTTGCTGGGGAGTATACACCCATGCACATTGCATTGGGATGCTAATTGCTTAGCACTCAAACAAAAGTCTTGGAGTATGGAGGAGAACAACGTGTTCTTCATGGTGGCATCAAAATCTTGTCTAATTTATTCTTGGAGTTGAGCCTTTAAAGTCTCTTGATCTTCCATTGAAACTCCACTTTGACTTGGTTGGCTTGATTTCCAAGGAGGAGGTCCAAGCATTTTTGTACCCATTATTGGTCCCTCCAAGTCTATAATAGCGTCCGAGATGATCTGGCTTCCCAATGGCCATAACCGATGTGTCTTGGTTCTTCTTTCCCCTTGAATTTGCTTATCTCGGAACTCCAACTAGTAAGAAAAATTTAAATATTAAAAATAAATGTCAGAAATCAAAAGTACTGAGAATTTTAGTGATTTGCAAATAGAATTCTTACATATTTATTAGCCATAGCTTGTGTCTCTTTTCTTATAATGAATCTCTCCCCAGTTTTCTTATCTTTCTTCTGCCTTGAATAATATAAGTCATCCCCATGGTTTATTTGACCAACTACTCCGGCCGAGGTGCTTGATTATGTGGAAGAAGCTCATGTGCAAGTTGGATAGAACCCTATGATATCTAATATTGTGTTACGTCGATGTAGTTGTATTGTCCATGATAATGGGGATGAATGTTCATCTTTTCACCCTTGCTCTCCTTCTCGTGTTTGTCCTATCAATGTAAGTAAGGGTTGTAAGTACCTTAGAATTAATTTTTAAAAATGAATACATAAAAGTATTTATCTTACCACTTCAGCTTCTAATGTCTTATTCTAGACAAAGGATGCCAATCACCTTCCATAATATGTTTTTAGATTTTTTGAGGCAACATGTTAGCTTCTTTCTTAGATACCTTTCTTGTCTTGATAATCCAACTAATCACCAACTTAGATACCTTTCAAGAATGTGGAACAAAACCAAAAAGAGTGAAATTAAGAAATTTTATTCAACAAGGTAGATTACACAAATATTTAAATAATAAAGATTAATTTAGGAATACAAACCATTGTGTCCACCCACATGGTCTACCAAAGGCCCTCATTTACTCTTGACTATTCCTAGTTGATGTTGAACTTTTTAATAAGTAGGTCAATATTCTAAAAATAGTTAAAACGCCACCTACGAATGGGTTAGAGCAAAGAATCAAACTCTAAGTGCATAGGCTCGGACACTCTAAGGTTCCTAGTCGATTCTTTAAGTTGACCTAAGATACAAGCACCACCTTCCCCCCCTCTCTCTCCCTACACCCGAGCACGCGGGGTTGTCAACAATCATGGCTGACTCATCACCCCCCAAGCATGCTCTGTCAACCATCTTCTCATGTTCTTCGAACATGTTGTCAATTTTCTGAGCTTCTAACTCATCAGCTATGTCTTCTGGATCACCACGATCGGTCTTCAGGTGGACATCGTAATTAATGTCATCCTCATCAACATTAAGATATTTGTCATTATCCATGATGTACAACCAAAACTACATCAAAGAACAAGAAACAATGCAAACGTAGTCAGTGAATCGTCCAACATCATATCGAAAAAGAAAATAAAGAAAACATTAAAGTAACTACAAAAAATACATAGAAAATGAGTAATACTCATCTATAATAACTCCTTCATAGTGATCCATTCTCATATAATTTATTTCTATTTCAGGTCCTTCCATGTCATCATTACATGGCATCGAGAACGGTGAGAGGTCATCATAGTCTTCCTCATCAATGACATCACCAATTCTAAGGATTTGTCGTTTACCAGGAATAATAACAGCTCATCGAGGTTCATTTTTGTTTTTATGTAGAATACTTGTTTAGCTTGTGCTGCAAGTATAAACGATTCTTTCGTATCACACATACGACTCATGTTGACTAACGTCCAATTTGATTCATCTTTTTTCACTGAACCATGTCAACTAATATATGCCCACTTGTATTGAAAAAGGGAAACCCTAAAGCTACAGTATTCAAATTCTCATATCTCTTGAATTATCAGACAAGGTCGCATTAACTAGTGCTTTATCTTTTGAGCTAACATATTCTCGAGAAGAAGCCACTATTGAAATACCACTATTTTGAATAGACTTTGACTTCTTATCCCAACATTCAGTTTAAAAGATATATCCATTGATATCATACCTCTCAAAAGATTGAGCAGTTCTGCAAGAGCCATAAACTAACCACTTGATTGTATCAGAAATGTTATGGCCCATTTCAGACAATTCATGCATAATTTGTCCAATAAACCAATCATTAAAGGTGTTGTTGTGTTCTTGCATTAATGCTCGTTTACCTTTAAAAGGGTACTTCAACCTTAATACATTCATATGCCTTTCCATGTAAGGATGAATCTCTATGATATGGTGTAAAAAAAAATAAATGAGCTTGTCTCTCTTTGGGCAATGGAATTAACACTTCCTTTGAACCGGCGTCGTGCCCTTTGATCCTCCCTTCATGCCTCAATTTTGATAAGCTAATGGCTTCCTTTTAATTAAACTTGCCAAGAAACTCACCTACCTCCTTCGTGCTTATACCTTGAATTATACTACCTACATGTTGTTCTAGGTTTCTCACCTTCTTCTTTAAAATACCCAGGTATCTCTCAAAAGGATAAGCCCATCTTAGGAACACTAGACCACACAGTTTGATTTCTCAAACAAAATGAACAACTAGATGTACCATAATATCAAAGAAACACTAGTAAAATAATATTCAATTGCGGCGTAAAACCAAAAAAGCCGCAAATTAATGTCTGATATTATTAATATGCAGTGTCAGTTGATTAGACCCGCCACAATTTTATTCTTACACAATTAATATGTGGCGTCAGTTGCTTATACCCTCCACATATTAATTCAAAATTCAATAATATGCGGCATCACAACCATAGATCCGCCGCATATTTATGTCACTAAAAAAAACCCCACAACTGCTTTATTGTTTCATTTTGCAAAACTTAGCTCTACTTCACCTTCAACGTTGGCGAATAAAACATCAAACCCCACCACCAACCTAGCTCTGCTTCGCCACAAACCCCGCATTCCAACCTTGCTCTACTTCGCCACAAACCCCGCATTCCAACCTAGCTCTTCTTTGCCACAAATCCCGCATTCCACCAAAGCTACTTCTCCATGAACCCATCTACTTCGTCATGAACCTCGCATTCCACTGGAGCAACTTCATTCGCCACAAATTTCCCTTCATCCTCACCGTGCTCCACCATTATTGTTGTATGTTAACTCTCTCTTCTATATTCTTTATTTAATTTCTCGCACCACTTGTATGTATATGCATGTGTATATGAGAAATATAATCTTTATAGATTGTAATGTTCTACCTTATATTATATAAGTAAAGATATGGTCAGCCTTCTTGTCTAAAGTTCATAGAAAATTAGTAAATCAAATTAGAAGACCATTCTTGAAATATGAGTAGATTGAGGCTATTTTATATGGAATATGAATGATGATGTAAGAGGGATTTTTGGTAATAGACTTAGAGATGAGGAATGAATTGTAGTTGAAGAGTTCCATAATGGATATTAATGAATTTAGGGATCAAGTTAGGTAGGAAATTGAAGCTTAATGATAAAACAAATAAACAAACAAAAAGAAAGGTAAGGAATGCTTGATGTAAAATGGCATTGTGTCTTGGTTGTGGTTGTATTGAAATGCATATACACAGGTTTAGATATTGATTTTTAAAAATGGGAAATGTTGGGTTTACAAAGGAAACTCTGCCAAATTTTTTGTATAATTTGTAGTGATTTACAAAGCATAGAACAGAAATAATATTGCTAGAAAAATTTAAAAATTAAAATATAGAGCAAGTGTTTTTGGGTTATTGTGGAGTTTGCTTAACCTTATTTTCGGTAAACTATTTGAGGACCCTTTAAATAACTATGCGTAAACTAAGTGTTGATTAGATTATTATTTAATCTCTTACATATTAAATAGGGCATAACACAAATTATGGATCAAAATTGGATGTATGGTAGTCATGCTTTGTTGGAGTTTATAAATGGAGTTGAGGAGTTTTGTAGACAAGCGTTGAAACACCTAAATAACATTGGATTTGATGAGATGTGTTGCCCGTGTGTTAATTGCAATAATGTGAATACAGTTAGTAGTATAAGAGAGTTGAGGGACCATGTGATCCGACGTGGGTTTAGGCAACAATAACACGTATGGGTATGGCATGGTGAGATTCCTACTTCTAATGATTTAGGGTCGTGTTCTAAAGAAATTCCCATACATCACGTTGAGCTAGACCATCATGGCCAATTAGAATCTGATGACAGTGAAGATGTTGATGCCGAGAAGGAAGATGATGGGGAGGATGAATTGGAGGATAATGACCCCACTGATGAAGATCAAATAGATGAAATGCTTGAAGGGGTTGGGGATAATGACCCTAGTGATGAAGATCGAATAGATCGAAATGCTTGAAGAGTTTTTAAGAAGGGTTATTCGATTCATGAGATTTAACCCCTCTTGGAAACTCTTCTTCATCAATCAAAACAACTTCATTTTCATCCATCAAAACCCTCAAATTTTGGTCTTCCATTCGGCTAGTACCACCCACATTAGTCTCTTTTATTTTGTTTCATCACTATTTTAGCTCTTTGACTCCTTGTTCTCTTTCCAGCAAATAAATTCTCCATCTTTTCTTTATAATAGTTGAAAAAGAACAGACCCTAACATAGCATTTTATAGGAAAGATGAGAAATGTGATGAAGGCGGGAGAGCAGGAGAACGGAACATAGGAAATGTTATGAATTACACCATTAATCG
The DNA here is from genome assembly GCA_026401315.1 of Dysphania ambrosioides. Lineage (NCBI taxonomy): Eukaryota > Viridiplantae > Streptophyta > Magnoliopsida > Caryophyllales > Amaranthaceae > Dysphania > Dysphania ambrosioides. Next base: position 17,564,349 of record CM048667.1, read on the forward strand.
GTCAAAAGGAGGCAGTTATGGGTATAAAAAGACCTAGACATTTCAAATACAACGATATGAGTCAATATATGTGAAATAGGGCGGTTTCGAGTCGATATTGGCGTATTTTCGCTAGAAATTGGCCCAAACACTTCGAATAAGACGATATGAGTCAATATAGGTCAAATGGGATCGGTTTTGGGTAGAAAATGACGTATTTACCGTAGAACTTGTCATAAACACTTGAAATACATCGATTTGAGTCAAACTCGGTCAAACGGGAGAGGTTTTGGGTATAAAATGACCTAAACACTTCGAATAGAATGATAGGAGTCAATATAGGTTAAATTGGATCGGTTTTGGGTAGAAAATAACGTATTTAACGTGATTACATCAATGAGTCAATATATGTAGGTCGGATTTGTAATTGGGACCATATATGTTTGAACTATACTTTTCAAATACATTGCATTTTATATACACTTTAATGATATGGTAATCAATATTAGGTATGCAAAGGATTCAACGATGAGCCCCTCTCCACCGAAGAAATCGATGTCTTCCGCAACAAACTAGCTAAGTATTGGACGGATAACTTTTTTTAGATTATGTACATTACCTTTTTGTGTATTTTGAAGTTTTTATACATCAAGTTCATTAATTGTGTCATAGTTTTGATGCACTTAATGGTTGATTTTACGACCCTATTAGTATATATAAATGAGAGATGGATCATCATGTGTATATATGTATCTTGGTTGGCAGAAATTGCAAATGTAATATTGTGGTTTGGAATTTGAAATATTGGGCGTAGTAGGGATCAATTTAAATCGTACCAAAAAAAAACATTTATATGCGGCGGGGTTCCCCAAGACCCGCCGTATATTGCTCTATTACAGGACCTTTTTTCAATCTGCGAGATTAATATGCGGTGGTTTTAGGCTAAGTGACGCCGCATATTAATCAATAATATGCGGCTTCACTTAGCCTAGATCCGCCACATATTAATGATTAATATGCGGCGTCACTTAGCCTAGAACCGCCGCATATTATTCATTAAAATGCGGCGTATTTTTACGCTGCAAATTAAATAGATTAATTTGTTGCTATCCCAATTGCTGCTAGTCTTTTGACGTCGTATATGGTACTAAAAACTCCGCCGCATATTAATCATTTTCTACTAGTGAAAAAGGTGGAAAATACATATCTAGTAGACATAAGGTCGTTACTATATATTGTATTGAAAGAAGATCAAAGCCTTTTCATGGAATCCCTAACATGCTTGGGCAAAATATGGCGAATGGCAATGGCTAAAAACACTTGCATCATAACAAGGGATTGCAACAGATTGGGTCCTTATGGATCCAGATCCATTTTTCAAGGATGGATCTAGATCCAAATTCCTTGCATATGGAAAGTAAGGATCCATATTCAGATCAAACGGATCTAGGTTCAAAATAGATCCAAAATAGATCCTACGTATTTTGCTATTTTTTTGCGACAACAATAAGTTTTAAATTTTTATATCTGCATTTTACATCTATGATAACAGTCCAACGAAGGACTTAAGTTCAATACTTGAATACAATTCATATAACTACTCAAATATTACAAAATAACAAAGTACGAACAAAATCAAATTTTTACATGTCTTTTGAATAACAATACAAAAAAATACAAATGAGTAAATGATAAAATGGGTAACGGATTCGGGTCCGGGTATTATGGTTAGACACATACCCAGATCCATTTTTCAGTCACAAGACCCAGATCCGACCCGAATTCTTTGAGTCTAAATTTTGAAGACCCGTATCTGCTAAAACGGATATGAATCCACGGATCTAGATCAGGTCTAATATCCGTTGCCATCCCTAATCATAAGATGACAATCATGAGACTTTATACCCACTAATTTCAAACATTTCATGGACACAAAGCTCTTTAAATTGATAAGTACCCACTATGAACCTTGATTCATACAAATACTCATAAAATATTATTTTCTCTAATCTGGACAAAGTGTAACAAGTCAGAGGATTATACGTAGATTTACCTTTTCCATTTCTAGGCGTTCTATCTTCTAGCAATAATTTGGATCGAATCTTCATTATCTACATATCTCTCCTAACATTAGGATCATCCTTAGTCTTACCAGGTATATTCAACAACGTCCTTAAGATGGCAAAACAAACATTCTTTTTTATATACATGACATCAAGACAATGTCTAACAGGTAAATACTTCTAATATTCAAGTTTTCAAAATATTGACTTTTTCTTCCATAATCCCTTAGCATCTCTGGGTTTTATAGTTTTCCCAATCACATTATTCATTCATTTCTTAAGGTCATAAACCTCACTTCCAGTCAACAGTATAGGGGCTCTATATTGCTAAATTATACTATCAAATGAGGTCTTTCTCTTACGATAAGGATGAAACCGATTCAAGAACCTTTGATGCATGAGGTACACTTGTTTTTCACAACGTGGAAAGTATGTTGAGTGCATAAATTAGGCTGGCTTTCTTTCCCTTCATCTTATAGCCCGACAAGTTCCCATACATTCGGAAGTCATTAATGGTACCAAAAGGAGGCAAATTATATATCACTAAAAAAATTGGCTATGTGCTATGTTGACTGCTTAAGGTACCAAAAGGATTCATTCCATCCATGTAGAGACCAAGTCTTAAATTCCTGTCTTTCCTCCCAAAAGCCTTGAAAGATTCATCAATTGTTTTCCACTAGGGGGGGAATCAACAAGATGTCGAATCATCTAATCTTTCTTCCTCTTTACTACATGTCATCTCAAATTATTAGCATTTAATCGAAAACAAGAGCTTACCTAATATTTAATCATTCTATTGCTTTTGAGTAAGGCACTCTCCTAAAAAAAGTAAAAAAGAGTTAATAACAGGCATAATAGAAAGGCAGTTGGAAGCAAGAATAGGCTTAGATTAGATGCAAGAAAGGAAAGTTGCCTATTAGGGGAAAGGAAAGGATGAAACAAATTTAAGTTTATTGCCACCTAGTTTGTGAGAAAAAAGTTCTAGCATATTGAAAGCAACCCATGTACTAGCACAATTTCAGCTTGTAGGTTTCTCTCTCCATTAATTAATTCCCAAAATTTATTCTTTTTTATTTGACTCACCCAGGTGTACTCCCTTTCTTGGTATTATAAAATTTATTCTTTTTTATTTGACTCACCCAGGTGTACTCCCTTTCTTGGTATTATGGGAAGGTACCATAACACCTTTGTTGAGGGACCTTTAATCCTCACTTCATGCTCTACCCCATATGGGAGTTTGTAATGTGACTGCCTACATCTAGGACATTGAATGAAGTCAGCATACTCATTTTGATGCAATATGCAATCATTTGGACAAGTGTTAATCTTCTTATACAATAAACCCAAGGGATACATTAGATTCTTCACATAGTACGTGGATATACGTAAATCATTTCCCTCTAAAAACATGTCCCCTAATACTTTAAACAAGGTCGTTAAACTTGTGTCTGTCCATCCATATTTTTCTTTCAAGTTAAACAACGTTGATATGGAAGACAACTTGGTGTATTTGGTACATCCAGGATACAACAGTTTCTTTGCAACCTCCCACAAAATCTCAAAAGTACGAGATTGACTACCAATTAATTCTCAACCCCTTCAAGAATTTCACATATTTGATCTTCATCATCGGGGTCATTATCCTCCATTTCATTCTCCCCATCAGCTTCGTTCTCGGCATCAACTTCTTCCTCGTTATCATATTCTAATTGGACATGATGTTCTAACTCAACATGATAATTTCTTTAGAATAAGAGCCCATGAAATTACAAGCAAGAACCTCATTATTCCATACCCATATGTGGTATTATTACCTAAACCCACTTCGGATCACATGGTACCTCAACTCTCTTATACTACTAACGATATGCACATTGTCACAATCAACACAAGGGAAATACAACTCATCATCTCCTATGTTATTTTTGTGTTTCAACGCTTGTCTACAAAACTCCTCAACTCCATTCATGAACTCCAACAAAGCATAATTACTGTACATCCAATTTTGATCCATAATTTGAGTTATGCCCTATTTGACATGAAAGAGAAATAACAATCTAATCAACACTCAGTTTATGCATGGTTATATGCACCTAAAGGGTCCTCAAGTAGCTTGCTGAAAATAAAGGTTAAGCAAACTCCACAATGACCCACAAATTAAACAATCTATGGTTTAAGTTACAAAATTTCCCATTTTTGAAAATCGATTTTCAAACCTATATATATGAATTTAAATACAACCATAACCAATACATAATGTCATTTTACATCTAGGTAACTTAAGGTATTTCTAATAATAAGTTTAGTAATTTATCTCCTACTAGAGTTTATTAAAATAGCACATCAAAGGGAGTATACTATGTCATACCTAGGTAGAGACTGCGACTTCGACTCCTACTATGTCAGAGGCTTCAGAAAACGAGAATATCACCAAAGAGAGCTACTATAGAGGTGAAATTCATATTATATTCTAATAAAAGTGATAAAGTGATAAATGAGAATATGTTTCTTAGTGTTCAATTTTATAATTTTTGAATAAAACCCAAAGCTATTAATAAAAGTGATAAAGTGATAAAGGAAAATATGATTGAATGACTTTACAAGCTAGTGAGGCATGTTTGAAAAGGGCGGATTATTCAGCAGGATGACAGTTTTACCTACACCGAATTCTTGTTCTGTGGTGCTGATACAACATCTTAATTGTGACAGATTAATGAAATTATACTATAGTCATATCTTCTTCCACTCAAATCCATTAATAACCAGATCTAATAGTAATAGTATACCTTTGAATATTCAGATTAATCTGTTCTTATTAATCATCAACCAATAACTAGTCATTATGCTTATATTTATTAAATATCATTCTTAAGCATGTAAAACGTGGTTCATAATAGAGTATTGAACCAATAGAAAAGTTTTTGCTTTAAGCGTCCTTTTAACCCAAAGTTAAGCTACTCGTACTTATTTCACCACACAATAGATTAATGGCAAGGATCAAGTATATGAAGCCATTGATTCTAGTATTACTACTTATTTTCGTGGGTTTAGGTAATTATAAGCCACATCCTCCATATCCTCCATATCCTCCATATACACATATACCATATCGTTAATTATAAGCCACATCCTCCATATACACATAGAACTTAGGCATGTTTTTTATGCATACATGTATACAAGAACAAAAACAAATCTTAAGCATTAATAAATGAGGAATTCAAGTTTCAAACACTTACCCACAATAATGGAGATGGTGGAAATGGCGGACGCACAAGAAATCTTCAATGGACATGAGTAGATGGTTGAGGCAGAAAGCCTTGGAGGAGATGGTGGTTGGGTTACATAGGTGGCACAAGCGAGGTGGAGAATTGTAAAGACAAGGATGTGGGAAAATTTCGAAAAATAGGGTAATACTGAAGAAATAATGAAATGCGAGAAATGGAGTGTTGGGCAAAATAGAAGAAAGTATTATTTTATTTTTTGAATTTATGGTTGAATAAAATGTGGCGGGTATAGCCTAAACCCGCCGCTTATTATTAGTGTAGGAATTAAAATGTGGCAGTTCTTCACTAGTAGAAAACCATTCAATTTCTTCCGTATAAATATTGCGGTTAAATAAAATTTGAAGTACTTAAAGGTTTTAAATATAGCTTAATATCAAGTGCAGTGGTTTTTTAAATAAATGCAGCACTTATGAGTTACAAGTGTTGTGGTTATTTAAAAAATCGCAGCACTAATTACTAATGATGTGGTTTCTTGGATAACTACATCACTTGTATTTGTTATATTTCAGATTCACGAACACATTCACATCAGTACCCCAACTCGAAAATACCAGCAACATCTCTCATCTTCTTTATTCCATCGAAGCACCCATAAACCCTACTCCCAATCCCCCATGAAATTCTATTCATCCTCTACCCTAACTTCAAAACCCATAATCCCAATTCCTTGCAATTCCTTCCCCATAAACCCTAACTTCAATTCGACGCCCCTACTCTCGCTCTCACTCGTGACGTCCTCTGCCATTGCTATAGATTTTTAGGGAAGCTTTCTCGCTTTTGTTGCCCTCTCTCTCTAGCCTATTGATTCGAAGAAACATGCATCACAAACTTCGGCATTTGGAGGTTTTTATATATTTTTTTGCTTTGTTTGTTTCGTGAATTTGCTAGGGTTTGTTGCTTGTGACTTTTAGTAGGTTTTCTAGGATATTAGTGTTAGAATTTTGCTAGGATTTGCTACGATTTTAGTAGGTTTTTTCGCGAATTCACTAAGGGTTGCTACAATTTTGCGAATTTGCTATGATTTTCGCGAATTTGCTAGGGATTTTACGAATTAGCTATGATTTTCGCTAATTTGTTAGGGTATTAGTGTTGTTTGATTTATTTTGATGAATTTGTTGGTTATTAGTGTTGTTTGATTTATATGTAGTATTGTTACGTAGCTATTCTTTGTTTACTTAGTGGTGTTAGGATGTAGTATTGCTACGTTACTATTTTGATAAGTTGTTGGATACTAGTGTTGTCTAATAATGGAGTATCACTTCAATAAGGATGGTCCTATTGTAGCTTGCTTAAAGCCGCCACATATTATTAGTAAAGGATTTAAAATGCGGCGGCTCTTGGTTAAACCCGCCGTGCATTATTAATATCAGTAATGAAATTTGCGGTTTTTTTGGTATTGCGATACGAATCTCTAGCCGCAATTGATTATTATTTTACTAGTGAATTTTTTTTGTTACACTAATTTAATGTTGTTATTTGTGCCAATTTATTATACATTTTTTTTATAATTATAATCAGTAGCATATGTAATGAAACATTTGATTATGCTGAAGTATTGGTCAATATTGTTAATTGTTGCTTAATTGTAGAATTATTTTTACAAGGACGAAGAATTGAATGATAGATGTTGCTCAATCATTGTTTGTGTAGATAATTTCGTTTAAAAATGAATGTTAAAAGGTAAGTTTAATAATAATATTATTAATCTTATTTTCATAAAATAAGTATATTAATAGAAATAATAATGAAGAATAAGAATAATAACAAATACTAGTAACAATAAAGAGGAATAAAATTTTTAATTAGTGTTAAGTGAGTGTTTATAATAGTAATTAATTTTAAAGTTAGCAATAATGGTTCCCATGATAGTATTTCATAACTATCAATAATAATAATAATAATAATAATAATAATAATAATAATAATAATAATGTGACTTGATCTCCATTACCATAATAATAATTATTATTATTGTTACATAATAATAAAAATAATATTATTATTACAATAATATAATTAGTGTTAATAATAGTACTTTTTTTAAACAAGGTGTAAAAAATAGTACTAACTTCTTCTTGTTGTTCTTATAAATATTACTACGAATTATCAATATTACAATGTAAGGGCTATACTTGTTTTAAGCATTAGAAAGTTAAGCATTGAATTTAGTTGAAATATAGTATTATTACTAATAGTAACTATTATTCAAATCAATAGTGTTATAGGGTTGTCTAAGCCTGAGTTTAGTAGAATCGATAAGTATTTTGGCTAGTTAATTACTTAGGTTCAAGGGATTGATAATTCTATAAGGAGGGCGAGGGAGGCACAACAATTATCTTGTCATTCCTCGATGACCACTCGTCCTTGTCCCATAACTGTTGCTAGTTCTCATCCATTTTACAATAAGGACAACTATAAGGATGTTGAAATGAGTTAAGAAACCGACGGCTATATTGCAAAGGTTGATTGGTTGCTTATGGATCTAGACTTTTTGATTCGTCATTCATAGGGTGATCAACCTATCCTATTGAGATTGAGAGAGTAGCTTGTGAGATATGAGATATATTTGCACAAATTTACATAGAAAAAATATCGGATTCTTGCAGATGATGATTAGGTTGTACAGGTTACGACGTCAAGTGGGGCCTCTTGATGGTAGCATCATTCCTAACTACAGAGGCCACGTTGCTCAAAAGGTTTAGGTTAGAGACAAAACTTAGGTCTCAAAGTGCCACAATAGGGCAGGTGCTTGTGCAAATCTATGTGCTCAGTGGTATAACTAGATATCACAGGAGTCTAGGACTCTTGTCGATTACAACTTGTCTAGGGAACTTTCCTTCCAGAATGTTCGAGTGACAATCCCTTATTCACAGCATTATTCAAGCACAAGCAACCTGACATGAGCTCCTTTCTCCTCTCATTTTGGGAGAAGATTGTCATACTCCTTGATGTGTGGTAGATGATTGATGATCCTAAGACTCTATGTAGTGACGATCTGATAAGTGATATTAGAGAGTTTATAGTAGTGACTTTGATAGATCTCTTCACCAATTAAAGGTTGCATGGCATTGTGCAGACGTTGTCCATTACTTATACTTATTGGGATTAGGATTCAGTAGTTCGTTATTTTGTTGAGGCTGCTTGGTTAAGCTGAGAGATAGACTTTTACATATAATTGAGATTTATGCCTAGGGTACTGTGATGCTTTGGATATTTTATATCAAGATCATGGGAAGGCTAGCAGAGCCTATGGGAGTTACTGGTTGCTCGATGCTTCTGCAGGCCTAACTTAATGAGTAATTTCAACCACCACACAATATTGTTAGGCCCACTAGACCTTGATCCCAGCTATAGAGTCCTAAGTGAGAGCTTAGCGATACAAGCCGCTTGATAGCTATTAGGAGGGATTTTGATAATACATTATATTACCCTTGAAAAGTATAACTTTTTACCTAATGCTTATCATATATCTTGTCTTTAACTTAATTTATCATCAATTAAGGTGTGTTGGATGGATTCAATATCAAGACTTCGTCATGCCATATATGGTGATCGGGTTGTTTGCAAGCTGGGTCATGTAACTATAAATCTACAAGTGATTAAATAATAAGAATTAGCTCAATATAAATTTACAAGTGATATACAATTAATTAAGATTTTGCATCTTGATAAAGTATCATAGTAAGATACTAATGAAATTACGAGAATATGAGTTCTATGATCTATCTACTTAGAATTTAAATAATTTAATCAACAACATTATTAAATTTGAGCCTTCTTAGTTATTTTTAAGTCCGAAAAGATAAAGTGGATACCAATTAATGACGAATGAAAGTCTATTTTATTAGATAATCTTTAGACTTCTTTTGCAATTAATAAATTTTTTTAATTTTGACAAATTAGTTTAAATAAAATAATTCTAAATTAATAATTAAAAATTTTATGTACTTATAATTAATTATGCAAAAATATATTATCTTTTAAGGTAATTCTCAATGGTAACCGCATACTTTTACGTTTTATATGTGGTCGACTAAAAAAACTTTCTCAATGGCGGCCATGTACTCTTTAATTATTATTTTTGTCGTGGCCTTAACGTCATAAGTATTAAAAATTTCTTCCTTTTTCTTATCCATGATTAATCCATGGTTTCTTACACTCATACCAAAATCAGTTATTCACCCAAATCCAAATCCAAATCCAATTATTCATCAATTCACATATGGGTGAGCAAAATCTAACAAATTATCACATAGTTCGATCCTGCGTCAGGACAGAATTTTTTGTCCCCAACCCCATCCTAGCTCCTTTTTCCTGCCCTCCATCCTCCCCCATTATTCCCTCTCAAATCTCTACCCATCTCTCTCTTCTCTACTTCGTTGTAAAATTAATTCATCCCAGAATTCCCACCAAAGTCAGTCTAATTATACACTTTGAAATTTTCATCTTTTCACCCAAGAATCCCAACTTTTCATTTCTCTTTTCCCCTGTTTTCACATTTACCGGCAAGATGAACCCACATCCACCGCCTCTAGTGAACCCATCTTCACCAAGCCCACTTAAAATCCACAAAGAGTCCTACAAGATTAGAAAACCCCCGTTTGCGTCGAGACACGCCGTTCAAGCTACATCATCCTTTTTCATGAATTTTTTCACTGTTGATTTCCATTGAAGGAAGAACCGATTTAGGGGAATTGATTTTGCTCAATTTTGGGTAGATTTGGAGAATTGATTTTGCTTAATTTTGGGTTGATTTGGGAGAATTGCCTTGGATGGTTTCACTGGTAAGGGAGGGAGAATTGATTATTGTATGAGTGTAAGAAACCATGGGTTAACCATAGTTAAGAAAAAGAAAGAAATTTCAAAAAATTGTGTAATTAAGACCACGACAAAGAATAATAAAGAATACAGGGCTACCATTAAGAAAGGTTTTTTTAGTCAACCACGTATAAAACGTAAAAGTACATGGTTACTATTAAGAATTACCCTATTTTTTATCAGAAAGTTACATATGTATTTCACATCTATTGAAACACACAGTCACGCTAACTAGTCTCTATAACAAATTAGTCTATGTTCTCGCCGATAATTCCTGTAACCATTTTTTTAAGTATGTAATAATTGGATTTTGTGGTCAAATTAAACTCACCATAAACTAAGGACCTATAGTAAAAATAATATTCTTAATCTTTTAATATTCGTAGTTAATAGCTATAAGTAATTGATGCTTCATTCTAAGTTGGAATTTTGCGAAATAATAGGTCGTTTGTTAAGAATCTTAATAATTTGCAAAAAATGTGATTTGAGTATGATAACTCTACTATTTGGTTTCTAACAAGTTAATTTTGAACATGTTTTAAATTGGGTTAAGGGTCACTATTAGTTAGGTCTTATGGGGTTGAATCAGATTCAGGTTGTTACTAATCGATTTACAATCGGGTTGGGTTATATTCGGGTTGGAACCGATCGGGTTTGGATCGAGTTAAATCGGTTTCTAGGTTGGATATGGATCAGGTCAATTATACACCTTTCGGGTTGTAAAGCAATTCGGGTTAAAATGGATCGGATCGGTACAATTAGATTCACGGTTCGGTTAGAAAATTAACAGCTCTAGATATACATGACATAATAGGTGATGGCGGAATTTGAGGTGTCGTAAGACTCAGAACGGAATTAAGGTGTCAAGGCTGGCTCTTTGTTGATGACCATGCGTCGCGATGGACAAAGGAATAGATGGGTATGAATGAGTAGGGATGTTGTGATGTTTGATGATTGTGCTGCTATTGCAGAAAGAGGCGTATGAAAGGGTAAGCGTGAAGTCGCCACTCCTATTTGCTACATATGAATTCCTAAGTTAATTCTAAAATTAATCTCAATTAGAATAATAATGGACTAAACTTCAACAAGGCTAATTTAAATTCGGGTTATAAACGGTCCATTAATGATTATAGTGCCATGAGCCTTAAAAAGAAAGTTGCATGATCCAAAATTAGAAGTTAGGGCTAAAATAAAATTCATTGTTTTAATGACAACTCTTGACAAAAAGGTTATTATTGGGCCATGAGTCATAAAATTAATACATGAAATATTAATTCACTAAAAAGGTCATATGAGTCTATTTGTTAGACTTTTATATACGAGATGCCCTGATGTAGTATTGTAATGTATAGTCAATGATTATAAAAGGGGAGAAAAGATTAGGATGTCTACACCCTTCTTCTTGGGCCTTGTTATTAATCGCCACGAAATTACTCGAGTCGTCCCTCATATTTACTATATTACACATACACACTCGGTCCCTCTTCTCTTCTCTTCACCCTCATTCACTTTCCATCTTCACCCAACAATCCCTAAATTAACACTAATTAATTGACCATGCAACTTAACAATAATAATTAACACTAACATGATTAAAATAAAATAATATGATTTTAACTAATTGACACTAATTTATTGACAATAATTAACGCTAATTAATTGACAATACTAAGTAATTAACATAAGGGGGGTGCCGTATCTAAAAAAAATAAAAGGGCTTATCGTCTTACTCCACCTTTTAAATTCACATATTCTACTTTGACTATCCTCTGTTATTCTCGTGGGAAAAAATATTTTAAGTTGATTTTTTAAATTTATATTTGTGTATATATTTTAAAAAATCCAATATTTCATAAACTTTATACAATTCACATACTTTATATTGAAGTTGTGCATTGTCAAGCACAGAAAGTGCAACATTGCAACTTGAGAAATCACATTTCTCCATTTTTTTTTTCTAGCTAACATGTTTTAATTAGGCATATTTATAACACATGATTTCTAACATTAATATCATCAATTATGAATAAGAAAAATTAATGGAAAGATTTTGTATGCAAAAGAAGATCATGGGATTGTTATTTACGCTCTAAAATTTAAATTTATCCCCCCTCAACCCTACCCCCCCTAAAAAAAAAAAATTTGTCACCCATCTTTCCCTTACCTCAAGCCCTACCTTCATCGGATTCTTGTTGTTGCTGCTTCACTGCCGCCGATCGCCGGATCTTCACCGTTGCCACCAACTAAAGCATAAACTCGCTGAATTCCAACCATGAGTCGTCGCACCGGGAAAGAGCCAGTAGCCGCCGAAGGAGAACGGTAGCTGCCGGTGAGAACACGGGTATTTTTTTAAAAAATTGCCATACGCCAGAACTGTTTAACTTTTAAGGCTAGCCGTCTAAAATTTGTGGCTCCCCCTAGGCTGGCTAGAAATTTCATACGGGTAGCCTTAGGGCTAGCCTTAAAAGTTAAATGGCTCCAGCACGGTTTCGGGCGAAGCTTTTGGCATGCTAATTAGTGTTAATTAGTATGTTAATTAGTAATTAGTATTTTTAATTAGTATTGTCAATATATTAGTGTTAAATAGTATTGTTAAAATCTTGTTATTTTATTTTAATTATTTTAATTAGTATTAATTAGATTTATTAATTAGTATTTAATTTTCAATTAATCTAATTTTAAAAAAAAAAATAAAAGGGGTAGGCGTCTAAAAAATTTGACTCGCCCTAGGGCTTGCCGGATTTTATAGACGGTCAAACTCCGTCAAACAGTATTTACCCGCGACAGCAACATTGACGGCTCTTCCATAGCGTTGGTGGTTTCCAGTGTCAATAACGGCAAGTTTCGATGCGCAAGTCGGTGTGTGGTGGTTGACCAAATTTCGACGAGTGGTTGGCCAGAAAACACGGTGGTCGAAGACTGGGGTTGGTAATTGGCGAGGGATTGACGAGATTGCGAAGTGATTAAGTCTAAATTTATGAATATATTGAATTAAATTAATTTTAGTTAAGGGGCAAAAGCGTTAATGAGGGGGCGATTAGAGTAAAATGGTGGCGACAAATAACGCTCCACTAAGATTATTGTGTCGCCGTCAAAAGTTATCCCATAATACAATAAAAGTTATTTCTCAATGTAACAAAATAAAAAACCCTATAATAAAATATATCACAATTTCAATTGATAAAAAATGAGACATGTTTGAAAACAAAGTATTAGATATACTGTACAAAAGTGATTCCTTTATACAATAAAAAAATCACTTTAACTTAACAAAATCAACTTTATAAGAATATGTTATTCAATATAGTTTATATGTTCCGACTTTACTTGAATTTTTGCGAAAACTAAATAGTTAATATTTGAAAATTAAAATGAATCTAACAAGAAGTTGCTTGACTAATTGATAATAGTATTCAAAGTCAAAACATATAAATAAAATAACAGAGAAATTAATAAATAATTGTTGTTGACTTGAACAAATAATGGGTAATCAAGCAGAATTTTAACGCCCTTTTAAGATTCAACAATTTTCTTTTGAGGAATAATTGTTATGTCCTAACAATAGAGTTAAGGGACTATCTTATGAGAGAAAAACCTAATTTCCTTTTCAATTTAATAATTTATTTATTTGAAAAAAGTAGAGTTCTTTTTGAGTTGCACAAGTTATCTGAAGTAAAAACTTAAACTTCGGGGGCCAAAAAAATCTTTTCATTTCTGTTACATTTAGGATTTTAGCATCCCTTTAGAACTCGAGATATACAATCATTGCCTTTTTACATTATTTTTGAGCAAGACTGCAAGCCTCTGAAGGAACAAGGTGTATTCTGAAAAGATCCTCAAGGAAGTAAGATCATAGAGCACAATGCCCTTCTACTCTGATTTTCATTTTCTTCATATAACCTCCACACAGCACAGTACAGATTTCACAGCAAAATCATCTCAGTACACTTCTCTTTTTCCCAAAGAATCAAGGATTGCCTAAAAAATATAATGTAAACCTGCCTACTCAAAAAGAACTTCCCTGTAGAAGCTAAAAAAACCCCCGAGAAGCAATACAAGTTCAAGTAAAAGGAAGCCCTTCTAAATAAGAGCCGCGACGCCAACTTGTTGCATTTCCCTAAGCTTCCACATTGAGTAAATAGCATCCTCATTGATTTCTTCAGGCTCCATTTGTTGCATAGCCCACAGATAATATACAGTGTGGATAGTATCCTGCTCCAACAATACCAAGCAAAGTAACCTCATATCACTTTGTATTCAAAGTCGTGTAGTTTCAATCCCATTTTAATTAGCTTTATAGAATGGTCTGGCACATTCAAGTCTCAATTTTGGTCTTCTCTAATCACTTAAACTAACATCTGGTAATAATTGATTCGACTACTTCGAATTTGAAGCAACGAAGAATATAAATATAATAATCTCGAGAGTCATGAATAAAGCTTCATATATCAATTTTACGTAAAATATCTACTTAAAAAGTTGTGAAAGAAATAGCATAAGTATGAAACAAGCCACATATATAGTGTTCCGAAGAAATACTATTTCACCTGCAAACATAAAAAGCAACCTCCCCTCCCTCAACGAACATTGAGACAATCGTTGTCACCCACTCACACACCATATAGTGTGAGATTTTAGGCTTAAATCTAGGCATGCAGGCATCATTAGCAAAAAAAACGACCAATTGCTTAATCAGTTTCATAGTTGAATTTAACATAAGCCATGACAACTAAACTTTTTCTTTTTATTTCAGGAGGAAACAAAATCAGATTACATAACCATCATCCCCTCATCGATCAACAGAAAAATTCCTAATTAATATCTGATAGGAACGTTTTTGGTTCATTTCATTCTTTTTGTCATACAAGCATTACAAAACGTTGTACAATACATGGTAAGTATTATATTATGAATTATCACCTATCATTATATATAAAGAATTTTGTGATGGTGATACTTTGTAAATTTTCCTAAACATTTGACCTTGAAAATGCAACAAATAAAATAACATGATCGAATTTTTTTCCAAGCATATATGGATCTGGACATCCTTGTCAGCCAACTACCAAAACACAGAGATGAATTCAAACCATCACACTACAAAATCTTTTACGTTCAAAACAGAATGATAATCTCATTGACCAACTAGTAATTAGTACACAGTTTGAGCTCATGAAGGCAAACACCTATCTACAGAGGCCGTCGTATTACAGAATATGCAATCAAAAGAAAGATGTCAAGGATCAAATATGATGATGGAATGACATGGTTAATTAAATGATTTATTTATGGGATTTAATTATAAAGAAAAGTAAGATGTTTGAAAAATAGTAAGCACAAAACATTTGGCATCTTTGCCAGCATGCAAGCAAAAACTTCAAGCTGATTTATATAAAGTTATTTTAACCCAGAAACTTATAACATAAGATCCATCATAACAAAAGTAATTAAAAAAAAAAAAAAAAAGATTGCAACAATTAGAAAAGAACTTCACCAAAATTTACCTGACTTCCCTCCTTGATTGAACCTTGTCTATTGCGTGCACAATAAACTTGTTGTGTTTGGAACTGAATGGAAAAATCAGCAGTGTCAGTTGCAAAACATCCAGCCGTGGAGAGAAAATTATAAGCCAGAAAGTCCATGAAAAGCCTTGAAATTGCTCACCGCAAGAATAATAATGGGAGTAGATCCCATCATTTTAGTCTCTCTTACATCCATCTCAGACACATGCAGAATCTGCTAGCAACAAAATCAAGTATTAAGGAAGCAAATACCACAGATCAAAACAAACAACAATCAAGAACACTAGCACTAGCACTAGCACTAGCACTAGCACTAGCACTATAGCACTACCACTACCACTACCACTACCACTACCCCTACCACTAACACTAACAATAACAATAACAATAACAATAATAACAACAACAACAACAACAACAACAACAACAACAACAACAACAACAACAACAACAACAACAATAATAATAATAATAATAATAATAATAATAATAATAATAATAAATTATAAAAGAAAGCATCACAATCCAGTTGGAAAAAAGGTTGGTCAGTATTATTATTTCTAAAACATTTAAACATGAAAATGCAGCAAGGTAGGCTAATTATCCAGCTCACAGTATTTCTGCAGTTTAGATCATGGTGGGACATAGTTGACTTTACTATAACAGTAGACTAAAGGATGACCAATATTTATCATGGTTAGTAATTCATGCAAGATAGAAAGTGCAAGAACCAGTAGCAAAATGATGAAGGCAGAATTAAGAACCAATTCTATGATTTGGTGATAATAAGCCCAAAGAACAAAATCCTGAATCTTATTCACATGTTTTTTCTTCTTTGTAAGGTGACACAGAAAGCTATTTGCCAGACATGATAAGTGTAGGATGCATCCATTCAATGTTTTGGTTTGAAAAAGAAAAAAGAGAGCAAGCTTCAGGGAGACAATGATTTGATTGTGATTATGTGGTGTGTGGTTGGAACAGAGCACCATATCTAGGCTGTTTGGTTGGAGGGAATTGTGAAAGGGGGACCCCTACTTCCGTTACTAAGTGTTTGGTTCGCATCTTTCCTTTCAGCTTTTCAATTTCCAGAGTTACCCTTTTTCTATGTTTAGTCACTTCCTCCTTGGCTCCTCCTACCCTGGGATTTATATTCCATATTTTCCTTCACTCTCTCAAGAATATTGCCATCATTGACCAACAATGACCACCATTGACCAACCATTGAGACCCTAACCTCCTCCACCGACAACCCATACATTACCCAAATGATACCTATAACACCATAATATCCCCAAAGATAGCCCTAACCACCCCCCATAACCAACAACCACAAAGAAAACACCCTATTTTCAACCACCACCACCACCTAAAGAACCAAAACCCAAACTACGATCAATCAAAAATCGAAAAAAAATAGATTAAATAGAGGGATGAGAGTAATATAAAAACCTCCATTAAAGCATGAATAATTCATGGTGGCAAGAAAATGAGGCGGTTACAGCAGTGGCAAGGGAGATGGTGGTGAGAGAGGAGAGCAGTGAGGTGAGTAGGATGAAATCAGAAAAAATGGAGGATATCTACCAAATTAATCCGAAGGGTTTCACATCCCTTTTAGTAGCCTAACCAAACAAGTGAGGGAATCAGGGTGGTGTCCTTTTCTTTTCTTCTCCCTTTATTCCATTCCTTCCTCTAGCATTGGACCAAATAGCCCTCAAAAGCTTCTTTATCAACTGATTTGTTTCAGGATAAGGTAACATTTCTAACATCATTATGGGTCTATGCATCTGGGTCTTTCAAGAATTCTTTGATTGGGAGCTTCAAAAAGAATGCTACTGTGTAATTTCTATTTGTTGGGTAGCTTGTCCACATTTTTTGCAATGTTTGCAGAACATACATATTTTACTCATTGAAATAGAATAATACTAAAAATGATCCTGAGTACTGACCTACTGATACTATCCACACATCCCCCCCCACCCACCCCCCCCCCCCCCCCCTCACATACACAAGCAAAATCAGAAAAGCTGCTATGATATCTTAATCTTCCAGAAATAAGTTTACGTTGGAACTGATTCTAATCAAGATTATCATAGATTTATGTGCATTTTTAACATCTACATAGGCGATACCTTTAAGCAGTTCTTTGTAAAGTTCTCAATAATCAAGATTATCATAGATTCACACCCAACTACTGATACTCTCCCTTGAAAAAAAAAAGTTATACAAAGAAATAATAATTTCTGAGACAACACATAGAAATGAATGCTCCTCAGCACAAAACCTTCTTCAATATTTAGGAATTCACGAACAGTATAAACAAAACAGATAATTTAATAGAACAATGGTGAGACATAATACAATTGAAGATGTATGAAACATATATAAGAATCATTAGAAAACTATTGCAGAAAAAGAATGTCTCAGGAGTCTAACTGTTTAGCACTTTAGCATTTAGCTATTAGGTAAAGATAACTTCATTCAATAGAGCTTCAGAATGCTAATTATGAGCACACATGCCTGATTCAGGCACTACAACAACATGTGATTAAGTTGCGAACCTGACCTACTGATACTATCCACAGCACCCCCCCCTCCCCACTCACACACACAAGCAAAATCAGAAAAGCTGCTTTGATATCTTAATCTTCCAGAAATAAGTTTACGTTGGAACTGATTCTAATCAAGATTATCATAGATTTATGTGCATTTTTAACATCTACATAGGCGATACCTTTAAGCAGTTCTTTGCAAAGTTCTCAATAATCAAGATTATCATAGATTCACACCCAACTACTGATACTCTCCCTTGAAAAAAAAAGTTATACAAAGAAATAATAATTTCTGAGACATAACATAGAAATGAATGCTCCTCAGCACAAAACCTTCTTCAATATTTAGGAATTCACAAACAGTATAAACAAAACAGATAATTTAATAGAACAATGGTGAGACATAATACAATTGAAGATGTATGAAACATATATAAGAATCATTAGAAAACTATTGCAGAAAAAGAATGTCTCAGGAGTCTAACTGTTTAGCACTTTAGCATTTAGCTATTAGGTAAAGATAACTTCATTCAATAGAGCTTCAGAATGCTAATTATGAGCACACATGCCTGATTCAGGCACTACAACAACATGTGATTAAGTTGCGAACCTGACCTTGTTATCAAAGAAAATATCCTGGCTTTCAAAAACTTTATGCTCCGCTTTACACCGCTCCACAACTTCCGAGCTACAATATTTCTCCAAGACTTTAAAATCCCCCTGGACAGAGAAATTTCAAATAGAAGTAAACACTCTCTTCAAAAAAGGTTATAAAATGGCAAATGCATAAAAATAAGGTGGAGCCATATTTTTTTGTGCTTTTCAACATTTACCTTGAGGTATGCATTCAGAACTGGCTTGATGACTTCCTGAGCCTCTGCCACAAAATCAGGCAAAGAAAACAATCTGGTAGCAAAGAGATAAGTTTTGAAATGTCATATTAAAGAAGCCAAGTATTAATAATTACTGCTAAGAACTACATACGGATCACGCCGACGTATTTCCTTGAATGACATTCCAGCATCATTTTCTCCAAAAACTCTGTCATTAATACTGAAACGAAAGAATATCAGTAATGTAAACTTTGATACCTAATCTAATAAGCACATACATGCAGAACTAAAACAATGGATGTAGCTTCTTACTCCTGAATTTTATGAACAACAGGACTGTCACTAGTTTCCCACCTTTCCTGCAGATCTTCAGCCAACTGACACAGATTTGAGGAATTACTGAGATGAAATACATTCAGAAACACATGTATAGCACATATAACAATCTCCACCCAAGCTAATTTCCAGGTTTCTGTTTAGTAGCGCTCCCCCCAAATATAGCTAAAGAAAATAACATACTTAATTAAGATGAACTACTTGGAGGTAAAAGTTTGAGAAATATGACAAAAATATTATAATCAATTCATTTATCTAGTGCATCCCATATTTTTCAATAGACCTGGTTCTCTATCCCAAACCCCCAATCACAATTCACAAACCAAACACATACCAGACATCTCCACCAACTTCAACCACCATAGCCCACAATCCAACTGGTAGAGATAAAGAGAGAGATTACATCATACAGTTTGTTATTTTTTTGGATCAAAAGGATTTTTCCACTTTGAATTGAGTGTGAAGTGCAGTGTTTATGATATAATTTCGTACTAATCACTCTAGTTATGACCTTTTCTCAAATGTAGAAGTATATCTATAGATGTGATAGCCTTTGTCTTGAATAAACAGGAAAAAAGAAGCAAGGAAGTAGACACAGGAAGCAATTATATCCACGTAAGGATAATACCATTAAATACACTCCACTCAAACACAATAGTCCACTTATAGAGTGAACAAGATAAATAATCCTACTTCCAAATAAACAGCTTAATAGATGTAGAGCTATAGGAATCAATTATGCAGATTATTTTAAATCCTTACAGAACCCTAATTGAAACAAAAAAATTTGTTCCAAATTAATCTCAAGTCCTTCACAACTTCAGCAGCACTTTAAAGACAAAACTATACTCCCTACATCATCTCATAATACTCATCAATGTTGACTATTCAAAAATTTTAAGGATTGTATTTGTATACCGGATTTGATCAATGACATGGTAGTGTAGTGGAAATAAAGAATGTTGATAGGATGAATATGCATTAATTAACTAAAGCAGACAACTAAAAGGAGCAACCTA
Source organism: Dysphania ambrosioides (assembly GCA_026401315.1). Classification (NCBI taxonomy): domain Eukaryota; kingdom Viridiplantae; phylum Streptophyta; class Magnoliopsida; order Caryophyllales; family Amaranthaceae; genus Dysphania; species Dysphania ambrosioides. The sequence continues at coordinate 17,584,755 of CM048667.1, forward strand.
AACGGGGCAAGAATAAATGAGGACAAGCACTATGATAAGAATGAAGTAGCTCTCACCTACTAGGTCAAGTAGGACTTTTGTTTTAGTCATAAGAAAAATCTTGCAATGGATAATCAGAACTTCTAGGCATAAGATGCAGACTCTGCATAAAATGCCTAAAAGGATTAAAAAATAAACACCCACTGATTGCTGTCTTCAAACAAACCCATCAGACAATACTGTGATACCCCTTCCGTCCCCCCACCCCCACCCCCCCAAAAAAAAAAGAGAGAAGCATCAAGGTATCCAAAACCATAAACGAATATGCAAGCTCAACCATGTAGACAGTTAAAAAGTGCAGCTGATAATTAAATCCAAAGAATACCTCCTGGCTCTTTGTGACCACAGGGTCGCTTATCTTAGTCATGCTTTTAAACATTGGATGGCGTCGCATCTAGGTGTAACAAGATTCCTGATCAGTTCTCACACAACAAAATATTTATTAGAAACAACACAAACATATAGTGGCAAACACACCTTTTCTCTTAATGAGTCCCACTTTTTGCTCCATGGGGACTGCTTCACTGGTACTACAACAACTTCAGTTCTGTCACTTATTTCTCCGGCTGATGCGGAGGCAGGATACTGCATTCTTTTCCTTCTATTTGGTTTCCCACTTAATTCTTCTTTCACTATGGCATAACTATTCTTGGCTAAGTCAGCTATCTTTGCTTCCTTTAATTTCTGGAAGGCGGATGAAACCTTGGGAGAAGATGAAGCAAAGGATGACCTAAAATTACTAAATAAAGTCTCAACAGTACTCCTTGGCTCAGATTTCTGTCGTTGCTCATCAGATGACGGTTTTGCCCCGTCTTTTACGGTATCACCTCTATTTGAAGTAGAATCATTAGATGCAGAAGCCTCTTGGCTCCCTAAACCAAGTGTTTCTTTTACCTACATAAAGGGTTGTACCGGACAAAAGCATGCTGCAGATTAATAATTTGTATATATACTAGAAGAAAATACAAACTAAATAAGAAACTAGGCAGACCTCTTCTGTTGCAGAGGATATCCTTTCTTTCATATTTGCAGAAACCTGTAAGAAGTAAATATATATTGGCGGATTAATATGTAAAACATGGACAGAAAACGATGCTTCCAGCTTAGAAAAAAATTAATACTAGAACCTAATGTTCTGAAAACCTTCAACAACAAAGGAAAATTACTGGCACATATTTTATATACACTACAACCCACAACTAGAAAGATCGGAAATGACTCAAAAGTAAAAAAGAGAAATGCTTGAGAGTGTTGACACCCTGTTTGGCCAAGATTTTGGAATTGTTGCAGAACTTGAGAAACAGTTATCAGGTCAAGCGAGGGATCCCAACTAGTAGATACAAATTCCAAGAAGTCCAGTTTAGGTTCTAGGAAAGAAGAGAACACCAATTTCAAGATTCTACTAGAGTTTCTTGGGAAGCACTTATCTCATTTAAAGAAACTTTCCTGGTCCATAATATACTTAGTTATTTTGGAAAATCCCCTGCACTCTCCTTGTTATTCATAACATGATAATAATCACCGATTCATATCTCCATCTCAACATTGTTTACTCCCTACCAACCCAAACACTCAAGATAAACAATAAATAAATGATACGGTTGCAGGAAGCTCTTCTCACCAATCAACTCAACACACTGATTTACTGAGAATCAGATGTTACATCTATATAATATCATTTCCCTCAGCAGTACGGTAATAACATCAAAATTACAAATTTCAAGTTCACGAGTGTATTGCTGCAGGTCTTCAACCCCGGTAGATGGGAGCCTCCAACTTCACAATAGCATTTAGGGAGGAAACAAAGAAAAGTTCTTGTTTAACTGTTTTCTTATCCCAGACCTGTTTACTTTTTTTATCCATTTCATGCTTATTTAAATAATGATAATGAGCTTCATAACTTCTTTTTTCCAATCCTTCCTTTCAACTTGATCAGTGGGCAGATAGTATGAACTCTTTGGTGTAAGGTGAAATTTGATTTTTATTTATGCAAAATCCTTACGAGTTTGTTGAACTTAATGATCAGATCCTAAAGATAGCCTCTTACTTTTTTGCTTGATTTCACAAATTTGAAAACGAGACTAAAATAAGGAGCCGATTTTATTTCCAGAAATAATAACAAAGGGAATGAAATGGAACTTGTAGGGTAAACTAGAAGCTAGTGATCATAGAAACTTGTCCCTAGTTCAAGAGAGCAAACATGATATAGAATTTCATGAACAATCCGTATTTCTTATACAATACCATTCAAAGAGATGAGGATACAGAAAAGTAGAAGAGATGTAACCAACATTCCAATCTTAATACAAGTATCTTGAACCCCACTACACCGAAACTGACTCGAAATTCCAAATTGAAATGACTAGAACTAAATATATCCAATCCAAACCTCTTAACATAAACAAAAAAGAACAAGAATGAGCACCATAGCAATCAAAAAGGAATTGGCAGGTATGTTTGTCAACTTTGAAGCCCTCTCATATTAATAGTCACTTCAAAGAAAAAGGCAACTCTACATATGGCCTAAAATGGACATGACAACAGCAATACATTGAAGAAAATCTGTTTTGTATTGATATAACCTCTAGCACAACTGAACAAGATTAGTATTTTCAAACAGCAAGTGTATTTCACATTGGTTTAAAAAAATCCAGTGACATTGGTATAAAAATAAGATAGACATAGATACTTGCACCTAAACATTTTTCATATGTAGACTGTTCATTATATGTTGAGTATTTTCCTCTTTCAGTGATTATTCTAATATTATTGTAATAATTTCTAATATAATTGTAATAAGATATCCTAAAGATCAAAAAATATTTTTGCTACCACCAGAAAAATTACTTCCTTAAAACCCTGAAATCCATCCTAAATTTTAACAACTTTAAATTACAATATTAGAAAAAAGGTTGAAATGATGGGAGACATTAACTACAGTATACACATTAACTACGGTCAGCATTTAGGTGTTTTTGTCACCATCTATCTTACCCTGTATAATATTCCAATTAGAAGCTTAATATCCAATGTGGCTAGCCTTCCGACTTTTACTGTTTTACATACCAATCCAGTAATTCGGTCTCTATAGAAAACTTCATCAAAGAGGAGTCTTACCAAAGCATATTACTTAAACCCACACCATGAGATAACACTTCTCTTATCAAAATTTCTCTGACGTTTTCGAATTCCAAGGAACTTTCTTGAGCAATCAAGAAATTGATCACAACCTCTCTGAACTCAACAGAAGTTATACGTAACTTGTCAAAACTTTTACAGACACTTATAATCTTATTGAAATTTAAACACTGCCAAACATTTTTTGAATTTTTTAGAACCTTTTTTAACTTTGCTTTTCTAAACTTTTTTGAAGAAGAAAGACGAGGAGAAAAAGGTCTAAGTGTATGAAGAGAGATAGCACATTTTGTGACAAAATAACTCATGCATCAAGAATTCAATGATATATCAAATCAAGTGAGTTCACAAGATAATCTTGGGCTTAAAATATGACTGAATATTGACCTAGTAAGGAACTGACCTTCTTTGCAGTTTCTTCTGCTTCAGTCCACACGCCATCAACACGCTTATGCAGCTGCTCAGTTGTCTGCTTCACTCTGCATATAACATTCATCATGTCAGGCACCTAGGTCTCACATGAGCCATTCCTGAGTATGGCCAGCTGCTTTGACTAATTGTCATGGATAAATTTGTAATTATAAAGTGTTTGTTCTGCAATCATAGAGAAAAGGGAAGGGATAAGGGAAAGGAGAGAGAAGGATATTAGAGAAGAGAAGGAGTGCACTAGCATTTCCTTCTATCCAACATTGGAAGGATATGGTCAATAAAAAAGGAATTGCATTCTGATTCCTTTTCCTTCCCTTCTCTACGCCATTTTACATCCAATCAAGGGAAGAGGGACCTCTAACTCTCCCTTCCCTCCCTTTCCCTAATTCATTCAACCAAACAAACAATAAAAGAAAACCTCTGCCAAGAATAAACTAAAATATGTCCATTATATCAAGGAGTTATTGAACAGATTACCTGACTTTCAGATCTTCTTTTACTACTTTCAACTCCTCAGCTTTCTCCTTCAGCTGCTTAACTGATTTTTGGAATTCCTTATTACTGTCATGCAGTAAATGAAAAAGGGAGTAAATAAATACTTCAAATAAACACAAATAGATTATAGAAAACACCCATTAATAGCCCACTAGATTCACACCAATTGATTAAAAAGATCAACAAAATGGAGGGATAAAAATTTAGTTCATGAAAAAGATAAAGAATAGAATCTGATTCCCAATAAGTTGAGTATCAAGGTCTTGTACTTAAATTCAGAGCTCACTGCTCAGATTCAGTATTGCTGGTACTTGCGAAGAAAAACTAAGAAAAAATCATATCATAACCTAATGAACTGACACATTCAAGACCAATAGAGATTTAAAAGGAACATAAAAAAAAAAATACAAACCTTGTTTTCTTACAGAAAAAGAACAAAAGATTTCAAGGCTCACTTTTACCATAACAGAGTGAGTTTATGAGGGGAGAATGAATTGCATGATTGGGCACACTCATTTACCATTCTAATCATAAAGATGGAAACTTTCATGGTTTACAAAAAGAATTGCCATTTAAGAGGCATACAGTTAACAATAATGAAAATCAATGTGGATGATGCACAGAACAAAGACAATGGTGGCAGGTATCGCAATGGGTTGGGTTTAGATTAAATCCAATTAATTTCGGGTTGAGTTTTGTCAACCCAAACCCAACTTGATTATTTTATAGGTTGAAATTTTCAACCCAACCCAACCCGCTATGGATTGGGTTTCAACCTGTTTAAAAAGAAAAATAGTCTTGTAGTTTCTAATTTTCCAAGTTTTATGCAATACATAATGAAAAATCTCAAATTTTAACATAGAATTATTACAACTAAATTGAAAAGTTTGACAAAATGTTATAACTCCATAATAATTGTTTAGTGATGAGGCAAAATTTTAACATAATAAAAGGCAAAGACATTAACGTTTCCGATGAGATACACTTAATGCTTGTAGGATTCATAGATTTTGGGGAAAAATCAGCAAAGCTAGGGTTAAGGCAAGGGTATACGGTTTTACATTTACACTTTATCTTTTGAGTTTAACCCGATCCATAAAGCAAAATCGAGCAAAACCAAACCAAAAAATATTCAGGTTAGGCGGGCTGAAAATTTTAACTCGAACCAACCTATCAGGTTGGGTTGGGTTGACCCATTTAAATAATCGGGTTGAAAATTCCAACCCAACCCTTCATAAATGGATTGGGTTCGAGTTGGAATGACGGGTTGGGTCAGTTTTTGCAAGCTCTAATCGTAGGTGTGGCACATGATGACAAATATCTTTAGATTAAGGGGTTAGGTACAATAAAGGATACAAATTCTAAACTAAAGGCTATCAAAGCAGGGGTAATATTCACTATTGCCTCAGATGGCAAGGAGGCAGGTAATCTCATCAATGGTAAATCTATGGCACACAATGATCAGGTTAAAGTTCTAATGTATTATAGGTTACTGAAGCAACAGTGCCACAGATTTTGAATTCAGTTTGGAGACCAATCAGGTGGTGGAGTTACTATCAAAGCAACAGAGGACAAGGGATAGTATGTCAGATCTGATCTAGTGGAAAATAGCCCATCCTTTAACTGTAAACTGAGTTTAAGAAGATGAACTTCAAAAGACTAGCTCTAATTTCACTTTGTAACTTAAATAGATATGCCTTGTACTGCAGGAAACTCATGTAATCTGCCCACATTTAACCAAATAAAAAAGTAATAACTCAACTGATGAAGTAATTGCACCATTAAGTGGTGGCCTGACACCCATCTCTCGGCATAAGAATCAATAAGCACCTTATCTCCAACCAAACCACGCAATAATAGGACCAATATCACAATTTTTGCATACATTGAAAGTCTGAAACCATTCTCTTTCAAAATCAATTTCTCTTTCAAAATCAATTTCTTTTTCAAAATCAATCCCTCAACCTTCATTGCTCACGTCTTCCAAACAACAGTATATCTTTGAGCAAACCTATGACTTACAGATTCTACATAAAGATTAAGATAAAGTAATTGCACCTATTATGCAATGGCTCAATACCCCCACTTTGACACACGAATCCGAACCCACCAACAAAACAACCCAGTAATCGAGTCAAGCCAGTATCTTTTGGATAAAATGAAAGCAATTTCTAATCAGATAACTCAAGTTTCACAAAAAAAAAGGCTATTTCTCCATCAAATTAACAAATTAAAGATTCTAAACTGAATAACAATAAGAATGCAATTAAATGAATATGAATTCACTAAATTGATAGCTATAATTGAATTACTTGCTCCAATAGAAAGAAGAAGAAAAAACTCGAAACTTTATTTTTTAAATAGCACAAAAATCAAGAGATTAAAACCCAAAATTACCTGGTAGCTTCACCTTTAAGCTTGTTGGAGAACTCATTAAACACACTAAATTGACGAATTGAAGAATAGCCGTTTCCAGGACTCAATCTTATCTTCGTATTCGATTGCATCAACTGCAAGCTCACACTTTTAACACCAAGAAAATATTTTTTTATAAGTAAAATAAATTAATGAAATTGGAGGGAAGAAGAGGATGAACCTGTTGAGGAGGTAGGAGGCGAAGGTATAGGCGTTTCTTGTTGAGGAAGAAATCGCGAACAAGCTTTCTGCTAGCCATTTTTTGAGGAAGTCAGAAAATCGGAGGTTGAAGAAACAGGACGACAGACAGATAGAGAGAAAAAGCCCTACAACCCCAGAAGTCACTCGGAGGCAAAGTTTTTTGCTTTTGTATTTATTTTTCAAGGGAATTGCTAAAAATCATCATAAATCTTTATATATATGTAAATTATCAAAGTTGTTCTTAGTACATATAACTTAGTATATTTCAATTTGACCTCGTTTTCCGCTGCTATCATTCGATTTCTCACATTTTCTCTCAATTGTTTTCAATTTGCTCACTTAAAATCTCTCTCGCCACACTCCAATTGCAATAGTTGAGGTAAATTTCTTTGATAATATATAATATTACTTAATTTTTCATGTTGTTTATGTGTGTATGTTTAGTTAATTTTGTGAAAGTTAGAACGATTAAGTATCATTAGTGATTAATTTATCGTGGTTAATTAATTTTAAAAATTAGTTTAAAGGAAAACGTCAAAAAAGGACGGTGGACGGTGTTATAGCCTAATGAACCGTCCATTTTTGACAGTTTAACCACCCAAGAACAGTTCAAAATGAACGGTTTTAAGCTTCATAAGACAGTCCATTTTGGACGATACATGGGTGGTTGAATCGTCCAAAATGGACGGTAGAGTTCTAAATGGTAATGAATCTCAATCAAAAATGCTACTTAATCTCAACGTTATTAATATTAAATAATATACAATTAGATGCATAAATTACATTTATAAATTAATAACATTTCTAATCTAATGATTCATTTCTTACATTTCTACTCTAATAAATTTGTTATTAATATTAAGCAAAATATACAATTAGATACATAGGTGAACCAAGAAAACCAAGGTTGAAATTGAATTAAAGGTTATAGAAGTCCCTCTAGGGTTTTCTTGGGAGGGTTTGTCTAGTGCATGTTAGGTTTGTATAGTGCATGCTAGGGTTTTTGTCCAGGTTTGAAGTGCGGTTTGTCTGGGTTTCTGTGTGCTCGTCTGTGATGGAGAAGGAATCAACAACATTTGCAGGATCACTTCCAATATCGGTTGAAGATACTATGCCGTCTGTGGAGGATGAGGGGATTGTCAATGGCCATAAGGAGGAGGATGCATGGTTGAATTAAGCATCATGGGTAGGGCATGGACATATCGTGTTATAAACACAAAAGCACTGATCAATCCGATGAAGAAGGTGTGGAATCCGAGATTTGGGATGAAAGCGAGTTGCATTGATTACCCTTGTGTTCCAATTTTTCTATTGGAGGGACGAGGTGAGGGTTATGAAAATGCAACTGTGGCACTTCGATAGGTACGTCCTCGTTCTAAAAGAAATCGTAGGTAATACCAAACCCTTGGACATTCAATTGTATTTGGTTCCTTTTTGGATAAGGGTCTATGACTTACCATTCATGGGTAGGGGGAACGAGACGAATGCAAGGATGGTAGGGAACAAGCAGGGTGGATTTTTAGGATAGGATAGCATGGAGTTGGGGGGCATTAATAGATCTATGAGGCTGAGAGTCTCGGTGGATGTGTAGAAATCTTTAGTGAGTAATCTGCAAATTTGTGTCAAGGGAGATATGATGGTGGTGCAAGTAAAATATGAGAGGCTTCATTATTCTGCTATTTGTGTGGTATGTTGGATCATGGGGAGAAAGATTGTTGTGAGACACATGAAAGGAGGAAGTTTAGTGATGATTTAAGGGCTTTACCATGGAAACAAGGTGGGAGGGTGTAATTCCCCGAAAATTAGGAGATTTCGATTATATTTTATCGAAAATATTTTCTATGCATTAATATAATACATATACTCTACATATATACATATATATGCATACATATATGTACATACATATTTCCAAACAAATAGCAAAATATTTTATTCTTTTTAATTTAATCATAAAATTAAAACTCTTTTCTACAAAATATATATTTTATTTTCCTAAGAAACCCACTAATTAAGCCTAAACTACCTAAACCTAGTACTACTCTTTTATCAAAACTAAACTACCTAAACCTAGTACTACTCTTTTATCAAAATTAAACTACCTAAACCTAGTACTACTCTTTTATCCAAACTAAACTACCTAAACCTAGTTTTACACTCTTATTAAAACTATACTACCTAACCCTAATCCTATTTATTTTCATAAACTCACCAAAATCCTAAACTCTCACACAATACTCCTCCCTCAAAAGGAAGCAGCCAGCTACCTCCTCCCCACTGTTCGCCGCCTCTCCCCTGCTGTCGTCCACCACCGTCGGTGAGCCACCGGCCACCGATCTTCCTTCCTCTTTTTCTTCCTTTGTTTTCTCTTCTTTTCTCCCTTAATTTTCATGTCTTAGTATACATGTTTATTAAAGCTTTATATGATTATGGTATTGATCTATTATGGGTTAAATTTAAATTGAAAGTGTATAAGTTTTATGTTCTATAATTTATTTTGTGCATCTACTAGTTTCATAAGATTTTTTATGCATAAATATTAATGCCTAGGCATACTAGTATCATGAATTAGGGTTTTTTATACTAGACTTTTGATTTTCACATAAAACCTTAAATATTTTGTGGATCACCTATGTTAAATTTTATGGGGTTGTTATTTAAATAAATTTTCAGATTTTATGATCATATATTTTGGTATAAAAATATTAGTTTTCATGATTTAAGGCTTAGATCCTTATACTAGTATTTGGTTCATGAAATTTTGACTATAGTATGAGGTATTTTGTTAAAAATTTAATATTAAGGTATTTGAAATAAATTTTCAGAATATTATACATAATAGATCATGGTTTAATTGTTGAAGATTTCAAGTTTTAAAGTTTGAAAGTGTATACTATTAGTGTACACATTAGATTAAGATTATTATGGGATACAATTGGGAGTAATTTGAGTACACTATATAAATACAAATTTTCAAATTTTAAGAGTTATAAAAATAGAGTTTTATAGCATATATTTTAATGAGTTTTTAAATAATACTTGTAGTATTGTGTTGGAGATACTAGATTGTGTTTTGGGAGACTTAAAAAGATGTTTTGGAATTATTTTTAAAATCCTAAAATGGTTAGTAGGATTGCTGTAAATTTTGGATAATGGTGTATTGATTTAGGTTGTATAATTTGGTGTAGGAGAGTACTTTGTAGAAGGTGCTCACTAGTAAGGAAAGTGGTCACCCATGAAATTTACTCCAGGTACGTACAAATTACGAAAAACGTTACCTTTAGGAGCATAATTTAGGGTGAAATGCAAACTTAGTATCATGTTTAGGGAACCTTTTGGATGAGATTGTTTGGTTATTTATTTGAAAGATTTCATGTTCTTTACATTAGGGGCATGATTAGGTATTGTTGGTGAGAAATCGTGATTTATTAAGTTGGTATTAATTTGTTAATTAATCCATGAGATTGTTTATTATTACCCCTTTATTACTGATAGTATGATTGGAGTAAAGGTGTATTTTTTTAAGTCTTAATGATGAGGGTAGTTGACTTTGTTCAATAGGTTTAACAGTTGAGGTTGAAATTAAAAGGTTAGAAATTACAGTAGATTGATTGTGTAACTATAATGTTTGCACGTGCGTGCTATGGTGATTGTGTATATTGAGTTTAAATAGTAAATCACATAAAGAAAAAGAGGATAAACAATAAAACTCTGGGCTAGTGCACGTCTAGAGTATTGACAATCAGGGGTTAGAGTTTTACGGGGTATTATCTGTGACTTTTATTGGAGGCCGTGTGATCTACGAGTCTCTCTTTTATAAAGTTTTAAACTTAAAATTGGGGTTAGTTGAGATCTCATCTAGCTATGGTGATGGAGTCACGCCCATTTACAATCTGAATTTTTATATTGTATTTTAATGCTCTCCGACGGGAATGCATGGGTTATTTATCTTTTGATGTCCTAATCAGGACATGGGGGAGACAACTTTGTCTATTGCTTAATCCAAGTAATTAATTAATTTATCATATCAGTTGAGTAAAATGTTGCGTAATACATTCTTGCATTCTGTGAATATCCTTTATTTATTTGTTATTTCAACTGTTATATTTTGTAATTTGTATGTACTTAGTTTGCTGATTACGTGCTTTGTGTGTTTTTGATCATGGCTCTTGCCTATAAATGATACTATGATGATCCAATACTTACATTTGTATTATTAGAGAGCAAATTATTGACATGTTCCATACGAGCATACATGCATGGGGGGTTGAGAGGAGCGTTGTTTTAATTTGGATTTCATAATAGGTTACGCTTATTTGGTTTGATTTTAGACTGTTGGTTTTGGATTTGAGTTGAAAGTTATTTTGGTACATTGCAGTAAGGGCCGTAGTGGTTCCAGTTTGTTATGTTAAGAGTTTGTTTTACGTTTAATGTTATTTCAAAAAGACTTTTGGTTTTCCGCTGCAAAACTCTCTTTTATAGCCTTAACGTTTGAACACGTAGCGGTAGCACATCAGTAGTTTCCTAAAGGTTTGGTTTTCAGAAAATGAGAATTACCGGGGTGTTACAGAGGGTTTAGGTAGAATATGTTAAGAAGAGGTAAAGAGCACTGATAAGTGAAGAAGAGGTAGAGAGCACTAACAAGTGTCGAAGAAGACCGAAGAGAAGAAAAAATGAAAAATCGAAGACTAAGAGTGAAGAGGCAAAGCAGCATCATTCAATTAGAAAGTAGAAATTAGGGTAGGCTGGTGGTAATTATGACTTGAGTTTATTATCTGCATTAATTAAATCCGACTCATATATAAAAATCAAACCCACTAATAAATAGGTCAGGTCGAGTTGAAATTGGGTTGGAAATTTTAACCCGACCCAACTTGTTTATTAATCGAGTTGGGTTAGGTTGACCCATTTAATTAATTGGGTTGAAAATTTCAACCCAACCCTTTATAAATGGATTGGGTTCGGGTTCGGGTTGGCGGGTTAGGTCAATTTTTGTCACCCCTAATTATTAGTCCTCTAGTTCACTTCTCTCTTAAAGGTTTTGCACAACACTTTATAAAGGTTATAAAAAAAACTATATGACTATAAAATGTTAATATATTAATATAAAAGCCTTTTCTTTCTCAAAAAAATATAAAAGATATAAGATGATGAAAATGTGAATCGAGGAGCGGGTCTCAAAATTCTCGAGGGATGAAATAGCTCGACATTCTTAAAGGAGAGGGCTACGCACTGAACAACAGGCATACAAACTCTTCTTTCTTTAGTAGCGAGTCTAACTCTTATATTACCACTTTGCTCATTTTCTATCACTTGGTTGATTAAGGGTTTGTTTCACGTGTCTAGTAGGTCACCATTACGAATACACACTTGTGCACCAAATTATACATCTTCTCCATCCATATCTCGTTCCATTTCACATCATTTAAATTCATAATGTTATCATATTTTTTTCTCAAGTCATTTTCAAAGGGTTCTTGTTGTAGATGACTCCCTAATGGTATTGTTGAAACACCCTAATGAGATACTTGCACAAAATTATGCTGAATAGTAGATTGTTGCTGCAATACATCAAAATGTGCTTCTCTGAGCTCTTTTTCTATCTCTTTTTCTTTCAATTGCATATAAGCATAGAGTGAAACGGGAGCAACCATTGCTTTGATTTGTATCATCTTTGTTTGGATACCAAGATCAACCTCCTTATTCTTTTGAGTTTCCACCTTGTTTTGTGCATTAGTAGACTTACCTCTCACTTGAGAATTTTTTGATGTACAAGAGCCTACATTTTTCTTAGCTTGTCCAGACTTTTGCTGGTGGCCAACTTATGGTAAATCCATTTGGTTTTGTATTCTGTGAACTTTACATTGCTTTTTACCTTTTGTTGGAACTCTCCATTGTGGAACTTGCTCTAAGAGTCTTTTATTTCTTTGATGGTGTATTTTCACTATATCTGCCACTGCCATGGAATATGCTCTTAATGATGAAACCTTAAAACAATGACAATAAAAATAGTTAAATTTAATTCATAAACACTAAATATTAAAATTTACAAATTCCATCAAATAAATAAATCACCTTTTTTGAGCGAGACATTAAATTCACGCTATTTGTCCTGATCTCATTTTCATAAACTTCACTGAAATGATTATGCTCACCATCTTTAGTGGGCGTGTACTTATCATCAACATCTTTAACTATCTTCTTTAACTACAACTTGCTTTTCTTTGAATGTTTATAGCCCTTTATAAACTAATTTACTTCATAATCCATTGTATTAACCCCTAAATCTATCAGTTTTATTTTTTTTCTTCTATCCTTATTTGCCTTAGTTTTTCATAATCTGACATCTTAATCTTAAATCCTACAAAGAGGAAATACTTATGCATTAGAACAGGAGAAACATAAATTAGGATCATACTTATAAGATTCATAATACATCTGAATTGAGAAGAATAGAGTTGCCTGTCTAGTGGCAGAAATGTTAGACTCGTTGATTAAATTAGTGCCTGAGAGCGCTTGCTAACTTTGGAAGCTAGAAAATATGCATTTCAAGTCAAAAGACAAAAGTGCAACCAAGAAAAAATACTCTATATTAAGACTCTAATCAGTCAAAAGACAGAGGTCCAACCAAGACAGATACTCCATAATTATGTTACCAATTAGTTAAGAGATCATGAGTATTACTATCCTTATTTTCATTATTTATTTCTATCGTCATTTGTAAATTCTCTCCTCATTTCTTCCAAATTCTCTAATCTATCACATAGTAAAATAATCTACGTTCCCTTACTTTCATAATAGTGCCACTAGGTAGTTTCATTATGTACTTGTACTTGCAATTTCAAATGATTACCCTGTTTGGAAGTTTGAGCCAACAAATCAAAGATTAAATGGAAAGATACTCTAAATCGTCAACAATATTAAAAAATAATCAATCAATAACTAGAAATTTTCTACCATCTAGAAAAAATAATAATATCAGACTGTTTGGATTGACAAATCCATCCAATCCCAATTTGTCTCATCAAGATCAAAATCATTTTAAGAATCATTGCTAATAATGTTTTGTTGCACTTGAACACTATCACAAATATCTCCTCTACACCAACTTATTCCCTCATCATTTAAAGGAGCTAAATTCATATCATCATCAGGTTTAGGAACTTTGCTCTCATATGTTTCCCTAGATTGCCCTTCTACATAAAAAATCTCTTTAAAACTTTTGATTTACATAATGCCAATCTTTGTCAAGGCCACCTTAGGTATAGAATACTTCTTGTGATGCCAACCCATAAGGATCATCTTTGGAGATCAACTTCTTAAAGTTTACCCGAGTGATGAGGTTGTAATCGTCTATTTCCACTTGAAACCAATCATACTCAAACAACATGACGTTAAATGCACTATAATAATCTAACTTAATAATTGCTTTTATGACCTTGTAATAAGTTACCTTACCAAGAACAGTATTCCGATCCCGAAGGCGGACCTGTGCTTTGGCCTGGTGAGTCAAATGACTCACCGTGGCCCAAAAAAATTTCAATTTATTTTAAAAAAAATCTCATGCACCCCGACAGTCCATAGCAAGTCTGGTAATCCATAGCCACGGTAGCACTCTAGGGTAGTCCGAAACACCCACCGTCCACAGACCCACCAGCTTTCCTCGCCAACGCCGACTCTCCACCGCGGGTCAAAAACTCAACATACACCACAATTCTCGCATCACTGATACGGGTAATTGATGTGCTCATTTTAGAGAATGTTTACAACCCCATTTTAGTGTCGAGTCTTGTGCTTTTATATTCGTTTTATGCACATTACATTCAATTTTACCTTGATCTTGTCCTCGAGCTGTTTTTAGGTCATTTCAGGTGATTTCGAGGTAAAATGAGACGTGTTCGAGGCTTTAACACTTTTATCAAGAGTTTGGATGCGCGTATCATAGCTTGGGCATACATTCCAAGTCACTCTCGAAGATCCCATAAACTCAAGAAGCCTTAGACACTTTAAAGGAGCTGTTCAGCAAGGTTCAGGTTCAGATTCGACCAAATCTGACATCCATTCGGTCGAATGGAAGACATGGATTCAAGCACATAAATCAAGCTCTCGGGAATAGCCGAATGAACACTCATTCGGCTAAATAAAAGCCCTCCTTCGGTCGAATGGTGGACAGGGTGAGAAAAGTCGAGGCTTTTGATATGGGCGAATGAAGAATCATTCGGCCGAATACACCACTCATTCGGCCGAATCTACACTACATTCGGCCGAATGGAGACTGTTTTCGAAGATCTTGGTTCTTTCTTAAGCCGGCGCTCGAGGGTTTTTCTAGGGTTTTACCCCTTCTGTCCCTAGGGTATAAATACCCTCTTGCTCTGTAAATAACCCTCATGCCTACTTTGAGAGCTCTTGTGCCTCAACCTAGAACATCACTTTAAAGCTTTTCATTTCATTCATGCATTAGTTTAGATTTACAGCTTTTGTTGCACTTCCTTTCAAGCTTTGTATTTCAGATTCAGAATTCCTTTCAAGCTTTGGTCTCTAGTGTTGTTTGCATGCCATATAGCACATGTAGATCAAATAAACAACTAGAACCATACGACCCTGAGGTTCAATGCAGCAAACGAAGAATTCCAACCCAAACCTCGTCGCAACCAAATATTTCCAACCCCCCTACACCACCTATGGACGAAAACCACCAACAACAATTTGGTCAATTTGGGACACTTGGGTCCCAAGAATTTCAAGGAGGTGTAGTGTTACCCATAGCCCCGAACCCTTATCACATACATCCTCAATTCACCCGGATGGTGAAGGAGACCCCTTTTTGCAGTTTGAGAAATGAATGCCCTCTCCTACACTTGGAGGCATTCTCAAATAATTGCGGTCTCATACCTCCATGCCCCAATAGCCCGGATTATGTACGGATGCATTTATTTCACTTGAGTTTATCTGGTGATGCTCGGGATTGGTATAAATGCCTAGAGCCCAACTCAATCATTAGTTGGGCTCAATTAAAGACAGAATTTCTAGAAAGGTTCTATCCCATAGTTCGAACGCAGGATTGGCGTAAGAAAATTGCGTCATTCACTCAAGAGGATGATGAGAACCTTAGTGCCACTTGGAGTCGGTTTAAGAGAATGATAAGAGCATGCCCCCATCATGAGTACGGGGAGAACCATCTCAATACATTATTCTATGATGGTCTAAATGACTCCACCAAGGCACTCCTAGACTCGGCTGTTGGTGGCCAACTCTCGAAAGTCCCATGCAATCAAGTGAAGGATAAGATTAAGGAGGTTGCTAAAAATAGCTCTTGGGGAGGAGCAAGGGGTAGTGGATTACTGAGGGGAGGGATGGATTCAAGCAACTTGGACACGATTAGTTCAAAAATCGAGGCCATCATGGATAAGAAGCTGTCCAAGTTCAAATATGCCCAAGGTAGCTCCAATGTATCATCGGTTAAAGAGACCCCCTTTTCATGTAAAATTTGTGGGGGCACCAATTATGATACATCATATTGTGGGGGTGCAAATTCTGAGCACATAGCGACTGTTAACTACAGGGGGTATAACCAAGAATGAACCCCAGTCATGAACTATGATGGATAGGGGTATAATCCCAATTATGTGGCAGCTGTAGGGTATGGTGGTCAAAACCAAGGGTTTTCTAAGCAAGGTCCTTACAACAATTAACCCTTTAGACCTCCCTTTAATCCGAATTCTAACCAAGGAAACTCCTACCAAGGGTACAACTCCTCCAATCAAGCGAATGGAAGTTTTCCTAGGCCGAATGGGAATAGGTTGTACCCTCAAATGCCAAGACCCAACACCACCCTACCCTATCCATCTACACAGCCTCAACTAAACCTACCTCCAACTAATGAATTCCTTTCCACTCAAGTGAACTCCCTTGCGTAGCAAAATCAAACCCTCTCGCAAATTAATCAAACTTTGATAAATCAAATGCAACAACTTCAAGCGCAACAGAAGTTGTTTGAATCATAGCTTGTGCAGATGGCTAGTCCACCCCCACCATTGCTACTTCCTTCTCACCCTCAACAAAACCCATCCACCCAACCTCCACCACAAAACCCTCCTGACTCTAACCCTAAGCATCACACCTGTAAGGCGATCTTCCTAAGATCTGGAACCTCATATCCTGCTCCAGTTGTAGCCAATGGAGATAATTTAGGGGCAAATTCCTCGAAGGGTAGTGGTTGTCTAAGAGAAAATGAGCACAAGAAGAACCTTGAGGGGAGAGAAGAAAAGGAGGGTGGTGAAGAAGATGAGGGGCACAATGTCGAAGTCATTGGGCATGAGAGGGAGAAGAAAGATGAAGATGAGAGATGGAGGGAGATACAGGAACGGAGGAAACTTGAGCGTCAACATGCTCCGCCTCTACCTTTTCCTTACAAGAAGTTAGAGAAGAAATTACAAGAAAAGTTTCTTAAATTTCTAGAGCATATGAGGCAACTTGAAATGAATATACCATTTTTAGAGGCCATGGAGCAAATGCCACAATATGCTCAGTATCCCTCTTAAGGAACAAGAGAAAGCTTGAGGGCGAGGTGATTAGTTTACCAAAGCAGTTAAGTGCCATCATTTAGGGCACATGGGCAAAGAAAGAAAAAGTTAGAGGACCCTTTGTGCTCCCAGTCACCCTTGGAAAACTCAATTCTAAGGGAGCACTTGCTGACCTTAGGGCCTCCATTAGCCTAATGCCGATGTCCATTGCCAAACAGCTAACTTGTGAGCTTAAGCCTTCGAAAAAACAATCCAGCTGGCCGACCATAGTATAAAAGTGCCATGTGGGGAGTTTGAGGACCTTCCGATCCAAATAGGGAACATAGTGGTACCATGTGACTTCGTGGTGCTTGATATGGCTGATCCTTATACTCCCCTCATCTTAGGGAGGGATGCTTTGAAGACTTTGGGTGCCCTGATCGATTGTGAATCAGAAACTATAACCATCAGGGTAGCCTAAGAGAAGGTTGTGTTTGCCTTTTCTAAGTCTTCAAAGGAACCTATGGTCGAGCGGATTTGTTCCTTTGGGGTGGTAGAGAATAAAGCTGTGAAAGAGGTTGAGAGGTGTAATGCTTTTGCTGCCCCAATGATAGTTGAGGTGTCGGATGAGGAGGACGCGCAAGAGCGTATTGTTTTTGGGGTTGCGAAGGGAATTGCTCCGCCAACGGAGATGTATTACAAATCTGAGGGAACTGACAAGCCAGCCCGCAAATGGAAAAAGGCTAGGAAAAAGAAAATCTAAAAAGAGACCGATTTCTCCACCCTGGCTTGGGGGAGCCCCGCATTATAACCCACCTCCAGATGACCCTGGTTCTCCATTGCTTACTTCCGCCACTACGACTCGATAGAGAGTTTTGACTCCCCACGCTAAAGGTGATGGTGATGCTAGGAGAGAATCCACTCCTACGGCAGGTACGATTTCGTTGTTTTCTTTTTCTGTATAAACTTGTGCCTAATTGTGTCGAACTTACCGACGTTAAATAAAAGTACTTACGGGAGATAACCCGGTGTTTGTTTTGTTTGTTTATTTGTATAGCAATAGCTTCCATAATGCTGATCTTTCTCCCTTTTGTTTCTCCTATCCCAAGTGCCGAGATGGCTCTTGAGCTGGCTTGGGGAAGGGTCCTTGTGTTTTCAAATCTTCGAAAGATCCGCATCATTGAAACTATTACCGTGGTTTTTGTTTTAGTTTTTCTTTGCATGTTTAGGTGTGTCAAGTTGATGTGCTTGAGTTGTGAAACTGACATGCGAGCTTCTAACGTGTACATTATAGTGGTCCTATGCATACTCATGTTTTCCTAGCCTTGGCCTTGTTTTGGGACCGAATGATTGACTGTTTTCCACCTGACTTGGGGGATCTAGGCTTGCTTGGTTTGTGGCTTGGATGACTACCTATTGAGGCGTATTTCGACTAGCCTAGTGAGGATTGAACCTTCTAGGATTCCATTATGAGTTCTATGTTATTGAGTGCTAGTTAGAGAGTCTAAGTATTGTGTCTGTTCTCCTCCGGCATAGTCTTCTTTTCTAAAGGTTGGGGATGATAACACGTTTGTAGTTACAGCTACACGGCCAAATTGCCTACCATGAATATCGGTTAACTTTAAGGTAAGCCAATTTTGTGCCTTTACTTTTTCTTCGTAGCTACATCACCTAACTCCATATGAGCAAAATATTCCCTCTTTTTACCTAGAGGATAGTCAAGTGATCACAGTGAAGTGGTGCCCGTTGCATTGTGGTGAAAGATCTTGGTTTGAAAAATCGTTGTCGTATGATATGACTCTTTACATTACTCTTAGTTTATTTCAGAAACATTAGCATGAAAACAAAAAGAAAAAAAAAGAAAGAAAAAGAAAAGAAACAGAAAAAAATAGAAAAAGAGAAATTCGAGAATAAAGTTGGTGTAATGAGTTCATTTATGCGTATCTAGAGAATTTTGGAAAGTGGCATTGTCGTCAGAAGTTGTAGCCGTCCTTGGTTTGATTACCTTGGATTGCTTACTATCCTCTATTTGAACTCCACATCCCCAAATTTTACCCTACCTTGATCCCAGCCTACATTGCAACCATTTCCAAACCTGTTCGACTTGGCCTGATTAGCAAGTTCTGTGCTGGAGAGTAGATAGGATACAATCCCTAAGATTTCTCCTTGATTGAATGTTTAATTCCCGACTCATCTTAAGTCGGATGATTCTAAGTGAAACATGTACCGTATTAAACACACGAACGTACTAGAAATTTCCCACATCTTTTGGGAAATAGCATGGGGAGCGTGGACTTGTGACCTCATTAGGTAGTGGGTGGCATGGCATGTGTTGTAGCTTTTCCAGTAGTCCCGAGTCTGTGGAAAACGTTGTTTATCTTGGTATTATGCTCTTTTGAGCCCATTGTACTTGCACACCTAAGGCTAGGGAAGAGTTTTGCGCATACATAGCTGGCATTGTCTTGTTTTCCGCTCACCTTGCTTTTCATGAGCTTTGCTCACGGTGTTGCCTTGCTAATTCATTTGCTAGGGACTAGCAAAGGTTTGGCTTGGGGGAAGTTGATGTGCTCTTTTTAGAGCACGTTTACAACCCCATTTTAGTGTCGAGTCTCTTGCTTTTATATTGGTTTTATGCACATTACATTCAATTTTACCTTGATCTTGTCCTCGAGCTGTTTTTTAGGTCATTTCAGGTGATTTCAATGATTTTGAGGTAAAATAAGACGTGTTCGAGGCTTTGACACTTTTATCAAGAGTTTGGATACGCGTATCATAGCTTGGGCATACATTCCTAGTCACTCTCGAAGATCCCATAAACTCCAGAAGTCATTAGACATTTTAAAGGAGCTGTTCAGCAAGGTTCAGGTTCAGATTCGACCGAATCTGACATCCATTTGGTCGAATGGAAGACATGGATTCAAGCACATAAATCAAGCTCTCGGGAATAGCCGAATGAACACTCATTCGGCCGAATAGAAGCCCTCCTTTGGTCGAATGGTGGACAGGGTGAGAAAAGTTGAGGCTTCTAATATGGGCGAATGAAGAATATTTTGGCTGAATACACCACTTATTCGGCCGAATCTACACTACATTCGGCTGAATGGAGACTGTTTCCGAATATCTTGGTTCTTTCTTAAGCTGGCGCTCGAGGGTTTTTCTAGGGTTTTACCCCTTCTGTCCCTAGGGTATAAATACCCTCTTGCTCTGTAAATAACCCTTATGCCTACTTTGAGAGCTCTTGTGCCTCAACCTAGAACATCACTTTAAAGCTTTTCATTTCATTCATGCATTAGTTTAGATTTACAGCTTTCGTTGCACTTCCTTTCAAGCTTTGTATTTCGGATTCAGAATTACTTTTGTTCACGCTATTTCAGTTATACAAGGTATCGATTCTTTTCTGTTTTATTTTGTTTAATGCTTTCAAGTATTGTTTTTCTGAATTTCATTCTTCTTGCTATTATCGTTGCTTCTTTTACGGTTTTGATAGAGTAGTTGTCGGTTTTGTTATAGGTCTTCGTTTTTCGTTCTCTTGTTCATTACATTCAATTAGTTTGTGCTTTCAATCATGTTATTTTTCGTTGTTTATGCCTTAGTCTTTATTACTATGTGTGAGTAGTTTTCTTAGGGGTTTGATTGGTGAAACCCTAGGTTTTCTCCTTCTACATGCGTAGAGTTAGGATTTGAGATTAATGATGATTGATTGATTGATATTCGATGCGAATCTTGTCCTGCCACTCCTTTGGAGACATAGGGCGATTATAGGTTGTTCGTGTGATTTATAGGGTCACAAACTTCCTCTCGTCATCTTGAGTATCATGATTCATTGTTGACTGATTTCTCCTAATTTAGCGTGTTGATAGTTTGATTGTCCTTCCTAGGGTGGAACTGATCTGTCCCCGTTTTCCTTCCATAGCATATTATTGTTTTAGTTCTTACTTTATTTTTCTGTTATTAGTATAGTTCTATCAAATCCCCATATAAACCCTCTGCATCAAGTCTAGAAAATATCACCCCTTGTCCTTGTGGTTCGACCCCCGACTTACCACTACACTGGTTGTAGTAGTATTAGGGTGTTTACAAATTTTGTTTATATAACTATTCTTTTAGTTAAACGACCTAAAATAATGGTTATCAGTAATTAGAGTAGTTAAAAAAACCAGGTAAATAGTATTGATGAGGATTAAGTAGGGACTATCGGACATGATGAAGGGTATGTTGTGTGTGGAAACTAGAGAGAGAAAGGATGAAAGTTAGAGAGGGAAAAGGTAGGTAAAGTAGAAGGGAGGGAGCATTGAGATAGATGAAGATGATGATGATGGATTGATGGTGGAGGTAGGTTAAACAAAAATATGTGGGACTATACATATAAATAAATAAATATGACAAAAGACAAAAGGGGTGGAGTGAAGACTAATAATAGCAAAAGAAGTTGAGCAAGTAAAGGCAAACAAAAAGTTCAGAAAATTATGGTAATTATGAGCCTCCTTCCACCTTTTTTGTCTTTGGACTTATTTTTCACAAACTCCTCATGTTCCCTACATTAGAAATCATAGTAATTATGAGCCTCCTTCCACCTTTTTTGTCTTTGGACTTATTTTTCACAAACTCCTCATGTTCCCTGCATTAGAAATCATAGTAATTATAAGCAAATCGAATTGGTTATAAGCATGAAATATAAGATGCAAGGAAAAAAAATACTAACTTGATATAATTCTGAACTTGTTCATCTTCACATTTAAATGAATCCTTGTTTTGGAATCTAGAGTGAATGTCTATCCTTTCTTTTTCCCCTTCTTTTTCCTCCTAAGGGAACAACTAATTGTAGGGAATAAAGGTGATTCCTCAACTTTAGCTCTATCACCATTCCTATGACATTGATTAGATCCCTTTGATAATTTCTTTTCTCCAGCATTCAAGTACCTAGAGCAGAATATGAGGCACTCTTCTGCAGATAACCTTCCGTAATCGAAGCCTTGGGACGATTTCGATTTTTGACATAAAATTTTAACTTTCCTAAAAACTTCTCTATTAGTTACATCCACTAATCACACATAGGTCCACCAAGCTTTACTTCATTGACTAAATATAGGGTCATTCCTGGGCCTAGGCAAGAAGTGCAACCGCCTAGGGCCCATGGCTCAGAAGGGCCCACAAATTAATTTTAAAACTAGTGTTTAATTAATTTTTTAAAAATTCTTAATTAAATTTTAAATGGTAATTAGTTTAAAATCTTTATAACATTAAATGTTTTAATTTTTGATGAAAATTTGTACCTTTATCCCTAATTCTAATTATCATTCTTTATTTTTTTAATTCCTAAAATTATGCTCTATAAATTATTTAGTTTATGGAGTCTTACAATGAATAAAGTTACTCTCTTGTCAATCTAATTGTACTATGTCATATAACTATACAATATCATATATTTATGATTTTTAGTTTTAGTTTTTTAATAAAAATAAAATAAAAAATTTATCTTGATGGATATTAGGTATAATGATAATGGTAGGTTTGTATGTAATAGTATCAAGGGCATTAAAATATATACTGTGTACTGCATGTATACTCTTTCTGGTAATAAATTTGGGTTTTTTGAGTTTTATAATTTTATTATTTGCTAAATATACCTTTAATATTCAATGGACACCCCCAACTATTGGAGGTTATAAGTATTCTATTAATTATTTAAAGATATCAACAATATTCTATTCTACTTGATTAGTTTGCTTTTAAAAAATATTATTTCATTAGTAGATCTTGTGTGTATCTTTTTTTAATATTTTTTTAAATTATTCTTACAATGGTTAAATTATTTTATGGATTAACTTTGTAATATAAAATAAAAAATATATATTCTATATAACCATGCGTTTACTATCCCGAAATGGATAAGGAAAAATTTTACGCATATAACATAAGGTGCCCTTAAATATTATTACGCATAGGGCTTCTAAAATGTCAGGAACATTGCTGACTAAATGAATTATAAGTGAACCAAGATATCAAAGAAATAGGGTGAAAATATTCTTTCAAGATCACAAAGAGTCTCACTAATCTCAGTTTGAAGGCAATCCAAATTCTTTGGATTAATAACTCTATTGCATATAAATCTAAGAAAGGCACTTAATCTAAAAAGAGGCAAAGCCACATGCTTTGGTAGAGCTTTCCTAACAACTGGAAGTAAGTGATGCATTATAATATGAGCATCATGGCTCTTATGCCCTAATATTTTTCCCTCCATCACTTGCACAAATCTTGCAAGATTTGATGCACATCCTTGTGGTTGCTTTGTGTTCTTTAAAACTCCATAAAATACTCTTTTTTCCTCCTTTGTCATTGAAAATGATGCTTTAGAAAGCAAGACAAAGCAGTCATCACCTATTTCCAAAGGATGCAATTCTTTTCTTATTCTCATTTCTTTCATATTAAGTGATCTTTAGACTTTCCTGGAATTTCTAATAAAGTTCCCAACAAAATGTCACAAATATTCTTTTCTATATGCATGATATCCAAAGGATGGCACCATCTATAATCTTTCCAATACGTCAAAAAGTGTAGAAGATCGAGGACTTTCTCCATGGAGTATCTTTATTTTTCTTCTTCGATTGCAACTTCCTAAAACTATTTTTATAAATTTCCAGCAAGCTTTTAATCTCAGTCCCTATTAAAGGATATGGAGCTATCCTCTCTTCCTTTTCCCCATCAAAAGACTTTATAAATAGATTTTTAACTATTATTCAAATAATGATGGTCAGTTTCAAAGTGACAATATGAGCATGCAAACTTCCTTTGGTGCTCCTATCAGACAATATTGCGTATCCTGGAAAGTCACTTGTCATTGATTGTAAAGTTGGGTACATCTTAAATGTTTGCTTCTTCAATGCATCAAAGGTGTCTAACCCAGTCTTCCATAGATCTTTGAGCTCTTCTACTAATGGTTGGAGGTAGAACAAAGATAGCATTAAGAGTTGGGCCTAGGAATAAACAAAGACAGCATTAAGAACTCAAACTTCGTACACAACCATGGAGGTAAGTTGTAATTAATCATGACAATAGGTCACGTAGTGTGTTGCATGCTTATAGTTTGAAATGGATTAAATCCATCACTTGCAAGTCCTAACTGAATATTGCGTGCTTCACAAGAAAAATCCGGGTACTATCCATCAAAATGTTTCCATGCCTTACCATCGACCGGATGCCTTATCATCTTATCTTCATCTTTTTTCATCATGCCACCTCATTAGCTCTGTTGTTTCAGAACACATATTCAACCTTTGCAGACTAGGCTTAAGAGGGAAATGCTAAATAAATTTTGTAGGGACTAAATGAGCACACGTAGCTGACAACTTGTTCATATCTTCTCATTCTCTTTTTCTTTCCATCTTGAAGCATGACACACATGATAAGATATAGCAGCTTTATTCTCTTTCCAATAAAGCATACTATCATATGACATGCATCAAATTTTTCATAGTGAAGGCTTGAATCTCTCACCACTTTCTTTGCCTCATTGAAAGATTTGGGCAATTTGGCTTCTGGAACCACCTCTTGAAATAACTCCAAAAACCCAATAAAGGTCGAATTCGTTATCCTATGTGTACACTTCAAAAGGTACATGCGAATAAGGAATGAAAGTTTTGAAAATATTTTGTACCCAGGATATAGCTCTTGATTTCCATCTTCAAATAATTTATAGAACCTCTTAGCCTCTACATTAGATTCCTCTCCAACCCCTTCATGACCATGCAGAAACATGTTAGCCATATCTCTATGAGTACTACATATCAATTTTTCCATATCATCTAGGAAGTTATGTGGATTTTCTAATGGGCATCAAATAAAATTAACAAAATCTAGTGGACATCCATAAAAATTACAAAGTAACACCTTAATCATACAATCATCCCCATTCAACCCAAAAAAAGGAAAAAAAAAAAGCAAGAATATGAGACCAATTTAGTAACTTAGACCCAAAATTTCAACATTTAACCAGTACCCACATTATAATTCATCACATTAACTCAATCTAAATCAATGAGTATTCATACCATATAATTGAATTTTTGGTACGTGCTACGATGACTAGAGCGAATCAAGGAGGAACTGATGAATGCTGCTATGTCTTATGAACGAATCAAGGGGGTTTGATGAATGTTGCTACGTTTGAGGAGTAGAGTAGACCGGGCTTTCAAATTTTTGATGTTTATAGCGGTTTACAAAGTCTGGCATTAGCGCTATTGATTTTGGGTTTACAAAGTATATGGCGGTTTACAAAAATCTCACCATCACAACCGTACAACTAATCATACTTATTATTATATATGTATTGAGTAGATATTCCATAAAAAGATAATTAATAAGTTTATCATATATGTATTGAGTAGTTCAATATACTTAATTATTACACAAAATCTTGTAGACACACGGGATACAATAACTTTGTTGTATCCGTGTGTATATAATATCTAGTATATAATATCTATAACTAATAACCTCTATTTTCCATATATTATTTTAATGTTGTAAAATATAAACTTATCTAAACTACATGCTCCGAACTTCGAAATCTAAAGGTTTGCTTATGCCCCATACCCTAGTATACGTTTTTTTTGTTAATTTTTGCTATTCGTAATTTTTTCTACTATAACTTAAAGACAAAAACCCCCAATGCCTAGATTTGCAAGGTATATGTTATGTTCATGAAAGAACTAACCCTTATAAATCAAATTTCATAGATTATATAAATTTAGAGACTTTTTTGGGAAAAAATAAGTGGACAAATCCCCTTACGACATACTTGTAGTGCGTAGATCTCAAAAAAATACACAATTTTGACATAAAATTTACCTCATTCGGAGTCCTATAGCCAATTTTATGACTTGTCAAAATTTTATTACGCTTTCTCAAATTCAAATGAACCGAGGATATTAAGGGAAACTTAGTTGTATAGTACATTCAAAAATATGGGGTTTCAAAAAAATATTGCGTCTTTCGGACTATCAGGCTAAGAGATATGCCTCTCCGAATTTACTGAAACCTAAAAATGCACCCAAACTCTATGAACAATTAATTGGCTATCCATTTTGAGTATATCATCTCATAGATCGCGATTTTGCATGACAAATCAAATGGTCATAATAGAAAATTGGATTTATATGCTTCATATTAGGTCATTTCTTAGTTTTAAGTACATTTCTTAGTTACGTTGATATAGTTTATTATTAATTTGAGAATGAAATAAATAAGTGTTGCGGTTGTCTAAAAAACCGTAGCACATGCATATATCCCAAGTGCTTTGTCAAAAGAGTTTCTCTTCAATAACCACAACATTTAACCGTAGAAAACCGCGGCATTTAAGTATTTTTGTACTATTGATAATTTTTGAAAAATGAAAGTGTTACCTTTAAGTGGAACTAATACAAAAAGTGTTAGACGTGTGTTACCAATTCAAAAAGTGTTACATATTAGTGTTACCAATTTAAAAAGTATTACATGTTGGTGTTACCTATTTAAAAAGTGTTACCTGTTAGTGTTACTAATCTAAAAAGTGTTATATGTTAGTGTTAACAATCTAAAAAGTGTTACATGATAGTATTACTTAAAGCTAAGGTGTTACAAAAGTATTACCTAATATTTTAAGAAAGCTAGATATGTAAAAGTGCTACAAATAAGTGTTAACTAAAGCCAATTATGTAGTAGTGAATTAATATCTTGCTTAAGATAATAAAATTATTCCTCTCGTTTGTTTTGAAGAATTGTTAAAACTCTTATTTCTTCATTCCCTTCTATAGTACTATGTAGTATAAATGTGAACGAATTCATCAGACATTTTTGTATTTCTTCTTCTATGAAGATGTCTTCATATTCCTAATCATGAAATGAATGTTTGTTAATTTTTTTATTTATATTAATAAAATTTGACAAATTGTAGACTTACATTATCAGCAAAGGTTTTAATATAGGAAGTTTTACAACCTATAAAAATATCTACCTCTTTGGAAAATTGCCAAATATACTTTGTTGCCTTGTTGTCTCCAATTTTTACTAGTACTTTAAATCTGTAAGAAAATATAAGTTAACATTTTACTAAAAAAATTTATTCTAATATCAAATTTTATATATATCGTGGCTCAATGATGTAAATCTGGGCACATAGGTTGAGATTTACATGCTTCAAAGTTTTGAACTTCAAGGCTTGATCAATCGCAAAATGCAAAACCGGGTGAAATCACGTTTTTGTTCAATGCCTGAACAATTTTGTTGTTTGTATATTTTTTTATGGATGGGTTTTAATGGGTTTTGGCTAACCTTAATTCTCTAAGAAGAATCCACCTCTTAGATTACTAAGGCCTTCTAAGATCACCACTTGAATAGCCAAAGTCTTCAAGATAGCAAATGAGCAAGCTTTTCCTAGTTTCAATCCAAAAAACTATGAAAAACTCAAAGAACACTTGTATATAACACAAAGTATGAATTTTCATAAGCAAAAATCTGATGTTTAGAAGCTTAGATTAGCCCTATATTTATAGTATTAGGACTATAGCTTCCTTAGAATTCTACTCCTACTTAAATTCCTAAAGATAAAAGATTTATAAGATAAGATAAAGATAAAGAATTCAAGTTGAGCTAGAATTATATCTTTAAAGAAGTTGATTCCTCTTCAAATCTGATTTCTTCTTCCACCATCCTCCTTACAGAGTCCTCTTATGCTTCTTCTTTTAATTCATATTCTTAGACTTGCTATAGGAATGTCCCCTCCTTTGACCTTAACCTTGACCTTGCTCCACTTTGCTCCATAGACGTAAAGTTAAAGTCTTAACTTAGTCTATTTAACAAGACCTTAGAAAATTCTATTTTAAGCTAACTAGGGTTTTGGCAAGCATGTCATTAATTACAAAAAAGCACTTACTATATATGAAAAGTTTCCAAAAATAGAAAAAGTTTCCTAAAATAAAGAATTACGAAAATAAACAACTGTTAAAATAAATGGAGATTTTTACTCAAAGCTTTAGATTGATGTTTCCATCACTCAATGTTGTTGCAAGCTAATCGATATTTTGGGCATTTATCAGTCTTTACTAAGTGTCATGCACATGAATCATATAAAATTAACAAGTTGGTGTCAATACTTTATATTGTCGCACATATCTTGTAATATTTGACCTATTGGAATACAAATTAGTTAAAAAGGTTTGACTCTTGCACAAAGATATTAATAACGGTTTACTATTTTGTTATTTTTCACGTTGGACGTCACTAAATATTGATCAAAATAGATCATTTTTGCTTGGAATAACATTTCCATAATAAAGATGTTATTTGCCTTTGATTTGATGAAAGTAATAAGTTTTTGTATACATCCATCATCAACATATTTGCATGTTCATTGATGAGTTAAGGTTATTGTAGTAATTTTTTTTTTGTAAATGAAATTCATATTTTTACCATCCATGTAAATCTTCAGTATATTCAACATATGGGTTTATGAACAATCTTATTCTCTCAACAGTAGATAGATAGAGGCTTATATTGAAAATATGTTATATTCTTTTCAAATGCTTTGTGTTTGATTTAATTGGAATAGTTGATATCCTTGATAAGTTGCAAATTTATCCCATAAGGTAAGTTGTATAGTTTCTTTTCTGCATTAGAATAGTGAAATAGTAGTATAGGATTTTTCATAATATGTAGAATCTTAGAAAAAATTCTATTAATTATTTTTTCAAAAATAATACCCTTACCTTGTGTTTCACAGTAATACATCTCGTACTTGTGTGTAATCACCCGTAAATTTACGAAATATTGACTATATTTTATTGGAAATATTTTCCATACATACATATAAATTTTCTAATTTATATATTTTTTATATAGATTATACATTATTTTTCTATTAAGCATGTAAGTATTTACTTTAATCATAAAACTTATTTTTATGAAAGATATCTTTCTAAGTCTTCAAACCCTTAAAGCCCAATATTCTATCCCACCCAATAACCATACTACTTAAATAACCCGTCTAAATCCTAAATTCCCTTTACTCACAAACTCACAACACAAACAAAAAACTCCCTGTTGTCGTGCTCTCTCTGTTGCGTGCGTTCATCTCTGCCCCCTTGCTTTCCTCTCTGCATCTCTCCCTATTGCCAGTGAGTCGGCCACCAGCCACGATTAGTCTTCCTCCTCCTCCCCTTCCTTCTATTCATGTATTTTGGATTCTTGATGTGGGCTTTCTTGTATTGTATGCCCTGTGCTCTATTTCATGTATTTAATAGTTGGTATTGCTTTAATTCCAACGAGCCATATTTATTACTGAGGTTTATGTGGATTAAGCACAAAGTTGAATTCAATTTTGGCTAAAATATTGTCTTCAACTAGATCTTCTAAGAATCTCTTTTCCCTCTATCCATATTCATCTTTGTTATCATTACCTATGAACCTCACTTTATTTACTCTAAGATAGAAAATTGAGACAAGTAAATCATTGGTTAGCCTGCTTCATTTGCACACAGTTCCTTGAAATGTCATGACGAGGATAACTGAAAATTTTCAGATTTCAAAAGAAAAAAAAGATGGAAAATGAGAATAGAAAAGAAACTTGTGTGTGTGTGTGGATGTGTGTGTTACATAATGGTTTTAGAGGGGGTAGAGTGCTGAAATGAAAGAATTGAGTAAAGGATTTAGATAGGGGGATAGTGGGTCACGAGTGCTCTTGGCTAGATATAAGGATACTTTTCAAAATATATTCTTGCATTGTATGGCAATAGTTATATTTAGGTATCAGTAATTCCTTGCTATTGAGGAAGATTTATTAGGATTCAAATCTT
This sequence comes from Dysphania ambrosioides, assembly GCA_026401315.1. NCBI lineage: Eukaryota > Viridiplantae > Streptophyta > Magnoliopsida > Caryophyllales > Amaranthaceae > Dysphania > Dysphania ambrosioides. The sequence goes on from CM048667.1 coordinate 17,614,798, forward strand.
TATCTACTAAGAAGTGGGTCTATTTTTATGCCAGATAGTCCGACTTGACGAGCCACAATACTAGTGGCCATGTTATAAAGTTGTTTGGATATTATAGTTTACCTCTCATAATTAATGTACTATTTCTTCCTTGTAATCGTTCTTTAAAAAAATTAGTTTAGAATTCTTTCTTGGATCAGTCAAGGCACCTCATATCCCTTCTCTTTAGCATCATAAACATCTTTAAAACTTATTAAAAATTGGGTAATGTACTTCAATGGTTATGGTTAGTTTCTGTTCACTTGGTTATGACTAAAAATGTTGTCATCAATGTTTTTAAGTATTTTGTGGATTTAAGTATTAAAAACCAAGGTTGAAAGCAATTACATGATTTGGTTTAGGAAAATCAAGGTTTAAAAGAAATTACATGGTTTAGTATAGTTGATGTAAACTTGTTTGTTAGAGTATTGATTAAGGTTGTGTTATTTATTTTAGAAAAACGATTCATAAAAGACAATTCATAGTTGTGAAAGTGGCAACCCGATTGTTCTATTCAAGGTACGTAAAAGTGCAAAAAAAAAAAATTCTTGCCTTTAGGAGCATAATATAGGGTAAAATGAAAACTTAGTATCATGTTTAGGGAACCTTTTGGGTGATATTTTTTGGTTATGTATTTAGAAGGATTTATGTCATTTATTTTAAAGGAATGATTTGGTACTATTGTGCGGTTTTTGATTAGTAATCATTAATTATAATCATGATGTGATTATGTATAATTGAGGAAATTTGGTTTATGGCTTAAATGGAATTAATTATTAATTAATCCATAAGGTTGTTTAATGTTACTCTTTTATAATCTATTGTATGGATTGAGTAAATGGTTTGTTCAAGTCATAATGACGAGGTTAGTTGGCTTTGTCCAACAAAAATAATATTGAGAAGAGAATCCAAGATTTAAACTATTTTATGTATGAGGTTGTTTGCCTAGGTGTAATAAGCTACATGTGATTGTTTTAATGAGTTGAAGTTAATGAAATAATTTATAATCATGTAAATGAAAGTTGGTTAAGTAATAAAATTCTAGGCTAGTGCACGCCTAGAGTATTGACAATCATGGGCTGGGGCTTCACGGGGTGTTATCCGTGTCTTTTACTTGGAGGTTGTGTGATTGAGTCTCTCTTTTCCAAAGTTTTGAATTAAAATTAGGGTTAGTTGAGATCTTAACTAGCTATGGTTACGGAGTCGCATACGTTTACCATTTAGATTTATACTATTTTTGATGCCCTCTGACGAGAGTAGATGGGTTTATATTTATCTATTTTATGTCCTAATTAAAACATGGGGAGACAACCTTATGTATTACTTAATCCAAGTTATTAATTAAATTGTGAGTTAATTGAATAAAATGTTGTGTAATACGTTTAATCATGCTATATTTATTTACGTTTAAATGCTTGTTTCAATTGTATATTGATGTGCTCGTTTTAGAGCACGTTTACAACCCCATTTTAGTGTCGAGTCTCATGTTTTTATATTGGTTTTATGCACATTACATTCAATTTTACCTTGATCTTGTCCTCGAGCTGTTGTTAGGTCATTTCAAGTGATTTTGATAGTTTTGAGGTAAAATGAGACGTGTTCGAGGCTTTGACACCTTTATCAAGAGTTTGGATGCGCATATCATAGCTTGGGTATGCGTTCTAAGTCACTCTCGAAGATCCCATAAACTCCAGAAGTCACTAGACACTTCAAAGGAGCTATTCAGCAAGGTTAAGGTTCAGATTCGACCGAATCTGACATCCATTCGGTCGAATGGAAGACAGGGATTCAAGCACATAAATCAAGCTCTCGGGAATAGCTGAATGAAGACTCATTCGGCCGAATCAAGTCCCATTCGGCCGAATCAAGTCCCATTCGGCCGAATGGTTGCACTCATTCGGCCGAATGGTGGACAGGGTGGAAAAATACCAAGTTTCTGATATAGTCGAATGAAGACTCATTCGGCCGAATCAAGTCCCATTCGGCCGAATGGCCACTCATTCGGCCGAATCCTCCCTCCATTCGGCCGAATGGAGCCTATTTCCGACTTTCTTGGTTCTTTCTTAGGCCGGCGCTCGAGGGTTTTTCCTAGGGTTTTACCCCTTATGTCCCTAGGGTATAAATACCCTCTTGCTCTGTACATAACCCTCATGCCTACTTTGAGAGCTTTTGTGCCTCAACCTAGAACATCACTTTAAAGCTTTTCATTTCTTTCATGCATTAGTTTAGATTTATAGCTTTCATTGCACTTCCTTTCAAGCTTTGTATTTCGGATTTGGATTCCTTTTCGTTCACGCAATTTCATTTATGCAAGGTATTGATTCTTTTCTGTTTTATTTCGTTTAATGCTTTCAAGTATTGTTTTTCTAAATTTCATTCCTCTTGTTATTATCATTGCTTTGTTTACGGTTTTGATAGGATAGTTTTCGTTCTCTTGTTCATTTCCATTCAGTCTGTTCATGCTTTCAATCATGTCTTTTATCATTGTGTATGCCCTAGTCTTTATTACTATGTGTGAGTAGTTTTCTTAGGGGTTTGATTGGTGAAACCCTAGGTTGGCTCGTTCTTCTTGCGTAGAGTTAGGATTTGAGATTGTTAATGATTGGTTGATTGATATTCGATGCAAATCTTGTCTTGTCACTCCTTTGGAGACATAGGGCGATTATAGGTTGTTCGTGTGATTTATAGGGTCACAAACTTCCTCTCGTCATCTTGAGTATCATGATACATTGTTGACTGATTTCTCCTAATTTAGCATATTGATAGTTTGATTGTCCTTCCTAGGGTGGAACTAATCTGTCCCCGTTTTCCCTTCATAGCATAATATCGTTTTAGTTCTTGCTTTATTTTCTGTCGTTAGATTCATCTAATCACGTCTCCAAATAAACCCTTTGCATCAAGTCTAAAAGCTATCGCCCCTTGTCCTTGTGGTTCGATCCCCGACTTACCACTACACTAGTTGTAGTAGTATTAGGGTGTTTATGAATTTAGTTTGGATAACTATTCTTTTAGTTAAACAACCTAAAAGAACGGTTATCATCTATATTTTGTAATTTCGGTCGTATGTACTCAGTTTGCTGATTACATGCTTTGTGTGTGATCTTTGGTCATGGACTTCACTTTCCAATGATACTATAATGATTCAATATTTATACTTGTAATATTACAGAGCAAAATTCTAAGAGGTATTCAGTTGGACATTCATGCATGGGTGAGTTGAGTGGAGTGTTGATTTAAAGTCGCTTTCTTAAATGTTTAGTTTATCATGAAGGATTTTTAATTGTTGGTTTGGATTTAAGTTTGATGATATTTTGGTACTTGTAGTAAGAGTCTTAATGGTTCCAATTTGTAATGTTTTAAGAGTTTGGTTGATGGTTAATTTTATTTTGAAAGTCTTTTAATTTTTTCGCTGTAAATGAACATATGTCGGTAGCACAATGGTAGCTCTTTCAATGTTTTGGTTTTTGGAAAGAGATAATTATCGGGGTGTTACATGGTGTTTGTCTTCCTTGGCCAACCAGTTGTACTTTAGAAACATATATCACCAATCCTATCACATCTGCGCAATAATAGTTTAGTTAATATTGCTGTGACGAAAGTAAAAAAATAATGCTAAGATATTTTATATTTCATACCAATATGTCTAGGGGGATCTCTGTTGAAATTATTTTGGATAGTGTCAAAATCCTTGAAATTGAAGTTGTATAGAGGAATATTTTCTATATCAATGAATATCTCATGGAGTTTTGTCTTAGCTCCAAACTTCGATCAATTTGACATTATCTATTACATATTTGTAAGAAGAGTCTAATGACATCATCCCTAAATTTGTAATTGAATAAACTTGTCCTTGTTTCAATATTTCTTTGTATTTATCAATATCACTTCCGAACAAAGCTACTTGAACCTCATCACCCTGCAATATATAGATAAGAGTTAGAAGTTTTCTTAATAACATGATACAAAAAATATGATAATATTGAATATAGTCATATACTCTTGGTACCTCTTTATCTACAAACACTAAATTCCAAGAATGATGAGTGTGTCCACAACTGTCTCTAGTATGTACATTAATCATCCATATTAATCACACCCTTATATTTGCTTTTGATATACCCAGTGTGATGAAACGACATTGTATATATACTATATTCATGTCCTTCATATTAGTACAAATATTTATGTTATTAAGTAGAAATACAAACAAAATGTTAGTTACAATAATAATATAAGATGTTTTTGTAAAATATATTTTTTTTTTAAAAAATTACATACACCTAAAAAATCAAGAATGAAATAGAACTCTACATGAAATTATCAAACATTCCATATATATAATATTCTTAGTTAAATTTTTCACTATATCTTTCTTGTTTTTAATCAGAAATCGTAGTGCAACCAGAGTTGTAACTCTTGACACTACAACATATAGTTGACCGTGACTAAAGACAAGTTTTGGTAGGTAAGTGCCTATCGTATTCAATGTTAAGGTGCAAATAATTTTGGATTTTTTTAAAATAAAGTGCAAATAGTTAAGGTGCTCATTTAATAGATGAACAATAATTTCTATTTTGATTTGTTAAAAGAGAAAAAAAAATCGATATTCAATGTGAAATGAGAAATTCAATTAGTATATATGTATTGTAAAAGAGTCAGATACTTGCATTCAGGTAAATTGTATAATTGTTGACATGACACTCAATTGATATCCAAAATTATTTTCTTAATCATATAAGTTCTTTCCCGTCAGATGCCAAATAATCTCAAGCATATAAGTATTATTACTAAATTTAGACGATTTATATTAATAATTATACAAATATGCTCTTAAATTAATATTTTTTTCTAAAATAATTTCAAAATGCTCAAATACCTAATTAATTTATAATTATTTATTTTTTTTAAAATTACTTATTAGACTCAAAATTGTTTATTTTCTCTAAAATTACTCATTTTCTTTCAAAATTAATCATTTTTCCCTCAAAATTACTTATTTTTTTTACCCAAAAACACCTCTCTCTATATACTTTGAAGACTAAAAAAAATTTCTACTTTTATAAAGAGGTGAAATAAGGGCCTTCATTAATGTACCCCTCTCGTTTAAATGGGCCTAGTCACAACTCAGTACTAGAATCTAGAACGAAAAGTTTGGCGGGGGCTTCAAAATTTTCAAAAACTCAACCTTTTCAACTTTCCCACCATCTTCCTTGACAATCTTGATCTTCTCCCTTTCCTTTATTCCCTTCAAATCACCGCCCAATTATATTCTGACTTCAGACTCAATCCAAAAACCCGTAACTTATCTTCTCCCACCATTCCACCAACAATCACTCTGAAAACAAAAAAATGGCAGATTCATCTCATCTCGAACGATTGGGCCTGGAACTCAAATGCCCCATTTGGTATTTTCCCCTTTTCATTTTAATTCAATTTTAATTGAATTGTTTCAATTATTTTCATCTATTTTATAATGATTTATATTAATATAATTTTCTTACAGCTTGAGTTTATTTGATTCTGCTGTATCTCTCACCTGCAACCATGTCTTCTGCAAGTTAGTGACTCTATTTTTACTTTATTTTAAATATTTTTTTAGGTTTTTCAATTGTTGAATGTTTAATTGATTAATTAATTTCTTAATTAATCAAATTGCAGTTCATGTATTCACAAGTCAATGAAAGCAGGCTCCAATTGCCCAGTTTGCAAAGTGCATTATCAGCGCCGAGGTTCGATCACGCTACTCAATTATTTCCTCAATTTTATTGAGTTATTTGTGCTCATTTGTTTTTGATTAGCTTAATTCTAAGAGTTGTGTTAGCATTAAGTTAATTTTTTTATTCGTCGTTCGAGTTTATCTACGAAATTTAAGGTTATTGAGGGGTTTCCTTATTGTTATATTTATTTCATCTTGTGATTTGTACATGTATTGAAAGTAACATGAATATTCATTCTGTTAGTGGCTTTTTGGCGGGAAAAAACTTGTTGACCTTTAGATAGATTACCTAGTACTTGAGTAGAGAGAAGTAGTGCAATATATAACTCAGCAAAATTTGATTTTTTTTTTTAGTTGTGTACTAGTGGTGGATTTTCTTCCCAATGGATAAATGAATCTATATGTGTTTTGGCATGACGATTTTAATAAGTTATGACTTCCTTAAATCATTTTCATGTATGTTAAAAATTGTGCTAAAAGCAAATGTGACAAACAAACGGGACCGAGGGAGTATTAATGTTGGTTGCTACAATGTGACAAACAAACGGGACTGGGGGAGTATTAAGGTTGGTTGCTACTTCTGATTACCTTTTGTGTAAGTTGGTGGCTGTTCGTTAAGATGAATATTACTTCGACCAATTTGAGGTTTTCGTTGATATGAGGAACGTAGGAGGGCCGATTTGCCAGTGATAAATGACATGTTTGTTCTTGACAGTTAATGTGCGTGTAGTAGAGCAATGGCTTTCATCTTAACGAGCTCTTATTCATCCTTGTGCTACAGAAATTCGTCCTGCTCCTCACATGGACAACCTTGTAAACATATACAAGAACATGAAAGTTGCTTCAGGGATTACCCTATTTGTCTCTCAAAATGCAGCCTCGATCAAATTGCCAGGTAATGGTTCACCATTTCCGACTATATAAAGGATTTCTAGTCCAATACTATAGACATAACTGTCCTGATTCCTGACTGAAAATGTTTGTCACAATTTCCTCATCATGAACATGAACTAATTGAATAACATCACTGGCATTATCATTGGGTGGTAGGCTGGTAGTTGTATCATATAGAATGTTCCCATGATAATAATGTTAAAAGCTAGTGCGCAAAGGCCACCGTATATTAATTGGCATCATGTATTAAGATTCCTCAGTTACCCTTGTTTGATCATTCCTGATTCTTGTTTTGTGAACACATGATCAGTTAGTCGCAGTTTCTTCAGTGTGCACCTTAGCAGAGAAACCATATGCATTTCCGTAATGAACTAGATATTTGATGACAGAATTTAAAGATAAAAAAAGATGAAATTTATGATGATATGAATTTAACAGAGAAGATAAAAGGTTGGTGTAAGCTTTCAAGAGGCTTCTTATCTCTCAGTCTTACCAACTAAAGTGAATAAGCTGTCAAATTTTTTGTCCACACTTTCTATCTTCCTAACCTCCTCTATTCATAGACTTGCACAATAACTGATATCCCTCTTCTTGGTCAATCTACCTCTAACTGAATTATACGACGATCCTAAATGATCTCTTCCCATGATCTTAATGGTTAATGCATTACGATTTCCTGTGTTTTCGTTAACATATACAAGAATGCACACACTCAAGATCTTGTCCTCTTTTCAACAAATGGTAGCTAGAATGATTTTGCAGATCTAGAAGAAACTGTTTTGTTGTGTATCATGCTAACAAAGAGTAAATAATATGTTCAAAGATTTAAATCAAAAGAAAAAAATTGCAAAAAATGTGTTCCGCAGATTAGAGTGTTTCACAATGTTCTTACTGTCACTAGTAAGATCCAAGGTAATCACAGCCCATCATCGTTATGTAATGCATCTGTCATCAGACGCGTCTATCCTTATATGTCTGTCACTTCAAAATGCATCTCTGTATCATTTTTTATCTATTAATTTTAATGTTAATGTTGCAGATGGAGAAAATCAGGCTAATGACCACGTGGATGCTACAAGGAAGGCTAGTGAAGAAACTCCTGAGATTGTGAAGTGTCAAAGAAAGAGGGGAGCAAATTCTGTAGCATCAAAAGTGAATTCAAAACGTTCAGGTCACAAAGGTAGGAAATCCTCATTTTCAACGAATAAAAGGGTTCAAGTGCCTCAGTCTCCCATTACGGAAAGTCCAGCAAGACAGGAGAACGATGAACGTTGTCAAAATAAAGCTGTCAACAATCTTATAAATAAGTGTTCAACAATTCCAAGTGAACATCAACTTTCAACTGAGAAAGAAAGGCTACACATGTCTCCTTTCTTCTGGTTACGAGAAGAAGCAGAAAGGTTAAGTCTTCAGTCTGATGAGGATCCATTGACATTGACATGCACCCCAGTAAAAGCCCCTTCTTTTAGTGATCTGAAGGATTCTGATGATGATGTGCCCCCAGAAGTAAGTTTGCAATCTTTTCCACCAAGTTAAACATGCATTATTTTTAATAAATGTGCTTAGAGTGTTTCAAAGCTCAAAAAAATATTATGAACTTTGATTTCTTTCTAAATTGTTTGGCTCTAGTGCAACTCACCCTATATTAAATAAATTTCTTTGTTGATTTTACTTCTTGTTAGCTAGGTGACAATTTTCTAGTTTTGTAAGGTTTCAAATTATATTTGGGTATGTTAGCTTTTCATCTGATCTATTTTGGTAGGAGGAGCCACAAAGCAAGTGCAATGCAGATATTTTGGACAGCGAGATGTTTGAGTGGACACAAAGAGAATGCTCTCCTGAACTTTGTTCTAGTCCCTTTAAGAAGGAGGTAGCTGGGCAATCTTTCACATTCTAAACTATGATGTTTATGCATCGTTCATTCAGTCTCCATTGTCCTTTTGTTGCTCTATGTGCTTCTCTGCTTCTAGTATCAAGTATTAACTCACAAAATGCAGGGTGAAGCGACTGATTGTGAAATCATACTTGAAAAGAAAAAGGAGTCGCCCTCAAGAGATGCTGCTGCTGAGAGAATAATGATTATAGATCAGCTGGACAATATTAGTCCCCAAGAAAAGAATAAGATCATGGACAATGAGTTACACAACAGTGCCTATCCTAGCAGAAAGAGTAGAAAAAGCCGAAATGGGCGTAAAATTCCCTGTAAGAGAGATGGGAATGAAAGCAAAGAAAATCTAATGAATATGGAGGCTGGAGAGACCCTTGATAGTTCAAAAATATCTGATGAAAAAGCTCTTGGTACTTCTAAAACAAGTTACGATCTATCTCATGATGCAAACTCAAAGAATGAAGGTGATGATTATGCTTTTTTCAAGCTGCCTGCTGCTTCAAGAAATAAAAAAGGCACTCATAAAGACAAGAAGTTGGAAAATGCGAAGAGGAAATTTGATAGTGTTGAACACTGCCATGAAGGCGACTTAGCCAAAAGAAAGAAGCAAACGGAAAATCAGGCTCAGCCTGATAATATTCCAGAAAAATCCAATTTAATAACTGAAATGAATCCTAAAAAGCCCTCCAGAGTTGTAAAGAGATCTAACAGTGGCACCACCAGTCATAAATCAAAGAAAACATGTCTATTGACATCTGTCTTTGAACAAAAGATTACCGTTGATAGTAGAGGAAAGAATGTTAATGGAGGTGAAAACGGTCAATTAAAGGCTGCAGCACAAGCTGAGGTGAATAGCGTTCAAGGAAAATCTAATGAAGATAACTCAGGGCCTTCATCAAAGAATGGAAAAGTCAAATGCCAAAAAGACATGCCAGCTTTGCGCAAATGTGGCACAACTTCCATCAAATGTGCTTTCTGTCATTCATCTGAAGAAACGGAGGTACTGTATTAGATTGCAGTTTCGTTACTTCACAATTTTCTCTTGAAGAACCCAAATGGCTATTTTAAAACTTGGAATAATTACTGCAGGCTTCTGGCGAGATGGTTCACTACTCTGAAGGAAGACCAGTTTCAGCCAAGCACTCTGAAGGCTCTGTCATCCGCTCCCACAAATACTGTACTGAGTGGTTTGTTTCTCGAAAAATCAAAATATACTGATCTTCCGTTACATCTTCTAGTTTTGTGACATCATTCTAAGTTACTATCTCATACTTTTGCTTTAAAGAAGTTGCTGCAAAATTCGTGGACAGTTTTGACCAACATCACACAGTTTCAGCTATTGTCATGCTTCTAATTTTGTTAATGTTAATGAGTCATAGGCATTATTGTGTCTTGTGTATAATGTGATGCAATGGAGTTGTATGTTGAACATGTTATCCTGATCGATAAAATTATTGCGCTTTCTCTCGTGTAGGGCCCCTAATGTTTATTTTGATGATAAGATTGCGGTCAACCTCGAAGAAGAATTGACAAGAAGCCGTCGGATTAAATGCTCTTTGTGTGGAGTGAAAGGGGCTGCTCTGGGCTGTTATGAGAAGAGTTGTCGTAAAAGTTTCCATGTACCTTGTGCCAAAAAGCTTCAAGAGTGTCGTTGGGATGCTGTAAGTACTTATTTGTTTTTAGTCATTCAAGAGATTACTGGTGGAATTTATTCAATTCTAGCCACATTTTCACTCTGCATTTACCACATTCCAACAGGATAATTTTGTCATATTATGTCCTCTTCACGCCTCCTTAAAGTTACCGTGCGAATTGGCCGTACCACAAGTCGGAAAAGAAAAATGTAATCCGAAGGGGTAAGTTAATCTGCAAGCAATCCTACAGGGTTTCTCATCAGATATATTTCAGCCCCAGTAAATATTGCAAAGCCTGTAATTCAATATTTTTTTCTTCTACAGAAAGCTTCCCTGCAAAAGTCCTCAAGCTGCAGTTAAACATGTTAAAAGTTTAAATAAGTGGGATTGTAGTCAGCCATCCGAGAAAATAGTCCTCTGTTGTTCAGCTCTTGCAACGGTGCAGAAGGTAGGATAATTATTTTGGTCATTTGTCTATATGGTAACTACGGAATATCTCTTTGGACTTTTCACTCATAAGAAAGCTGGCATTTGCAGGAAGCTGTTTCTGAGTTAGCAAAGTCATCAGGAACTGTGTTATCGGGAAGCTGGAATCCAAGTGTTACCCATGTAATTGCATCAACAAATGAGAATGGAGCATGTAAAAGAACACTAAAAGTTTTGATGGGAATCCTGGAAGGAAAATGGATATTAAACATCAACTGTCAGTACTCATTCCTTTATAACTATCTGTAGAAATCATGTCGATAACTTTGTTTTGCATTGCATTTTGAATCTTTCGAGTTTGTAGGGGTTCAAGCTTGCATGGAGGCCAAAAGACTAGTTGAAGAAGCTCCTTATGAAATCACTTGTGACATTCACGGAATCCAGTCAGGCCCTCGTCTAGGGAGATTTAGACTTTTCAACAAGGTAAGTTTCAAAAAGAAAATTTTTAAGTAACATTCATAATGCAGATGTTTATGAAAGAAGGAAAATTATTTTTCGAAGCTTAAGCATGTTGAATGCTCACAAAATCGTAAGACTTTTTCATTGCTGTCAATCACCCTTGTCAAAGTTTCATACCGACCTGCTTGCTGCTTCATGTTCCATATTGTTTTGTCTACTTGGCTCATGGTCCAAATGTCCAATAGCTTCAAATTGATATGAAGGTTTTATCTTTTTCTATACCTTGAAGCTTTCCCCTTGTTTTCTCACATATTGAGTTCACTATCAAATTCCATAATCCAATAATTGATCCATAATAAGTCTTTAACACGCCAGAATGTGTACTTTCTTTCTGACCCTGAGTGAACCTGTGTCCTAATATGTGAATTCCCTTCCTTTCTGGTCATTCTTTCTATGCCTGTGGAATCTGGGCCTAGTTTTTCAATCACCAAGTTGAATATACACACTAATCATGCTTGATACGAAATGATAATGATCATTTACATTCTGGAATTCTTCTGAATTCTCAGTCTCGCTGAGAAATCTAATAGTTTTAACAGGATAACCATTTAAAATTTCATAAATATTTGGATCAATTGTGCTATTGTATAAGAACCTTACCGTTTACTTCCACCTTATTTTATTTATTTATAATGCTTAATAATGCAGCAACCGAAGCTCTTTGTTGGGTTCAATTTCTATTTCACTGTAGATTTTGAACCTTCATACAAGGGGTATCTACAAGAACTTGTTACTGCAGCAGGAGGTATTCTACTACATAGGAAGCCCGTTGCAGAAACTCAAGGAGTTGGTGCATCCTCTTCATCAGCGCCATCAATTGTCATAGTCTACAGTACTGAGCCGCCTGCTAACTGTGATCAGCAAAAGAAGGATAAGATCTTAAACCGCAGGCATTCTGATGCTGAAGCTCTTGCCATTTCAAGTGGTGCAAAAGTGGTGAACAATTCATGGGTTCTGAATTGCATAGCTGGACACAAACTGCTAGATCTGTGATGTGAATGACATGGTTGCAAAATTTTTCCATGCATTTTGATGGTTATTTTAGTTGAAGTAAGCGTGCTTTTGGAATTTACTCATCAGAAATAAGATAATTGAGTTGCTAAATTATCTGTCAGTAATAAAGTGGCATCATCGTAAATTTTTCTTTTATGAATGCATATATACTGAAGTTGCTTAAAATCTGAACTTTGACCTGATCATTACTTGTGATTTTGTGAACGTCTTACCATATTTAAGTATTGATTTCTTGATACTTAATTTCATACTAAGATGTTTGTATCCCTAAAAGTAAAGTGTTGTCTTGATGTAGAATAGAGAAACTAATAGGATTTCGAAAGGTTCTCTTACTTTATATTCCAAGAATTTAACTTTATTTATTTGGTCTAGATTAAGAGGACAAGATAAAAGTTTATGTTTTTTTTGACATTAGAACAAAAGTTTACGTGAGACCTATTAACAAAAGTATTTAATTAGTCTAATTATTAAGCCTTAAACACCAATAATAGGCCTAAGTATGCAATTAGGCCTTATATGAGGTCATTAGTCCAATGGTTAAACCCAAATAATATTAAATATCCAAAATAAAGAATATTCTAAGAACATGGTAAAGATTGGATTCTATAGAACGCAACAGCCTTATGAGTAAAATTGTGTTCATTATTGATAATACAAGCGTTGTGCAAAGGTTCTGCGTTTTCCAAAATTCTTGTGTGATGTGCAAAGCATTTGTGCACAATGCAATGAATTTCTCACGCAATTTGCTTGTGTGTTGAGCAAATTTGTTTGCCATAAAATGCTTCTCTAGTTCAGTTGTTCATGGTGGCTATCTTAATCTTCTAAATTTTTCCTCTTAGTTTCTTTTTAAACCCTTATGAATGAACATATTAATATACCTTGAAAATCTCTAAGCTTTACACACCCATATTTCTAATGTTTCATATTCTCAACAACTCAAACAATCTTGATACTTATTCTTTAATTCGTGAAAGACTCATATAATCAAGGTATAACTTCTAAGCGTTCATAACCAATTAAATTAATTTCTTTGTTCTTTATAACTATGTGAATAAGCATTTGTGGGCATTTTTTACATAAATTTATTATTCTTTTACTATTTATTAGTTAACACATGATTTTTAGCATGAATATAGTATGATTTGTATGATTCACTTTTACTACAGGGGCTTTTTAATATTATTTTATATTAATTATTTTTGTATTTTTTTTAATATTTGATCCATGTTTTATTATGTTGTTTATTATTTATTTCATGTTCAAAATCTTGCTTTTATTTATTGTTTTAATCAAAACTTGTATTTGAAAATCACAACTGATAAGATATGAACAAATGATTTAGGTACTTTTTTTTTTTAAATATGATTGTTCAAAGAAGTGATCACCAATTATTATTAGTTTCTTTAAAATGTACTCGGTTATTTATTCTTATCACTAAATCTTTAGTAATGGTTTATGAGTTTTCCTTTAAAAGTTCATCGACGTCTCATAATTTAACTCTTTCTTTGACCCTTTTAGAATATTAGCCATGCAACCCCCATTTGTCAAACATTATGTACATTTCCAATTTATATCATAGGTCAACCAAAGCCTACATTAAGATATATGATAATGGCACTTTGAAAAAAAACCCTGTGTCAATAACATTCAAGCTACAATTTCAAATATGTCTGATATCTTACATATATATTGGTCCTTAGATACACTTCATCAAAAACAAAAAAAAAAAGAGCAAACAAAATTAGGACCTTATTCTTCCACCATCAACAAAACATGTATTATATTCAGTGAAATCTGAACTGAAGGAAAGTAAGTCAGGATTTTCCTTTCCATAGTCTCAAACATTTTGCTTCCTTTCTTTCCTCGATCCTGAAGTCTTCGAGTTCAGTCTAATCAACACATGCTCCAATGAAGTGATGTTCTCTTCAATCTTCCTTGCTTGTGCACCCAAACTACTAGCAGCAACATGTTGCTTGAGACTATAGACTATACTTATGCCATGCTGAATCTCCTCCTCTAGTTCTTCCATTGAAGCTTGCATTTCATACCTCTCTTCTTTTACCTCTTTATATTTTCTCCTCATCAACTTGTACCCTTCCAAAGACTTGAGAAGCTGCTCAGAAAGCTCCTTATTCCTTAGTTGAGATACTGCATGACTGATGTTATTTTCAGAGTCCTTGGCGCTTTTTTTGACGTCTTTGTGGTTTGCTACACAAGCTTGTATCTTAGCTGACAGTCTCTCATTTTGTGCCCTAAGATCGTTAATATGCTCTTCCATTTCGTTCAGTTCTTGCACTTTCCTCGTCAGCTCCCGTACTATGATCTCTTTCTCCCTACCTAAACTTGCACACATAACTCCCAGCCGCTTCTGTGCTGCAAAACTTGCATTCAAATCCCTTCTTAGCCTCTCCTTTTCGTCTAATACCAATGTTTCATCCTTCTTTTTCCCATGATCCGTAGGAGGATTGGTTCGAAGATCAGTGTAGCAACGTCTAAGTTCTGCCTTACTTTTATTGGTGGAGGTTTGAGATTTTTGTAACCTTGTTCTAACGTCTTCTATGATTGTCATTATTCCAGCTAATCTTTGTTCTTTTCTCTCATCCATGTTCCCAATAGTAGACGCCTCTTTATGATCTTGAATCAACTTTAATAAGAGCTTTACATTTGTTGAAATACCTGTAAAACCATGTCATAGAGATAAAATCATTCTGTTCATTTTCATGCATTATATTATCAATAGAAGGCTTTCCTAATTCATACTAATATTGAAATCTCATATATAAGTATTGTTATATCTGTTATATCAGATATAGAAATATAAAAGATATAAAAATATAAAAAATAATAGGTATAGACATTATTATATCATATATAGAAATTAAATTACGAAAATACCTTATTATATACTTATATATATATCAGGTATAAATTTGAAATTTTTCGTTATCAATTTACTTCCTATATCTAATCAAAGTTTTATCATATCAAACCTCCTTAGCTAGCTACCTTTGCATATAGACAAATTAAATTTACATAATATATATATAGAGAGAGAAGAAAAAAAAAAAGGAGAAACAAAGATGAAGAAGGGCAATGAAACATTTACCTTCTAAGCTTATATCTTCATTATGGCTGGATGACGACATATGCAAAAGATCAGGAGATGAGTTCATTTTTTGAAGTTGAAGATGAATTAGAGAATGAAGAAATTGAAAAGAATGGACAGAGCTTATGCCTAAATACGCTTCAAAACTTATCAATGCATTGTAAAATGCATGAAAAAGTTGGTAATGTGTAACATATATTATGTCTGTGTTTGTGAGTTTGTGTTTATAATATTGGAATTGTTATTGCTCCGTGAGAGTTGGATGCGATTAGAAGACTATATATATATATATATTTTTTTGTCTATTTGGTATTGAAATAAGTTAATAAGCTAGAGTTAGTTGCTACTTTTAAGGACCATAATGTTATAATTAGTCATTGGTTTACCTAACTGTAGAATTTGTTGTCACCCTTTGCATGCTTCCATGATTCATGTAATGCAATACGCACTAAGATTAAACCAAATGATCTACTAATTCTCTTAATTAGCAGTCTCCGATAGCCGAGGAGAAGATGATTTAAGTTCTCCATTTGTACGAACTCTAATTATGTAAGACGTCAGATCTATCCGTATGGTGCAACAGTACAATGGCCATCTGAAATTGCATCGGATATAAGTTATAGTTTATATATTTAGGGGTGTTATAGTAATTTTATTTTTTAATAGTATAATTTTATTTGGAGTCTCTTTTGAAGAAGGTTTTTGGATTGGAAATATAAAAAGTTATATAAATTATTTTCTAATAGTACAACTATATTTTCAAACAATCCCACTTAGATTTGATATTAGCGTTATTGATTATATTAGATATATTTTTGAAATTTCTCATAGCAATACACCCTTTTTGATTAACTTGTAATATTTGGGGACTAAATTCGATATGATATACGATTGATTTCTTTCAATCTTTATCTAATACATGTAATTTTTTAGTATGTTCTATGTCATAGTTGATAATAAACAACTTTTAATATATTGGACCTTTATCTATAATCAGTTTTCCCTTATTCTTTATAGGTCCCTCCATTCGTATCATCTTTAACTTTTTTCAGCTATAGTTGAAATTTTATTACTTATCTTTCACTTGTATAACTGATGAATTTAATTATATTAGGTGTCTCACCCATTTCTTTACAAAAAAGTCCATAAAACTTTGTACGAATTCAAGTGTCAAACTGGATATATAGGGTAACTTTAAATAAAATACCACGTAAAAATATCATTTGTCAAAAACTATCATGTAAAACAAATGTTGTGAAAAACTACCGTATAAAAAATTTCAATTGCACGGTGTCCCCACATAGTGATTTCCTAAGCATTAACTTGACTTTACGAGCTTGACTTGTCACGTGAATTGCACGTATTGGTTAAACTTAATTTTTTTTCCCCTTCTTTTCATTCCCCTCATTTCATTCTTTCCCTCCCCTAGTGATTTATTTCACTCTAACTTCCTTTCCTTCCTTCTTCAAGTGGGTCTACTAGCGTTTGAGGTTAATGATGATGAGTGATACAAATGTTGTGAAATTGGAGAGGAAAAAGTGTGGATGTTACAAATAGAATCTAATAAGCGTACCCTATTTGCATACATAGCCAAAATGACACTTGAGCTGACAAGACTTTGTACATCAAGCTTTCCATATCAGCACATTTGCAACATCATATATACCTAAATTTATAGTTAATCTGGTTGAATTGTCAAATTTCAGTTCAAGAGAAAAGGAAGGAAAAGAGACAAGTAAAGAGGAAAAAAGTTTAGCAACACAGTCCATTCACGTGTCAAATCGACCCCGCAAAATAAGGTTAATGCCCAAAAAACCACTAGATTTTATATGATTATTTTCCACTAGATTTGTTTTATATGATAATTTATAATAAATAGTAATTTATGTAGTTGTTTCTTATAATTTATCCAAATAAATATTTATTTCGTGTTGTATCAAAAGTCTACGCCTGTCACACCACTAGCCTGTGGAACTTTTCATCAGCCTAAAATTAATGGTAGGCTGGTAGTTTGTTGCCAACTTTTGGCCGTCAAAAGGTAGCGTTAGTCCTCAAAATCCGCCTCACATGACTAATAGAGAAAAGAAATTAAAAATATTAGTTGAGAAAAAGAGCGTAATTACTCCGTATATCTTATGTAGTTTTTTTTTTTTGACCCCATTTGAATTTTTTAGATATTTTAAATACGATTTAAAACGTATTTATTGTCACATTAGTAACATAAAAATTTATAAAAATTTAATATTTTAATAATTAATATTGAGTTGCATCTAATAAAATTCCAGTTATTGTTTATATTATTTCTTATGACATGACGAGAATTTATTATTAAAATTTTTTAACTTTAATTCAATAAAAATGAGACAAAAATAAAGGCCGAAGTTAATATCACCACATTATTAGGATACACCTTTTATGCCAAAACCAAGGATGCTTATATTAGTAAGACCACTCATAAAAAAATCAGTCGTTTAATAACTTAACCAAATTATGCCTAAATTCTTGAGCTAAATTTCAATAGTTTATTGCTCAAAATTCCCAACTACCAGCAGATGGAAAAATGGTTATACCACCCTGAGAAACTATATTTACAAGTTACCAGTTTTGTTCCATGATTCAAGACCAAAATTTGATAGTAATATACACATAACGAGCAATAACTAAAACTAAGAGCACTATATAAGAATCAAGACTAAGGTTGGAATAAGCAAAAACCATTGGTGTCCTTCAACTTTACATACATCTTAATAAGTGTCGAAGTTCGATTGATGGCTCAACTAGGCCATGAGAAGCCGGAACATGGTTACAATTCCATCACATCATCGGTGCAAGGGACCAAACATATGGTGGTTATTACATTGCTCAGAATAGTGGCTCTTTTGGCCACTATGGCTGCTACTATAGTCATGGCTCTTAACAAAGAAACCAAAACATTTGTGGTGGCTACCATTGGTACTAATTCTATCAAAGCTACACTTGACGCCAAGTTTCAAGACACCCCGGCTAACATGTGAGTTTTCTTATATTTTTCACTCTTGGAACAAAATTTTCAAATGACATGATATAAATTATATCGGGATATTAAGATTTCAGATATTGGTATTGTTATATCAGATGTATGTGTTGTTATATCAGATATAAAAACATAGAAAATATAAAAATACTAGAAAACTCATATAAAATTTAGACATTATGATCTCAGATATAAAATAGAATTACGAAAAATGTCACCTGATATATTTATATCAGATATAAATTAGGAATTTCTCTATTAATTAGTTAATGTGATGCTGTGCATAATTTACTGTTAGAAAAACTTGGAGTACAATAAAACATTTTTTGAACCTTAAATGATCAACTTATTAGCTTAAGTTCAATCAACATTCAGATGAACTTTAACATTAATTTGAAAGGGTTGAGTTTTACGTCTAACTTAATCTTTTTAATTTGGGAAAGCTATTTAACGCTATTTGACCATATAAAGGAATAGAAATTTTAAGCTATTTAACACTATTATATTTATTTCAGTTATTTGGTCCTTTTAATTAATAGAAATATTCATTTTACATATTATTAATGTGAGTGGCCTAGTAATGAGCTACGTCACTGAATAAAAAATTGATTTGAATATGTATGAGAATTTCTTCGTCAAATGTTGATCCGACTTTGAGTTCAAGTTCTTATTCAATACAAAAATTTTGAGTTCAATTTCTTATGAAAAAAAAAATTGTTTTCCATGGTTGAGTCTATGAGACTATGAAGAAGCATGCTTAGTTTGGGCACACTATTACTCTAAGCTAGGATTCTAGGAGCATAGGCAAATAACAAATTTTTACCTTCATTAATACAAAATTTAATGTCCATGAAGAAATTTTTAATTTATACATGATATAAATATATATCAAGGGACATTTTCATAATTTTATTTATATATATGAGATCATAATGTCAATATCTGATATATGTTTTTCTGTATTTTTATATCTTCATTATTTTTATATCTGATATATATTAGAAAAGGCTAAAAAATATGTAAAGGAAAACATCATCTGGTAACAATTTGCTATTAAAGTGTGAAATTATTTGATTTACCAATAATTCTTTCCGAACAGATTCTTTGTCGTGGCTAATGGATTGGCTACCTTGCACAACTTGTTGGTGTTGACTGCAATATTCTTTGGAAAGAAGATCGATCCGAAAAGAGTTCGCTGCATTGCAATCCCTATTTTAGACATAGTAATGATCTCTAATTCTTCCGTATTCTCCTCTTCTCCCCTACTTATATTCAGATAATTGGTGGGTTTTAGACAAATTTTAGTTAAATAGGTGACACGGAGAGAGGGATTATTGAAACTTCTTTCATAGAAAATTATCATCAATGAAAAATGAAAGGCTCGAAACCTAAAATGAATAATATAAGTACGTTAAATCATCTCCCACGTGTCAATAACATCATATTATATATACTTAGGTTCAATATAGTACTAGATTAGTCTCGTACAATACACAATTTGATATAAATAATTTTGTTAAATATTTTAATTTTTTTAATGGTTAAACTTATATTTTTTTGTGGAACTAAATTGTATTATTCTTCTTTTTAAGGAAAAATAAAAAATTTAATTGAATTAATATTTTTTTCATTAGCAAATACGAAATAAATATCTAAGGAATAAATGCGTGCGGAAGCTATAAAATAAAATGAGAGAAATTAAAATAGCTCTAAATAGTTTGAAATTTGTGTAGTCATAAAATTATCTATGTATGAATACATTTTCCAATGAAATGTTAATGAAAGTAGATAAAAAAGACGATATTATTCATAAAAAAGGTGGAATATTTATAATAACTAGCATGAACATATCTTATATGACATCACTATAGGTTTTATTTAGTAACAGTTATATATACACCAATTATATTTAATTCATTTATGTCTAAAAAAATATATTTGATTCATTTACTCATTTGGATGCCTCCAAACGTGAAAAATGGAACCGTAAATGAACAACTAACAAACAAAATGAGCTTTAGGCACAACTACTCATAGGTAGGGGTTTTCATTAACGGTTAACCATACCCTTAAACTTTAACGGTACGGTAATAGTTATAACGGTTATTGAAAATTGGTATACCGTTAACGTGATAAGCGGAGTGATATAGGGGACATGATGAATAGATTTACTTACTGCTAACGTTTAAATTAACATGAATATTACAGACAAATTTGGCTATATTATCAGCTGGAGCAAGTTCAGCCGCATTCATGGCAGAGTTAGCGAAGCACGGGAATAGTCATGCACAGTGGAACAAAGTTTGTGATAAATTTGATACGTTTTGTCAACATGGTGGTGGTGCTATTCTTGCTTCATACATAGGCCTTGCAATTTTTCTCATTGTTGTTCTCCTCTCTACTATTAAACGTCAACAATCAGTTGAGAACAATACTCATGGTTCTGTAGAAATGTAATATATTTGTGGGGTTTTCACTATGCTTTTTATATTATGATTTTATGATATAATGTATGCATTGTAGTATTGTACTCTCATGGGTGATTTCAGTTGAATGAATGTTCTTATAATCTTAAGAAACGTATCTTCAATACTATTCCCACTTGATACAAGTATAATTTGTTTTTATTAATTTTTGCTTGTGTTAAGAAGTTATTTATTAAAATGGATGAGTGTCGAGTGCCATATTTTAAGGTAAAATTAATTCAATAACAAAGTCACACATTACAAAAGAAATCTAAATTAAACAAATTATATTAAATAATGTTAAACTTTCTTTATGGTTAAAGAAAGCCACAAGTTATGAATGATAAATAATATAGACGAGATTCGATGTAATGCATTAAGCAAACCCTTAATCCACGCAAAACAAAAAATGCTCAGAGCACTAATGCTCAAAGTGAGCGTTAACACCAAAAGCCTATGCATCCAACTCCCTAACATTGGGAGTCCAACACCCAAACTTTGTGTGTCTGATGCACAGTTGTTGTGTCCAACACCCATATTCTATGCATCCAACTTCTTCCTACTTCTTGTGTTTGACGCTTACTTCATGTGTTTGACGATTGCTTCATGCGTTTGACCTACCAACCTTTAGCGCTTCCCCAAAAGAGCTCCTCATCTCACTCCTTGCACTATCCTTTTTAGTCGAGCAAAAGCTGCTCTTTTATTTGAGCATCTGACGCATCTAATTCTCGAACTTAGCGTCAAGCGCATGAATGTCGACCTTTTTTCCCAATAAATACCCGAAAACTTTATGAGCAAAAGGTTAAAAAATTCACACTTTCTAAGCATTGTTACTCTACTCAAATAACCTCTCAAACACAACCAAATACTATCAAACACCTTATAATCCTCACCAAGGTGCATTCAAGGCAACTTTGACTTAATCAAGCAAGGAATCATTACTCCTTCTAACAATACTCAATCAATACTTAAGCAAATGAACTTCCCTTAATGATATTCATCGAGGACCCTTCTAATTCAATCTATTTTCTTTTTGTTTTAGTCTAATTCTACTCCATTTACCGTCCATCTTAGAATTTAGTGGTTTTCATCCACTCAAGAGCCTATGATTGGATCTTTTTTGTGATGGTTATAGAGGATGCAAACCTCCTTCTACACGAACATTTTATCATTTTTAAGCAAATTTTGTGAGCCTTGATCAACCAAAGATCCATCACTATTAATGCTCTCTTATGATCAAATCCAAAAATCTTTTCTTTATGTCTCTTTCACCTATGATATGATGGATTAGGAGCAGTTCCTTCCTTCACTAGGTCAGGTCTCAAGTTCCTGATTTTGAGCATCATATTCAAAGAATCATCCTCATAGATAGGTCTCCTCTTAATCTTTCAAGTAATCCCCTCCCATTGCATCTTTACTTATTGTAATCCATTTACATTATGCAAGTTTTTTTTCTTTCTTTTCTTTTGGTTTATGATTAAGAGATTTGGACATCTCCATTCTCTCTAGACTTATTTAAATCTTGACCCTTTTTTATGAGGAAATACTAAGTGTGCATCATACTTGATTGTATCCTAATACTCATTTCTTATTAGCATCATAAAGCATACATTGATTTCCATCTTATTTCTTAGTCAATGATGTTCAAAGGCTAAATTATGCAAGTCCTTTATAAACTGGACTTTTATTTAGTTGAAGTATGTCATGTAGAATAGTCTCTTTATACTAAATTATTTATTTGATTAGAAATTCCATACTTTGTATATTTCAATATAACACTTTATTGCTTTATTTTAATTTTTGCACTTTAAATTCTTCACTTTTATTTCATGAATCTTATTATTTTGTAATTGTGTGTGACCATATTTATCTTTTACCACTATTTCAAGATCTATTAAAGTGCTATTGTGACTAATAAGATACATTAGATAATTGGCCATAGAGACCCGTAATCTTGTGGACTTTAACAAAGTGATCACCTAATCTAGATTTATATACATAAATGGATCTACTCCCTTGATGTCCATGGTGGCCCTGAAATCCCTTAAGTAGTATCGAGGATAATCAGTTGACTTGAACTTAGGGATGTCGTTAGCCGAGGTAGGGAAATTCGGTAGGCATACCTCTCAAACTTAGAGAATTTCAGTAGGCAGACGCAAAACTTGTAGGTAGGGAGTTTTCCTCCTATAGCAAAGGAAATATGACAAGGTGATAGATTAGACTTGAGAGGGTTGAGAGAAGTAGACCCTTATTGTCTAGACAAGATAAATTTTATTTTAGCCTTCCATGCCAAGATTGCACTCTACGTCATTGATGCATTGTGAAGGGTTGTCTACTTCAAGGCCTCAATAAGGAAAATCTTACACTCCCTTTTCTTCGGGTTGTATTCAGGGAGTGGAGAGATGAGAGAAAAAGGCTAAGAAATGGAAATAGAGACCCTAACCTTCTCCATGAAAATATCTATAGTAGAAACATTATTGAGATATTCCATTTATATATATGATTTAAGGGTATTTTAGGATCATTTTCATATAGTTTAGATGCATTTTTAGTTCAGTTTTACTTAAATTCAATTCATTTGCTTTCATATGATGTAATTCATGGCTTTTTCTAGTGTTTGTAATCTTTTTCAGGATTTCTGAGATCCTAAGGCATGAGACAAGTTCAAGATCTCATGGAGGGTTTCTGTGAAGTTTTTAG
The DNA here is from genome assembly GCA_026401315.1 of Dysphania ambrosioides. Taxonomy (NCBI): domain Eukaryota; kingdom Viridiplantae; phylum Streptophyta; class Magnoliopsida; order Caryophyllales; family Amaranthaceae; genus Dysphania; species Dysphania ambrosioides. The sequence goes on from CM048667.1 coordinate 17,638,191, forward strand.
AGTCATTATGAAGTAACACGGAGCTATGAGAAGTGGTTAATAAATAGCCAATTCACCAATGAAGCAAAGGAGTTAAAGTAATAAGTGCATGAGCCTAAAGCAAGGAGACTCGGACGAGTATTGTAGAGGACTCATCTGAGTGAAAGCATAGAATTCGGACGAGTATTACAGAGCACTGAAATGCCAAATTTTCTCTTTGCTCAACTCTGACCAAACAAGGAGGGACTCGATTGAGTATGCAGAGAACTCGATCAAGCCTATTTTACTAGTTTGATTTTCAATTATAAGGGCTTTTTGTAATTTTAAGGGTCTAGAACCCAACTAGGTTTCGGGTGGGAAATTTGATGAGTGAATTGCCACTAGAGAGGAAAGAGCTCTACCCCACTAGTGCCCTATGGCTTTGCGCATCGATAAGGATCAGCTATGCAGCTTTAGAGACATTGATTGGGTGAAGGAGTTACCACCAAATATTTAATGGTTGTTTGGAAACCCTGGAGCATTTTCTTGAGCATTTTCCTTATAACCTCCTTTTACGACACAACATTTGAGAATGTCAAAGACATACTAATCATTAAATGAGAATAATGTCGTACTCATGTCAAAGGAATCCACTAAATATAACGAATGAAATTCTTAAAACATTTTGAAGAATTTTAAGTAGGTCTATCCAATATGTATCCATGTACATATCCATGTACATGACTAGACATCTCCATGTCCCCATAGCCCATGAAACTGCGCTATCAATCAACATACACACTAGTCCTTAACTGAATCATTTATGTCCAATTTAATGATTCGGACCAGGGACTAACAATACTTATTACCTATTTTCACTTAATAGGGCTTCATTCATCAAATTACGCATTTGACAAACCTATCAAGTGTTATAGAACACTTTGGACATTTTATTTAACACTAAACCACAGTTAAATAAGAATAATCACTTTACTGATAAACATAAAGAAACATATCTAAGTGCTTTATGTTTGTGACTAATTTTACAATAAAATTTTACACAACTAAAGTCATTCTCCAATATCACTTGGATTGAGGCAATGGTTTTGTTAACAGATCAGCAATCCATGTGAATTTTACTTGGAACTCTTCTAACTCAATGCCTCTCCATTCTAATGAAAGATAAAACAATATTGAGATACGAAGTTATCTTTATCTGTTTGGAGTCTTATATCGATATAATTTTTCAACCATTAATTCACTTTCAACTTCGTATAGTAAGAAATGATCCTTAGTCCTTCTCAAGTGTTTTAGGATATTCTTAGCTACACTTCAGTGTGTTTCACCTGAATTCAAATGGAATCTGCTACATATGCTCAAAGCACATGAAATATCTAGTCGAGTACAGATCATGTCATACAATATGGACCATAAGGGATATTACTCATTCTCTTAATCTCATAAATGTTCGAAGGACATTGAGTCTTACCCAGCAATAAACCATGGTGCATGGTGAGAAAACCTCTTTTAGAAGTTTCCACATTGAAACTAGTAAGGACCTTATCATTATAAGTTCTTTGACTAAATCCAATATGTACTCAGCTTCTCCAAAGTCTATCGTAGAGAAACAGTTCTTTAGCCATTCCTTGACTAATTCAAGAATGGGAACATCATTTTCAATGAGCAATATGTTATCTACATATAAGACTAAGAAGACTATGATATTCCCACTAAACTTCTTATAAAAACAAGCTTCTTCTTCATTCTTGAGAAAACTAAACTGTTTGATTGGCTCATCGAATTGAAGATTCCAACTCCGAGATACTTTCTTCGAAAATATCAATGTTTCCATCCTTGTTTGTTTTCACTTTGAAACCCCATTTACATCCAATAGGTGTAGCCCTATCAGGTAAATCAACCAAGTCCCATACTTGATTTTTAGACATGGATCCCATTTCAAATTTTATGGCTCCAAGCCATTTTTGGAGTATTGACTCGCCAAGGCTTCGTTGTATCTAGTAGGTTCCTCAACTTATAAAATCAATATTTCATTACTTTTGGTTAACAAGAAATCCACAAAACTTCTTTGATGGGTTTCTTGATCCACTAGATCTGCATAGCGCAGCAACATGAGTAATCCTTCTCAACAATTTAAAATTTTTTGCTCAAATCATATTTGAGTGGAGCAGGAGGAGGATAACACGTTGAATGTACTTCCTCTAACACAAGGTCAGCCATGGGAGAAGGATTATGCTATGCACAATCTCTACCATAGGTAATGGCACAAGTGCTTCTACTTCTAACATGGTTTAATCCATATCCATTTGTTGCGCTTTTCGAAATTCTTTGAGAGATATATTACTCTAACTTACCTTTTTATAAATAAAATCTTTTCCAAAAAGGTACCATCTTTAGCGAGAAAAACTTTGTTGTCATAATAGTTGTAAAAGTAATATCCCTTTGTTTTTTGGGTTCGAGTTTGTATGATTGTAAACAATTTACATAAGTCTCGCAAACCCCAAATGCATAGAAAAGATAGTTTAGAACACTTCCTCTCCATAACTCATATGGAGTTTTATCTATAACCTTTGACGGAGTCTTGTTTAGTGTAAAGTAGTAGTTGTGAGAGCATATCCCAAGAGTGACTCTAGAAGCTCAGCAAGACTTATCATTGATCAAACCATATCTAATAGAGTTTGATTTTAAGAAACACCATTCAACTGAGGTGTTCAAATAACCACTAAATTCTTTCCTCAAAATTCACCACCAATATTTACTTAATGTCTTACCAAGTTGATTCTCTACTTCTTTTTGAAACTCTTTGAACTTTTCGAAAAATTTTGACTTAGGTTTTATTAAGTAAATATCTCTATATCTACTTAAATCATCAATAAAAGTTGTGAAGTAGCTTGGACCTCTCCTTAACTTTTGTACTCATTGGTCTACATACATCTGTATGAATTAGGCCCAATAGTCTATCTTTTCCAGAAAAAGGTGTTTTTATCATCTTACCTATCAAGCAAGATTCACATACATCTAATGATTTGTAATCAAAAGATGTTAGAAGTCCAAACTTTTGTAACTTTTGAATGCAATTCGAGTTGATATGGCCTAAATGACAATACAAATAGGTAGGGATAGTGTCATGTGTTTGATGTTTCTTGCTTTCTATGTTAAGAACATGTTTATCTTGGTTGAGTAAATACAACCCATTATTAGCACTAGCATAAAACATATCATTTAAGTAAATAGAGAAACTACTTTCTTTATTGTAAATAAAAATCCTTCAAGTTCTAAAACATGAATTGCGATAATGTTTTATCAATACGAGGAATATAATAAAAATTATTAAGTTCTAATATTAATTTAGAAGGTAAAGGTAAACTATAAGTTCCAACTATTGCAACCTTTGCTCTATTTGTAACACGCAGTTCTACTCCTTCCTTACTCAGTTTTCTACTCCTTTTTAGTCCCTGCACATTCGAACAATTGTGAGAAACACATTTGGTATCAAATACCCAAGAAGTAAAAGTTGCTAAAATTACTTCTATAACATAGATACATGAAATAGAAGAACCAAACTTCTTATCATTCAAGTATTTAGGGCAGTTCCTCTTCCAATGAACAATTCCGTCACAATAGAAGCATTTGCTATCAGCTATCACTTTTGGCTTTGCAATAGCCCTTAGCTTTTCAGAAGTTTTGGCAACTTGTTTACCTTTATCATACTTCTTTTTTCCAGCCCCAACCTTCTTATACCCTTTACCCTTTTGAACCACTAGAATTTCCTCCTTAGGCTCAATTTGGATGTTTTGCTCAATTGTTATTCAACTTGAAATTCTTGAACCCATCATGAAGAGTGTGTAGTATGATGTTAGTGGCCAACTCTTGGCCATAAGAAAAGCCTAGTCTTTCCTTGTTTCCAAAATGACCAATTATCCTAAATACATGTTCTCCCACTGGCTTCCCTATTTCCAACTAACACTCAAGGATAGTCTTGTGAGTCTCATACCTTTCAACCCTAGCATATAGCCAAAATATGGTTTTCAGCTGTTGGATGATGCTACAGGCATCCATTTTCTCAAACCTCTTTTGAAAGGAAGATTCCATAGAAGCCAATATAGGGCAAGTAACAAGTACTAACCTTTCTAAGACAACCCTATGACTGGCTAACTCAGCATCCGAAGGGATAGAGCTTAAGGCTGGGATAGGGGTTTCAATGACATCCTCTCTTCCTTCGAACCTTAGAACAATTCTTAGGTTCCTTTCCCAATTAAGGAAGTTTTTCACATTCAATTTATCCTTCTCAAGGTTTGAATGCAAGTTGAAAAATGAGTTGTTGTTTTTAGACATGATATCTACAATAAAAAATATACAAAATTCATTATGTTTATCGAAATGAGCTTTAAGTATTTAAACTATTTAAATAATAAAAGCTACATGCACTCAATTCATTTAAAATTGTCCCTTTTGAATTAAATGATTCCAAGATCCTATTTAAAATAATTTTAAGCAAACTTTGACCCTACTCTTAAAGTTAATTTTTTTAAGGTAAGTGAACTCTTTACTAATTACAACACTTGTAATTCTTGGTTGATAGGTGATAACTCTTCTCTTTTTCATATCCCTTTGCTTCAAAACCCAAAACCCTTTTGACGATTTTGTTGAGTATAACCAAAAAAGACTTGTAAATTTCCCAAATTTACCCTATTTATCCCAAGTCAATTAGCAACACCTTACTTAGGCAGAACCTATCGGTAATGATCAAAGGCTTCAATAGGTGTTTGTTTGGAAAATCATATTAACTCAATATTAATTAGGGACATAAGTCATGTTAATTTATTTAAAAGAAAACTCATAACATAAATAAAATAACATAAACTTACAATAACATAATAAAGTAATATAAAATCCAAAAAATAAATAAATGTGATCCTAGTAAGGCCCCTAACCCCTAAAGATTATTCTTTATGGCCTCCGTCCTTGAAACATCATGGATCACCATCCTTGATCATCTTAGAACTTTATTCTTAGATCTCCATCTATAGAGCTTACAAATGATTTTTGATATTTATAATAACTAATTAAAATAAATTACAAAAATACAAACTATACGCATACCGTATCTAGGATACAAAAAACATTAACGATGCACATATTGTATTTTCTATCATAATTTAGGTCATACTAGTCACCTCATGCAATCACAATATCATATATTATAACATGCATAAAATTAATCATATCAACATATTCGAAATTAAACAACCACACTATTAACAACTAAAAGCTTTTTATTATTCAAATTTATTAATCACATTAATAAAGTCAAACAATAATCCAACTAATAAAACATGAAAAATAACCATTTATTATTCAATATTATTAATCATATTAATAAGATTAAACAATATATGGCGTTAAAAACATTTTAATTTTGTTAATCAAATTAATAAAATTAAATATTAAAGACATTGATTATTTAATTTTATTAATCATATTAACAAATTAAATCATTATTCAGAAATACCCATTATTGACTAACCTGATTATTTTGATAAACTTCATTATTTTGATTCAATTAACATTTAAAATAAATAATTAATTCTAAATTAATTAGGTGTTTAAAATTGCAAAAGGAAGAAAAAGAATGATCGGGCTTGGATGCTAGTTCAGCCCGTCATGGCCCCTTATGGGTGCTGTGCAGCAACTTGCTCCACGCACAACATCCCCACACATTCTTCTCCCATGCATAGCAGAGCCTCCCCACAGTGACGTTTTCGGTGACCCACCAGAATCAAAACCCACCGGACTAGTCGCCGGTCAGCCACGAATCAACCTATCCTTCCCCATCAACCGTCGACCAACGTAGCAACCACCATTGCCGGTATTTCGTCCCGTCTTTCGCGCAACAATTGCCCTGATTTGGGGTAAATTCAAGCAACAATTTCTCGAATTTGAGGTCGAAATTTAGGGAAAATATTTTACTATCATATAATTACACTTCATGATTGATTAATCGTGAAAATTTTCTACTTTCACAAGATTCAATCAAATTGGGGCTAAAGTTAGGGTTCGTCATTTTGAAATCCTAATTGCTTATTTGTTGAACGAATTTTGATGCAAAAACCCACTCAAATTGTATATATGCTATTCAAACCACGACGCACAAGATTTCAAACATTAATCATGCCAAAAATCACATTTTCATGCTTGATATTTTCGAGTTTGGGGCTTTGCCACGAACACGAAATTAATGAAATAATTTCCTATAAAATTCGTGCTTATTCATGATTAATTCGAGCATCAAAACACATCAAATTACATAACCTAATTGATTAAAATCTAATTTTGACCATGCAATTTTATTCAACTTATTAAACCTTAATTGAATCAAAAACAGAATTTCATACATAATCATATTAAAATATGCAAAAGGTTAATTGATACCGCTGTAGGAATTCAGATGCGATTAGGGAAATTGTAAGAAACGATTTCTTAACACTTAAAACAGGATCTCATGCATATAATAATAAGAATTATCAATATAGATTAACATACCTTGATGCGTGAATTCCTTACAGAAAAGGGCACGTTTTCGGATATTTTAGAACGTCAAACGACGTTCTTGTAATATTAGTCCACAAGCAACGATCGGATAAAACTGTTTTTGATTAATTTTTAGGGTTTTGAATAATTGTGTGAGAGGAGGCTAAATAGTAGTATGGAATTAGGGTAAGCTTAACCCCATATGTATATCTTTATATATGTAACATTTACATACGTAACATTTATTTATATGTAACATTTACATATATGCAACATCTACTTATATGTAACATTTACTTGTATGTATCACTTACATATATAACTTATTTTCATATATGTAACGTTTACATATAGGAGATTGTGTTAATTAAGTAACTCAAAGTTGACTTAATTAACCTAACTAATTTAGTTTGCAACTCTCACATAATTATGTTAGATTTGTCCATTCTATTGCTTATATGTGTGACCTCATAAGACTCGGTTAAACTCAATAGTATATTAATCTACTTAATATACATATTATAGTTAGTCTCTAGCAAAATTCTATAATCACCTAAAATAACCGAATATTATTATCCCCATAATTAGTCCTAATTATATTTAGTTTATTACACTTGTTAAGGACATATCCTTCAAGAAGGTCTCACTTGAGGCTTTTTCTCATTTTTATCCGTGTTGAGGATGGTTATCCGATGGGGATGTTGATTCGCTTAGCATATTTTAGAGACGCTTCTCGAGCCATTGCGTATTATTGGGACACTCTCGAGCTATTGCATATTATAGGGACGCCTCCCGAGTCATAAGCCAATATGCGTATTTTAGGGATGTATCCCGAGTCATTGCGTATTTTTGGGAACGCCTCCAGGGCCATAGGGTATTTTAGGGACTCCTCCAGAGCCATTGAGACTCAATCATTGGGTCATTGAAGTGCTTAGGAGTCATACGGAGTCAACCCAACTCTTTGATTGACATTTGGAATGTCACTTTTGAATTTTAGGAGCAAAATGGTCTTTTGCCTTTTGATCTGGAATAGGATGGGTATAAATGGCGAGCCTCCAGTTTTGATGTGTTTGTGGAACGGGTTTGAGTGAAAATCCCCGGTTTTGTATTTGTTTATAGAACAAGTTTGAGTAGTAAACCCCCGGTTTTGAAAGTGTCAGGGTCTGTGACTTTTGGTTGTTAGGATAGGTCATGAGGATTGCCTATTTGGTTATTTTGGTTATCAAGTTTTTTTAGGGGCACCATCCTATAAGAGATTGTTTTTCTTTGTGCATTTGGCTTTGAAGTTTTTGTTTTGTGTTTGCTAGGGTCAGAGGTAAAAAAGTTTAGAAAACCTGATGTTTTCTTTTTGCTATGTGGCTAGTGGAAGCCTTGAGCTTCCTTGCATGGATTTCTGGCTCTACATGTGATAACTCTTCAAGGAGATGCCAAAGGACCTAAAGAAGAGGCCTTTGAGGTCTTCGGAGGGGAGATCTTATCCCCTAGCGTCATGCTTGCTTATTTATGCTCTTTTGTTTGACAATTTTCAGCATAATGGCTTCGGTGCTAACTGATACTTGATAAATGATTTGCATGCAAGGTTAGGATTCTAGATATACATAGGATTCAGGATTGTGGCATATTTTATTATAGCTTAGAATTTTGTAGCTTTGGAAGCTTGGGTGACTTTTCTAAATGTGATTGTGACAAGTTTTGACTTATGATGCATGAGTGTAATGCAAATTAAATAAGTTATAGCATGACTTATGATGCATACGCGTAATGAAAATATGACTTAGCATGACTCATGATGTAAGTATTATTTTGCATGGACATGGACACGGATGCGGTACTGAGTCTCTCCTAGTAAGAAGGAAAGGAGGAATTGTTCGAGGGGATGCTTTTAGAGAAATTTTGCAAAGGGGCTTCGGTAAAGTTTTTTTGCATATAAGAGGAGGCAGGAGTCATCAGGGTATGAGTGCGTTGAAGTGCGAGAGTGCGAGAGGCATCAGGAGCTTGCACGGGTTAGAGGCATTCCTTTTTGAGTTTGAATGTGAGACAATGGTTTTTGGGTCATGGGAGTTGGCTTGATTTTCTGTTTGAGCGACCCAAATGATTAGTAGACTTTGTCCTTATTAGAATCAGACCAAGTCCGAATGACTAGATTTTAGGAGATGTAGGCTTTGTCCTCGATGGAGAGGTTTGGGAAGACGGTGAAGTTGGTTGAAGAAAGGCTCACCAAAGGCAAGAGAAGTGACTAACCAATTTGGGTTTAGGTTGGGGGTTAAAATTTGTAAAATGAAAGAGAAAGGGCTTTGATTAGGTTTAAAACCTCTTTCTTTATCTCTTCTGTTTTAGACTTATCATTCTTTAAACTTTGAATTTAAGTTAGTTGAATTGCGAGGTGCCTAAATGTTGTAAGGATTACGTTTAATTTACAAACTTCAATTCTATTACCAAGACCAAGAGCTAGAATTATCATGGAAGAACAAGTCGCAACTTAGCGTAAGGTTACGTAATATCATGTGATTGAAGAAATTGGAATTAAGCTTAAAACATGAGTTCTTTTTCATAAAGCTTGATTTTTATTGATGTGACCAGGCCTCATGGGAAGTTGCATATGCATCCTTTTGAAGTAATCAGGTCAAAACGTAGCTCTACTGCTTTGAGAAGTTCCTTTCAGATTCAAATTTAGGTTGCAATGCGTTTCAGAGGGTTTTTTTTTTTAGATTTAGAAACCCATGACTGTGGTGAGATTGAATATGTTGCTTTCCAGAAGATTCTTTTAGACTTGAAACTCGGGATGGTTCATTTCAGAGGTTTCCTTTTAGATTTAGAAACATAGATGACAGCCCGGCCTCGGATGAGGTTGTCTACGTAACAACTGCGAGGATCTGGCATAACTTAGAACTACGTGGCGAGACTAAATCTGTGACATTTCAGAAGCTTCATTCAGATTTGAAATTTGGGACTTTGTACTTCATAGCTTTCTCTTCAGATTCAGAAACACATGATTATGGTCAGGCCTCTGGTAAGGTTGCCTACGTATCCACTGTGGGAATCAATCCCAGAGGTAGCTCTACAAGCCATGAGATTGAGTCAATGTCATTTAAGAAGTTTCTACTAGATTTGAAACTCTAGGATGGTGTACTTCAGAGGTTTCTCTTTCGATTCGAAAACACATGATTATGACCGGTCCTCTAGTAAGGTTGCCTATGTATCCATTGTGGGAATCAGGCCTTAGCATAGCTCTACATTAATGAAACTAAGTCCGTGGATTTTCATAAGTTTCATTTAGATTTAAAACTCAGGGTGATGGTCGAGCCTCAGGCGAGGTAGCCTACGTATCCACTATAGGAATCAAGCCTAGACGTAGCTCTACATGCGGTGAGACTGAGTCATTTTCATTTCAAAAGTTTTATTCATATTTAAAACTTAAGACATTTTACTTCATAGGTTTCTCTTTCAGATTTAGAAACCCGGGATGGTGGTCGGGCCTTAAGCGTGGTTGCTGACGTATCCGCTTAGGGAATCGGGCCCAAACGTAGCTTTACATGGATGAAGTGTGCTAAGAATTTCTTCAAATGATTGAGATTTGTTAGTGAAAAAAACTTGTTACTTTCCAAGTCTATAAGATAAAATGCACCTTTGAAAAGGATTTTCACGAATCAAAGGATTCGGCCTAGTTCGGTCTAAATTCGCCCCTTGGGTCTATGCCAATTTTTGGTTGTGACAGACTGATAGTTTCTTGCTGACAAAATAGATTGTATTTTCCTTTCCTTATACCTTGTGAGTTAGGATAGCCTTGACTGGAGAGTTAGTGACTAAGTGGTATATGCGAAGAGGAATTTCCCGACGATGTTGGAGATAGCACGAGAGATTATAGCATATTATCATATACAAAGCTTTATGGCAATCTTTGTTCTTTTGGTGTATCGTTCTTTAGTTTTTAGAACATCGACTTACATACTGATGTTTTGCAAATGGTTTAAGAAGCTTCATATTTCTTCTTTGTTTCCAAGGGGTGTCATAGCCAAAATAGCCTTGATTTTTTAGGGTCAATCTCAATGTCTCAAGTGCTGATGACAACTTGCTTTATGTTATACCAAAAGATGTATTACTATAGGGCTGACTCCTATGCTGAACTATCTGAGTCATTCAAAGAATATTCTGAGGGTGATGAAGTGCCCTGCATGATCTCTGGATTTTATGATTGTATCATTTGGATGAGGCACCTATGTTCTTGGAGCCAAACGACATGACCGTGCAGCAATAGGTGCTTCATTGAGTCATGAAGATGGTTTTCTTTATATCATCTTATGTTATTATCTGGTTGTAGCTTGCACACCTGGCTAGGAAAGAGAGTAAGGTGGTTAGTTTTATCAACTAGCTGAACGACGATGTGGGGTCATGAAAACCCGTCTTTTGGACTAGCCCTGTTAAGATCTCAGTGATCTACAAAAGTTCGCACTTAGTGGTCCTTTCTTAGAACAATTATTATGTTTGCAATTCAATCAGGCTAGTTGAAATTTTGATGAACCTGGCTTCCAATTGTATCTCTGTTTATCACTGGCACATCTGGGTAGAACCAAGAAAAGACATCGACACATTATGTGAGCAACTATATCTGCTCTGCCTGTTCTTCTAGGATTGCACTAGCTCGCTTTCACATGCTTTTGCTCCTGTTTGACACTTGTTAATCTTTTTAGTTTCTTTGATTATAGGTGATTAGATTTCAAGTTCTTCCATTGCTTTAATGAATCAAAGTCATGTTCGTTAGAGACAAAGCAATTGGTACAGATTATGGTGGAAGAAAAAGTAATGAATGGAAAAAGCAATGTTTATTGATTAATTTCAGGGATTGTTGCTTCAAGGGAAGATTTCTGTGTTTCTCCATATGACAAAACCTACACAAGCCTAGACTCATGCATTCAGACTCGACTAACTCAAACTTAGGCTTAGACTACAACTCACTCAACTTTGGGCCTTCTTCAGTGACAATCTTTAGCTTCTTTCCACTGGGAGTTATGATCTTTGGTGTCTTCTTTAATCCATGTACCATGTTAGGAATTGTCACTATTAGTTATGATGGATGAATGTCATGACTTAGGAGAGACATTTAGACTTCTTTTTTAGTTTTTTAAGCCCAAAGAGTGAGGAGAAAGCCTTATAGTTGACACATTTAGGTGGCTTTGATGATTCTTCAAATTTATCATCGTTTCCATGTGTGCCATATTTGGATTTTTGAGGCAATATGGTTTTGCCTTTTAGTGATGGGATCCCCCTAGAGGTGATTAAGGAAGATAAGTTGTTAGTATAGTCATCCTACTCTACAAATAGAACTGGGTCATCGATAGAGTCATTGCTGTTGTTTCTATAGGTGTCATCTTGAGATACTAGAGCCTCAAGAATGTTGATTTCATCGTCAGATTTAGAAAGGGAATCAATTTAGTTTTGTTCACCGTCCATTGCTCATCGCCTAGAGCGGTATGATTCTTTGTTAGATCATTTTCAATGTCGGTGCCAATGTTGTAGGGCACTCAAAAGATTCAAGACCCAGGTACTTCATATGGTTTTTGTACTCCGTTAGAAGACTTGAGATAAAGGTTCTCACAAGTTTCCTTTATAATGGCCTTAAGACCATTTGAGAGGCTAATTTCCTCTAACGACCAAGGTAGGTCGTGAACCCTTTGTTGGTGCTTTATCGAAGAACCTCTAACTCTCAGAGTGTTGTTTGAAATTGCACATTGGGTCTGTACTGGTTCATGAAGGCATCAGTGATATCCTCCCATGTTTCAATTTCCTTGTCCTTTAGGGCATAGATACACTTTTGGCAGATTGGCTCTAGGGACATAGGAAAAATTACAGGAATAATTCAGGATTTATCCCCTTGATAGCCATGGTGGCTTTGAAGTTGCAAAGATGATATCTTGGATCATCTGTTGACTTGAACATTGGGATGTCTAGAGAAATTCTCCGGGAAGCTGATTTTCCCTTTTAGTTTATCAAGTGTTGTGTCAAAGTATTATCTGCCATAGGTGAACTGAAGGGCCATACTTTCAACTTTTCAAGGCAAACTATCTGAGGCGTTGGCACTCTAGATTCACTCTAGTCGAGAATTCATTTCCTCCATAGACTTTGTTAAATCATTGACCGTGGCTAGGAGCTGAGTCATTTTTTCTGGGTTTCCATTGGTTGAAGGAGATGATGTTCTCTTCAACTTTATACCCAGTCTTTGTACCCAATTGAGGAACTCCTGCGAAAGGACATGGGACAATGACTTGACTCGGTTAGGGTTGAGTATTTTTGGGTCAGCGTCAGGAGAGATGATACTTTATGCATGGTGACATTACAAGTATGATGTAACTACACAATCACCTCTAATGCATATAAGTTCATGGCCCGATTTAGGGAGTCAACCTCCATTACAAAATGTTTCCAGATGCATGACACTGACTCAATATGCATGGACTCAATACACAATGCCCGTGTCAAGGTTAAGACTTTTTGTGGTGCTCGAGGGTAATTTCTGATATTTACCCGACAAGGTAATTTTGGGTTTTTGCCGGTGAGGGGCAATTTTGGGATGCACATGGCCAATTTTGTTAGTGATATATAATTTTTCCCCTTAGTTATGCATGAAGCGTAAGTATGTTATGTTATCGCTTCTAATATCAGGGCCCAAGCAACCTGGGAATGACATCAATGTTTATCTTGCTCCCCTTATTGAAGATTTGCAGTTGTTGTGGGATGAAGGTATATTAGTGTATGATGCATATGCTGAATAGACTTTTACACTCCGTGTCATGCTATTCTGTACCATTGATGACTTTCCAGCCTATGGGAACTTGTCGGGGTATAAGGTGAAGGGAAAGAAAGCATGTCCTATTTGTGTGGATGATATGGACTCAACTTATTTGCCACATTGTGGGAAACATGTGTATCTCATGCATCGGAGGTTCTTGAATATGTTTTATCCTTATCGTAAGAGAAAGAGAAAGATCTCGTTTGATGGTAAAGTTGAGCAATGTAGAGCCCCTATACCGTTGACTGGCAGTGAGGTTTATGACATTGTGAAAGGAATAGATAATGTGTTCGGAAAAACTTTGAAACACAGAGATGTTCGGGGGTTATGGAGGAAACAATCAATATTTTGACAACTTCAGTATTGGAAGTATTTACCCATTAGACATTGTCTTGATGTTATGCACATAGAAAAGAATGTTTGTGATGTCATCTTAGGGAGGCTGTTGAATATACCTGGTAAGACTAAGGATGATCCTAATGTTAGGAGAGATATACAGACGATGAAGATTCGATCTAAGTTGTGGCTTGAAGACAGAACACCTAGGATTGGAAAAGGAAAATCCACGTATCTTTCTCCGGCTTGTTACACTTTGTCCCGAGCAGAGAAGATGATATTTTATGAGTGTCCATATGGGATCAAGGTTCCTAGTGGGTATTCATCTAATTTGAAGAACTTCGTATCAATGAAAGATCTGAAATTAGTGGGTATGAAGTCTCATGATTGTCATGTTAAGATGCAAGTGTTTCTACCAATTGCCATCCGCCATATTTTACCCAAGCATGTTAGGGATTCTATCACTAGAATTTGTTCTTTTTTCAATACAATATGCAGCAAGGAGCTTGATCCGTCATGTTTGGATGAGTTACAGGCTAGTGTTGTTACGACCTTATGTCAACTAGAGATATATTTTCCACCTTCTTTCTTTTATATTATGGTACATCTAGTTGTGCATTTGGTCCGAGAAATCAAGTTGTGTGGTCCAGTGTTCCTAAGATAGGCTTATCCTTTCGAGAGATTCATGGGTACTCTAAAGAAGAAGGTGAGAAACCCAACACACACCGAAAGTAGTATAATTCAAGGTATAACCACAAAGGAGGTAGGTGAGTTTCTTAGTGAGTTCTTATCCAAGGGGGAGGCAATCGGGTTATCAAAATCAAGGCATAAAGGGAGACTCAAAGGGCACGGCATCGTGGGTTCTAAGGAGGTCTTAATTCCATTGCCGAAAGAGGGACAAGCTCATTTATTTGTTTTGCACCATATCACAGAGGTTCATCCTTACTTATAAAGGCATATGAATGAATTGAAGGTGAAGTACCCTTCTAAAGGTGAATGAGCATTAATGCAAAAACACAATAACACCTTCATCGATTGGTTTCATGAAAAATTTATGTATGAATTGTCTGAAACATGACATAACATTTCTGATATAATCAAGTGGTTAGCTTATGGCCCTTGAACAACTATTCAATCTTTTGAGGGGTATGATATCAATGGATCTACCTTCTACACTGAACTGTTCAAAATAGTGGTGTTTTAATAGTGGCTTCTTCTCGAGAATATGCTAGCTTAAAAGATAAAGCACCAGTTGATGTGACCTTGTCGTACTATGGGATAATTCAAGAGATATGGGAATTTGAATACTGTGGGTTTAAGGTTCCCCTTTTTCAATGCAAGTAGGAAGATATCAGTCGACGTGGTTCGGTGAAGAAGGATGAATCAAATTGGACTTTAGTCGACATGAGTCGGATGTGTGATACGGAGGAACCTTTTATACTTGCATCACAAGGTAAACAAGTATTCTACATTAAAGACACAAATGACCGTCGATGGGCTGTTGTTGTCTCTGGTAAACGACAGATCCTTGGAATTGGTGATGTCACTGATGAGGAAGAGTATGGTGATTTTGATGATCTCCCACCGTTCTCAATTCCATGTAATGATGACATGGATGCTGGACCAAAAACGGAAACAAATTATATGAGAATGAATCACTATGAAGGAGTTACTATTGATGAGTAGTATTCATTGTCTAGGTATTTAATTATTTCGTATGTATGTTAATGTTTGCCTTATTTCCTGTACTATTGTTATACGATTCACTAACAGCTTCATGAATCCAATAACCCTTCTTAAAAACGGTTTCCTTTGTTACTTTTACATGTCCTTCCACCTTCATCGTAGTCCTCTGCTTTCCTATAAAATGATCTGTTTCCTCTGTTCTTTTTGGAACTTTTACGAGAAAAAGATGGAGACTTTTTCTGTTGGAAAGAGAACAAGGAGTCAAAGAGGTAAAATGGTGATGGAACAAAACAAAGGGCGTGTATTGCTGCGGTTAGGAAGTAGCAGTCAATGAAAGAGACGGATGAGGGTGGTAATAGCCGAATAAAAGATCAAAATATGAGGGTTTTGATGGGTGAAAATGAGGCTATAGTGATTGATGGAGAAGAATTTCTAAGAAGAGTTATTCGATTCATGAGATTTAACCCCTCTTAGAAACTCTTCTTCATCAATCACAACATCTTTATTTTCATCTATCAAAACCCTCAAATTTCGATCTTCCATTCGGCTAGTACCACCCGCATTAGTCTCTTTTATCGATTGCCACTTCCTAACTGCAGCAAGACGCGCCCTTTTATTTTGTTTCATCACCATTTTAGCTCTTTGACTCCTTATTTTCTTTCCTGCAGATAAATTCTCCATCTTTTCTTCATAATAGTCGAAAAAGAACAGACCCTAACAGAGCCTTTTATAGGAACGATGAGGAATGTGATGAATGCAGAAGAGCAGGAAAACGAAACATAGGAAATGTTATGAATTACACCATTAATTGGTCAAATGGAGGCGGTTTTGGGTATAAAAAAGACCTAGACATTTCAAATACATCGCTATGAGTCAATATATCTCAAATAGGGCGGTTTCAGGTTGATATTGGCATATTTCCGCTAGAAATTGGCCCAAACACTTTGAATAGGACGATATGAGTCAATATAGGTCAAATGGGATCGGTTTTGGGTAGAAAATGACGTATTTACCGTAGAACTTGTCATACACACTTGAAATACATTGATTTGAGTCAAACTCGGTCAAACGGGAGAGGTTTTGGATATAAAATGACCTAAACACTTTGAATAGGACAATATGAGTCAATATAGGTCAAATGGAATCGCTTTTGGGTAGAAAATGACGTATTTAACGTGAGTACATCAATGAGTCAATATATGTAGGTCGGATTTGTAATTAGGACCATATATGTTTGAACTATACTTTTCAAATACATTGCATTTTATATACACTTTAATGATATGGTAATCAATATTAGATATGAAAGGATTCAACGAAGAGCCCTTCTCCACCAAGAAATTGATGTCGTCCGCAACAAACTAGCCAAGTATTGGACATATAACTTTTTTTAGATTATGTACATTACTTTTTTGTGTATTTTGTAGTTTTTATACATCAAGTTCATTAATTGTGTCGTAGTTTTGATGCACTTAATGGTTGATTTTACGACCCTATTAGTATATAAATGAGAGATGGATCATCATGTGTATATATATATATATATTATATATATATATATATATATATATATATATATATATATATATATATATATATATATAGCAGGTTTGGAATTTGAAATATTGGGCGTAGTAGGGATCAATTTAAAGCGTACACAAAAAAAAAAACATTTATATGCGGCAGGTGTCCCCAAGACCCGCCGCATATTCCTCTATTACAAGACCTTTTTTCAATATGGCAAGATTAATATACGGCGGTTCTAGGCTAAGTGACGTCGCAGATTAAATAATAAGAATTAACTAACTATAAATCTACAAGTGATATACAATTAATTAAGATTTTGCATCTTGGTAAAGTATCATAGTAATAAGATACTAATAAAATTAGGAGAATATGAGTTTTATGATTCTATTTACTTAGAATTTAAATAAATCAACAACATTATTACATTTGAGTCTTCTTAGTTGTTTTTGTGTCCAAAAAGATAAAGTTTATACCAAATAATGACGAATGAAAGTCTATTTTATTATATAGTCTTTAGACTTCTTTTGTGCAATTAACAAATTTTTTAATTTATCACAAATTATTTTAAATAAACTAATTCTAAATTTATAATTAAAATTTTTGTGTGATTATCATTAATTTTGTAAAAATATCTTGTTTTTTGTTTATTAGAATGTAACATACGAATTTTGCAAATATTGAAAACACACTGTCACACTAACTAGTCTCTGTAACAAATTAGTCTCTATAATATTAATACTTAACAACTTGATATTCAAACTTTCATTATGATATATAGATATCCAAAATATGTCTATTTTCATATGTTTTCTCGTTGACAATTCTCGAAACCATTTTTTAATGTATGTAATAATTGGATTTTGTGGTCAAACTCATTATAAACTACAGACCTATAGTAAATATAATATTCTTAATCTTTTGTTATTCATTGTTAATACCTATAAATAATTGATGCTTCTAAGATGGAATTTTGCGAAAAAGAAGGTCGTTTGTAAAGAATCCTAATAATTTGCAAGAAATGTGATTTGAGTAAGATAACTCTATTATTGGGTTTCTAACAAGTTAATTTTGAAAACGTCATCTTAAATTAGGTTAAAGGGTATTATCAATCAGGCCTTATCAGTTCCATTTCGAGTTGAATTGAGTTCAGATTGTTACTAATAAATTTACAATCGGATTAGGTTGTTAACAGGTCCAGTCATTTCAGAGCCGAGTTATATTCGGGTTGGAGCCAATCGGATTGTATTTCAAATTAAAGCTGTTTTCAGGTTGGATTTAGGTTGGGTCAAATCGGGTTGGATTACGGGTTACACCTTTTGGGTTGTAAAGCAATTGAGGTTAAAACAGATCAGGTCGATACAATCAGGTTCACGATTCGAGTTGAAAATTGACAGCTCTACCTTAAAGTTGATAAAAATTGGCATATATTATGTTGATGGGTAACTTTTGTTATATTAAGGGATAACTTAACTTGGTTTATTATATTCCGTGTTATACAATACTTTTTTTTTTGAACAAATAGGGCAAATAAGTTACCCTCTCTAAACTGTAACTAAGAGGGCAAAACTTTGTCTTCTTTAGTAAGAACAACAAGGGTAAAAAGGAATGCCCCTTTGATTAAAAAGTAAGCAAAACAAAAATATTGCCCTTAGCGATCAAAATCAAAGAAGGCGAATAATAAAGGTTAGTGTTCTAAACCAAATGCCTACGAATCCAAAGGATAATAATGAGGACGAAAAATAAAGGTTAGCGTTCTAAACCAAATAAATGAATCTAAAAGGATAACTATGAGGGCGATCTGTTTCACCTCTAAACCTAGAAGGCCGACTTTTTGATCTCAGAGTGCAATTTCTGGTGCACTCTTTGATCATCTATGTTGTAGTGAAAGATGGAAGGAGTGGGGAAATAGGGTAACTCTACTACTGAACTTTGAACAACTAGTTCCTAGCTTAATCAATTGGTTCAGATAAGTCACACAATTACTAGTATAGTACATCCAACATTTTAATTTAAAGATTACTCAGTAAAGGTTGTAGATGCAACTTGGCCTCTGCCTTAACTTGGTCTCTTTTAACTTTTCCTGTGCTTGTAAGTGGGAAAGGCTTCCTCCAAAAAATAAATGCTTTTGGTATCTTAAACCTACAAACACAGTATTACAGAAGATCATCAGTCAACAAACAAAGATTTATATACCGGAAGGGAAATATAAACTAAAGCCATGAATACAATACTTATGGGTATTGCTTTCCGGCGTGTGTGTGTGTGTGTGTGGGTGGGGGGGGAGTGTTATGTGACAGGAAAGAAAGAGAGACCCAGTTAAACTTCTCCGTCGACAATACTCCTTTAGCAAGGCAGTCGATAAGCGCCATTCTACGATGTTGCTTGGCAACTCAGCAACGTTTAAGTCACTCCATACCCAGTTTTCTCTAAGTTGAATACAAGCAACAACCATTTCACCTAAGTGTGTATGTTGGAGACCAATGACAACGACGGCTGAAATTCCAGGATGTTGCGATAACACGACCTCCACCTGTGTCACGAGTGAAGCAATAATTTATGCCCAAAAGGTGTATAACTGAAACACAATTACTTGCCATATTACCATCCCAAGATATAGGAGGGAAAAGGGGAGGGGAGGGGGGGTGATTAATTTGTTATATGAAATCATAGTGTAGAGAACAATTCTCTTGCCTCTTCAGGATATACATTCTCCCCTCCGCTTTTGATTCGACAATTTCTACGACCAACAAGCCACAAGTTCCCATGAACATCGATGCATCCACTGTCACCGGTGTCAAACCAATCTGCACCAGAGTCAGATTCAACAGCACTACTTTGGCCCCAATAGCGAATCATAACATGGGGTCCCCGAGTCAAAATTCTTCCCACATGAGAAGGTTCCTCTTCTATTATCAGTATCTCAACATGAGGTGCTGGCTTTCCAACACAGATACCTCCTATTGGGTGTACAGAGTTGGATATAGTTCCATACAATTTCTTTAGGTGCTGGTTTAAATTGTTAACAGCTGGATCATAGATGGTGATGAAGGTGAGAGAAGAGCAAGTCTCTGTCATGCCTACAGCCACGATCATAAATAAGAATAATATAGCAAAACAACAAAAGGACAAATCATGCAGAATTGATAGTCATATGCAGACGAGTATATATTGATGTGCAAACAAGATGAAGCTCTTGGATGATTGAATCTAAAAAAATTCTGTCCAAAATCAAAGGTAATTATAAGGTCATGGCCTCCAGGAAGAAGTCTAAGAAAAATTCATTCCAGATTTTGGTTCTGCTACTTCTGTTAAAGTTAATTAAGTTTGATACATGACTAAGATTGATATTCCGTATGGATCTAAAAAATGCAGATTGATATATTTCTAAAGAATTAAGTAAATGGGATTTCAACCCAAAATCTGTATTCGCTTGAGTCTGAACCATGAATTTCCATGTCAAAAACAAGTCGTCCTTGGATTAGTGAACCAAAATATGATTCTAACGGAGGACACAGCAATAAATTCTCATAAACAAATATGGAGTACTTCCTAACCTGCTCTTTTCTCAGTGACTTTGAAGGTTCTATTTTTTTTTTGTTGAAACTACTTGAAAAGTTCTATTCATTACAATAAAAGATAAGTTGAGTGAAGAAAGAGCTAAAATACCGTACGCAGAGAGAAGTTTGGCTTTACGAAAACATCTCACGGTATCTTCAACAAGTTCGACAGAAAGACTGCCACCGCCATTCAAAATTCTCACTACACTTAGTTCCGAATTCTTGGATTCATTGCCCCTAAGAAAAGGAAATGTGATAAGTAACTTGATAGCATAAAAAACTAAAACATCAGATCATCTATTATCTAGCACGTGCTACATAGTACAAGCACAGATATGTCCTCATATCAGCAACAAATATTTATGGACTAGCTATTGGATAATGCCAGGCAATTATAAACTTATTCAAGCTAATTTGAGTCTAGAAGGGAACAAGTGCCTCAAGAAGGGGCATATTCAAGCTAGATTGCAAATATTATGAGCATGGTTTTAATGTTCTGGTTTGTGGAAGTCATATTTTCCACAATAGCAGTTCAAACCTGCTAAGAAGAACATCTTTTTGAGGTAATGAAGATCACTTATAGCTAATATAACTTGATTATCATTAATCACATTCATTAAGAACCACCCAAGAGCACACCCAAAAGCTCAATCAGCACGGGAGCCAATGGTTATTTGTATTTAGCATGCATTGGTGATATAAAATGAAAACCCTGCAAATTTCTTTACCAAGAAGGATGCTCTACTAGAATAAGAATGTGTAATTGTTTACACTTATAAGTGGATGCATACGAAACATTGATGGATGAAGGATCTGTTTTGTTACCTTTTTGTCCAATATATTTTGTTTTTAATCTCTATTGTACATTAGATTAATGACACCTTCCCAGCCGACTGCTGGCATATGCAATATTTAAGTAAAAGTTTAAAGAAGCCAATTCATTATAATTTGGTTAGAAAGAATCTGAGCGCCAGGATGTTGTTAGAGCTGAGTGGGGAAGCTAGGATTGTCATAAAAAGGAGTTGAGGGAAGAGAGGATTCGAGTTGAATGGGTGATCAATTTTCATTGTCTTTGGAAGAGAATCTAAGCTTCCGGAATTTCTCAAAAGCTTTTTTATTTAACCATCATCTTATCTAAATATTTTCCTTTTTTCTCCTATCTTTTTCTCTTCATTTTCTTCTGCTTGTGATCTCATTTACTTCTTGTTTGAGGTAGACTAATGACACCAATGTTTCTACATCTCCTTAACTTTGGTATTTTCTAGCTTAATTAGAACTTAACACTTGATAGTACAATATCCTCATCCACCCACAATCCTTCCTAGCCTGGTAGTCCCCATTGATGCCATATAATCTTATTAACTATTTTTTTGGTTATTTTGCCACTTTTGTGAGATCAACTCATTGATCCTGATTGGTATCACATGTCATTTTCTAAAATACTTATTCCATAAGTTCACCAATTACAATAAACAGAAGCCAAAATGATGACTAATAAAACCAAACAGTATGATCATGTGTCAACTCCATGCAGATATCACTAAATTTTCTATAGTAGAAATAGGATTGATGTGATCAGAATACTAGAATAATACCTCATCATAGAAACCAGAGAAGCTAGTATTGCCGGAACAGTTATAAATGAAGTCACATGGTTTTCCTCTATAGCTTTCACTGCCAAGTTGACTTCAAACTTGGGTATCAGTACATGACAACCTCCTACCATTAGCATGGCCATACACGAGGATATCCCACCAATGTGGCAGAGTGGGGCAGTGTGCAAATAAACCTAAGAAAAAGGAGAAAAAAGAATTAACAGATCATTAGGGTGTTTTATTTCTCTTTTTGAATCCCATTTCTAGGTTTCAAAAAAAACACTTAGAAACAGAGAATGGAATCATGCTATCTTCAACAAATCTTGTGTTTTCCAAATGGGGTGGGGAGTACTTTCTACTTTAATGTTACTTCCTACTTTAAATATTTTTTATCAAATAAAGGAACACAGGAAACCTACATCATTTTCGGTGTAACCCACAATAGCAATTTTGGCCAAGGATTGCATGATTAAGGAAGTATGGCTTATGGAAACTCCTTTTGGTTTGCCAGTGGACCCTATAAAAAAGAGAAGATTAAAAATATCATAATCCTTTATAAGAATTGAATAAAATAATTCATTTCAAGAACGGAATCTCAAGATAACAGAACCATATTTTTATCTTTATATTTCTCCAAATCCTAAATAGAAGCAACAAGAATAAAGTCAAGCCTTAATCCCAAAAAGATTGGGTCAGCTGCATGAGCCGAGAATCTATCTCAAGTGATCATCAACATAAATCCTCCTCCATTCCAAAAATCCTAAATATAAGGATTAAAGTTCATCTTCCAGGCATCAAACAGAATTATAAGAAATTTTAGGGCCATTTTTTTTTTTGTAGTGAGAACAAATCAGAGAACAGGTCAGACATTCCACTTAAAAGAAGTTAATTATCCCATCATAGGGTTTGAATTAGTATAAATATGCTTGAAAATCATAGTGTAAAACAGAAAAATGGGCTACCTATGAAAGAGAGAGGAAAGAATGAGGAACAGAGAAGTAATTGTTCCGAATATTAAGCTAGAACACAAGTATCACTAAACATGTATGATTTGAATTTGCAACTTGTGGGTTGTGTAAAGTATGATAACAAACAAAAAAAAAAAAATGGCATCCAAAACAGTATCTTACACAATAAAATATAAAGACAGCTTATATCTAAGATGTTTCATGGAAGGTGGAGGGAAGAGGCAGTCCTCAATTTGTCACTGTGTTATGAATGCTTGAATTCGGACAAATGCGAGGTAAAAGCATAAACTTTTGTTAAGGTTATAATTGCACAAACTTAACATTATATAAGAACGAAGATTAAAATTCCTCCTTGATTTAGAATGGAAAAATAACATGCAGACAAAAATATTTCACTAAGATGATAAATAGAGCTTATAGAGCTATTGTTGTTGCCTTGTAATTCAAGTTTTAAACTCAATAACCTTGCATAATGTAATGAAGTCTAGGTATTTCAAGCATATCATATGACTTCTTGCAACATATTGCTATACAGCATTAATCTGTGCTTTGATTTGGTAGGAGTTTAAAAAACAAAAACACTGAAGTACAAGTATTTATCTTGAACTTAGCAAAAGTACAAATTGGGCTTAGATATAAGCCTGCTTTAACTGACTATGACAACATGATATAGATATAAAAACTGTGTAGTTTTGCACAAAATAAAGTGACTTCGTCAAGGCCATAACTAGCATTACAAAAAATTAATGGCATACATGAAACTTGCTCTCTTCTCGAAAGCATAAGTCTCTCATGTACCTTGTTGTGATTTTATTGAAACTTTATCTCACCAAAAATACCTTTTTGCTCTAATGTATCAGATTCTAGAAAGGGAAATCAAATAGCTTATGTATACATCAGGCAATAGCTAAGTGGTATGAGTTTGCTTTTGATCTCTGTCTCTCCTCCTCTTACTTTAGAAAAAATAATTATTCAACACAGATTTAGATAACCAGTTGTACTGATAAGCTTTACAATAATGAAGGGTTGCATAGGAGATACAAAACCCCAACATCATTCCATTAAGTTCTGAGCATCCTCCAATAACAAGTTCCAGATTGTTCGATTTCCTATCTGTGTTGTATTTATATGTCTTTCATTCATAGTATACTCCAGAAAGTGAGAATATGATTTAAATGGGAAAGCGTGTTACATGTACAAGAATCTTCATAAGAATAAGCATGTAAACAACGTAACTAAGAAAGGGACCAATTTAATCCATCTATGAAAAAAAGTTCCCAAATGTCAGAATATAAGAAATTAGAGCACAAGCAATACCTGAAGTGAAACATATGATAACAACATCTTCAGGTGCCCAGCAGTATCTGATAGATTGAATATTTAATGATGGTCTCTCACATACTGGTAGACCTGATAAAGCAATTTCAAGGACAAAGGATAAAAGTTGTCAGATGCATATGATAATTGATGAATGCCACCACAGCTTCAAGCATCGAACAATGACCACAAGGAAGTTTACATACAATTTGAAGTTGAATTATGAAATCCAATTGGAACATGCCACCTAGCACAACAAATGTTGCCATTTTCCAATTCTGACAACCATGTGCAACATTCATCAGTGACTATCATTGCTGGTTGGATGACTTCCAGAGCCAATTTTGACTCCTCCAAACCCTGGTGAATAAAGGTATTGAAGCTATTAGGCAAAAAATAGGAAAGTATAATGGACATTAACATCTAACTCAACATGAGATGCTAGAAGATGCTAATATGCCAAATGAATGACATACATGCCATCGAATAGTCAGAACGATCAATCAGCTATTAGTTTCACAAACTTCTGATTTCCATACAGAGCAGACCATTAAAATCTTAAATGTACAACAAAATATACAGAACACAAATTCGCATATGATCAAAAAAAGAAAATACATTGTAACCTTACACAATACATGCCAGGAAAAATTTTCAAATCCAAAACAAATTAATAGAAACTGTTAGCCTTTTGAATGGAAGACATGATATTACTTGCCTGCCTTATAAGTGAAATGAAAGGTGCTTCAGATCCATTATTAAATCAAGGAAAGCAATAACAAATCTATCCAATGCAAGGTAAAGAGGCGTATCATAACAACAGAGCCAAATACACGAGGGAACTTAGTAGATGGATGACATTAATGAATATTTTGATACACAAACATCCTTGAATAATTTTTGAAGTTTGAGACAAAGTAATCAAAAATTATTGTCATTGTGATGGCCATCATGGCATATGTTTTAAGCATCATTATTGTCAGTTGACTAATGTGGTTCCCAATAGGATCTTAAGCAAGGCCTTCCATAAATGCTAATAACTCGGTACTCTACATGCAGCTAGCTAAAGGAATGACTTGCCATTTACAGATGGACTGAGGTACCAATAGTTTCAGAACATTGTAATCCTTTTCCATATGAAGTTTCAATCTAGTCATTCAATAGCCCCTCACTGTCTCATAACTCAAGATTTTCTTCCGCTCTTCATAGTGTGCTAAAAAAAAAATTAATGAACGTGCTATAAAATAACAGAAAAATTCATTACACACTAAATTGAAAAGTCAAAATGCAATAAAACAGAAGTTTTGTTAATGCGTAGCGTCTTTTGTTGGCAAATTCACTACTACACATAACCCTTCAAAGAGGGCAAACCTACTCAAGTGCTTGAAGAAGACATCATTACAAACCTCCCTCATATCCTGTGACCTAAATTTCTAAAAGGACATGATCTGAAAGGCTAAAATCACAATAAATTCCACACAAGTCTGGAAATTCAAAATTTTTGCTCCCATGCAATGCAAGACTACAGATTCTTAGCGTACTCTGTTTCCTGTGGATAATGTCTTAGGTTCTTTCCCTCGATTTGTAGGATAAACTTAGTCAACTTAGTCCTTCGAATACCATTGATATTTCATGTTAAACCTATGGACTGAACTTCACAAGATGCAAATATGTGATTTCCAACAACTCAAAGTATACATAAACAAACTCAAAGTTTAAGTTCGTGAACTTGATCCATCAAAATAAATTGTGACCACTTATTAGAACCTAGACCACTTTGTTCATCAAACTCTATCACTATTTTTAACATAGTAAATCCATAGAATGAACTTCAAAAGGTGCAATTATGTTATTTTCCTACAGCTTAAAAATGTGAATATACGAAAATTCATAGTTTAAGTTTGTGAGCTTGATCCTCCAAAATAATGTGGCCACATATGAAGAGCATAAGTAAAAATTAAACAATGTTTAAACTTTTTGATGGGCCATTATGAGACTATTTCTATTAGTTAAAAGTAGAGGGAGGAAAGGGGGAGACATAAATCCAAACCTCCTCAAAATGCACCAGTGCCAAGATTTACACAAGGACTTTATGTTGCCTCATGTCAGAATATTGACACTACAATAGGATATGAACACTCATTACACTAACTTTGAACTATAACATATAACTTTTCATTAAGTTTTCTGAAGTTTAATGTTACACTTCTATCTTTCGGAAGGTCACAAGGAACTACTTAAAACTTATATGCAGATGACATGTGTTCTCTAATCCTCATCATCTCCGAGCCAAAGTTTATTCTGTATACCCTACCTTTTCTATTAAAACAGAAAATTAAGCTTCATAAACCAGTCCTTAGGCTTGTTTTTGTATTCAAATTTCTATAAATTGAATAAGAGGATAACTTATTCACCATTGCCTCGATTCATATAGCACTACAGCTGGACAAACACTGTCATTGTTGCCAAAATTGTTAATTGCAAACCAAACAGCAAGGCGTACATATTTGTACATGTAAATGAGTACATTGACACATTTTTGGACAAATTTCAAATTCAGGTAGTTCTTTTCGTCCACTTATCCATTCTGCATTCCAAATACCACAACTAGTTAACACTGATCGTGCTTCATCACTCAGAGAGAGATAATAGAAACAAGCATTCTTCATATAGTCGCAAATACAAGGTAATGGTGGATGAAAGAATGAAAGCTCAAGGTCTAAGAGAATCGGGCTTTTTAAAGGATTTGTTGGAATGTGATACTTGTACGCATACCTTGGCAAGGGTATTATAGGATTGGCTAATTTACATAAATTGTTGGTTAAAGTCTAGTTGTAACAGATGCAATTAAACGCGTTGCTTCAACACAGAGTGAATTTTCTTAAAAATAATACAAAATTTACATAATTCATCATTGGTACGTACAATATATCAAAGATTAGAGGTATACTTGCTCCCAGCTTGTCGGATGACAATTGATAATTTAATATGTTAGGATATTGTGCAAGATATAGTTCAACTTGGAAATTTACCTTTTTACACGGGATATTGTATCCCCAGTAAAAGTGAAGATGGACATATATTGTGTTGAAGGGTAACTTTTGTTATATTTAGAGATAACTTTAATGAGATATAACAAATTTAATGTATAACCTACGTTATAAAAGTCAAGGTAATTATTTGGAAAAAGTAGTTTGTAAAGGTAGTTAACCGGAATATTTATTTCAAATTTAATAGAAGGGAACATCATCTGCTTTAGAAATTTTGTACACAATGACAAAAAAATTAGCAAATTAGACTAAAACATTAGACATACCCAACGATAATTAAGAGGAGCAATAATCCCACCAATATATGCAACAGCAAGCAGCCATTCCAGATACCAATCACTAATAGTCAGAAAATTGAAAGTTCTGGTCATTATCACATAAAACAAAACAGAGACAAACTAAACACAATAAGGCGGAAATCAATCAGTTAAAATGGTAAAAGAAATGAATTTGGGAAGGAGCAAGAAAAAGAAAACCGATCGCTAAGAAATCAGACCTGTTGTACGCGCAAATGGCAACAATGTGACCACGGCGGAGGCCTAATTCGCAGAGCTTATGAGCAAGAATCAACACACTTTCTACGAACTGCTCGCCTGACTTGCGGCGTTCATCGGCAATAGTCACCGTCGAGTGCCTCCGGAGAGCAAAGAGGTGGTTTAAACATTGGCAAATGTGGGCTCTTGACCACTCACCCATTGTAACTCTTTTGAGGCTTGAAATAGTGAAGTTGCTAGGATACAAGTTGTCACTCCTTATCTTCAAATTTCGTGGTCTAACGCATAACTAGTGGATTATAAACATGCATAGTGCAACCGGAGAAAATGCTCGATGCTACTTAACCCAGACCACCAGCTTTTTCACAGTTAAGTCTGGAATCCAAAATATAACTCTTTGTGCTTAAATTCCAAATAGCGACCAGTATTCACGAGATATAGTACCTACTATGTTCACTAAACTAGCTATCTATCAAGTTTAAACTATGTGCAATAGTGTCTGCCGTGTGAAGATTGATCTAACCATTAAAATTATGATCAATAAGACAACAACTTAGCCACACAAGAAGTTAAATGTACCTGCAAAATAAATACAGCAGAATTAAGAGAGTGGAATAGTAGCAGAGGAAAAGAGAGCTAGAATAAAGATATTGATGCTAACGCATTCAATTAATGAGCCAATTTTCACACTAATACATCATCACCAAGAGAATAGGTGCTAATATTATTCCAAAATCCCTTTAATTTCATCAATGATAGCATCACTTTCATGGAATTTTTACCACATTAAAGAAGAGATGTGCATACTTTGAGTACTATACTTTTATACTTATAATTCATTTGAGTGCTCAACTTTCATTTATAATTGTTTGGATATTCAAGAACAATTTATATACACTTCATAGAATAGAGACTCCAAAATAATTTATTTTATGTAATGGAAAATGACAGATAACCTTAAATTATTTTCATTTCCAAAAATAAATCTACTTTCTCACTCCTGTCGTCGTCACTCTTCTTTCTCTACCAAAAATAGTTCAAACATAACACAAAGCTATCAAACTTGAAATATAATTATTTTGGTAGATTTGTGAAAGAGGCAATTTGAAAACTATTTGAAGATAGACACCCGTAGAGATGGCTAGTGGATCGGGCCACTCTAGCTCACCATGCCCGTTTTCTAGTCCGGCCCACATTTTTCCCCAAATGGAAAAAGAAAAAAACAATTTATCATAAAACTTGTTATTCTTGCCTATTTTCCCTCATTTTGCAATATTATAATTGTTCCACGCAACTCCAAGAAGTAATGACATCTCAAGTATTACCCCGACTTTAAAATATTGACTCTACCAGTGAATTAATAGTATTTCATACGCACTCCCCCACCCATTTTCCTACTCCCATGCTAAGATACTCTACACATGGGTGATGGGTGTGAAAGGGTGCTCAATGTTCCCGGGTGATACAAAATCTTACAACGGATACGAAGAAAGCACCGTTCATTGCTAAGGCTAGAAACTAGTTCTTAATAGAATAATAACGAATTAAGCACTTAATTCATTCTATCAATAAGCAACTAAAATTATGATGAATAATCTAAAGCAATTTGCAGATGGAGCAATCTGAACTACGGCTAATCAACTAGTACTACTTATTAATGGCAACTAATTATAGATAAAAATTAGCATTAACAAATGAATAGTTTACCGAGGGAAGACAAAAAAGGTTGAAGAGGTGGTAGTGCGAAGGTCTTTCAGGAGGCGTCGAGTAAGACCATGGCGGATAGCTGGTTGAAACCGCGGGATGGAGTATTTTAAGAAAAGCACTACAGAAGATAAGGGAAGGACTTTTGAGTGGTGCAGTACTGCAGTATTCAAAAGATAGAAAGAAATTCCCTACGGACAAGCGCACAATCTTGTTTGGAATGGGCCATTTGTCATTAGTAATTTTTGAAAATTACTTTTTAGTCTTTTTAATTCATTATTTAATAAAATATAAAAATTTAAACTGTTATAATATTCTAGATTTAGGATTTTTCGTTCCTATGTAAACTACTTATAAAATGGTCTTGCTGAGTCATTAATAAAATGACTACAATTGATTGCTAGACCACTACTTATAAATTCTAATATCCTAATTTTTGGCGAGGACATGAAATATTACGTAGCACTGATGCACATTAGGCCAACAAGTTATCATAAGTTCTCCCTATCATAATTGGTTCTTGGTAAGGAACCAAATATATTCCATCAAAAAACTTTTAGATGTGTTGTATATGATATGATAGCTCCACCACAACAATTTAACATGAGTCCTTAAAGGATGGTGGGAATGTATGTTGAATTTGAATCTCCGTCGATTATTAAATATCTAGAGCTAACTATTAGAGATTTATTTACAACTTGTTTTGCTGATTGTTATTTTGACGAGTCAAATTTTCCAACATTTGGGAGGAGAAAACAAATTGCTAGAAAATGAAATCATATAGAATGAATTATCATTAGCTCACCTTGATCCTCGAACTAATCATTGTGAATTAATAGTCCAAACCATTTAGCAAATCAATGGCCAGACGCATTCACTGACCCAAACATAGTGATTAAGTCACATATGCCAGTTGTATGCTCCAATGAATATATATGTCCCTGAAGGAAAGTCTAAACTTGCTAATGAGTCTAAATCAAGCTTGAAGTGTGGCAGACCAATTGGTTCCACAGATAAGAATCACCTAAAAAGAAAAAGAACAGTCATTGATAATGATCAAGCTGAAAAAGGAATAACTATAGAAGGATCTCCAGAAAAAACCTTAGGCATGATAGGAAAAATTTAGGTACCTGATAATGAAGAGATCTTAACTAATTTTGTCTTGTCAGGAGCAAAATGAAATCGACGTCGATGATATTTTTGCATGCAACGTAACGATTAATGGATGTCATGAATGATGATGATGAGGATCATGAACTTAAGTCTATGACACAATGTATACAAAGATATGATTGGCCAAAATAAAAAGGAGTAATTGAAGTAAAATTAAAATATCTCGCAAAGAGAGAAGTTTTTGTGCCTACATGTCATACACCTAAAGGTGTTAAACAAGTAAACTATAAATGGGTATTTATGGGTAAAAAATGAAAACAGAGAAATTTTGCGACATAAAGCACGTTTTATTACGTAAGGATTCTCACAAAGACCTAATATTGATTATGAAAAGACATACTTTCCGGTGGTGGATGCAACGAGTTTTAGATTTTGGATTAGTCTGACAATAAGAGAAGGACTTGACTTACATTTGATGGACGTAGTCACGGCTTATTTGTGTGGCCTACTTGATAATGACTGATAAGTCATATTTAGTGCTTGTTTTAGGATTATTTTTAGGGGTATTTGAATGTAGTTTGGGTTTTAGGTCATTCGCTCTCATATGATGAGCTTACGGGTATTTTTAGTGTTTCTAATCTTTTTTAGGAATATTAGAGCAATCTTGGAGTTTTAGCACTATCTTGAATTGTTGTGGAGTGATCCACGAGACTTTGATAGTGGTTATAAAGAAAATCAAGTCTTTGGAGTAAGAAAGTTAAAGGCTTTATCGTGTGAGAGCTAAGACACATTGCTATGAGTGAAACACATGTGCAAAAGATTTGGACGTGCTTACATAGCCCGTACGAATCCTAACACCATGAAGATGAGAAAGTTCAGATTTTAAGAAATAGAGGAGACTTGAACAAGTCTGCAGGCCACTCGTGCGAGTCTGTTCTAGAAAGTGGATATTTCTTTTGATATGCTCATTTTGTCGTTTTAGGAGCAGACTTGTCGACTTGTCTGAGTTTGCAGGCCATTCATCTGAGTTTGTGTCAAAAAGTGAATTTTAGTTAGAAATTAAAATTTAGCATTTCGAGAGTAGACTTGTTCAAGTCTACTGCAGAATTATTGGAGAGTGCCCTAGAAAGTGAGTTTATGTCATAAACAATTTTTTAGCATTTTGGGAGTAGGCTCGTGCGAAGTTGTCTCACTGGGCCTATTTTTCTTGACTTTTCTTAATTAAGCCCATATTTTTATAGGTTATTATAAATAACCCTAGTATTGCTAATTCTCGAAGGAGAAGACAGAGATTCAAACTTTTACCCTCTTAACACTATCTAGTTTTGTATTCCTATAAGATTCAATCTTTCGTTCACGAAGTCAATACAAGTATTATTTTTCCTTCTCTTTTTCTTTAATATACTTCTTTATGCTTGTTTTATTACTTTAATTATGCTAGAGTATATTATTGTAGAATTATGTTGAACCTTAGTATGTATTGATGATATGAATTAATTGCAATCCCTAATTTAATTATTTATTATTCTTCTTATTTTAGGTTTGGTTTTTTCTCATTATTCTACTAGACGTAGTATGTTTGATGAATGCTATTAGATTCGCAATGAAAGTTGGCTCTTAATTGAGTTTAGAATCCGGCCTAATTTAAAGTAAGAGAAATAATCACGACAACAGTTGACGGATTGTTAGGATGTTATGCTTAATGTTTTAAAATTGCATGACTCCACGACAGTAGGCGTGATTGCATTGTTAAGGAAGTCATTGATTAATTGAAAGAAATCCTTAATGGGGATACTTAATTTTAAACTCTTAGTTCATTGATTAGTTTATTAGAACATTATTCACTCAAGCTATTGTTAGATTTGACTTAACTTATTAGATTTATAGTGATTCAATACATTGTCTCACCTTCTATGTTGAATTCAATCCTTGCTTGCACGGCTATATAGTAGTAGGAATAGTTAAGTACTTTTTATAGGTTTGCAATGGCCTCATCAATGACATTCAAAACTCTAAGATGGATTTAAGCTACCAAAAGTAGTAGATACCCAAAAAAGGTTTAGTTGTTTAGACAATCTTTTTTAGTTGTTTAAACCAACCCTTGCAAGTAGGACTTAGCTTGGGTCGAGTTTGAGTGCATATAACCCCAAAACACCTCAAAAATGAAACCCCAAAAAGGCTAAAACACAAACCCGAGCCCAAAATACATTGACCCAAATACCACCCAAAACTACCTTAAAATCAACCCCTAATCCTGTGCAAAAGCTGAAGCTCGGAGCATAATTGTCTGACGCTTGAAGTAAAGAATAAAGTGCAAGAATTGAATCTTAATCAGAAGCCAGCGGCCAACGCCAACATGAGACATTCAACACCAAGTCATGGCGTCCAGCGCTCGTCATGCGTATAACGCTCAAGAAACCAACTCTCTTTTGCCTATAAATACCCTCTCATTTTTTGGACAAAGGGTCGACATTTTGTGATTTCTAGAGTACTGCTACTCTACGAAAATACCCTAAAAACACCTCTAAACACTCTCAAACACAAAGAAAACACAAATTCTAGTACTCAAGGCATACCATTTTCCTTAGATCAATAAGCAACTAGTACTCCTTCAACAAGCACTCAACCAAGACTCAAGCAAAGGCACTATCCTCAACGGTAAACACTAAGGACCCTAATCTCTTTCAATTCTTTATTTGCTTTGTTTACTTCTTTAGCTAGTACTTGGCCTTAGTGGTTCTATACCCATCTAGGATCATGATTTAGCCTTTTTGTCATGATTGTGTGAGGTGCAAACCCCTCTCATATGAACACTTATTTTAGATTTTTATGCAATTTTCATAATCCTTGATCAACCAAAGAGTCATCACTTTTGATGGTCTCTTATGATCAACTCTTACAATTTATTTTCAATGTTTCTTTTGCCTATGATGTGAAAACTAGGAGCAACTTCTACTTCACTAGGTTAAGTCTCAAAACCCTAATATTGAGCACTATGATCAAGGAACCTTCCTCACGGATTGGTCTCTTCTTAACATACTTTCAATTCCCTCTCCCTTGTATTTTACTTATTGCAATTTACTTACATTATGTTTCTTTTATTTTTATTTTTGTATATGATGTACAGATATGAACATCTCCAATCTTACTAGACTTGTCTCTTAACCTTGTTTCATAATCAAACCCTAAATATGTATCACACTTGAATACATGTTTAGGAGTATTCTAAAGGCTCATTTTTTTGCTTTAGGTTTCATAATCCATACATCGATTTCTATTTTGCACATTCAAATTCTATGATGTTCTAAGGCCAAATCATAAATGCCACTTGAACTAGACTCATTTCTAAGTTGGAGTACATCATGAGGAAAAGTCTCTTTAGGCTTCTTTCTTCATTTGATTAAGCAAATCTCTCTAACTCATCATTCATACTTACTTTGCATTTTACTGACCCTAACATATTGTCTCTTATCTCTTGACTCTTATTGTTTATTTTGATTATTGTAATGTTTGTACATAACTCTTATTTTGTATTGAGAATGCATTATCACCTTTATTTTGCACTAATCAAGACTAGAGGTGATCAAATTACGGGCCAGGCTAGGCCAAAAGATTGGTTTCTATCCATTCTTTGGGTCGAGTTCGGGCCAAGATTGTATTCGAGCCTAAAGTTGATGTCCATATCATATATAAATTGGGCTTCGCGGGTTTTGCGATCCTATTTTACTATGCTTTGAATTTCCACCATCCACAAATAATTCACGTTATCTTCAACTTTTCAATGGGTTTGTGAGATATTGGAAATTTTAAATTGGTTCACATTATCTTAAAAATTAGTTAAGACTATCCTTACATGAGAAATTGTATATTATCCATTAATCGTACTCCATTTAAATTTTACTATCGACCTAAACTATGAATCAAGCAGCCAAATTTAAGCCCACAAAAAACTCAATTCGACACGTTTAAAGAAACCAAATCACAAGAACAGCCAAAAAGTTACAAGTTTTAAAATTATAATTAATACCAATTCAACATGTTAAACGATAAATTCTCACAATAAAATCAAGACAAATAGTCATAATAATAACTTTTAAAGAAGAATCAATATTTTTTTAAAGCTAGAAAATTAATAAAGCTGAATAAAATCAACGTCATATGAACTGTTCTGTCTAGTCAATTTTATGCCACAACTTTTAATAATCTCGAACCCACCTTCATAAACAAGTAAACATGAGTTATTGTTTGGAGTTTAATCATTTCAATGCATTTTAGAAGTTGAAGCCTTTTAATTAAAATTCGGGCTAGGCGGGCCAGGTTTCGGGCTATGCATCACTACCCATGCCAATAATTTTTGACCAACGTGAGCGTGCCCAAACCCTAATTTTGGGCTAATTTTTAATGCCCAAACCCGGACATTTTTTGGGTCGGGTCGGGCCAGCAGGCAAGCTAATGTTTATCAGGTCTAATCAAGACCTATTGATTGCAAATGCCACGCCTAATAAGATAAACAATGGAAAACCAGACTTAGGTACCCATTAATCTTGAGGACTCTTAACAAATTGATGACCAAAAACTAGATTTATGTGCATTAAACTTAACTTTCTCAACTAACTAAATCTAGAGTGTGTGCTTATCACTTGATTTTAATTTGCATGTTTACCTAGGACTAAAACTGATTTGTACTCCATTTCAATGCTAATTGTTTGCACACATTCTTGGGTAAAATAAGTTGTTCACTATCAGACCTTCTCATGGTTCAAAGACCACTTACGTAAGTGAAATTTGGGATTCAAAGACCGAACAGCCCAAAAATGTTGGTGGTGACTCCTTGACCCTTTTTAATGTCTCAAAGCTGCGTAGCCGATCCTTATTAACGCGCAAATATAGTATGGCACTAGTGGGGAAGAGTCCCTTCCTCTTTTCTTCACTAAAAATGGAAGGTTGGATGGTAAAAAACGAGCTCTATATTGGAGATTTACTCAGCGAATCGTCCATCTGAAACCTAGTTTGGTTCTTAGACCCTTTGAACTTAGCCCCTACAAGTTGGCTTTGTAGATGTAGTATCTTTATTTGATCCCCATAATGCTCGATCACAAACTGGATATGTGTTTACATGTTGAGGTATGTATCGCCATTTCTTGGAGGTTTATGACCATTGCTGCTACTTGTTCTAACCTTTTAGAGATTTTGGTAATCCATAAGGCCAGTTGTGAATGTATGACTTTGATCAATGATCCAACATATACAATCGGATTGTGGTATAACTGTCGTAAAACAAGCTCCAACAACTTTATATGAAGATAATGTTGCATGCATTGCGCAACTCAAGGAATGATACATCAAGGGTGATTGGACAAAGCACATCTCACCAAAAAATTTCTTCACCCATGAACTTCAAAAGAATGGTGATATAATTGTTAAACAGATTCGTTAAGTGAGGATTTTACATATTTATTTACTAAAGCTTTTCTAACTCTGCTACATTCAAAAAATTTGTTTACAGCAATGGATTGCAATTGTCTCAAGGATCTCAAGTAATGTAATTATCATAGGGGAGTAAATACGCCTTGCGCTCTCTTTTTCTTAACCATGATGTTTTCCACTAGTTTTCATATAAGATTTTCAATGAGATAACTTTTGTTAATGCGTAATATAAAATGATATACTTTTTTCTTCACTTAGTTTGGGTTTTCCCTAAAAGTTTTTAATGGGACATTATTTTAGATGATGGATATCCAAAGGGGAAAGTTACATAATATTATAAGTGAGTTACATAATATTATAGAGATGTCCATTATATCCCGATAAGAATAATTCTAAGATGACGCTCATTATATCGCGATAAAGAATATTAAAAGAATATATAACAAGTATTTTCTTATATCTCACCATATTTTCAATACAAAAATTTAATAATTAAAAAAAATGAAGAACTATTCACCACCCGTAATATATTCAAACCACCATTAAAATGAACCTCTCAACCAATTCACATTTCCATCCTCTCCATCATCATCACGTTTCCAGTACTGGACCACCACCACTATCGCATTCACTGTAACTGATGTAAAATCTAGTAGGGAATACTAGAAATTACTTGTTTTCTCAAATGAATCAAAACTGATGAAAATGAAATTGTGCTTCAAATAGGTTAAATGTGCGTAGGCTTTTAGAATTTTTGTGGGTTATGGTTAAGCCTATGAATGAGATTTGTTTAAGGTGTCTTGGGTGTTTAAGGTTTGGGGAAAATGGAAAGAAAAAAATCTTGGAGATTTTGGACAAATTTGGGTAGAAATAGACAAGAAAAGAATTAAACAATGGTGATTGCAATGAATACTAACTCAACAATCAAGGATATGTAGGCAAGGAATACTCACTTAAACCTACTAGTTGTAGTATTTTGGCAAGGAATACTCACTTAAACAAAAGAACTATGAAATTTGTGTGGAAGGAATACTCACTTGACCACTCAAACTCTTCAAGTTAAAACTTGGAACTTAGCCAATTTTCGAAAATTGCACTATGTAAAAGGGGTTCAAATTCTCATCCATCAACTCTTTTCATTACCAAGAAAACCCTATTTAAAATCCTAGAAATCTGACCTAGAAGCTTAAGAGACTTAGGAAATAAAAGTATAAAATAAGAATACAAACATAAGCATAAAAAACAAAAAAAAAAATAACTAATAAAATCAGAAATTAAGTAGCTATTAAATCACCTAATTAATCTAATTAAACAAAAGAAAGACTCAAATAAGTCACGTCCCAAACAACAACTTCAATGTCACGTTCTCAGCTTCCTTTGACTCTTGAACTTGCTGTGGATACAACAAGCCTTAAACATCCTTGAAAAATCCTCATAAAATCATCATTCAAACCCTTCAATGGACGGTTTTAAGAGCTTCTTAAAGTAGGGAAGTTGGCTGGACATAAGCTGCTGCATATCAGAGGAAATAACTCAACCATTCATCCCCATAATGTATCTTAAAAACCACGTAACCTCCAGCTCATTCTCATGCACAAATGCTCTTAGTTGCCACTCTATCCTCGTGAATTCAATGCTCAACTTCAAGAACTTTGCACAGAATATACTCACATAACTCTAAGGCTTGAATGAAGGAGTACTGGAAACAGCAATTGCTCCACGCATTGAAACCCATAAAAAAAACATCCCCCCTTTCAACTTTTAACCATGACACCTTTAGTCAAAAGTTACCAGCTGTAATCATGCATTATTAAGCCTCATTCCACGCCCAGCCAGAATGTCCAACCTTTATTTATGTGGGCCCTCAGCTGATCATTTCAAGCATGTAATTAAGGACAAAAATCCATGTTGCAACTTCAGGTTAAAGTCCGTGATTTTTACCCATCAATTAGTTGGCTAAGACCTCCCATTTGGCCCCACAAGTCATGCCATTCACTCAAGAAAAATCTCCCCAATTATTTCCCTTAATCACACCACTTAAGTACTGGTTTTAACACCTTAATTCCCCCGTTGATTTCCATGCATAATCTGATCAGCAAATTCCATGATTCACGTCATTTGCTGCCTAACTTCCCCATTACTTTGAGTAATTTCAGAATTCACGCATCAAGTATTAACCCATCAACATTAAAATAGTGTAGTTTTGGAAACTCCTCCAAACACCCTTTACGTGAATTAATTTACCCCATAATTCACATCCACACACCATTATTTAATTACCCCCACCATCTACACTTCATCTCCCATGCATTCTCACGTCAAAATATAGTCCGCAACTTTAACTACTTTATTCTAATCACTTCCCCTAACTATATTATTTTAATCACCCTCCCCAGTAACTACCTATATTATTTAATTAAGGTTATTAACTTAACTATCTTAATAAATAACTACTATTTTAATTAATTAATTAGTTCAATGATTAAACCAGATTGATTAATTTAGTAAAATACACAACATTATTTATTCACACCTAAACTTGTCTTAAACACTTGATACTTGTTTCCCAATACGAAAAGACTAGAATACCGTTGCACATAAATGAATGGACCATGTAACAAAAAAAATGGTCCAACCCATTTTCTTCAAATGACTTAGTTAACAGAAACTCTTTTGTGACACCATTAGAGAAAGATGAAATTTCTACATTTATGTCAGTAAATATCCTCCATCTTCCATACCACTCCCTGCCAACACACCCCGTCACCACTCGCCACCACCTCGTCTTGGAATAGTCGATAAACCATCAACTCTAGGTCCCATGTAATATTTTTGTTTATTTTGAAAGGGCTAGTCTTCTTCATTAGATGACTAGCCCAAGGGTTAGGCCAGTCATCTAATGAAGACAACCAGCCCTTGAACAGGCCATATAATCGTTCTGGCTGTTTTTTGAGGAGAGAGAAATTAAATTATATGAGATATTGCTCTTTTTCTTTCCTCTTTATTTTGGAATTTTGTATATAGAGACTGATGGCATACAATAAATTAAAGAATAAAAATTAGGCATAAATTTGTGCTAAAATTTCTACATATATCCACCAAGTGTACAGAACACGAGTATAATTACACCAATTTTTATGTTTGATTCATAGTGTACTACGACAACTTAGACAACTATATTACAGAAATTGACTAAAAAATCACATCTTTTTCTAATTTGTTTTCATAACACCATTAATTCCTCCAAAACCTAAGAGATCCACTGCAACACATGGATTGCTTCCCCATGTCAATTGGCCACCAGAGATTTAGTTTGTAGCAGAAAAGCTGCACGTTGTTGTAATAGTTATATGACAAAGCTATATTCTGAAGTTACACCAAAATCAAGAGAAATTGATAGTTCATTTAAGAAAACAAATTCTCAAGTCCCTCAAAAATCACTGAAACAAGATACGTAAAAGGACTAGTTCAATATCGTCAAGACTCTAATGCATCTTCTCCAGCCACTGCTCTCTACTTGAGACCACATCACAACTGACACTAGTACAGGCCAGCATGAACAACATAAAAACCCATCCCCACATCAAGATACATATCTCTAGCCTCAATAATTATCTCAAGACTGACAAAATAAAGAGAAAAAATATCAAACTATAATACAGGTGAAATAAATAAACTAGGCTGTTATAACCGTAAGGGTAGCAAGGGAGCAGCAAGAGTATTAGTCAGTTAAGAAATCCGTTGTAATGTTAGTAGATTCTATGAGGAAGTTGCAAATTGACCACTACATATTGTTGCTTGTATAACAAAATATAACATATGAAATATACAACTGAATTACAATCCCTCTTCTTTCTGCTGCTTCTATTCATCTATCCCGGGTCATAGCTTTACATAATGGAAAAGAAGGTAGAAGAACAAAGTGCTTCTACCAACCAGAAAATTGAGGAGTTTCTGAGGATGATCCACCTACTCATTGATAGTTTGCACCCTATTGTTGACAACAGGACACCCGTAGTGGAAGAAAGGAATGGGCAACAACGTCTGGGTTATACTCCCAAGCTAGAGTTTCCCAGGATTGATGGCTCTAACCCAAGGTAATGGATTAAGAAATGTTGCAATTATTTCTCACTTTGTAAAAATCCTGATGATCAGAAAGTGGACTTGGCCTCTTTGAACATGTCTGATCGAGCTGAGCATTAGGTATCAAGCTACTTAACAAATAGATCAGTTGTAGAGTGGCATGAGTTTATGATAGATGTTAACAATAGATTTAAAGACGAGTTTAATATAGTGGCTGAATTCAATAAGCTACAGCAAGCAGGGTGTCTAGAGGAATATGTTGATGAGTTTGAGAATTTGAGGTCCATTATGATGCAAAATAGCTATGTCGTACCTGAAAGGTATTTGTTGGATTGTTTTGTGGGAGGGTTGAAGCCAGGAATCAGGCCTTTTGTGAGGGCTTTCAAACCTCAATCCATAGGG
Source organism: Dysphania ambrosioides (assembly GCA_026401315.1). Taxonomy (NCBI): domain Eukaryota; kingdom Viridiplantae; phylum Streptophyta; class Magnoliopsida; order Caryophyllales; family Amaranthaceae; genus Dysphania; species Dysphania ambrosioides. Next base: position 17,678,741 of record CM048667.1, read on the forward strand.
GCTGCTATGGAATATGCTCGGTTGTAAGAAGAATCTCTTAGCCTGAATGATTACAGCCTCTCTAAGCCAAATGTAACCCTTGCTAAACCCCATTTTAGCTCTCCAAAGCCTTATATTAACTCAACTAAACCTCCCCTCTTACCCACACCTATGAAACCAATAGTGGCAGCTAAACCAGCTTTAAAATTCACCAAACCTACAAAGTTTGTGCTGGCTGATGTCAGGGCAAAAAAAAAAAAATAAAAAAAAATAGCTAAAGGTCTTTGTTACTATTGTGATGGCCTCTATGATAGAAATCATAAATACCAGTTCAAGGAACCTCATTTGTTTACAGTGGAAATTTTTGGGGTGAATGAAGATGATGGTGCTGATGAGACGAGACTAAGTAAATGTGGATAGCCATGATCCGCATATATCTTTAATTGCCCTCACTGGTAGTCAAAATTTTAACACAATGAGAGTGCAAGTAAGGGGGCAGGGTTCAGTGGTTCATACTCTTATTGACTCGGAGAGTACACACAACTTCTTAGATCTTCATTTGGCAAGGAAGTTGGGGTGCAAAGTTGAGAGTGTTGCAGGGCATGCCGTGACTGTAGCAGATGGGAATCAATTAGTATGCCAAGCAGTGGTTAGGGGGCTTACATGATCTATTAAGGGCTATAAGTTTACTATGGATGTAATGTTGATTCCCTTGGGAAGTTGTGACATGGTACTGGGAGTACAATGGTTGAGTGCATTGGTCCTATAGCATGGGATTTCAATCACTTAACTATGAAATTATGTGTAAAAGTAAGATGTTAAAAGGGGTGTTCAAAACTACCCAATCTCATTACGCGATGACCCAAAAATAAAGAGTCGGATTTTTTTTAAAAAAAAAAAAAATTGATTTTTCAGGTCGGGTACCTGACCTGGTAAAAAATCGGGTACTCGGGTCGGGTGATGGGCCAGATAAAAATGTAATCGAGTACTCGGATACCCAACATAATTTTTATTTTTATTTTAAGAGTGTATGTATAAATTGAATATAGATAATTAGATATTAAAGAGACAAAGAGAAGGCAGGAATGAGTTCATTAGCTTTAGCATGCGTGGTTAGTTTACCTTAAGATCAGAAGCTAGTATTTTATAATAATATAGGATTTTAAAAGAAGCAGCAGTGTACTGTATTTAATTAGCTAAGCTTGGACACGCATCACGTCATCACATCACCTTGGATCTGGTTCTAGAAACAAATGTTAGGTGAGGATCAAGACAGTTTCAACCACGTCATTACGTCAAGTAATCAATATTTTGTACAAAATCTATCGCACTATCTCAATCGATTCGAAAACAACTCCATAATCATGGATTCATAGAATATACTTTCTCCTTAATTATTATGGAGTACTTAATTACCTGAGTAGTAGCGTGAACTCAGGAACAGTAAAATAAACGATTTAACATTTACAAAATAAAATTTGAAGCTTAAATATCCATAACAAAATGAAGTCAATGAAGGTAATTCTTTATCAAACTACAATTGTTCAGAAGATCTTAAATAATGAAATATTAAGGACCATTTCTCTTTGATAACCTAATTGCATTAAAAAATTAAATAGGTGTGACGATCCCATATGACTCTTTATCAACTAACGAAATTTATTGTATTCCACTAATAAGTTACCGAGAGATGGATGATTATGTAAATGTTGTAATTAGTTTCTCTATGGAATAAAGTATTTAGTTTTAGCATACTCTATGAAAATAAAAAAGGTTTGTAAAGCATATATTTTTATCTAATATCAACGCAGAAATACTTATTGCATGCTTATTGTAATGGACTTATGACTTCTAACACTTATTAGTTTCTCTAGGAGGCTAGCAATCGTTGCATCGTAGGCATTTGACAATACTTAAGTAGTGGAAGATTTTTAGCAAAACACAAATTAAGTTGGGTCCTTTGTGACCTGAAGTAGGTACCTGCTTAAATCAGGTCTAGACATAGGCCAATTTTCAAACTACCCAAAAAAGAGGGTACCTGGTCTATCGAAAACCCGGGTACCTGGTTATGAACACCCCTATAAAGGGGACTCCTGCCATGAAGATTAAGGTCTTAATTGAAGGGACTTCTTTGATAATTGATGGAAGCTTTATCACACCTATTTGTGCTACAAGCTGTGAACTTAAAGGAGCACAACAAATCAGCTTGTTTGATTAATTTATCAAAACAGGAAGCAGAGGCTACAGAATTAAGAGAATTGAAGAAATTTGTTGCTGTGTTTGAAGAACCCCAAAAACTGCTTCCTAGCAGGGGAGTTTTACTTTCATAGGATTCCACTAGAGCGTAGAAGTAGAGCAGTAAATTTAAGACCCTATAAATATCCTTTGAAACAGAAGGATATAATTTAACTACTCATACAAGAGATACAAGAGATGTTGAGTAGAGGAATTATTCAAAATAGCTCTAGTCCTTTTGCTTTCCCTGTGGTTTTAGTGGGAAAGAAGGATGGTACATGGAGGTTGTGTGTTGACGGTAGGGAGCTCAATAAAAGGACCATAAAAACAAATTCCTTATTCCTATTCTAGAATAATTAATTGATGAGCTCGCAGGGGTAGTGGTGTTTAGCAAACTAGATCTAAGGGCTGGTTATCATCAATTAAGAACCCACCCACAGGATGTCTTTAAAACAGCCTTTAAAACTCACGAGGGGTACTATGAGTTTCTAGTTATGCCCTTTGGCTTAACTAATGCTCCCTCTTCATTCCAATGCTTTTCTACTTCTGCTAAGGAAGTGTGTGCTGGTCATTTTTGATGATATTCTCATTTACAGCAAGTCTCTTGATGAAAGTCTCTTGATGAACACTGGAAGCACCTAGCCAAAGTATTCAAGTTAATGCTTCACAACTCTATTTGCTAAGCAAAGCAAATGCTCATTTGTAACCAAGAAGGTAGAATATCTAGGTCATTTTTATCTCTGCAGAGGGGATAGAAATCGATCCAAACAAGGTCAGTGCAATCAGCTCATGGCCATGTCCACCCAATCCCAAAGAGCTCAGAAGTTTCCTAGGCCTATCAGGGTATTACAGGAGATTTGTGAAGGGGTTTGCATCTATTAGCAAGCCTTTAACCTACCTATTTAAGAATGGAGCTTTTACATGGAATCAGGCAGCCAAGTTGCATTTGAAAGACTTAAAGAAGCTCTGGTGCATCGCTCTTCCAGATTTCTAAAGATTATTTGTGATGGATATTGATGCATCTAGAACAGGTTTAGGGGTAGTACTAATGCAAGACAATCATCCCATTGCATTTATCAGCCATGCCTTGGGACCTAAATGGCAAAAGGTTTCTGTCTATGACAAGGAATTACTTGCCATAGTATTTGTAGGGCCAAAGTGGGAGCAATACTTAGTTGGAGCTCATTTTGTCATCAAAATTGATCCGAAAGGCCTGAAATGGCTGCTTCAGCATAAGATCTCAACTCCTTTTCAACATTTCTGGCTTTCTAAGAAATGGGATTCAATTATGAAATACATTACAAAGCATGAAAATAAAATGTTGTTGCTGATGCATTATCTAGAGTTCATGGGTCAGAATTATGTCTACTAGTAATCTCAGTCATTGATTCCGATTTGGTCCAGCTTATTTAGGCCAATTATAGCTTGGATATCAACACTAACATGTTAGTGCAGAAGCTTTAGAGGCAAGAAGAGGTTAAATGATTCACTATTCAAGAAGGGTTGCTAAGGAGACCAGGGATAATTGTTATTGGGCCTGAAGAAGAAAACTTATAAACTAGCATCACACCTCTCTGGCTTACCTATGTCAATGCACAAAAATATCATCTTTGTGGTAGTGGATAGACTTAGTAAATATGCTCATTTCATGGGTCTTAAGCATCCTTTTAGTGCTGTTGAGATGGCTAAGATATACCTAGACCTTGTCTTCAAATTATATGGCTGGCCTCAAAGCATAGTCAGTGATAGAGACCCCAGTCACTTTTGGAAAGGACTCTTCTCTTTGCATAGGTCGGAGTTTTTGTTGCCTTCTTCTTATCACCCCGAGACTGCATACAGGTGCGTTGAATCTTATCTAAGGTGCATGACAAGTGCACAGCCTAAAGATTGGTGTAAGTACCTTCCCATGGCTAAATGGTGGTACAACCAGCTAATACAATACTCATTTTCACTCTAGTACCTTAAAGACACCCTATGAAATTGTGTACAACCAAGTTTCTCCCCTTCATCTACCTTATCTTCCAGGGGAAACAGTTAATACAATGGTAGATAGGAGTATACAGAAGAGGCAAGAAATGATAAAGGTGTTTAAGCATAATCTTCCTAAGGCTCAGAATAGAATGAAAACATAAGCTAACAAAAAGAGGTCTGAAAGGGTGTTTCAACATTCAAGTGGATGATTGGGTATGGCTTAAGCTTCAGCATTACAAACAGCAGTCAATACATGCTAGAAATAACACCAACCTCGCTACCAAGTACTATGGGCCTTTTAAAGTCATTACTGCAGTTGGAAAGGTCGCTTACAAGCTTCAATTACCTTCTTCTACTAGAATCCATAATGTCTTCCATGTATCCCAATCAAAGCCTTTTAGAGGGAGTTTGCCTACTACTGCTACTATTCCTCGTGAATCAGACACACAAGCTACACCAATAATTGAATCTACTGCTATCTTGGACACACACAATGTTTTGTTTAAGGGCAGCTCCAGGATCTCATCTTTGTCCAATGGTGCAACCATGAGGCTACCTGGATGTCTAGAAGCGATTTCCAAGCTCAATCACTGGTTTTGTCATCCATTGACTTGGGTCAAGTCTTTTTGAGGGGGAAGTATATGATATAGGTGAAATAAATAAACTAGGTTGTTATAACAATAAGGGTAGCAAGGGAGTAGCATTAGTCAGTTAAGAAATCAGTTGTAATGTCAGTAGATTCTATGAGGAAGTCGCAAATGCACCACTACATATTGTTGCTTGTATAAACAAAATACAACATATGAAATATACAACAGAATTACAATCCCTCTTCTTCTTTTTCTCCCTCTTCTTTCTGCTTCTTCTATTCATCTAACCTGGGTCATAGCTTCAACATAAGCTCCCCTTCATCAAATTCAGTTGGATCATAACATAATAATCATTTAGTATGCTTAAAAACATCCTCCGCTTCCAAACCAATCCTTTATATTAAGGTCTTCTGAACAAGGAACGGGGATTAAAATAATACAAATCAATATTATCTCAAAAATTATAATAAAAAAGAATGATAGATTCTGGATAGCTTACCTCTCAACACTGCGGAAAACAATTGCACAGATTCAAACTCCTGCACCCAAACAAAAATGAGACAAAGATAGTCATATAAACATCGTTCAGTAGGAACCAACAGTTTTGCTTGGTACTTCTGACAAACAAACAAATAAAAATACCAAATGACCTGAAGAGAGCTACCAAATAATATCAACTTAACAAACTTATTAAAAAAGGCTGCGGCATCACAAACTAGATTTATAAATTTTATGAGCAGTCATGAAGTTTCAATACTATGTAGTCTCTTCAACAGTTTATCTGTCAGGAAATAGAAACAATCAAAAAGAAATTTAAAAATGAACTTTCTGGTAGAAGGTAGCATTCCACTATACGAGCCATTAAAGAAGCTAATACTCCATAAAAAGCTCGATTAAATCCAAAGATTGGCCTGCATATTATACAGTTTTAAGCTTACACTATAATTTACCTTCCCCATAACAGATTCATCTAACAAAATAATTTTGATAATATACTCTGATACACCATCATCACCACTAACAGTAATCAAATGACAGTAGATCATATATAATTAATCATTAATCTTCATCAGATTACTGTTAGAAGAAAATAGTATAACCGAACATTCTAAAACCCATAACACCACATAGAAAATGCAATACCAATTAAAACTCAAAACCATAATTGTAACTAAGTGATAAGAAACTCAGGAGTACTCTTCATAAGATGAATGAAGCATATCTCTTCAAATTAAAAACATCAGATTACATTCAGCTAAAGAAAAACATAAAAATATAATTGATACATACAAACAGAAAATTTAGATTACAAGAACAGAATGAACGCAAACTAGAATTGCAGAAGTAATCAACCACACATAGGAAAGCTTTTTTTCTCCCATGCATTAGATTTCAAACATCAAAATGATGTTCACAGGCAATGAACTCATCAAAGTGAGATAATATATATACTTACAGTGGCCAGAATGTTGGCTTGATTGCCCAGGATCTACAAGACTTAAATCCATGTCATGTGTTATAGTCCAACCAGGTTCATAAGCCTCAAGAAAACCAATCTTTGCCTTGTTAGACAGATCATGGGGATGAACAAAAGGGACCCCTGGTGGCCACCCAATCTCCAATCTCATATCAGCACAAGGACTGTTAAGTGAATGAATGTGACTTTCACACTCCTTCTGACTACAGAATTTCAACTTGATGCCCTTCTTATCTGCAATGTCCTGAACTCTCTCTTTCAGAACTCTTTGTGCCTCAAGCCTTAACCTCTTAGACGGTGGCAGAGGTTTGCACTTTGAGCTGTTCTTCCTTCTCTTAAGTAAAGGTTTGACTAATCCTGTAACAGCACGTCATTGACCCAAGAACCTGCTGTTATAAACTGTTCACTGAGAGGTGAAGTTGAGGGGAGGGGTAGGGATAGAAAACACATGAAGCAAGAAAAGGCACATTAAAGCAAAGATAAGAGAACACTCATACACCAACTTGATATCATCCCACAGACATCTCAGTTAGTAAAAATTTTCATCACTTTGAAAATCAAAAAACTTGATACATAGAGCATGATAATCTATTTTGTAACATACCAACTAATACAGTCAAAGTAAGAAGTTATAATTTTGGAAGCAGATCAGACAAACAAATTTTCAATGTAGACACAACTTAAATAAAGAAGTAAAAGTAATTCTAGTGTTATAATGCAGACTCCATGTTGGCAACCCCATAATCCAGAAGAAGGATGTTGCTGGTAACATATGTATAACAAGGATGTGGGAAAAGATTGATTTGGAATGTAGCACATTCAACTTTGCAGAACAAAGATTGAAAGTGGATCGACAAAGATGGCAAGAGAGTGGATAAATATTTTGTAAATAAAGGAATGTACATAATCCAGAAGAAGGATGGTGCTGGTAAGATGTGGGAACAAGTTGTGTGGAATGTGGCACATTCAACTTTGAAGAACAAAGATTGGAAAGAGGATCGGTCAAAGAAGGTAAGTGAGTGGATGAATGTTTTGTAAAAAGGCATGCACATAAGTAAACCCTCCCTCCCTTTCTCTCTCTCTCTCCAAATTACATCACTTGAAGAAGAACCCTAGCTCCATCCCACTCTCTCTCTCTCTCTCTCTCTCTCTCTCTCCCTCTAAATAAACTATAACATTAAAAGAAAAAATCCTAGCTGGAGGCCAGAAGCTAAGCACCCTAAATTCAAAGATCACCACAGATTCCATGCATCCTTCTCTGATTAATCTTCTGTCTCTTTCTTTATTTTCTATCCCTGTATTGTTTTTCTTTTCCACCACCTACATACCATATTTTTTTTTATCTCTATTACAAATCCACTAGGTCTTTATTCTTCTCGCCTTTCCTCTTTTCTTCTCTATTTAATTGCATAGAGCGCTTTGACCGCCCCATCATACTTCCCCTTCTTTGATTCTGTCCCTGGAATCTGCACAAAAGGTATCCCCTTGTCATGCGTCTCGCGTGCCAGAAAAGTGCATCTTCATCTTGCACCTCATGCTTTTTTAAATCATAGTTCCTAAAGAAAGTAATACTTTTTTATCTAAGCTACCCATAATTATGAACTTCAATACAGGTGTTCCATACGCTGTCAAATCGTGCAATTCTACAATGCTAGAGCCCCAACCCAAAATAGAATCGAGTTTCATAAAAAGCACTACGTAACAGAGCCTCAAGGAAAGGCATTTCTTAAAGTTTATTAATAATTAAGGATAAGAAACAACAGTATTCGATATCCTAATTTACCTCATATACTAATTTCCGTTTCATAAATAATTGTTATTGTAAGATTTAATAACCTCATTTCTTCCCTTCCATGTCATCAATACCACCTTGTATACATACAGGATGTGAGAAATATATAATTTTCTAAAAAGAGCTCAAATGATGTACCAAATAAAAAAAAAAGATAAACATAGCCTGACTTTACTCAGGAACTGTAAAGAGAATAAAGGAGAGGCATAATCCCTCAAACCAAAGAGTCAAAGACACAAGAGAATAACTGTGCAACGTGACAGAAATATTAAAATATATGCATAAATAAAATAATAGAATTAGCACAAACCAAAATAGAAGATCAAACGAGAATGGTTACCATCATGTGCATTCGGAAAACTAAAACTTGGCGCACTCTGTCTGTTCAATTGGTTATCAGTAGGATGTGGTCTTTGCATAAAGTCATCGACTGGAACAGGAAGCTGGAACTGTGCTTCAACTCCATAACCAGCAGCTCTCATTTCAGAACAACTTAGGTTGGTCGTTGATTTGGGCATGAGTTTAAATGTAACAGAACATCGACCATGAAGGTTACCCAGGGGATTGCTGATCTCAATCCTATGAAATGCAGGGCTGATTTTACCAGCAGTTGCCTGATACAATGCTAGTCCAGGGTAGACTATAGCCTCTTGTGGACCAAGATCTCCATCCACAAGGACCCAGTGACCCTGGAAATCTCTTATATGCAAACCCGCTTTATCCGACTTCACAATAGATATTAAACTCTTATCTGCAGGATGCTCATGGTCAGAATACATGATCAAACTACATTCTTCTTGGTTCGTCAAGTTTTGCTGTTGTGCCCCATGAAACGTAGGCCTTGCTTGACAGCAGACAGACAGCACAGAAGAGGATATTTCTCTTCCTCTCAAAGGTACATTATCAAGAATCTCAGTAAACGGAGAGCTGCGCAGGCTCAAATTGAAGCTTATGGCATCTAATATTTCTCGAGCCGCTTTTCCCAGCAGTCCAAAAATGTCTACCAAACCAGCTGGAGAAAAGTCAATTTCGTTCCCTAATTCCGTCGGTGTTAACCCTGCTCGAAAATCATAACTTTCCTGCCAGAGCTGAGGATCTGCGTAATAACCAGACGTTTTACACCACTCTTGTGACTGATTGGTATGGATCATACCTTCGGAGGGATAGGGTGGCATATGGTGAAAGTATAAACGGGAAGATTCCAGACAAGTACGTAAAAGGGCTCCATCCCCAACAGGAAGTTGAACAATGGCAGCCGAGTACTGTGCTAATGACTGGCATAAAGTCGATACAGATACTTTGTAGGTGTCAGAAGGAAGGCCTTCTTTGGCTACAAGATCAGTTAGTTTAACACGGCCCAATGTCGGCAGGCCATTCCCTGCCATGGACTAGACACCGAAAACCTAATTCAGCCGGGACAAAATAGAATACACAAATTTTACCGGGAGCAACCAAGCGCAGCGACAATAAAAAGGCATTCATTCATTCATAGAGACACCGGTCATAAAACGACACAAAAAATAGCAGTGGCATGAAATTTGATATCATACCACTGGGCACGTGCCCTAATTTCGGTCGGAGTGTCGGGCTCCGATTGCCAAAGTTCGGTGGAGGATAGCTTCTCCGGTGCGGTGGACTTGGAAGTACGAAAGACCGATCTGGGGCTGGGGCACTGGGGCTTAAGGAGGAGAGAGAATGACGGAGTTTGAGATGCCTAGAAAACTGAGAATGTGGAATAGACAAGAGGTCGGGCGCGTGAGCGAGTTGGCTGGCAGGCTGGGTCACGTGGCTTTCGGGTATTCTTTCAATCCTATTTGGGCTCGACTTATTTAAGTATTTAACAATAAGGTGGGCGCTTAATGCAGTGTATCAACCAACAGATGTGAAATAAGAACGAAGAATATAAGCATGTAAAAATTAGACAATGAATTTTTAATTTAATTACTTGAATATTTATAGCGAGTATTTGTACTTTTATTTATATTATTAGAATTTACTCTAGACACAAGTTTAATATTAATAATTATTAATTATACGTAATTTAGTTATACATAAGTGTAGTAATAAATGTAGAAGAGTATTTTAGTTAACAAAATGTGACATTTCTATTTAATCTTATATCATAACAATATCACATATTTCAAGGAATAAAATGAGAATAAAAGAGTAATCTATATTTTAAGATTTAAAATATTAGTATATTGTTTGGATTTTGAGGTCTTAACTTCAAATATTGAGACTTATTAAACATTTGTCTTATAAATATTTAAACCATCACTAGAAGAGACCAAAATTCCCTTACACTTCTCCAATACCCCAAACCCTATTTTCTTTCCTCATTACTCTCCATCTTCCCCTCTCACCCTAATCTCATTCTCTCTCTTCTACCTCCTCCTTGCAATATATTCTACGGCTAAAAATATGCGGCGTAAAACCAAAAAAGCCGCATTTTAATAACAAATGAATATAATATGCGGCGGGTTAGCCTAAAACCCGCCGCATATTAATAATAAACTACATTAATATGCGGCATATTAGTAAGGAACTGCCGCATTTTAATACCAAGCTACATTAATATGCGACGTATTTACAAGGACCCGCTGCATATTAATACTAAGCTCCATTAATATGCGGCGTATTTACAAGGATCCGCCATATATTAATCATACCCTAGCAGCTAAATAACCACCAGCACGCGTATACCCCCGCATTTCTTAAACCTTTACTTGTATTCCTTCCGTCGTTGCGCCTTATCCCTCACGTACTGATACTCACATTCGTAAATCATTCCTTTGCCCGCGCCCCATTCCAACCCAATTACCCACTGCCTCTTTAATTTGTGCCCTAGTCCTCACCGTCGAGAACACCCCAACGCCGCCGTGCCTATAAACTGTCGTTCATTTCTTCAAGGTGAGTCTCCCATTTTGTTCTTTGTTTTTTTTTAAATTTTGATTCTTGCTATTTTGTGTGTTTTGGGTTTTGATTCATTAGTGTATGAGGTTCGTGGGTTTTGGGGGTTTCTAAGGATACTAGCTTGCTATTTACTTTGATATATACGTATAAGAAGATTCGTGGGTTTTGTGTATAGTGTTTTATACATGGGTATTTGATTGGTGTGGTTAAATGTGAATGTAAATATGTTAAGTAGTTCGAAACTTTGAAATATGTATATGAATTAGTATGTGTATTAGTATGAATTAGATTATGTTAGTATATGAATGGATATGTATAATATTTGGAATTGAATTAGGCAACTTTTATGAATTGAGTAATGTATTAGGTTTGAAACTCTTAAGTTTGCTTTCTTAACTTATATTTGGAATTGAATTAGGCAACTTATATGAATTGTGTGTTGGTTGTGTATTGAAATGCATATACATAGGTTTGGATATTGATTTTCAAAAATGGGAAATGTTGGGTTTACAAAGGAAACTCTGCCAATTTTTTTGTAGAATTTTTAGTGATTTACAAAGTATAAAACAAAAATAATATCGCTAGAAGAATTTAGTAATTTAAATTATAGAGTGAGTATTTGTGGGTCATTGTGGAGGTTGCTTAACCTTATTTTTGGTAAGCTACTTAAAGACCCTTTAGGTGCAAATATATATATATATATATATATATATATATATATATATATATATATATATATATATATATATATATATATATATATATATATATATATATATATATATATATATATATATAGGGGTGGGTTCATGTGAGAACCCCCTCCTAATATGAGAACCCTTTTAAGGGTGAGAACCAATCTAACACCACACACATTGGCAGATCTAATGGATGACATTTAACTGAACATAATGGCAAATCCGTAATTAACCCAAAAACTGACAAAAAGCATGTTCTCCAAAAATGTGACTGACACTTCGGTAAAAGGAAACACACATCACTTTTCATTCACTTCGGTAAAAGGAAACATACTATAATGGTTAATTTCTAATTCTAAACGCTAGATAATTAGTTCAAAATAGTTTGGTGGGCATTTCCAAAATACTGAACATCATGTTCTAAACTAGTGAACATCATGTTCTAAAGTAGTGAACTTGATGTTCTAAACTAGTGAACTTGATGTTCTAAACCTTAATGGACTGAAATTACTAAATGTTTTCTTTCCGTAATTCTTGACTAATGTTCTAAATTAGTATACATAATGTTCTATAAGAGTCAGCATAATGTTCTAAATTATTAAACATATAATTATACTCGTATAATTTCATAAATTCACTCATTTCAAAACCAACATAATATACTATAATGGTTAATTTAGAAAATATTTAGTAATCAACATAATATACTATAATGGTTGATTTCTAATTCTAAACGCTAGGTAATTAAGTTCAAAATAGTTTGGTGGACATTTCCAAACTACTGAACATCATGTTCTAAACTAGTGAACATCATGTTCTAAAGTAGTGAACTTGATGTTCTAAACTAGTGAACTTGATGTTCTAAACCTCAATGGACTGAAATTACTAAATGTTTTATTTCCGTAATTCTTGATTAATGTTTTAAATTAGTATACATAATGTTCTATAAGAGTCAGTATAATGTTCTAAACTATTAAACATATAATTGTACTCATATAATTTCATAAATTCACTCATTTCAAAACCAACATAATATACTATAATGGTTAATTTAGAAAATATTTCAAAACCAACATAATATACTATAGTGGTTGATTTCTAATTCTAAACGCTAGGTAATTAGTTCAAAATAGTTTGGTGGACATTTCCAAACTACTGAACATCATGTTCTAAACTAGTGAACATCATGTTCTAAAGTAGTGAACTTGATGTTCTAAACTAGTAAACTTGATGTTCTAAACCTCAACGGATTGAAATTACTAAATGTTTTATTTTCGTAATCAAGTTCACTAGTTAAGAACATCAAGTTCATTAATTTAGAACATGATGTTAACTAGTTTAGAACATGATGTTAAGTAGTTTGGAAATGACCACCAAACTATTTTAAACTAATTACCTAGCGTTTAGAATTAGAAATTAACCATTATAGTATATTATGTTGGTTTTGAAATGTGTGAATTTATGAAATTATACGAGTATAATTATACGAGTATAATTATATGTTCAATAGTTTAGAACATTATGCTCACTCTTATAGAACATTATGTATACTAATTTAGAACATTAGTCAAGAATTACGGAAATAAAACATTTAATAATTTCAGTCCGTTGAAGTTTAGAACATCAAGTTCACTAGTTTAGAACATCAAGTTCACTAGTTTAGAACATAATGTTCACTAGTTTAGAACATAATGTTCAGTAGTTTGGAAATGCCCACCAAACTATTTTGAACTAATTACCTAGCGTTTAGAATTAGAAATTAACCATTATAGTATATTATGTTGATTACAAAATATTTTCTAAATTAACCATTATAGTATATTATGTTGGTTTTGAAATATGTGAATTTATGAAATTATACGAGTACAATTATATATTCAATAGTTTAGAACATTATGCTCACTCTTATAGAACATTATGTATACTAGTTTAGAACATTAGTCAAGAATTACGGAAATAAAATATTTAGTAATTCAGTCCGTTGAGGTTTAGAACATCAAGTTCACTAGTTTAGAACATCAAGTTCACTAGTTTAGAACATGATGTTCACTAGTTTAGAACATGATGATGTTCAGTAGTTCGGAAAATAAGAACATGATGCACAATAATGAAGAAAAGGATGAAACATGCAAGTCTAATAATGAAGAAAAGGGTGAAACACGTAAAAATGAATAGCATGACTTGTAAGTCTAATAATGACCGAAATGGCAAACACGCAAAGTCACTGTCCAGCAAAATAAAAGTACAAAATTTTTCTGAAGCACTCTGCCAGCCTTATTTTTTACACAATGTCTGGATATTTACAGATTTGTCATCCATTTCTTAAGCATTTTCAGCCCTAGATCATCAACCATCCAAGGGTGTAAGATGAGTTCTCACCAAAAAGGAGTTCTCACATAAGGGGAGGGTTCTCACATGATCCCTCCCCTATATATATATATATATATAGTTTTAGAGCACGTTTACAACCCCATTTTAGTGTCGAGTCTCGCTATTTTGTATTGGTTTTATGCACATTACATTCGGTTTTATCTTGATCTTGTCCTCGAGCTGCTTTTAGGTTATTTCAGGTACTTTCGATGATTTCGAGGTAAAATGAGACGTGTTCGAGGTTTTGACACTTTTATCAAGAGTTTGGATACGCATATCATATCTTGGGCATGCGTTCCAAGTCATTCTCGAAGATCCCATAAACTCCAGAAGCCATTAGACACTTCAAAGGAGTTGTTCAGCAAGGTTTAGGTTCAGATTCGACCGAATCTGACATCCATTCGGTCGAATGAAAGACAGGGATTCAAGCACATAAATCAAGCTCTCGAGAATAGCCGAATGAACACTTATTCGGCTGAATCAAGGCCCATTCGGCCGAATGGTTGCACTCATTCGGCCGAATGGTGGACAGAGCCAAGAAACTCAAAGCTCCTGTTTTAGGCGAATGACCACCCCATTCGGCCGAATGGCCACTCATTCGGCCGAATCCACACTACATTCAGCCGAATGGTATTCTTTCCTGCAGTTTTCGGTTCTTTCTTTAGCCGACGCTTGAGGGTTTTTTCTAGGGTTTTACCCCTTATGTGCCTAGGGTATAAATACCCTCTTGCTCTGTAAATAACCCTTATGCCTACTTTGAGAGCTCTTGTGCCTCAACCTAGAACATCACTTTAAAGCTTTTCATTTCATTCATGCATTAGTTTAGATTTACAGCTTTCGTTGCACTTCCTTTCAAGCTTTGTATTTCAGATTCAGAATTACTTTCGTTCACGCAATTTCATTTATGCAAGGTATCAATTCTTTTCTGTTCTATTTCGTTTAATGCTTTCATTTATTGCTTTTGGTAATTTCATTGCTTTTGCTATTATCGTTGCTTTGTTTACAGTTTTGATAGAGTAGTTATCGTTCTCTTGTTTACGTACATTCAAATTGTTCATGCTTTCAATCATGCCCTTTATCATTGTGTATGCCCTAGTCTTTATTATTACGTGTGAGTAGTTTTCTTAGGGGTTTGATTGGTAAAACCCTAGGTTGGCTCATTCTTCATGCTTAGAGTTAGGATTTGAGATTGTTGATGATTGACTGATTGATATTCGATGCGAATCTTGTCCTGCTACTCCTTTGGAGACATAGGGCGATTATAGGTTGTTCATATGGTTTATAGGGTCACAAACTTCCTCTCGTCATCTTGAGTATCATGGTTTATTGTTGACTGATTTCTCCTAATTTATCGTATTGATAGTTCGATTATCCTTCCTAGGGTGGAACTGATTTGTCCCCGTTTTCCTTCCATAGCATATTATCGTTTTAGTTCTTGCTTATTTTTTTGTTATCAGTATAGTTCTATCAAATCTCCAAAATCCTTTGCATCAAGTCTAGAAACTATCGCCTCTTGTCCTTGTGGTTTGATCCCCGACTTACCACTACACTAGTTGTAGCAGTATTAGGGTGTTTACAAATTTTGTTTGCATAACTATTCTTTTAGTTAAACGACCTAAAAGAACGGTTATCAATATATATATATATATATATATATATATATATATATATATATATATATATATATATATATATATATATATATATAAATCGAGTGTTGATTAGATTGTTATTTAATATCTTACATGTCAAATAAGGCATAATACAAAATATGGTTCGAAATTGGATGTATGGTAATCGTGCTTTGTTGGAGTTCATGAATTGAGTTCAGGAGTTTTTTAGACAAGCGTTGAAAACTTTAAATGACATTGGAGATGATGAGGTGTGTTTCCCTTGTGTTGATTATGATAATGTGAATATAGTTAGTAGTATAAGAGAGTTGAGGGACCATGTTATTCGGTGTGGGTTTAAGCAAAAATACCACGTATGGGTATGGCATGGTGAGGTTCTTGCTTCTAATGACATGGGTTGTGTTCTAATGAAATTCCCATTCATCATGTTGAGCTAGACCATCATGGCCAATTAGAATCTTATGATGGTGAAGATGTTGATGTTGAGAAAGAAGATGATAGGGAGGATGAATTGGAAGATAATGACCCCGAGGATGAAGATCGAATAGATTAAATGCTTGAAGGAGTTGGGGATCAATTTGGCAGTCAATCTCATACTTTTGAGCGTTTGTGGGAGGCTGTTGACAAACCATTGTATCTTGGATGTACTAAATACACTAAGTTGTCCACCATATTAACGTTGTTTAACTTGAAAGCGAAATATGGTTGGACTGATACAAATTTCATGACCTTGTTAAAAGTATTAGGGGACTTGTTTCCAAAGGGAAATGATTTTCCTATATCCACGTACTATGCGAAGAAGTTAACGTATCCCCTTGGTTTATAGTATAATAAGATTGATGCATGTCTAAATGATTGCATATTGTATCGAAATGAGTATGCAGAGTTCATTCAATTTCCTAAATGTGTGCAATCATGTTACAAACTCCCACATAGGATAGAGCCTGTAGTGGGGATTAAAGGTCCTAGTGTAAAGGTGTTATGGTACCTTCCCATAATACCATGGTTCAAGCATTTGTTTTCGATAAAGAGCGATGCAAGAAATTTGAGATGACATGCAGAGAAGAGGAAGAAAGATGGGATGATTCCATATCCTGCTGATTCTCCCCAATGGAAAACAATTAATAAATCTTTCAAGGCTTTTGGTAGGGAAGATTGGAACCTAAGACTTGGTCTCTACACAGATGGAGTGAATCCTTTTGGTACCTAAAGTAGTCAACATAGCACATGGCCAGTTTTGTTAGTGATATATAATTTGCCTCCTTAGTTATGCATGAAACGTAAGTATGTTATGCTATCGCTTCTAATATCAGGGCCCAAGCAACCTGAGAATGACATTGATGTTTATCTTGCTCCTCTTATTGAAGATTTGAACTTGTTGTGGAATAAAGGTATATCGGTGTATGATGCATATGATGAAGAGACTTTTACACTCCGTGCCATGCTATTTTGTACCATTAATGACTTTCCAGCCTATGGGAACTTGTCGGGTATAAGGTGAAGGGAAAGAAAGAATATCCTATTTGTGTGGATGATATAGACTCAACATATTTGCCACATTGTGGGAAACATGTGTATCTCATGCATCGGAGGTTCTTGAATAGGTTTCATCCTTATCGTAAGAGAAAGACCTCGTTTGATGGTAAAGTCGAGCAATGTAGAGCCCCTATACCGTTGACTGGCAGTGAGGTTTATCACATTTTAAAAGGAATAGATAATGTTTTTGGGAAAACTTTGAATCACAGAGATGCTCGGGGGTTATGGAAGAAACAATCAATATTTTGGAACCTTCAGTATTGGAAATATTTACCATTAGACATTGTCTTGATATTATGCATATAGAATAGAATCTTTGTGATACCATCTTAGGGACGCTGTCGAATATACCTCGTAAGACTAAGGATGGTCCTAATTGAAGGTTTTAGAGCACTCAAGAGGGGGGGGGGGGGGGGGGGGGGGGGGGGTGAATTGAGTGTTAAGTAGCCTTGGCCTATTTTTCTTTCTTTTCGATCTATGAGAGGAACCCATTGGGCTGGTCCCTATAAGCAACGGAATGTACGAAAGACAATAAAGAAAACACAAGATTTAACGAGGTTCAGCCAACTATGGCCTACGTCCTCCTACCTCTTCTCTTCTATTAATCTACTCCGAAAAATAAAGAACACAAACACTCTACTGTTTCCCTACTATGGGAACCAATATACCCCACACTCTACTCTGAATGTGCGCTTGACTTACACTAGTAAGCCCCTTGTGTTTGAACTCACAAACACTAACCCAGCCTTTCAACCCCTCTGTTGAAGGCTTTGACAAAATCAAATATTCTCTTTTAATCTCACTTCTAAAAGCTAATTAAGAGAAAATATTTAAGCTCTAAGAGTGCTCTTGTATATGACTCGATGAATAGGCTTTTGTGCTTAAGTGTATATGTCTCTCAAAATTTACTCCTCTTTAATTCCAGAGAGACTTTTTTGAATATGAGAGACTAGATGAGTTTATATACTTGGATACAAAAAACCCTAGTTTCCTTAAATCACGTAATCTTGATGAACAAGTAATAGCGTGATTTTAGGAAAGTATTTATCTTATTTGATTTAATCACAAAGATAGAATCAAATAAGATAGATACTCCTAGTTTTTAGGTAACCATAATATTCTCATCTAATCTCCAGTTGCTTAGGATATTCTTAAAATAATTCTTTGAAAAAGTATTTTTACAAAATCTTTTATTTTTCTCAAAACACGTAGCTCGGATATTCCGTACAGTGAACCTGGTTCCTCAACCTGGTTCCCTGAATTGAGTATGTTATGAATTCTGTTTCAGCTTTGTACCAGAATTCATAATATGACTCAAGACACTTATAAGCACTTATTTTACCCAAACATGCAAGTCATACTACAAAGCACATTACATGATTTAAGCATTAAAGTACAAATCTTCTTTTCTTAATGTAATCTTCAAGACTTGAATCTTCCTTAAATACTTCCATTATGAGCAATGTATCTTTCTTCGAATGTCTTCGAAAGGCTTCCATGCTCCAAGTCTTGGAATCAACTTAACTACTGCACATGTAACATGGTTAATGTACAATAAAGAGTATGTGACTGCTTTTCAGCATAGCAGTCCAGGAAACAGTTCCTACTGGTTTCCCACCAGTACATGGGACAATTTACATCCAACCATTTCCTACATATAGACAAGTTACTTAAATGAATACCATAAATAAGTGATAACTTGTCTAGGAAAACAGTGTTCAATTCCAGCTGATTTCCAGCCAACTATTTGCAATGCTTATTGTAACCTATTTCCTGTAATCGTTTATCATCACTCAAAACCTAAGGGACTCAACAAATTCCCCCTTTTTGATGATGACAAAGTAATTAAAGTTCCTGCAACCAATCAAGTTAAAAACAGAGAAGAACTCCAATTAAGTACTCAAATAGGTTTGAGTACAACCAAGAGACTCAAGACTCAAATGAACAAGTTAGTGAAGCTAACTGATTCCAAAGACTAACTATCAAACTGACTCCCCTAAACTATCAAACTGAGCTACTTGACACAATCTAAACTGTCTTAGGCTTTGGTACACTACTTCCCCCTTTTGGCATCATTAAAAAGTACTCTTAAGTAAAAGTGATGTGCACAAATTGTTAAATGTGCTCATCCATGCAGTGGCATCAACCACCATTCAAGTAGTATGCTGCAAGAAGCGATTAATCAAACAGTTCATACCATAGCAGAATGAATGGTCCATGCAAGTTAATAAAGTTCAACAAAAGGAACCCAAATCCACATCAAAAGGAAGTTCATGGATTGGGTGAGAAATATTCAGACCAATAGAATCAATTATTTTAGAATAGAAATAAGGGGGAGGGGAAACAAGAGCGGGAACCAGCATCACTCCTCATCATCATTCTCTTCCTCTTCCTCCTCCTCGTACTTAGCCTCATCGTCTGCATCAGCAACTGGTTCCTCTTCATCCTCCTCATCTTCTTCACCAGGCTCTCCTTCCTTGGGCTGAGTCTGTGGAGTACCCGAACCTATACCCGGAGACATCTGAGCTTGAGCGTCAACTAACATTTTTTCCATCTGCTCCATCCTGGTACTGAAAGAAGTTGACAAGCCTTGAACCAAACTTATTATCTTTCTCAGCATATCCTCCTGATTCTCCAACCGTTTCCGAATCATTTCCTGACCTGCTGGTTCCTCTACCTTCTTCTTCTTGGATGGGGGTTTCATCTCCTCTGCTGGTTCCTCAATCTTAAAACTTAACTTATCACCACTTATGTTAAGACCCTTTAGCTTCAGGATTGCTTTTGTGAACACCATGACAGGCACGGTAGACCCACTCATAGTAACATTATTATTCATAAGCAATTGAGTAATGACAGAACCATAAGGCAGAGAATGGTGAGATGAACCATATCAATTCATAATATGATCTAGCATCAAGGAGGGGAGATTAATCTTAATTCTCTTCATCATGAGATACATTAGAACCATCTCCATGATGCATACTGTTCCCCTTCCTTAAGCCCATGGGACCTTGTTGCACAACGAATGCAGAACCAGCATTACTGGTTCCTTCAAATTAACAAATTTAAAGACACCCGGTTTCTTAGACATCTTTCTACCAAACAAATGCTCATAAATCTTATCAGGAGTGACCCCTACCAACACGGGTCACCAATCACTAGAATACTTATCAAATCCATCCCTGGGCACCCTTAACATGCTAGACAAAGTGGCAACAGACAAGCTCACATCCACATCATTCACATGAGAACCAACAGACATATCAGGCAACTGTTTCAAATTCACATAAAAGTCTCTAACTCTAGACACATTAGCAGCACTACAATCAAACAATGGCATCCATCCTTGATACTTAATCAAACTTTTAAACTCAAACAGAGCAGGCACACCAAAATATCCCTTCTCAACATGACAACCAGAAAGAACCAATCGAGCATTTAAGTCAGTAGAACCAGTAGTTGGAGATTCTACAGACGTACCTTTTGTAGTGCGAGGGGTTCTTGCTGGTACCCGTTTCCTCTTGGTTCCCTAAACAGAACTAGTGGACTGTTCCTCCGGAACTTCCTCAAAAATCTTCTTCACTGAAGACCGAGTTACCCTACCACGTACCAGGACTTCTTCAGTGAGTGTCCCCTCCTTGTGACTAGTGATCTCTACTTCATCATCTCCTACACTCTGACTGACGTCTTCCAACTCCTGGCTTAGGGTTCTTTGTGCTTCTTGTTGATGTTCCCCCTAAAACTGAGCTGGTTCCTTGATGATGGAACCACCAGCTTTTGAAGGATCAGTAACAAGCACGGTATGTTGAGATTTTGGTGGTGAGGTAGATTCTTGTGGTGGATCGAGGGTGGTGAATGGTAATTTTGTGGGTGAAGAAGTTTTAAAAGTGATATTGGTGGTGGTTTGGATGGGTTTTGATCGAGTTGAGGAGAATGAGGAGCCACATTAGTGTTTCCATGAGATTGTGAGGAATCACTTGTATGTCCCCTTCCCTTGTCTCTTTTGGATGTGCCTGATTTCTTACCCATGGCGATTATGCAGTTGAAGATCAAGGATTGAAGACGACGCTGATGAACAGTAACCGTTGTGAACAGAGAATTTTGAATAGAGCACAAGAAAGATAGAGAATTTCGAATGATGATGAGAGTTATGAGCTGCACAAAGGGTTAGAGATCATATATTTATAGCACAGAAAGAGGAGAGAAGAGAAAAAAAATAAGTCGGTTAAGCCAAGAAGAGCAACGACACAAATTTTAAAAATTGAAATCAATTTTGGCAATGATTATTTGCCTTGAATATCTCAATCGACCTAAAAATTAGGCATGTGATATATTGCCTTGATCAATAAGTCAAATAACTGAAATAAGATTATTTCCTTCCAAATGGAAAAGATCTTATAGTAATCTTTCAAAAAATATAAAAATATTAATCAGATGACATATCTGAGCTGATCTGCTGTTTCCCTTTGTTGGTACCTATACAGAACCACGTCACCCTATTTTTGGTAACTTAGTCTGATTTTACCTGTTTTTTGCACCAATAATTCTCAACCCTTTTGAGATCTTGAACCAGTTACACAAAACTTGAAGGATTTTGACATAGGTATATACACATACTATACAAAAGAATACCATTCTAACCAATCATTGAGGGAAGTAATTGAAGCCAAAGACCTAAAATCTAACTAGACCTAATAAGACTCTTAAATTACAAAAAGACTCTTGACACAAAGGTTTTGTGAAGATATCAACGATCTGATCTTCACTTTTACAAAACAACAACTCCACCAAACCTTTCTCCACATTGTCTCTCAAGAAGTGATGTCTTATCTCAATGTGTTTGGTTTTGGAATGTTGGACATGATTCTTTGAAATATTAATAGCACTAGTGTTGTCATAATAGATAGGAACACTATCATAAACAACACCAAAATCCTTCAGCTGGTTCCTTATCTACAGTAACTGGGAACAGCATGAAGCTGCAGCAATATACTCTGACTCTGCTGTGGATAAAGCCACTGAATTTTGCTTTTTAGAACCCCAAGAAATTAGGCAAGAGCCAAGAAAGTGTGCCATACTTGAAGTGCTCTTCCTATCAACAAGAAAGCCAACATAATCTGCATCCGTGTACCCAATAAGATCAATTAAACTACCTTTGGGGTACCACAAGCACAGATCTGCTGTTCCCACAAGATATCTAAGTATCCTTCTAACAACCTTCAAATGAGACTCTTTTGGATTGCTTTGAAACCTGGCACATAATCCAACAGAGAACACAATGTCAGGCCTACTTGCTGTTAGATAAAGGAGGGAGCCAATCATCCCTCTATATAGTGAGGCTTTAACATTTTTTCCCTTTAGATCAGAATCTAATTTGGTGGATGTGGGAACAGTTGTATCATAAGCCTTGCTGTTCTCCATGCCAAATTTCTTCAGTAACTCTTTCAAGTACTTTTACTGATGAATCATGATTCCATTTTCCATTTGCTTAATCTGTAATCCTAGGAAGAATCCTAATTCTCCCATCATGCTTATCTCAAACTCACTCTACATAAGATTAGCAAACTCATCACATAGTACCTGATTAGTAGCACCAAATAAAATATCATCAACATAAATTTGTACTATAATCAAGTGGTTCCCTCTGTTTTTGATGAACAATGTCTTATCCATTGTTCCCCTCTTATAGTCATTCTCCATCAAAAATGTAGACAACCTTTCATACCAAGCTCTTGGAGCTTATTTCAATCCATATAACGCTTTGTCCAGCTTGTATACATGATGGGGGAACATCTTGTCCTCAAAACCAGGTGGCTGCTCTACATATACCTCTTCCTTCAAGTAGCCATTCAGGAAGGCAGTCTTTACATCCATCTGAAACAATTTCATATTCATGTGAGTAGCATAAGCAATCAAAATTGTAATGGCCTCTAGTCTAGCTACAGGTGCAAAAGTTTCATTATAGTAAATTCCTTCTTGTTGATTGTAACCTTGCACTACTAGCCTTGCTTTATTTCTGACTATTGTACCTAGATCATCTAATTTGTTTCTGAAGACCCATTTTGTACCAATGATTGACTTGTCCTTTGGTCTAGGTATAAGATGCCAAACCTGGTTCTTATGAAACTGATTTAATTCATCTTGCATTGCTAGAACCCAATCAGGATCGGTCAAAGCCATTTTATAGTCAGTTGGCTCTACACTAGACAAGAAGGAATAAAAAGCACAAAAGTTTTGAAAAACATTTCTTCTCGTTTGAATTCCCTTGTTAATGTTACTAATGATTTGATTTGGGGGATGAGAGGATAGGTATTTATAACTTTTGAAAGTGAAATCATTTTGTGCTTCTTCATTAGGTTGGGAACCAGCATGATCGTGAATCACTTCTTCTTCTGTAGAACCAGAAGAGTTCATGTTCACACTGTTTCCATTAACATCACTTACCTCAGGTTCAGGGGAGGCCTCTTCATCCATTCCCCCTGAACTTCTTACCTGTCTGTCACTTGGGAAGCCATTAGGTCTTGGTTCTCCTTCTAAATTCTCGTTGTTCTCATTTTCTTCTCTAGGCTTTTCACCATCATCATCTGGTGAAGCATTAGGAGAGCCCAGAACTGCTTGTACGTCACTTAGAGAACCAGTGTCATGGTTCCTCGTAAACTCCATCAGTCCAATCATTTCATCAAGTTGTACCTGCGCAATCACAGAAGACATGTTAAATTCATCAAAAATGACATGGACACTCTCCTCAATACACAAAGTCTTCTTATTAAAGACTCTATATGCTTTGCTTTGAGCAGAATATCCAAGAAAGTTTCCTTCATCACTCCTAGGATCAAATTTATCTAGCTGGTTTTTCCCATTGTTGTGTACATAGCATTTGCATCCAAAGACACAAAAGTATGCAATATTAGGCTTTCGACCTTTAAGGAGTTCATAGGGAGTCTTGTTTAACTTTGGTCTAATGAGACCTCTATTCAGTATATAGCAAGTAGTATCAACAACTTCACCCCAGAAACTCTTAGGAAGACCACTCTCAATGAGCATCGTCCTCGCCATTTCCTCAAGAGTTCTATTCTTTCTTTCAACAACACCATTTTGCTGTGGTATTCTGAGGGCTGAGAAGTTATGACTAACTCCTTGTTCCCTACAATAATCAACAAAGTTAGCATTATCAAATTCAGTACCATGGTCTAATCTTATGGACACCAGCTTGTGAGAAAGCTGGTTCTCAACCTGCTTCACCAATGCTACCCACTCGTCAAATGTTTCATCTTTTGAATGTAGCATTATCACCCAAGTGTACCTGGAATAATCATCAACCATAACACAAACATATCTATGACCTCTTCGACTTTGTACTCTCATGGGACCACATAAATCAATGTGTACAAGTTCGAAGGGTCTACTGGTACTCAAAACTATTTTAGGCTTAAAAGAGATCTTGACTTGTTTCCCTTTGACACATTCTGAACAAACTTTATCTGCCTTGTACGTGATGTTAGGGAGTCCTACCACCAAGTCACGAGACTTTAGTTTATTCAAGAGTGTCAAGTTAGCATGTCCAAATTTCTTATGCCAAATCCATTGATTATTGTTAGACACAACACTCAAACAAACAGACTTGTCTTGAGGAATTTTATCTAGAAAGGTAATGTAAACATCATGTTTCCTGATTCCCTCACACACAAGCTTGCCTGTTAGAGAGTTAACTATGTGACAAAGATTGGCTTAGAACTCAACTCTATTACCTTTGTCACATAATTGAGAAATGCTCAAAAGATTATGTTGTAAGCCTTCAACATAATACACATCATCAATTGCATTTGAAAGTGTCTTACCTACTTTACCTAAACCAGTGATGGTTCCCTTGCTATTATCTCCAAAGGTGACACTTCCACCATCAAAGGCTACTAGTGAAAGGAATTGCTTCTTATCCCCGGACATGTATCTTGAGCACCCACTGTCCAAATACCAATAGGTACTTCCCTTCACTTTAGCCTGCAAGAACAAATCAAATATTAGATTTAGGAACCCAAACATCCTTGGGTCCCTTTTCAACAACATTAGGCTCTTATTGGTCTTTTCTTCTCCAGACTAACTTCATATGTTTATTATTCTTATTCACATTGCTCTTCCTAGCTGAACATTCATGAATCTTATGTCCATTCATACCACAATGATAGCAAACATACATCTCTTTAGTCATAACATACTTACCTCTTTTGAATTCTTTAATCCATGTGGTTTCTCTGGGGGACCAGTTAGTCCTGGTTCTCTGTCTGGTATATCTAAGACCAACCTTCCCTTTGTTACCTTTCGATGAGGTTAAAAAATTCAAAGTTTCCTGTGCAGTCACTAATTTTTCAACATGTCTATGACTATCATGAAGTTCCTTTTCTCTGGTTTCAAGAGTTTTAATTAACAACTCGTTTTTATCTTTTAGAAAATCAAAATTACTCTTTAAGGCTTCAAGTTGTAAATTACGCTTTGAAACCATAGAATCAATATTCATGTCAACAGCTACTGGCTGCTTATCCTTTTTCAATTGATAAATTTTAGCATGCGATTCACAAATAGTATTTTCATATTTATCTATCACATCACTAATTTCTACGCTGGTACCTGAAGGGGAAACAGTGAACTGAGCAGCTTTAAGTGAAGTAATTTCCTTGTGAGAATTTTCCAGATTGCAAGCCAATATCTCAAAGGCTTTCAACAAACAAGTTCTACTACAGAAATTTGCTTTACCTCTAGCTGCTGATAAATCAAGAGATTCACTAGTGGTTGATAAGTCTCTGGGGAACTAGGAGGTCAGATCTTCTTCACCATCACTAGGATAGTCAGGTTTAAAAGATCTTGCCTTTTCCAGTTCCACTTTATATTTGTCCAATTCAACTTCTAGCTCTTCCACTTGATTTTTTAGATCATGGCAAACTTCTTCTAGGTAGTCATAACTAGCAACAACAATTTCACATTCAACACATTTTTCTTTAAGCTCTCTTTTGCCAGTAATGTAAGTTTCACCCAATTTATAGCATTCATCTAATAAAGAGTCAATACAAGTAATCATATTATCTCTATCATATTCATGCATATCCTCTCTAACTTGTTCTAAGTTTACCTTGTGTTCATGTAGTACATCCTTCTTTGCCATCAAGCATTTTCTGAATGTACTGGTTCCCCCTTTGGTTCCTGGATTAGTGTTGTTTCCCTTAATGTTTGCAAAGGCGGTCAAGAAAACATCAGAGTTAGGTGATTCTTCATCCTCATCAGACCCTGGATCAGACTCACCCCACATGGATGCTATCATAGCATTCTTGAAGGCTCATTTATCTCTGGATTGAGACTGTTTGTCCTTCCACCTAGGACAATCTCGAATAAGATGTCCCTTATCACCACACTTGAAGCAACCTACATAAGAGAGGTTAGACTTCTTAAAACTCTTACCTTTGAAGTTCTTCCTCTAGTCATGAAGTGATCTCTCAAATCTTTTAGCAATCATGTCCATCTTATCTTCTTCCTCGTCTACTGTTCCCTTAAGAGTCATGCCTCTAGCTGGTTCTTTCTCAGACTTAGAGTCAATCAACATCTCATAAGTCATGAGGGAGCCAATCAGCTGTTCCAGAGACAAGGTGGATAGATCTTTTGCTTCATAGACTGCTGTTACTTTGACTGTCCATGCATCTGTCAAGCTGCGCAAAACTTTTCTCACAAGATCCTCATCAGAAAAGTTCTTACCAAGAGATCTAAGATCATTGATAATTGTCATAAATCTACAAAAACAATTATTAATATTTTCATTTTTATTCATAGTAAACAGCTCATACTTAGACATAAGTAAATCAATTTTGGACCTTTTTACCTCGCTGGTTCCCTTAAAAGTAAGTTCGAGGGTATCCCAAATCTCTTTTGCATTGCTACAACCTGAGATCTGGTTTATTTCGTTCTCACCTATAGCCTATTGTAGAATTGACATTGCTTTGGCATTCTTCTCCAGCAGTTTGTAATCAACAAATACTAATTCACTGTCTTTCTTGGGAACCAGGTTTCCCTCAGCATCTGTCTTGAGGATAATGTTGGGACCATTCTTGACAACTAGCCAACATTCATAATCAACTCCCATGATTACATTCTTGATCCTATTCTTCCACCAAGCATAGTTATTTCCGTTGAACTTTGGTGTCTTGTTGTCATAGCCCATAGCATTTAGGTCTTGAGTACTCATGCTTGACTTCTCTAGATGTTACTCTTGTGAGAAGCCTAGGCTTTGATACCAATTAAAGTTTTTAGAGCACTCAAAAGGGGGGGGGGGGGGGGGGGGGGGGGGGGGGGGGTGAATTGAGTGTTAAGTAGCCTTGGCCTATTTTTCTTTCTTTTCGATCTATAAGAGGAACCAGTTGGGCTGGTCCCTATAAGCAGCGGAATGTATGAAAGGCAATAAAGAAAACACAAGATTTAACGAGGTTCAGCCAACTATGGCCTACATCCTCCTACCCTATGCTCTTCTATTAATCTACTCCGAAAAATAAAGAACACAGACACTCTATTGTTTCCCTACTCCGGGAACCAGTATACCCCAAACTCTACTCCGAATGTGTGCTCGACTTACACTAGTAAGCCCCTTGTGTTTGAACTCACAAACACTAACCCAGCCTTTCAACCCCTCTGCTGAAGAATTTGACAAAATCAAATATTCTCTTTTCATCTCACTTCTAAAAGCTAATTAAGAGAAAATGTTTAAGCTCTAAGAGTGCTCTTGTATATGACTCGATGAATAGGCTTTTGTGCTTAAGTGTATATGGCTCTCAAAATTTACTCCTCTTTAATTCCAGAGAGACTTTTTTGAATATGAGAGACTAAATGAGTTTATATACTTGGATACAAAAACCCTAGTTTCCTTAAATCACGTAATCTTGATGAACAAGTAATAGCGTGATTTTAGGAAAGTATTTGTCTTATTTGATTTAATCATAAAGATAGAATTAAATAAGATAAATACTCATAGTTTTTAGGTAACCATAATATTCTCATCTAATCTCCAGCTGCTTAGGATATTCTTAAAATAATTCATTGAAAAAGTATTTTTACAAAATCTTTTATTTTTCTCAAAACACGCAGCTCGGATATTCCGTACAGTGAACCTGGTTCCTCAACCTGGTTCCCTAAATTGAGTATGTTATGAATTCTGTTTCACCTTTATACCAGAATTCATAATATGACTCAAGACACTTATAAGCACTTATTTTACCCAAACATGCAAGTCATACTACGAAACACATTACATGATTTAAGCATTAAAGTACAAATCTTCTTTTTTTCACGTAATCTTCAAGACTTGAATCTTCCTTGAATACTTCCATTATGAGCAATGTATCTTTCTTCGAATGTCTTCGAAAGGCCTCCATGCTCCAAGTCTTGGAATCAACTTAACTACTACACATGTAACATGGTTAATGTACAATAAAGAGTATGTGACTGCTTTTTAGCATAACAGTCTAGGAAACAGTTCCTACTAGTTTCCCACCAGTACATGGGACAATTTACATCCAACCATTTCCTACATATAGACAAGTTAGTTAAATGAATAACATAAAGAAGTGATAACTTGTCTAGAAAAATAGTGTTCAATTCCAACTGATTTCCAGCCAACTATTTGCAATGCTTATTGTAACCTATTTCCTGTAATCGTTTGTCATCACTCAAAACATAAGGGACTCAACACTAATGTTAGGAGAGATATGTAGACAATGAAGATTCGATCCAAGTTGTGGCCTAAAGACAAAACGCCTAGGAATGGAAAAGGTAAATCTAAGTATCTTCCTCCGGCTTATTCCACTTTATCCCGAGCAGAAAAAAGGATATTTTGTGAGTGTCTGTATGGGATCAAGGTTCCTAGTGGGTATTCATCAAATTTAAAGAACTTTATATCAATGAAAGATCTGAAATTAGTGGGTATGAAGTCACATGATTGTCATGTTATGATGTAAGTGTTTCTACCAATTTCCATCCTACATATTTTCCCCAAGCATGTTAGGAATTCTATCACTAGATTTTGTTCTTTTTTTAATACAATATGCAGCAAGGAGCTTGATCAGTCATGTTTGGATGAGTTATAGTCTAGTGTTGTTATAACCTTATGTCAACTCGAGATGAATTTTCACCTTCATTCTTTGATATTATGGTACATCTAGTTGTGTATTTGGTTCGAGAAATCAAGTTGTGTGTTATAGTGTTCCTAAGATGGTCTTATCCTTTTGAGAGATACATGGGTACTTTAAAGAAGAAGGTGAGAAACCCAGCACATTCTGAAGGTAGTATAATTTAAGGTATAACCACAAAGAAGGTAAGTGAGTTTCTTAATGAGTTCTTATCCAAATGGGAGGCAATCGGGTTATCAAAATTGAGGCATGAAGGGAGGCTCGAAGGGCATGGCACTGTGGGTTCTAAGGAGGTCTCAATTCCATTGCCGAAAGAGAGACAAGCTCATTTATTTGTTTTGCACCATATTACAGAGGTTCATCCTTACTTAGAGAGGCATATGAATGAGTTGAAGGTGAAATACCCTTCTAAAGGTGAATAAGCATTGATGGAAGAACACAATAACAATCAAGTGGTTAGCTTATGGCTCTCGAACAACTGCACAATATTTTGAGGGGTATGATATCAATGGATATACCTTTTATACTAAATGTCGGGATAAGAAATCAAAGTATGTTCAAAATAGTGGTGTTCTAATTGTGGCTTCTTCTCGAGAATATGCTAGCTCAAAAGATAAAGCACCAGTTGATGCGACCTTGTCTTACTATGAGATAATTCAAGAGATAAGGGAATTTAAATATTGTGGCTTTAAGGTTCTCCTTTTTCAATGCAAGTGGGCAGATATTAGTCAATGTGGTTCGATAATGAAAGATGAATTGAATTAGAATTTAGTTGACATGAGTCAGATGCGTGATACTGAGGAACCTTTTATACTTGCATCATAAGGTTAACACGTATTCTACATTAAAGACACAAATGAGCCCCGATGGGCTGTTGTTGTCCATGGTAAACGATATATCCTTGGAATTAGTGATGTCACTAATAAGGAAAACTATGATGACTTTGATGATCTTCCACTGTTCTTGATGCCATGTAATGATGACATGGATGCTGGACCAGAAACAGAAACAAATTATATGAGAATGGATCACCATGGAGTTACTATAGATGAGTAGTTTTCATTGTCTAGGTATTAAATTATTTTGTATTTATGTCAATGTTTGCCTTATTTTCTGTTTTCCCCAATTATTGGACGATTCATTAACTCAATTTTCATTGTACTATTGTTCTTTTATGTAGTGAATGTCTTGCATCATGGCTTATGATGAAGATTTCAGTGTCTTTGATGAGGACGTTGAATAAAATGTTTACGAAACTGATCTAGGTGATCTAGAAGACATAGCTACTGAGTTAGAAACTTAGAGAACTGATAGAATGTTTGACGAAGATGAAAGGATTGATATAGTGGCAACAACTTTAGGGGATGATGTACATATGAACATTGTCATCCCCTCGTGTTTGAGTTCTAAGAGGGGGAAGGGTGGTGCTTGGGGCTTAGGTCAACCTAGAGGTCTGACTATAAACCTTAGAGTGGGCGAGCCTATGTATCTCGAGTTCGATCATTTGCAATGCCCCATTGGTAGGTGGCGTCTCAAGTAAGGTCAACACATTGGACTTCTTATTCGAAAGTTCAACATCAACTAGGAGTGGTCGGGAGTAAATGAGGGACTTTGATAGACCTTGTGGGTGGACACAATGGTACATATTCCTAACTTAATCTTAATTATTTAAATATTTGTGTAAACTATCTTACTAATTGAAACTAACCCAATTTAAATCTATTTTAGGCTTTGTTTCACATCCAAACAACCCCCAATTGAAGAAGCTTTTTCTATTTGTAGTCGCCGATAGATTTTAGGACTTCAAATCAAAGTTGGTGACTGGTTGGAATACCAAGACAAGAAAGGTGTCTAAAAAAGAAGCTAACATGTTGCCCTATGAAATATGGAAATATATTAAGGTAGGCAACCTTTGTTAAGAATAAGAAATATGAAGCTGTAGTGGTAAATTATATACTTCTTTGTATTCAGTTTTGAAAAATGCTTTTTTTTTGTACTTTAATGTTAAGTCAAATACTATACCTTATGTTGTTGATAGGCTAAACTCGAGAAGGCGAACAAGATTGCCAAGATGAACATTCATCCCCATTACCTTGGGCACTCAAGCTACAACGACGTTAGGCAACAATTGATTTCAGAGGGTTTTTATCCCTCTTGCTTGGGACCTTCTTCTATAGAATCCATCACTACGCAGATAAGTCATGGGGATGACTATTTTTGTTCACGGCATAAGAAGGACAAGAAAACTAGGGAGAGAGCCATTCCAAATGAATAGACGCATGCTGTGGCTAAGAAATACGTAAGAATTCTATTTTCAAATCAGTAAAGTTACCACTGCTTATAAGATCTGAAATTCATTTCTAATCTTTTCCTTTTTATTTTCAATTTTAGTTCCGAGATAAGAAAATTCTAGGGGAAATTCGTTCCCGCGAGGGCCCAAGACGCATTAGCTATGGACATTGGGAAGCCAAATCACCTCAGACACTACATTGAACTTGGAGGGACTAATATTGGGTACCGACAAATATTTGGACCTCCTCCACCGAGATCAAGCCAATAAAGTCAAAGCGGAGTCTCAATGCAAGATCAGGATACTTTGAAGGCTCAACTTTGAGAGAAACTTAGACAGGAGTTCAATGCCACTATGAAGGACAAGTTGTTCTCCCTACTCCAAGACATTAGTATCAATGCCGAGCAGTTAGCATCCTAGGGTGCACGGGTGTCTACTCCCCATGTAGAGGTGTATTATATTCCCGTTTTAAATTTATGTTGAATATGTATTATTTGCATTAATAATGACCTATAATATTGACATATTATATTCAATTTCTAAGGTCCTACCAGTTCTCGTCTACTCCTTAAAGATCCAAGTATGGGAACAATACGAATTGGCCGATGGTGTCACGTACCTAGGTCGGCCAGGCTAGCAATTTACACAAACTCACCAAGGAATTAGACTTGAAGTACATGAAGTGGTGAAGGCTCAGACTATTCCTGTCTTCTTCAAAAGAGCAACACTACTAGTCCCTATTCCACAGTATGACTTGGAGACATTGAACGACACAATTGGTACTTTTGTGCAATGGCCTTTACATTTGATCAAGATCATAAGTGACGTAGAAATCAAAGTTTCAATCGAATTTCCTCTATAACTATATTTTTGTATGACTTAAGTTGTGCGATATGTGCTGTTTTAATTAGGTGACTCCACAAGCTAAGAAGATGAATGAGATGTCAACTGGTGAAGTTATTGGGAGCAATGAACCGGCCTCGAAGAAGTCAGGGGCAGAAAACCTACCTCTTCTCACTGAAGATGTAGCGACTTCTCTTAGCCCTGAGTGCAAATGGATACTTCAATGTGCGACCATGATGAAGGAAGACAATACCATTGTTGTGCCATTGGATCGAGCCTTGTTCCACTACTCTGAAGATGGAACAGCGTGGCATGACAAAACTGACATCACCTAATTCTTACAAGGAGCTCAATTGAACATTTTTGTTATTCAATGCTTCATGAGGTATACACAATTAGGATATAAGTTCACTTATTTGGTATTGTTAATAGTCTTTAAAACATTTGTATATATAATTCATTTTATGATTACATAGGGCACTCCAAGATGATTGAGTGTCGTGCGATTTACACTCATTAGTCGGTTATATCCTAAGGCCACTTAGGATGCAAGAATCGATGGGAATATTGAGGAGGTAAAGACGTACGTCCATTTTGCATTCATGAAAGCCCTACAAGCTAAGTTGAAGTTCATTTTCGCTCCTATTTTTGAAAGGTACGTTTGAATCTGATGTGTGAATGTAATGCTTATTACTTATATATTTAATTTAGAGTATGATAATGCATATAGTATGTAAATATAATGCTAATTACTTATTTCTTATAATGTAGTGCACACCGAGTGCTTTTAGTCATTTTTGTGGGAAGTGGAAAAATATACTTTTTTAACTCGGCTTGGTCAATACGCAGTACTAAGCTGAGAGAGATTATTAATTAGTAAGTATTATCAATATATTTACATTGCAATTCATGAGATTTAACCCCTCTTGGAAACACTTCTTTATCAATCACAACAGCTTCATTGTCATCCATCAAAACCCTCAAATTTTTTTCTTCCATTCGGCTAGTACCACCCACATTATTCTCTTTTATCGATTGCCACTTCTTAACAGCAGTAAGACGCGCCCTTTTATTTTGTTTTCTCACCACTTTAGCTCTTTGACTCCTTGTTCTGTTTCTAGTAGATAAATTCTCCATCTTTTTTTCATAAAAGTCAAAAAAGAACAAACCTTACCAGAACATTTTATAAGAAAGCTTAGGAATATGATGAAGGCGGAAGAGCAGGAGAACATAACATAAAAAAAACATTATGAATTACACCATTAATCGGTCAAATGGGGGAAATTTTGGGTAGAAAATGACCTAAACACTTCAAATACATCAATATGAGTCAATATAGGTCAAATGGGATCAATTTTGGGTAGAGAATGACGTATTTACCCTAAAACATGTCATAAACACTAGAAATACAATGATTTGAGATAAAATCGGTCAAATGGGAGAGGTTTTGGATATAAAATGACCTCAACATGTGAAATACATCGATATGAATCAATATATCTCAAATAAGGCGGTTTTCGATTGATATTGGCGTATTTCCCCTATAAATTGGCCCAAACACTTTAAATAGGACGATATGAATCAATATAGGTCAAATAGGATCGGTTTTGGGGTAGAAAATGACATATTTACCCTAGCACATGTCAAAAAGACTTGAAATACATCGATTTGAGTCAAACTCGATCAAAAGGGAGGGTTTTTGGGTAGAAAATGCCATAAACACTTCAAATACATTGATTGGAGTCAATATAGGTCAAATAGGATTAGTTTTGGGTAGAGAATGACGTATTTACCCTAGAATATGTCATAAACACTAGAACTATGTCACAAAGGATTCAACGAGGAGCCCTTCTCCACTGAAGAAATCGATGTTGTCCGCAATAAACTAGCCAAGTATTGGACATATAACTTTTTCTAGATTATGTACATTACCTTTTTGTGTATTTTGTAGTTTTTGTACATCAAATTCATTTATTGGGTCGTAGTTTTGATGTCACTTAATGGTTGATTTTATTACCCTATTAGTATATATAAATGAGAGATGGATCATCATATGTATATATGTACCTTGCTTGGTGAAATTGCAAATGTAATATAGCAGGTTTGAATTTGGAAATGTTGGCGTTGTAGGGATCAAATTAAAGCATACAAAAAAAACCATTTATATGTGGTGGGTGTCCCCAAGTCCCGCCGTATATTCCTCTGTTATAGGACTTTTTTTTAATCTGGAAAGTTTAATATGCGGCATCACATAGTCTAGAACCGTCGCATATTAATCATTAATATGCGGCGTCACTTAGCCTTAAACCGTCGCATATTAATCATTAAAATGCCACATATTTTGTTTAACCTGTCACATTTTATTTATTATTTAGCGGCGTATTTTTTACGCTGTAAATTAAATAGATTAATTTGCTGCTATCCCAATTGTTGCTAGCCTTTTGACGCCGCATATAGTACTAAAAACCCCGCCGCATATTGATCATTTTCTACTAGTGTTGCTACTACTACTTTGTTGTTAACTCGCTGCCACTATCGCCGCTGTCTTTCATCCACTGCCATGAAAGACATGTCTCACTAGCACAGTAAAGATATCAAGGCAATGGGAATTCATTGGCCACCCGCTATATATGTTTTCATTTTTTATTCTGGTGAAATAGGTGGGACGTCCTCAAAATATGGTGACCCCATGGACAGACGTCCACTAAATATTATGTCTAATGAGAATGCCTAAACCTAAGGGAAAACGTCCCATAACCCCTAAGAAAAACGTCTAAGCAACACACTTGCATCCATGGTGGGACGTTTTTGTTAGACATTTTGCCTTGGGCCTGACATCTTGTGGGACGTGTCCCCCCTCCTCTATTAATGTATGTAACAAAATATTATTATTACTCTCCATTTCTATTTTTTCTTCATGTATTTTCTATCGAAAAATTATTCCCATTTAGAATCATTCCTCTTTTATCAAATAATTTAAGGCAAAAGTAGCCTCAATTTATAGAAAAATTATTATAAAAAATAACCTTAATTGGATAGGCAAAAACGACATAATCCTCACTCACTCTAAAAACCCTAACTCTTATTAACTCACCTTCACTCCCTCACTTCATTGGAAACCTCCACCTTTATTCCTCCTAATTAAGCATGTCCTTTTCCATCTTCCCTCAACAACACACTAAACATTTAAAAACCCTTTTATTCCTCCTAATTAAGCATGTCCTTTTCCATCTTCCCTCAACAACACACTAAACATTTAAAAACCCTATATCTCTTCGCCATCTTTTGGCCATTGCTCCTAAAAATTACCTTAAAGTTCTTAAATCAATTTCTCGATCACAAGAAGACCAATATAGGTCCTTTCTCTTCCCAAATCTCTCCCTTAGCCATCTCCCAATATCGAATTTTATATGAACTATCCAAATAAATAATGGCCAAGGAGGATAGACTTTGTTCCTATGACCATCAATGTTCATGCTCCAATTAAGGAAGACCCCACTCGTATAGTTTAGAACTCATTTGTCTATATCCAAATTCTCTAAAAGACAAAATGAAGTATAAAGAAGAGATTGAGGATGATTTCATCTCTCAACATTGACCTTATTATAGTCCTATCTATTCTTGCTTAGTTAATGAGTATGTGTGTGCAATGGAAAAACATCCTGATCCACCATATTATGGTATGTTGTCTTTTCCACCCTATTCGAGCACCATATTATGCATGATTGTAATTTTTTCTCTAAATTTCTTCCAAAATTGAGTCAAGCATGGTGGTTGTTTAATTTATGGAATTGAATTATGGCATACTTAGGTCCTGTTTGGATTGAAGGAAAGGAATGGAATCAGGAATTATACGTAGGAGAAATGAAATCAGTTTCAGGGATTTGTTTGGTTAAGTACAGGAATGGGTTTTAAACCCTTTTGAGTTGTTTGGTGTAACACAGGAATGAGATTCAATTCCTTAACTGTTGTTTGGTTCAAACGGGTATGGAATAAAAAACTGTAATCTTAATATTAACAATAATAATATTAATAATAATAAAAATAATAATAATAATAATAAAAATTATTCTAAATATTATAATAAGGCGACATCCAAAAGTTTTTCAAGAGTCAAGCATCACCTTTTGTTAAGAGGTTAAGAAGAAACTCTTTCTTCCATTCGTCATCTGGACACTGGTAAAAAAGGCTAAACTTGCTAGGATTAGTTGCCAATTTTTCAGCGCATGTAGTAGCTTCATATTTGGTGAGTCTAGGTATATGTGCCACCTCGGCCAATAAATTATTGAATTGATTATCTTATGCTTGTTCACAATGCATAGGTGTTCGCTCATATTGAGTTGGAGATGAGAAGATACTCGCCAAGAATGCTAAATGAGAATCTATTTTTTCTATAATCGCAACTACATCCTTTATAGTTGAAAGTAAAGGATCAACCTCTTCCCCTTTTCTCTTTTATCTTATCTTTTTGGAAACAATGGGAGTTTGTTAGGCGGACTTGTTAACAACATCGTCTCCACCTAAGTCAATGGGGCCATCATCTTTCTCATCGTCCAAGTTGATGGAATATTGATTTTGACCTTCTACTGTGTCCTCAAATCTTTCGGCATGAACTCCTTTGGCTCTATCATTTCCATAAATAAGCTCTAGTTGTTCAAAAAAAGGGAAAGGAACTTTCTATAAGCCTTTTGCAAGTTTATGACTCTATAAAAAATACCCACAATAAATTAAATAAATATAATATATGAAGCAAAATCAATATTTAATAGTAAAATGTGTTTACCTTACAAAAATCATTATAGCTTTATCGTTCGCATACAATCGTACTAGCCCTAATATCCCAATTAAATCCTGATGTTCTATAAACCATTTATGATATGATGTTGAACTTATCTCGAAACCACTTTACTTTGAACTCAATATGCAGGGTTGCATTCAATCCACAAGTAGGCCATTTTTCATGTAACATTTTCTCTAGTTTGGCTAAATAGCCACTTTTAAAGCTCCCTTTCGTTTTCCATGTCGGATCAAGACTTACCTCTAATAGTCCATTAATCAAACATTCTTATTCTTCTTCTTTTAGCCAGTATCTTTTATTTCTACCCTGTCCTCCTTGACTTTGAGTTACTTCCATCCTACCAAATATTGACATATGAAAAATACTAAATATTATCACTCCAATACAATAGAAATCAATAACTAAGTAATTTTTAATTCAAATGCATAAACAAGATAATAACAAATACATCATCGAATTTTTCATACCAAAAACAAATCAACCATATTATCCAAACTAAAAAAACAAAATAAAAACACATAAATCCTAATTATTTCTTGTTCTATTTCTCTAATTGTTGAACATAGTTTGAGCTTTACAATTTCTAAAGTTAACCTAGTCATTGGATGCTTCAATAAAAGTAATGTATTCAACTTCATCATCATTACTAATATATTCTTCCTCCTCATTATCATCAAATGGCGCGTAATAAGTTGGCATATTTTTGAATCAAATTGTGTAGTAATACACAAGCTTGTACTATACAACTTTGAGTTCTTATGGGAAAGAATAAAGGGCTTCAAGAATAGCTCATTTCCCTTTGAGTAATCCAAATGATCTCTCAATGACTTTTCTAGCCTTTGAATGTTTCATATTAAAATACTCTTCTGCACTAATTGGTTGTCGATCACCCATTCCTTAAGGTGATATCGATGACCAATATATGGTGCAAGGAATACTTCATAATTAGTATACACTGCATCTACCCAATAGTAAGAAGCATAAGGAACCTTTAAGCCATGTGGTATGGATATTGCATCTCAAAGAACAAGATCATCATGTACAGATCCTTCCCAATTAGGAAAAACATATATGAATCCCATATTAGGATTGCACACTCCTAAAACATTCAAAGCAAGACCACCTTTTCTTGTTTGATACCTTGCCCTATCCACAGTAGGAACATGGACACTAATGCATGTACATCTAGTGCTCCTAGACAATTCTACATAAAAAGGAAAAAACAAGAGTTAAAAGTCAAGTTTATTAGAATTATAACTATCAAATAAAATGAATGTGGAACTCTTTTAATACATTAAAATGTTTCCAATGATCATCTTCACAATCATCGGTTATTAGTGAAGGTTTTTTAAGAAGATATTGATGTAGCTTGGGTACCTAATGTGAATGCATGTATGTAATTTTTACAAGCTAGTTGAATCCTATTCCCTCTAGGATTCATCATATCTTTACTAATCCTACATGGATTAGGATTTGTTTCTTTTATTTTTGGTAGGAGTCTTATCCATCGTATTATATGTGGAAGCTATGGAAAAGAGCATTAAGGAAGTTTTGGCATTATTGAGTGGTGGCATGATAAAGATTGACAATTTCCCGTTTTGGCGAGAATTGAAAAGAATATCCTTGTAATTCTTGCCTCTTCCATTGCTTCTGAGTATGCTTTGAGTGTAGATTGAAAAATTCTTGACGAGAAGAGATCCCGCTTATTATCCTAGAGCATCAAAATTTGTGTCTTAAAGAAGGAATGGGGATCAAGCGGACCGAAGGACCTAAATATTAAGGGAGGGATAGAATGACAAAGACGATCCTTGGATGTTGATGGATATAAGTGAAGGAAGCGACAAAGATGAAGGAGGTTCAGGGACCGCCGTTAGCTAGGCACTCATTGAGGTACATAACAAAACTACGTGAGCTTTGAGTCCTTCTGGATATATGGGCAACTGAAATTTGAAAATCAATATTTAATTTTGTGATTAAATTTTTATTCCCAAAATTAAGTGCAAGCCCTTTTTTCACCCCTATCCCCAAAACTTGTTTAATTAAAAAAATAATTTAAATATAATTTAGTCTCTTATTGATTATAAGTAAATACGTAATTACATAACTAAGTAATGGATATGGGAAATTAATGTAATTAGATGAATATAAAAGCTTAATTATAAATATGTAAATATATAAATATCGACAAAATAAATGAAAAATGAATGTGATTGGGTGAATATAAAAGTTTACAATGAATGTTATTATAAGAATAGTGAATATATATAAACGGTTAATTACTTTCAAAACAATTCATTTACTCTAATTTCTAAATGTCGTTATGTGAAATTTGGCCCGATTTGATTCGATTTGATTTGATTTGTAAATTTAATTCGATTCGATCTGTGAATTTGATTAGATTCCAATCGTGAATTTGATTCAATTTGATTCATGAATTTGATTTGATTCGTTTTGCGAATTCAGTTTGATTTGTTTTTTGATTCAATTCAGTATGAATCCAATCCCCCAACCAAGTTTGCCTTCTTGACCATGCTTAACATGGGCCAAGCTAGGCCAGCCCGACTTGCCGCCAGGCGCGGTCTAGCCTGCTAAGCCTGGCGCCTTGGCCTCCTCTACCTATAACTCACATAAATAATAAAAGGAAAGGAAAGCATAGTTAAAAAGAAAAGAAAAAGAAATTAAGCCTTAGACTCATATTATAAGACTATTTTGCCCCTGAAATCTCAAATGACTACTCTATGTATCGTTTTTGAATCTTAAAAAAGCTATGTAGGCGCCACATGACTAAGAGCATCATTTTTAACCAACAGAGCTAATTTCCAATGAATTTATAATATAATTAACTAAGATAGGAGACGTCCCACAAGTTGTGATGGTTATAACTCTAAAAATAGCCAAAATAGAAGGCCCCTCACCCAAGTCGCAAAGTTGGCCGCAACCCCAAAAATTACTAAAATGGGAGATGTCCCCCATAAGTCATAACTCAAAAATCTCTAGTTATGTTACTTTGGAAATTTTCCACCAAAGATGTTTCTGAAGGCCTTAAAATATATGTATCCCCAACAGATCAGAATAGGAGGCATCCTCAGAAACTTTAACATTAACT
Organism: Dysphania ambrosioides; assembly: GCA_026401315.1. Lineage (NCBI taxonomy): Eukaryota > Viridiplantae > Streptophyta > Magnoliopsida > Caryophyllales > Amaranthaceae > Dysphania > Dysphania ambrosioides. Next base: position 17,719,128 of record CM048667.1, read on the forward strand.
TCCTAGAGAATTGCATGTTTTAAAATATAACATAGGATTGGTACAACACCTAAAACCCCTATGGAAGAATATACACAATAGGAGGTTTCTCCCAAAATCATCCAAAATCCTTCTCAACCAATTCTAAAAACTACGAACATTAGTGACCATTAAGTGAAGTTCATCCATTATTCACATCCCTTGAGAAGTCATAAGGAAGCACCCTAAGAAAATTTTATAATCTCCCTAACCAAGACCACATGATTACTTAGGCTACAAAGTCAGCTCGAGAAGTCCCTATAAGTCATTAAAGGCTCTTTAGATTAAGTGGGTTGGAAAAAGTTAAGTTTAATGCACATAAATCTAGTTTTGGGTGATCACTTTGTTAAAAGTTCTCAAGATTAATGCGTACCTATGTTAAGATGTCCATTATTTATCTTATTAGACATGTCATATGCAATTAATATGTCTTAATTAGTACAAAAAATAAAGGGGATCATGTATTCTCAAATACATAATAAGAATTATGTACATAAGTTACAACAATCATAGTAAATAATAAGAGTTAAGAGACAAGAGATAAAATGTTAGGGTTAGTAAGATGCAAAGTAAGTATGATGCATGCTGAGTTGGAGAGATTTACTTATTCAAATAATGAAGAAAGAAGTCTGAAGTGACTTTTTCTTATGATGTACTCCAACTTAGAAATGAGTCTAGTTTAAGTGGCATTTATGATTTAGCCTTAGAATGTAATTGACTTTGAATATGAAAAATAGAATCAAAATATGAATTATGAAATCTAAAGTAAGAAATTAGCATTTGAATCATTCCTAAACATATATTAAAGTATGATACATACTTAAGGTTTGCTCATAAAAATGGGTCAAGAGACAAGATTAATAAGATTAGAGATGGCCATATCTTTACATGATAAACTACATAAAAATAAAAGAGGCATAAAGTAAGTAAATTACAATAATTAAAATGTAAGGGAGAGGTGATTGAATTTATATATGTTAAGAGGAGACTAATCCATGAAGATGGTTCCTTGATCATATTGCTCAACATTAGGGTTTTGAGACTTAACCTAGTGAATTAGGAGTTGCTCCTAGCTCTTCACATCATAGGAAAAAGAGACATTGAAAATAAATTGTAAGAGTGGATCATAAGAGTATTAAAAGTGATGACTCTTTGGTTGATCAAAGATCATGAAAATTACATAAAAATCTAAAATAAGTGTTCATGTGAGAGGGATTTGCACTTCACATAATCATCACCAAAAAACTAGATTATAACCCTATATGGGTATAGAACCACCAAAGTCCAAGTATTAGATAAATAATAAAGTAGAAGTAGACAAATGAAGTAAAAAATTAAAAGATTTAAGGGTCCTCGGTGTTTACTATTAAGGATAGTTCCTTTGCTCGAGTCTTGATTGAGTGCTTGTTGAAGGAGTAATGGCAGCTTGTTGATCTAAGGAAAATGGTATGCCTTAAGTACTAGGATTTGTGTTTAAAGGGTATTAAGAGTGCTTGAGAGGGTATTTTGGCATAGAAACGGTGCTTTAGAAATCACAAAATGGAGACCTTTTGGCCAGAAAATGCGAGGGTATTTATAGACAAAAAAGAGTTATTTTCTTGAGTGTTGGACACTAAGTCAGTGCGCTAAATGCTAACATTAGGCAGCAGATGCATGACTTATGCATTGGGCGCTCAGGAAACAAATCTTTATTTCAACTATAGAGAAGCTCAAAACAAGATAGGAGCACTTTTGGGGTGGTGCACAAGGCTCAGCATCTGACACGGAGGTTGTATGTTAGACGCTGGACCTAAAAACTAATCAAATTTCATTTCAATTTATGAGTTGGGCATTAGACGCCATGTTTTTGCGTCAAATGCATGCTTTGTGTTGGACGGCTCGACTTGGCATTGAATGCCTGAAGCTGGAATTAAATGTTGGCCTCTAACTGAGACTTAGTTCTTGCACTTTATGCCTTGCTTCAAACATCAGACAATTTTTCTCTGAGCTTCAGCTTTTTCACGAGATTAAGGGTTGACTTTTTTGGTTGGTATTTTGGGTCATGTGTTTGGGCCAATTGTATTTTGGACTTAGGTTTGTGTTTGGGCCTTTTTAGGGTATGAATTTGAGGTGTTTTCAAGATCACATGCTCTCAAACTCAACCCAAGAAAAGTTCTACCTGCAAGGCTTAGTTTTTCATCGATCGCTACATGGGGAGACACGATGTTGTGTCTACAATGATCCATTTCCCAATCGATCCACATCAACCAGACAACGACACCTCTCATGCACTCTAAGTCGATGTATATTGAGCTGCACTAACCAGAAAATGGCTCCCTACTAGTGTTATAAGCCAATACATTTCAAGACAAATCAATTTGATGGAGGATCCCTTCTAACGTCCCAGGTCAATGAGACCAAGATTTGTAAAGGGCTCCCTCTTAGCTTTTTAGGTTTTCTTTAACATGATTTATCTTGTTGATATTGGTGTTTAAAGAAAAGATTCAAGATTATAAAGTGCATCGAATTTCTTCTCTAAATTGAGTCATAATTTGAAATTCATCTCATCCAAAACTAGATCAAAGTAAGGGCTTTTGTACACATGAAGTCATATCTCCCCTTATAATAATCTGATCCCCTTACAGGTGGACCTAATTTATATTAGGATTGTGGATATTGAAAACTCAAGTTGCAATCAAAAGAAAACAAAATATTTGAAAACTTCAAAAGAGCTCAAAGATGTTCCAAGCTCAAAACCCTTACTTTAGCCCAAAGTACTAAGAAAAATCTCCCTAAACACATGCTTACACCTCATGTGGATCAAAAAATCAACCTTGGCTAGAAACCCTTAGAGTGAGGCGTCTAACACCAAAGCTCGACGCTTGATGGTAATGAGCCCAAGCATCCAACTCCTAGATGGACACCCATCATAGCGTCCAATGCCTAAACTTAAGGGCCTTTTCAAAAGCGATATTAGATACTAGTAGAAAAATTCACATATGCTACATATTATACACTTCGGTTCCTTAAAGTAATGAAGCATAAAAGTATTGGAATTACATATGTTATATATTACATGCTCCGGGCTTAAATAAACCAAAGCGTATAATAATTATATACTCCGGGCTTCTATAAACCGAAGCATATAATGATCATATACTCTGGGCTTGAATAAACCGCCATTTCCCATGCATTCCCTCTCAAGTCTCAGTACCCAGCAAAATTCTGAAACCCTCACATTCCCTCTCATTGCCTCCACCCACAAAACTCTCACCCAAAATCTCATTCTCTCTCACTACCTCTCAAATTTTCTAACCAAACTCTTGCATTCCCTCTCACCCCAAAAATCTCTCACCCAAAACCTTTGCATTTTAACACACCAACAGTACATACTAAATTTTAAACGCTCCAATAAGATTAGTTAAAATGAATTTATGTATTTCCAAATTTGTTGTGTTATTTTATATGTTGTGATTTTATCATCTTGGTGTTTTAAAGAATAATTAGTTTTATAATGTGGTACGTAGTATTTATTGGTATGATTAGCAAATGGGTGATTGTTAATACATCATACTCCGTGTAAATATAATGCTCATATGAATGAACTCAACTTAATATGGGCAGAGCTTCTAGCTTTATCGCACAAAGGGGCTTGGCCACTTGAAATTTTTTGGCCTTTGAATAATATTTGAAATGTATGGTTAATGTTTTTTTAAAAAAAGGATGTTTTGTGAAATCATACAGCAGTGTCGTGAGTTAGAGAATCAAGATGTAAAAAACCACTAATTTAGAACTGAGGGAACATGAAGTATTTTGTTGATACGGCTAAATAGTTAACCACATTTACAGTCTCTGAAGGAGTAGGAGAAACTGAAGGGTAAAAAATAGTTTAGGGTAGTGTAGATTTATAGTAATAAGAAATGCGTAAACATATTGGAGTTTAGAGTGATGACCCGATTGTATACTGACAAAGAAATTACCTCAAGAAGTGGGAAGTATATTCTAAATTTCCAATACTACATTGCTATCATGTTACGGAGTAAGTATTAAGTACGAGTAGTTTAGTTTAATTTTTTCTTTTAAGACATAGTGTTAACTACATTGCTTGAGAATTTTTAAAGCAAATTAGGATTGATAAACACTCCGTGGCAACTTAAAAATATTTTTCTTTGACTACTCCATATTTTTATGGATTCTATTTCATTTACACCTAATCGGTACAATACACGAATTTAGGTAACTATTGAGTAATTAAATACATAGTAACTTGTTTGGTTTTGGGAATTGGGGGTGAGCATTAAGATTTAGTGGGAAATTGAATCGATTAGGAAATTGATGTTCCCACACTATATCGTATAATGAAACTAGATACAATTTTTGTTTGTGAGTTAAAAGGAGGGTAATTCTTACTCATTACATGTAATTCTTTGAATAGTAAGACGATGGCAAAAGATCAGTCGTGGATATATGGTAGCACTGAATCGTCAGAATTTGTGAATGGGGTCTTGGAATTTTATAGTAATGCTATTGAACATCAAGTAGGACAAGGGAAATCGGATTCTATTTCCTATGTGTTAAGTGTGGCAATGTATGAAAGGTTGATAGCATTGACATCCTTAGGGAGTATATAGTTCGGCGTGGATTTAGGCTTCAGTATCATGTTTGGGTTTGGTATGGTGAGGAGGGAGTTTACGAAGGAAACGTTGTTCCACATAATGTCTATGAAGAAGATGTTGCTTATGCGGTGGAAAATAATGAGTATGAGAATGATGAGGAAGATATGAATGAGGACATATATCGTGATGATGAGATGATGGAAGGGGTCAAAAATGAGTTAGGCAAACGTCCTCGTGTTTTTGACTTGTTAAAAGAGGCTTCTGAGATGCCTCTCTACCTGGATATACAAAATTCACCAAACTGAAAGCTGTGTTGACACTTTTCAACGTTAAGTCAAAGTTCAACTGGAGTGATACTAGTTTCACAAGTTTATTAGAAGTGTTAGGTGAGATGTTTCCAGATGGAAATGAACTTCCAAAATTGACATATTATGCCAAAAAGCTCGTGTATTTTTGGCTTAGAGTATAAGAAGATACATGCTTGTCCGAATAATTATGTATTGTATCGAAAGGAACATGAAAACTTAGAAGAGCGTCCATAGTGTGGGTTATCGCATTATAAGCATAAAGGGGCTCAAGGTTCTAAAGGTCCCCCGACTAAGGTGTTATGGTATCGTCCAATAATTCCAAGATTCAAGCGCTTGTTTTCTATTAAGAAAGATGCTTCAAATTAGAGGTGGCATGCAGATAGGGTGAAAAAAGGCCGTTCTCTTGCACATCCAGCTGATTCTCCCAAGTGGAAGACTATCAATAGGTTGCATAAGGTATTTGGGGATGAAGATCATAATTTGAGGCTCGGACTGTGTACTAATGGAATGAACCCATTCGGCACTCTTAGTTCTTAGCATAGTACATGGCCGGTGCTCTTAGTTATCTATAATTTTCCTCCTTGGTTGTGCATTAAACGTAAGTACATTATACTTTCGCTTCTAATCTCGCATCCTAAACAACCTAGAAATGATATTTATGTATATCTTGTACCCCTCGTTGACAATCTAAGAAAGAAGTGGGATGAAGGGGTTTTCGTGTACGATGCACATGATAATGAGGTGTTCATATTGCGTGCAATACTTTTATGCATGGTGAATGGTTTCCCGGCATACGGTAACTTATCCAGGTATAAGAATAAAGGGAAGAAAGCATGCCTAATTTATATCGATGACATGGAAGTAACGTGGATTCCTAAGTGTAAACATGTCTTCATGCACCATCAAAAGTTCCTCTTATTTATTGACTTTAAATTTGTGTTTGTAGTAAACATTAGTTGCTCCTAGTTATATGTCCTTTTACTCACACAGTATATCAATTCGATTCTGCACATCTACAACCACCTCGGCATTTACTAATCAAATCCTTGTTGAATATGTACCTTTAAGCTGACCAGTTGCGATTTAGTTTGATTTTTAATTAGCTTTGATATCACATTGATATTTTTCTTATCGAAGTGCTGTATAATGAAGAAATTGTGTGGAAGTGTTTGATTACATTTAAGAGCCACATTTCCTTAATGGAAATCAGCAAAGGTACATGATTTTTGAATTTAAATGTTTTTTGGTTTACTTTTATTTTAACATGAATATACATTTCATTCTTATTTAGTGTGCATAACAAGTAAATGGAGTCGATTGTGGCTATTATGTTATGAGATTCATGTACGACTTAGTCTCTTCTACCACAAAAGTCGATGATGTAGAAAAGGTATATCTAATTCCTTTACTTACATTTTTTTTATATGTACATATACATTAGACAAGTATTCTTAGCTTATATAAGTAGATGTATGATAATCATGGAGGATGAAATTATATGGAATTGTGGAATCACTAAATTGTGGAATTATTGAATTGTGGAATTATTGAACAGGTTGTTTGGATTACAAAATTGGGATAATGTTCATTATACAGAGGAAACTCTGCTGAATTTTTTAGAACTTTCATAAATAACCGGAAATTGTTACATTTGTTTAAATATAAACATATATATAATTAATTATACATGTATATATGATAATCTAATTTGTTTTTATTACGCTTATGGTGGCTAAATTTAGGTTTTTGACACACCGAGAGAAGAGCCTTTCACCATTGACAAAATCAAGGAAATAAGAGACAAGTTTACACGGTTTCTTAGCAACTGCATTTAGTTGTTATGTTTAGTTTAGTTTTCATACATTGTAGCAAATTAGTTATGTTTATTTTGGTTTGTAATATAACACAAATTGTGCACACTTATATTTGAAGGTTTTTTCCACATATTTATGGAAATGAAATTATTTCTTTCATATAAAGAATATTGAAATCCTTTGTCTTTGTCGTAATCTAATATTCCCATTAACAACAATTCGTCTTTATCCAAAAAAAAATGTGGACTTTATGCTGCGGGCGTTTAGAAAACAGAGCATAAACCCTTATTTAAAAAAAATGGACTTTATGCTGTGGGCTTTGAGAAAACTACATCATAAAGTCATTTTTTTTTAAAAAAGGGGTTTTATGCTCCGGTTTCCCAAAGCCCGCAACATAAAGTCCACCTTATGCTTCGGTTTGAACCGCAGCATAAAATCATTTACAATATGCTCCTATCAAATATACTCCAGGTCAAAAGCGAAGCATAAAGCCTTAAAAAAACAACAACAAATGATGTCTAGACCCTTACAAGTCTATTTTTATCCGGAAAAAGATAACCTTCTATTGTTTGATGCCTAGACTATGAGCTTAAAGTCTATACTTTATGTTTGAAGCCTTAAGTTAGCGTCCAATTCTTAGAAACTAGATTATTTTGCCTATAAATACTCTGAATTTTTATTGCAAAAGGTTCAAAAATTTCTAATCCTAAAGCATTGATAATCTAGCGCCTCAAACACTCAAAAAGCATCCTTCATCCATACTAAGGACCATTCAAGGAAACATTTTCCTACTTAAATTAGAACAATTACTCCTTTTAACACTCAATCAAGATCCAAATCAAGGAACAATCATCAATGGTGTACAAACTTACGATCATTCTCAATATATAAGTTTATTTACTTTATCTACTTCTAGTCATATCACTTTTATTCTTGATCTCTAATGATTATACTCACTCAAGGGTTTAACTTTCAAGCTTTTTATGTAATGATTGTATTGAGACACAAATCTCCCTTTATATAAACTTATTTACTTAAAGTTTAGGCTTTTTTATCATGAGCCTTGATCAACAAATTACTAGTAGAAAATGATCAATATGCGGCGGGATTATTAGTACCATATGCGATGTCAAAAGGCTAGCAGCAATCCGGATAGCAGCAAATTAATCTATTTAATTTGTGGCGTAAAAAAATACGCCGCATATTAATAATTAATATGCGGCGGTTCTAGGCTAAGTGATTCTGCATATTAATGATTAATATGCGACATCACTTAGCCTAAAATCGCCACATATGGCACTTATACCAGATTGAAAAAACGTCCTATAATACAGGAATATGCGGCGGGTCTTGGGGACACCTGCTGCATATAGGTTGTTTTTTTATACATTTTAATTTGATCCCTACTACAACCAAATTTCAAATTCAAAACCTGCTATATTACATTTGCAATCTCTGTCAACCAAGATACATAAATAACCATGATCATCCATCTCTCATTTATATATACTAATAGGGTCGTAAAAACAACCATTAAGTGACATAAAAAATACGACACAATTAATAAACTTGATGTATAAAAACTACAAAATATATAAAAGGTAATGTACATAATCTAAAAAAACTTATCTGTCTAATACTTGGCCAGTTTGTTGCGGACAACATCGATTTCTTCGGTGGAGAAGGGCTCCTTATTGAATCCTTTGCATACCTAATAAAGATTAACATATCATTAAAGTGTATATAAAATGCAATGTATTTAAAAAGTATAGTTCTAACATATATGGTCTCAATTAAAAATCTGACCTACATATATTGACTCATTGATGTAATCACGTTAACTTCTTCATTTTCTACCCAAAACCGATCCCATTTAACCTATATTGACTCATATCGACGTATTTGAAGTGTTTAGTGCACTTTCTACCCAAAATCGATCTTATTTGACCTATATTGACTCATATCGATATATTTCAAGTGTTTAGGTCATTTTCTACCAAAAATCGATCCCATTTAACATATATTGACTCATCTCGATGTATTTGAAGTGTTTAAGTCATTTCTATCCAAAACCGATCCCATTTGACCTATCTTGACTCGTATTGATGTATTTCAAGTGTTTAGGTCATTTTTTACCCAAAACCGATCCCATTTGACCTATATTGACTTAAATTGATGTATTTCAATTGTTTATGACATGTTCTAGGGTTAATACGTCATTTTCTACCCAAAACCAATCCCATTTCACCTATATTGACTCAAATCGATGTATTTCAAGTGTTTATGACATGTTTTAGGGTATATACGTCATTTTCTACTCAAAACCGATCCCATTTGTACTATATTGACTCCTATCGATGTATTTGAAGTGTTTAGATCATTTTCTACCCAAAACCGATCCCACTTCACCTATATTGACTCATATCGTCCTATTCGAAGTGTTTGGGCCAATTTGTAAAGGAAATACGCTATTTTCTACCCAAAACCGATCACATTTCACCTATATTGACTCATATCAATGTATTTCAAGTGTTTAGGTTATTTTTTACCCAAAACCGATCCCATTCAGCCTATATTGACTCAAATTAATGTATTTTAAGTGTTTATGACATGTTCTAGGGTAAATACATCATTTTCTACCCAAAATCGATCCCATGTGACCTATATTGACTCAAATCGATGTATTTCATTTGTTTATGACATGTTATAGGGTAAATAAGTCATTTTCTACCTAAAATCGATCCTATTTGACCTTTTATTGAATCATATCAATGCATTTCAAGTGTTTAGGTCATTTTCTACCCAAACTAATCCCATTTGACCTACATTGACTCAAATTGATTTATTTCAAGAGTTTATGACATGTTATAGGGTAAATACGTCATTTTCTACCCAAAACCGATCCCATTTGACCTATATTGATTCATATCAATGTATTTGAAGTGTTTAGGTCATTTTCTACCCAAAACCGATCACATTTGACCTATATTGACTTAAATCGATGTATTTCAAGTGTTTATGACATATTCTAGGGTAAATACGTCATTTTCTACCCAAAATCAATCCCATTTGACCTATATGGACTCAAATTGATGTATTTCAAGAGTTTATGACATGTTCTACGGTAAATACGTCATTTTCTACCCAAAACCAATCTCATTTGACCTATATTGACTCAAATCGATGTATTTCAAGTGTTTAAGTCATGTTCTCGGGTAAATACGTCATTTTCTACCAAAATAGATCCCATTTGACTTATATTGACTCAAATCAATGTATTTTAAGTGTTAAGGTCATTTTCTACCCAAAACGGCCCCCTTTTGGCCGATTAATGGTGTAATTCATAAGGTGTCCTATGTTTCGTTCTCTTGCTCTTCTGCCTTTATCTCATTCCTTATCTTTCCTATAAAACAATCTGTTCCCTTTTGTTCTTTTCCGACTATTACGAAGAAAAGATGGAAAATTTATCTGTTGGAAAGAGAACAAGGAGTCAAAGAGCTAAAATGGTGATGGAACAAAACAAAAGGGCGCGTCTTGCGGCGGTTAGGAAGTGACAATCGATAAAATAGACTGATGAGGGTGGTAGTAGCCGAATAAAAGATAAAAACTTGAGGAATTTGATGGATGAAAATGAAGCTGTTGTTATTGATAAAGATGAGTCTCCAAGAGGGGTTAAATCTCATTAATCCAATAACCCTTCTTAAAAACTCTTCTTCATCAAGCACTACAGCCTAATTGTCACCCATTAAAACCCTCATATTTTTATCTTTTATTCAGCTACTACCACCCTCATCAGTCTCTTTCATCTACAGCTACTTCCTAACCACATCAATATGTGCCCTTTTGCTTTGTTCCATCACCATTTTAGCTCCTTACCTCCATGTTCTCTTTCCCACATATAATTTCTCCTTCTTTTTCTCGTAAAAGTTCCAAAAAGAACAGAGGAAACATAATCATTTTATAGGAAAGCAGAGGACTATGATGTAGGGATGGCAATTTAATCCGAATCTGAACCGAGTCCGATTCGATCTGATGGAAAAAGTTCGATCCAAACCCGTTTAAAAAAAACTCCGACTCCGAAAAGCCTATGTTCTTTATTGTCTAAGGTTTTAGGAATGATGACAATAAGTAGTTCTTGGAATCTGATGCGAATCTTGTCCTGCAACTCCTTTGGAGACATAGGGCGATTATAGGTCGTTTGATGTGATTTGTGGAATCACCAACTTCCTCTCGCATGATAGGGTGTCCATGCTAGTTATTGTTTGATTTTCTCTAACCTATCGTGTTCTATTTTGAAAGTATCATTCCTAGGGTGAATCTAATCTCGTCCCCATTTTTCTCCATTTAATTTTCCTCTTAATTCATCGTGATCTATATTTTCGTTATTAGTTTCAGCTATTTTTAAACCCAAAAAGTCCAGTTTTGTTAAGAATTGAGTGTCTTGATATCCTTTTTTCTCGTGGTTCGACCCCCTACCCCACTATACTCGTATAGTTCATAGGTTGTTATAAATATTGTATTCATAACTAGTCTTTTAGTAAATGACACTAAAAGCCGATTATCAAAATGGCATCGTTGCCGGGGACAAGGCGTTATATTTAGACTCTTGTTGTTCTTGATATAGCTTTATTCTATTTCGTTTCAGTTGCTGTTTGTTTTCTTTTTGTTAGTAGATACTTTTGAGTTTGTTATTTACATGCCCCATAGCACGTGTAGGTCAAACCAACCAATAACACCTTATAATCCTGAGATCTAACGCTTGAGTAGACAACGCCCATTAAAACAAACCTCACATTCTGTCCAAAACCCACCCATATCCACAATGGCCGATGAACATCAGTTGTTTGGTCAGTTTGGGACTCCTGGCTCACAAGAGTTCCAAGGAGGTGTGGTGCTTCCTGTTGCTACTACACCATACCAAATACAACCTCAGTTCACAAGAATGGTTAAGGAAACCCCCTAAGAGAACTAGTCACACATATTCAAGATAAATGACATGATAATATTCAATAAAACAAACGCAATGATCATGAAAAGAAATTAACGAGAACAAAAGCAAATCAGAAACTATTTTAGATGAACGATAAACATTAGGCTAAACATGGAATGAAATATAATGAACGAATTCAAAAAGTAAAGAATAGATTGATACTCACAAAAGCTTCAATGCAATATCCACGATCAGAATCCAATCAATAAAACCGAAAACTTGGAGTACATGTGCTTGAGAAAATAGAAAATGAAAACTAGAACTAAGAGAATATAGGAGGCTAAACAAAGCTAAAACTAATAAAACTCATAAAACCTAGATGTTCTCCCTCTCTTCAGAGAGAGGGGTATTTATAACGAGTAAAAGAAATCTGGAAACCCTAAAATGTCTATGGGTCGGCCTATAAAAGAAGTAAAATTTCCAAAGAAAACACTGTCATTCGACCGAATGCATGGCCCATTCGGCCGAATGCTTCATCATTTGCTCTAATTCTCTTCCATTCGCCCACTCCAACAGCTCTGGTGAATTCCTCTTTGTACAGGATTTGCCCGATTAAAGACCATCATGCCGAATGGAAGCTCATTCGCCCGAATGAGTGTCATTCGGCCTTCCCAGTGACCATGGAACACAGGCTCCCATGACTGACTACCATTCGACCGAATCACTCTCAGATTCGATCGAATCTGAATCCTTGCACTCCTCTTTTTAGCTTCTGATGCTTTCTGAACTCTTTGGTATCTTCATGAGTGACTTGAAATGTTTGCCCAAGCTATGATACGCGTGTCTAAGAGTCTCAAAGACTCGAATACATCGTATTTCACCTCAAAATCATCAAAAACACCTGAAATGACCTTGAGACAACTCGAAGACAAGATCAAGGTGAAATCAAGTGTAATATGTATAAAATCAATATAAAACCATGAGACTTGACACTAAAATGGGGTTGTAAATGTGCTCTAAAATGAGCATATCAATATCTCTCCTAACATTAGTACCATCCTTAGTCTTACCAGGTATATTCAACAGCATCCCTAAGATGACATCACAAACGTTCTTCTCTATGTGCATAACATCAAGACAATGCCTAACGGGTAAATACTTCCAATACTAAAGTTGCCAAAATATTGACTGTTTCTTTCATAACCCCTGAACATCTCTGTGTTTCAAAGTTTTCCAAAACACATTATCTATTCCTTTTACAATGTCATAAACCTCCCTGCCAGTCAACGGTATTGGGGCTCTACGTTGCTCAACTTTACCATCAAATGAGATCTTTCTCTTACGATAAGGATGAAACCTATTCAAGAACCTTAGATGTATGAGATACACATGTTCCCCACAATGAGGAAAATAAGTTGAGTCTATATCATCCACACAAACAGAACAGGCTTTCTTTCCCTTCACCTTATACCACGACAAGTTCCCATAGGCTGGAAAGTCATTAATGGTACAGAATAGGATGGCACAGAGTGTAAAAGTCTCTTCAACATATGCATTATACACTGATATACCTTTATCTCACAACAACTACAAATCTTCAATAAAGGGAGCAAGATAAATACCAATGGCATTCCCAGGTTTCTTGGGCCCTTATATGAGAAGCGATAACAAAACATATTTATGCTTCATGCATAACCAAGGGGGAAAATTATATATCACTAACAAAAATGGCCATGTGCTATGTTGACTGCTTAAGGTACCAAAATGATTCATTCCATCCATGCAGAGACCAAGTCTTAGGTTCATATCTTCCCTGCCAAAAGCCTTGAAAGATTCATCAATTGTTTTCCACTAGGGAGAATCAGCAGGATGTCAAATCATCCCATCTTTCTTCCTCTTCTCTACATGCCATCTCAAATTCTTTGCATCGCTCTTAATCGAAAATAAACGCTGTGAAACATGTCCCCTAATATTTTCAATAAGGCAAATCATTACCCTCTGGAAACATGTCCCCTAATATTTTCAATAAGACTGTGAAACTAGTATCAGTCCAACCATATTTTGCTTTCAAGTTAAACAACGTTGATGTGACAGACAACTTAGTGTATTTAGTACATCCAGGATACAATGGTTTCTCAGCAGCCTCCCACAAACGCTCAAAAGTACGAGATTGACTACCAAATTGATCCCCAACCCCTTCAAACATTTCATTTATTCGATCTTCATCACTAGGGTCATTATTTTCCAATTCTATTTCCCCATCATCTTCCTTCTCGGCATCAACATCTTCATCGTCATCAGATACTTATTGGCCATGATGGTCTAGCTCAACTTGATGAATGGGAATTTCTTTAGAACACGACCCCATGTCATTAGAAGCAGGAACCTCACCATGCTATACCCATACATGGTATAGTTGCCTAAACCCACGCCGGATCACATGGTCCCTCAACTCTCTTATACTACTAACTATATTCACATTATCACAATTAACACAAGGGCAACACATCTCATTATCTCAAATGTTATTTAGGTGTTTCAACACTTGTCTACAAAACTCTTCAACTCCATTCATGAACTCCAACGAAGCACGATTACCATACATCCATTTTCGCTCCATAATTTGTGTTATGCCCTATTTAACATGTAAGAGATTAAATAAAAATATAATAAACACTCAGTTTATGCATAGTTATATATATAGTTCCACCTAAAGGGTCCTCAAGTAGCATACCGAAAATAAGGTTAAGAAAACTCCATTATTTTCAAGTTCACAAATTGGGGTTTGGGAATTAGACCACAAGAAAACAAAGGAGAATTTTGGGGAATTAGGGCGCAAGAAATACACGAGTAAAAGAAGTGAAGATGCGAAATGAAGAACTGATATGCCAGTAGTTTTTTTTTTTAAATACAAGTATATAATATGCGACAGGTGTGAGGGTTATATGTCGCATATTAGTATTAAGTTCAATTAATATGCGGCGGGTTAGGAGTAATGCGCCGCATATTATTATGTGCCGAAATTAATATGCGGCGGGTTCTCTCTAATATGTCGCATATTAATCATTTCTCTAATTAAATTGTTGCGTTATTAGAAATACGCCACAAATTAAGTAATTTCTACTAGTGAAAAGATGCATCACCTTTGAAGTGATCTTGTAATCAACTCTCAAAACTTAAGCTTTATGACATTTTACATTCAACCCATGATGTAAAAAAAGAAACAACCTCTTTTCTTCACTAGGTCCAAGCCTCAAGAATTTTAGTTTAAGCATCCATCTTCAAGGAATCATTCCTATAGAATGATCTCCTCCCAACTCTAATGCAAACCCCTTTCCTTGTATTTTAATTCAAGAATTTCATTTACATTATGCACTTTTTTTATTATTATCTATCTTTACTTATTTAGTCTATGATGAAGGGGCATGAAAATATTCAACCTCTCTATACTCACCCAAACATTGTAATTTTACATGAGCAAAACCATGAGTGATCATCACACTTGAATGATTGCTTGAGAGTTAGTCCAAACCTCACTTCTAGCATCATCAAGCATATCTTAATTTGTACTTCATGCTTCAATTTCAATGATTTTAATGAATAATCCAAATAAGTTCCTTCACTAGACCCTCCTTAGTTAAAGCATGTCATGAACAATAGTCTTTTTAGGGCCAACTTTTTATTTGGTAAGTCAACATTCAATGCATTCATGTATGAATCATACTTTGTATATTTAAATATTACACCTTTATTACTTTATTTAAATTATGCATCTTTATTTACAAAATCCTTATTTTGTTGTAAATGTTTGATCACCTTTATCTTTTTGCACATTAGTTAGGACCTATTAAAGTGCAATCATACCTAATAAAATAGAGATTGGACAACTAATTATAGGATCCCTTAATTTGATGACTTTTTAATAAGTAGCCTACTAATATAGATTCTATTATGATCCTTAACTTATGAACCCACTAATATAGAGTGTGCTTATTTTGTTCTTGCATGTACCTAAGAAACTATTAATCTAAAGTTGCTCCATTTTAATAAAATATGCTTGTAAATCATCTTTAAATTAATGTAGATTGCTCATTTTTAGACCCTAACTTTTGTTAATGACCATTCATGTAAGTCAAATTTTGAGATCCAAACCCAAGTAGGTGCCCAAAGTGCCTTTGTTAATGACTCATTTGGACCCAAACCATATGAGGATAGCTAAAGCTATGATGGTGCATAATTTAGTAGGGCACTAATGGGGAAATTTCCCCTTCCACTTCTTTAAACCTAGAATGGAAGTTTGTGTTGTAAAAAATTGGGCATTTTAGTGGCGATTATCCCATTGAATTGCCCACCCGAAACTTAGTTGGTTCTTGAGCTTAGAATCTTCCACGCCTTGATACTTGTCTATTCAGCCAACTGTCTTTTAGGAAATTAGAGAGAATAAAGTTAGAGATGTCAAGCTTGATAGAATCAAGAAAAAGATAACTCAAGTTTAAGACGAGACTGATTTTAAGATCCATAAGGATGGGAATTTGGATTCAAATGAAGGTGGTGTATGCCACAAATGTGTGAAGAAGTGAATCATTAGAAAATACACCAAATATAATGCACTTAAGTAAAAGGTTTTACAAAATCTCAAGAAGGTCGAATGGTTGCCAAGGATGAAGAATGAAATAACAGAGTTTGTTTCTAAATGTTTTACTTATCAATATGTCAATACCAAACATAGAAAGCTACAAGGTAAAGTGCAACAATTGGAGATACCTAGTTGGAAGTGATAAATTAATCTCTATAGACTTTGTTACATCTTTGATAATACTAGAAATAGAAATAAAACAATTGAATCACTAAACATCGCCCGCAATTATATTGCATCGCCCACAAATTTTCAAATGAAATTACCGTTATACCCTTAGTACATTATATCCATACAAAAACCTTTTCAATACTTCAAACCCTTCCATACAACATTATATTCATTAATCCTTTGAAAACAAAGTTTGAGGTTTACAAAATTTCTCCATACATCATGTCCCGAAGACCCGGAAAAGAAGTGGCATAGAGGATGATATCACCGGCGGCGCTGCGTCTGGATCTGGCGGCTGCTTTCGGAGACTCCAGCAAAGCCGCCTACGGCCGGATCCGGCGTCTGGATCAAGCGTCTGGGGAAGCCGCCTATGGCCGTGGTGGGGCATCTGGATCAGGCGCCTTGTCCAGACGCCCCCCGCTTCGTGGTAGTTGTCTTCGCTCGAGATGTGCGCCGCCATTACGCCGGAAACCTTGTGTTTGTATTTTTTTATTTTTTTAAAGTTATTAGTTAATTACTAATAAATTTTGTTAATTAATTATATTAATAATTACAATATGTATATTTAGGTTATATATGATGTTAATATATTAGTATAATGTTTGTTTAGGTTGAATTATTATGTTAACTATGTTAATTAGTTAAAATATATGATTAAGATATATTATTATAAATATTATATTAATTATATATATTAATTAGAAAAAATATAAGTTTAAAATATATTATTATAATTATTATGTTAATTAGTTAAAATATAAGTTTATGATATATTATTATAATTATTATATTAATTATGTTAATTAGTTAAAATATAAGTTTAAGATATATTAGTATAATTATTATGTTTATTAGTTAAAATATGAGTTTATGATATATTATTCTAATTATTATATTAATTATGTTAATTAGTTAAAATATAAGTTTAATATATATTAGTATAATTATTATGTTAAGTATGTTAATTACTTAAGTAAAAAATATGTGTTAATTATATATTATTATAACTATTATATTAATTATGTTAAGTACTTATGTATAAATGTATGTTTAGGTTATATTATTATAATTACTTTATATTGATTGTGTTATAATTATTATATTAATTTTGGTAATTGGTTAAATATAAAATGTATGTTTAGGTTGAATCATAAAATAGATAATTATAATTATTATATTAATTATGATAATTACTTAAGTTAAAAATATATGTTTAGTATATATTATTATAAGTATTATATTAATTATGGTAATTACTTAAGTATAAATGTATGTTTAGGATATATTATTGTAATTATTATATATTGATTGTGATATAATTATTATATTAATTATGGTAATTAGTTAAATATAAAATGTATATTTTGGATATAGTATTATAATTATGTTACCTTGATGTAATTAGGAATCGAGCTACCGACTAGGAAAAGGGAAATCAATAACTGCTCACATGATTAGACAATACTTAGAGGATGATTCAGGTCCAAAGCATTCACGTACTCGTGGTGTGTCTGCCTCGGCTCAAAGGGAGAGGGTATCTACTCGATACGAGCGTTCAGTTGGTATGGAGGACGAAGAAGAAAGTGATGATAGTTGGGATGATGATGAAAACATCTTCAAGGAAGATGGAGATGATTATATAGACGAATTAGAGGTTCAATTAGAGGGTTTTAGGGTTGATCGAGAAATAACTAATCGTAAGGGTAAGGCTGACCGGTTCGTTAGTACTTTTGGTATAACTTCCTCTTTTATTTCTGATCAAAGCCGGAAGAAGATGAAGGTCGATGATTCATGGGTTGTTAAACAGACAATTCCTGGTGGGCCGGGTGATGGGAGTGTTATTCCTATTTTTTTGGGTCACATTGCTAGGCCCATATAGGATGGTAAGGAGAAGGAATCTTCATTATGTGTGGGTATTTTAAAATGCCAGAACAGAGAGAGTGTGCACAAATTTGTAGTTATGGTATGAATCATGGATGGCTGATGGTTCACCTATTTGTGCACGCTTAGATAACCTGGAGTGTCCCACCTGCCTTGGGCCATGTTCAACCATATTGATGCTACCCTTTTATCAGCTTTTATAGAGCGTTGGAAGCTTGACACCAACTCATTTCACTTCCCATTTGGAGAGATGACAATTTTATTACACGATGTGCAGGAGATACTTAGGGTCCCTATTAATGGTAAATTAGTTAGTGAAAAACCAAATGTTGGGGATCTGAAGACTTATTGTGCTGAGTTACTTGCTGTGAGCATTGAAGCATTAGATACTCGTAAATATTGGCAAGGAGGTGGACTAAATATTAAGGCAGTCGATGATTTATGTAGGAAGGTGGTTCCACCTAGGCATTTGAACAATCAACTTAGTGCCTATGTTCTTTTATGCCTTGGATGTTGTTTGTTCCTTCATAAGAGTGGTTATAGGGTGAGGCCACGGGATATAGTAGAGGCGAGGGAACCTAGTACTATGGGAACATACTCGTGGGATCGGCTACTCTAGCATTCTTGTACCATCAGCTTGGAATAGCCAGTCATACTGATTGTAAGTAACTCACTGGTTGTCTTACTCTATTTCAGGCATGGATATATGAGTATTTTCCCGCCTTTCATCCCCATAGAGATCGCATTCCCATTGAAGAAGGGTACCCTCATAGCGGATGTTGGAATATCCGTATGGTTACTAATTCTACAAAGCGACTGAGGGTTATTCGTTGGCAGCTTGATAATATGACTGCATCAGAGGTTAGTTATCCTTGTTTTTATGTTCTTATTTTGGTTTAATTGACGTATGATTGCTAATCGTTTGCTTTGTAGGTTGAATGGTTTCCTTACTTTCGGGACCCTGCTAAGAAGGTACCAAGGACTGCATTCCTCGGTTTCTTACAATATTGGGACATCATTGAGCCTTATATGCCCGACCGATGCTTGCGACAGCTCGGGTATATACAGGTCATCCCATCTCCTGCTCCTAAGCATGTGTTTGCTTATCGTCCAAAAGTATCGTCCAAAAGTATCGGCCGAGTATAAGGTGGAGTAGCTTATTTTTGTGGTGGAGAACTTGTGGCTTCAGTTCCCGAGGGGTGTAAGACTCTTCTTTGGTGATTTGACGCGTACTAAGGTTCCTTCCATTTGTGATGATTCATACATGACATGATTCAAATCGAAGTCACATCCTCGCCTTGTAGCAAATGACAGGTCTGAATCCACAAGAGAACGAATGCCACCACGAACTACGACTGATGATGTAAGTTACTTACTCTTATAATTCTTGGTTATTACTTTTTGTCTCTTATATCTACTTTTGTGTGCAGTGGATGAACATGGCTATTAAAGTAACGTCCAGTTCCTTGGAAGTTAGAGATTTGATGCCTATCGAGAAGGCGAAGGCCGCTTGCACTCAGTGGGATAATATTATTGACATGTGGAACCGATCGTTGACTTTGCAAGATTTTGATGATGAGTCTTGATGTGTTTCTTATGGATTTTGTATTGGAGAATATTGATTTAGACTTTTCATTGTTGGATATTATGTTGCTTTTGGATTGTGTTGGAACATTATGTGTTATTGTTGCTTTTGGATTGTGTTGGAACAGGTTAATATTATTGTTGTTGTCACTTGGTAGGTCACTTTACAGAGGAAACTCTATCAAAATTTCCGCAGGATTTCCATCAAATTACTCTCATTTCGAAGCATCAACAATGTGCCAACAGCTAAGATCTCGACGCTGGAAAACCTTAATCTTAAACAAGCAATCACAACCTTTCCTCTTCGTGTCGAACCTCATGGCCGTTGTCAAATCTGGATCAACTTTCTTTGAAGACCGATCACATTTCAACAATTTATCATATCGACCATCTCTTTGTGTTTTCCATGTTAATGTTGTCCAACAAAAACCGGATTGAATTGCAACATTTTTAGCCCATTCAATTGTCAATTCCGATGTTGCAAAATCATCATGTTCAAATATACCACTATAATCAATCTCATCTCCATCGTAATCTTCATTATTATCATAAAAGAACAAGATTTTCAATATTAGAAACCAAAAAAAAAATTGAGGTGTCTTGGGAAGACGTCCCACCATGGTGGGAGGCATTTAGGGAAGACGCCCCACCATGGTGGGAGGCGTCTTCCCAAGACGCCCCACCATGGTGGGAGGCGTCTTCCCAAGACGCCCCACCCTGGTTGATGGCGTCTTTCCAAGATGCCCCGGGAACACGTCGGTAAAACGACCAATTTTTCAAGTATAATCCGAACTTTTACCTGAGTTTTGGGTGAAGGCGTTCTCGGTTGGTCCGACATTATCAATTTGTCACAGTTAATGTCAAGTACACCTTAATTTGTCACGTACACCTTCCCTAATTGTGAGTTTTGAATGATTTGAATGTCAAATACACCTTCCTATAGTGAAAAACAATTTTACAGAATTACAATGTTATAGTGACTGATGAAAATGAACTTATTTATCTTTTATTTGTATTTTTCTTAAAAAAATATTAAGGGCAAAAAGGTCATTTTCTGATGAAAATTGCTGGCGATCCCTGGTAATTCCCGGGCGATGTTTAGTAACTCCCTAAAACAATATGGGTATTAGTCAACACACTTACATATCGACAATGTTCATACCATAAGTTGCATATTTTTGCATAGTTTTTGTCTTAACTTGTCATTTATGCTAAGTCTAAGTAAAGATAGTAGTTAAAAAAAGTTTGTGTCAATTTCAAAGACAAATTATTTATAGCAACAAAAAGTATTCGAAAATAAGCGTGTTTCTTTTTATCTCAACCCAAGTTTCGGGAAGAACGTTCTTTTAAAAAGGATAGGCTATAATTCCTACATACTTTTTTAGTAATTATAAATATTAATTTTAATATCTATAAAGTATTTATTTTTTAAAAAAATATAGTAATTTATTTTAAAAAGACGGAAAGGAAATTAAATAGGTCCTATTCTAAAAAGGATTCCTTCTTTTTAATAATTTTTTAGTTCAAAAAGGATTTCATGTGTTTTATTTAGAACTCTTTTAAGCATTACATGTATTAAAATATGAAATTATTATAAATAGTTTATGGTTATATTTATAAATTTTTAGATTTAAAATTTTAAAGTGATTTTTATGGCCTAAACTATAGAATTTTAAGGTTTTGAATCAAGGGATTGTACCCTAGTATTGATATATGGTTTTTGACCATAGTGTATGAAAATTACTGCAAATTTAAGAAATTTAAAATTAAGTTAGTTGTGATAAACTCAATAAATAGAGGATTAATTGAATTTCCCTTATTATTTAGGAGAGTACTACTTAAGCTCTAAATTGCTAAAGTGTAGAAATTAATTATTTATTCAAGGTACATACATGTTGGAAATAATAGTATGTATAGAAGCATGTTTAAGAATGTTTGTTGTTTCTTTATTACATATTTATGTAGTTTTATGCATAGGATTGGGTTTGGCTTATGAGCAATTTTGAATGAATGTTGATTGGCATGTTTTGAAGTAGTTATTAATTTTGTATAAATTTAATATTCAAATATAAAGAAGGTTTGATGCATGTTAAGCATGTTGCATGAATTATTCCATAATAATAATTCATGACAAGTAGTAGCAAGTTAAGTTCATTCATGTCATAAGTCTTGAAATAAACTATAAGGAAAGTTATTTATTTTATGGCATGCATTGCAAGTTTAATAAGGTAGAAAGCAAGGAAGAAAAGTATTACAAAAATATTCTCTTATTGTTATTTATTAAGCAAAGATAAAATAAGAAATTATATGACGAGCATATTTTGTCGTGTTTGTTCAATTATGAATGTTTAGTCTTTTAAAATAAAAATTAATAACTTAAAATGAAAGAGGTTAGTAATAAAATTTGAGGGTCGAATTCACCTTAAGTATTGAAAAATGTGTGTGTGTGTGTGTGTGTGTGGGGGGGGGGGGGGGGGGGGGGGGGGGAGTGCAGTTAGTGTTAGCTCAAGGATGAAATTGGGTGCCATGTCGATGTTATAATTTTCCCTGATAGCACTGGGTTCCTGTCACTTCCATAACATTGACATTCCTACGTGAGACTCCTGGTCCTAGGTCCAATAATTTTTGGACATTGAAAGACCTAGGCTTAAAGGAATTATGATTTTTCTTTGGATAAAAATACCATATGGACATAGTTTGATATAGTAAAGTTACAATATGTTACATTAATGTTGGAAATGAATCTAAGAATTCTAAATTACAAATAACTCTATAAAAAAAATTTCAAAAATGAGACCATTATAGGTTGCGTTATTCCAAGAGAAATATTGTTAAAGCCAAAAGGGCTAGGACATTGTGTGAATTCAACATGTTAAGAAGATTTGATAATCACAAACATTGGTTACTCCTTATGGAGAGCTCTCCAATTTTAACATTAAAATTTAGAAGTACGGAGTTCATTAAAATTTGATACTATTAGCCATGGTAGAGAAAGATTTCCCAGATAGGATCGTAGGTTATCTCAAAAAATATTTTCATCAAGTTCTTTCATAGTGTCATAAACCCTTAAAATTGTGTATATTTTATTAACCAATTCATAATTAAAGTTACATGGGAATCATGGGAAATGGACATAAATCTTTATTCCAAAAAATTCAACTCCTACTAATTAATTTCAATCTTTTGTTAACTATATAACTTAGGTCATTATCTTATTATATAAAATTAAGTTTATATTAACATTAAAATTTAGATAAAATAATAATGAAACATAAGCTAAAATAATATAGAATGAATTAAGTCATCTCCTAGGCCAACAAATAATTATATACAATAACTCGTGGAATTATCCACACCAACATACTAGTTGATTTTACAAAGGGAGGTAGGATGTACTGTTACCTAAAATTTGACTTAATTTATTATGTATTCAAGATATTATTATGTGATCAATTCAAAAAAGTTAAAGTTTCAATCAAAATTGGTTAGGGTAACCAATTTTGACAAGACGTGTCTCTATCGCCTCAAGGAGGGTTAACGATCGAAAGATTAAGAACAATCCAAAGATTAAGAACAATCCAAAGATAAAACGTTAAAGTGTTTATTACTAGAACTTTTGTGATGGACAATATATTTGTCCTTCTTTTATAAGATCCATGGTGTTTTACTTATCGCCATAATCCGATAAGGATTTGTTACATCATTAACTAAATTAGAAAATGAAGCTCAATTATAAGTGTATTTCCTAATTTTATGGCTTTCCATCATTAGTCATCATAAGAAAAAATCTATTCTCCTTTAACTTAATTTTAATTGTTGGATAATATTTCCCTAACTTGGGCTCAACATTTTACTAAGCTTCAACTCACTTTGATGCTTAATACCATGTTTAGCCCGCTACGATAATTTTCCTATTTTTTTGGCTCGTCTAACATATTTGCTTTTGGCTCCTTGATGAGTCATATTTTGTGCATATTTTAGGAGTTCTTTTAGGGGTATTTGAATATAAATTATATGCATTTAGTGTGGTTTCACATGATTTTAGCTCATATATCTTCATTTGGTGCGTTCACTGGTGTATTTAGTATTTTTGATGGATTTCATGAATATTAGAGCAATTAGCGGAATGTTCTCAATGGGTATGTCAACTATTGGGTTGTTTTCAGATCAAGGATTAAATACCTAAACACAAATAACACTCACAATAATTCATGCAAGCTACTAGCAATTCTCAAGCCTTTCCTCGGGATCTCACCCGCCACCAAAGGAGGTCACTCGCGTCTTCTCCCTTAACCCACTCTAAAATAAGTTCAAATATAATGGGGTGTAAGTTCACACGCCCTTCTGATGTACCAAACTAGCCCAAACTTGCAAACACTCAAAACTGATCAACTAGGCTTAATGCACAATTCAATAGATTAATAACTTGGATATGATGAAACTTCAATCAAGGCTTGTTGATTCTAGATGATTTTCAACGAATTCTAAATCAATATGAATATTAAGAATCACAAATCAAGAAACTCCCAACCAAAGTCCCAACACATCCATGCAACACCAAATCTTCTATCAATGCAAGATTCTCATAAATAAACTTGTAAGAATAGGTTGATTATGCTTTGAATTGGTTTGGGCTTAAACCAATGTTTTTTCCAGATTTATAAGCCCCAAAAAGCATGTTAAATATTCAGATTCTTACTCACAAAACATGAACATATGATGACCTAAACATGAAGCTTTTAGTATTCAAACCAACAAACCATATCATGCAAAATTCAACCTAAAACGATAACAAGTAATCGGATAATTCAAAGGATTGAATACTTTACTGAATTCACCAAGTAATCTTACTTTTGGGCACCCTTAATTCCTTTGAGATACATATACACCACTCAAAGTTCTTAAGGTCTCCAAGAACACCATCCACGTGTCAAGGTGGACTAGTAATGTACACTTAAAGCCTCACACAATTATGTGCAAAACTCAAAGCAAAGAACAAGTTTTTTCCTGAAATTTTCCAACTACTTTACTGAATTGCTAGCCCATTGTTGCACACAATTTAGGCCTTGCTTCCATAACATTTGGGTCTTGCTTTCATGCCAACTCTTGATCCATAAAGCATAAGCCACACCATCTTGATCTAGCCCACATATGTGTCCTTGGTCAAACAAGCTTATGACCTCCCATGTTCAACCCATTTCCATGTATGACTCAAGCCTATGTCCAAGCAAGTCCAAGCCCATAATCTTCTAAGCTCAAGTCCATGTGTCCAAGCCTAAGCCCGAGTAAAGCCTAAGCCCATGCAAGCCTAAGCCCATGTTTGGCCCAAGCCCATATAAGCCCTAGCCCATTTTCTTGGGGACCCAAGTCCATTTCAAGCCTAATAGGCTTTGATGATTTGGCTTTGTTGGTCCACATATAACACTCAAGTTGTTGTAGAGCGATCCATGAGGTTATGAGAGTGGTTATGAAGAAACTCCAGTCTTTGGAATAAGAAAGTTAAAGCCTTGGTTGTGTGAGAACGGAGATGCATTGCAATGAGTGAAAACAAGCACAAGAGAGAAGACTCAAACATGTTTGTAGAGTACCTGTCCGATTCCTAACACCATGAAGATCAGAAAGTTTAGATTTCAAGAAATATAGGAAACTCATACGAGTCTGCAGGCTAGGGGTGTGCAAAATAACCGTAACTGTTAATCATAACCGTTAAACGTGTATAACTGGTTCATATTAACAGTTATTTTAAGGAGCCGTTAAGAAATAACGGTTACCGTAATGAACTTTTTGTATCAGTTAACCGTTATTATTATTTTTTTTAAAAAAAACTAAACTTAAAAGGATAAAACATGAATGAATATTACAAATTTTTTTATGCATGATCAAATCTTATATAAATATGTGTTATTACTATTGTAGAAGGCCCAAATGAGCTAAGAAATCATACAACTAATTTCACAATATTAGGTGTACAAGTGCATAAAATAGAATGAAACAATAACGGTTAACCTTTTCTAATAACCGTTATAACGGTTAACCATACCATTAAGGCACACCCCTACTACAGGCCACTCATTCGAGTCTGTGCCAAAAAGTGAATTTTACTCAAAAATAGTTTCTAGGTTATTATAAATAACCCTAGTATTGCTATTCACTAGGGAGAAGATAGATTCAGACTTTTACCCTCCTAATACTCTCTCGTTTTGTATTCCTCCAAGATTCCATCTTTTGTTCCCGGACTCGATCAATTCAAGTATTATCTTTTCTTCTTTTTTTTCTCTTGTGTATTTCTTTTATTTTTGTTTTATTTCTTTAATTATGCTAGAGTAGTGTTATTATTCTAAAATTATGATGAACCTTAGTATGTATTGATGCTATGAATTAATTGCAATCCCCTATTTAATTATTTATTGTTCTTCTTATTTTATGGTTTGTTTCTACTCATTATTCTTCTAGACGTATTATGTTTGATTAAGAGGTTCTCAACGATTGTTGGTTTTTAATTGACTTTAGAACCCTAATTTAAAGTATGAGAAGTCATCACGAAAGTAGTTGGCAGATTTTGCTAGGATTTTTAAGATGTTATACTTAATGTCTTTAAATATCATGATTCCACAAAATTATACATGATTGCATTATTAAGAAAGTCATTGATTGATCGAAAGAAATCCTCAATATTGATATAGGGTGCATTTATCCTGTTGAACATAATATGATTAGTAAGGGAAGGATTAAGGATTGCATTGATTTATATTAGTGGGTCAGGGATACTTAATTCTAGGTCCTTAGTTCATTGATTAGTTTATTAGACCATAGTTCACTCAGGCTAATGTTCAATTTGACTCAACTTATTAGATTCATAGTGATTTAATACATTGTCCCATCTTTTATATAGAATTCAACCCTTAATTGTTTGGCTACATAGTAGTAGGAATAATTAGGTGTTTTTGATAAGT
This sequence comes from Dysphania ambrosioides, assembly GCA_026401315.1. Classification (NCBI taxonomy): domain Eukaryota; kingdom Viridiplantae; phylum Streptophyta; class Magnoliopsida; order Caryophyllales; family Amaranthaceae; genus Dysphania; species Dysphania ambrosioides. Next base: position 17,746,018 of record CM048667.1, read on the forward strand.
TTGCGACAGAATCACTACTTCCCATACCTGTTGGTGTTGGAGCCATGTTGTAATTGCTAGGTCACTTCCTTGCACATGATGGTTGGCTTAAGAGAGGTATAGCATTTGGTCATCTTCGTGTTTACTTTTACTTCTTGGACTCTCCATGGTATTGGAAATTTTATTGTTTGGTGATAGGTTGAAGGAATGTCTCTCACGTCATGAATCCATGGTCTACCCAAGATGACATTCTACATAGACAAACACTCTATAACTTTAAATTTCACTTGAGAGTTGTTGCCCTAAGTATATACGGGCATGATAAGGGGGCTCTTTACTTTGTCACTAAATTTGACGAGGGTAGTCAACTTCTTGATAACATTTGCCTCACTAAGCCCCATTTCTTTTAAAACTTTGAGTATCAAGATGTTGGTTGAAATCTTGTTATCTTTTAATCAAGCAGTTTTATAAATCAAGATATTACTAATGCGTCATGGTGCTTGTCAGTGATTCCATCTGTATCTGATTCATAAAAAGTGAGAGGTGGGCACGACTTGATTGTTCAGTAAACCAGACCCCATGTCTCACTTTCCCTTGCTATATGTTTGGCGGCTGAGTTTATGAGACCACAAACATGTGGTCCCTTTGAGATGACGTTAACGACTCTGGAATGGTTTAAAGGAGACAGTTCGATCATCTCGATTAACCTGAACTTGTCTACTTGTATCCTTAAACAAGGGAATTTTAATAGAGTAGATGAGCTATGTTGTACAATTTTATGTCATGACCCAAGAAATGTTGTATAGGAGAGCGGTGGCAAAGTTGAAACAGAAAAAACTAGAATTAGCTTTCATTGATCTTACTCATGCTCTCCTGATTGACCCTAAAAACCAAGAAAGTAATAAAAAAAATTAAAAGAAGTGGTCATTGTTTTTGGATGGTCACAATACAATAATACTTTGCTACCACCTATCAAGTAGTAAGTGAAGGAAAGGAATTTGCGATAGAATCCAATATGAATGTGGCTGTTAGGATGAGGGGAATAGTAGTAAGAAAAGGAGAAAGGAGGTTCTCTTAATGGTAATGGTTATTTGGCCAAGAGTAAAGATTAAGAAGGCCACACTCTACCAAAAAAAGGAGAAAGTCATATGTAGCACTTTGGGTATAGAACCTTATGGAATCTAATTCAATTTTAAAGCAAGTTGCTTCGAAATATGTTCGACCAAATCTTGCGGAATCCAAATATGGTTCTTCAACCAAAAAAGGCAAGGTTCCTCTCTTCACCTCTCACATACTGCATGAGATGATGTCCCCGAGAAGGAAATTAAAGTTCTTTTGCCCCTCCCAAAACTGTATGATTGGCATTCAATTTGTAAGCCTATCAAAAAAGATGGAATAGAGATGCTAAGACAAGTCATACACCAATGGAGCTCAACTAACCTCAAACGGTTGAAGGGAAAGTCGTGTGTAAACAGTCTTCATCTAGTCTAAAGACATGGTCATTGGTCATGAGTATGACATCATAAGAAACATTTTCTATTTGTGTACCTCCATCAAATGAACTCATTGATATTTTAATGCACCATCCTATTTATCGGACAAAAAGATCCTCATGTTCCCTTGGTTAAAGAATGAAGACAACCACATCACATCTCCATCCTAGGAATAGAAGGAAAGTTGTGAAAATTAGAAACAACCCTACAAACAAAATTCGATTTTGCAAGAATAATGTCAACTCAAAAAGGAGTTCCTCTCACCTTACTAAAGACATTTAGCACCCCTATGGTAAGAAATTTCAAAGCCTTACCACCAGTACAATAATCAATAACAGTTTTATACAACCTAGTCTATAGTTGAAATAGTAGTAGTTCATTTGATTTTTAGTTGTACTGATGTCCAAAAAGAAAAAACTGATGCAACACAAATAAGTGTCACATAAACAGATTTAAAAAAAAAAAACAGAAATTTTTACTCGTACTATGTATAATTATTTTGTTTCTTCTTCCATATTCATATGACTCTAACAAGAGGTTGGAATCCTAACGCATATATAATTTTACAAGACGAAACACTGCAATACATAGATATGTAACATGAAACTGTCTGCAGTTGATGATCCTTTGTGTGAAGTTATGGTGGCACAATTCTCGACCTGTGAGATAATCTCCATCTGCGAAGCTCAATGCGACACTAAAAGAGAAGAAACTCACTTCCACCACTAGGCTAGCAGTAAAGATAACAGTCTAACCTTCACATAAATGATTTATGATAACCGACACAAATTTCTCATACCTTCCTGTAAGTTCGAGCGCTGGTGCAATAAAGCCAACCTACAAGACTGTCCTGTTATCAGGTCATAAGTGGATCGCTTTTTCCATGGTATCAGCCCAAAATCATCATGAAAATCATCCATTCCATCTACAAAGAGCTGCCAATAAAGCGAACCTGCACTTGACCCATTCTTTTTTGCAGACTTGTATATGATATCATAAACGAGTTTGAACAGTCTGTCTCTGTGTGAAGGATCAAAGTCCTTATTCTGGCTTGACAACCCAAACTCAGTCAACATTACAGGCTTCTTAAGCTGTTTATCACCATCTTCAATGTGAGATGACACCCATTTCCGGACGAAGTCCAATTTGTCTTCAAGATCATCCACTACAAGCCTACAACAGATAAAAAGAGAAGCTTATTTCACAAAAACCAGCTTTGTTCAGAATGGTCTTAAAATTACAGATATATCCTGCATTTTCTGCTTTAATCATGAATACTCATGTAATCCTAAGCATAGAAAAAAGAAGGAACTGCTGATTACTCAAACTTCCATGCAAAGAAAAACATTTTTTGTTTTTCGGGCAGGGGGCAAGAGAAAATACTAACCATTGGTCAGGGTACATGTGAACCGAAGCAAAATCAATTGTTGGTATATCATTGTTACGAATGAAATCAGTCCCAATAGTAGCTTCCCATTCGGATGGGTTTAGAGATAATTTTGCACTATTTGGACCATAAAATCCCTCAAGACCCACTGTAACCAGATGTTTGCTATCAACTGCTTTTATAAATTCAGACATTTCCTTGATCCAATCCTGCAATTTGAAGTTACATGGATCATGTTCAATAATTTATGTAAAAGATAGTAATAAAGTTTCAAAGACAAATTATAATTTGAGATGGTTGAACTCTGTTGTATGTTAAGATACAGCCAGAATCAAGATCAGTGAAATAGAAAGCGATCAAGAGTAATTCAGGAATTGTTGGAGACTGAAGAACTCACTTGAAGAGTGTCACCTGACGGGTCAGACATGCAACGTGGCTCATTGATCAACTCCCATGCAAATATTATAGGATCGTCTCGGTATTCAATTCCATTAATGGTATTCTTCCTCGTAAGCACAGCCTGGAAAAATTCAAATAGAATAAAAATTACTCAAAACGTTATATTAACCATAAGTTGCCAATAAAAGAAACAGGATTGATGAAAAGAAACTCCTGACTAAAAATAAGCATAGCAATGATTACCAGCAAAAAGTTATATAAACTGTATTGAAGTTCTTGACAGGCGTAATTTTACCAGACAAAGGCACAAAGCTTTCCAAATAACTGGATCTTGGAGAAAATTATAGATAGAGAAATTTCAATCCGGCCCGAATAAAAAAAGGAGAAAAATAAAAATCCAGGGGGAGTCTTCCACAGTGTGTCATTCATCTTTAAGCAACGAGAGATCTAGGTCCAAAGCCCAGTCACACTCTCCTTATTCTAAAGCAAAGGGAAATACAAGCTGATTTACCTGAGACAATCACATCACTTTCACTTGGTTATAGCCTTACACAGTGGTCTTCATTCAAATATTTGCAGGAACATGTTAATTGATCAGCATTCATCATCATTTCAAGACACCACACATTACATCTGATAGCCTATCTCTCAAATCAAATTATCACTTACAAACAACGCCTCAGCATTTTACCAACATAAGACTCCCACAAATAATTTAGTATATCCCATATTCATAATGGCAACTAAAAGATACCCATTAAGTTCTCATTCAGCAACACACATATTGACTGTATTCAAATATTATAATAATGAAAATGTATTTTTAATAAGTAGTCATTTTCTTTAGCGACTTTTGCTTTCCAAGAAATCCATTTTCATCCCAGTGTTGTGCAACGCATAGATGAATGATATAACTGTTATAGTAAGTGAATAATATTTCCTTCCAAGGAAAAGTAAAACATTTCCACTTATATTATACATCATTCACCCAAAACCGGGCAAATTTTTGCATAACATAAATGATTATCCAATTTATAAGCTATGAAAAGCCAATCACTACCCTCCATCCCTTAGAGATTATACTATAGCAAAATCTTGGGTCGATGTTCAAAAAGCTTGACTGCGTCACTAGGCTATAAGAAATACTATACAAATTATTCAAGTGGATTATTATCGAATGCGTCTCAATGAATATTTTTAGACCATTAACTTTTCATAATTTTAGTCTTATTTTATCAATTTGGAGATGAAAACATTTTAAACCGTGCTTTGAAAACCATGAAAAGTCTAATGGAGCAATCTTTAAGGGGCAGAGGGTGTATGAAGTTTAGTTTGTCTCGAAAAGGAACCATGTCAACAGCATCCACATTAAATGATCCAGGGTGATCTATTTGGACTCCCGAAGAAGGTTCCTTTATCCTATAGTTTTCAGTTTTGTGATTATCACATCATAGCAGCAGGGATATCAAAGGTGGGAAATCAGAGGGGTTTACATCCCTCATATTTTCATGATTTCTTGCCTCTCTTGCTCAAAGAAGACGCAAACAAACCAGTACAATCGTGAATAAGCTTGGAAACAACTCAATTCAATCAAGAAGCAATAAAACAGAAAAAAATTGAAGCTCCAATACTTCCTCCATTTCATTTTAGTTGACACACCATGACTAAAGGCACTAAAAAATAGTGCACCCATTCTATATATGGAATATTGCCAACTAGGGATAGATTTACAAGGAAAGCATGTCAACTAGATGGAAATGGATACAGTACCACTAAATTGCTAAGAAAACCATGGCTCATGCACTTAATCTATTAGGTCACTTTATTTACTTAATCTACATCTGACCTCTGAAAAAAATGTTAACTTAATTTATAGTAAATAATACACTATATATAATCATAAAGATAGTTTATGAAAACGAGTTATGCCTATATCATTGTTTAGAATCAATCCTAAAATTGCAAGCAGCTGTGTCTTTTTGGTAGGTTTTAATAAGCAAAATGGTTTTTCGCATTCATGTTCTCCAAATGCCTTTGGAAATTACCCCTAAAAAGTAAAAAAAGCATATCCAACACTACCACTGCAGTTAATCACACAAAAATTGTAGCCCCTTCGAATAAATATGTCACCATTTAATAAGACATTTGATTTTCGCACAACAATCAGGGCAGCCACAACAATCAGTAGCAAATCTGGTAATACCGCTCCCTATATACTTAATAAGCAAAGAGAGAGAGAGAACCTTGATGTAATTCTTGAAATAGGTTTGGATAGATGGATCATAGAAGAATGAATCATTGGAAGAGCTTATCCCAATGCCTTCTTGCCAAGCCCACTTCACATACTGAGTTTTACCACCATACGCTTTCAAATTGTTAACTAAACTCAAGATCAACCGGACCCCATTTCTCCTCGCTTCTGCAATCACATAATCCAAGGCCTACAACAGATATCAGTTACTAACAATCTCCTCAAATACATTAAATAGCAATTATAAAAACAATGATCCAATGGTGTTTCACAAAAACTGAAAAGTGGAAACAATGATTTCCTACTTATCACGTTGTTTTCCATCTTTTCAACTCCCATAATTACACCATGTCAAAAAGATTTCAAACCCCATAAATTAACTTTGAGTCCCCTAATAGCTCAACCGTAATGATAACCAGCAAACTGATGAATCAAAAACATGAATAGACATGTAAATTATCAGTATCGCAAAACTTTACAATTCGAGTGCATTTATAAAGTTAACTTCATAAAAAATCAATAAAAAATAAAATCTTCACAATACGACTAAAAACTCATATACCTGAAAAGTTTGCTCATCAAACACGCCAGGTGAAATCTGGAGAGCGTGATAAGTACCATCATTAAAGGCCCAAGTACGACACACGGTAAGACCCATTTTAGATCCAGCTTGAAGCATAGCTTTCACTCTCGGCCGACTGAACCCATCAACAGCATGGTCCATCAACCAATACGAGTTCCAACCATTGACATAGAATGGTCTTCCATCCAGCATAAACTGATTCCCGACTCGCCCAACGAACGTATAACTCGGCTCTTTAACAACCCCAAATCGTATTTCACCCCCAAATGACATGAATATAAAAGCCACCAATGTCGCCATTCCGACTATTGGGTAAAACCATCCGTTAGTCGAAAACATCTTGATTGTAGAATTATGTGGTCTTGTTGGCTTTGATTTGATGGGATTGCATGCAATCTGGCTGATCCAGAATTTTTTACCGTTCCTATAAAAATAAAAATTTATCAAAACATAGATAACTAATCAAGCACTTATTTGATTGTGTCAATAATATATATATATATATATATATATATATATATATATATATATATATATATATATATATATATATATATATATATATATATATATATTATAAGAATGTGTAACAGAGAAGATACTAGAAATCACATGAACAGAGAAATGATTTACCGATGTAGACGGGGCTGTTCAAGCAGTTGGAGCGAGAAATGATGGTGCGTCGGTGAGACGGTAGCACATGGGGAGCTGGAGTGAGACTGAGGAAGTGAGGAGTGTGAAGGAGGGTGGGTAAGATTTAGGGGGTTGCTTGTTTGGTTGAATCAGTCAATGTTAAATGTCGTCAAGCCCGACAAAATAATTCAGTAATTTATGGAAATAAAAAAAAAAGGAAAAATGAAACAAAGCAGCGGGATAGAGGGTAGAATGTTCGGTGAAGTAGGTCAATTACTGAATTCTATCAAAGAGTAGTAAATATAGTAATGATGTGGTCGTTGAAATTTTATCAATGATGTTGAGAATAATTGACTAATCACCTTCTAATATTCAATTAAGTACATTTGAGAGTGTTGTCAAAAAGTATTTTATAAGTTGGTTTTCATTTTCTTCTCCTATTTTTTCTACTTTAAGTAGAGTAGTGTTAAAAATAATACATGAATCAAATTAAAATTTAGAGTTATCAGCCTACTCCTTCAAATAATAATTGACCCCTCTCTTTAATTTAGTCAATGTTTTTATCGTCAAGTTTAATGAAACTACACCGTTATTTGATGGGATATCATGGAATTAGTTTGTTGGTATAAAATTATGCAAAATCACAAGAGTTTATAATTTTTCCTAATTACTACATGAATCAAATGAAAATAGCCTTTCCATCTACAGCAAATCATTAAATCATTTCTTCGTAAAAAATTATATGTTACAATGTATTTGTTCAACTTTTCTTTTGTAAATGTCGTAGAATATTTTATCATTACATGAATTTGTATTTTTTTTCTTTTTTAAAAAAAAATCAAGCTCTTTCACTCCACATAATCAATTTGTATGGTGTTGCAACAAAAGCCAACATGTTGTCATATACAATCAATTGAATTAGGTCATGGCATAATACTCTACATCAAAATTATAATAGATCAATAAATCCACTTGTACATACAAAATTATATCGAACAACGATCCAAAAGAGGTTAAATAAAACTTCAAATATCATACAAAGATTGTGATTTTTTCCAAGTTGAATTAATTTGATCCAATTTTATGCAATGTACATAATAACTAATTTTGACTTATATTGTGGGTGTGGTGCAATTTTCTACAATTGAATTACTTTCATATATCCCAATGGGTGTAGAATGTGTTGATGTTAATGCGGTCTCCTTCATTTGAGTTGTGTCTAGGCTTCTTGCCCCATCGGTCATCATGTGTTCTTCTATTTGCATCTCAAAAGTTCAGTTCAATTATTTGTTGGCTCCATCTTAGGAATTTTTTGGTTATAGGTCGATACTGTTAATTGTTGGTTAGTACTCTTAGGAATAAAATTATGAACGCTAGTAAAAATGTCAACAAAAACTACGTAAACTATAAAACGAGTAGTTATTTAATTTAGTGAATTTGCATCAATTCTGTTAATTTTATTCATGGTATGGTGAAAATTGGTATGGAATAATATTTAAAATATCCGGGCTATTTTCTCCAAGTTATAAGTTCGAATATCATATTATAGTGTATTTTATTCTATAAAAATCATATTATACTATTTAAATGTTAAATATACAAATCGAACTCTTTCTATATTAATTGTAATTTTCAAGTCCTTACATGTTTTAATTTAACTAATTTAAAAGTAAGATAGATTTAAATGAGATAATAATAACATAACTCATTGGTAATTAAAATGTAAGACATTTAACACTTACTTAGACAGTCACAAGTTTTAATATTCAAGTAAGCATTTTCGTTGTACATTAGCTCATATTGGATGATGTGGAACGTTCAAATAGCAAGAGAAAGGTAGCACACAATGCACATATTTGTACATAAAGGGTTTTAAATATATTTATATAGATATTAACATAAAAAGGAATAGTTAATATGTTTTGCTAAATATTTGAGTTTTATGGTTGTTGTTTTTTTTTTATGGTTTTTACTACTACATACTTCATATTAGTTTAATATGTATCAAGGTAATTTTATAGTTTACGTAGTTTTTGTTGACATTTTTACTAGCGTTCATGATGTCTCCATGCAGAAACTAACTAACCATTGACAATTACTATCTCCATTCCATATTACTTGACAATTTTTAGCCAGACACGGACCAAATCACAAGTTTGACCTTCAATATTTAAATATCTACTAGTAAAGAGTTTAAAGAAATTTATACTTTAAAAATATATATTAAGATAAACTCAATAACATTTTACATAATAACAAATTGAAATTTGTAATAAAACATGTCCACGAAGAGAATATGGCAAATTCATGCTCTTGTACTCCATTAAACAAGCTCAAACCGCTGAATGGGTACTGCAATTACCAACTATTCTACGAAACCAATGACAACTGAATGGAAGGCTGTTGTTTGCCAAACAGAATATTTCGACAGATAAGACAAGAAGACAGGATCAAAGCTGGATTTAATACAGACCTCACATTGGTTTTTCCAAACATCGCATTCGATAGAACTTGTGCAGAAATCTCACCTGCACTCGGCTTCAAACAATAGCATACCAATTTCAAACCGTTTGTGTTCACAAAAAGGGGAAGGGGGGCTCTAGCCTTCCTAGTTTATTGCTAGAATGATCTCTTCAAATATCTCAACTTCAGGGCTACCAACAGGATGAAACAAAACTTTCCTGATTTTCCTTACAATGTACACCTGCACTCGGCTTCAAACCATAACAACCAATTCAAACCGTTTGTGTTCACAAAAAGGGGAAAGGGGGGCTCTAGCCTTTCCAGTTTATTGCTAGAATGATCTCTTCAAATATCTCAACTTCAGGACTACCAACAGGATGGAACAAAATTTTCCTGATTTTCCTCACAATGTACAGCGACAAGAATAAATTCGATAGATAAGTTCAGCCGAGAATCAAATTTGATTGACGCTATGATACTGCTTCTAGAAATAATGCAACTGTCAGAGTCATCAGAGTCTTGGGCTAACTATTCAACTATCTCAGAGAAATATGGTTATAGTTGCAAATGCAATAACATGATTCAGATATAACACTCCATTTCAACGTCGCCAGAACCGTCCTTGATGTTTCTGTTGTTGCATTCGCCTGCAACATGAAAGATTAAGTAAATAAACCTCTCATTGGTACTATAAAGTTCCAGCAGATAACAAATTGATAATCAGATTTATCCAGCAGAAAGGAAGTCCATGCTACCCCAAAAATGGGTCAATTGGGTTGTGAATAGTAAGAACAAAGGCAGCAGAAAAAAAGAAGAAAGTTTCAACTTCTCTACAGCAAGGCATTGGATGAACCAAGAAAGAAGAGGTGACCAAAAGTACTAAAACTGCAGCAGGATCTTCAATGCGGAATAAAAAAGCTTCTAGAACTCAGTAGCAAAATGTGGCCAGATTCCCAAGATCCATAATTACTTATGTGGGCTATAAATGTCAAAATGCAAACCATAAGGGAAACTTCCAACTTTGGATAAAAACGACATCTAACCCATCCAAGCATCCCAAAGATTCAAGATAGGAACAAGGGGCAGCCAAAGAAAGCACATTTTGCTATATGACGGGGACTGATACAAGGAAGATGTTAACATCTTTACCAATGTGGACTACTAATACACAATAGCAAGTAGCTTATCTTGCTACGTGATAGTGGGAATCCAGATGTGATTTGAATCACTGTAATTGAAGATGCTATAAGATTACAATATACCAATTCAGCAATTTACTTTTCCATAGAGAAATTTATTTCTGCCCTCAAATAAGTATTAAGAGTAATAGATCATGACAACAAAGAAATCTAATTTCCTACCAACCACCATATACAGAAACCCCTGTGGACTTCATTTTTAGGGACAGTTTGGGGCATCCTGACTTACTTTTAAAAATTTGACTATCAGACGCTTTGTCCTACATTAGAAGTTTAAATTTTTGCTACATCCTTACTACAATTCCAAAATAAGAGCGATCAGTTTTGAAGATAAAACTTATAATGACTGCTAATTTGAAATACAATAAAGTAACAGAACAATGCATGATACTACAAAAATACCAAGAGAAAATCCTGTCTGAGATTATCTAACTGTGTATTAAATGCAAGACAGAAAGGGGTGGCTAGTCAGATAAAACATAGTCGACCTTTGATTTAACACACCAAAAATCTGTAAGAGGGCTCCAGAAGGGATGTCCAGTGGGCAATGAATAACCATTGGCTTCCCGATCTAGAGAATTTGTGCATCCTCAACCTATCCAATCATCAGCCCTCATAATTCACCACCTCAAGCACAAATTTTATCCCCACTTTCCCTTCTGTAGAAAATTGTGTTTACAAAAGTAAAATAAAGCACAAATGCAAACATAAAGAGGAACAGATAAGGCATAATCAATGGTTTCTATCATGTCCTGAGTTCACAAAGTAGTCATTCACAAGTTTATAGACTAGAGGGAAAGATAAGCTCATATCCCTTCTTCTAAATCATGCCTCAACTTGGATGTGAATGCCAGACGCTGACTTTACTACCAAAGCAAGAGCTAATATACTAAATTCTTAGCATAAAGATATACTCCCTTAGTTACTTTTTGTTCTACCTTCATTTCCCATTGGAAAATTTCACAAAGTTCTTCCTATTTAAAAACTTTGCAATTTAAAGCCCAAATTTTAGCCTTAGTTTTTTTTTTTTAAAATGCCTTTTTTATCCCTACTTTTTCTGATCATATGGGCCCATTTATTTATTATTTTAATTAAAACACAACTTTTCATCTTTCCATTGTTAATTTGACCCATTCATTATTAGCCCCAAAACCATGTTTTTTGGGTGAATTGTGTAAGTGGCAAGTAGATGAAGGAAATGTCTAAATTATTTAATGTATCCCTCTCATGGAATCTTACCCTCTTTGATTTCTCCTTGGTTTCTCCTCTGATTCAAAATACGAAAAACCAAAAGCAACGGAGGGAGTTTAAGGGTAAGGTTGACAAGTATGTGTTAAATATAGACACTGAGAGACAACAATTAGAGCAAAAGTATCTTTGTTTTGAATTTGTTTAAAATGCTTTGTCTAAAATGCATTTTTGTTTAAAATGCTTTGTTCAAAAGGAAAGAGAAGATACAGTCCAAATAAAACATAGGTCCAAAAAATAACAGATGAGTAAAATAGAGCTCCAGATGAGTAAGTATCCCATTTAACACTATTTAATTGGTCCTCTAAACCTCACTTATTTTCACTTTAGTCTCCACTTCTCATCACTAATCTTTCCCTTCTTTTTTTCAGTCTGCGAAAACAAGATCATTTCTACCTGACAACAGGATAATTACAAATGACAAGAATAAAATTGTCATCATACCACTTGGAGCATCAAAAACCTTTACTTATTCTCTTTCTAGTCAACTGATACTTCAATTTTCAGATCTAGGGCTTAAAAATGTAAATCCCAGATATCAAAACTGGGTAACGTGGTTAGAGACAAATTAATGAGATCACTTTGGGTAAATAGGGAGTCTAAGGGATAAGTCCAAATTCTCATATCAATGTGCCATGTTCCATTTTTTAAAGAAAGCAACAGCCATATAGCCCTATATTTACCCTAAAAATGAGATGTCTAGACGAGACAGCTAAGTCCAAGCAATGTAGTTCCTAACTGTGAAAGCCTAAAGAAGAATTGTGTATAAGAGCAACTACAGTCGCACAAAATTACTAGGTTCATCTCCGACCTTTGGTGCTCTTTAGAGCGTTCAATAAACTCCTTTGCAATATCTCGCCCTTTGTATGATTCTAGCACCTGGCGAATATCAGGTGGTCCACTTCGAGCTACAACTGCAACCAAACAAAGACAACATTTTAGCAAGCTGGGAGACTGAAGGCAATGCACACTTGGGCAATGTACTACAAAGCAAAGCACGCTCACATTCAAGAAATGGAAGAAGATCCAACAGAGTAGTATCATCCAAATCATCGCTGGTCCATGGCTTGATTTGGACACAATTTTCAGGCTGGAGACAATTCTCCAGGGCATGGCCACTTATGTAAATAACCTTCGTAGGATCACGGTTCAGTTTAGAAAGGTCCTGCACAGAAAATGAAAAAGTATAATCTTCCTACTTCCTTCGTTCAGTACTAACAACAATTAAGTTCATAAAACCTTAAATTCATGATATCCTATAGAATCAGACAATATGAACTTCAGAGCATAAAAATGTACATTTCAGTGGCCTTGCCCAAGGAAAAATACATTTTCCAAATAAGACATCTTATAGAACTTCCTTTCAAAATGACATTCATAAATTTATTATATACAACATGGTTAACATACATCCTTTACTCACTTTCGGAAGAGCACGGAGTTATAATTCTAAAAGCTCCACCACAAATGAGCTTCTCATCAATTAAAGAGAGTTGTCAGGTACTCATCTGAAGTTCTAAACCCTATTGACATTCACAGTCATAAAAGCAGGGAAAAAAATAATAAACAACAATGTTACAACTTCAAAAGAGTACGACTGCTAGTATTAGAACCTAAGAGAAAAAGAAGCTAGTCAATAGGAAGACATTCCTACATAAATCGAACCTTCATAGAAAACAAAGACAAAAGGAGTTTCAATGTACTCTTCTAATCACTCCCTCAGGTTGGAAAATCATTAAAATATAACAATTCAGTTTGGAAAAGGGAAAACTTTTTGGATTTTATAAAGCATGTGAAGCATTGCAAATTTGCAAGTTGGTTCAAGATCTTACAATCAAATTTCAAGACTAGGAATCAAACAAAGGGGTGCGATGCATGAAACAAAAGGTTGGTAGAGAAAAAAATGATGATAAAGAAGAGCAAAACTCAATGAAACATCAACAGAAACATGCAAGGAAAGTGAAAAGAGACAACAAAAAAGATAAAGCTCTGTCTTCAAGTCTTCAACTTCCCACAAAATTTAAGTGTTTGCTTCCTTGAGTCTTAAACACTAAAGGCCACTGGAGTGTGTAGGGCATCTAGTAGGAGGGGAGACACCCAATAATTAGTTAAACATGGAATCCTAAATACACCGCATATTTTCTCATCATCCTGAGAGAGGGACTAAAGCCTCTTAAACATAAGGATGAGTCACGTTTTGAATAGTTTTTGGAGTTTGAAAAGAAAAATTGAAAGGCAAGAAATTAGAAATTATCCTATTGGGAAAATATGACACTTCAATCCCAAATCTTACTTGAATTAACTTTTTCTTTTGTTTTTACTTTGGTTTCCTTTTATACATTGGAGCCTTCCCATTCCAATTCTACAACTCAGGACAGTGTGTCCCAATCGTGGTCATTAAATCAGGTAGGGTTCCACTCTAAACATATCTTACAAAAAGCGGCAGTGAACAGCAAGCTCCGGTAGAGAAGGAAGAGGGGGGAAGACAGTGGTGCTCATCTTTTAATTAGGGAAATAGGGATTAATGAAAGACATCTAACATTAATCTAGTGACAAAAGCAAAATTATATTATTAATTCAAAGAAAATTTATGAAAACCGTATATATTAGTATGAGTCCTAAATGATGCCCCCGAGTTCAAATTAGCGTAATTTCGAATTTACATATGAAAGAAAATATCAATAAGAAACTAAAAAATACATTATAGTTTCATTGAAAGTGAGAATCATATTTAAAATAACTTATTTGTATTTTATTATTCATTTAAAGAATATTTTTAGAAGTTAAAGGTTAGTATATTCTAATACACCAATAAATGGATTTTGCTATGATAGAATTTATGCATAAATAATACCAGATGTCTATAGAAAACTGAACTCCAACAGATTTCATGCATCTAAAAGTTCATACAAACTAATGTAAGCTTAGTAGCACATCTATGCTTAGTTGGATCATACGTGAGAGCACTTGGCGGAAATTTGTGTAGCCAAGTGTCGCTGTCACCATACATTAGAGATTAGAGATATGTATGTTGAAACATCCTTAAAACAAGTATAAAGGCAGCAAAAAATTTTCTTCCTCAAAATATTATGGACGTCAACTGTTAACAATTAGGAACAACACAATGTTGTCTCTTAATTTTTGTTCTTTTCAGCAGTTGATAATCCAAAGGATGTGTGCATGGATTAAATACGACAGGATAAATTAATAAATAGATACCTACCCTATAATGTTTTCCATTCTCATATCTTGTTGCAGACCTTGATAAACGATGAGCTATGCAATGCTTCTCATCTAATCTCTCAAGAACAGGGTCAACATACTGCACATGCCAGATACAACACCAATCTCATTAGCAATGATCAAACCAACACAGGGCAGCAAGCAGCAAAATAACACACAAAAACAAAAGACATCACCATTTGTAAATTGTCAGAATACACAACAACTTCATAAAACTGTGCTAGATGCTCTAGAAAGGCATCGACACCTGGCCTCTTAAATGTTCTCCAGCCTCTTTCACGCTGCAAAGAATACAGAGTAGAGAGGAAATCTCATTAAACTCGAGCACTTTTATAAAATATAATCAACTTCAACAACTTTCGCCAAGTTAAATCATGAAGCATCCCAATCTTTCTATCTATACACTTCAATAGAATGCACTTGGTTATGTTTTTATTCAAATAAAACCCGAAGCAATCTCAATTCTGAAGAATTTAAATTTAGGGGAATATAGCATACATGTTATAAGTCAACAGAAAATAAAGCTATAAGGTAAGTGATAAGTCTTACTTGAGTGCATAATTTATGGATGTTTTAGGGGCATATTCATGTAGGATAGGTGTGTGTAGCACAATTCTAGTTGATTTTAGTTTATATGTTCATATATAATGCGTTAACAGATATTTCTAGTGTTTTTTGGTTAAGTTCAGGGATATTGGAGAGATTTTGAACATTTGTCGAGATTTATCATGGGATAGTCCATGGAGCATTGGAGTTCATTTCAAGGAAGTTTGATTTCGTAAAGTGAAGATTCAACTCAGGCACGGACACGTGAAAGCTGGAAAATAGAGATCAAAACCCTAGTTTGCATTGAAGAGCCTTTACACGAACGAATGCAGAAGAGGCATGTAAGATCAGAGACTACAAGGAATTCTTGCAAAGAACGGACACAAATGTGTGCATATGAGACATGTTCATGTCTCATGAAGTGCGGAATTTTAAAATTGTTGCTGCACATCACATGAGACATGTTCAGGAGAAAATTCCCGCATGTTCGTGTTTCCCAATGTAATTCCACCTTAATATAAATAGGTTTTTATGTTTTTCTAGATCATTATTAAGATTTTAGACTTAATTTAAAGCACATTATTATTTGAACGAAGGATATTCTCATTGCACACTAAAATCTTTGCAAATTATTCATTCAATCTCAAGTATTTACTTCTCTTATTCAATTATATTTCCTTTACTTTGTTCTTAATCATGCTTTCTTCTTCATTTAATTGATTCGCATTTATGGTCATCATAAGTGAGTAGTTCCTTAATCTAGAGTTTGATAAACCCTAATATGGATTTGATGCAAGTTTTGTCCTAATTCCTAAATTCCCTAATATTTATTCAATTTTTTTTATTCTGGTTTTAATCTCACTAAAGAGCTAGACGTAGTTTGTTTAATGAAGGTGATTAGGTCCATAACGACAGTTGGTTTATAATCGAGTATAGGACCCTATTTTAAAATGTGAATGCCATCACGATGTCTCACTTCCACATGACTCCACGACAATAGGTATAATTACATCACAGGGTTGTTAATACTCAAAAGAGGTCTATGGTATTATTCATCCGTCCTAGGAATTGTTTAATTGCATGAGTTAGAGGGGATTGAAAGGGTTTATTTGCATTAGTTCATATTAGAGGGGATTTATTACCCTTGGTGCTTATAGTCATTTGATAAAATTAATTTTAGAATGATCCTTCTGATACCCTCACATTACATTAGTTCAAGGTATAGATAGGCAATTTGATATGTTAAGACAACCTCATTAGTAAGTATGTTTTATATATTTTGCAATTTGCATGAGGGAGTTGCCTCAGGGACAAGAATCGGGTCCTTTATTACTAGAACATATCTAACTACTCAGAGAGGAGGATCTTTGTAAATGATCACATGATTAGATTCTCGATTCACACAATCCGCCTTTTTTTAGGAAGAAGGCTTAGGCTTTGTTCTCGTTGTTGTAAAGGGAGATTAAAATTGAAATGGCCACAAGCTAAAAAAATCAAAAATCATATTTACACTTGAAATTTCAATGCGGAAAGGAAAAACCTAAAAAATTATTGATTCCTTTTCTTCCATGTAGACCCCCAAATAGCAAAGTGCTTGTCCTTTGACCAACTCAAGACACTTCAGCAAGAAAAGTTTTTTATGAATATTTGACTCAATACCAGAAACATCTTTGGGGAAAGGTTTATAGTTTAGTCATAAAAAGCATGTAAACTATTAAGTCATATGCCTTACAATCATGGAAAGTAAAATATAAGTGACAAGTGACAATACCATAACATTCCCTCGATTGTTTGACTCGGGAGCAATGAACTATAGGCAAGTGTTCAAACCCACCTATGTTAACACTTTACTCTTCATTTTTAGGTGCAAATCTTTTAGATTTTCCTTATTCGTCAAATAAGGCCAAAGGACATAGGAAGGATGAATATTGCGTTCAAACTTCAAAGATATTCATGCACTAGAGTGGAGTGAAAAGCTGGTCTATACAAGTTGGAGGATGCCAACAGAAATCAACTGATATACATCTGGGTGCTTCCACTTAAAGTCTTACCTTCCAATCAGAATACACTAAAGTCTCATTCAGATCCACGACAAGTGTAAATACATTTTGCATTCCAGGAGGCAAATCAGGAAGCAGCTTATCTGACAATGGCTCAGTGAAACCCTGCAATGAGGTGACAAAACGTTCAAACAAAAAAAAAATAATAAAGGAATAAATTAAAAACAAAAATTTGGATTACAAAGTTGCTTACTCGAACTTGCTCCTCAATAGATCTCCTCAGATCTAAGTAGAATTCAATTGCTTTAGCAGGCACTGGAACACCAGACAAGATAGAAGCCTATTAATGTTAAGAATACGATCAAAGAATTTGCAAATTTGAAGAATATCACCATCACTATCAAAAAAAATATTAAAAGCAAAATCAGAACTATGGTTGCTATACTACTGATCATCAGATGGAAGAGGCATGCTGGCATCTATACAAATTATTGACAAGGTTAAATAAGTCATTTTGTGATTGAATGCGTATGGTTGTGTATATGTGAGCCCTTCACCCTAACCATGCCAAAATAACTCTTAAATCTAGGGTGATTTTCTGCTTTGATTAATTCAAAATTAAGGAAGTATATGTCGATCAAAACATAAGACATTATAAATTCAACACCCCCCCCCCCCCCCCCCCCCCCCCCCAAGTTTTCCTATCCAGACCAATTTACTTACATACAAATATGAATATATATATGATCATGATTAATTTAATAGGTAAAAGAGGAAGATGTAAGTTGTATACAAAACTCCTCCAGCTAAAAAGAGAAATGAAAAGTGAAATAAAATGACAAAAAAATTCTATGACTCAATTTTCATCCATTTCCATCCTACCCCACAACACCACCATCACACTCACACCTGTTAACGCCATGACCAACCACCTCAAGAACCCCTAAATCCAAAAATGAACATTCCAAAATTGTTCACTGCATCCATACAAATGCACACTCAACCTTCACCCTCCTCAAACACAAGCCACCGTTGCTGTCCATCCTATCTACCAGCAAAGGTAATCTGCCGATCACTAGCTAGAGATTACAAAGTTGTCTCAGGAGGAGGAAAACAAAGAGGAAAGATCTGTGAAAAAGGAGCAAGGAGAAAGAGGATGGAGGAGAGGGGCTTTTTGCAAAGGATAGGAGAAGAGATATTGGTGAAAAATGAAAGAAGACGTGTTGGATTTTCTTTTCAAGGTTTCTTAATGATGACTATATAAGGACCCACCCTGCTTAAGACCCAGTAATAACCCAACCTATAGACGAGTCTGTCCTATTTTAAAACAAATCAGCCGCAGGCTTCTAACAAAGGTCTATCCACAAACCATTTATATTTTGTGCATCTTAATCACTATGTAGTGAAAAGAGCAGGCACCATATAAATATATAATGGCGCAGGAACAAAGAACAATCATATACTTCAATCAATCCTAACATACACCCACTTCAAATCAAAAGATTACCAACAAACAATAACGCACCTAGTTTAATATGTGGCATCCCCCATCCCCACACAAGAAACACTAAGGATATCACGGGGGCAACAATTTCTTAAGAAGATGGCAAGAGTAAAAGTGAGGGGATGGCAAAAATCTAAAGTATTTGACAAGGAGAGTAGTGTATTTATTTCATTTTAGTGTACTTCATGCTAATACCATTATTGTTTCCTTTTTTAAAAAATTACTATGTAGAACTCCTGCCTCAATCTTATGTAGATAAAATTCAAAGTGGTTCATCACAGGTCCAGCCTGCTCAAGCTCTACACATTGTAACTCCACATTCAATGATAGGCCGACATAGTTGCCGGATGTTTCAACAAGCAGATCCATTGATATATTCATTAATTTCATCTCTTGATGCACAAGAAATGGCAACTAGGATAGCCACCTTGGGACCAAAAGAGCTTAATTAAGGATTTTTATTATAAATTGGCATTAGCTAGCATAGGTATGATACAGAACAAGGATCCCTGTTCGTTCTTTATGTTTATTCTACATCGCTATGTGTGACATGGAAATGACATGATTACAGCTCCGGCATGACTAAGTAGGTAAAGAATTCAAGTAACATAGAAGTTAGCTTCATTGGCTTGAAAGGTATGTCATTTGATGAAGCTTTAATTAAGTATTAAATTTCACACTGAATAAGCAATAGGTAGCCTCAAATAATAAGTTGAAGTTTATATCTTTAAATAAAATTATCCAATTAGAAACCGAGGAGGGAGAAAAAAACGTACCAACTACAGCAGCATGATGCACTGAAGCTTGAAGTTTCTACAAAAGAACGCACATTGAAGTTAAGTTTCCATCAAGATAGTCAAGGTTTCACATCATAAATGATCATTTAATAAGAATAGTTAATTACAACCAAACAAGATGAGGTAATAAGAAAAGATCTTAATGCTACGGCAATAAAAGTCAAAGCACAAAGACTAATGTTATGAATCGCAACTCCCCTATATCAGCATATTTACCTTAGTTAAGCAGGAATCCTATCTTCCCATACATAAAAACAGAAACTTTACATGATGATCATGAGCGCAGAATTATGTACTCACGTTGATAAAAGATTCATCATCTTCAATGGGATGATTTGCAGAAGCTCGGAATGCTTTTGTTTTCTCATCTACTTCTTCTACTGTGTATGCTGCAAAAAAAGACTACCTTAAATTCCATATTTATTAAAAGATACTTGACTTTTATACTCATAACTACTATACAAATAGAATCAACAGTTAAAAATATTCCATATTTTCATAGAAATCACTTGGTAATGCTCATATTCATATGAGCCCAACGTCTCAAATATCAGCATAGTTTGAACGCGTAATGTAACAACGCTTGTAGTAATTCAAGGTTTGAGATCCTGGCTATGCATTGGCCCATCACCAATTAACCATACACAAGAAACATACAATACTTTTGAACCAATAAAACAAGTTCTTAGGGCCTATTTGGCCAAGCTCTTGGAAAACAGTTTCTACTCTCTCAAAATAGTTCTTTAGAAACTGTTTCTATAGAAATTCTGAAATGTTTAGTCACACAATTTAAAAAGTAGAATTGAGAAACAGAAACAGTTTTAGATATTTTGGTCCAAAGTTCATTGTAAAGTTTATATGTATGGACCATAGAATAATTCATATAAATAAAATCTATAATTTTTTCATATTTTTAATATCTAGCACAGTAATAAACTCCATATATCCTTTTTTCAAAAAAAAACTCCCTTTTTTACTAGTCAAAACTAAAAAGATTTTTAATAAAATAAAAATCAAACAAATATTCTATAAAATAAATACTCCCTCCATTCTTTTATGTTCTTGCTATTTGCTTTTTGTGCAAATCCCAATATAAACTTAAAATTCAAATACTTTCAACTGTGCATTTTTAAAAAAATTATAAAAAACACATATTCGGAAAATATACATTGAGACAAATCCATCAAGATTCCAAATCAATATGTTTTTTATCTAGATTGAGGAGAATTCGTAATCAAAGTTTGACTCTATACCAACAATCCACCCACAACCTCCATGGAACCTCAAAATTCTTCTCAATCTGTCCTCCTGACCTTCCCCAAACACCCATTACAACTCACCCACAAAACCCAAAGTTGTTCACCACAAAAACTTCTGATGCGGCACCACCGTGATTTTGGTCAAATCATCAAAGATCAGTTCTATCAGAAGAGAAAGACAAAAAGAAAGGAGAGAGCTGTGAAGATGGGTTTGTAATGGAGGATGCACAGTAGTTGAGCTCTAGATTTTATAAGGATATGTGGTCTTTCTTCCATTCCTTGGGGAATAGGCTAAAGTCCTAAACAACAGTAGCTCCAAATACCATCTTCTACTTCCAAGGACTATTTTTCCCCTAGTGGGGTCCTCAAGGAGCTGAATTTGTTTTGGAAAGCAAGAAACTGGTTGAGAAGCTAGGACAAATAGGGTCTTACAACTATATTGCAAGAAATTTTAGTTAACAATGACTTTTTACAATCACTTAAATTTTAACGATCCCATCATACAAAATTTGTAACTATGTAGAATTTTCCAATGTCGAACATAGATGAAATCAAATTAATCATCACCAAGTATGGGGACTATCAACAACTTGAAAGAACTTATTCCATAATACTTTGCTCTATCGAACAAACATTTCTTAGCAGAAGATATTGTTCCATACAATAACATTAAGGCTCTTTTATTTTGATGGAAAAACATTTTCCAAGGGAAACTCAATTCTAAAATAGTTTTCATTTCTTTATTTGCTTACAAGAAAAGTTATGGAAAATAGGGAAAATGAGGGGGAAATGAAATAGATGAATTGAAGGAGAAAAAAAAATGGAAAGAAATAAGGAGGAAAGTGTAGCATACCTTCTTAATCAAAGGAAAATGTTTTCCACTCTTGAAAAGCTAATTTCCCCCGTGTGGAAAATTGTTTACATCCCCGTAATAAAACAATCAAAGGATAATGGTAAAATTATTTTCCCTAAAAACCTTTTTTGTTAAAAAAAATAATGGAGCCTGAGTGATCCTCCCATGGCTCCCAAGATTCAAAGATTCCCCATAAAAAACACACAAGCACAATCTCAAACAAACTACCAACAATCCATCAATGACGGCAACTCTTATCAACCTTACACTCTGTTTAGCAATCACTTGATATGCAGGTAACTAAGGTATGATGGCATCAGCACCAGATTTAAGGATACAACCAGCCCTATCATCCAACAAAGCTTAAGCTTGAAGCTGAATGGCTGACTCTATCTTATACCCCCTAACACCCAATATAACAAAAAAAAAACTATCTCCCGGCATAAGTTGAGGGTGAGAAGAAGTGAGAACAAGGCCCCAATAAAAGAATATAACATTCAACAATCAAACAATTCTTAAGCTTGAAAATGAATAGCTAACACTTATCCCCCTCACACTCCATTTAACAACAAGCCCTACCTCCTGGCACACGCTGAGAGAGTGCGGATGTGAGAATACGCCCCAGATAAAAGGTGTAACCTTCAACAATCCTACGATGCTTTAGGTTGAAACTAATTGACTAAGGTGTAACCTTCAACAATCCAACGATGCTTAAGGTTGAAACTATTTGGCTAACTCTTATCCACCCTACGCTCAGTAAAACAACAAGCTTTATCTCCCGGCATAATCCGAGGGTGTAAACTCAGAACCGAGCTAATAAGTAATTACATAAGCACAGATCAGTATAGGATAACATCACATTGTGAACGAGAACATAGAAATTAAAAGAATCATCAGCATCATCAGCAACAACAACAACAACAACAACCACAACAACAATAATAATAATATTGATTAGCACAAACACTAGAATTTTCGGAAACAAGAGAGGCGAACCGTAAGTGGCGTAGCCAGCAGAAGCAGCAACACCGGTAACGGAAGCAGCGAGGGTGAATTTCAGAGCGGTGAATAATTTGTTCGACTTCCGAGGCGGTGGCAGCGGCGGCGGCGAGGCCGGAGAAGGTTCGTTAGTTTGAGAAGAAGCGGACGATGAAGGGGGCTCTTTGAGAAGTTGTGTGCCGAAGAATCTTCGAGAGATGACAGTGTTGTTGTGGTTGTTGGTAAGGGGGGTGGATTTTGAGAGTCGCTGGCAAAGGCGAGATCGGAGGAGAGAGAGCGACATTAGAAGTGTTGGTAGTGGTGTCAGTGTGGTGTTTAGGAAGATCGGGTTGATTTTATGGTGGGCTTCGCATGAGGGCTTTTAGGGAAGGAGGAATATTGTGATCAACAAGTTTACTTATAATATTAAATTGATACTCGTTCTTTTTACTCTAAGAAAATAAATACAATTTTCATTTCTATTATTTTCTATTTGATTTTTTTACGATTTTCAACATGTAACTAAATAGTTTTTTATATCTAAATTTATAAGACAAAAAATTTTGAAAAGTTGATATTTTAAAAATATATATTGAGATACATAAAAAAAGATCCGATTTGAATATATTATTTTTTATAATATGATGAGAATTTATAGTCAAAATTTTTAAACTTTGACTGTATAAATAAAAATGGAGCAAATATAAAGGGACGAAGGGAGTACGCCCTCTATCTCCTAAAATTTGCTTCGTTATCCTTTAGAGTGTCTCTAAAAATTTGCCCCATTTCTTAATATGGTAAAAGTGGACCAACAAATCATCTTCTTGAGTTTTCGCTTTGCAAATAATCATTTGCTGGCTAATGATCTTGGACCATGTGCAAATCTCTCCCTCCAATTTGAACCGGTTAACCTAGCCCAAAGTGTGCATGTTTCCTTTTTCTCAATCGTCTCCAACTCTCTAGAATTCAGTCCATCTTTCTCCATCATCTCTCTCTAGAAACCCTAGATCTACTCCAATATACAGACTCACTATGTAAAATCGTCTCAACATCTTCTTCCTCACACCTACTTTTATCTCCTAACCTTTTTTTTTCCAAAAAACAATATCTTCTTTCACCTTTAAGATTTGGAAACGATTTTCTTTTCTTGAAATCTTGTGATTTTAGCGTAAGATGGCTTTACAGTCAATGTTTTTATATATTTGGGTTAGGATAACTCATTGTTTGGTCCAAATATAGTCTTCATTAGACCATGAAAGATTCCATTTTTGATGATTCTTGTTGTTGCTGGTCGAAATTCATACCACCTACTCCACCTGCACCCAAGTCTATGCCACCGAAATCTCCTCCTACTTCATGTTCATTTTTTCCCTAAATCCATTCTAAATCCATCACCGCTTTCACCATCCACAAAGTGAACTCCATCTCCAGCCCTTCCTCCACTAGATTTGGTGGTTCCTAGTACACTGAAGGAGGTGTGTTCCACACCTAAATATCGGATGAGGTTGCGAAGGAGAGCGGAGAGAAAATTGGATTAGGATTCATTTGCCCACGAAACTCGTCGTGAATTGGACAACTTTAGTTTCTTCACTGATGATGTAAGGTCAATGGTGGCTAGTTTTTTGCCTCCTTGGTGGTATGTGAAAGTGAAGTTGGATCTTTTTGATGTAATGATTGTAGAGGAGGAAAATCTTTGGTGGCTTTTTAACCATCCTTCTTAAATTCTAGATTCGCTCAAAATTTTAAGTTGGATCTTTTTATGTAATGATTGTAAAGGAGGAAAACCTCCATCTTCATGAACACCGTATTTCAATTAATGCAATTTTTGTGAGCCTTGATTAACCAAAGAGACATCACCATTGATGCTCTCTTATTATCAACTCCAACATCCTTTATTCTATTTCTCATGCACCAATGATGTGATGGACAAGGAGCAACTCCTTTCTTTACTAGGTCCTCAAACTCCTTACTTTGAGCACCATATTCAAGGAACTCCTCTTAATCATTTAAGGAATCTCCTCCCCCTACATTTTTATTTCTTGCAATGCATCTACATTATGCAACCTTTTTTATATTTTTTTTCTTTACATGGTTTATGATGAAGAGATTTCAACATCTCTATTCTCTCAAGACCCACGCAAATCTTAACTCTTTTCATGAGTAAAACCTTACACTCGTAGAAAACACTTCAATTGCTTCGTCTCAATTGCTGCGGTTAAATACATTTCGAAGCACATGAACCTAAATGTTGCGATTATTTAAATAACCGCAGCACTTGTGGTTATAAGTGTTGCGGTTATTAAAAAAACCGCAATATTTATTTCCGTCATGAAATGACCATGAAAAAAAGAATTCTAGAAAAATATCATGGTCATAAGTGCTAGCTGCGGATATTTCTAATAATCACAACCTTTATTAATGGTCTGGAAAATGTAAATATATTAATAAATAAATGTTTTTCTTATTTTAAAAACCGCAGCACTTATAACACAAGTGTTGTTATATTAATGAGTGCAACAAATATTCATGGCCTGAAAAATGTTATTATATTAATGAACAAGTGTTGTGGTTTTTTAAATAACCGCAACACTTGTGGTTATAATTGTTGCGGTTATTTAAATAAACGCAGCATTTGTTCATTAATATATAAACCCAGCCTTTCTTTTCCAGGCCATTTCAAAATACGAAAAGGCTTCCCCATTCTCCCAACACTTTAGCGCACGAAAAAAAACTAACTCTACTAACCTTCGTCTTCTCTAGCTAGCCCTAACCCCATAACTTAACATCCCCTTTTTCGTCTCTAGCCCTAATCTTATAACACCCACTGTCTAACTTTATTTCTCATGCAATTTAAAACCTACTCCTCTCTCCCACTCGTGCCTCCATGGATATGGCGTAGTGAAGCGTTTTGAAACTTATTCATCTCTCCCATTTTGAAGAAGTCTACATACTCTAAAGTTCAAAATCTAACAGTTCGTATATGCCTTGAACCCTAGTATATATTTTTTTTAAAATTTTTTTTCTTAACTTGTTAATATATAAACGTGAAGATGAAAAAATCTTATACGTTCAGATGTGCTTGTTATATGTTGTATTTATGAAGGAATAACCCTTAAAAATCAAATTTCATGGATTATAGGCTGTTAGAGGCCTTTTTTGGAGAAAATAAGTGGTCAAATCCCCCATAGGTTGATTTAGGATGGGTAGATCCCGAAAAAATACACAAGTTAGACATATTATAAGCTCCTTTCGGAGTCTCATAGCCAATTTTATGGCTCCTCAAAGATTTTTTTCAATATCTCAAATAAGACGTCACTGAGGCTACTAAAGGGTAACATAGTTGTGTAGTATCTCTAAAAATAGGGGGTTTCAAAGAAAAATTATGCCATTCGGACTACCGGGCTAAGAGGTATGCCTCTCCGAACTTTCCGAAACCTCGGAATAGCACCCAAAATCTATGAAGAATGAATTTGTTGTTTATTTTGAGTGTAAAATATTGTAGATTGCAATTTTGCATGCCAAAACGAGTGGTTATAATAGATTTTTGGATTTATATGCTTCACGGTTGATCATTTCTTAACTTTTCTTATCTTTTATGACATATTATTTAACACATTATGCATGATATTCTTAGCTTAGATTAGATTATGTTCTTGATTAAATGTGTTGTGTTGCAATAGTATAATAATTTTGAGAGATATTAATTATTAATAATTTTTTTTTTCTGAAAACCATCAATTGCTACGGTTTTCTAATATAACCGTAGCATTTAATTTATATGTCCAGCGGTTATATTAGAAAACCGCAACACATATAAATTTCAGATTAAAAAAATAAAAAATCAATTATATGTTGCAGTTATTCTAATAACCGCAGCAAATATATGTATTAATTGTTGTGGTTTTTCTCAAAAATCGTAGCAAATAATGCTAAAAAATTAATTTTTATTTTTTAAAAATATATGTTGCGGTTTTTTTTGGTAAAATCATAGCAATTAATAGATATATTTATTGCGGTTTTTTTAATAACCATAGCATTTGTTGTTTTTATTGCTGCGTCTAAAAAACAACAACATTTGTTGTTTTTCAATGTGCTTCGCCTATATGTGCTTTGTATCAATAACCGCAACATTTAAAGCTAAAAAACTACAACAAATAAATATTTCTCTACTAGTGTTAAGTGTGCATCATGCTTGAAAGTGTTATGTTAATGCTCATTTTTTAGCATCATAAAGAATATTTTGATGTTTACTTTATATTTTAGTAAATGATATTCTAGGGACTAAATCATACAAATCCTCTAAAAACTAGACTCTTAGTTGAAATATGTCATGGAGAATATTCTCTTTAGGCCCAATTCTTCATTGGATGAGTAAAACTTCAATTCATTTACATTCATAATCCGTAATTTGTATATTTAAATATTTCTCTTTATCGCTTTATTTAAATTCTCGCACTTTCAATTCCGCCATTTTCATTAAGATGGAACAAGGGTGTTGAAATGGTCTTTGGTGAACCTAGGCAAGGGGGTGAAGGGCTATAGAAGAAATAGTTAATCTTTTGGAAGCTTTCATATAGGAGAGATTTACAAGTTTGACATTGCCTCTACGTTATTCGTACATTAAAAAATGTAGGTGATGCCTTACTTGGGATGCTCATAAACATTCCAGGTAAGATGAAGGAAGTCAAGGTCGTGCGAGACTACTTAGAATATAAGGGGCTCTAGCCAGAGTTGTGACCATAGGTTCAGGAGAGCAAGAAAAGAAATAAAGTCGAAGAAGGAGGTGATAAGAACAAGGGAAATGATAAAGAAAAGGTTACTAGTGACAAAAATAGAAGTTTATTGAGAAGAAGGGTAAAGGGATAAAGAAGAGAGGTAAAGATGATGGAAAGAATTATTTGTCTTCAGCTTACTACACATTGTCTAAAGAAGAGATGCAAATCTTGTATGGCATTAAGGTTTCGCTAGGGTACTGATCTAACTTGAATAGTTTTGTGTCCCTGAATGGTGAATTAAAGTTAAAAAGCATGAAATCTTACAATCGTCATGTCATAATGCAAGTGTTCTTATGTAATCTCTCGTAGTTTTTTTTTTTTTAATATCACCGATTTTGAGTTAAGTTTCGGGGATGAAACTTCTTTTAAGAGGGGAAAATTGTAATCCTTCATAAATTTATGAGATTTTAATTGCATATTATTCCAAGTAGAATTTTAGTATAAACTAAACAAGATTTATTTTTATAAAATATGTGTTTAATTATTTACCTAAAATAATCATGAGTTCTCTTTTTTATAAAAAAATATTTTTTTAAGCTATCATAAACCTAAAAGCCCAAAATATACCCTACCCTCTTAAAACCCCAATTGCTCATTTACTCACAAATAAAAAAAAGAGAGGAGGAAAACCCTAGGAGCAGTTAGTCCTCTTTACTGCCATCTAGTTGCCACCCTACTGCCAACCACCGCTCCCTTTTTTTTCCTTATTTTTATACCCTAGAATTCATGATTTGGAAAAACTATTTCAATGATTGTTTTGATTGTTTTCAATGATCAATTATATATTAAAAGTATTTATAATCATAAGTTTTATGAGTTTATATATGTTTTACAGATTTTCAGATTCTTTATACAAGAAATATTTATGGGTAAAATTCACTAGTTTTCATGTTTTAGGGTTTATAATCATATACTATTGGTTATTTCATGAAACTAAGATTATTTTGTAATTAATCTAATGGTTTTATGTTCAAAATAAATTTTTAGATTTCATGGGATATGAAATTTGGATTTTTTTAAGTTGAAAATTCAAAGGATTTTATGATTTTATGTGTAATATATGATCTTAATCAATATACTACATATTTTGAACATTATAATCAACATTTTGCAAAATTTGGAAATTTACCAGATTTATAAAACTGATTTTCATTATATTTCAAGGAATTAAGTATTAAAAACAAAGGTTTAAAGCATTTACATGATTTTTGAAAGCTTTCTTTTAATGGGTATAGTTGCTAGCTATAAACTTGTTTGTTAGGGTATTGATTAAGGTTGCGTTATTTGGTTTAGGAAAATGATCCATAGGAGACAATTCATAGTTGTGAAAAGGGCACTTCGATTATTCTATTCAAGGTACGTACAAGTTACGAAAACCTTGCCTTTAGAAGCATGATCTAGGGTAAAAGAAAAACCTAGTATCATGTTTAGGGAACCTTTTGGGTGAGATTGTTTGGTTATGTATTTGAAAGATTCATGTTCTTTATTTAGAAGCATGATTTGGTGTTGTGGGTGAGTTGTAAATTATGATTTGTTAATACTAATCAGGAAGGATTATGTATGGTTTGAGGAATCTCAATTGATTTAAGTGGAATTAATTTGCTAATTGATCCATGATGTTCTTTATTATTACTCCTTCATTAATAATGGAATGAATTGAGTAAACATGATATTCAAGTCTTAAAGACGAGGTTAGTTGACTTTGTTCAACAAGTTGATTGTGTAATTGTGATATATTACATGTGTGTTCTTTGATGAATCAGAACCCAAGTGTAAAACTGTGAATCACGTAAAGTGAAAGAAGGATAAGCAATAAAACTATGGGGTAGTGCACGTCTAGAGTATTGACAATCAAGGGTTAGGGCTTCATGGGGTATTATTTGCGGCTTTTCTTAGAGGCCGTGTGATCTACGAGTCTCTTTTATAAAGTTTTAAACTTAAAATTGGGGTTAGTTGAGATTTCATCTAGTTATGGTGGCAAAGTTGCGCCCATTTATCATCTTGATTTATACTATTTTTGATGCCCTCTAACGAGAGTGCATGAGGTTTTGTTTAAGTTCCTGATTAGGACAGGGGGAGACAACCTTATCTATTACTTAATCCAAATTATTAATTAATTAAATAATGAGATAATTTGAGTATAAGATTGTATTATACGAGTAGGAATGCCATGCATTTACTCTTATAAATAATCACGTTTATTTTTTTCGTAACCTTTATATACTCAACTTTATTGATTAGTGCTTTGTGTGTGATCTTTTGGTCATGACCTTCGCCGTTCAATTACCCTGTAAAGATCAAATATTTACACTTGTAATTTTGGGGAGTAGAATTTTAACATAAATTACGAGGATTTACATGCATTACTGGGATGAGTGGAGAGTAATTTATTTTCCTTGCTAGATATTTTGAAACTGATTTGGATTTGGTTTGATAGGTGTTTCATATATTTTAACAAGGGTCGTAATGGTTCCGGATTGTATGTTTTATTGAGTTTGGCATTTTAAAGTTTTATTTGAAAGTTTATTGTTTTCTGCTGCAAAATTATGATTTAAAGCCTTCGTGAACACGTGGCGATATCACAATGGTAATTCTCTAAAGGTTTTGGTTTTTGGAATGGGGGAATTACCGAGGTGTTATATCTTACCAATTGTAATTCATGGGATACTGTCAAAACATGTGAGATATGCTCGTTTTTCAACAAAATATCCAGTAGAGTGCTTAATCCCTTAAAACTCGATGCTCTTTAAGCTGTTGTGATTGAAAATCTATGCAAGTTTGAGATGTATTTCTCACTTTCATTTTTTGACATAATGGTTCATCTAATTATAAATGTTTATCTCATTCGTGAAATCAAGCTTTTTGGTCCAATTTTTTTTGATGTGGTGTTATCCTTTTGAAAACACATGGGGGGTTTTACAAAATAAAGTAAGGAATCCAGCATAGCCCAATGGTATTATAATTCAAGGCACTATAAGGGATGAGATTGGTAATTTTATAGTTGAGTATTTGGCTTGTGCGGAGCCTATTGGGCTTCATACCTCTGAACATGAAGGGAGACTTGAGGGAAAAGGAACAATTAGCTTAAAATTAATCACACCTCTGAGAGACAAGCACACTTGTATGTGTTGCATCATGTTCCAGAAGTCCATCCTTTTTTTAATGAGCATCTTGAGATATTGCGTGACAAAAATCCTACTAAAGGGGATAGAGCATTGATGAGTTTCAAAATAAGAAATTTATTGATTGGTTTCATAATAGAGTCATATGTGAACAACTCAAGGGTGTGTCAGTAATTGGGAAGTAAGCTTGTGGTCCTCATAAAGATATCAATAAATATGAGGGTTATGATGTCAATAGGTATACATTTTGGGCTGAAGATTAGAAGTCCTCTTTTTATGCAGAATAGTGGTGTTTCTATTTTTGCGTCACATATATTTTACGCGAGTTCTAAGGATCAATCACCCGTTGATGCCAAGGTTTTACATTATGGGCAAATATAGAAAATATGGGAGTTTGAATACTCTAGTTTCACAGATGGTCTTTACAAATGCAAGTGGGTAGATAATAATCAATGATGCATAGAAGATGATGACCCTTGTGGAGTCATTCTTGTAGACTTAGATCATTTGTGTGATAATGAAGAGTTATTTATACTTGCTCTACAAGCTAAGAAAGTATTATACATTGTAGACCCACTAATAAAAAAATGGTTTATTGTTGAACCGAGAAAAAGAAGTTTCCTCAGTATATGTGATGTTGGTGATGAGAAAGTGTACGATGCATTTGAGGACTCACCACTTTTTACTAATCCAAAATTCATTGTGGAAGACAAGGGAGATGCTGACACAAGTTATATGCGTGTAGATCACACAGAATGACACAAGTTACATGCAACAACAGTAGAGGTCATAGGGGTGCTTATTGAGTTGAGCTACTCGTGAGCTACTCGAGCTCGACTCGGTCAAAGCTCGACTCGAGTGGACTCAAATTGAGATCAAAGTCGACTCGATAAGTAAACGAGCCAAGTTGAGCAAAGTCAAGCTCAACTCGAGAAGTTCGTGAGAAACTTGAATCAAGATCGTTATAAGTTTGACTCGAAAAACTCTTTAAAAGCTGGACTCGAAAGCTCATGAGAAGCTGGACTCGAAAGCTCGTTAGAAGCTCGACTCGAACCCTCATTAGAAGCTTGATTCAAAAGCTCATTTGAAGCTTGACTCGAAAGCTCGTTTGAAGCTCGACTCGAAAGCTAGTTAGAAGCTCGACTCAAAAAACTCATGTGAAGCTCGGTTCTTTTTAATATTTAGTATATATTCATAAAATAATATATTTTTTATTATTTTTATTTTTCCAACAAAAAAAATACAATTTTTATTTATCCTACAAAATTTATTCATTCTCAATATTTAGGAAAAACATCAAATATCATGTAATTAATATTTAAACTAGGATAAGGATTATTAAGTAAACCCACGAACTATAACTGTCAATTTGGGTGCTCCAATCGAGCTCAGATTATGTCATGTCGGGTTTCGGGTTATATTTGGGTCAAGTTATATCAAGCCAAGTTTTTATCGGATCAAGTTTTTATCAATGCATATAATGTAAGGGCTATTCCAATTTATTTCACGATAAAGTAAAATAAGTTAGATAAGTTCTAATGTAAATTACTAAGTTATAAATAATCACAAATTCAATATATAAGTTCATTAAGACATTATGAATTAGGTGAATTTCAATGATTATATTGTTAGCAGTCATGACTCATACAAAATCAGGTTATAGTTTATTATGAATTTAACAATAATGGGTATAGTCAATAACGAATTAAAATAAAAAAGTCATGTCACTATAAGTCGGTTTTATAACAAATTGTCTCGAGTTATAGTTTGTTTTGGTAATTTGGGTCGGATCAATTTTTGACAGCATAACTTTCAGCCAAGTGTCATGTCATGATTTCACATATGATCTAATTAAGAAATTTATGACACATGAGTACATGACACCATTTAAACAAAATTAGAGTTATATTATTCATATATTTCTTATCTTATAATTTTTAACAAAATACATATGATATTCCGTATACCGTGGATGAATCTAAAGTACCACTAAATAAAGTTAAAAAATATGATGATTGATTATCAACAGGGGTGTCAGTTCGGGTTGTCGGTACGGGTTCGGTTCGATTCTAATGGATTCGATATTGTCGGGTTAAAACGAGTTATGAATTATTTTTGGATTGGTTCGGTTTGGTTTCAGGTTAATAATCGGATTGGGTTCAATCAGTTATTTACTTAATCGGTTTGGTTTTGGATTCGGTTCGGGTTTTACTAGGTTAAGATGATTTATTTCGGGTTTGGCTTGACTTTGGGCCTAGCCCAATTTGGACGGGTTGAGAAAATTTCTTCGGGTCATTTCGAGACAATTTGGTTTGATTCATGATTATTTTACAATTATGTTGTAAATTGCATTTTACAAGTTAGTTTAAATTCATAATTATTTAGTTTCTATTATGCACTTGTCAATTATTTGACACTAAATAATGTTGTTAAGATCATGATTTTATTTTGATATAGCAGGCTTGGCAAGATATGATCGTGGTAGAATCGTGTTATCAAACATAATAACGTTTTTACGCTTATAACTCTCAACCTTTATCAACAATATTCCTAATTTTTTTATTGTTTCATAGAAAAATGGATAATTTATAATACTATAAATTGTTAAAAAAATCATATAATTAACTTATTGAAAACCAATACAAATAAAGTATAAAGGTATGAATTTGTTATTTCGACAAAAATATCAGTCATCATATCCAAAAATCATAATCTTATTTAAGATCGTTAAAGTTAGGAGTGTGCAAAATAATCGTAACAGTTAAGCATATATAACCAGTTCATATTAATGGTTATTTTACCAAATCGTTAAGAATTAGGGGTTACGGTGATAAAATTTTTGTATCAGTTAACCAAAATTATTATTTAAAAAAAGTTAAACCTAAAAGGCTAATGTATAAATGAATATCACAAGTTTTTTTTATGCATGATCAAAACTTGTGTTAACTTTGATTGTTTTATGTTTTAGGTTTTTTTTACGTTTGATCAAACCAAATAATGCTCGATTTAAGTTTTGATGGTTTTACGTTAACTTTGACTTTAAATAATATTATATGATTATTAAGGTACATTTGTATACTAGAATTTAAAAAGCTACACTTATATAACTATTAAAGGTATTTAATTTTCAAAAAATATTGCAAAAAAAGAAAAAGAAAAAATGAAATGTAAACCCTAAGAGGCAAAGACTCCTTAAACCTAATGTGCAGCCGTGAGCTGTCATCGGAACCTCCTCTCTTTTCCTCTTCTCCTCTCTTCTCCCTTTTCCTTTCTACCTCAATACCTCCAAGGCTCCAATAACACAGACACAATCGTCTAGCCGAGTGCCAAGTCCCTTTTCCTTTAGAGGTATGTTGCTCTATTATCTATTAAATCCACTTTCTAGTTTGTATTCAAACTGATTTGCTAGATCTAGATGTTTCATGTAATTACCTTGAGATTTGTTGATTCGAAATATCGTCCTCTGCGTACTACCAATAAATTTTACAATTCTGCTATAATAGCCAAAGATATTTGCAACAACCCGGAATAATATCACTTTAGGATTTTGATTGATTGTCTTTGTTCTTTGTTCATTAGTGAGCCCTCATTAAAGGATATTTCAAATAGCGATATGGTCGGAAGAGGGAAAATAATATTGTCAGATTATTTCTTTTTCAATGATTGCGATTATATTAGTCACTTAGCCTAGAACCGCCGCAAATTGATAACTAATATGCAGCATATTTTTTCTTGAACCGCCGCAAAACCTAATTTAACCAAATTGAAAATTGGCCTGTAATAGAGGAATATGCGGTGGGTCTTGGGGACACCCGCCGCATATAAATAGTTTTTTTTTTTAAACGCATGAATCTGATCCCTACAATGCCCAAATTTCAAATTCAAAACATGCTTATTACATTTGCAATTTCTGCAACCCAAGATACATATACACATGATCCATCTCTCATTTATGAGTACTAATAGGGTCGTAAAAACAACCATATATTAAGTGACATCAAAAATACAATCCAATTAACGAAATTGAGGTATAAATTAAAAAATACAGAAGAATAACGTAATATACATATTCTAAAAAAAGTTATTTGTCCAATACTTGGCAAGTTTGTTGCGCACGACGTTGATTTCTTTGGTGGAGAAGGGCTCCTCGTTGAATCCTTTGCATACCTAATATTGATTAACATATCATTAGCGTGTATATAAAATGCAATGCATATTAAATCGATGTATTTGAAGTGTTTAAGTCACTTTCTACCCAAAACCGATCCCATTTGACCTATATTGACTCAAATCTATGTGTTTCAAGTGTTTAGGTCACTTTCCACCCGAAACCGATCCCATTTGACCTATATTGACTCAAATCGATGTGTTTCAAGTGTTTAGGTCACTTTCTACCCCAAACCAATCCCATTTGACCTATCTTGACTCAAATCGATGTGTTTCAAGTGTTTAGGTCACTTTCTACCCGAAACCGATCCCATTTGACCTATCTTGACTCAAATCGATGTATTTGAAGTGTTTAAGTCACTTTCTACCCGAAACCGATCCCATTTGACCTATATTGACTCAAATCGATGCATTTGAAGTGTTTAGGTCACTTTCTACCCGAAACCGATCCCATTTGACCTATATTGACTCAAAGCAATGCATTTAAAGTGTTTAGGTCACTTTCTTCCCGAATCAGATCCCATTTGACCTATCTTGACTCAAATCAATGTATTTGAAGTGTTTAAGTAACTTTCTACCCGAAACCGATCCCATTTGACCTATCTTCACTCAACTCGATGTGTTTGAAGTGTTTAGGTCACTTTCTACCCGAAACCGATCCCATTTGACCTATCTTGACTCAAATCGATGCATTTGAAGTGTTTAGGTCACTTTCTACCCCAAACCGATCCCATTTGACCTATATTGACTCAAATCAATGCATTTGAAGTGTTTAGGTCACCTTCTACTCGAAACCGATCCCATTTGACCTATATTGACTCAAATCGATGTATTTGAAGTGTTTACGTCACTTTTTACTCGAAACCAATCCCATTTGACTTATATTGACTCAAATTGATGTGTTTTACGTGTTTAAGTCACTTTCTACCCCAAACCAATCCCATTTGACGTATCTTGACTCAAATCGATGTGTTTCAAGTGTTTAGGTCACTTTCTACCCGAAACCGATCCTATTAGACCTATCTTGACTCAAATTGATGTGTTTCAAGTGTTTAAGTCACTTTCTACCCTAAACCGATCCCATTTGACCTATATTGACTCAAATCAAGCACTTGAAGTGTTTAGGTCACTTTCTATCCGAAACAGATCCCTTTTGACCTATCTTGACTCAAATCGATGCATTTGAAGTGTTTAGGTCACTTTCTACCCTAAACTGATCCCATTTGACCTATATTGGCTCAAATCGATGCATTTGAAGTGTTTAGGTCACTTTCTACCCGAAACCGATTCCATTGACCTATATTAACTCAAATCGATGTGTTTGAAGTGTTTAGGTCACTTTCTACCCGAAACCAATACCTTTTGACCTAATTCATAAAGTTTCCTATGTTCCGTTCTCCTGCTCTTCCGCCTTCATCACATTCCTCACCTTTCCTATAAAATGATCTGTGCCCTTCCATTCTATTCCGACTATTATGAAGAAAAGATGGTGAATTTATCCGCTGGAAAGAGAACAAGGGGTCAAAGAGCTAAAATGGTGATGGAACAAAACAAAAGGGCGCGTCTTGCTGCAGTTAGGAAGTGGCATTCGATAAAAGAGACTGATGAGGGTGATAGTAGCCGAATATAAGATATAAATTTGAGGGTTTTGATGGATGAAAATGAAGCTATAGTGATTTATAAAGAAGAGTCTCCAATAGGGGTTAAATCTCATGAATCCAATAACCCCTCTTAAAAACACTTCTTCATCAATCATTATAGCCTCATTCTCACCCATCAAACCCTCATATTTTAACCTTTTACTCGGCTACTACCACCCTCATCAGTCTCTTTCATCCACTGCTACTTCCTAACCGCAACAATACGCGACCTTTTGTTTCATTCCATCACCATTTTAGCTCATTAGCTCCTTGTTCTCTTTTCCACAGATAATTTCTCCTTCTTTTTCTCGTAAAAGTTCAAAAAAGAACAGAGGACACAAAATCATTTTATAGGAAAGCAGAGGACTACAATGAAGGCGGAAGGATAGGTAAAAGTAACAAAGGAAACCGTAAAGTTTTAAGGCCAATAATCTATCCTTATTCTCATAATTGAGTTATATTAACTCAACCAATTACACGTAAAGTGTTTGAGGCATGATTATAGGGAAATACAATATTAAAGATACTCAAAATGATGAAATTATGGGCAAAATCTCTTACCTCCTCCATGGGCATCCCACTACTACACCCATTGAGGACGTCAAGCATGAAACACATCACGAAGTAGCCGCACTCAGTTCCGCCACGTTGTTGAGCACACTATGAATTACAAAATAAAAGTGTTAGCCTTATGATAGTATTATTTTACAATGTTTTAATTAGTTAAGGAACTTACCATCACTTCTATCCATGTTAATGTCTGCTTTTCAGCTCGTTCTCCTTGCAAAGTAAGTCTTTTTAGCACACTGGAAAATGAAATTGATTAGTTTAAAAGTCTAACTCATATCAGCCTCAATGTAAATCTATTGATAATACTTACTAATTAATAATCGCTCTTAGCTTAGTACTACGCATTGACCGAGCCGAGTTGAAGAAGTATATTTTCCCACTACCCACAAAAATGACTAAAAACATCCAGTGTGCACTACATTATAAGAAATAAGTAATTAACATTATATTTACATAATATATTCATTAATATAATCTAAATTAAATGTATAAGTAATAAGCATATGCATCACACATCAAATTCAAACGTACCGTTCGAAAACAGGGGCGAAAATGAACTTCAACTTAGCTTGTAGGGCTTTCGTGAATGCAAAGTGGACGTATGTCTTTACCTCCTCGATGTTGCCATTGATTCTTGCATCCTAAGTGGCCTCAGGACACAACCAACCGACTAATGAAAGTAAATCGCACGACACTCAATCATCTTGGAGTGCCCTACGGAATCATAAAATGCATTATATATACAAATTAAAAGGTTTTAAAATTATTTCATGCACCATATAAGTTAAACTATATATTAATTGTTTATACCTCATGAAGCATTGAATAACAGAGATGTTCAATTGAGCTCCCTGTAAGAACTGGGTGATGTCAGCTTTGTCAAGCCACGTTGTTCCATCTTCAGAGTAATGGAATAAGGCCCGGTCCAATAGCACAACAATGGTATCGTCTTCCTTCATCATGGTAGAAAATTGGAGTAGCCATTCTCACTCGGGACTAGGAGAAGCCGCTACATCTTCAGAGGCAGGCTCATTGCTACCAATAACTTCATCAGCTGACATCCCCTTCATCTTCTTAGCTTGTGGAGTCACCTAATTAAAAAAGAACATATCGCATCACTTCAGCCAATGGAAATTGAATTTAATATATAACACATCTCTACATGGGGAGTAGACATCGGTGTACCCTAGGATGCTAACTGATCGGCGCTGATACCAATGTCTTGGAGTAGGGAGAACAATTTGTCCTTCATAGTGGCATCAAACTCCTGTCTAAGTTCCTCTTGGAGTTGAGCCTTTAACATTTCTCGATCTTTCCTTGAAACTCCGCTTTGACTCTGTTGGCTTGATCTCGGTGAAGGAGGTCCAAATACTTGTCGGTACCCAATATTAGTCCCTCCAAGTCCAACACAGCGTCCTAGGTGATCTAGCTTCCCAATGGCCATGGCTAATGCATCTTGGGCCCTTGCGGGAACGAATTCCCCTTGAATCTGGTTATCTTGGAACTCTAACTAAAAATGAAAAGGAAACGATTAGAAAAGAATGTCATATCTTATAAGCATCGGTAACTGTACCCTAATGCAAATAGAATTCTTACGTATTTCTTAGCCACAGCCTGCGTCTATTCATTGGGAATGACTCTCTTCCCAATTTTCTTGTCCTTTTTGTGCCATGAACAAAACCAGTCATCCCCACGGCTTATCTTCGTGGTGCTGATTTTATAGAAGAAGGTCCAGAGCAAGAGGGATAAAAACCTTTAGATATCCATTATTGCCTTGCGCCGTTGTAGCTTAACTGCCCAAGGTAATGATGATGAATGTTCATCTTGACACTCTTGCTCGCCTTCTCGCGTTTAGCCTGTCAACAACATAAAGGTATTTTACGTAAAATTAAAGTACAAAAGAAAGCATTTTCCAAAACTGAATATAAATAAGTATTTAACTTACCACTGCAACTTTCGAAGTCTTGTTCTTCACAAAGGTTGCCAGTCACCTTCCTTAATATGTTCCCATATTTTATAGGGCAACTTGTTAGCTTCCTTTTTGGACACCTTTCTTGTCTTGGTAATCCAACCAGTAACCAACTTTGATTTAAAGTCTTGAAATCTA
This sequence comes from Dysphania ambrosioides, assembly GCA_026401315.1. Lineage (NCBI taxonomy): Eukaryota > Viridiplantae > Streptophyta > Magnoliopsida > Caryophyllales > Amaranthaceae > Dysphania > Dysphania ambrosioides. The sequence goes on from CM048667.1 coordinate 17,785,214, forward strand.
TCAGCGACTTCAGATATAAAAAACTTCTTCAAATGGGGGTTGTCTGGAATTGAAACAAAGCCTAAAATAAATTTAAATTGAGTTAATTTCATTTAGTAAGGTAGTTTACACAAATATTTAAGTAATTGGGATTAAGTTAGGAATAAGTACCATTGTGTCCACCCACAAGGTTTGTCAAAGTCCTTCATTCACTCCCGACCACTCCTAGTTGATGTTGAACTTCCAAATAAGAAGTCCAATGTGCTGACCGAACTTCAGACGCCACCTACCAATGGGGCGATGCAAATGGTCAAACTCTAGATGTATAGGCTCGGGCACTCTAAGGCTTCTAGTCGGACCTCTAGGTTGACCTATGCCCTGAGCACCACCCTTCCCCCTCCCGGCACCCAAACACGAGCGGTGACAATGTCCATATGTACATCATCCCCTAAAGGTGTTGCGGCTTCAACAAGCCTTTCATGTTCATCGAATAATCTATCTAATCTCTATGCTTCTAACTCAGCAGCCACGTCTTCTGGATCATCTTGATCAGTTTTGAGGTGCACATTGTACTCCACGTCCTTAGAAGAGACACTAAAATCTTTGTCACTAGCCATGATGCAAGATAGTAACTGCATACAACAACAACAAGACAATGCAAGTTGAGTTAGTGAATCATATAACAATAGTACAGGAAATAAGGCAAACATTAACAAAATACGAAATAATTAAATACCTAGACAATGAATACTTCTCATCTATAGTAACTCCTTCATGGTGATCCATTCTCATATAATTTATTTTCGTTTCTAGTCCAACATCCATGTCATCATTACATGGCATCGAGAACGGTGGGAGATCATCAAAGTCGTAATACTCTTCCTTATTAGTGACATCACCAATTCCAAGGATCTGTCATTTACCAGGGACAACAACTGCCCATCGAGGGTCATTTGTGTCTTTAATGTAGAATACTTGTTTACCTTGTGATGCAAGTATAAAAGGTTCCTCCGTATCACGCATCCAACTCATGTCGACTAAAGTCCAATTCAATTCATCCTTCTTCACCGAACCACATCAACTGATATCTTCCCACTTGCATTGAAAAAGGGGAACCTTAAACCCAAAGTATACAAATTCCCATATCTCTTGAATTATCCCATAGTACGACAAGATCGCATCAACTGGTGCTTTATCTTTTGAGCTAGTATATTCTCGAGAAGTAGCCACTATTAAAACACCACTATTTTGAACAGACTTTGATTTCTTATCCCAACGTTCAGTGTAGAAGGTATATCCATTGATATCATACCTCACAAAAGATCAAATAGTAATTCGAGGACCGTTAGCTAACCACTTGATTGTATTAGAAATGTTATGCCATGTTTCAAACAATTCATGCATAACTTTTTCATGAAACCAATCGATGAAGGTGTTATTGTGTTCTTGCATCAATGCTCGTTCACCTTTAGACGGGTACTTCACCTTTAATTCATTCATATGCCTTTATAAGTAAGGATGAACCTCTGTGATATGGTGCAAAACAAATAAATGAGCTTGTCTCTGTTTCGGCAATGGAATTACGCCCTCCTTAGAACCCATGATGCCGTGCCCTTCGAGCCTCCCTTCATGCCTCAATTTTGATAACCCAATTGCCTTCCCCTTAGATAAGAACTCACTAAGAAACTCACCTACCTCCTCTGTGGTTATACCTTGAATTATACTACCTTCAGAGTGTGCTGGGTTTCTCACCTTCTTTTTTAGAGTACCCATGTATCTCTCGAAAGGATAAGCCCATCTTAGAAACACTGGACCACACAACTTGATTTTTCGGACCAAATGCACAACTAGATGTACCATAATATCAAAGAACGAAGGTGGAAAATACATCTCTAGTTGACATAAGGTCGTAACAACACTAGCCTGTAACTCATCCAAACATGACGGATCAAGCTCCTTGCTGCATATTGTATTAAAAAAAGAATAAAGTCTAGTGATAGAATCCCTAACATGCTTGGGCAAAATATGGTGGATGGCAATTGGTACAAACACTTGCATCATAACATGACAATCATGGGACTTCATACCCACTAATTTCAGATCTTTCATTGATACGGAGTTTTTCAAATTAGATGAATACCCAGTAGGAACCTTGATCCCATACAGACACTCACAAAATATCCTCTTCTCTGCTCGGGACAAAGTGTAATAAGCCGGAGGAAGATATGTGAATTTACCTTTTCTATTCCTAGGCGTTTTGTCTTCAGGCCACAACTTGGATCGAATCTTCATCGTCTGCATATCTCTCCTAACATTAATGGTACAGAATAGGATGGCACGGAGCGTAAAAGTCTCTTCAGCATATGCATCATACACTAATATACCTTTATCCCACAACAATTGGAAATCTTCAATAAGGGGAGCAAGGTAAACATCAATGTCATTTCCAGGTTGCTTGGGCCCTGATATTAGAAGCGATAACATAACATATTTATGCTTCATGCATAACTAAGGGGGAAAATTATATATCACTAACAAAACTGGCCATGTGCTATGTTGACTGCTTAAGGTACCAAAAGGATTTATTCCATCCGTGTAGAGACCAAGTCTTAGGTTCTTATCTTCCCTGCCAAAAGCCTTGAAAGATTCATCAATTATTTTCCACTGGGGAGAATTCGCAGGATGTCGAATCATCCTATCTTTCTTCCTTTTCTCTACATGCCATCTCAAATTCTTTGCATCGCTCTTAATCGAAAACAAACTCTTGAACCTTGGTATTATGGGAAGGTACCACAACACCTTTACACTAGGACCTTTACTCCCCACTCCAGGCTCTATCCCATGTGGGAGTTTATAACGTGACTGCCCACATTTAGGACATTGAATGAACTCTGCATACTCATTTCGATACAATATGCAATCATTCGGACATCCATTAATCTTATTATACTCTAACCCAAGGGGACACATTAACTTCTTTGCATAGTACATGGATATAGGCAAATCATTACCCTCTGGAAACATGTCCCCTAATATTTTCAATAAGGCTATGAAACTAGTATCAGTCTAACCATATTTCTCTTTCAAGTTAAACAACGTTGATGTGGCAGAAAACTTAGTGTATTTAGTACATCTAGGATACAATGGTTTCTCAGTAGCCTCCTACAAACACTCAAAAGTACAAGATTGACTACCAATTTGATATCCAACCCCTTCAAGCATTTTATCTATTCGATCTTCATCACTAGGGTCATTATCCTCCAATTCATCCTCCCCATTATCTTCCTTCTTGGCATCAACATCTTCAACGTCATCAGATTCTAATTTGCCATGATGGTCTAGCTCAACATGATGAATGGGAATTTCGTTAGAAGACGACCCCATGTCATTAGAAGTAGGAACCTTACCATGACATACCCATACGTGGTATTGTTGCCTAAAGCCACGCCGGATCACATGGTCCCTCAACTCTCTTATACTACTAACTGTATTCACATTATCGCAATAAACACAAGGGCAACACACCTCATCATCTCCAATGTTATTTAGGTGTTTCAAGACTTGTCTACAAAACTCCTCAACTCCATTCATGAACTCTAACAAAGCACGATTACGATACATCCATTTTCGCTGCATAATTTGTGTTATGCCCTATTTAAAATGTAAGAGATTAAATAACAATCTAATCAATACTCAATTTATGCATAGTTATATATATAATTGCACCTAAAGGGTCCTCAAGTAGCTTACCGAAAATAAGTTTAAGCAAACTCCACAATGACCCACAAACACTCGCTCTTTCGTTTAAGTTACTAAATTCTTATAGCGATATTATTTCTGTTCTATGCTTTGTAAATCACTACAAATTCTACAAAAAATTTGGCAGAGTTTCCTTTGTAAATCCAACATTTTCCAATTTTGAAAATAGATTTTCAAACCTGTTTATATGAATTTATATACAACCACAACCAATACACAATGCCATTTACTAATTCATATACATTGCCAAATCAATTTCTACTAATTCATATACGTTAGTATCCATATGAGTTAACTAAATCAATTCAAACTAATATACATAACCAATTCATATATTAACATAATCCAATTCTTACACACTAATTGAAATACATTACCCCATTCAATCCCTAATAAAACTAATTCATATACATTATCTAATTCAATTCCAACTATTATACAAAATACTCTATATTCTAACATAATCAAATTCCTATTAATATATTAAGTAGCTTTTCTTATATAATCTTGCATGTGCTTTCGTTTTCTATTCTCTATCACTAGGCTTTAGTTCTCATACTTGCAAGTAAGTTGTGCTAACCAACATCATAAATGTAGAATCACACGCCACGGTGAAACCAATCCCCATTATGTAATTCAAATTGAAACTTTGTTTTTTGAGTTCTTTTCTCACGAGCTTAAAATATATTAAGTATCTTTTTTATATCATCTCAATCCTCCAACATCATCATTTCCACATATATATATCACGTCAATAATCCACATACGATTCTATCCCAAAAGCACTAGATGCTACTAGATTATTCTTCCATCTTTCCCTCACTAGTTTTACAAGATTTTACTCAACATCTGTAACTCTCGCAACTCACCAAAGAACATGAACTCGCAAACACATAAAGAAACATATCCCTCCTATGTAATTCAACCCATCAACACATTGTGAGATTGCATACATATGAATCAAATACACAAATAAAGATATCCCCATTATGTAATTAGAATTGAACATCAAATTCTAATATATGTTAAGTGCACTAACCACAGCTTTAATGGCAGATGAGGGGGACAACGTTGTGGGTGGTGCACGATGAGGAAGAGATGGAGGATGTTATGGGTGGAGCACCGTGAGGAAAAGACGGAGGACGTGCTAGGGAGGAAGAAATGGAGCACGGATGGGTTGGTAACGACGTTGTGGGAGTCGTGGCATAGGTGGCGCCGGAATGTGGTAGATGTGCTAGAGATTTGCTAGGGTTTGCCGGAGTGTGGTAAGGTATGGAGGGCGGGTGCTGCGTGAATGGAAATGCAATGAATTGAAGGAAAAGCGAGGACATATGGAGAAGACGAATGAAAAACCCGTGGTTTTAAAATCTAGGAAGAATAATATGCGGCGGGTTAACGACATAGACACCGCATATTAATTGCTGGATTAGGGTTATATTTTAAGGCACATATTAATATGCGGCGGTTTACAAGCTATACGCCGCAAATTATTTGCTCCGTAATTAAAATGCGGCGAGTTACTGGACTATATGCTGCATATGATTAATATCTGAAATAAATTTGCGGCTTTTTTGGTATTACGCCGCAAATCTCTAGACGCAATTGATTAATATTTTACTAGTGATATATGTCTTAAGACTACCTATTAATAAATTAAATTTATTTAAATAAATAAAAAGTGAATGGAGCATTCGCCAACTATCTCAAGTTACACAATAATTCATTAACATATCATCATTTACACTTCTATATTTAATTCCTTGAGTTTTCTTTTCGTCACTTTTCTCTTCAGTGTCACCGATACCAAATACTTTGGAGAAAAGTAGCCCATACTCCCAGTTTTGTTCATGAAGTTTTGTTGCCATTCTTGTAAAAGTTATCTGACTCATCTGATTGTCTAAACAACTAAATAAGTGAGAACTAAGAAACAAAATTTTGAAGAAAGAAATTAGCTAAAGACATATTAGAGAAAATGAGATTCGAAACTCTTTAGATGATTACTGTTTGTGCACCAATAGTATTGTTAATCTGCTACAAACACCTTAATAGTGTAGGGACTATGAAAAACTGACGTCCCTGATTTACCCATAATCACAAGCCATATAATCGATCCTTCTAACTACATTTAAACAAACTTGAAGACTCCACCTTGATTACTAATGTTTTTATGTTTAATGATGGAAGTCAAAATGCAAAGTCAAATAGAGTTGAAAACTTGATGGAAACCAAAATGCATAGAGTTGACAATGTGTTGGAAATAATGGAAGCTATAATGCAAAGCTTTATGCATTCTGTCAAAGGACGAGAATAACTCTTGAGCCACGTCTTCAAAAGCTTGAGCCACGTCTCAAAACAGTCGGCAAAGTTCAAACACTTTGTCAAAGGATAAGAATCTTCTAATTGCCTAAATCTTGTGTTTTATCCTTTCCCTATTTCACTTATTTTATGCTCTAACCTAACTTATTTATACATGATTTTACTGTCAAAGATATATCTTATTTTCAGCAAATAAGTGATGCTCATATTTGTTGAAGATTGTTCAAGTTAATTTTGGTAAAAACCAAAATTCAAGCATTGTGGTTATGGAAGACGAAATCTGTTTTGAAGCTTCAAAGTGCAGCAAATAAAGTGGAAATATTCTTGCTGTAATATATTCAATGATATCAATCTTCTACAGCCAAAATGAATTATTCTCTACAGCCATATTGGAGGAAATATTGCTGAAAGTGTTGAAGGCAAACCAGATTTTCAGCAGCCTATTTTGAGCCTCCTTTCAACGGCCTGAAATCAAGTTCAGTATATATTCAAAGCTTTGAAGCTGAAGAAAGGAAGGGAGACAACGTAAGACACAACGAAACAAAAAGAAAAGAGAAGAAGCTTTAATCGTGAATTTCAGTCACAAGCACATCAACAAAGCTTTATTATTTTCTCTCTAGTTCCATAAATTTTTCTTGTATTTAGATTGAGAGAAAATCAAAGTATAACTCTTGAGAGTTTAAAAGAATTCTTTTTAGAGAGTGTTATACTAAGAGTATACCCATAATACTCAAACGTATAGAAAAAGAGAGAGCTTTTTATTACTAGGATCTGAGATGCTAAAGTGTAGCCGGGGTGCTATGGAGTAGAAGATGGTGATTAAGATCTTCTAGGGTGCTTTAGGTCTCTAAGGGAAGTAATAAAAGAGCGAGTTAAATCCTAAGGGTTAGACAACCCTAGGCGGAGACGTAGGCAAATTAGTTGCCGAACTTCGTATCAAATCTCCGTGTTTTATCTCATCTCATTTCTGCCTTCATTGCTTACGTTTTATGTTTGCTTCGCTCATCAATCAAAGCAGCGAACAGTCAAAGCCTGAGTAAAAGCCTTTGAAACCAATTTCAAGGCTTTGACGTCCAGTTTCAAAGATAAGCCTTAACGCTTATATTCCACCTTTGAAAGTCAATTCAAGACCTTGAGATCCTGAACGCGAAAATCGGTTATACTCTATTCACCCCCCCTCTAGAGTATAATTAATCATATTCCATCTCCCTATTGATTCTTTAATTGGTATTAGAGCTAGACTCACAAGGAAAAGATTTAATCATCTGTGAGGAAAAATGAATTCAATAGGTGATGGTGGTTTTGCTCAAGGAAGGTCTACCAATCGCCCTCCTCTATGTTGTGGTAATAATTTTGCCCATTGGCGTTCATTAATGCAAATGTTTGTGATTGATCAAGATTTGGAACTCTAGGATATTATCAAGAAAGGTCCTAGGGTGCCAATGAAGACTAATGAAAGCGGCACAATGGTTCCTAATGAAGATGATGATTTTACGCAATCAGATTTGGAAAGTGTTGCTAAAAACTATCGAGCCATGAACCTTCTCTATTGTGGTTTAGATGCAAATGAATTCAATAGAGTTTCTGCATGCAAAAGTGCTAAAGAGATATGGGATAAATTGGTGGTCACATATGAAGGAACGAGTCAAGTCAAAGAGAGCAAGATAAGCATCTTCCTTCGGCATTATGAGTTGTTCAAAATGACGCCTAATGAAACCGTGAAAGAGATGTTCACAAGATTTACCCAAATAGTGAACAATCTGGATTCTCTTGGTAAGGTATTCACAAATGAAGAAAAGGTGAGAAAGATTCTACGGTGCCTTCCAAAATCAAAGTGGGGTCCGAAGGTAACCGCGATAGAAGAAGCTCAAAATTTGAGAACCTTGCCTTTGGATGATCTTCTTGGAAAATTGATCACACATGAGATGTCTCTTAATGAAGAAGATGGTGAACTAGCATCTTCAACCAAAAATTTAGCACTCAAAGCAAAGAGAGAAGAAGCTACAATGGACAATGAAGATAGTGATGATAGTGATGATGAAGATCCATTTGCTCTCATCGCTAGAAGTGTTACCAAGATTCCGAAAATGAAGAAGAATTACTCAAGAGGCAGAGACTATCATTCAAATAAATATAAGGGTAAGTCATCCAACTCAATGAATAAAGTTAATACACTAACATGCTATGAGTGTGGTGAAACAGATCACTTAGTGAAAGATTGCCCTCAACGAAAGAAGAAGCCTTTCCACAAAAAGGATTATAAGAAGAAAGCTATGGTTGCTTCATGGAGTGATTCAGATTCATCTAGTGACTCAGAAGATAAACAAGCAAACCTATGTCTTATGGCTAATCATGATGATGCAAAGAAAGAACATCTTGAGGTAATGGTGAAAAATTTAATCTCAAGTCCAATTGATGTTCTGTCCGAATTCTTGCAAAATATGATTATAAATGAAGAGAGTTTGATTCTTGAATCCAAGATTCTTAAGGAGAAGCTAAACCAACAGGTAAGTATTTCTGAAAGTCTCGCTAAGGAACTAACTGATCTCAAAGCCTCTCAGTCAGCTTTTAAACTCAGGGTTCAAGCCTCGGAGTCATCCTTTGACACCCAGGTCAAGACCTTGAAAACTGAAAACACTGTTTTAAAATGAAAGCTCGCCTCTTTGAGTTATTGTAATGATAACTTGGAGAAGGAAAAGAAGCTATTGGCTGGGAAGTGTAGAGAGCAACATAATTCCTTGGTTAGATTTGCTCACTCCGAATCTACTCTTGAAAAAATGCTAGGTGAGCACCAATCATCCTTGAATAAAAGCAGTCTTGGTTACAACAAAAATTTTCCAAATAAAACCATGACCACGTTTGTAAAAGCAAAGGATAATTGGCGAACACCTACATGTTTTTACTGTTGCAAAAAGGGTCATACTAAGCTAACTTGTCCTTTTCGTAGGAATGACCCTCAAATTCTTAAAAATTCATTTCCTATTGTTCTTCGAGACCAGATCAAGTAAGTATGGGTTCCTAAAGGGACTAGACCACCTAACATGGTCCATCCCGATTATGAATCTAAATTTGCAATTTGGTCTAGTCGAAAGGTTTAATGTTTTGTTCTTTTGTAGGAAATCACCAAGAGCAAAGATTATAAGTGGATTCTAGATAGTGGATGCTCACGGCACATGAGTGGGAAGTCCTCTTTATTTTCAATGATCAAAGAGCAATCTGCTGGAACAATTACACTTGGTGATAAAGGAAAGTGTAGAATAATTGGTATTGGAAAAGTTGGAGATAATGCATCAAACACCATTGATGATGTGTACCTAGTTGAAGGTCTTAAATACAACTTGCTTAGCATCTCTCAATTATGCGATAAAGGTAATAAAGTCATCTTTGATGAAGAAAAATGCGAGGTACAAAGAAAGGTGGACGGTAAAATTATTTTAATTTCTCCTCGTTGTATTAATGTTTATGCTTTTCATACTAACCAAGTTGCAAGTACTAGCTTAAAATGTCTTAAGGCCTTAACCAGCGACTCAAGGCTTTGGCACAGAAGGTTAGGTCATATTAATATGCATACCATGAAGAAGCTTTTCTCAAAGGACTTAGTACGTGGACTACCAAAGTTAGATTTCAAAGAAAAAGAGCTTTGCAAAGCATGTGCAAGAGGTAAACAAACAAAAGGATCCTTCAAAGCCAAAAAGGTTGTAAGTACCTCTCGCCCAATAGAGCTTCTACACATAGATTTATGTGGTCCTATGCGTGTTAAATCACCTAATGGTAAACAATACATCCTTGTTGTTGTTGATGATTTTTCCCGTTTTACTTGGATTTCATTTTTGCGTGAAAAATCAGAGGCTTTACTAGAGTTTTCAAAAATTTGCAAAGAATTACAAACATTAAAAAACCTACCCATAGTTGCTGTGAGAAGCGATCATGGTAGAGAGTTTGATCAACTAAAGTTTGATAACTTCTGTGCTAAATATGGTATTTCTCACAATTTTTCAGCTCCTAGGACACCTCAACAAAATGGAGTTGTGGAACGAAAGAACCGCACTCTTGAGGATATGTCTAGGACAATGCTTTTGGAAAATGATTTGCCAAAATACTTTTGAGCAGAAGCTGTCAATACAGCAAACTATATTTTAAACCGTTGTTTGATTCGCCCTATTTTAAAGAAAACTCCTTATGAATTGTTTAAAGGTAAAAAGCCTAATATTTCCTATTTCAAACCTTTTGGATGTATGTGCTTTGTTCATAATAATGGCAAAGATAACCTTGGTAAATTTGATGCACGTAGTGATGAAGCAATTCTGTTAGGTTACTCCTTGAATTCTAAAGCTTATAGAGTTTTCAATAAGCGTACTAAAGTTGTTGAAGAAAGTATACATGTGATCTTTGATGAAACCGAGAACGGTATCTTGAGTGATGGTTTTACAGATTTAAACTTGAATAAGCATGAAGGATATTCATTTGAGACAGAAGGAGAAGAAAGTTCGTCAGATAATGAAATGGAGAAATCTGCCCAGAATATGCAAGAGCCAATTTTAGACGCAGATGAATTAGATCAAAGCCTTAACCAGCAGCCTCAAGATCTTGAAACTCCATCTCAAAGTCTTGAACAGACGAACAATATTATATCAGAAGTCACTCTAGGGCCTTCAGACCCATCTCACGGCCTTGAAAGGATACTTCAGGAAACTACATCAGTTCCTTTAATGCTGCCACGAAAGTTCAAATACTCCTCATCTCATCCAACAAACAATATAATTTCGGATCCAAAAGCTGGTATACAAACACGCTCTAATGTTAAAAATTTGTGTGCATTTCACGCTTTTGTTTCTCTTGTAGAACCGAAGAATATCAATGAAGCACTTCAAGAGCCCGATTGGATTTTAGCTATGCAAAGTGAGCTAAATGAATTCGAAAGAAATAAAGTGTGGACACTCACACCAAGACCAAAGGATCATTCAATTATTGGAACAAGGTGGGTGTTCAGAAATAAGCTTGATGAAAATGGAAAGATAGTGAGGAACAAAGCAAGATTAGTAGCCCAAGGTTATAATCAAGAAGAAGGGATAGATTATGAAGAGACATTCGCTCCCGTGGCTAGAATGGAGGCTATTCGAATGCTCCTTGCCTTTGCTTCCTTTATGCGAATTAAGTTATTTCAAATGGATGTCAAATGTGCATTCTTGAATGGTTATTTACAAGAAGAAGTATATGTTGCTCAACCCCCCGGTTTCGAAAATGAGAAATTTCCATATCATGTTTTTAAACTTGACAAAGCGCTCTATGGTTTGAAACAAGCTCCAAGGGCTTGGTATGAGCGTCTTTCAAAATATCTTTTAGAAAATAATTTCAAAAGAGGGTTGATTGACAAAACTCTTTTTGTGAAAACGAAAGGAAAAGATTTATTAATAGTTCAAGTTTATGTTGATGATATTCTTTTCGGTGCTACTAACGATTCCCTTTGCAAAGAATTTTCTGAGATTATGTGTAGAAATTTGAGATGAGTTTAATGGGTGAGTTGAACTTCTTCCTTGGATTGCAAGTTAAACAAGAGAAAGGAGGTATATTTATAAATCAAAGCAAATACGCAAGAGATCTCCTTAAGAAGTACAATATGACTCAATCTAAAGAGGCTAAGACTCCTATGAGTTCGTCATTACTTTTAGATCAAGATGAAAATGGTAAGTTAGTAAATCAAAAGGAATATCGAGGTATGATTGGATCTCTTCTCTATCTCACGGCAAGTAGGCCAGATATTATGTTTAGTGTGTGTATGTGTGCTCGTTTTCAAGCCAACCCCAAAGAATCTCATTTGAGTGCAGTTAAGAGGATTTTACGCTATCTCAATGGGACAAAGGATTTCGGCCTTTGGTACCCTTGTAATAGTAACTTTGAACTTGTTGGATATTCAGATGCTGATTTTGCAGGTTATAAAGTAGATAGAAAGAGTACTTCAGGTTGCTGTCAATTCTTGGGATCATCTCTCATTAGTTGGCATTCAAAGAAACAAAATTTGGTGGCACTCTCTACTGCCGAAGCCGAATACATTGCAGCTGGTGCTTGTTGTTCACAAATTTTGTGGATATCTCAACAATTAAGAGACCTTGGGTTAGATTTCAAAGGCATACCTATTAAGTGTGACAACACGAGTGCTATTTCCATAACGAAGAATCCAGTTCAGCACTCTCGCACTAAACATATTGATGTTAGACATCACTTCATACGTGATCATGTGGAGAAAGGAGACGTATCTATATCTTTTATTTCAACTGATTTGCAACTCGCTGACATCTTCACCAAGCTTTTGAGCGAAGAACGATTTAACTTTATTCGTCTTGAGCTTGGAATGTTAAATGGGGAAGCATCCTCTTAGGGGGAGCTATTTCAGTAAGTTGTATATGTTTATTTATTTTTTTATTTTTTATTTATTTTTTTATTTTTTTGCATGTGTATGTCAAAGTCTTGACACTCTTGTCATTGCCTTGACGTACTGTCACTTTTTAATATTAATATTGGATCAAAATGTTTGGTACTTATCCTATAGATAATTATCAAATATTTATTAAATGATTTTTGAAATGTTTTGGATACAAAAATTGCGGATGGATCTGTTTATTTTGCTTTCAATGTTTTTAAAATCTCATTCCATTCGTTTTAAAAATTCTCATGGCCTTGAAGCTGTTTTCAAAGTTTTCCGCGTATTTTATTTTTAGCTTTCAAAGCCTTGACTCTTTGACCTTTTTTAAACAACGTTTTTTTGTTTTCATGTCTTTAAAGATTTTACTGTGTTATATCTTTTCGTTATTTTGAACAAGTCTTCTTGTGATCCAACATTTATATTTTCCCACCTTGTCGGAAGACAAAAAGGGGGAGAGTATTTATGTATTATCTATTTAAAGGGGAGAATATTTTTGGTCATGCATTTTATTCTTTGACATTTGCATATAATGTTTTGTCTTCCATCAAGGGGGAGATTGAAGACTCCACCTTGATTACTAATGTTTTTATGTTTAATGATGGAAGTCAAAATGCAAAGTCAAATAGAGTTGAAAACTTGATGGAAACCAAAATGCATAGAGTTGACAATGTGTTGGAAATAATGGAAGCTATAATGCAAAGCTTTATGCATTCTGTCAAAGGACGAGAATAACTCTTGAGCCATGTCTTCAAAAGCTTGAGCCACGTCTTCAAAAGCTTGAGCCACGCCTCAAAACAGTCAGCAAAGTTCAAACACTTTGTCAAAGGATAAGAATCTTCTAATTGCCTAAATCTTGTGTTTTATCCTTTCCCTATTTCACTTATTTTATGCTCTAACCTAACTTATTTATACATGATTTTACTGTCAAAGATATATCTTATTTTCAGCAAATAAGTGATGCTCATATTTGTTGAAGATTGTTCAAGTTAATTTTGGTAAAAACCAAAATTCAAGCATTGTGGTTATGGAAGACGAAATCTGTTTTGAAGCTTCAAAGTGCAACAAATAAAGTGGAAATATTCTTGCTGTAATATATTCAATGATATCAATCTTCTACAGCCAAAATGAATTATTCTCTACAGCCATATTGGAGGAAATATTGCTGAAAGTATTGAAGGCAAATCAGATTTTCAGCAGCCTATTTTGAGCCTCCTTTCAACGGCCTGAAATCAAGTTCAGTATATATTCAAAGCTTTGAAGCTGAAGAAAGGAAGGGAGACAACGTAAGACACAACGAAACAAAAAGAAAAGAGAAGAAGCTTTAATCGTGAATTTCAGTCACAAGCACATCAACAAAGCTTCATTATTTTCTCTCTAGTTCCATAAATTTTTCTTGTATTTAGATTGAGAGAAAATCAAAGTATAATCTCTTGAGCATTTAAAAGAATTCTTTTTAGAGAGTGTTATACTAAGAGTATACCCATAATACTCAAACGTATAGAAAAAGAGAGAGCTTTTTATTACTAGGATCTGAGATGCTAAAGTGTAGCTGGGGTGCTATGGAGTAGAAGATGGTGATTAAGATCTTCTAGGGTGCTTTAGGTCTCTAAGGGAAGTAATAAAAGAGCGAGTTAAATCCTAAGGGTTGGACAACCCTAGGTGGAGACGTAGGCAAATTAGTTGCCGAACTTCGTATCAAATCTCCGTGTTTTGTCTCATCTCATTTCTGCCTTCATTGCTTACGTTTTATGTTTGCTTCGCTCATCAATCAAAGCAGCGAACAGTCAAAGCCTGAGTAAAAGCCTTTGAAACCAATTTCAAGGCTTTGACGTCCACTTTCAAAGATAAGCCTTAACGCTTATATTCCGCCTTTGAAAGTCAATTCAAGACCTTGAGATCCTGAACGCGAAAATCGGTTATACTCTATTCACCCCCCCCCCCTCTAGAGTATAATTAATCATATTCCATCTCCCTATTGATTCTTCAAAACTTTTGTACATAATCAGTAATCTGACCTTGCTTGGAATGTTTAGTGAAGACTAGTGTATCTTAATGTTGATCATTTCTGTAGCATAATGCTCAAATACGAGGAATGTGACTTGCTATCTGTTTAGATGGGGGAAGACTTTGGTTTAATTTGGGACCTATTTTATTTGTATGTTTGTCATTAGCACTATTTATCATCTTGTTTAATATTCCAAGCTTGCTGTCAGATTTTTCTCTTCATATAACAAGCACTTTTTAGCATCTTGTAGGCATGTTTTCTTTACATGTTTTTTTTTCATCCTTAAATAATGTCATCATACATTTGCCTATTAATGATGTTATAGTAATGCTTCCTCTATTTTAGTTGTATATTTCAAAATGTCCAAGTCATCAAGTGGTCCACAAGCATCTTCCACACTTGTTGGCACGACAAGAGCAAGATATATTGAAGTTAATTTAGAGGGTGGAAATCAAGGTGTAGAAGAATCAAATGAACTCCATGAAGGCGACAATGTTGATATAGAAATAGAAGAGCCCCCTCCATCAAGACAAGAGGTTGTTGAAAATCCTTTTCAAGCTTCTAAGAGACAAAAGAGATAAAAAGTTTGGGAACATTATCATGAACGTAAAATAATAAAAGGAGCATGGAAAATAAGGTGTAAATATTGCAATTCTTCTATTTCTATCTTAAAATCTAGAAGTACTTCTCATTTGAATTGTTATGTAAACACTTGTCCATCAAGAATAAGTGATTTAAAGCAACAAAGTTTGATTAACTTTTAACCATCAGATTCAAGTGCAAGTCAAGAATTTGTTAGTGCTTTGCATGATGCTAAGTTGGACATATTAAAGATGAGAGAGGGTATATCACATTGGATCACAATGCATGAACATCCTTTGACTGTGGTTGAAGAGGAAGGGTTTAATTTGATGATGAAGAGGGGAATACCACAATGGACTAGTGTATCTCGTCACACAATAAGAGCAGATTCTTTTAAAGTCTATGAGTTTGAGAAAAAGAAGCTGAAGCTATTATTGAAATATGTGGATCGAATCAGTTTAACTACGGACTTATGGAGATTAAGGCCACTAAGGATCGAATATATGATTTTAACAACTCATTTTATGGATTCCAATTGGAATCTTCAAAAACGAGTACTTAACTTTGTACACTTGCCTTCTCCTCGTAAAGGTGCTAACATAGCGGATTATATCTTGATATGTCTAAGGGAGTGGGAAATTGAATACAAGGTAAGCAATACACATATTTAATTTTTCATATATTCCTTTAATAATATTATTTAACTAATCACTTATTTATTTTGATTCTTTCTTAGGTTTTCATAGTTTCAATGGACGATACAAGTGCAAATGATACATGTATCAATATTTTAAAGGAGAATTTTGCAACTTATTGAAGATTATTGTGCAATGGAAAGTTATTTCATGTACGTTGTTGCGCACATATTCTCAACATAATGGTTTAGTTTGGCCTTGAACAAGTGAAAGATATTATTGGAAAGATCCATGACACCGTGGACTTCTTGAGTTCAAGTGAAGGGCGACTTGAATGATTTGGTGAACTAGTTAGCCAATACAATGTGCAAGAACAAAAGCTTGTCCTTGATTACAAGACTCGTTAGAATTCAACATATGACATGCTCGATTGTGCTTTCAAGTTTTGAAAGGTATTTCCTAGATATGTATTGCATGATCATACTTATGATTGTTGTCAAGATGATGATGAGTGGGAAAAGGTTGAGAAGTTTCTTGATGTTTAAGAGTGTTTAAAGCTCCCAATAATACACTTTTAGGTTCATAATATCCTGCTTCTAACTTGTTCTTGAGTGAGGTGTATATGATCAAAGTATTGCTTGATAAGAAATGTGAGTCTTCTAATGATTTTGTTAGGAGTATTTTCCAGAATATGAAACAAAGGTTTGATAAGTATTGGGGTGAATGCAATATGCTTATGTCAATAGGAGCATTGTTAGACCCTAGACTCAAATTGAGGGTTTTAGAGATTACATTTCCTAAAATGTTTCCTTCACATATATCTTGTGATAACATTAATAAACTTAAGGAAGTATTATATCAACTTTATAATGAATATTTGGTGATGTATTCTTCTAAAGAAAGTAGGGAGTGTGAATCTATCCCGATTATTTATGAAGGTGATAGTTCTTTAAGTAGTATAGTTGAACTCTTAGAAGTAGTCCAATGTGGACAACAAGTAGAGCCTAATAAATCAAAAATTGATCTTTATCTTGATGAGAGACTTTTGATTACTCAAGATCTAAAATTTGAAGCATTGACTTGGTGGAAGGAAAAATCGATAAAGTTTCGTATTTTATTGAAGTTAGCATCATAAGTTCTAGCAGTTCCAATTACCATTGTTGATTTTGAGGAAATTTTTAGTGATGGTGGTTGTGTTATAGATCCCTATAGATCCAAGCTTGCACCAGAAATAGTGCAAATTTTAATATGCACCAGTGATTGGTGTAGATCCCTCCATGGAGTGCAAAGAAAGAACAAGGTAAAAACTACCTATTATTATCATTCTCATTATTATAACATTTCTATTATCATTATTGAAATATTTATGCTATTATATTGCAGAATAAAGATGATTATCAACCAAAGGAAATTTCCATTCCAATTTCTTCGAAAGAAACTACAACTTGAGAATTCCATGAGAAACTACTATTGTTGAACATTATTTGATATTGTATTTTTATTTTTGATGTTGTTTTAATCGTTTGTGAGAATCCTTTGCTTAGTCCTTTGTATGTTTAATTTAGACATTTCTTGATGATTTTCACTTCTAACATCCGAATTTGGCAGGTTTGATTAAAAGTTTATTTTTTTTGCAAGTTTAGATTTAAACTTTCAACTAATAAATTAAATTTTGTAAAAAACTAAAAATGCTATTGAAATTTAGTTAATTTGCTTGAGCTTAACGAGTTCAAGCTTGAGATGAGTTTGAGCCTAAAGATTTCGAGTTAGAGCTTGAGTATGTTTGAGCCTAACGAGCTTCGAGTTCAGCATCGAGTCGAGCTTCGAGCTCAAGCTTTGAGCTCAAGCTTCGAGCTTCGAGCTCAAGCTTTGAGCTCAAGCTTCGAGCTTCGAGCTCAAGCTTTGAGCTCAAGCTTCGAGCTTCGAGCTCAAGCTTTGAGCTCAAGCTTCGAGTTGAGATTCGAGCTTCGAGTCAAGCTTCGAGCTCGAGCTTTGAGTTGAGTTTGAGCTCAAATATCTGATTTTCAAGCCATGCTTGAGCTTGAATTTCTAAGCTCACGAGCTTTCGAGCTTGAGTCGAGCTCGAGTTTGAGCTTTTGAGTTTGAATCGAGTTTATCCAAGCTCGAGCTTGACTTGGGTCACAAGCATGCCTAGTAGAGGTGGTCATCAGAGTGGAGCATCAGTTTGACCAAAGTGTGAGGCAAACACATCATTAGTTTTTGTTGACAGAGAAGAAACTTCATATTGCACGTATGTATATTATTTAGATTTAAGCAAGAAATCACCCTTATTCCTTTATTGATATTTCTTGTATGGTTACTCCTGGTTCTAGTCTTCTAGATTTATCTAGAGAATATGTATTCAAATCAATTGATTTTGAAGATGAAAAATGAAATCATGTTAGTAAACAAGCCCTTATTAAACGTATCTCATAACTTATTACTTTCATTTAGCTTTAGTTTCTTATACTCAACAATTTGAAGATTACCTCATCAATACCTCCCCCAATCCATGTTGACCCCCTTTACCAACGCACGTAATTGGGACAAACAACAGATTGGCAAATACATGTTATGCATAAACCATCATTATTGATAGATACCTCAAAAAGAATAAAATGCATTAAATTCTTACCTTAGACAACAACTCCTAGCTTTCTAGAGGTTGATTTTTCAAACTTTGAGGTAGAATTATAGTAAGCAGTCCAAGTGTTTCTACTCTTAAATCCCCTCTAAGTACAGCTACATTAGTTCCTGAGGCACCAGAGGTATATATGTGGTTTTTTTTGTTAAAATAGAAAACTTTCATGATTGAGAGAAGAATAAAATTAAAATTAAAATTAAAAAAGGGAGCAACTTAACAAAATATAAGAGATTAAGTAGACATACAATGATATCCATAGCATAGCTAAGTATCTCTATATGCTCTTTATGCATGAAACTCACATTTCTGGTTCCAAAAAATCCAATTGATCTAGGCAGTTACAGCTAAATAGCAACAACTCCTGCAAAATATTTTGCAAAGATAAAACTCTCAAAATACTAATAAAAAAGTGTTGTTACCGATACTTACAAAGACGAAAATAGTATGAACAATATTACCGGGAATGAGACTAAGTCGCGGACTATATCGCTCTCTTAAGAACATTCGCGGTACTGCCTTAGATTTGTGCAAGCAGATCGTACGCAACCGGATGTCCCCCAGGATAAAACAGTCTCTCAGAAGTATTAAATATCGATGATTTTGCACTGTACCACCGGGCAACGAACACACCACAAAAATATTGGAACTGCTCGAGTCTTTGAAGAAGAGAGAAATTTTTTTCAGATAGAAAATGTTACTGTATGTAATTTTTTTTGAAACAATAAATCGTGGCTTTAAAATGTTATAGTGAAACAGTAAAGCAGTTACAAAACGTTTTGAACAGACTAAAAAAAACTGAACATTAATCAAACAAAATAGTTATAATGTTTAGCAAAAAGTAAGTTTGGTCAATAAACCAACCTAAACGCAAACCCGACCCGACCCAGCCCAGCCCAGCTCAATTCGGTTTGGCACGCATGTGTGTGATAGAGGTAGGTCCTCCTAGGTACTCCCTCTCCACAAAATATGGGTAGCCCAAGGGCCACATCCAACTATCCCACACACTATATTATAAAGGAAGTAAAACTTCCATTTTCCACCAATGTGGGACTTTGAAGTTTTCACAAAATTCACACTTGTTCCAACAATCCCCCACTTGAATTTTTTGAAAACATTTTCGAGCAGAATCCTTACATATATAGATTGCGCATAAACAAAAGTATTTTTCAACTTGAACTTCTGCGTAGTGAATACGATTCAGATTTAACAAGGGTAACTCAAAGTTTTGAACCCTATCTCTGATAAAGTACCACACACAACCTACTCTTGGTGTTGTTATAGACCCGTGCATTATGGCCATACACGTACATCCTAGTATAGTGAACGCTCTAGAAAGGCTGCCACACATTTCATAGGAAGTGACCTCACTTCTACATTCACAAAGATGAATCTATCAAGAGTATTCCTGTAGCTAGGTACTCCACTCCAAAATGAAGTATAGATTTCATTAAGAGTTCCTATTAACTCATCCTTGATCACTTTAGGAATATATGTCTTTTGAACATATTCAACTCATATCACTCCATAACTTGTTATTACATATTAAACCTATATTTTGGGATATCCAGTCCATAGGTTGGGTTACCATTATATGTGATTCATTTTAATGGAAATAGTCCCATTTTCTTAGAGGAAAATTGGACTTTCTCCCTAGCTAATCCTTTCGTCAAAGGATCTGCCAGATTATTCTCAGTGCGTACATGATCCACTCTAACAGCTCCGATAGAGAGATATTCTCTCATAGTGCTGTGCTTACGACATATTTGTCGTTTCTTATCGTTGTAATAACGCAACTTTACTTTTGTAATAGCCGCGGTACTATCACAATGGATCAAGACAGCCGGTAATGGTTTTTCCCATAAAGGAATTTCACCTAGCAGGTCTCTTAACCAACCTGCTTCTTCACTAGCTGTAGCTAGTGTTATCATTTCTGACTCCATGGTGGATTGAGCCAAAATAGTCTATTTTTTAGACTTCCAAGATATAGCTCCACCACCTATAGTAAAAATATATCCACTAGTAGCCTTAGAGTCATCTAATAAGGTGTTCCAGTCAGCATCACTATAGCCTTCTAGAACATCTAGAAACCTTTCATAATATAACCCTAGGTTCATGGTCCTTTTAAGGTATCTCATGACCCTTTCAATAGCATGCCAATGCTTATTACCAAGACAACTAGTAAACCTGCCTAATAATCCCACGACATAGGCAATATCGGGTCTAGTACAATCAGTGGCATATCGAAGACTGCCAATGACGCTTGTATAATTAGATTGCCTTATGGCATCACCAGTGTTCTTAAATAATTTTACACTGGGATCATAAGGTGTACTCGCAAGTTTACAGTCAAAGTAACCATATTTCTTTAGGATTTTCTCAATGTAATGAGATTGATCCAAAGAAACTCCATTTTTTGTCCTAGTAATTTTAATTCCAAGGATTATATTTGCCTCTCCTAGATCTTTTATATCAAACTTAGCATTCAACAATAGCTTTACATCATTCACAACATGAATGTTTGAGCCAAAAATTAACAGGTCATCTACATACTGACAAATTATAGTGCAAATGTCATTCTCAAACTTTACATATATGCATTTGTCACTTCCATTTATCTTAAAACCATATGAGATAACTAAGTTATCAAATTTTTCATACCATTGTTTAGGTGCTTGTTTGAGACCATAAAGAGATTTATCTAGCTTACATACCAGATGCTCTTTTCCTGGGATGACAAATCCCTCTGGTTGATCCATATAGATTTCTTCTTCCAATTCACCATTCAAGAATACAGTCTTCACATCCATCTGATGTACTACAAGATTAAAAACAGAAGCAAGAGACATTAGCACTCTAATAGATGTTACTCTAGTTACAGGTGAATATGTATCAAAGAAATTAACATTCTCCCTTTATTTGAAGCCTTTAGCTACCAAACGGGCTTTATACTTATCAACGGTCTAATCGACTTTCAGCTTTCTTTTTAGGACCCATTTGCAACCAATTGTCTTGCAACCTGGTGGTAACTCAGTTAGGTGCCAAGTTCGATTAGACTCAAGTGAGTCCATTTCGTCATTTACGGCTTCTTGCCATAAATCTACATTAATAGATGATAGGGCTTCTTGGATGGTAGTTGGATCCTCCTCTACATTGAGAACCACAAAGTATATGCCAAACTCTTTTTCTACTCTAACCCGTTTGCTCCTTCTTAGTTCAGGTTTAGCATTCAAGTCTTGTGAGTTAGACCTGGCTTCAGGAATAATAGAAGAGGATGAACCCCCACTATTTCTAGATTTAAAAGGAAACCTGTCCTCATAAAAACCAGCATCATTAGATTAAATAATTATACGCGCATTTAAATCAAAGAATCTATATGTTTTACTGTTAATAGAATATCCAATGAATACACATTCATAAGCTCTACTAGCTAATTTAACTCTTTTAAGATCAGGAATCCTAACATATGCTTGATAACCCCAAGTTTTGAAGTAAGAAATGTTAGGTTGTTTATTACAAAGTATCTCATAAGGCGAAACCTTACTCTTAGTCTTTAGAATATGGTTCAAGACATAAAAACAGTGAGAAGGATTTCACCCCACCAATGATCAGTAGCACCAGAATTTAAGGAAATAACAACTACTAACTATGTAAAGGTTCTATTTTTCCTTTCAGCCTTACCATTCATTTCTGGAGAATAAGGGGCTGACCTTTCATATATGATACCATGTGAATTATAAAATTCTACAAAAGCATCAGTATCATACTCAATTCCACGATCGCTTCGTAATCTTTTTATTTTCTTGTTAAACTGATTCTCAAACACTGTCAAAAACAACTTAAACATCTCAAAAGCATCACTCTTATTTTCATCAAATAAACACAAGTATAATCAGAACAATCATCAATACAGGTGATAAAATATTGTTGTCCATTTCTGGTCAACGTTCCATTTAATTCACAAATATCTGAATGAATTAAATCTAATGGTTCTGAATTCTTAATCACTGACTTATGAGGCATTTTTTTAATTTTAGCCAGACTAAAAAAAATCAAATTTATCAAATTCATTAAAGGAAATATTAGGAATAAGGTCTAAATTACTCATATTTTTTAAAAGTCTTTTGTTCACATGATAAAGTCTAGCATGCCAAACATTAATAGAAGAACACAACATATAAGCAGAATCAAAAATTTTATTAACCTCGACATTCAGTTTGAACATGCCATCAGTAGCATATCCTTTTCCTATAAATATTCCATTCTTTGTTAAAGTTATAAATTAGAACCTATGGTTTGTATAAAACCAGCCTTGTTAAGAAGAAAACCAGAAACTAAATTCTTTCTCATATCCAGAGTGTGGAATACATCCTTCAGAATGAGAGTCCTCCCAGAAGTGAACTTCAACTCAACATTACCAATACCAACAACATTAGTGGAATGGGTATCACCCAATAACACTTTATTATCATTGGTCTTTTCAGAGTATGTTTTAAACATCCGACGATCATAGCAGATATGGCATGTAGCACCAGTGTCTACCCACCACCCATCTGATCCACCAGTAAGGTTGATCTCAGTAATCATAGCTACAAAAAAGGCTCTTCAATCATGCTTGCCTGCGCAGGTGCAGTGTAAGGCATGTTCCTGCAACTTCGTGCCATATGGCCTGGTCTTCCACACCTATAACATAGAAATTGACTAGTACTATTCTTAGGGGGTTGAGGCTGTTGCTTTCCATTGTTCTTTTAAACATTCTGATTACTTTTGTTGAAGTTATTCTTCCAGTTCTGAGGTTTGAAACTCTTACCAACAGGCTTGAGAGCTGCAGCAGATCGCTTAGGAGCATTGTAAGTAGTGACTTGTAAGATTTCTTTCTTCTGGTCCTATTTTCTGGATTCTTCTTGTATAGGAGCCAAGTGATCAAACTCTCTACGGAGAATTCCTTCGTCTTGTGCCTAAGATTATTTTTGAAATCTTTCCAAGAAGGTGGCAACTTGTCAATAATAACAACAATTTGAAATTGTTCATCAAGGACCATACCTTCGGAAATGATCTCATGGGCAATTTTTTGTAGCTCGTGGGATTGCACTTCCACGGATTTTTCATCAGTCATCTGAAACTTCAAATACCTACTCACAACATACTTTTTGGCACCTGCTTCTTCAGTATCGTATTTCTTTTGTAGGGCATCCCACAAGTCCTTAGAAGAATTTTCCAAATTGTAATAGTCATACAGGTTATCAGATAGACCACTAAGAATGTAGTTTTTGCACACGAAATCAGTTTCGGTCCATGTTTCAATTTCAGTATTCAGACGAACAATTTCACCTTCGTCAACATTATCAGGAATAACAGGCCTAGGAACAGTCAATACATGATGAATTTTTTTAACAGTTAAGAAAAACTGCATTTTCTATTTTCATCTTTTAAAATGAGTGCCTTCAAAATGGAATGGCTTGTTTAAATCATTGGACATAGTCATATCTTCGGCAGACATATTGTTAACAAAGGCAGAATAAGAACTGTTCTAAAATTGTTGTTACCGATACTTGCAAAGATGAAAATAGTATGAACAATATTACCGGGAATGAGACTAAGTCGCGGACTATGTCGCTCTCTTTAGAACATTCGCGGTACTGCCTTAGATTTGTGCAAGCAGATCGTACGCAATCGGATGTCCTCCAGGATAAAACAGTCTCTCAGAAGTATTAAATATCGATGGTTTTGCACTGTACCACCGGACAACAAAAACACCACAAAAATATTGGAATTGCTCGAGTCTCTGAAGAAGAGAGAAATTTTTTTCAGATAGAAAATGTTACTGTATGTTATTTTTTTTAAACAATAAACCGTGGTTTTAAAATGTTATAGTGAAAATGTAAAGCAGTTACAAAACGGTTTGAACAGACAAAAAAACTAAACATTAATCAAATAAAACAGTTATAACGTTTAGCAAAAAATAAGTTTGGTCAATAACCCAAACCTGACCCGCCCAGTTCGCGTGTGTGATAAAGGTAGGTCCTCCTAGGTCCTCCCTCTCCACAAAATGTGGGTAGCCTAAGGGCCACATTCAACTATCCCACACACTATATTATAAAGGAAGTAAAACTTCCATTTCCCACCAATGTGGGACTTTGAAGTTTTCACAAAATTCACACTTGTTCCAACAAATAGGCAATATTTTTAAATTGATTCCACATAAATAATGGTGGGCCTATCCCATTTACCACAAGAATTATAAGTAAGGCCAACTCATTTCATATTATATTGATTGACAGGTACATGCTACTCTTGAATCCACTAAATATCAAATCTCTCTTCAATGACTTAGGGGCAGTTGGAACTCATAGTTGAGGCCTTTCTCCTAAAATTAGCAAGTTGCTTCCAACCTTTAGGTACAAGGCAAGTGGTTTTTTCTCCCAACAGAAGTCTAGAGAAGTGTAAATTTTTAGGGTATCGGCTAATTGTTATAAGTTTCCAAGAGCCAATAAGCTTTGTTTCATCTGTTCATATTCTACAATATTTTCCTGCTAACATATGGAAAATCTATAAAAATTCTTGTCATGAATGCTGCTGAAGAAAAGGAAAAGAACGCTTTTGTCGTTATTGTGATCAGCATTTATCAGTAGGACAGTGCTCCTTAACCATGCTGCATGTTTGAAATATAGTGTAGTACTCATAGTGTACAAAGACTGCAAGCTAAATAAATCTTGTGTACACAAAAAAAATGTCTATTTTTCTTTTTGATTAGAGATAAATAAATGATTAGAACAAACTAATGATGCAGGATGGATGTAAAAGTAAGATTACAAAAAACTCTTACTAATGGGATTAGTTGAACTGATGGGGCTTGATTGTCTAGTGGGATAACTATTCCATTGTTCATAGCTTAACACAATTACAGGAGTATTAGATCTCCATATGAGATATTATATAAATGTGATAATAGCTGGCATTATTGGGCATGAACTTAGTAAGTCAATAGTCATCACATAACTTAAAGTAGATGCTTCATAATACTTTTTAATTCCAAAACCAGAATATATCTAGACCTTTTCATATTGTTTATTGCTTTTTATCTTTCAAAAAAGAACTTCCTAATTTTTTTTCCTTATGGAACCCAATAAGATTTTTTTTTTTTTTTTAATGAGAATATGATATGCTATTTATGTTGTCCTAACAATATTCAATCAATTTCATTAAAATTCTTCAATTGGAATGTTGTGGAATGTTCACTATTTCTTATCAACCCCCTCCCCTTCCTTTTGAATGGAGTTTTTTTTCCTTCTCTAGTCTAGAATAAGGCACTTTTGACCACTATTTGCTGGAATTTAAATAGAGGTGTCTTTGTCTAGGCAAATGTATTTTATAAGATGGTTTCATGCAGACATGCCTGATGCCTCTATTTGGGGATTTCTTGCAAGGCATCTTTAATCTTTCTATATTGTTGGTTTCATATGAAAATACCATTCTATTGACCTTGGTGAGTTGGTGTTCCTTCATATATAGATCAGTTAAAACTTGAAATTGGACGCCTTCCAATCTTCTATTTTGGTCACCCTGAAACTTTTATCTCATATAATTGCTAACCAAGAGAAACCTGTCCAATATCTTAATTTGTGTTGGTCGCATATGAAATTTTTATCTATGTATGTGGCTTTTACATTCTAGGTTCATTAAAATATAGTTGTATACAATAAGTAAAAGGCTACACTGGTTTTTTCTTGTTCATTTGTTGCTGATATGACTTAACTGTTTTTCCCTTATAAAATAAGTTATTTGTTTTTGTGAGCAACTATGCATGCTGGAGTTCTATCCACATCAATATGGCTTTGTAATATCACTTTTACTGTTTTTTCTTAAAATATTTGCCTTTAGACCAAAGTTTTAGGGATTCATTTAGGCTTTGGATAGCAGGAATGGCCAGTCAAGAAGATCATACAAAAAGGTTCATTATTTTCTATGTTAGAAGATTTTTGAAAACCTAAGTTTTCCTAGCTATATTTAATGTTTAAGGTTTGGATGTATTTTTTCTTGGAGAATATATCATGAGTCGTTAAAAAACCATTTGTAAAGGGGAGTTTGATGCATATCTGAGTAGCTTTGAATTGGACTCCCAGTCCATATCACGTTTTGCTATTTGTATTAACAACTTTCATTCTGGTAAGGAATGTGGAACTCACACAATTCATGTCTCACCGAAGTGTGAAAATGTGGGATAGGATGTGAAGAACCATTTACATTTGAATCAAGCAACAACTTATATGATGCGTGGATGTCTGAATAGTCCAGCGGCCTATTAACATTTGTCATGCATAGGATAATCTTTCTAATTCATCAACATATATGATTTCTAAATGTCTAATTATGTATGTTAGTTGCATTTATTGCTCTAAGAATTTTTGCATATGGCTTCTAGAATTCAGTCTAGGCTTCACTATTGCTTTTTTTTTTTTTTACTTGGAATTTCTGTAGATTTTTTTGTACCAACTTCTTATCACCAATGCGAAAAGAGGTCAAGGCTTTGCATCAACAATTCAAGCCAATGCCTAATAGTACTTCAAATAACTGGTAGTAGATGGTTAGATACAAATATGACATCCTGGGCCCACTGCGAGGAGATACTCATATAATACATGGTAGCAAGTTATAGGATAAAAAATGCACATAAAGTGCCACTAAATAGAAGTATCAACCATGAGCACAAAAAAGCACAAAAAATGCCACTAAATAGGGCAAGAATAGTGTTGTAGAAAAACCAAGGGTGCTAGGGTTGCTAATGGGTTCAAAAAGGCCAATGACATATTTGAAGAACGATGGGACCTATGGGTGGTGTTTCTTGGATCACATGAGCTTACAACGACTGCTAGGGCTTGCAAAGAGGAGCCCAAGAAGATAGAATAATTAGGGTTTTCTTAGAGTCAATAATATAATTAAAATTAGATTTAGGTGTGTGTTTTCCTTGAGTTAAGGGGAATTAGTTATTTTCCTTAAAACAAGGAAAGTTAGTTAGTAGTATGTTTTATGCTTATGTTTTAATAAAATTCTTGTATACTTAACTGGCATAGTTTAAGTCCTATTTGTATTCTAGTTTTACTTAGTTAGCAAGTAAAAGCTTATGTGTGATGCCAACTGGTTCTTAGGTGGACTATGAGGTGGCTATCTACCCAAAGATATAAATAGGGAGCTAAAGCCAATCGAATTATCATTAGAAATTTTATGAATTACAAAATCGTTTCTTGCTTGTTGCAATTCACGTGTCTTGTGATATTCAACAAGTGTTTCCTTGCTAATCCAAACTTAGTTGCTTGAAGGGTTTTCTTGGAGCATTAATGATGGAAATCAAGACCTTGAGATCTTTATTCAAGACCTTGATTATCTCATCAATAAAGATTCACGTTAGGGCTTTAACACGAGAGAATTGTTCCTTGTTAAATCCTTTGAAGACCAAGTTATGGATAACTTTGGAATCCACGATCCTTTCATTTCAAGGCTTAGAGTTATTTGTATTGAGTGTCACTTAATGATCTTGGATGTGCTTTAATGAAAGAGTTTATGACTGCCCATTAATTAAGCATTGCTTTAAATGGGAGGTTACATGCTTTTAAGTCCAAGTAATAAAGAGAATGGCTGTTAAGAAACGGAGTTACAGTTTTAGTTAGTTGCACAATAAAACATTAGAGTTAAGAGATTGATTTTAACACCAAAACCTTTGCTTTCCACTTCCATTCGGTTTTAAGTAGTTTCTTTAATATGAAAGTAGTTAATAAGGTTACTAAATCATTGTAAGCCTTTTTATTTTCCTTACTTTTTCGTCTTCTAAGCTGAGCATGTTTGGCTATAAAAGGCTACTTGTTAGTAATGTTTTGCAGAGTTGTTGAATTTTGATGAATGAAAGTATTTCTTTAGATCGAATTTCTGAGAAAAATTGGCTAATTGTTTTGAAGTTTATCTTAAAGAGTTTTAGTGGTGAGTGAGGAATCTTTCCATGAAAATTGGTAGTTCTTTGGGTTAACTCAAGTAATCCATGCCTAAGTCCTACAAATCAGTTTGTTGAGTGAGTAATCCTGGAACATATCCGTTTGTTCAAGTGAGTATTCCATGAAAACTAAACCTTATTTTCCCCTTTCCTTAAACACAAATTATGCATTTCTTTAACCCTCTCAAATCTAAAATCCTACGTTCCTTTTGAGCTTAAACCCATTTCCAACCAAACACATTCTTTTTTGTCAAAGAGTGATTCATATGAAAATTCGTATACACTAGTACTTCCATAATATAATATACTTCATTTGGCGCGTCAGGTAGGGGGAAGTAATTCTAAATGTATCCCAACCAAAATGAAACACCCAATGAAAGAAGAATGCGTGTAATGGAAGAGAACCAATAAAGGCTCTTGGGAACAAATGAGAAACTCTATAACAACATGATGACGTTAATGACACGATTATTAATGTATGAGCAGAGAGAAAATCATCAAATCCTTCTAGGATTGATGACAAAATCTCAAAATGTATGTTGAAATCTTTGATGGTACTCATGATCCCGAAACATACCTAGAAAGGCAACAATCTATTGAACGTTACTTTGTGTTCAAAGATGTTCAAGAAGAGGAACAAAAGTACAAAAATTGGTAAAGTGAAGATAGCTAAGTATGCTTAACTTGTTTAAAGGAGTTCAAAGGAAGCGAGAATCTAATAAAAAAGTCTGTATTTCCACATAGATAAAGCTTATAAAGAAGCTATGGGGATGATTTATTCCTTCCAATTACAAATAATCCATGTATAAAAAGTAGAGTACTTTACCACAAGAAGAAGGCACCGTGGAGGAGTACATAAAGGAATTTGCAAAGCTTTCCATAATTTGCGAAATTGTGGAGAATAAAGAATTCAAATTAGGGAGATTTATGGCTGGGTTAGATAGAGACATATTTGAAAAGGTGGAAGTGCAACCTAATCTCACTTTTGATAAAGTGTGTAAACTTCCTGTGAAGTTTGATGTTTAAAGGAGAAAGAAAAGGCCTTTAAATCCTTTTTCAAAATGCTTTATTCTCATCACTTCAAAGAATCCGCTTCCTTTATGACTCCCACCAACACCAAAAAAAAAACCTTTGACCCTTCAAAGAAACAAAAAGGTAAGGCTGTTGTAAAAGATGGAGATTTGAGTGATATTACGTGTTTCAAGTTCCATGGTAGAGGACATTATAGGAAGGGCTATTCCAATGCTAAAGCTCTAACCATGAGAGAGCCTAAGAACATGATAACTTAGTCGTTTCCTTGTAAAGAAGAGGAGGACAGAGATGCTATAAAGAATAAAGAATCCTATGATTCTAATAATGAAAATGAGGAAAAAGAACATGTTGATAACTATTTTCTAAAGAAGAATAGCCTAGTTCTTTGAAGGTTACTTCAAATGTTAGTGGAAGTTAAAGAGGTTCCTATTCAAAGGGAGAATGTCTTCTTAACCAAGTGACCTTATGAAAAGACTTGATTTGAAAACTATTAGACACCCTAACCCATATAAGTTGAGTTGGCCTGAAAAACGCAAGAATATAGGAGTTAGGAGGTAATGCCTTGTTAAATTTTAGATTGGTTTGTATGTTGATGAAATTGTGTGTGATGTGATTCCCATGGATTCTTGTCATATTTTGTTGGGGAGACTGTGGCAAAGTGATAGAAAATTAGTGCATGATGGCCTATTAAATACATATACAATCACTCACCGAGGCTACAAAAAGATTCTACATCCTTTACCTACACAAAATCTTTTCCCCAAACACCACCACAAATGATGCTAAAACCAAAACTAAGGGAGATCTTGCTGTTGTCTTTGAAAGAATTTGATTATTCTTTGGATGATGAAGATAAAGTATTTTTTGTTATTGAGCAAAGAAGAGCATGAAGGGTTTGTTCAACAAAGCCCTAGATTAGCTGAGTTGATTTAAGAGTATGAGGATATATTTTCTAATAAATTACCACCAAGACTGCCCTCTATTCATGGTATTGAGCACCAAATGGATTTGATCCCATAAGCACCCCTTCGAAACAAACCTCCTTATAGATGCAATTCCATGGAGACTAAGGAGTTACAAAGACAAATTGAGGAGTTTATTAAAATAGGCTATGTAAGGGAATCAATAAGTCCTTGTGATGTCCCAGCTTTGTTAGTGCTTAAGAAAGATGGTACATGGAGGATATGTATTAATAGTATGGTTGTGAATAACATAACCATTAAGTATATGTTCCCTATCCCTAGACTTGATGATATGTTGAATGGATTAAGTGGAGCATGTTTATTTTATATAATTAATTTGAGAAGTGGCTACCATCAAATTTGAATGAGAAAAGGAGATGAATGGAAGACAACGTTCAAAATAAAGCATGGTTTCTATGAATGGCTTGTCATGCCTTTTGGATTGATGAATACTCCTAGTACTTTCATGAGACTTATGAATGAGGTCTTCAGACTATTTCTTGGAAAATTCATGGTTTTATACTTAGATGACATCCTTATTTACAGCAAAAGTGATGAAGATCATTTGAAGCATCTTGAAGACATTTTCAAGGCCTTAAGAGAACAAAAGTTGTATGGGAAACTTAAAAGATGTCACTTTATGTTGCTAGAGATCATTTTTCTTGGATACATTATTTGGAGGGATGGAATCAAAGTTGATTTAAGCAAAGTGGAGGCTATTTCTTTATAGCCAATTCCAAAAACCATAGCTGAGGTACATTCTTTCTATGGTTTAACTTCATTTTATAAAAGATTCATTAAGCATTTTAGCACTCTTATAGCTTCCATAACCAATTGCACAAAGAAAGGTAGTTTTCAATGAACTTTGCAAGCTCATGAAACCTTTGAGGTAGTAAAGAAGATGTGTGAAGCATCGATTCTTGCTAAACTAGATTTCACAAAACCTTTTGAGGTAGAGTGTGATGCAAGTGGCAAAGGAATTCAAGAGAAGAAGCCCATTGCCTACTTTAGCGAGAAACTAAGTCAAGGGAAGCTGAATTATTCTATTTATGACAAGGAGTTTTATGTAATAGTTTAGGCTTTAGATCATTGGTCCCATTATTTGAGGCCTTAATGATTCATATTACATTTGGATCATGAATCCTTGATTTTCATTCATAGGTAAAAGAAGTTGAATTCAAGACATTCCAAGTGGGTTAAGTTCTTTCAATCTTTCAACTTTTCAGCCAAGTATACGAAGGGCAAGAGCAATGTTGTGGCTGATGCATTGTCAAAGATGCATTTTCTTCTTGGAGTAATGCAAGCCAAGGTTTTGGGTTTTGAAATGATAAAAGAAGCATATAAGGATGATCTTGAACTCAAGGAGATTGGGGAGTCATGCAAAAATAGAGTTAAAGGGAAGTTATTCATAGTGGATGGTTTCCTTTTCAAAGGGAACAAACTATGCATTCTAAAAGGAGTGATTTGTGAACTTTTAATCAAGGAAGCTCATGAAGGAGGACTAGCTGGCCATATGGGCATACAAAAGACATTGGAAATTTTGCAAAGTCATTTCTTTTGTTCTAAGTTACTGTCCAAAATTTATCATGTGTTGGCAAGATGTGTTGCTTGTCAAATAGCCAAGATGGCTTTTTATAGAGTAGAATACAAGCCTTTATCAATCCCCGAGAGATTTTAAGAAGATTTAAGCATGAACTTCATGATGGTATTACCTAAAATATCAAATGATAAAGATTCAATTATGGTGGTTGTTGACAAATTTTTAAAATTGGCACATTTTATTGCTTGTAAGAAGGATGATTATTCATTTAATATGGTGCAATTATTTTTCACTGAAGTAGCTAGATTACATGGTTTTCCTAGGACCATTGTTTTGGATCGTGATATAAAATTTTTGAGTCACTTTTGAAAGTCATTGTGGTGATTTATGGGCACCAAATTGTTGTTTATAACAACCATAAACGGATGGTCAAATTAAAGTTGTGAATCAAATCCTTGGTTCATTGCTTATAATATTAGTTATTAAGGGATGAAAGAATTAGAACTTAAAGTTGGCTCATGTTGAATTTTCTTACTATAGAACTTTAAGCAAGACAATGAAGTATTCCCCTTTTGAAATTGTGTATAGAGTGAATCCATATGTGCCAATTGATTAGATTTCTTTCCCCAAGGATAAGTTTGTGCATGGTACAACAAAAGAGCACATGGAATTCATGATCAATGTTCACAAAGAAGTGAGGAGAAACCTTGAGAATGCAAATGAAGCTTACAAGAAAAAACCCAATAAGGTTTCCTAAGCTAAGGAAACACAGGCTAATGCATAGGGTTAAAGGCCTATTCCAAATCATGGAAAGGATCAATGACTATGCATACAAGGTGGATCTTAGTGGCAACTATGGAGTTTCATCCACATTCAACGTAGTTTATTTGTCCCCGTACTTTGAAGATAATGAGTTGATGATAACTCCTTCCAAAAAAGAGGAGGATGATGGAAATCAAGACCTTGATGTTCTTATCAAAGAAGATTCACGTCAGGGCTTTAACATGAGAGAAATATTCCTTGCTAAATCCTTTAAATACCAAGTTATGGATAACTTGTGAATCCATGGTCCTTTCATTTCAAGGCTTAAAGTTACTGGTATTGAGTGTCACTTAATAATCTTGGATGTGCTTTAAGAAAGAGTTTATAACTACCCATTAATTTAACATGGATTTATACGGGAGGTTACAAGCTTTTAAGTCCAAGTAATAAAGAAAATAGTTGTTAAGAAAGGGTGTTACAATTTTAATAAGCTGAGCACTAAAGCATTGGAGTTAAGGGACTGATTTTAACACCAAAACATTTTCTTTCCACTTCTAGTCGATTTTAAGTAGTTGCTTTAATACAAAAGTAGTTAATAGGTTGCTTAATCATTGTAAGCCTTTTTTTTATTTTCCTTGATTTTTTGTTTTATAAGCTATGCATGTTTGACTATAAAAGGCAGCTTGCTAGTAATGTTTTGTAGAGTTGTTGCACTTTGATAAATGAAAGTATTTTCTTTAGACTAAATTTTTTGAGAGAAATTGGATAAGTGTTTTCAAGTTCATGTTGAAGATATTGAGTGGTGAAGGGAGGACTCCTTCCACAAAAATTGGTAGTTCTTTGGGTTAACTTGAGTAATCCTTGCGTATGTCCTATAAATCAGTTTGTTGAGTGAGTAATCCTTGCAAAATCATATCCGTTTATTCAAGTTAGTAATCCTTGCAAACTAAACCTTTTTCTCTTTACTCAAACATAAAATACACATTTCTTTAATCCTCTCAAATCTAAAATCCTACTTTCCTTTTGAGCTTAAACCCATTTCCAACCAAAAACATCCTTTTCTATCCAAGAGTGATCCATTTGAAAATCTTTAAACTAGTACTTCCATACTAGGATATACATCACTTAAAGTGTTGAGTGGTGAATATGTATCTGAATACTCTTAGGGACGCCAAAAGGGTTCATTTATTTGGTTATTTTTTTAAGGTAATTAGTTCCTTTGAACTATCTAGGTTACGTGGATTTTATATCAAAAACTATGACTTTTAACTAATCTTTTGCTACCTTAGATTAGTAAATCCCATAGGCAACTTGATCTTAATATACTTAAAAATCAATACTTGTATTAGGGTTTATAAGCAAAACAAGGTACTTGATTCGTAGATTGCAAAGCCCTAACCTTGCATGGGAATTAAACTAGCATTGCTTTGAATTTGCTCTAAATCATCTAGATTGCATTTATACTTGTGGACCAGATCAAAGGATCTTACTTTTAAGCCATAAACACTCATGATATTTTTAGGGTGCTTG
Organism: Dysphania ambrosioides; assembly: GCA_026401315.1. Taxonomy (NCBI): domain Eukaryota; kingdom Viridiplantae; phylum Streptophyta; class Magnoliopsida; order Caryophyllales; family Amaranthaceae; genus Dysphania; species Dysphania ambrosioides. The sequence goes on from CM048667.1 coordinate 17,819,360, forward strand.
GTTTTGGCAAGAAACATTGTTAGAACATTGTGTTGCTTCTTGGCTTAGACTAACTATACAAATATCCGTCGAGAACATTTATACAATATTTGGTATTAGAGATGATGGTTTGACCTACATCCTTAGTGGTGTGGGGGAGGGTTCTTAGTTGTTCCTCATGATAAAAAATCTGGTTGGGCGACTTATATCGACAATTTTCTTAACGGGTGGTCAGAGAAGTAAGGTCCCGTGGGTTATTAGACATATAAGGTAGACAAACAATCATGGAGGAAGAGGCCATATGGTGAACCCATTACACATTGTATGAGGCATTTCAGAAGATTCCCAAAAACAAATCCATGAGGGCTTGGCCCAAAGTAGACAATATCATACTAATGCAGATCACTTGTACCTGATGGTCCCAATAATTGGTATCAAAGCATAGCTTTAGGATTCTTGTTTACTTAAGTGGAATAGTTTAAGTCCTATTAATATTATAGTTTTGTTTAGATGGAAAGTAAAAGCTTATGAGTAATGCCAACTAGTACTTGGTGGATGATGAGGGGGCTATCTACCAAAAGAAATAAATAGGGAGATAATGCAAACCGAATTGTCATCTGAAATTTTATGAACTAAATAATTATTTCTTACTTATTGAAATTTATGTGACCTATGATATTCAACAAGTTTTCCTTACTACTCCAAACTTGGCTACTTGAAGGGTGTTCTTGGAGCCTTAAATTGTTAAGTGGTGAATAAGTATCTCAGTACTCTTAGGATACCCTAAAGGTTCAATTTCTTGGTGGTTTTTGTAAGGTAATTGGTTCCTTTGAACTATCTTGGTAACATTTTTTAAAATAAAAAGCTACGATTTTTAACTAATCTTGTGCTACCTTAGATTAGTAAATCACGTTGACAACTTGATGTTATTATACTTAAAAATCAATACTTACATTAGGGTTTGTTAGCAAAACAAGGTACTTGATTCGTAGATTGCAAAGCCCTAACCTTGCGTGGGAATTAAACTAGAGTTGCTTTGAATTTGCAATAAATCATCTAGCTTGCATTTATACTTGTGAATTAAATCAAAGGATCTTACTTTTAAGCCATAAATACTTGTGATATTGCTGGGATTGCTTTGTTTTTGCACGAAACATTTTTTAAACATTGCGTTACTTCTTGGCTTAGATTAGGCTTTCAATTATATCCTCCTTAACCCTAATTATTTAAATACCCACGAAGAACATTTATATAAAATTTGGTATAAGAGTTTAGGGTTTTATTGAAGCCTAAAGTTATGATCTTTTTTAAGAAAAGATGGTTATAATTTATGATAATCCATAGGCAGTTAGGGTAGCAGATTTGGAATAAGTTAAGGAAACTATGGAGCATAGGATATGCTACATGCAAGATAATCTAAGGGAGTTATCTTTAATGGTTAGAAGGAAAAGGGGAGACTTACCCACACCTCCACATTCTGTTCATGCGTAAAGACATAAAGATATTAAAAGATGCTGCAGAAACGAACGTGGAATGAAATCGAGAATGAAAATAAAATCAGAATTAATAAACGATAAACTTAGAACTAAACATGCAATGAAATACAGCAATGGATTAAGATTAGAGGAAGGAATTAAACTTACAAAAGCTTCAAATTGATATCCACGAAAAGAATTCGAAAAAAGCTTCAAATTGATATCCACGAAAAGAATTCGAACTACAAAGCGTTGAAGAAAAACTGATAATTGAAAGCTAAAACTAAAAGAATTTGGAGGCTAAGAAATCTAAAAGTGCATAAAAGTATTTTTCCTAGCTCTCCCCTCTCCTCATCAGAGGAAGGGGGTATTTATAACAAAATAAGAAAAACCTACCAAAAAACCCTAAAGTGCATAGGAGCCGGCCCTAAAAAGAAGTAGTTGATCCGGAGGAAAACACTGTCATTCGCCCGAATCTATGTATCATTCGGCCGAATGTAATACCATTCGCCCGAATTGTCTTCCATTCGCCCATTCCAGAGGCTTCGGGGAATCGATCTCTGTCAAGCATTCGCCCGAATGTATAGTCTGATTCGGCCGAATGTAAGCTCATTCGCCCGAATGAGTTCCATTCGGCCTTTCCAGTAGCAAGGCTCGAGAACTCTGAAGACAGTCATCCATTCGACCGAATGAGTCTCAGATTCGGTCGAATCTGCAGCCATTCGGTCGAATGTCTCTCAGATTCGGTCGAATCTGAGAGCATTCTTTCCTCTTTTCACTTCCCTCTCTTCTGAACTCCGTGAAATCTTCATGGATGACTTCAAACACTTGCCCAAGCTAAGATATGTGTGTCAAAGGCTCGAATGTATCGCCTTTCACCTTGAAATCATCAAAATTGCCTGAAATAAACTTAAGACAACTCGAGAACAAGATCAAGGTAAAATCAAGCATAATATACATAAAACCATTATAAAACTACGAGACTTGACACTAAAATGAGTTAATAAATGTGCTCTAAAACGAGCACATCAACTTCCCCCAAGCTAGACCGTTGCTAGTCCCTAGCAAACGAATTAGAAAGGTGAAATGACAGCTAAAGGCAATATGAATGAAGAAATGAATGAAGAGACTAATGAAAAACATGAGAAGTGAAGTTCAAGTCAATGCAAGCCGTGCACGTGCGAAACTCTTCCCTAGCCATGGGTGTGCAAGTACAATGGGATTTAAAAAGCATAATCAACTTTTTACACTTACTCGGGATTGCCGAGCGAGCCACATCATAATTCATTCCGCCCACTACCTAATGAGGTCACAAGTCTACGCTCCCAAGATTATTTCCCACGAGGTGTGGGAAATTTCCATTACGCTCATGTGTTTATGGGGTATGTGTTTCACTCGAAGTCATCCGACTAAAGGGGAGTCAGGAATTAAACACCTAAGCAGGGAGAAATCTCGTAAATCGTGTCTTATCTGCTCTCCAGCACTGATCTTACTAATCAGGTTAAGTCGAACAGGTTTGAAAAAGGGTTGTAATGTAGGTTTGGATCGAGGTATGGTAGAATTTGGGAATGTGGAGTTGAAATAGAGGATAGTAAATGATCCAAGGAAGTAAAACCGAGGAAGATTATGCCTTCCGACAACCATGTCAATCCCAAAATTCCCAATAGTAGACTAATACACTATGTCAACTTTATTCTCAACTTCTTCTCTAATTTCTTTTGTTTGTTTTCTTTTTTCTTTTTTTTTTTTTCTTCTCTTTTTTTTTTCTTTTTTTTTTTTTGTGCTTTTCAAGCTTTTTCTGAGCTTTCTATGTGCATACTTCTTTGAAATGCACTAAGACTAGTGTATGTAGTCAAATCATCTAATGATCATTTCCCCAAACCGAAATCCTATATTACAATGCTACAAACATCAACTTCACTATGATCACATGACTATCCTCTAGGTAAAAAGAGGGAGTATTTGGTTCATGTGGAGTTAGATAGCGTGGCTACAAAAGAAGGTAAAGGCACAAATTTGGCTCAACCTAGAGTAAATTGATTTTCATGGTAGGCACTTTGGCTATGTAGCTTTTAACTACAAACGTGTTATCATCCCTAACCTTTAGAAAAGTAGACCATGCTGGAGGAGAACAGACACAATTCTTAAGATTCCCTGACTAACACTCATCAATATAGGACTCATAATAGAGTCCTAAAGGCTCAATCCTTACTAGGTTAGTCGAAATGCGCCTCAATAGGTAGTCATCCAAACCACATACCAAGCAAGCTCAGATCCCCCCAAGCTAAGTGAAAAACAGTTGATAAACCCATACCCAAAACAGGCACAGGGCTACGGGAATACGAGTTTGTATAAAGTCAGTGCACAACAGAGGCTTGCATGCTTGTTTGGGATATAGGATGGGGAAGGGGGCATGTGATGCAAAGAAGGGTAAAAAAAACAAATATAAAAATAATTAAAATACATAAATTTGGATTTTCGCATAGGAGATCATACCAGTACTGGGTGCAGCGGCATATGGAACTTCTTGTATATATTCCTGAAAACAACACCAAAAAGCAAAGCGCAAAGCACAAAATAACACCTAGAAATAAAACACGAAGCAACGAAACGCTACACAACACTAAACTGACAACCAAGACCAAAGGACACGCGAAAGAATGAGTAGTGGACTATGGATATCCCCCCCAAGCTAGGATGAAGCCGTCCTCGGCGCTAAGGGAGGCCGTTAGGTCCACCACTACTCATCCCCCATAAATTCCTCATCATCCCCCTGGTCATCCTCCTCATTAACCTCCTCTTCCCCACCCTTGTAGTCCATCCCATAGTCGTCCTAGGCTCTTCTAGGAGCCGGCGGAGTGAAGTTATTGAACCTACGCCTACCCACCCTCAACCGGTCAAACCCATGACTTAGTGATATCTCGTTATAGTTGTCATGGCGAGGGTACCAGGAAGGGGTGGCCATGCTTTCGCCGACCATGTGGGAGCGGTAGGCCATATCATACCATGGGTAGTTCGCCCGCTCGAAGTTTTGTTCAAGGTGTTCGAGCCGGGCGGTGTGATGGGCTTGGGTGGTGAGAACCTGATCAAGCCTTCTCTCAATGCGTCCTAGGGAGGACATAATGTCAGATTCAGACTCATCGTCTGAATCGTCATGGTCCGGTAAGACCGAGGTAGAGGCTCTAGGTCGGTCACGCATAGAGAGGGTGTGAGGGCGAGGAGGTGGTACAAGTGGGGGCTCGACAGCGTATCTCAGCACGTCGCCTTCTAAGAGATACGAGGCCCCAAACTGGACTAGGGGAGGTAAATGAGGGCAGGGGAGGGGGATGGTGCGGTCTTTCAAGTACCGCCATCGCATGGGGTCCGCAAAGATGAAGCCAGCCCGTACGAGGCATTGCTCGTGAAGGGTAGTGGAACTGGCATATCTTTCGCTGAATTCCACAGGATTCATGACGTTCAGGAATTCAGCAATGCGGAATACGTGACCACCTAAACATAAGTCAGTAGTAGCGTTTAGGGTGGCTGTGTTGTTTAGAAACTTCCACAGCGTCATTGGCAAGCTTAGTGCAGTGTCGTCGTGTGGTGCAAGATAGCGGTGCAAGATGTGCACCTCGTGCGTTCGTACTAGGTGGGGGCTAGGGGAAGGGAACAGAGTCTCCCTAGCAAATTTAAAGAACATGCGCAAAACTGGGTGTTGCACATCAGAGGCATATATGTTCCTATTCGGGTAAACAAGCCGGCCAGCTATTTTAGGCCATAGCTCGGAAACCCGAGAGTTGTCCGGTTGTTTATCCGGAATAGGCTCGTTATTGAAACCAAATACGGCACAAAATGCAGCATAATCAAGAAAATAGGTTGCATTCCTTAGCCTAAAAGATAAATACAACCTACCATCCCTTTGGCACGGGGTTAGGGAACTAAGAAACTCATAAGTTAAAAGCTTATGAGTTGGGTGCCACATGTTTATCCAATTTTCTAACCCACATGCAGTTAATAATGCAACAAATTGCTCGTATATACCCATTCTTTGCAAAATTGATAGGTCTAAATAACGAGTAGAGTTGATTTTTCGTACCTTAAGTCTTTGGAAACGCTCATATTGCTCCAAAGATACGAAAATAACCGTAGGGTGGTCCTCATCGAACCATAGTTCCTGTCCAGGAAGCCTTTGTTGACCCTCCGGTTGTTGAGAATCGGTTTGTTGTGCTTCTTGAGCCGCACCTGAAGAGGAACCCTCTCCATGCTTCTTGGATCTTTTGAAGGGGTTCCTTAAAGTTCTCCTTGGACCCATGATAATTGAAGATGATTTGGAGGGGAGTAGAAGGATTTGAGAGAGAGCAAGAGTGTTGGGGGGGAGTCGGCCGAATGAGAGGAGTGAAATGTTCGTGCGATTTTTTGTGGAATGAGCTGATATTTATAGAACTGACCTCCATTCGGTCGAATGGGGCTTCCATTCGGTCGAATGGTGTCCTATTCGGCCGAATGTATAACCTGTTCGGTCGAATGGATTAGTGTTACGAAGAAATCTTCGCTCCCATTCGACCGAATAGGTCTCTTAATTCGGTCGAATGTAACTTCATTCGACCGAATGTTGGCTTCATTCGGCATTATCAGCAACCTTGTAAAAGACTCCCATAAGATCTATTCGACCGAATGGATTACTACATTCGGTCGAATGAGATTCATTCGGCCGAATTGAAACTGCATTCGGCATTATCAGGAACTTGGCCAAAATTGGGTTTAGCTCCATCTTCGATTTCATTCGGCCGAATGGACCTATCATTCGGCCGAATGGGCAGCGATTTCATCAAAACACTTGTGCCCTCTCAAAATCAATCAATATACTATGATTAAGTTGTTTGAAAATCCAAATAAACCGGGTTACCTCCCGTAAGTGCTTTGTTTAACGTCGTTTAGCTCGACGTAACTCGGGTAATTAAACAAAGACAAAAGGGAAACTAAGCAATTTAAAATCTTAAAAAAAACGGTAAAGGGCGATGATTCAAAGTAGGGATATTCGATAAGGGTCAATGATTATACCGATCATTCGACTTTGACATCATCTAACTTTATAAGCTCAATGGTGTTGACATTGTGAAGGCTGCTCTCATGGAAGAGTTTTAACCGATGCCCATTAACAACGAAACGTCCTCCATGATGGTCTTTCAGCTCTACCGTTCCATACGGGAAAACTTGTGAAATCTCGAATGGCCCAGACCACCGTGATTTTAACTTTCCGAGGAATAACTTAGCTCTTGAATTAAAGAGCAGCACTTTATCTCCTACAAGGAACTCTCGTTGGACGATACGTTGGTCGTGCCAACGCTTAGTACGTTCCTTGTAGATGTGCATGTTATGGAATGCATCGAGTCGTAGTTCTTCCAATTCTCGTAATTGGGCGGCTCGCTTCTCGCAGAATAAGGTGGGGTCCAAATTTAGAGTTTGGATCGCCCACCAAGATTTGCATTCCAGTTCCACCGGTAGGTGACAGGATTTCCCATATAAAAGCCGGAACGGGGTGGTGCCAATAGGGGTTTTGTAACACGTCCGGTGGGCCCAAAGAGCGTCATCTAACTTTAGAGACCAATCTTTCCTATTTGGGTTTACCACCTTCTCGAGAATCCTCTTGATTTCCCTATTAGCTACTTCCACCTGTCCTTGAGTTTGGGGATGGTAGGGTGATCCAACTTTGTGCACGACTCCATAATTTTTCAATAATTTATTTAGTTCGTGCTTAGCAAAGTGTGATCCCCCATCACTTATGACTATTTTGGGAACACCGAATCGAGGAAAGATTATGCTTTTAAAAAGCTTAATAACCACTTTGTGATCATTCGTAGGTGAGGCAATGGCTTCCACCCACTTAGACACATAATCAATTCCTACTAAAATATATTGGTTCCCATGAGATGAAACAAATGGGCCCATAAAGTCAATTCCCCAACAGTCGAACACTTCACACTCAAGGATGTAGTTTTGAGGCATCTCATTTCGCATTGAGATGTTGCCAACTTTTTGGCACCTCTCACAGCTTTTCACAAACGTTTCAACATCCTTGTGTAATGTTGGCCAATAGAAACCTGCGGTGGCAACCTTAGCAGCAGTGTTCATTATACCATGGTGGCCGCCACACGCGTAGGAATGACAATGAGTTAGGATTTTTGGAACTTCTTCTTCCGTGACGCAGCGGCGGATTATGTTGTCTACGCAAGCATGAAATAAGTAGGGATCATCCCAAAAGAAGTTCCCGACTTTACCAAAGAAAGCCTTTTTCAGGGCCCTTGATTCGAACTCTGGAAGTTCTCCACAAGCTAAATAATTCGCAATATCTGCGAACCAAGGGGCTTTCCCAACTACTATTGCTGTCATTAGGGTTTCTTCGACCATTTCGTCATGGATAGGTACGGCGTCGTTATTAAGCTCGGGTAGCCTAGACAAATGGTCAGCTACCACATTTTCGCTACCTTTCCTATCCCTCAACTCAAAGTCAAACTCCTGTAATAGGAGCACCCAACGGATCAACCTCGGCTTAGCATCTCTCTTGGTCATTAAAAACTTCAGAGCCGAGTGATCAGTGAATACTACAACTTTTGAACAGATGAGATATTGGCGCAGTCTCTCAAAAGCATAGACGACTGCTAGCATTTCTTTTTCAGTTGTAGTGTAGTTGCGTTGTGCATGGTCCAGTGTTTTACTGATATAACATATAACATGGTGCTTTCCCTCCTTTTTCTGCCCAAGGACAGCACCAACAGAAATATCACTGGCATCGCACATCAATTCAAAAGGCAAACTCCAATCCGGAGCTTGCACGATGGGCGCAGAAATTAGAGCCTCTTTTAGCTTGTTAAAGGCATTCATACATCTCTCATCGAAGTGAAATTCGACATCTTTCTGAAGAAGTTCATTCAAGGGTTTTGCTAGAGTCGAAAATCCTAGGATGAGACGCCTATAGAATCCTGCGTGTCCAAGAAAGGATCGTACTCCTGTAACTGAGGTAGGTACAGGAAGATTCCTTATCACGTCAATTTTGGCAGGATCCACCTCTATGCCTTTGTAAGACACTTTGTGGCCTAGGACGATGCCTTCTTGAACTAAAAAGTGACATTTCTCCCAATTTAGTACAAGATTCGTTTCTTGACACCTTAATAATACTTTCTCAAGATGTGTCAAGCACGTGTCAAGAGAGGACCCTCCAACAGAAAAATCATCCATGAACACTTCCATAAAGTCCTCTAACATATCGGCGAATATAGCCGACATGCACCTCTGGAAGGTGGATGGAGCATTGCATAAACCGAAGGGCATTCTCCTGTAGGCAAAAGTCCCAAAAGGGCAGGTGAAAGTTGTTTTCTGTTGGTCTTCGGGGTGGATCGGGATTTGAAAGAAACCCGAGTAACCATCTAGAAAACAATAGTACCTGTGCCTGGCAAGTCTTTCAAGCATCTCATCGATGAAGGGTAAGGGAAAGTGATCTTTTCTGGTTGCTTTATTGAGTTTGCGATAGTCAATGCAGACTCGCCATCCCGTGGTGGCTCTTGTGGGGATCATCTCTCCTCGGTCATTTTCGACGATGGTTATTCCTCCCTTTTTAGGAACAACATGAACTGGGCTAACCCATCTACTATCTGAAATTGAGTAGATGATGCCGGCCTGGAGGAGTTTGAGGATTTCATCCTTAACAACCTCTTTCATGTTGGGATTGAGCCGTCTTTGAGGCTCAATGGAGGAAAGTTGTTCATCATCAAGATGAATCCGGTGCATAACAAGGGATGGACTAATCCCTTTTAAATCACCTAGTGAATACCCTATGACATCTCGATATTTCCTTAATAAAACAAGTAATTTTTCCAAAGAAATGTCATCGAGTTCAGAATTCACTATGACCGGGCTTCCTTCATCTTCATCGAGATAGGCATACTTTAAGCTGGGAGGTAAAGGTTTTAAAGTCACTTTGGGGAAAGATTTAGGACCTTCCCTTTTATGCGTACTACTTTCCTCTACCTCGTAAAGATGCTCATATTCTGCTTCTTTTTCAGAATCCTGGGCCGTATCTAACCGGCCTTCCAACAGCTCATTTATAGTAGGGGTATCCTCATCAATCATTTGACACCCAACCTCTACTTCCTTGTCCTCATAACTAACCTCACTCTCCCTTTCACCTTCTTCAAGGCGACAGATCTGCTCAACCATAGGCTTCTTTAAAATGGGAGAGATTTTGAAAACTACCTTTACTTGGGCAACTTCTACCGTTATGGTATCATCATGGCAATTAATAACTGCCCGAAGCGTTTTCAGAACGGCTCTGCCCAAGATAAGTGGAGTATAAGGGTCCTCTTCCATTTCCATTACCACAAAATCACAAGGGACCACTAGTTCTCCTACTTGTATAGGTATGTCGTCGAGCTCTCCACATGGCACTTTAATGCTCCTATCAGCCAGTTGGATTGTTTTCCTTGAAGGTCGGAGGGCAAAGGGGAGCTTTTTGGCGATCGATAGGGGCATAAGACTAATCGAAGCCCCTAAATCGGCGAGCGCCCCTTTAGGAGCAAGGTTTCCCAACTTCACAGGGAGGTTATAAGGACCGGGATCTCGCTCCTTCATAGGCATTTTCCCTTGCAGTATAGAGCTAACTTGATGAGGCAGACTGATCACCTCTTCCTCAAGCTTTTTCTTGTTGGACAGTAAGTCTTTCAAGAACTTAGCATACTTTGGCATTTGTGCCATAGCATCGAGGAATGGGATTTTCATCTCCATATTCTGAAGATGTTCAAGAAATTTCTTGAACTTATCATCAAGTTGCTTCTCAACTTTCCTGTAGGGAAAAGGAAGCGGTGGTGCATATAACCGGTCTAACCTCTTTCTCTCCTCAGCTTTCTTCCTCCTCTCCTCCTCACTCTCTACTGGCTTCTCACTCCCTGCCTTAGCATTGATGTCCTCCCTACCACTTTCATCTTCAACCTCTGGCATTTTACCATGTTCCTCCTCTTTTTCATCATTGTGTACTCTCGTCTCATCACTCACCCGCACCAAAGGTGTATCAACCGGATATGAGGGACTGTTATACCGAGTCCCTGATCTCAGGTGGATAGCCTTAGCAGTGTGTTGGTTTGGGTTCATTTGCTGAGGTGGAGGTTGTATAGAGGGGTTAGGTTGAGGGTGAGATGGGAATAGCGGTGGTGCAGGAGGATTAGCCATTTGGGCCAATTGAGTTTCAAACAACTTTTGCTGAGCTTGAAGTTGCTGCATTTGTTGGATGAGGGTCTGATTAATTTGCGTCAGACTCTGGTTCTGTTGAGCAAGAGTTGTTACTTGGGAGGCTAAATGGTCATTGGTTGAAGTGTGACCATGTTGTGGTTGAGGAGCCACATGATGAGGCTGATTAGGGGGAAAAGGCAGGTTTGAACTATTTCTAGGTCCTTGGTGAAACCCTGGGGGTCTATACACATTGGCCCTAGGTATGTTCCCATTAGTCTGGTTCCCCTGGAAACTTTGGTTATTAAATCCACCTTGACCATTTCTGTTGTATCCCGGGTGGAAATTTCCCTGGTTTTGGTTGGAGTTAAAGGGAGGTTTGTACTGTTGGTTGTTTGGGAAAGGTTGCTGCCCATACCCTACTCCTTGGCCCTGTCCACTATAGTTAAGGGCTGCCACATGATCAGGGTTATACCCATAACCGTCATAGTTCATCACCTGCGGTTCTGGGTTATACCCTCCATAGTCAACTGCAGCTACATGCTCGGAGTGCGAACCACCACAATAAGATGTATCATGGTTGGTACCCCCACATATGGCACATACAAAGTGCTTTTCACGCATTGGGGGGTTGTTCGAACTACCGGCTAGGCTTAGTTTGGACAACTTTTTATCAATAACGGCTTCTATTTTGGCGCTAATGTTGTCCAAGTTAGTTGTGTCTAGAATCCCTCTAGGTAATCCCTGACTCCGAGTTCCTCCCCAGGCACTATTCTTAGCAACTTCCTCTATTTTGGCCTTTACCTGGGTGCAAGGAATTTTGGAAAGCTGGCCACCTACAGCTGAGTCTAGAAGTGCTTTGGTGGAGTCATTAAGACCATCGTAAAAGAATGTGTTGAGATGGTTCTCCCCGTACTCATGGTGGGGACATGCTCTAATCATTCTTTTAAACCTACTCCATGTAGCACTAAGGTTCTCATCATCCTCTTGGGTGAATGACGCAATTTTCTTACGCCAATCCTGCGTTCGAACCGTAGGATAGAACCTTTCTAGAAATGCGGTTTTTAGTTGAGCCCAATTAACAATTGAATTGGGTTCTAAGCATTTATACCAATCCTTGGCATCTCCCGCTAGACTCAGATGGAAAAGGTGCATTCGCACATAATCAGGGCTATTAGGACAAGGAGGGATAAGTCCACAAATATCCGAGAATGCCTCTAGGTGTTGAAGAGGACATTCATTTCTTAAGCCACTGAATGGTGTTTCCTTAACCATTCTTGTGAACTGAGGATGAATTTGGTAAGGTGTAGTAGCAACAGGAAGTACTACACCCCCTTGGAACTCTTGTGAGCCAGGAGTTCCGAATTGGCCAAACAATTGATGTTCTTCGGCCATTATGGATATGGTAGGGTTTTGGACAGATTGTGAGGTATACTTTGAAGGGCGTTGTCTACTAACACGTTGGATTTCAGGATTTAAGGGTGTAATTGGCTGGTTTGACCTACGCGTGCTATGGGGCATGCAAACACCTAAGTCAAAGACAACCACATACAGAAAGGAAAACGAAAATGGAAATAAAATAAATAAAGTTATGCTAAAACAAGTTAAGTCTAAATATTACGCCTTGTCCCCGGCAACGGCGCCATTTTGATAACCGGTTTTCTAGGTCGTTAACTAAAAGACAGGTTATGCAAACAATATTTATTCCAACCTACAAACTATACGAGTATAGCGGAGTAGGGGGTCGAACCACGAAGACAAGGTATATCAAGACTTTGACTTTTAACACAACCGGACTATTTGGGGTTGGAAATTCAGTTAAAACTAATAGGTGGAAAATAGATGACGACAAATCACGAAGTAAAGCAAGTAGAGAAAAACGGGGACAAGATTGGATTCACCCTAGGAATGAAGCTTTAAACCGAACATGATAGATTACAGAAAATCTGTTAATAACTAGCATGGATACCCGAGAATACGAGAGGAAGTTGGTGACCCTATAGATCACACGAACGACCTATAATCGCCCTATGTCTCCAAAGGAGTGGCAGGACAAGATTCGCATCAGAATCCGAAACTATTTATTAACATCGTTTCTACAATCCTAAGCAATAAAGATCATAGCTTTCCTAAGGTTTCACCAATCAAAACCCCTAAAAGAATTACTCACTCATGTTCATGCGTAAAGACATAAAGATATTAAAAGATGCTGCAGAAACGAACGTGGAATGAAATCGAGAATGAAAATAAAATCAGAATTAATAAACGATAAACTTAGAACCAAACATGCAATGAAATACAGCAATGGATTAAGATTAGAGGAAGGAATTAAACTTACAAAAGCTTCAAATTGATATCCACGAAAAGAATTCGAAAAAAGCTTCAAATTGATATCCACGAAAAGAATTCGAACTACAAAGCGTTGAAGAAAAACTGATAATTGAAAGCTAAAACTAAAAGAATTTGGAGGCTAAGAAATCTAAAAGTGCATAAAAGTATTTTTCCTAGCTCTCCCCTCTCCTCATCAGAGGAAGGGGGTATTTATAACAAAATAAGAAAAACCTACCAAAAAACCCTAAAGTGCATAGGAGCCGGCCCTAAAAAGAAGTAGTTGATCCGGAGGAAAACACTGTCATTCGCCCGAATCTATGTATCATTCGGTCGAATGTAATACCATTCGCCCGAATTGTCTTCCATTCGCCCATTCCAGAGGCTTCGGGGAATCGATCTCTGTCAAGCATTCGCCCGAATGTATAGTCTGATTCGGCCGAATGTAAGCTCATTCGCCCGAATGAGTTCCATTCGGCCTTTCCAGTAGCAAGGCTCGAGAACTCTGAAGACAGTCATCCATTCGACCGAATGAGTCTCAGATTCGGTCGAATCTGCAGCCATTCGGTCGAATGTCTCTCAGATTCGGTCGAATCTGAGAGCATTCTTTCCTCTTTTCACTTCCCTCTCTTCTGAACTCCGTGAAATCTTCATGGATGACTTCAAACACTTGCCCAAGCTAAGATATGTGTGTCAAAGGCTCGAATGTATCGCCTTTCACCTTGAAATCATCAAAATTGCCTGAAATAAACTTAAGACAACTCGAGAACAAGATCAAGGTAAAATCAAGCATAATATACATAAAACCATTACAAAACTACGAGACTTGACACTAAAATGAGTTAATAAATGTGCTTTAAAACGAGCACATCACATGGTAACTTACTACATCCAAGAGATCTACACTCAACTTTATAGCTAGAAGTAATGTTCAAAATCTGTGGAAGATTATGATATGTAGTTTGAGCATAGTGGGATATAGATGAGGATGAACCATAGACTTGGTGCATTTCTTTAGAGGTTTGGATTCAAGAAGAATAGCTAAAGTTATGGAGTTGGATCCATGTACTACATTTGAAGAGTTGACTATGTTAGCTCACAAGGTGGAGAAGCAACAAAAGAATAAAAGCAAAGATCTAGCTTATCTAAAGGTAAGAATTTGTAGCATTAGAGTCCAATGTAACTAATCTTTACATAGATTATGACTATTACCCAAAGATTCTAGGGAGTTTGAGTATTTGCTACTGAAGTGTGATGTAGATAAGGATGAACCATAGACTTTGGTGCATTTCTTGGGAGGTTTGGATTCAAAAATAGCTAATGTTGTGGAGTTGCATCCATGTACTACATTTGAAGAGCTGGCTATGTTAGCTCACAAGATGGAGAAGAACCAAAAGAGCAAAGGCAAAGCTCCAGCTTAGCATTAGAGTCCAGTGCAACTAATCCATACATAGGTTATGACTATTACCCTAAAGAATCAGCTTGATACCATTTTATAACAAGCCTGCATCTCAAACTTAATTTATGAACTAATGCATGATGCGGTAAAAACTTCTTTTAACACTAGATAAAAAAAACTACCTAGAAATAAGACATAATTTGTGAACTACTGCATGAGCTCATATTTGTGAACTACTACATGAGCTCATATTTGTGAACTATTTCATGATTTGTGTTTAAATTTTAAGAAAATGTTAAAATATTATCTAACCTCATGACCACAACTATTAGGTACTCCTCAATGATGAATCTTTTAGAGATAACATAGTTCTTGCATAGGAGGATGTTCATAATGGACATAACAATGATGATGGAGACTACGATGCAAAGATGGAGGAGGATAATGATGACTCTAAAGATAGGGCTTATAATGAGGCCGCTTCAAAATGGGAGCAACATGAGTTAATGGCTAATCGAGCCCCATCGATTAAGGGTATGCTTGCCATATCTATAAAGGAAGGTGATATGATGATGTTACCTCCATAAACACAAGTTCTTGAGCAAGTTCCTACCACTAGGGTTCTAAGAAGAAAATAGGTCGAGGTCCGACAAAAAATCTCTAGTGATATAATCCATGTACCTCAAATATAATAACTTGAGTCAACCACATAGAAAGTGGTGTAGACAGTATGGAATTCAATTTGGCATTTGTATTCATAAAATTTCCATCTTGTATACATAAAGAGAGGTGCTAAAGGGTTTGAAGTTAGAAATGAGTGGGTTAATAGTGGTTTTTACCCCATTTTGACATCATCCTCATTGGCGACAAATACTACTATAGTTACGATGAAGGGAGATTAGGTTCTTAATTGGTATTGTTGGCTTCATGTTTGAGATTTAAGTGGTAGAAGAACCATTTCCAATTCGAGAATTAAGACGATATCCGATGCAGTGGTGAGTTTTTAACATTGTGACTTGTAGTGTTAGCCATCATCAAATGTATTTTTGATATACTATAGACAATTTATTAAAATGTCAACTAAACTATTTCACATTTTCTTTGAAAAGATGGGATGGAAACAAAAAGGAGACAGGCGAGTTCACTCTTAAAGGAAATTTTGTTGTCTTACACATGGTGCTAAGAAAATACCACAAAGGGAATATGAAAGGCACTAGAGGAGTGCATTTAGGGATGAAGAAATCCTTTGGAAAAGACTATGTGGTCACATAATAAAGTATAAGCATAATGATACCACAAGATATGGATATAATCACTTCTAAAAAAAGAAGAGCAAGCTATGGAGAAGATGACCAAAAAATTTGTTGCCATCTTGGAGAAAATGGGATTACATGTTGTTGAATTTTTTGATGTTAGTCTTGGAGAAAAACTATGCCAACTAGATCTAGAGAATCCGATTCAGAGAATAGAGGATCGATTGATATTCAACCCTATTAATTTCCTTGTTCAACTTTTAGAGCCACTATGCCTGATTTAGAGGTAAATAGTTTACATATACTTAATAACCTAATTAAATTAGATGAAATATATGATGTGTTGCTAATTATTCCAAAATATTATTTTTAGGAGGATACCCCTTATTGTCTTTTACAACCAAATTAGGTGTGATCGTTGGTGGTGAGTTAATTGAGGTTGCATATGGTCGGGCACAACCAATAATAGAGGAACAAAAGGTACATTTGTTTCCTATTACATGTGGTTAATTAAGTGTGTCTATAGACACCATTGTTTGTGGATTTGAAGATTTCTCACTCTCGGTACCAAGGCAAGAATGGAACCTCAAAAAATTATCGGATGCACCATGTCCGTATGTTTGGGTTTAGTTTTTAGAGGAGGTACTAATTATGTGATTCTTTTTATTTTTATTATTTTAACAATGCTCTCTTTTTTAATTACTTAAAGTGTTTAAATTTCTAATTAGGTTTTGTAGAAAAAAGGCTTCAAATAAAAAATGGGATAAGGCAAACAAGGAGGGTTTGCAAATGAAAGAAAGAAAGTGGAGGCAAACAATGAGGACAAAAGAGGGGTTTCATCAAAGGGGCCAACTCCGCAAGAAAATCAAAGGGAGCTCCACATGAGAGTATTCAAGTGCTCAAATCTCTCAGCAAAGATTATTTATACTCTATACTTGTGTTAGTAATGTGCCTCGTGAGAACACAATTCAAGTTGATTTGGCAAAGGAACAATTCCACTACATGGAGGACACATCAACATGGGTATACAAAGTGGATGTTCGTGAATTTCTATTAGGAGAGATGTTGAATGTATCCATATTATAAGTCTTCATGAGGTGATATATACTTACACTACTATGTTGTTGATTAATTGTTTCAGGTTTATCGTCTTACATATCATAGTTATTGTGAGTTTAGTGCACTTTACAAAGATTTAGGTGGATACGAGTCCATTTTGAAAGTATGATGGTTATGCCCACCAGAGATTCGTGGCACATACTACATGATAAACCAATGTGAGGTGATGGACTATATTGAACAATGTTTGATAAAGTCAATTAGAGTATGGAATAAGTTTATTATGACTCCATATATTGAAAAGTATGTTTTAGTCCTAACATGAAATGTCTTTTTCTTTTGTTATCTAAGTTCTCTTATTTCCCTTTATTGAGTTTAAATTCATGTTTGTAGTCAACATTGATTGCTCTTAGTCATTTGTCCTTTGACTCGCACAATATATTAATTTGATTATGTGTGTCTACAACCACCTTGGAACTTACTCATAAAGTCCTTATTGAATAAATACCTCTATTTTGACCCATTATGTTTTTACATTATTCTTAGCTTGGAGTGTAGTGCAATGAAGATATTGCATGTAAGTATGGGATTACATTAAAGAGGCATATTTCCGCAATGGAAATTAACAAAGGTACATGATTTTTTAATTTAAATGGTTTCTAACCAAATAGTTGATTTCATTTGATTTTGACATGATTTTTTTCATTTCATTCCTATTTAGTGTGCACAATAAAAAAACGACGTTGATTATGGCTATTATGTGATGAGAATCATGTATGATTTAGTGTCTTGTATCATAAAAGTCTCTTGTATCATGGAGGATGTGATTATGTGGCCAACATCAATCACAAGATATACATGGTATGGCATTGTAATGTTGCCGTGTGTTGAATTGTTGAAATTATTGTGAACATGTATTTTGATTTAAAAATTTGGAAAATGTTCATTATACAGAGAAAACTCTGCCAAAGTTTCTGAAAACTATATAAACTCTGAATTTATTTCCTTTATAAATAATAATCAAAGTTTGTTTCATTTGTTTATATATAAACTTATAGTTAATTGTACATGTATGGTAATCTTATTTATGTTTTTCTTGTTATTATGGTGGCTCTAATTAGTTTGTTAACACATTTAGTGATGAGCATTTCACCATTGACAAATTCAAAGAAATAAAAGAAAAGTTTGCACAATTTCTTGACTATAACTGCATTGGTAGCTAGCTTCTTGTATATCTATCGATGTACGTTGTAGTAAGTTTATTTATATCTAGATACATATTTAGTTATTACAATTAACTTAATTTGTAACTCAATTCAAGCATAATTTAAAGAATATATATAAAAATATATATTAATATAAATTAGGTTTGTATATAGTGTTGAAAGCCTCTAAACTTACGATATTCCACTTTTACTGGATAATGATCGAAATACTTAAGTGCTAGTTGCTACATAATTATTATTATTTTAAAAAATAAATATAATAAAAAAGGAGACTTTATGCTCTGGTTCTGTGAAAAACTGTAGCAGATATTGTGTCATCTGCTCTGATTTTTTGAAGAACCAAAGCAAAAAGTCTCTTTATCTACTCTTATTTGAACTGGAGCAAAAAATCACTAGTACAAAATGGCTTATTTGTTTTATATTATTTACTTTGGTTAAGGATAGAACCGAAGCATTAAATTATTTAGAGGATGAATAACTCTAATTTCTTAGGTTAAGATATAAATTGAAGCACTTAATCACTTAAATGCTTCATTTTTTTATTAACTGAAGCACTTAATCACTTAATTGCTTCCACTCAAACCAAAGCAATTAAGTCATTAATTGATTTGATTTATCAAAAACCAAAGAATTTAAGTTGATTAACATAACCATCAAATGCTTTGGTTCACCACTTAGCCGAACCATTTAAGACTTTTCATACTTTCCATGTATAAATGTTATTGAAGGTTGAGTCCTATTCGTATGATATAGGTTGAGTCCTATCAATCTTGACAAAAATTTTGAATGAAAATTAGCAGGTAAATCAACATTTAGGCAATTTCAAAAATATAATCTAGATTTAGAAATGTACATAAGTAAGCTAAAGATTACCTATGTTCATGTGTCAAAAATAGATATCATGAAAAGGTAAGCAATATATTCTCATCTAATGCTTCTTACTTTGTGTGTATTATAAGAATTTTGTTTCAATATTTTGAGAATATAATAATATACACAAAGTAAATGATAATTATCATGCTAAATTAATTATGTAGTATATTTTATGCATTCATAACCACATAAAATGTTAGAATTGATTTGAGGCCTCTATTTCCTCAAGCATTATCCCCAACTTGATCTCCCTCTAGTGTTTCTATCATTACTATTAGTATGATAATTAATTTTTGTATAGAATTTGTGGAATCTGGAAGAGTCTAAGAGTTCAAAGGTTGTGAAGAGTCTAAAACTTTAAGGATTCTAAGCATGGAGAAAAAAGTCCAACAAATAGAAAATTCTTTAAAGTTTAAGTGTAATTAAATTCTTAAGTAGTTTATCATAGTTTAATTACTTAGTATAATAAGAGTTCTAAGATAAATCAAAGTCCAGTATCATTGGACGTGTGTTTCCTATTAGGCGTTTGTTTCTAGTTTGTTGAACTTCTTTTGGGCCTGTGTTTTCTAGCTTATTTTAGGATGAACTTCTTATACACTTAGGGTTATGAATAGGCATGCACTTTATATAGTTTAATAGCTTTAAAAATCTTGTAAGCTTGCCTTATATATGGACAAGCTGTGGTTTATTGAATTCATTCAGAAATTTGATAAAAAACTCATCTTTGCTTTTGTTTTTGCACGAGTGTGTGAGCATTCGTATCCTTGCTAGTTCAACCTTGGCAAGTTACATGGTGATCTTAGAGACCTTGAAATTTTGAGTGGTGAATTCGTATCTCAAAGCAACATAGGTGCCCAAAGGTAACTTTTACTTGGTGACTTCTGTAAAGTAATTAAAAACTTTGTTCTATCCTAATTCGTTGTTAGTTAGGTTGTTCAAAATTTGCAAGTTGTTGATTTGCTGATTGTTCTTGAAGTTTTAGCGTGAATTGTTTAATTCTTATGATATTAATTGCTTCTTGAAGTCTGGTTGTTTGCTACATGATTCATAGATCATAGTTTGGCTAATCATAAGAACTCGTCTAACGAAAGAATTGTGTGAGAAAACTTGAATAATCCTTATATGGAAGTTGATTAAAGTATTGAATCTTTTGTTCAAGGAGACTTAGAATAATATTTGATAACTTGATTGTTTGATAAGCCTTAAAATGCCATTATAATCAATAGTATCAATATTCATTCAAGTTAGAAGAAAGAATCAAGAAAGAAGAACAAAGGCTAGGTTTTCCCATTGCATACGCATAACATTAAATTAGATCAAATTGTGAGTTGTGCGGATTTGGGGCTAGTTGAAGCATCAAAAGGGCAAGTGAATCTTTGAAACTTAAGATTAGGATTTGATTTGTTATGGGGTAAGAAGATTAAGGGAAGCAAACTTTAGTTTGGGGCTGCGTGAGAGAAGCTGTAGCTATGTGAAATCAGAATATTGCTAGGGCTTTTCCTTTGATCCTTTTTACACCCTATTTGTATAGATATCCATTGGGAACATCCATACAACAATTTCCCATATATAAGAAATAAATCATACAAATAATAGAGATTAAGCGTGGAATAAGAATATATAGTTTATCAAGAAGCTTGAAAATGCTCATGTTACCTTTATTCAATGGCCAAAATCCTTAGTTTTTCTCTCGAATGATGAGGTATATAATGTGTTTTTGGTAGTTTCACTTAAAGGCTTATCAAGAAGTATATATTTTTTTCACTTACATTAACTTTATTGTATTGTTAGGAGTAGGCATGCTTATAATACGAGTCAAGCTCGAGCTGGGTTGAGCTCGACTCAAACTCGAAAGCTCGTGTCCTTGGAAATCCATGCTTGAGTTTGGCTCAAAAATCAGATATTCGAGCTCGACTCGAAGCTCAAAGTCCGAAGCTCGTTAGGCTAAAAAATGCTCAAGCTCTAACTCGAAATCTTTAGGCTCGAACTCATGACAAGCTCAAACTCGTTAAGCTCAAGAAAATCAACTGAATTTCAATAGCATTTTTTAGTTTTTACAAAAGTTAATTTATTAGTTGAAAGTTTAAATATAAAGTTGCAAAATTAATAAAATATAGTCAAACCTACCAAATTTTGGATGTTCTAAGTGAAAATCATCAAGAAATCTCTAAAGTAAACATACAAAGGATTAAGCAAAGTATTAAAACAACATAAAAAATACAACAAAAAATACAATATCAAATAATGTTCAACAATAGTAGTTTTTAATGAAATTCTCAATTTGTAGTTTCTGTCGAAGGAATTGGAATGGAAATTTCCTTTGGTTGATAATCATCTTTATTCTGCAATATAATAGCACAAATATTTCAATAATGATAATAGTGATGTTATAATAATGAGAATGATGATAATAATAATCGGTAGTTTTTACCTTGTTCTTTCTTTGCACTACATGGAGGGATCTACACCAATCACCGGTGCATATCAATATTTACACCATTTCTAGTGCAAGCTTGGATCTATAGGGATTTATAACATGACCACCAGCACTAAAAGTTGCCAGAAGCAACTATGGTAATTGGAACTGCAAGAACTTGTGATGCTAACTTCGATAAAATACGAAACTTCATCGATTTTTCCTTCCACCAAGTCAATGCTTCAAATTTTAGATCTTGAGTAATCAAAAGTCCCTCATCAAGATAAACATCAAGTCCTGATTTATTATGGTCTACTTGTTGCCCACATTAGACCACTTCTAAGAGTTCAACCATACTACTTAAAGAACTATCACCTTTATAAATAATCAGAATAGATTCACACTCCCCACTTTCTTCAGAAGAATACATCACCACATATTCATTATAAATTAGATATAATATTTCCTTAACTTTATTAATGTTCTCACGAGTATATGTGAAGGAAACATTTTGGGAAATGTAATCTCTAAACCCCTCAATTTGAGTCTAAGGTCTAACATTGCTACTATTGACATAAGAATATTGCATTCACCCCAATACTTATCAAACCTTTGTTTCATGTTTTGGACCATACTCCTAACAAAATCATCCAAAGACTCACATTTCTTATCAAGCAATACTTTGATTTTATACACCTCACTAAAGAAAAAGTTAGAAGTAGGATATTCTAAACCTGAAATTGTATATTAGTGGCAACTTTAAACACTCTTAAAACACCAAGCAACTTCTCAACCTTTTCCCACTCATCATTATCTGGAAAACAATCATAATTATGATCATGCAATGCATATCTAGGAAATACCTTTCGAAACTTGATAGCACAATCGATCATGTCATATGTTGAATTCCAATGAGTCTTGCAATCAAGGACTAGCTTTTGTTCTTGCACATTGTATTGGATAACTAGTTCACGATATCGTTTAAGTCGCCCTTCACTTGAATTCAAGAAGTTCATAGTGTCATAGATCTTTCCAATAATATCTTTCACTTGTTCAAGGCCAAACTTAACCATTATGTTGAGGATATGTGCGCAACAACTTATATGAAACAACTTTTCATTGCACAATAATCTTCGATTTATTGCAAAATTCTCCTTTAAAATCTTGATACATGTATCATTTGCATTTGCATTGTCCACTAAAACTGTGAAAACCTAAGAAAGAATCAAAATAAATAAGTGATTAGTTAAATAATATAATTAAAGGAATATATAAAAAATTAAATATGTGTATTTCTTACCTTGTTTTCAATTTCCCACTCCCTTAGACATGTCAAGATACAATATGCTATGTTAGCACCTTTACGAGGAAGAGGCACGTGTACAAATTTAAGTACTCGTTTTTGAAGATTCCAATTGGAATCCACAAAATGAGTTGTTAAAAGCATATATTCGATCTTTTGTGGCCTTGATCGCCACAAGTCCGTAGTCAAGATGATTCGATCTAAAGATTTCAATAATAGCTTCATCTTCTTTTCTCAAACTCATATACTTTAAAAGAATCCTCTCTTATAGTGTGACGAGATACACTAGTCCATTGCGGTATTCCCCGCTTCATCATCAAATTAAACCCTTCTTCTTCAACCACAGTGAAAGGATGCTCATGCATTGTGATCCAATGTGATATACCCTCTCTCATCTTTAACATGTCAAACTTACCATCATGCAAAGCACTAACAAATTCTTGACTTGTGCTTGAATCAGATGGATTTTCAACAACATCTTGTCTTGAGGGAGGGGGCTCTTTTATTTCGATATCAAGATTGTCGTCTTCATGGAGTTCATTTGATTTTGCAACTCCTTGATTTTCACCCTCCAAATTAACTTCAATATCTCTTGCTCTTATCGTGCCAACAAGTGTGGAAGATGCCTATGGACCACTTGATGACTTGGACATTCTGAAATATATAACCGAAATAAAGGAAGAATCATTATAACATCATTAATAGACAAATGTATGATGACATTATTTAAGGATGAAAAAAAACATGTAGAGAAAACTTGCCTACTAGATGCTAAACAATGATTGTTATATGAAGAGAAAAATCTAACACCAAGCTTGGATTATTAAACTAGATGGTAAACAGTGCTAATAACATAAATACAAATAAAATAGGTCCCAAATTAAAGCAAAGTCTTCCACCGTCTAAAGTAATTGGATTAATAATTTAATACTACGCAGAATAGTTTGAATGGTAGGGACTGTCGCACTGTCATAACTCTCAACAAAGTCCTACCAAAATTATCCCAAATTAAGCAAGATATGTCTCAACAACCTCTTAATCTGAATTATCTCCACGTCAGCTCATTTTCCACCAAATTGCTACGATGTGAATCATACCAATAACATTATTGTCGAAATACAATGGATATCCACATAATATTTAATAATTGTCAAAATAACATTATGAATTCAATACCCAAAGAGTTATGTAAGGCATTGCTGGCGGAAGATAATTGTGATTATTAACCTTAAGTGAAACATTGGAATCCTCTCAACTAATAAAAAAATGGAGTAAGCAAGCAATAGCATTCCGTAGCAGAAGTATATGACTCTATGAGTCCAAGTATCATAAGATTCCATCAACCCAAAAATAGAAGATCTAGCAGTGTGTCCAATAGTCCCAACATAATTACAGGCGTAGTAGTAGTAGCAGGTAAACAAACCATCTGATCCACAAAGAATCGACACTCCACCCCCTCAACTAACACGACCCCAACCTGCCAACACCCATCCCCTCTCACTCGCTACTCCGTACTCAACGTTCTCTTTGTCGTCCTCTTTTTTTTACTCTTCATTTCACATTTCCAGCTACCATTTCAGATCAGCCATTTTTTAAAAACATTTATAAAAAAAACCCAAAAATTTTGTAATGAATCGTCCAAAGGTGTATGAGGTGCAACACACATATCAGAGGTGCAACAAACAACAAAGCAAGCAACAATAATTAAAGAGGTGGGGGGGACACAGTGGACATGCAGAAGCACAACAGAAAAGATGCCTTACTATACATAACTGAATTCGGTTATAAAAGGGGCGGGGAGGAATATTCTGTACAGAAGGATAATAGTATATATATAGATATACATAGAATAGGAGGATAGGAAAAGTATTGTCATAGACTGGCCTCTCGAACGCCAAAGCATTCACCATCTTCAATATGATTATCTACTTCCTTCTTAATTTCTGCTTCTTTCTCTTGCATGCGCTTGTGTCTGTGTTGACAGGTCCGGATCATTACACTTGGTATCAAAGCAACGATCATGGCACCTTCAGCGGTGGGCTCGCGAGTAGATAACTTGGAAGAGCAGCTTACAGTGCTGCAAACTACGGTGTCCAACATGAATGGGTCGTTCGGTACGTTGAGGGAAGAGTTAGCCGGCCATATACGGAGATCGAAAGACCAACTGGACACCTTGTGGATGGGTTTAAGCAGTGGTTTGAGGACCTCACTAGACAAATCCAGCAAACAAGAACTCAACTGGAAGAGTCGCCTAGAATTCAGAGCGCAGAAATAGCAGCAGCTACCCTTCGCCTGGAAGGGAAGATTGATTGTTCAAGAGAGCATCAAGAGAGCCAGATTGCGATAATGAAAGAGGCTCACCATAAGATACGCTTCGAGATGCAGAATACCATGGCAGAGATTCGGGCGTCGGTTTCTCCTAAGGTTAGTGGCCAGATCGGGGGTAATGGGGAGAGTGAGTTAGAGGGGAGCACGGGCGCTGGAGGATGTATAGGGTTTGGCAGTCAGGGAATGGCTGGTGAACATTAGAGGTTTCGGAAATTAGATATGCCCTTTTTTGACGGGACCGACCCAGATGGATGGCTGTTGCGGGCGGAGCGTTACTTTGGATTTTATAGGTTGAATGAGGAGGAGAAGCTGGAGGCTGCGGTGGTGGCGATGGAGGGAGATGCATTAAGGTGGTACTAGTGGGAATCGAGGAGGAATCCGATTAGATGGTGGGGTGATTTGAGGGAAAGAATCCTTCATCGTTTTCGCCCAGTAAACTCCGGTTCATTGTGCGAACAATGGCTAGCCACCACTCAAACGACTACCGTAATAGACTTTCAGAGGAGATTCATAGAAATGGCAACACCATTGGAGGATATTCCGGAGTTTGTGCTGCTAAGCCAATTTATTAACAGCTTGAAGGAGGAGATCAAGTCAGAGCTCCGAATGTTGAACCCACCTACACTGGAGCAAGCTATGGACCTCGCCATTCGGGTGGAGGAAAGAAACCGAGTTATGGGCCAAAGAAAAGGAAATTATAGTGTGAAGGGTGGAGCTTATCCCTATTTTACTTGGCCCACAACTCCAGGCCCCGTGACAATGCAAGGAATTAAAGGAAGCGCCGAGACTGTGAGTGTACCAACAGCTTCCACCTCCTCTTTCAAAACCACTTCGCAAAGCACGAAACATGGGGAGACATGAAACGTCTGACTGAACGAGAGTTGCAGGAGAAGAGGTCTAAGGGCCTTTGCTTTCGATGCGATGAGAAATGGAGCTTGGACCACAAATGCCGAAGGAAAGAACTTAGTAAACTTCTGTTCAGTGAGGAAGAAGAGGAGGACAGAGAATGGGAAGGAGGGGAATGTGGTGAACCAGACGCGCCAACGGAAGAGGAGGCTACAATGGTGTCCCTACACTCCATTGTGGGACTCTCGGACCCCAAGACGATGAAGTTAAGAGGGAAAATAAGGGAAGGTGAGGTAGTGGTGATGATCGACCCTGGAGCCACCCATAATTTTATCTCCGCTTCTATCGTCAAAGATTTGCAACTACCAGTAACAGCATCGGGGGAATTCGGGGTCTCTTTAGGAAACGGAGAGGCCATCCGTGGGTCTGGAAAGTGTTGTCAGGTTGAATTGATACTACAAGGAGGCGTGAGAGTTGTGGAAGAATTCCTACTACGGGGCCTCGGAAACGCTGACATCATTTTGGGGTTACAATGGCTAGAGAAATTGGGACCCGTGAACAAAAATTGGAAGACGCAACTGATAAAGTTCCAGCAATTTGGGAGGAATTGGGTGATATAGGGGGATACCACACTCATACATTCGAAGGTGTCATTAAAATCAATGATGAGAATTTTGGGTAAAGAAAAGAAAGGTTGGTGGGTGGAGTGCAATGTGATGAGGACTAAAAAGGAGGAAGGGGAAGGATGTCCACCCGACATTCCAGAATTCTTGAGGGGAGTAGTTCTTCAGTTTGGAGAAGTGTTCAAAATGAAGGAGGGATTACCCCCAGACCGGGGGCATGAACACGCCATAACCCTGAAAGAGGGAAGCAACCCAGTCAGCGTTCGACCATATCGTTATCCGCAAATATAGAAAGATGAGATTGAGAAATTAGTTGGAGAAATGCTGGCAGCTAAAATAATCAAACCCCCAGTCAACCCTTTCTCCAGCCTAGTGCTTCTAGTCAAGAAAAAAGATGGGTCATGGCGATTTTATGTTGACTATCGTACCTTGAACAAGGAGACGTGCTCGATAAGTATCCTATCCCGGTGATTAACGAGCTACTTGACAAGCTAAATAGGTCCCAGGTGTTCTCCAAATTGGACCTCAAGGCCGGCTATCACCAAATTCGGGTGCGGGAAGAAGATACTCACAAGACGACTTTTAAGATACACAAAGGCCATTATGAGTTTTTAGTTATCCCCTTTGGGCTCACTAATGCGCTGGCAATGTTCCAGTCCTTGATGCACGATATATTTCGGCCCTATCTCCGTAAGTTCGTATTGGTCCTCTTTGATGACATACTCATTTACAGCAGAAGTGAGGATGAGCATGCAATACACGTAACTCAGGTGTTGGAGACTCTGGCATCTCAGAAACTATATGCAAACTTGAAGAAATGCGAATTTGGGAAGAGGGAGGTGGCTTACCTAGGCCATGTAATCTCATCCACCAGGGTAGCGGTGGATGTGGAGAAAGTCAAGGTGATGCTCGAATGGGAAATTCCCAAGAATCTGCGGGAGCTACGTGGGTTCCTCGGGCTAACGGGATATCACCATAAGTTTATCAGACATTATGCCCAAATTTCCTTGCCCCTCACTACACAGTTGCGCAAGGATTCCTTCCAATGGAGCCTAGAGGCCACCGACGCATTTGTAAGACTCAAGGAAGCTATGGTCACTGTGCCCGTATTAGCCATGCCCAATTTCCCCAAGTCATTTATGGTGGAAACAGACGCATCTGGGCATGGTCTGGGAGCGGTGTTGATGCAAGACCAACGACCAATAGCCTACTACAGCAAGATTTTGGGACCCCGAGCACAATTGAAGTCAGTTTATGAGAAAGAGTTAATGGCAGTTTGCCTAGCAGTAGAGAGGTGGAAACATTACTTGCTGGGATGCCACTTTGTGATCCGCACCGACCAACAGAGCCTGAGGTATATAACAGAGCAGAGGGAAGTGGGGGTGGCTTTTCAAAAATGGGTACAGAAGTTAATAGGGTATGATTTTAAGTTGCAATATAAACCCGAGGCCTCTAATAAGGTGGCTGATGCACTCTCATGTAAGACTACAGGGGAAATAGAATTCGGTGCGATGTGCTCCTCTTTCACCATTGACTGGAAAACCCTTGAACAAGAGATAAGGGCAGACCCGTTTATAGACAAAATTAAGAAAGATATTGGATCGAAGAAGGGAAGCATCAGTTACATGAGTTTACAATAGTTGATGATAGACTGTTGTATAAAGGCAGAATGGTGATTCCACGATCATCCATAATGGTACCACTTTTGCTATACGAGTTCCATGATTCTTCCACTAGGGGACACTCAAGAGATCTAAAGACATACATGAGGATTGCGGGGGGGTGGTACTGGCTGGGAATGAGAAAAGATATAGCACGTTATGTGCGAAGCTGCCAGGTGTGCCAAGAGAACAAGACGTCCAATCTTAAGCCAGCCGGTTTATTACATCCTTTAACCATTCCAACTTCAGTCTGGGATGATATTTCGATGGATTTCATAGAGCGATTGCCATTGTCAAGGGGGGTTGATTCAGTATTAGTGGTGGTGGATAGATTATCCAAATATGCGCATTTCTTGGGGCTTAAACACCCATACACTGCGGTTTCTGTGGCCAAAGTGTTCATCTGAGAGATTATGCGCCTTCACGGTTTCCCAACAACCATAGTAAGCGACCGGGACAAGGTCTTCATGAGCCATTTTTGGAAGGAGCTGTTCAAGTTACAGGGGACCATTCTCAAGCATAGCATGGCTTATCACCCACAGACCGACGGACAAACCAAGAACGTAAATAAGTCCTTAGAAGCTTATCTGCGTTGCTTTGCTTCAGGGGCACCACGAACGTGGGCTTCATGGTTGTGTTGGGTGGAGTACTCTTACAACACCTCCCCTCACATGTCAACTAGAGTTCCTCCATTCAAGATATTATATGGCCGTGATCCCCCTCAGTTATTGAAGTTTAACAGAGGCCAAACAACCGTGGCAAGCGTAGAAGAGATGATGTTGGAAAGAGATGTCGTATTAGATGAATTGAGGGTGCAATTAACTAAAGCACAACAACAGATAAAGAGGAAGGTAGATATGCGCAGGAAAGAGGAGGCGTTTAAGGTGGGCGAACTGGTATATCTGAAAGTTCATCCATACAAACAGAAATCCTTGGCCAAGAAACCTTATGAAAAATTGCAGCAAGATTCTATGGGCCTTATCCAATTTTGCAGAGAATTGGTCCAGTGGCTTACAAGCTTAAGCTACCGGAAACTAGCAAAGTACATCCGGTTTTTCATGTGTCTCAGCTAAAGAGAGCCGTGGGGAGTTTTCCAACACTAGCTCAGATTCCAAGACAATTAACTAAGGAGCTGGAGATGGTTTCGAATCCAAATGAACTGAAGGATGTATGAAGAATTCAAAAAGGAAAAGAGGTCAAAACTAAAGTATTGATTGGTTGGGAGGGAATCCCTGAGTATGAGGCCACCTGGGAGGATACTGAAGAATTAAATGCCAAATTTCCAAGCTTTCACCTTGAGGACAAGGTGAGTCTTTGGGAGGCAGGCAGTGTAATGAATCGTCCAAAGGTGTATGAGGTGCAACACACATATCAAAGGCGCAAAAAACAACAAAGCAAGCAAGAATAATTAAAGAGGTGGGGGGGGGGGGACATAGTGGACATGCACATGCACAACAGAAGCACAACAGAAAAGATGCCTTACACATAACTGAATTTGGTTACAAAAGGGGCGGGGAGGAATATTCTGTACATAAGGATAATAGTATATGTATAGATATACATAAGAGAATAGGAGGATAGGAAAAGTATTGTCATGGTCTTGGGAGAGACGGCCTCTTGAACGCCTGAGCATTCACCATCTTTAATATAATTATCTACTTTCTTCTTAATTTCGGCTTCTTTCTCTTGCATGCGCTTGTGCCTGTGTTGACAGGTCCGGATCATTACAAGTTTCTGCACATTTACATGAACGATATATTTTGTAATAAGAAATCTCAAGGTGATATTTCGACTTAGTTCGAATACAAACAATGCAATTACTAGAAAATGAAATTAATAGATAAAAGAGAAACATACCTCCAAAGGAAAAGGGACTCGGCTAATCGGTTGTCTCTATGTTATTGGAGGAATTGAAGTAGAACGAATAAGGGAGAAGAGAGGAGAAGAGGAAGAGAGAGGAGGACGACTGCACATTAGGAGTTTAGGGTTCCCTTCCAATGCTCAATAGTTTCTTCGGATAGTGGGATTTGTAATGCGTTGCCTTCCAATGTTCAATAAGTTGATTATTATGATTTTTTAATAATTTATAGTATTATAAATTATCCTTTTTTCTACAAAATAATAAAAAAAATTAGGAATATAGTTGATAAAGGTTGAGAGTGATAAGTGTAAAAATGTTATTATATATGATAGCATAATTCTACGATTCGACCAGATCTTGACAAGCCTGTCATATAAAAATAAAATCATGATCTTAACAACACTGTTTATTGTCAATAATATTGACAAGTGCATAATGGAAACTAAATAATCACGAATTTAATAATTTATAGCATTATAAATTATCCTTTTTTTCTACAAAACAATAAAAAAATTAGGAATATTGTTGATAAAGGTTTAGAGTTATAAGTGCAAAAACGTTATTTTGTACGATAGCACAATTTTACGATTTGATCAATTCTTGCCAAACTTGTCATATCAAAATAAAATCATGATCTTAACAACACTGTTAATTGTCAAATTATTTACAAGATCTTAACAACACTGTTTATTGTCAAATTATTGACAAGTGCATAATGGAAACTAAATAATCATGAATTTAAACTAACTTGTAAAATGCAATTTACAACATAATTGTAAAGTAATCATGAATCGAACCAAATCGTCTCAAAGTGGCTAGGAATAAACTGTCTTAACCTATCCAAATTGGACTCGGGCCAAAGTCAAGTCAAACCCAAAATAAATCGTCTTAACCTGATCAAACCCGAATCAAATCCGGACCGAATTTATTAAGTAAACAACTGATTGAACCCGATCTGATTATTAACCCGAAACCAAATCGATCAAAAAATAATTAAAAAAACCAAACCCGTACCAACAACCCGAATTGACACCCCTATTGATCATCAATCATTATATTTTTTAACTTTATTGAGTAGTACTTTAGATTCATCACGGTATATGACATATCTTATGTATTTTGTTAAAAATTATAAGGTTAGAAACTTAGAAATATATGAATAATATAACTCTAATTTTGTTTAAATGGTTTCTTGTGTCATAAATTTCTCAATTAGATCAAACATGACATCATGACATGACACTTGGCTTAAAGTTATGCTGTCAAAAATTGACCCGACCCAAATTACCGAAATAAACTATAACTCGAGACAATATGTTATAGAACCAACCTGTAGTGACATATGACCTTTTTTATTTTAAATATAAAATTAATAAAAAATATATTATTTTATGAATATACTAAATATTAAAGAATCGAGCTTCACATGAGCTTTTCGAGTCGAACTTTTAACTAGCTTTCGAGTTGAGCTTCAAACGAGGTTTCGAGTCGAGTTTCAAACAAGATTTTGAGTCGAGCTTTCAAGTCGAGCTTCTAACGAGCTTTTGAGTCGAGCTTTTCATGAGCTTTAGAGGCAATCTTTTAACGAGCTTTTCGAGTCGAGTTTATAACGAACTTTCGTATCAAGCTTCTCACGAGCTTTTGAGCCAAGCTTTTAACGAGCTTTTTGAGTCGAGCTTATAACGATCTTGATTTGAGCTTCTCACGAGCTTTTTGAGTCGAGATGGACTTTGCTCAACTCGGCTCATTATCTTATCGAGCCGAGTTTAAGTTTGAATCGAGTCCACTCGAGCTAAGCTTGGATCGAGTTTTAACCGAGTCAAGCTCAACTTGATAAGAACCCCTAGTTAGGAGATTCCATAAAAGGAAAAAGATTCTAGGAATCAAGGGACAAAAGGAAAAGTGGTCAATAGTGGTCCTAAGACTACTGAGTCTATCATGAAGAATTTTGGAGCACACACTCTCACTAACTATGCCTTAGATAATTTGGGTGAGAAGTGTATTCTGCTGAAGACTCATTTCTCTAGCCTAGATCCTAGTTGTCTTGTCATATTTCGTGGTGGGAGGATGACATTCCATTATGAAGATCATGACATTTTTGTCATCAATGAAGATGTTACTCAATATCTCATTGGAGCTTTTCTTAATGTTTCGCTGCTACAAGTGTTCATGATGTGACAACTCTAACCTTCTTAATTTCATATACAAAATATATTTGTTTTTGTGGGTTTGACAAAAATTATTGAACACTTTGTAGGGCATGCCAAGAGTTATGTGTGGAAGAAGGAGTGAACTCCATCGGTTCATGTGCCCTACTTAGATTTCTCTAACCATATCATTGATTGATTAAAATCATGTTGTGTCATATATGGCACGTGCAATGGGATGCTAGAAATCTAAGCAATTTATCATGTGTTTATACCATGAAAAGTAGGAATTTATAACTTTTTTATTCTAGGTTTACAAAAGTATGGATTATTTTTTTACATATTAGTAATTTGTGTATCATATTGTAGGGGTCACTAGATTTCTTTATTTAAAGAAAAAGACGATCTTCATTTTCAATCATCTAAGAAAAAAAGAAATATGGCAATTAAGGATCTAATGATTACGTGAGCCTTATTAACTTTCCATTCATTCCAGTTACAAGTTAACTGAAGCATTCATTCATCTTATACATTTATAACATGATCATTTTTCTTTGTTTTAAATACTTTAGAGCTTTCTGAAGTCATAGAGTGGCTACTAGGAACAAAATAGGAAACAAGTTAAGCTAGATTTTGGCTCCAGTATAGTTTTATCACTTGACAAACTAAACTTAAAGTTGAAGATTACCTTCATAGATTCATCACCACATATTTATCATTTGTTTTTGCTTATATCATAATGTTTTTGCTTTTATTTGATATGGTTAAAAACCATCATAGCAGTGAACATCTTGCTAGGGGTATGTGTGCTTTACTTTTATATACTTATTATGTGTACTTCATGGAATTGAATTTGTGCTGAAAACAATTAAAGAAATTAAGTATTATGAACCAAAGCAATTGTACCATTCTATACTAGTGAATAAATATAGCATGTCTCTCTAACATGTGCTTGGGTCAAAACTAGAGCATAAAAGTCCTAAAAACCCAAAGTATATAACGTTTTTCAACTAGTGGATGTATACAATGTATTTTGTCTTCCCCTAAAGGGAAATAGCAATGTTAAAACTGTTTCTAGAAGTATAATCATATCAACCCTGATTTTTCCTTAAAACAACAAATTAGGAATATTTTTTGTCTTGATGATAAGAGGGATGCTATACCCTTAGATTTAACTGAGCAATTGATTCAAGGAATGATTGATGGAGGTAAAGTTTTTAAACAACTTTTTATACTCCATGCATTTTATAATTTCTTAGCTCTTACCCACAATCATATTATTGATCTTAAGATTGTTAAGAGTATTGTTGATGTGAATTAAATCTGAACTTTAAATTGGTAAAAGTATGTCTTTTACCAAATGTGTGAAGATGTAATGAAAATAAAATGGGAAAGAATACTTTTGTGGATTTATTGTTATGCTTAAAATTATATATTTTTATTTAATGAGATTTAGGAATGTTTGTTTGCTATTTTCATTACCTTTAATTGGTCACTAGACTAACAAGAGTGTTAGCAATAAAATTAGGAAAGAAGGATTAGTTAACTGCTTTGGCAATGGGATTATGGTTTTGGACACTTATCTTGTCAGTGAGTATTAGACTTTGTGAATAGGAAAGTTATTTGGATTTTGGTGAATGAAAATGTTACCAAGGATTTTGTTGAAACTTTAAGGGATGTAAATCAAAAACACATCAGGGTTTGTTTAACATGAAAGACCTTCAATAGAGAAACATCCAATTGAGTAAACTAAATTTCAGTTATGTCCAAATTCAATGTCAAATGAAAATATTCAATTGGTTGCTGGAGAAGACGCAATACTCTTCCATACAAAAATCCGCGGCAAAGCAGAATCGTCAAGTCGAACGCAACTACACGGGTATATGGGTGCTATGCCCGGAAGAGGTATGTCTTTTATGTATAATAGAGATAGGATAATTGATGAATTAGCTATCTTTGTAATTGTTGACGAATTATCGTTTAGCCATAGTGAGAGCCCGAACCTTGAACATTTTGCTAGAACCTCCTTACAATCCGCTTATAGGCGTGTCCCTAGGAACACTCTTAAACACCATACCCAAATTGCTTATTACAAATATAAAAGTAGTTTAATAGAAATATTTTACACTTTTAACGGTCGTATTAGCCGTACTAGTGATATATGGACCTCTACTTTTAGTGAACCTTTTCTTTGTATAACCGCCAATTGGATAGATGATGAGTGATACATTAAAAAACGTATCATTTTTTTTAAGTTATAGAGGAGAGACATACCGGTTACAACCTTAAGGTAAGGATAATAGAATGCTTTAAGACCTTCCACTTGCTTGATAAATTTTTTTCCCTTTCCTTAGATAATGCTTCAGTAAACACAAAATATATAGATTATTTAATATCCTAACCTAGCTTTAAAATGTTGAAAAGTGGAGAGCTTTAACATGTAGGTTGATGTACTCATATTATAAACCTCTTGGTTTAAGAAGGTTTAGCTGAGTTAAGTGACTTGGTTAACCCCATTAGGAGTATAATTAAATGGATTAGGATTATAGCCTCATTTAGAAGAAAGTATATTGCCACCTTATGTAAGGAAAAAGGCCTTAAGAAGAGACAATGGTGTCTCGATACACCGACCCATTGGAACTCAACATATAGATTGTTAAATGATGCCATTAATTACCATGAGGTTTTGATAATTATTTATAACGAAACCCAAGAGACTCTTGATGAACTTATTCCTGATTTCCAGTGGACTACTGATATTTTCATTCATGACATTTTACGAGCATTTGACCATGTAACCAAAACTTTCTCATATATTTACAACCCTAACATTCATATAGTTATATTAGAGTGAATTAGCGTTGTTAACACTCTTAGCGAGCATTTTAATGTCACCAAAATTAGTTATGTACTTACTAGTATGCTAAGTAAGTGTTACGCTTATTTTAGTGAATTCCCCGTCATATATGGTATAACTGCTATTCTTGATCCCAAGGTTAAGGCTTCGAGTTTAGAAAACGTGTTAGAATTTTAATTTAACACTCTAGGTATACAATACAATGTCAATGCCTATATAGAAAAATGTAAAAAAAATTTATCTAGTTTATATAATTATTATGCTTTTATTTATGCACCTTCCCAACTATATCATTGTCTACTGGAAGTTCCAATATGCGATTCGAGTCAGTACTGAGTAGAATTTTAAAAAAAAATCAAAAACATTGGCTTCTTTTTATAAACATGAAACCGATGAAAAATTTTCAGTTATAGTGGTGGCGCGATCACGAACGGCAATTTGCCGTTCTGGCAAGAATTGCAAAGGATATCCTTGCAATTCCGGCCTCCTCTATTGTTTTTGAGTTTTCTTAGTGCAGGTAGAAGAGAACTAGATGAGAAGAGATCATGCTTATCTCCGGAGAGCATTGAAATATGCATCTATAAGAAAGATTGGGATTAGGTGAAGCGTAGGACCCAAGGATTGAGGGAGGACAGTAACGACAAAGACGATCCTTGGATGATGATGGACACGAGCGAAGGGAGCGATAACCCAGCAGGTGAAGGTGGTTCGGGAACTGTCCCTAATTAGGCTAGGCACCCCTTGATGTACGTAACAGAACTACATGGGATTTGATTCCTTCGGGATACGTAGGCAACTTAATTTTAAAAATCAATATTTAATTATATAATTAAATTTTGATTTTCAAAATTAAGTGCAAGCCCTTTATTTTTCCCCCACCCCCAAAACATGTTTAATTAAAATAAATTAGTATGATAGTGAATTATATGTAAATATGTAATTAGCTAATTATGTTAATTAGTTTAATAAAACATAATTAGTTTAATAATAGGTTAATTAGCTTATTTAGTTTATTTGGTTTAATGATATGTAAATATAAAATTAGGTGAATATACAACTATACAAGCTTAATTAGTTTAATAATACATAATTATCAAGAAAATAAATAAAAATTTAATGTTATTTAAAAGTTTACAACAAATGTCATTATGGGTGTAATATAAACATTTAATTACAGTCGAAATAGTTTATTTTTTCTAATTTGTAAATGTGTTTCTATGTAATTCGTTCCGATTCGTGAGTTTGTTTTGATTCAATATCAAATTCGTTCCGATTAGAATCGTCAATTTGATTCGATTTGTGAATTTGATTTGCTAATTCGTTTTGATTCGGTTCGTGATTCAGTTTTTGATTCGGTACAAATCACCCACCCCAAGCCCCTTAGACCGATTCGATCCCGGTTCCTCCCCCCCAACCCGGCCCGGTGGATGGACCAACCTCGTGGCCATGACTATGCACTCTGTACCATTTTCCTATCCTTCAATTCTTCGTGTTTGGCCTTAGATTTGTAGTTGCCAATTAGTTTAACAAGTCTTTTACACTTTGTTTTAAATTAGCTTGTTGTTTGAATTGCGAAAGTTAGTATAAGCCATAGCTCCAAATCAGTGACAATTATTGTTGGAGCAAGGTCATTGCCATACAATAATTTCAAATTAACCAACACTAAAAAATAGCTACCTGCAGTCTCATCCCCCTAATATACATACGTGAAGACTCCACCTTGATTACTAATGTTTTTATGTTTAATGATGGAAGTCAAAATGCAAAGTCAAATAGAGTTGAAAACATGATGGAAACTAAAATGTATAGAGTTGACAATGTGTTGGAAGTAATGGAAGCTATAATGCAAAGCTTTATGCATTCTGTCAAAGGACGAGAATAACTCTTGAGCCACGTCTTCAAAAGCTTGAGCCACGTCTTCAAAAGCTTGAGCCACGTCTCAAAACAGTCAGCAAAGTTCAAACACTTTGTCAAAGGATAAGAATCTTCTAATTGCCTAAATCTTGTGTTTTATCCTTTCCCTATTTCACTTATTTTATGCTCTAACCTAACTTATTTATACATGATTTTACTGTCAAATATATCTCTTAATTTCAGCAAATAAGTGATGCTCATATATGTTGAAGATTATTCAAGTTAACTTTGGTAATTACCAAAATTCAAGCATTGTGGTTATGGAAAAAGAAATCTGTTTTGAAGCTTCAAGGTGCAGCAAATAAAGTGGAAATATTCTTGCTGTAAAATATTCAATGATATCAATCTTCAACAGCCAAAATGAATTATTCTCTACAACCATATTGGAGGAAATGTTGCTGAAAGTATTAAAGGCAAATCAGATTTTCAGCAGCCTATTTTGAGCCTCCTTTCCACGGCCTGAAAATAAGTTCAGTATATATTCCAAGCTTTGAAGCTGAAGAAAGGTAGAGAGACAACGTGAGACACAATGAAACAAAAAGTAAAGAGTAGAAGCTTTAATCGTGAATTTCAGTCACAAGCACATCAACAAAGCTTCATTATTTTCTCTCTAGTTCCATAAACTTTATCTTGTATTTATATTGAGAGAAAATCAAAGTATAATCTCTTGAGCATTTAAAAGAATTCTTTTTAGAGAGTGTTATACTAAGAGTATACCCATAATACTCAAACGTATAGAAAAAGAGAGAGCTTTTTATTACTAGGATCTGAGATGCTAAAGTGTAGCTGGGGTGCTATGGAGTAGAAGATGGGGATTAAGATCTTCTAGGGTGCTTTATGTCTCTAAGGGAAGTAATAAAAGAGCGAGTTAAATCCTAAGGGTTGGACAACCCTAGGCGGAGACGTAGGCAAATTAGTTGCCGAACTTCGTATCAAATCTACATGTTTTGTCTCATCTCATTTCTGCCTTCATTGCTTACGTTTTATGTTTGCTTCGCTCATCAATCAAAGCAGTGAACAGTCAAAGCCTGAGCAAAAGCCTTTGAAACCAATTTCAAGGCTTTGATGTCCAGTTTCAAAGATAAGCCTTAACGCTTATATTCCACCTTTGAAAGTCAGTTCAATACCTTGAGACCCTGAACGCGAAAATCGGTTATACTCTATTCACCCCCCCCCCCCCCCCCCCTCTAGAGTATAATTAATCATATTCCATCTCCCTATTGATTCTTCAATACGCCATCAGAAAGTTCTTATTATGTTATACAAAATGACACTACATATCTCAAACAAAAACAACTTGTACATATTTGTCTTCTAAGTCTAATATATGCCTATGACCTATCGATATGTACTTAATAAGTTTATCAAAGCTGGATGCACCATAAACCCATGGGTGATAACATTAGTATCTAGTTTGGAATGAATCCAATATACGTAGTTGCTCTCCTTAGCAAGACGATGGAACTGACGAAATCCTTTACATCGGCTTCCTCCTGTCTCATTTGATCTCAGAAATTGTATATATGTCATGCGTTCGGATGGCCAGCTAGAATTTGTAAGTTCTAAGAAGCCAAAATAACCTTTGGCTTTACTTGGATTGTAGATGATTCAAATACCAATTTCTCTGCACCGATGCTAAGACCACTCATTTGTCAATTTCCCTCATGATAATCAACTAGTAGTTATGCATGTCGTTCATATCAGGGCCTAGAACTACAAACCACCTTTATAAAAAATTTACAACCATAGGCTTGAATTTTCATGTCTAGTCATTGAGCTTCCTCTAAGTTCATATTTGCGTTTGTGTTTCTTTCTTCCCTATTGAATCTCCAATAAAGCACCCCATTTTCATATGACAAGTTTGTTAACTTAAAACTGTATTGAAGGGTGATTGACTTATCCCACATAGTTGCGTCTTCTTTTGTCGAAAATATTTCAGAGGTCACGAAATGAGAATAATAGTTAATCCCATTGCTGCCATAATCTTCTAAAGAAAAAAATCAATAAAAATAATTGAAAAAATATCAATACTAATTGTAATAAAATGTAATTTCCTACAATAATAATTCAATTTTAATGGAAAAGGGAAAAATGTCCAAGAAACATACACAACGCCAAGAGCAAAAAGTCCCTAGTAGAAGTCTTGCCTAACTTTCTTTTGAGGGTCTTTTGCTGGTAGAATTTTTTTTTTTAAGTTTTACTTGGGATAAAGAAGTCGATGGTTTTGGCCATGCTACTAGATTTTCAAGGGAAATAACAGAGGTGGTGATGGTGAAGTGGCCTTGTGTCGAGGTAGCGGGTGGTTGGTAGGCAGAGGCGGTGGCTTTCGATTATGTCGTGGCGGTGGGTGGCGAGGTGGTGAAGAGTAGTAGTATGGAGGTTGAAGGAGTGAAGTAGGAGAAGGGGGATGTTTATGTGAAGCAAGGAAGAATTAAGGGTAAGAACATCACTTTTTAGGGAGGTTTGACCTATTTTCTAGCTATAAATAGTACTTCACCTAATTTTTCTTAAGCTTTCATCTTTCTTATTGATAAGATGTTTTCTCATGAAAAATTTCTTCCCGCGAAGAGAATTTCCCATAAGATTGTTCTAATTAAACACATCTTACCAAATTTTTTTCCGAATATATCTAAGAGCACCATTATTCAAATGGTTCGCGGGTCACTATAACCCATTCTCCCTCATCCATATCATCACAACAAACCATTTACCAATTTCACTCTTAACAATGAACCAAATAAAAAAGGTTAATCATCAATACCAATTGATGTGAAAGTAATTGTTTTAGTTCTCATTACGTCCAAATTTATTCCAATTATGCTTGACCAAATCACTT
Organism: Dysphania ambrosioides; assembly: GCA_026401315.1. Classification (NCBI taxonomy): domain Eukaryota; kingdom Viridiplantae; phylum Streptophyta; class Magnoliopsida; order Caryophyllales; family Amaranthaceae; genus Dysphania; species Dysphania ambrosioides. The sequence goes on from CM048667.1 coordinate 17,858,939, forward strand.
TTTAACTGCAAATGAGTTTGTTGATCCTTAATTTCCGTTCTACATCACTGGTATATGCCGATGTCCACAATACGATCGTTACGATACTCGAGATTATCCTTATTAGCGTTGCATTGGTCATCTATAAAGTCAATGGTACTATTATAATTATGATATGTTTCTCGTTCATCTTCAACAATCATATTATGCATTATAATGCACGCTAACATGATCTTGTGAAGTATGTTGACATCCCACGCCAAAGACGACTTCCTAATAATGGAAAAACGAGCTTACAGAACCCCAAAAGCACGTTCAACGTCTTTCCTTGCTGCTTCTTGATGTTATGCAAATAAATTATCCTTACGTGTTTGTGGACTCGTAATGGATTTCACAAAAGTAGCCCACTTAGGGTAGATACCATCATTAATATAATACCCGTTGTCATATTGATGACCATTAACAACAAACTTCATAGTGGTAGCTCGACCCTCTAAGACGTCCTCGAACACAGGAGATCGATGAAGCACATTGATATCGTTGCAGCTCCCTGGCATCCCAAAGAACGAGTGTCATATCCATAAATCTCTATCGACAACTGCCTTTAGTACAAGAGTTGCAACTCTAACTCTTCCTTGATAATGCCCCTTCCACACGTGTGGACAATTCTTCCACTCCCAGTGCATTCAATCAATGTTCCCAATCATGTTAGGAAATCCACATTCTTCCTTGATCCGCATCAACCTTTCCATGTCCGTAGTATTTGGACGTCTTAGGTACTGCTCACTAAACTGATTGACCATGATTCTAATTGGCCATGATGGTCTAGCTCAACATGATGAATGGGAATTTCATTAGAACACGACCCCATGTCATTAGAAGTAGGAACCTTACTATGACATACCCATACGTGGTATTGTTGCCTAAAGCCACGCTGGATCACATGGTCCCTCAACTCTCTTATACTACTAACTATATTCACATTATCATAATCAACACAAGGGCAACACACCTCATCATCTCCAATGTTATTTAGGTGTTTCAACGCTTATCTACAAAACTCTTCAACTCCATTCATAAACTCCGACGAAGCACGATTACCATGCATCTAATTTTGATCCATGATTTGTGTTATGCCGTATTTAACATGTAAGAGATTAAATAACAATCTAATCAATACTCAGTTGACGCATAGTTATATATATAATTGCACCTAAGTAGCTTACTGAAAATAAGGTTAAACACTCGATCTATAGTTTTAGTTACTAAATTCTTCTAGCGATATTATTTTTGTTCTATGCTTTGTAAATCACTACGAATTCTTCAAAAAATTTGGCAGAGTTTCCTTTGTAAATCCATCATTTTCCAATTTTGAAAATAGATTTTCAAACCTGTTTATATGAATTTATATACAACCACAACCAACACACAATGTCATTTTACACACAATATCATAGAGGTGAAATTCAGATTACTTTACACCACTTCAACTCAACCGTCTTTGCATTGCTTTCTACTCATGTTTAATTTGTTTGATTATTTGATCATTAAACTTAGCTTTTGCTCTCATTTCTTTTGCTCTTAGCTTTTGTCACCCTTTTAAAGCCCATCAAAATGACTACTTCAAAGTAAGATAAAGCCTTCCTTAACTTTCTTTATGTTTGTTTGTTTGTCTTGATCATTAAGCTTCAATTTCCTACCTAATAATCCAATAATCCCCTTCCCCTAACCCTAATCCAAAATAACCCCAACTAACTCCTAATCCAAATTCAAATTAAACCCCTTCACCTAACCCTAATTTAAACTAACCCCTTTCCCTAACCCTAATTCAAATTAAACCCTTCCCCTAACCCTTATTCAAACTAACACCTTCACCTAACCCTAATTTGAAACTAACCCTAACTCAAACTAACCCCAACTAATATAGCCCTAAGCCAAACTAACGCCATGTCTTTATTTGAACAATCCCCTTCCCTAGCCCTAATTCAAATCCCCCATCATTAAAACAAAATGTATAGAAAAAAAATGTATAAAAAAATGAAATTATATACACCAAATATCACAACCTAAAACCCACAAAATATCTTGTATCAAAATATATAGAAAACGAAGAACAAATGGAAGACCTACCTTGAATGACAGCACGGAGATGGCAACATGGTGGGTGGGTGGCAAATATGGGTCATGCCGTGCATAATCTTCTTCTCATCCTTTATCGACTCAAGGACTGAAATGGCACCATGGTCAATGAGTGAACCCATGGACAAGGTGTGGAAGGTACTCAAAGGATATGTGCTCTATCATATCTTAAACATCGTTGTCTTGCTGAGCTCTTATTTACCTTTGCTCTTCATCCGAGTTAGAAGAAGAGCTATCAGTTGAGCTTATGTTGATTTTTTATGAGTTCATCTTTGATGTGAGAGATTTCACATGGAGGTTTGTTAGGTGGAACTGGAAAGGGCTTTAGTGATGGAATTTGAAATATATAAACATCGCAGTGGCACTATAAAGTATTGGTGCATAAATAGACATAAAGGAATCCCATGCGCATTGAATGGATATAAATGGACATAAATGGAATCCCACGCGCATTGAATGGACCCTGCAAATGGACTAAAATAAGTTAAATAGACATAAAGGAATCCCATGCACATTGAATTGTACATAAATGGACTACAGCTAAGACTTTAGTTGGGTAATGCAAATATGGAAAACAAGTTACAGGTAAGACATAAATGGACATACAGGAATCTCATGGGCACTGTATTATACTAAAATGGACTATAGTTATGGCCTGAACACTTATTGGTCCAAGATAAGGGCACTGATTATTACTGCTAAGACATAACATGGACAAGTTACAGCTAAGACATCAGATGGACACTGATTCAATGGATGTTGAGAAGGCATCACATGTGCTCTACAAAGTAAGTTAGTGAATACTGAAAAGGCATCACATGGGCACTGCAGAGTAAATAAATAGATTAGAGTTAAGAGAAAAATTGAAAACAAAATTACTAATTAGTTGATAATGTATAATAATTTTAAATGAAGACAAGGTGACCTACAACGCGAATTTAGGAAAAGAAAGACAAATTACACGGCCTAACGACACTTAATTATTACAAAATGCAAATTTAGGACATAAGTACGAATAAGACTGCCTACTGGCGCTTAATTATTATAATTCAAAGTCTAAAACCCTTAAAACGTTGAATGCTGTTATGAAGCGTGTTTATCATTTCATCCTTCCACGATGTTCGATTTTCTTTTACTTCTAGTTTTTCGAGAAGCTCCCAATTGATCTTGTATTGTTGCAATTCAATGTTCTTATCCTCCAGCTCAATTTGCTTATGCTTCCTAGCCTCCTTAAGCCTCTCAATTTTAAGCCTCTAAATTTTTCTCTCGCTAAAATCCTTCCTCACCTCGTCATAAAAGCTTTAATCGCTCATTGAATATCTCAAAAGCTTCAGATACATCACTTGTTGAACCTTTTCCCTTCAATCTTGACTTTGCTTTTTTCACTCCTTTTGGATGAGGTATAAAATCATCACCAATACCTCCCCTGGTCGGGGTGTTTGGTGAGAAACCATCACCCTCATCACGTGTCCTCTTTCCACTGCTCCTGGTCCCTAAGGACTCAACTATTGTAGGAGTTGTCGACGGATGTCCACGCATTGGTCAGAACACTTGTTGGTCTAAGATGGAGCGATATTTGTCCCATTTCTTTATTAGGACCTACTCCTCTTAGAAACAAAATCGTCCGAACGAGTTCTTATGGATTTGGTGTGCCTCACGGTTCGACATCATCGTCGTTATGGCCACATCTCTTCATGGCCTTAGCCTTATCTATGCTTCCAAACCATTTCAACACGGCCTCAAAATTTTGCAACCAACGTCCTTTCAAACTACTAGGAGTTTTGAAGGATATTTCATTGGATTTGTTTCCTTAGCAGCATTATATGACTCCATGACTCTCTTCCAAAAAATGCCCTTCTTCTGCTTTTCTCTAACAATTGTATCGGTGCTCATGTTCATAAAGGCTGAGATTAGAGCGATGGCTCTAGTCTCGACCAACTCCTCTTCTCAAAACCACTACTACGAGGTTCGTGCATTGGTGGGAGTGTTTGTTGCATCAACAATTCGGTGAAACACTGATGAGGGGAGGAGTCCCAAAACCCTCGGCATTTTCGCCTTTGTTATCCTCATCGTCTTCTTCAGAAAAGGCATTGTTCGTCTCCCAAGCACATGCATTTGATTGTTGAAACGCATTGAAACCAATTATGAAATCAGATTCACCAAAACCCATATGGGCATGGAAGAATGTGGAAAATTTGAGCTACTTTGACTAAAATTTAAGTTGGGTGGAAAATTATAGGGATTATATTGGTAATTCGGCTTGAAATTTTGGGGAAAAATTTCAAAAAATTTTGAGGAAAATTTGAGGGGTTTTGTGAAAAACTCACTAGGTTTAGGGAAAAGTTAGTTGGATTCGGGATAATATTTTAAGCCAATTTTTTTTTTGTTTTTAATTGGAGTTGCGACTAGTATTAGCATCCATATCAGCTAAAACTTTTTAGTCTAATTTGGGATTGGAAAAAATAATACAGTAATTTGGAAGGGGAGATTAAGAATTTAGGAGGAAAAAATGGTGGTTTTTTTTGAAGATGGATAAAATATATCAAAGTGGGTCTCTATTAATACAGAAAAAAAATTAAGACTGTTGGTATACTTTTTTTTAATTGTATTTTTTAAGTTATAGCCGTTATAAAATTGTAACGTTAAACTCCCAAAGGTCAATACACAAGTCACTCCGCGACTAGGCTAAGTGTCACGCTCTCAGCCGCCGAAATCTAAATATTTTTTTGACTGAAAACAGATTAAGACGCAGCATTTTGATCTGTTTTTGATCAAAACACTGTGTTTTGATTTTTTTTAGCCAAAAAATATAATGACCCCACTTCCACCTCAACAAAGTTTTTTTCATCAATTCACTCGTTTGTACGAGTGCTTGTACCAACTTTTGACTCACAAACTTTTATTTTTCATTGTTAAAAGCAACATTAAATGGTTTGTCCATCACAAACCTTTATTTTTTTCATTATTATGGATGCTCTAACATCAGTCTATACTAGACCATCACAACCCAACCCATATAAAACTCGAGATTGAAGAATTTCTAGCTCATATTGGTATAGTTGCACCTTTTTACTATCAACTCACAAATTCCTCCTAAAATTGCACAATTGACACCAAACCATCACATTACAAGGGAGAAGTTGGCAAACTAACTTTTAACAATATCAAAGATTTCCACATCATTATTTTCCAAAACACTTTAAAACTGGGCGATGCAACCGAAGCTACAAAAGACGACCCAAATGTTCGAGGTCTCGAAATAAATCCTTAAACCAAGCTAAAAACTAACTCTTGTAGTTCGCAAACTATAAAACTCTGTTCAACACTTGACCAAACAACACTTCCATTCTTCTTCCTTATTCCCCTCGATTTCCCCGCCCAATTTTTTGTTCCCTACGTAGTCCCATCAATCTCAATCGACAATGGCAGCTAGCATCCACTCTTTAGGCGCTCCTTCATCTCTTTCTCCTGCTCATTCCATTGATTCCAAGAAATTTCATGGTTCGTTTTTTTTTTTTTGCATTTTGTGATAGTATTGCCTTATTGTGATTCAGATTTGAATTTTTGTTTCTGAGATCGATTTGTTTGTTAATGGGTCTGATTTGATTTTGTTTGATTCATTGTTTGCTAATGAATTCCGAATATAGTATGCAAATATTTTAATGGAGTTTGATTTGACAATTACATTTCTTGTTAATCTGACAACAAAAGGCTTGATCTGTGGTTAGTTTGGTACGAAGATTATATCATACTACCCTCAAAGAGTTTAAGGTTTGTTAATTTGGATTATTGATGTGTGAGGAAGGAGAAAATGTCAATGCATGATGGTTATGAGCTGCCCGTCTCAAGTGATATGGAGCCCTTAACATTTATTTACCCCAAATTACTCCGAACAATTGTATTCCATTTCGTCATCATACAAAATCAAGAACTAAAAAATTAGGTAATGAAAAATCCTTAAGTCACTTTGAAGTTGAAATTCTTTTGTCATTGTTGTGATAGAGAAAAATAGGTTTAAGTTTAAATTCTTATTTAAAGAAGTAGACGTAGAATTAGAAATTTGATAAATAAAATATTTTTTTCTTTAAAAACTACTTAAAAAGTAGACTCGTATATTGGGTTGGGTTAGGGCTGAGCCAAGTCAAAGAAGATGCAAAACAGGTCCAGTCGAGCCGACCCGATCAAAAGAGAGTATAGCTCTATATATGGAGAGTAATACTCAGCGTGTATCTTCTCTAATATTTGGTAGTAGACCATTGGTAAGCAAATGGAAATACTCATTACCTGATAGTGTTTAAAAGACTTGGAAACTAATGACCTATTATTAACCCGACTTAACCCATTAAAGACCAAATAAAACATAATTCTTTAAGAGATTGAAGAATCAATAGGAGATAGTTAGGATCAATATACTCTAGAAGGGGGGTGAATAGTATGGTCGTTTTTCGAATTTAGGCTTTCAAAGCTTTGAAACGGCTTTCAGATGCGGAAATATAATTAAACTGGTTTCAAGGGCTTTGAAAAGGTTTTCAGGATTTTGACTTGAATAAGCAATTGCGAGATGTACGAAGTAAGTAAAGCAAAATGAATATGTAAATGCAAAAGTAAAGGGAACGATTATTTGTTACGAAGTTCGGCAATATGCCTACGTCTCCGCCTAGGGTTTCCTACCCTTAGGATTTAACGACCTTTATTTCTTCCCTTAGAGATCTAAAGCCACTTCGAAAATATTTACCCAATCTTCTTTACCATAACTTTCCCTAGCTACACTTTAGTATCTCAATTCCTAGAAATATAAATCTCCTTTCTTTTCAATTCCTACACTTTACCATAACCTCTGAGTATTATAATTTTTACTCAAGGTAGATCTCTCTTTTTCTTTTGATATTTCTTTTTCACACTCAAGAGATACTTGTTTTCTTTTCTCTCAAAACTAAATTACATGAAAGAGTAAGTACTAGAGAGAAAGATATTTGCTGTAGCTTGATTGTTGTATTTCACGTTGAAGGCTTGTTGTAGCTTCAATGCTTCAGCTTACTCTATTTATAGAGTTACTTGCAACAGATAGGCTTAATAACAGAATCTTCAAAGAGACCGTTGTTTTGAATCGGAACTTCAAAATTTTGACTAACTAATTCAAAGCAGTTCCACATTTCTCGGGCAGTTACTCTTGAAGTTCACTTAGTCGTTTTGAAATGTAATAGAACGTCTTTAGAATTTGAATTATGGTTGAGATGGGAAATTATTCAACATAAGCACGTCCAACAACTAATTCAACCAAGCATATCTTTGACAGAATTGATTCAACTCCATAAACTTAGGAAGCCCAAATGATTCAAACTCATCTTGATAGAGTTTTGAATTTATTCAAATTCTTCAAAGTTCATAGCATAACAACCTCCTTGAATTAAGGAAGCATTTTAAACTTGAGTTGTTATACCTGAAAAATTATTTTGAACATAGGCCACTAATAGCAAACGTATTAGATAATAACGTTAGAAGTACAAAATCGAATAAGCATAGGAACTCGGTTAGGGTTAGGTTGCAACAACTTCATGCGTACACATGCATTATACTTTTGTTCACTTAAGCTTTTTGACTTCTATCATTTAAAAACAAAGTTAGGTACATCAAGGTGGAGTCTTAAGAGATCAACCCAATTAAGCCTATAATTGATTAGAACCTTTAATAAACGGACAGTCAAGGGCCCCTTCCATTTGAACAGATCTACTTGAAAGGCAAGGGTATTAAAATTTTATTGAATAGGATAAAAAATGTCATGGAAGCATATGAAGAGATTTAATTTAAGAGGTTTTTAAATTGTAAGAACTAGGTTTTTTTTATGTTTTATGAAATAAGAATAGAAAATTAAAGGACAAAAAATGTATTTGACTGATAAGACAAATTCTTCCTTGGGAAAAGAAAATAAAATAATAGAGCTAAAACATAGGGACACAAATGCAACTTATTTTCAAACACATGCTATTATTATAAAAAAATCGGTTTATTGTGAAAAAGTTCGTAAGCAAAAACAATAGAGTTTATTACTATCAAAGGGATATTTGCAAGATAGTTAAACAAGAATTTGAACAAAGGTTCAGCTTAGACCCAAATTTCTTTTGTAACTCGTCTAGAGATGTCGGCTCTTTGAGAGCCCGGTTTTATTTCCTATAGAAGAAAGAGATAATTTGGAGTAGGAGGCCTTAATTAGATGTGAAGGCTGAAGAGGTAAATAAATATTTTTTTCAACTAGCTTGACTATTTTCTCCCAATTTGGAGCCCCAAAATTTAGGCCTTGTTCCGTGTCCCACTTTGGATGAGTTTAGAGCTGGGCTGGTTAGGAGCTATGTTGCTCAGACAAAGCTAAAAGTGTCAAACACGAGTATGTATCCAAGCGTCTAAGTGTCTGTCATATACCCATGTATGAAAGTAGAGTATCTAATATCTAATACGGGTACTAGAGGTGTAATGAAGAGGCAGAGTAACATAGGTGATAAACTTCTGGTGTATTTAAGCTCCAGTCTTTAGAGTTGAGTGGAGGAGATTAGAGATGTGGAGAGGGTACGAAGAGTTACTGGATGGAAACTATGAATTTACTACAATTTTATAAAAAGTATTTCTGTTTTAGAAACATCAGCTTTTTGTAATGAGATATGATTATTCTGCTAATTAATTCAAAATTTTGGTTTTGAATTGTATAATTTTGCTTTATAGGAAAAATACCCGGGTTTGTGGTGGTTAGATCTGACCTCTTTGCAAAAAGTGGTTTGATGCCCGGCCATTGCAGGACTGGAAATCTTGTTACACAGGCCGTTGCTGTAAGTACTTTATTCCAATCATCTGTTGATGTAATCTAAATGTGAAAAGCAGGAACTTACGTTTGATCTAGACATATTGAGTTATTTATTATATCTAGCTATTGGGTTAATTACATGGTACCTTTCTAAAAGAAGGAACTTAAGTTTGATTTTGTAATGTTTTGCAGAGTCCAGCTGCTCCTACTACATCTTCTAAAAAAGGGTTTGCTACTTTCACTTTTGCCTTAGCATATTTTTTTTAAATATTTTATTTTAGTTATCTATTTGTATGATTGAGTTGATAGTTGGATAGCTTGGGAAGCTCTTGATATGTTTTAAGTAGTACATGAGTTTCTTGAAAATATTGGAGGTTCTTGGTATTTTAGGTGTTGGTAGTTTCTATTGCTTTCTTATGGGGTGGTTTATGCAATCTCATATGCCACTTTCCTTCAATGTTTCTGTAGCTGTAAATCCTGCTATAAAATAATCTTTGCTTTGTTTCAAGCAGAATTATTTTGGTTGAAAAATATGTTATATTCACACAACTACCTAAGTCTTTAAACTTGGTTACATGCCCGTTACTTGCTTCTGACCTATATTACTTGGACTCTTCATTTTACCTTTAGTACCTCTGTCAAACACCCAATACTCAAACACTTCATTATGGGCATAAAACCTGCAAAAACTTCATAAAACGACCATGTCCGACCCTTTGATACATAACCGTGTCAGACACTTCTTGCCGAGTTTGAGTAACATAGCTTTTGACTCTATATCTAAGTCTGACTAACAGAGATCGGTATGGTAGAGGAAGGGTGTATTTTTTTGGAACCAACCTTTCCTTTACAGCTGTATTTTTTTTTGTAACAAAGTGGACGAAGATTATATATATGTTTTTGAATATATAATTATAGTGCATGAACAGTATATAATGACATTATGTATATTAATAGATGTGCATGTGCTGAACGGCTCCCATGTGTTATGTTACTGCAGCTAACTTTTGCTTGATACTTAAAATGCCTTAGTTTTTATATAGAATAGATGAAATAGTTATTTGAAACAGTTATCAGTTTCTTAGGCATTTTCAGTAGCTATGCTATACCACTTTGAACAATCTATTGAGAATATTAAGAATACCATAACCAACTAATGCCCTTGTTGCCCATTAAAATGTTAGCTAAGACATTATGCGTCAAAACCTCTAAATGTCCATACATTTCTACACTCTAAAGCTTTTTCTCCACTTGTGTCTCAATCTGATTGTTTATTGATCTCAAATTCTGTATTTTGTTCAGAGTCCACATGAGGGTGCTAGGTTGCAGGCTTGTAGCATATCTTCTTGACTAAGTATATGTTACCTTCCAATAGATCCTTTTAGTAGTATCTCTATGATATCCCTATTGATCCTGTGTACTTGATTCATGGTATGATGTAGTAGCCCTATATCTATACTATGAATATGCTGGTAGTATCCTATGTTCTTAGATATATTAGATAGAAAATTTATGCAGCATAACTTGTTTGAAGTCCTTATTTGAAATTAAAAGACATCAATCACTGGTAATTTTAATTCTTGCTAAATTTAATTTTCCTGTTGACTAATGATCAATTTTAAAATTCTTGTGATAAGGGTATATTCTGAACTTGTGAATCAGTTGTCCTCATTGGAACCTAAAATAGTTAGGAAGCATGAGATTTGTGATTTTCAGATAACTAAGGTGTAATTGATTCTCTATTTGTAAATTATTCTGTTGACTTCGTGTTCTTATGCCTTAAAATTCAGCACCTCAAAATATGAAAACTAGTGTATATATGAAGGTTTATGTCTCTTCTAAAAGATGTCTGATGGGAAAATTAGGAGTTCAATTGTAAGCAATGTTATGTATGAACTGAGGCTGGAGTTTTTAGTAAGAAATTAACCACCAATATCTGGTTTGAGTAACCATGTAATTTTTATAATATGGTTAAATCATGTAGAATTACACTCTACTACTTGGAACAAAGAAGAGTTCATCTATAATGCAAAGACCCAGGGCAGCTTTGTTGTCAGAATGACAGAAGAAAATAAGTGTTCTTCCCTAAGTGGTATTTTATAAATCAGAAAGTGTGAGTTGAGAAAGGCATACATCTAGGTTTGCTTCGTATAATTACTTGTGGGCCTTAAATCGGTTCTGTTTAAGGAATCTCCAGGACTCCCAAGTACTATTTTTCCCTTGCCAACATTCCTGTTCTGTCTTGAATTCGGAACTTTCTAAGGAGAATTTAGGTCAAAATGTCAAGATTCCAAAGGTGCCTGAATTATGATTTAACGCATCAAGTTGACTACCATGCAGCTGATTACTGAGGTAGGTTAGGTTAATTATTAAAGACTATAGCTGGATTTCTATTCCTTTTGGATAAGTATATTTAGAGGCTTAGGCATGAATATTGTTTGGGTTGGTAAGTTTATTTTCAGACAAAAGTCTGCTCTGTAGCTGTTCAAACTGAAGTATTATGAACATAATGATGTGCTGCATCACTTCTCTATAATGGTACTATTGGGCTGGAAGCTTGACAATTGATGATTGCTCTTGCAATCAATTGTGAGGATCTTCTGTCTTTATCTGTGACATCCTTGTTGAACTGAAGTGAGGAGAGTTGTATCACAGTATCCCTCGTATGACTGGTTTAACACCCTAATCTCTTGGCAATTTCATTGTAGTCACTCTCTTTAATCTTCTCCAAGATTTTGAACGTCCACTTGGCATTTGGTTTGGTTTTTTTCTTCCTTGTGAAAGAAAATTTCTTTCTTAAAGTTCTGAGAATCAATTTTTAAATCTTGAAATTGGCTTTCTTGTACTTCTCATTGTTCTTTTCCATCATGTTGCCATTTGAACTTAGAGCTTCAAAGGTTAATTGGTTCTTTTGAGGGGCACCAAGTTCTAGGAAACTGTTGGACTAAGGTTGTTGATGATCTAAAACATGGACGACACATTTTTTTTTCATGTCTTGGTGTCCTAATATTTGCAAACGTGGCATGCATGAGCTCTAAATCCCAAACTTGGCATGAAAGTGCTCTAAATCCCAAACATGGCATGAAAGTGCTCTAAATCCCAAACATGGCATGAAAGAGCTCTGAAATATAGCAAAACGCGATGCTATTTTTTTTGCCGTAAGGTTTTGGACATTAATTTCCCATTTTGTCTTCATAATTGTGTCATTCAAGGTTGCTCCTTTCTTTCTTGGTTGGACTATCCTCTAATCTTGTTAATTTTTATTTATTCATTTCATTTATTTTTACATAGGAGCATATTTACCTTCTTTTTAATCCTTTCACTTAATTTTTTTTTTATTGTTTTATCTATCAAATTTTGATGTAAATCTTTTACATGCTAAATGAAATTCATAAATAATGTCCTGCCTAGGCAATTTTGGATTATAGAAAGAGTTAGAGAACATAGAGGACAGGAGATAACACTTGTTCTAATTATAGTGCGACTTACGGTTACTCTCCACTGTGACATGGACCGCAATACAAAATTTTCCAGCTAAATATAGATGCTAACTAAAGTGCTACATGAATTGCCTTTATCATCATTTATAATCATGTACAAGTCCTTGTGTATTCTTCTGTTAAGCTGAATTTGACATTTATCGCTCTTTCATTTGACTGGAATCTTCTTGTATTGTCAGGCATGAGGTCTTGCTTTTCGAAGCACTCCGTGAGGGTCTTGATGAGGAAATGGAAAGAGATCCCCATGTATGTGTCATGGGTGAAGATGTAGGTCACTACGGTGGATCTTATAAGGTCACTAAAGGACTGGCCCCAAAGTATGGGGATCTCAGAGTTCTTGACACACCAATTGCTGAAAATTCCTTCACAGGGATGGGCATCGGAGCTGCTATGACCAGTCTAAGGCCTGTTATTGAGGGAATGAATATGGGATTCCTTCTTTTAGCATTCAACCAAATCTCTAACAATTGTGGCATGCTACATTACACTTCCGGAGGTCAATTTACCATCCCTGTGGTTATCCGTGGGCCTGGGGGTGTTGGGCGTCAACTCGGGGCTGAGCATTCACAACGTCTTGAGTCTTATTTCCAATCAATCCCTGGTATCCAAATGGTTGCATGTTCCACCCCTTACAATGCTAAAGGTCTGATGAAAGCTGCAATCAGGAGTGATAACCCTGTTATTCTTTTTGAGCATGTTCTGCTTTACAACCTCAAGGATACGATTCCTGATGAAGAATATGTACTATCACTAGAAGAAGCAGAGATGGTTAGGCCTGGAGAGCATATTACCATCTTGACCTATTCCCGCATGAGATACCATGTGATGCAGGCAGCCAAGACCTTGGTCAACAAGGGCTATGATCCTGAAGTGATTGACATCCGCTCATTAAAACCATTTGATTTGTACACCATCGGCAACTCCATCAAGAAGACCCACAGAGTGCTAATTGTTGAAGAGTGCATGAGGACAGGTGGCATTGGTGCTAGTTTGACTGCCGCTATTAATGAGAACTTCCATGATTTTTTGGATGCCCCGGTCGTATGTTTATCATCTCAAGATGTGCCTACTCCCTATGCTGGGACTTTGGAAGAATGGACTGTGGTTCAACCTGCTCAAATTGTTACTGCAGTTGAGCAGCTATGCAGGTAGGATAGCATTAGGAGGAGTTTTCCCATCTCTCATCCTCCCCCTCTTCCCCATCTACTTGCTAATGTCTAATTTTTCATTTGTCTACCAATTTGTTATGATTTAATTTTTTTTTTTAAACTATGGATCTTTCTTATATGAGTTAGTAAAGCCATGTTACTTGGTTTGTTTCTGGAACAACTTTGTTGTCAGTGAAGGATCTTATTTATACAGCGGTTTTCATTTGGTTGAAGTTTATTAAGTTTTAGTAATTTTACCAAGAATTTTATTTTGACAATTATTTAAAGTTATTTAGACTTATTTAGTTCACCTTGAAAAAGAAATAATCAATAAAGTTAGTTTTCATCAATAAAAATTGGTCTTAAATTCTAAAAAGAAGCTTTTATTAGTAAAAGTTAGTTTTAATCAAGAAAAATCAGTAGTTTCATGCATAAAGTACAATCGTAAATTAGTCAAAATTAGTTTGAATCAGTAAAAATAAATTTAAATGAGTATGAATCAGTTCTTTTGTTAGTAATCATTAAAAATAATTTTACTTAAATAAAAAACAGGTAAATTAAATAGAGCCCTAGTTGTTTATGTCACCACGTCAACATCTTTGAAGCATACACAAGCTGGGTGTGTGTGTGTTTTTTTTAGTTTATCAAGCGCGTTTTATCTCTCCTCTGGTTCCGTATCAATCAACACAAGCCATGATTATTCGACTATCCACTTCTTAAATCTTAATTATGTTTTCGTATGCTTCCTTTGTACTCTTGATTTCAACCTCAAAACAGTTATCTCTCATCAGTGTAGAATTTCGTTAATCTTACCCCCGATTTGCTAGCATTACAAGGAAATAATTCAAAAGGTTTTGGACTTGTGATCCTTAAAATATTAAAGGCGACCGATCATCAGTTCTAGACATGTTATAATAGTATTTTTCAGAAAAAGAAAAATATTAGATCCATAGTGGTGAGTTTTTCGCAAGAAATTTAAACAAAGTAGAGAAATAGACTCTACAATAAATTATCACAAACTTGCAACAAACATATTAGTGCCAAGTAAAATATATCCCTCCCCTTCGACTGCCCTTTTATGTAAACCTGTGCATTGGGTCGGGTAAGGGCTGGGATGGTTGGGCTGAGTCGGACCGGGTTAAAAAAAGATGCAAAATGGGTCGAGTCGGGATGTGTAGACAGAAGAGAGTATATTTTTATCTATAGAAAGTTATAGTTTACTAGGACCACCTCCATTCTTTGGTAGTGAATCATTAACAAGTAAGTGAAAATCATTTATTACCTGATAGTGTTTTAAAAACCTTGTAAACTATTGACCTATTATTAACTCGACCCATTAAAGACACAATAAAACATGACCCTTTAATTGACCGACCCATTAAACCCATAATTGATTATATTCTTTTACAAACGGATCGATTAAGAGCCTTAATGGAGCCCCTTCCATTTAAACAGGTCTACTCCTATGTTTTAAATTTATTTTTCATCAAAGTTAAATCACCCTTTTCTCATTATTTTTTTGAGAATTTCATAAGTTATTATCTAAAAGCCTAATCCCTCTTCAAGTGTGTTGTTCATGCACGTAATGTGTACTAAACTCTACATTTATAGTGTATTTTCCATTTTTTTCCTTGTGAAAATCCAAATTAGTTTGATACCATGCACGAAAGGGAATAATTGATTTATAAGGAATTCTTAATTCCGATCATATTATTATAAGGGGTGCGAGGAAATAAGAATGAAAAGAATCAACAAGTTTTACCCACAAATTTACGAGGTTCACTCATTTTGTTAGCTACGTCCGTGGAACAGAGGAGAGGGGAAGGTTTGAATGGTTATGAGGAAACTACATAGATCGAACATACGACAATATGTGAACTAGGATATAGATGAAACATACCTTTCAGAAACAAATTATATGTTAGCCAACTAATAGATAATTGAGTCCCAACAAAACTGCGTACAGTCTGCACAAATCATCTGCAGTCCTAGCCATTTGCTTGTAGTGTCTTCGGTTAGTGAACGTTGGTCCGCAACAGTTTCAACAGATTCAAGCTAGGCAACATTCTAAAAAAATCCACCTTGGTTTGAATTGTCTTACAATAAGTACTAGATGCACACCAACAATGCTAGATGCACCAGCTTCCCTTGTATTAAATACACCATTGTAGTGTAGTGTACAAGGTTCCCTAAGGAATAAATTTGACAATGTCTAACTGATGAGTGACATTTCATTTGTATATTTCTAGCAGAGTTTTTTACTCTTTTTGGCACAAGTTCATCCTACTTCATCTTATTTTTCATCATTTTGTGCATAATCTAGGCTCAGGAGCATTTCTTGTATTTTGTCCTATTTTCATAATTTTCCGTCATCTTTTCTACTTTTATGCATGTTTTCGTTGCTTGATGCAGGTATCTAATAAGCTCGAGCATGAGAACCAAAGAATGAAGATGTATAGTGAAAAAACTGAGAAGAGAAGCTAAGAGGCCGCTCAGAATTTGAACCAAGAGGCCTCTTAAGAGAAAGAGACATGAGCGGGCGCTTACTCTCTCACAAGCGACCGCTCAGTTCAATGGGAGTAAACAGATAGAGAGCTACGAGCAGACGTCAAGCTGTCTCCAAGGAGTTGCTTATTGGCCTAAGTGGCCGCTCAAAGTTGAACTGAGCGGTCGCTCAATTTACTGGAAGCAGAGTTGAGGCTTTATGATCAGGCGCTAGACTTTATACTGAGCGCCCGCTCAGTTGTTTTCAAGCAGTTCCGTGCCTAGTTCCAACTCTTCTACGGGGATTAAGAAAACAAAAAGCACGAAAAACGAGGCTTTTACACACAGAGAATAGCTGTAGTTTTAGACCTAGAGATATAGTTTAGGGTTTATTTTATTGTTCTTCATAAAAAATAGATTTCTCATATATTTTACATCAGTTTTGTGTACTTTCATCGGATTTGCGATTATCGATTGTTAGACATCAATTCCATATCAATATATCAATATTTTCTTTCATTTTCTCTTGTTTTATATTTTGTAGTTTTAATTTATTTTCTGTTTTCATTGATTAATGTTTGATTATTGTTAGTATCTCATATAGTTTGTTCATCATTATTTGTTATTTTTCTAGTATGTCTCGTTATTTTGATTATTCGATATTTTCAATTAGTAGTCATCAGAGCGAGAAGGAGTCAACTTTTGGATGATTCTTGATCATCAAGGGCCACAACTGCAGGCCCTTGGCGCTCACCAAAGGCATTCACCCCAAACCTCAGGAGGTATCTCTTTATCCCATGTCCCTTCCCCATATTTTAACTTAGAAGAGGAGTTTAAGAATCTTACTCTAATGATGAAGGGCCAATATGAGGCCACAAGGGGTAATATGATTTGCGAGAATCAAATCTTTGACTACCATATCCAACATGGGGATTTTGCACCCTACGTTAACTGCCCTTATGATCCATCTCAGCTCGACCCCATCCTTCCTTAGTTCGGGGACCCTACATTAAAGAATGCATTAGATTTAAGGACCTTTCACCCTCCTGGGGCTAAGCCTAATAATCAGACATGCCCTATCACCATCCTATCTTTTTACGAAGATGGACCCTCTTTTGACCTATCTTCACTCATCACTCTAATTGGGGTTCCATCCCCTATAGTCACAATCATATTTCTAGGAGACAAACTAAATGGAATATGGGACAACAATAATGAGTATCTCTACCTTGATAAAATCGCTCAAGTGGAGGCCCCAACATAAAGTATCGATCCTAAATGGTACGAAAAGGAGATGACCATGTCAATATAATGAATCGGTTTGGAAAGATTCAGAATTCAGTTTAAAAATCCCATTCTAAATGTTCTAATCCCAATTACTCTACCGCCCTAAGAATGCTCCCTAATCAAACAACTTAAATAGACCCGAGTGGAGGTCAATATTCAGGAGTTGATCACTACCACGTTCTAACACAGAAATGCAATACTAAATGCATTGACAAAAATCAACGTTCTTTTATAGATGTCTCCTGATGCTTTGGTTAGCCTCCTTACCATTTAAAAGGAGAATCCACAAATATCGTTCTCAGCGATTTGCATATTAAAGGGACTTCTCACAATAAGGCCCTTTATTTCACCATTGTTGCATGTAATAAGAACATTTCGATGACCCTAATTGGTAATGGCTCCGCAATCAATGTATATCCTCTCCTCATAGTAGAAACATTAGGTTTCTTTGAGAAGGACTTTACACCTATAGCTTAAGGGGTCCAAGCGTACGACAACTCACACCATCGCTTGCTCGGAAACATCTGTTTATCCCTTATCTTAAGACCATTAGAGAGGAAGGTTACCTTCTAAATGCTTAACATCACAGATAGATTTAACCTCCTTCTTGAAATCCCTTGGATTCTTGAAATCTACCCTTCAAGGGTACTTCAATCGCAATTGATGCCTCAATTGATAAAATTCAAATTGTAGACAAGCCCCTCATAAACATTTAGCAGGATCTAAAAGATGAAGAAATCTCTTTCTTCAATGCCGAAGTCTCTATGATCAAACCCAACAATAGCTTACCTTTCATTCTTCGTCCTACCGTTCATAGAATGATGAAGAACCATACCTCCGAACTATAAACAGGCAGTTTGTTAAAGAGGGAAAATAAGACATCTATAACAATTTCTCGAAGCCTCTCTTTAATAGTGATCATGGAAAGTTCTACCCTGACATCGAAACTTTTTACGATTGCTACTTTTGGACAATGACAAGCTGAGAGTCATCCAAGTCCCCTAAATGCGATAATCATCAAGCTCTATCATTATTGTTTAGTCTTTAGAAAACTAAGAAAGAAGTCCAAGCTACAGTTCAAAGCTACGACTTTGATCCTTCCGAGCTGATAGTGCCAGTTCTAGACATTACACAAGGATGGAAGAAATGTTTGAAGATGTCAACTCTTGGTGGAAACAAGATAAAGATTGTTGCTAAAGAAAGCCCAAGAATGGATGAGGCAAAGTCATCGGAGTTAGAGTTTGAGTTTGTATATAGATCTGTCGAGTCTAAATGTATAGTGATTAGAACCCTAATGGTTACGCCACTAAAGGAAAATCTCGAAAAATCCCTTGATGTAACCACCTCTAAATTTAATTACATTTCTATTTTTGCTTACTCCTCTTCTTCAACCCCAATCCCTACCACTAATTGCTTGTCTCTAACGAATCTAACTTTGAAATTGTTAAAGTAATGGAAGAACATAAAAATAAATTAGCTATAATCAATGAAACCAAAAAGATTAACATAGGTGTCTAACAGGAGAAGAAATTTGTGCAAATCAGGCTGATGCTATCCCCAAAAGAATGAAAAGAGCAGACACAGGTGCTCAAAAAATTTATCGATGTCTTTGTTTGGTCTTACATAAGTATGCCTAGGATTTGCACAACATACCATTCTGATCCTTCTAAGGTTGAAGCCAATAAAACAGAAGTCACGGAGAATGAAACTAGACATAACTTTGAAAATAAAACAGGAGGTGGAAAAACAACTAGAATCCGAGTTCACTAGAGTTGTAAACTACCGAGACTGGATTGCAAATATCATTCCCATTTTGAAGAAGGACTACAGACTCTAAATGTGTGAGGATAACTGAGATCTCTACCCGACTTTGACATTCTAGTTGATAATACAACAAATCATGCCTTACTCTTGTTCATGGATGAGTACGCAAGCTACAACCAGATCAAAATGAAAGAAGAGGATATGGGGAAAACTACCTTCATAACCAATTGAGGCACCAACACGGTCAAGTCATATAGCCTCAAGAACGCCAGTGCTACTTATCAAAGAATAGCGACATCACTACACTATAATTTGATGAATAAAGAGGTGAAAGTGTATGTTGATGACCTGATCGTCACATCCAAAGATCATCAAGGGCATTGCATATCCCTTCAAAAGTTTTTTGAATAACTCATACGGTTCAATGTAAGTTGAATCCTTAGAAATACACACTTTACGTTACTTTTGATAAGTTTTTAGGGTATATTATCATTGCTCAAAGCAATTAGGGTTGATCCTAGCAAAATCAATGCCATCCTAGCTATAACACCCCTTAAAAAAATAAAGGAGATCCGCAACTTTCTAGGTCACCTATAATGTATCAGTAGGTTTATAACTAGAGAGTATTTCTAAATGATACATATAATAGGAGTATTTCTAAAGTCATCTAAAGAGACTAGAGAGCCTTAAGGCTCCTTGCTGCTCAGATTATCGCTCAAGGTGATCCACTACACAAGTGCACTAGTGAGGGCATTCATCTTAGGTGCATAGATAAATAGGAAGCTTATATTATGAAGTCTCTGGTTTACAATGGAGTATGTAGAACCCACATGAATGGTTAAATGCTAGCTCAAAAAATAGAATAACTTGGTTACTATTAGACCACCATGGAAGATGATTGTGCTTGATACCAAAGAACATGCGTCATTTGCCAAAAATATGCAAACCTCTAGCACATTCCTCTTTTATTCCTAAACCCCTATTCATCACCTTGGCCCTTCTCAGCATGGGGTATTGACATCATTGGAAAAATATCTCCTCTTAGCATAGAAGGTCATGAATTCATCTTGGTTGCAATCGACTACTTTACAAAGTAGGTCAAAGCCAAGTCTTACAAATCCTTGGGTCCAAGAAAGTGGCCAAATTCTTACTAGAAAACATCATTTGTAGATATAGGTGTTCCTCACGAGCTAATAAGCGACCAAAGGGTCCACTTCCAAGGCGAATGCGCAAACATTCTGGCCAAGTACAAGGTTTAACACCACGTTCATCTTCATACAGACCGTAAACAAACGTGGTAGTTCAGGCAGCAATAAAAAACATCAAGTTCATAATGTAGAAAATGACAAAAAATTACAAAGACTAGCTTCCGAAATTGCACTTTGCTTTAAGGGGGTACTGAACGTCAATGATGACTTCAACACGCATAACCCCTTATTCTCTAGTTTAGGGGATGAAGGCTGTATAGCCCATTGATCTTGAACTTCCATTACTAAGGATTAAAGCAAGGTATGATGAAATCATCATAATGGATGAAATATGGCTCCAAGCCACACACCATGTTCAACTATACCAACGCAAGATCCTAAAGCACTTCAACTGGAAGGTTCGCATGCGATTCATCAAAGAAGGTGACCTAGTGCTTAAAGTACTCTGAGAAACTGTTATGGATCATTAGGGCGACTTTAGACCGAATTGGGCTATACCCTATATTGTTAAAAAGATGTTATCAGGAGGAGCTGTGTAATTAACTAACATGGAAGAAAATGATTTTCGTTCGCTGACGATCCTCGATCAGTTAAAGAAATTTATCTCTTAGCACCCTTTGACCCTATACGTAAGCAACCTCACCCAAGGCTTGGTCGCCCCATGTGGTTCTAAATTTGAAAGAAAACCTCTGAAATTTATTGCATATTGAGTTTTGAATCCAAAAGAAATTTCTGATTAGAGCTACGTTTTGACCCGATTCCTTCAAGAGGATACATAGGCAACCTCTTCCAAGGCCCAACCGCATTAAAATCATTAATCTTCATGCAACGAGAAAATGTCTTAGGCGTAGACTATGATGCCGAATGCCTAAGCTAGGCGTTTGACACCCATAATGCTAGTGTTGAACGCCCAATCCTGGGCATCAACAAAACAACTTTTGCCTCTAACCTTGTTGTTGTACAACTTCCTAGATAAAAAGCCTGTTATTGAGTGTTTGGTGGGAGTTCGACACCTAGACCCTTAACGTTAGCTAAAAAGGCCCCTGCGTCATCTGATTTCTGTTGAGTATTGAGTAAAAAGACTCCTGCTGTCAGACTAAATTTTTGGTGTCAAAAAGGATCCTATTTTAAAGATTTGATATTTAGTTTCTTAGACTCTTAGTATGTACCTAAACTTTGTGCTAGGTTTATGTATGTTCTTTTATGATTACTTTCGCTCATTTGGTCTTGGTGATTAATTTTAAGTATGTACATTTTTGTAAAGGCAATCCTCAGAGCATATTATGGCACCATAAATCTTACAAAATAAACTTAGTTTTATTTAAGAAAGTAAATGGTTACATAAATCCTATAGTTGTAGCCTAATGCCTTTATGAAAAGATTAAATAAAAGTAAGGACTAATTCTAAAGAGGCAAAGCAAAAAGTGGCCTTTGTAGCCTAACAAAAAACCTCTTTTTCATTTCTTTTTAAAAAAATCTACTTTGCCTCTACCTATCTACCCTAATTTCTAAGCCTTTCTCGCACCAACTTGGCTCTTTTTCCTAATCATTCCTTTCACGGTACAATCTACACACATAAGTAATCACAAACCATTGAGGCCTTAGGCTTTTTCGTTTAGTCTTAAATGGATCTATAGGTGGATGCATGAACTTTGACTTCCCCTCTATTCTCCCACATACAAGCTAAGTAGCTCTTAGAGAGCATAATCAATTAAGGATGATCTTGAATGAACCACAATTGTTTAGCCCTCCAATAGGATTCCCAAAGTTTGATATTTCCTCCTTAAGTGGGGGCTTTTTACGTGCTAAGGGTTGGGAACCCAACTAGGTTTCAAGTGGACAATTTGATGAGTAAACTACCACTAGAGATATTGGTCTTTTACAACCCAACCTTTCTCCTTTTTAGTGAAGAAAAGAGGACGAGACTCTCCCCCATTAGAGCCCTACTATTTTGTGTGTCAATAAGGATCTACTCTGCGGCTTTGTGACATTGAATGGGTCAAGGAGTGGCCACCAAACATTTATGGGATGTTTGGAAACCCTTGGGTTTGAATCCAAAAATGACTCATGTAAATGGTTTATGAACCATGAGAAGGTTTGGGAATGAGCAACAGATTTCAATTTGTGAAGGTGTGCAAACAATTAGCATTAAGATGAGAACAAATCAGTTTTAATCCTAGGCAAACATGCAAAATCAAATGAAGAGCACACTCTAATTTAGTTGGTGACAAGTTAAGCATTATGCATATAAGTGTAAAGTACGTGATCACTTTGTTAATTATCCATAAGATTAAGGATCCCTATGGATAGTTGTCTAATTTTATCTTATTAGGCATGATTGCATTTTAATAGGTCTTGATTAATACATAAGATAAAAGTGGTCATGCAATTGCAATATATAAGTAAGGATTATATATAAAATCACAAAAATGAAAATAATTAATACGATGCAAGAGTCAAGAGTCAATAAGTTATATTAGCAAAATGCAAAATAAGTATGATGCATGATGAGTTACAGAGATTGATTGATCAAATGAAGAAAAAAGCCAAAAGAGATTTCTTCATAATGTACTCTAACATGGAAATGAGTCTAGTTCAAGAGGTATTTATGATTTAGCCTTAGAACATCATTAACTTATAGAGACATAAACAAGATCAAAGTATGAATTATGATGCTTGAATAAGAAATGAGCCTTAAGGGTAACCCCTAAATATGTATTCAAGTATGATACATACTTAGGGTTTACTCATCAAAGTGGAACAAATATTTATTGAGTAAAGAGGGAATGGAGATGTCCAAACATGAAATAACTTGAAAGAAGTAAAATGCAAGGGAGAGGGGTCGCTTGAGAGATTAAGAAAAAAACAATTTATGAAGATGGTTCCTTGAAGGATGTTCTTAAAGTTAGGGTTTTGAGAATTAACCTAGTGAAGTAGGAGTTTCTCCTAGCTCTTCACATTATAGGAAAAAGAGAAATTGAAATAAAATTTTTGGAGTTGATCACAAGAGATCATCAATGGTGATGTCTCTATGGTTCATCAAGACTCATCATAAGTTGCATAAAGATTGAAATAAGTGTTCATGTGAGTGGGGTTTATAGCTCACACAATCATCATAAAAGGTCCAATCTAAGGGTCTTTAGTGGATGAAAACCACTAGATCTAAAGACTAGAAGGTGAATAGAGTAAAAGTAAAAAAAGGATTGAATAGAATAGAAAGAGATGAGGTATTACCATAGAGGAGAGTCCTTTTCTTGAGTCTTTGCTCTAGTATGTGTTGAGGAGGTAAGATTTCCTTGTTTGATTAAGGATAAATGTGCTTTATTTGGTCCTTGATAAGTATAAAGGATGTTTAAGAGTGTTTAGGAGTTTATTTTGATAGTGCGATGACCTTTTAGAGTGTGAGAAAAGCCAACCCTTTGGTCATCAAATGAGGCAATATTTATAGTAAAAAAAGAGTGGATTTCTTAAGTGCTAGATGCCATATCAGAGCATTTAATGCCAACTTAGGGCGTTAAATGCCCGAGTGGTGCATTAGAAGTTTAAGAAAGGAATATTTTGCTTGGTTGAAAAGAATCTTGAAACGAAACAAGAGCACTTTTGGCCAACGCTCAGGGGTTGGGTGTCAAACACTAAGGTTAAGCATTAGATTCTTATAGGAGATGATCTAGAAAGGAGCATAAGAGGATCTAAGATGGAGCAAGGATAGATATTAAATTCTTATAGTGTATTTGATGCCTGTGCTAATTGTTCAATGCCAACTCTTAGTGTTGGACACCCAGCTTCCAACTCCGCTTCAGTTCCTACGTTTAACACTTGCTTCATGCATCGAGCATAAGAACTTTGAGCCTCAGTTTTGCACAAT
Organism: Dysphania ambrosioides; assembly: GCA_026401315.1. Classification (NCBI taxonomy): domain Eukaryota; kingdom Viridiplantae; phylum Streptophyta; class Magnoliopsida; order Caryophyllales; family Amaranthaceae; genus Dysphania; species Dysphania ambrosioides. The sequence continues at coordinate 17,883,106 of CM048667.1, forward strand.
TTTAGGGGATTGTTTTTGGTGTTTTGATGATGTGATTTTGCTACTTTGGTTTTGGGTTCGGGCCAAGGTAAGGGTCTTGGGCTCGGGTTTGTGATTGAGGCCTTTAGGGGTTTGGATTTTGAGGTGATTTTGGGGTTACACATTGTCAATCTTGGCCCAAGCTAAATCCTTCTCATTAGGGTTATTTAGTCATTGGACCCCTAAATGGGAGATGTGATTTCATTTCTGGAGAAGCCCTCACTTTGACCGAGTCTTGGATAAGACAAAGGTCAAAGTAATACTTGGGATAGAGGAAGATCTGAGATGCTCTACAATCTTGAACCTCTTTTCTAACATCTATACCTGTCCATTGGCTATTGTAGAGTTAATTCCATTGAAGATGGGAACTTGTGTCAATTAGCATGAATGCCTGAGGTTATAATCTCAACATGCTCTATTAGGGAGACTAGTGTTGACTGGGAGACACTACCATGATGGCTCGACTTATAGATCGGCCTTCTATGCCAATGGAGAGCCATTATCAAAGTAGTGCAAATTATAAGTTATCCTCGTATGCCAATTACCTGTTGTGCCACAAGAGAGCCATTATTAGCGTGGTACGGCTTGGAGACATGGCTGCTATGCTAGAGACATGGCCTATTGTGCTTGAGAGATGATCTATTATGCCAAGGAAACATGGCCTATTGTGCAAGATGGGATCCATGATGAGTGAAATTTATGTCACTAATTGTCATTTCCTAACTGAGTTTTTACTCTTTTTAGCATAAGTTTGTCCTATTTTATCCCATTTTTTGTCATTTTGTGGATAATCTAAGATTAAGATGGGATCCATGCAGGTATCTAATGAGCTCAAGCATTAGAACTGAAGAATTGAGATGTATGGTGGAAAAGTGGAGAAGAGAAGCAAAGAGTCCGCTCAGAATTTGAATTTAGAGGCCTCTCAAGAAAAAAAGACCCGAGTGGGTGCTTACTCTATCACAAGTGAGCGCTTAGTTCGCTGGGAGAAAATATGCAGAGAGCTACGAGCGGACTTGAGGATGAAGCCTTATGAGTGGGCGCTTGACTTTGTATTAAGCGCCCAATCATTTTGTTTTTCAGCAGTTCTGTGCCTAGCTCCAACTCTTCTACGGGACCTGAGGATACAAAAAGCACAAAGGACGAGTTTATGGAGACAGAAAACAATAGTAGTTTTAGACATAGGATATAATGTAGGTTTACTTTATTGTTTTTCCATAAAACATTATATTTCTCGTAGATTTTACATCAGTTTCACGTACTTTTATTGGATTTGCAATCATCGATTGTTAGACATCAATTCCATATCAATATGTTAGTATTTTCTTTCACTTTCTCTTGTTTTATATTTTGTAATTTCAATTTATTTTCTACTTTAGTTGATTTATGTTTGATTATTATTAGTTTCACTTATAATTTGTTCATCAATATTCGTTATTTTTCTAGTATGTCTCATTATTTTGATTATTTGATGTTTTCTATTTCTAGTCATGAGTAGTTAGATTAGTTAGGGGATAGGGTAAAAAACCCAATCCCGAGCATGGATGATGTTTAAAGTATGGAGTTGGTTTCTTGATGATTCATGTGCGATTTAATCTTGAGTTTTGGTTGGAGTCTAGATTGGCCATATAGATTTCATCCATTGCTTACCTAGGTCGAAAACATTAAGAAATGTAGATTTAGGTAGGGACTTGATGTTAAGTGTTGTTAACTTGCATGATATTAATTGTCACATTAAATCTATTGTGTTGCTTGGATGCTTTAGAATACAATTGGATAAGAAATCCCAATTGTAATGCCCTTCTTTGAAGATGACTAAGAGGTTGGTTCTTGGTTAAAATCCCTTTCTTATAGCATGATTAGGTTCGATTCATAGGTTGATAGTAAGTTATTGAGCCTCATATTATATCATTTGAGTCCAATTCCTAGATTTAGCTCATTCATTTTAGGAATTGGTGATGAATCCCAAACCCCTAACGCTTTTACCTTCATAGAACAAGCCCTTTAAAACCTCGAACTACAATTTAGTTAGATTTAATCTTAATCCTTTCTTAGTTGAGCTTGCTTGTAGCTAAACTGCTAGAGTTTGGTATCTATTTGAAGCCATTCCTTGTGGATTTGACCCTTAATTGGCCATTACTCATAAAAGGTGATGACCAATATCTAACCCTATCAAATTGCGCTGTTACTAGGGACTTGCGTTATCGAGTATTTAGTAGTTTTTACGAGTCTAGTTTGTTTATTCTTATTTTATTTCTTTTTCTCTCATTTTCATTCATTTTTAATAGTGATTGTCTATTCTAATTAGCTTTGATTTGTAAGCCATCAAGCAGGAGTAATAGAGTATAAACTTTAGAACTATTAGAGCTATAAGAACAGGGTTGAGAGCTTTGAGATAGATCATTGCGAATAGAGGGTGAAGAAGATAATTTCAATTCATCTAGCCCTATTCCTATAGAATTAGAGTTTAGCAAAAACTTATTTTTAACTTGCTCAAATCCTTTATTCAATATGGATGATGTTACAGATAAACCCTTGAGGCAGTATAGAGCTCCTAGAGCTTACTAAGTCCTGAGTGTTATAAGGAAACCCTCTATAGAGGCCAACAACTTTAAGTTGAAGCCAGCACTGATCACTCTGGTAGAAAGCCATCCTTTTGGAGGAGAGAAACACGAGTCACCTCATGCCCACCTTAAGTAGTTCATAAGATACTGTGATATAGTAAAGGTAAATGGTGTGACTTGGGATTACGTCAGATATATAGTCTATTCAAGTTCTCTCTGACGGGCAAAGCTAGTGAATGACTTGAGAAGATGGATCCTAATTCTCCGAGGACATGAGAGGAAGTGACTAGAGCATTCTTACATAAGTTCTTCCCACCTTCAAAGACTACTGAAATAAGGAAAAAATTTGCAACGTTCTACGAAAAAGGAAAAGAAACTCTATTTGAAGTGTGGGAACGTTCAAGGGTTTAATTGAGGCATGCCCACACCGTGAAATGGAGAAGTGATTACTTCTTCATAGTTTTTACAATGGACTATCTTAGCAGAATAAGACTAGCCTTGATGCAGGAGATAGTGGAGCTATAATGAGATTGAGCCCAACCAATGCATTCAAAGTTATCGAGCTGGTAGTTAAAAATTTTGCTGATTGGAATAAAGGTAAGAGAGTGCACAGAGCGAGGAGGAAGGTATGAAGTATATTTTACTAATGTACTTTATTCTAAGTTAGATGCACTAACTAATAAATTTAATGAAGTTATTTTGAATAATCCCATGTATGGAATGCAATCCCCACAAGCATCTAGTTCTAATGCTCCTATGTAGGTGTTATTTATGATGTTTATGGTTATTATGATCATAACCCTATGTAATGTCATCTACTAACCTCTATAGGAAATGCACCATCAGGAATGAAATAGGGTAATTCCATGAATAATATGGCCCCTAACCCTAAATTTGATCAATATTCTAACACCTTTAACTTAGGGTGGAGAACTCACCCAAATTTTGTTTGGAGTAATGGGCAGAACTAGGGGAATGGGAACTTTAATGGCATAACTAGGGATATTTTCAAAACCAAGTGATTAAGAATTTTAGTGGTTAAACCAAGGGAATTTCTAAGGCAATAGGAACTACGAGAACCAAGCACTAGTAGAAAATAATTTTATTCCTTCGAGACAAATGCTGCGGTTATATACAATTCAAAGCCCTTAATGGTTTGAAATATACCTTAATACGAAGTGCTGCAGTTTTTTTAAAAAGACGCAACTCTTGAAACCACAAATGCTGCGGTTATTTCAAAAACCCCAACATTAGTACCAAATGCTACTGTTATTTCAAAAACCGTAGCTTAGTAACAAATGTGCGAGTTACATGTGCTGCAGTTTTTCAAATAGCCAGGGAACTTGCGAGTTACATGTGCTGCGATTAATTGAATAACCGCAGCACTTCTGACTCACTATATATACTCTTTTTCAAGCGCTTCTAGTATCATTTCAAACATAAAAAAACACGCATTTCCCTCTTCTCTAACCCTCAACTTCCCTAACCCTAAATCCATATAACACCTAGATCTCCTACTCCCTCGTACTTCCTACCTATGATCCTAACTTCTTTCTAATGTCCCCATAATTCATTCTTCCTCATGCATTTCAAATCCTACTCCTCTCTCCCACTCATACCTCCATGGACATGGCATAGTAAAGCGTTTTGAAGCCTACTCATCTCTTCTATTTTTAAGAAGTCTATATACTCCAAAGTTCGGAATGTAAAGGTTTTCATATGCCTTGAACCCTAGTATATGTTTTTTCTTAATTTTGTTTTTTGTAATTTTTTATAAATTAATGTAAAGATGAAAAACTCTTGTGTGTTTGGATTTGTATGCTATAAATTTCTTTGTCTGAATTTAGGTACAATATACCGGGGGAATTAACCTTGAATGTGGAAATGGTGAGTTAGAATTGCTAGAGAGAAATGGTGGAAGTCTAGGTAAAAAGCATTGCATAATAGGATGTTCAATAGAAAACTCTGAAAAAGCTGTTGAACTATCAAAAAATTTAACTGAATGGGCGCTTGACCTATCTTGAGCGCCCACTCAGGTCATAAATTAAGGCCAGACAAAGATCTTTGAGTAAGATAGGTCAAGCACCCACTCATGTTTGTTTTAAGGGGCCGCTTAGAAGGAAAAAAGGGGAAGGTTAGAGGCATTTAAGCGAGTAGCAAACATGGAGCAAGCGCCCGCTCAGAAGGAAAATAGAGGGCTTATAGCTGAACTAAGCGCCCGCTCATAATCCATCTGAGCACCTGCTTAGAAGGAAAAATTAGGTGTCTAAACCTTATGAGCGGGCGCTCAGGATTCTGAGCGCCCACTTAAACTACGCTTTGTGAGTTCTCTGAATTCCTTTAAACGTAAAATTGATTCTTTTCTTTCCCCATTTTTTTCATTTCTTCTTCTTCTTCTTCTTCTTCTTCTTCTTCTTCTTCTTCTTCTTCTTCTTCTTCTTCCTTTTAAACTCATTCTCTCTCTAAAAAACCCCATAAATCTCTCTCAATCTTTTCCCCAAAACTCACTCATCTCTCATCCTTTTCACTCTAAATCACCACCATTATACTTATTTCTTCCCGATCTACACTTTGATACTAAAATCTTTCACAATCATCAACATTTAAGAGAAAACCCAAATTCACACCCTAAAAACTTTTGGTTTAATATACAATTTTCTTTTTTCTAGGCTTGAATTTGGCTTATAAGGAGCGATTAGGAGGAAGGTTTTTCTTGGAAACTTTGGTATTTCCTACACATTTCTTCTTTTTTAATTTTTGTTTCAAATTTACTTGCTTATTGCTCATTTTTTGAAATTTTGTTGTAATTTGTGTTATTTGGTATAATGTGGTGATTTTTTGGTGCTTAATTATGCATTTTAGAGTAGTTGTTTAGGGTGAACATAGAGATTTAGGTTGAACTCAAAAGATTATAGGTTACGAAACTTGGTTGCTAGTTTTGGCATAGAAATTTGGTTTGTCATAGTTGGTTGTTATTGAATCTTGAGGAATTATGTCGTTAATCTTTGGGTAAACCATTACTTGGGGAAAATGTTTTCAAGGAAGAAATCTTAGACATATAAGGCCCCCAGTGCTTCCCAATCCTCACAACCTTCACAACCTAACATTCCCATGTTTAAATTCGCCAAGTCGAACCAAAAACTATTTTATGAAAAAAATCAAAAATAGAAAAATACTTAGCACCAGATTTTACGAGCCGGATTCCTTAGAAAAATTAGGAATAGAGCAGGACCTTTATGGGATTCTTAATTCCATAGGTTGGGGGTCAATTATCTGAGCTTAAAAATATTACCTATGAAAGGCTCACCCTAGAATTCCTAGCTTCTCTAGAGCATACATTAACTGTTGAAAACAACTATCAAATCACTCTCTAATTCTTCAACCAACCCCATATCATCACCTTAGAAATGTTGGACCAAATCTTTAAGTGGTACCCCACCAACAACATTTATGCTCTAGATATGGGTCGGGTTATGGAGTATAGTGAGACATGATGGTGGAGCCAAATTACTAATGATAAGGAATACTAGTTCAACACCTGCAAAACCTCCTACATTTTTCACCCATGTATAAGAATCCTGCATAGAATTTTGGGGTACACTATTTTTTATAAAATAGATTTAGGAACGACTGCTAAAGATGAGGTAGAACTGCTCTAGATGGCATAAAATAGGAAAGAACAACTAATTTTGGGGGTTAGTTCGTACACCTAGTGGATTCAGCACAAAAGGGGCAGTTTGACTAGTACAATCATATGGGGAGAATGATCACCATTATAGCTCATGCTTTAGGATTTGTAGAGCAATGCAAGATACTTACACCCATTGATGCACATGATATCTATATCAACGCAATAAAGAGAATGGGTTTCATCTAGTTCACCGCTAACCCCAAGGTCTTTGGGTGGAAGGTGAGGGTAGTGAAACTACTATCTTTTAATCCTATTCACTGATATCAAGTGGGAAGAGGAAGAGCTTTGAAAGATTCTAGCTCATTAGATCAACCTACGTTAACTACCCTTATGAGCCACCTCAGCTTGGCCCCATCCCTTCTTGGTTTGGTGATGGCAACCCCACTTACCCCTATTAGAAGGGTCCTACCATCCCTGGTGTCACAACCCCTCTTTTCCCCCTTATGATTATATCCATATAGGGGGAGTGATTACTATGGTGATCCCGCCTACCCATATGACGAACCGGGCTAGTCTCCGGGTTATATAGGTGGATGGGATGGCCCACCTAGTATGTCATCCTTTGAGAACTATCTCGATGAACCACAGTATGAGTAGGCACCCTATAGTGATGCATCGAGTCCTGATGTCGACCTAACCTACAACTTTCTAATTGTTTAACCAACCCCAAACCTTCACCTTAGAAAGGTTGGACCAAATCTTTAAGTGGTACCCCACCAACTACACTCATGCTTTAGATATAGGTTGGGTTATGGAGTATAGTGAGACGTGATGGTGGAGCCAAATTATCGATGATAGGGAATAATAGTCCAACACCTGCAACACCTCCCATATCATTCACCCATGTCTAAGAATCCTGCTTAGAATTTTGGGGTACACTATTTTTGATTAAATAGATTTAGGAAACACTACTAAAGATGAGGTAGAGCTGCTCTAGATGGAATAAAATAGGAAAGAGCAGCTAGGGGATATGCTGAATTTTGGGGGTCAGTTCTTACGCCTGGTGTATTCAGCACAAAAGGGGTAGTTTGACTGGTACATTCCTATGGGGAGAATGGTCACCATTATAGCTCATGCTTTAGGAATTTTAGAGCAATGCAAGATACTTACACCCATTGATGCACACGATATCTACATTAACGCGATAAAGAGAATGGTTTTCATCTATTTCACCGCCAACCCCGAGGTATTTGGGTGGAAGGTAAGGAGGGTAGTGTAACTGCTACCTTTCAATCCTATTCACTGATATCAAGCAGTAAGAGGGTGAGCTTTGAAAGATTCTAGCTTATTAGATCAACCTGAGTTAACTACCCTTATGATCTATCTCAGCTTGGCCCCATCCCTTCTTGGTCTGGTGATGGCAACCCCACTTAGCCCTATTGGAAGGGTCCTACCATCCTTGGTGTCACAACCCCTCTTTTCCCCCTTATGATTATATCTATATAGGGGGGAGTGATTTCCATGGTGATCCCGCCTACCCATATAATGAACCGGGATGGTCTCTAGGTTATACAGGTGTGTGGGATGGCCCAGCTGGTATGCCACCCTTTGAGAACTATCCCGATGAACCGCAGTATGAGTAGGCACTCTATGTTGATGCATCGAGTCCCGATGTTGACCCAACCTACAACTTCTCCTCCCATAATTTTGTGGAGAGGCCTAGGAAGGGAAAGGGCCCCAGTACTATCTAGTCCTATCGTGGTTGATCGAGTCCTCCCCTTTTATTTCTTGGTTTTCGCACTGAGGACTACGCTTCTCTGAAGCTTGGGGGGGTTTTTTTCCCTTAAGGGTTGGACTTTAGTTTCCTTTCTCCTTTTCCTTTGTTAAATACATGTAAAGTTTTGTTTTCTTTATCTAGAGTTGGAACTATTATTTTTATTGTCACTTGTTTGACTAATCATTATTTCTTTATGAGCATTAATGGAAATGCATTCAAGAGCCTAAGGTATAACCTCTCCTACTACCTGTTTTATTACTTTCCTTGGTGTGTTTATCTTTCTTTTTAGTCTAGGGAAGTTGATTGTTTGAGGATTATGGCACCTTGTTGTAAAAAGAGTTTAGCCTATTTTTATGGATTGGTTCGCTGAAAATCATTGGTTTTGATAGCCATGGTTAATTGTTTGTATTAAATTGCTTATATACCCTTTCTTGTATCATACTCTCGTGCATGTTTCTTCTTATTTTTCCTTTTCTTTACTTTTTAGTTACAAAATTTAAAAAATCCAAAAAGATTTTGAGTTTTATTTAACAAGGCAAGTCATTTTCTTTTGATTTGTTTTTCTTGCATTGAGCTGTGCATAAATAGAACACTTGTCTTGTTGAATTTTTTTCTTCCTAAACCATAAGAGATTACATGTTTAAGACTTAAATTACATTTGAAAGATTTTAGGATGGACTTTTGTTAGAGTAGATGAGATTATTGTGATTATAACCATTAGCTAAGCACCTCACCTTTTCCTTAGCCGAGTGAAATCCATAGGATTAGTATTTCCAAATCCAATGGTAATGAAATCTTTTGAATACTTTAACATGATTTTCATTGAGTGGAAAGGATCCTTAATATGCATGCTTTGATCAAGAACTTGACTTATACATACCTAAGACCATGACTAAATTTCTTAGGGAAAGAAAAAGGCACTCTTGAACCCATTTCCTTTGTCCCTAGCCTTTGAAATTTCCCCTTTTCTTGTATATTATTTCTTTCCTATAAATAATTTTTATCTTTTTGAGCCTATATTTCTCCAAAATTTACTAGTTGAAAAGAAATAAAGAAGAGAAGAAATGAGTGGAGAAGAATTTTTTTGGGTTTATGGGAATATGAGAACCAAACAAAGCTCAGATATGTTCTTAACTAAGCTTGGGAGAGGAGACTAGTTGGTATTCTATTGAATATGAGGGCTCAAGGCCTTGAAATAAGGCGAAGGTTAAGACCATTAAGAATTTTGTTGTTCATGAAGCTAAGCCTCACACCATTACCCAGGCCTTTCCTTATTTTGATCTAGCCCTTTCCTAGTTTTATCCAAAGTCCTTTCGACTTTAGGAATTTGAGTCATTCTTGGTATAAGGAGGTAAAGGTCAAGCATATAGAGAGATCATGGTAATTAAGATGTTGAGTCATATGTCATTACTTGTACTTTTTATTTATTCAACTTCTTCAAGGAGTAATGAGAATCTAATTCCTTAAGGATTGAGATGAAGCTTTGGAAGAGTTTGATTGTGTCTTAGTTTAGGTGCATGAAAGTTATAGTTTCCTACTATTTCTTGGTTATCCTTTATTCATTGTTTAGCATGTTTTCACTTACAATTTAGAAAGTTAAATATCCATCATGACAGTGTCTCATTAATGCCTACTTGTTGCACCTTATTTTACTTCTTTCAGTTTCTCTCTTTTTAGTCTTTATATTACTTGCCTTGTTTCTTTTTTTTAGTTTTAAGAGTTATGGTTTAACTCCTAGGAAACCTTACGAGAGCATACTGATAACCGTTCTTTTAAAAGAATAGCTTTTAGACTTGATGCAAAGGGTTTATTTGGAGACGTGATTAGATGAATCAAATGACAGAAAATAAAGCAAGAACTAAAACGATGTTATGCTATAAAGGGAAAACGGGGACAGATCAGTTCAACCCTAGGAAGGACAATCAAACTATCAATATGCTAAATTAGGAGAAATCAGTCAACAATGAATCATGACACTCAAGATGACGAGAGGAAGTTTGTGACCCTATAAATCACACGAACAACCTATAATCTCCCTATGTCTCCAAAGGAGTGGCAGGACAAGATTCGCATCGAATATCAATCAATCAATCATCAACAATCTCAAATCCTAACTCTACGCATGAAGAATGAGCCAACCTAGGGTTTCACCAATCAAACCCCTAAGAAAACTACTCACACATAGTAATAAAGACAAAGGAATACACAACAAAAAAGAACATAATTAAAAGGACGAAAAAATTGAATGTAATGAATAGGAGAATGAAAAACGAAATCCTATAACAAAACCGACAACTACTCTATCAAAACTGTAAATGAAACAACAATAATAGAAAGAGCAATGCCATTTAGAAAAACAATACTTGAAAGCATTAAACGAAATAAAACAGAAAAGACTCGATACCTTGCATAAATGAAATTGCGTGAACAAAAGAGAAACCAAATTCGAAATACAACGCTTGAAAACGAGAACAACAAAAGATGTAAATCTAAACTAATGCATGAAGGAAATGTAAAGCTTTAAAGTGATGTTCTAGGTTGAGGCACAAAAGCTCTCAAAGTAGGCATGAGGGTTATGTACAGAGCAAGAGGGTATTTATACCCTAGGGACATAAGGGGTGAAACCCTAGGAAAAACCCTCGAGCGCCGGCCTAAGAAAGAACCAAGAAAGTCGGAAATAGGCTCCATTCGGCCGAATGGAGGAAGGATTCGGCCGAATGAGTGGCCATTTGGCCGAATAGGAATGCCATTCGCCTAAAATAGAAGCTTGGTATTTTTCCACCCTGTCCACCATTCGGCCGAATGGCCCTTGATTCGGCCGAATGAGTCTTCATTTAGCTATTCCCGAGAGCTTGATTTATATTCTCGAATCCTTGTCTTCCATTTGACCGAATGGATGTCAGATTCGGTCGAATCTGAACTTGAACCTTGCTGAACAGCTCCTTTGAAGTGTCTAGTGGCTTCTGGAGTTTATGGGATCTTCGAGAGTGACTTGGAACGCATGCCCAAGCTATGATATGCGCATCCAAACTCTTGATAAAGGTGTCAAAGCCTCGAACATGTCTCATTTTACCTTGAAATCACCAAAATCACCTGAAATGACCTAACAACAGCTCGAGGACAAGATCAAGGTAAAATTGAATGTAATGTGCATAAAACTAATATAAAAGCATGAGACTCGACACTAAAATAGGGTTGTAAATATGCTCTAAAATGAGCACATCAACTTCCCCCAAGCCAAACATTTGCTAGTCCCTAGTAAATGAACTAGCAAGGCAACACTGTGAGCAAAGCTCATGAAAAGCAAGGTGAGCGGAAAACAAGACAATGCCAACTGTGTAGGCGCAAAACTCTTCCCTAGCCATGGGTGTGCAAGTACAATGGGCTCAAAAGAGAATAATACCAAGATAATCAAAGTTTTCCATAGACTTGGGATTACTGGAAAAGCTACAACACAGGCCATGCCACCCACTACCTAATGAGGTCACAAGTCGACGCTCCCCATGCTATTTCCCAAAAGATGTGGGAAATTTCTAGTACGCTCGTGTGTTTAATACGGACTTGTTTCGCTCAGAATCATCCGACTTAAGATGAGTCGGGAATTAAACACTCAATCAAGGAGAAATCTTAGGGATTGTATCCTATCTACTCTCCAGCACAGAACTTGCTAATTAGGCCAAGTCGAACAGGTTTGGAAACGGTTACAATGTAGGCTGGGATTAAGGTAGGGTAAAATTTGGGGATGTGGAGTTCGAATAGAGGATAGTAAGCAATCCGAGGTAATCAAACGAAGGACAGCTATAACTTCTGACGACAATGCCACTTCCTAAAATTCTATAGATACGCATAAATGAACTCATTACACCAACTTTATTCTCGAATTTCTCTTTTTCTATTTTTTTCTGTTTCTTTTCTTTTTCTTTCTTTTTTTTCTTTTTGTTTACAAGCTAATGTTTCTGAAATAAACTAAGAGTAATGTAAAGAGTCATATCATACGACAATGATTTTTCAAACCAAAATCTTTCACCACAATGCAACGGGCACCACTTCACTGTGATCACTTGACTATCCTCTAGGTAAGAAGAGGGAATATTTGGCTCATGTGGAGTTAGGTGATGTAGCTACGAAGAAAAATTAAAGGCACAAAATTGTCTTACCCTAAAGTCAATCGATGTTCATGGTAGGCAATTTGGCCATGTAGCTGTAACTACAAACGTGTTATCATCCCTGGCCTTTAGAAAAGAAGACTATACTGGAGGAGAACAAACACAATACCTAGACTCTCTAACTAGCACTTAATAACTTAAGACTCATAATGGAGTCCTAGAAGGCTCAATCCTCACTAGGCTAGTCGAAATGTGCCTCAATAGGTAGTCATCCAAGCCACAAACCAAGCAGGACCAGATCCCCCAAGTCAGGTGGAAAACAGTCAATCATTCGGTCCCAAAACAGGCACAAGGCTAGGTAAAATATGAGTATGCATATGACCACTATAATGTACACGTCAGGAGCTAGCATGTCAGTTTCACAACTCAACCACATTAATCTTAACACACCTAGACATGCAAAGAAAAAAAAAACAAAAACCAAGGTAATAGTTTCAATAATGCTGATATTTCGAAGCTTTGAAAACACAAGGACCCTCCCCCAAGCCAGCTCAAGAGCCGTCTCGGCACTTGGGAGAGGAGAAACAAAAGGGAGAAAGATCAGCATTATGGAAGCTATTGCTATACAAATAAACAAACAAAACAAACACCGGGTTATCTCCCATAAGTACTTTTGTTTAACGTCGATAAGTTCGACACATTTAGGCACAAGTTTATACAGAAAAAGAAAACAATGAAATCGTACCTGCCGTAGGAGTGGATTCATTCCTAGCATCACCATCACCTCTAGCGTGGGGAGTCAAAACTCTCCACCGAGTCGCAGTGGCGGAAGTAAGCAATGGAGAACCAGGGTCATCTGGAGGTGGGTTATAATGCATGGCTCCCCTAAGCCAGGGTGGAGCCATCGGCCTCTTTTTAGATTTTCTTTTTCTAGCCCTTTTTCATTTATGGGCTGGCTCGTCAGTACCCTTAGATTTGTAATACATATCCGTTTGCGGAGCGATTCCGTTCGCAACCCAAAAAATAAGACGCTCTTGCTCGTCCTCCTCTTTCGACACCTCAACTATCATAGGGGCAGCAAAAGCATTACACCTCTCAACCTCTTTTACAGCTTCATTCTCGGCCACCCTAAAGGAACAAATCCGCTCTACCATGGGTTCCGTTGAAGACTTAAAAAAGGAAAACACGACCTTCTCTTGGGCTACCTTGATGGTTATAGTTTCTAATTCACAGTCGATCAAGGCACCCAAAGTTTTCAAGGCATCCCTCCCTAAGATGAGGGGAGTATAAGGATCCTCGACCATATCAAGCACCACGAAGTCACATGGTACCACTATGTTCCCTACTTGGATCAGAATGTCCTCAAACTCCCCACATGGCACTTTTATACTATGGTCGGCCAGCTGGATTATTTTCTTCGAAGGCTTAAGCTCACAGGTTAGCTGTTTGGCAATGGACATTGGCATTAGGCTAATGGAGGCCCAAGGTCAGCAAGTGCTCCCTTAGAATTGAGTTTTCCAAAGGTGACTGGGAGCACAAAGGGTCCTCTAGCTTTTTCTTTCTTTGCCCATGTGCCCTGAATGATGGCACTTACCTGCTCTGGTAAATTGATAACCTCGCCCTCAAGTTTTCTCTTATTCCTTAAGAGGGTTTTCAGATACTGAGCATATTGTGACATTTGCTCCATGGCTTCTAAAAATGGTACGTTCATTTCAAGTTGCCTCATATGCTCTAGGAATTTAAGAAACTTTTCTTGCAATTGCTTCTCTACCTTATTGTAAGGAAAAGGTAGAGGCAGAGCATGTTGACGCTCAAGTTTCCTCTGTTCCTGTATCTCCCTCCATCTCTTATCTTCATCTTTCTTCTCCCTCTCATGCCCAATGATTTTAACATTGTGCCCTCTATTTTCTTCACCACCCTCCTTTTCTTCTCTCCCCTCAAGGTTCTCCTTGTGCTCATTTTCTCTTAGACAACCACTATCCTTCGAGGAATCTTCCCCTAAATCCTCTCCATTAGCTACAATTGGAGCAGGATATGAGGTTCCAAATCTTAGGAAGATCGCCTTACAGGTGTGATGCTTAGGGTTAGAGTCAAGGGAGTTTTGTGGTGGAGGTTGGTTGGATGGGTTTTGTTGAGGGTGAGAAGGAAGTAGCAATGGTGGGGGTGGACTAGCCATCTGCACAAGCTGTGATTCAAACAACTTATGCTGCGCTTGAAGTTGTTGCATTTGATTTATCAAAGTTTGATTGATTTGCGAGAGGGTTTGATTTTGCTGAGCAAGGGAGTTCACTTGGGTGGAAAGGAATTCATTAGTTGGAGGCGGGTTTGGTTGAGGCTGTGTAGATGGATAGGGTAGGTTGGTGTTGGGTCTTGGCATTTGAGGGTACGGCCTATTCCCATTTGGCCTAGGAAAACTCCCATTCGCTTGATTGATAGAGTTGTTCCCTTGTAGGAGTTCCCTTGGGTAGCATTTGGATTGAAGGGAGGTCTAAAGGGTTGATTGTAGTAAAGACCTTGCTGAGAAAACCCTTGGTTATGACCACCATACCCTACTGCTGCCACATAATCGGGATTATACCCGTATCCATCATAGTTCATGACCGGGGTTCCTTCTTGGTTATACCCCCCGCAGTTAACAACCGCTATGTGCTCGGAATTTGTACCCCCACAATATGATGTATCATGATTGGTGCCCCCACAGATTCTACATGAAAAGGGCATCTCTTTAACCGATGGTACATTGGAGCTACCTTAGGTGTATTTGAACTTGGACAGCTTTTTATCCATGATAGCTTCGATTTTTGAACTAATCGTGTCCAAGTTGCTTGAATCCATCCCTCCTCTTGGTAATCCACTACCCCTTGCTCCTCCCCAAGAGCTATTTTTAGCAACCTCCTCAATCTTAGCCTTCACTTGGTTGCATGGGAATTTCGAGAGTTGGCCACCAACAGCCGAGTCTAGGAGTGACTTGGTGGAGTCATTTAGACCATCATAGAAGAATATATTGAGATGTTTCTCCCCGTACTCATGATGGGGGCATGCTCTTATCATTCTCTTAAACCAACTCCAAGTGGCACTAAGGTTCTCATCATCCTCTTGAGTGAATGACGCAATTTTCTTATGCCAATCCTGCGTTCGAACTGTGGGATAGTACCTTTCTAGAAATGTTGTCTGTAATTGAGCCCAATTAATGATTGAGTTGGGCTCTAGGCATTTATACCAATCCCGAGCATCACCAGATAAACTCAAGTGAAATAGATGCATCCGTAGATAATTCGGGCTATTGGGGCATGGAGGTATGAGACCGCAAATATCTGAGAATGCCTCCAAGTGTTGGAGAGGGCATTCATTTCTCAAACCGCAAAAAGGGGTCTCTTTCACCATACGGGTGAATTGAGGATGTTTGTGATAAGGGTTTGGGGCTATGGGTAACACTACACCTCCTTGAAATTCTTGGGACCTAGGCGTCCCAAATTGACCAAATAGTTGTTGGTGGTTTTCGTCCATTGGTGGTGTAGGGTGGTTGGAAGTATTTGGTTGCGACGAGGTTTGGGTTGGAATTCTCCGTTTGCTGCGTTGAACCTCAGGGTCGTATGGTTCTAGTTTTTGATTTGATCTACGTGTGCTATATGGCATGCAAACAACACTAGAGACCAAGTGTAAGTATTGACAAGCAAATTAATAGACATTAATATAAATAAAACAAAAATAGCTTACACCAAGACTATAGTCTAAACACAACGCCTTGTCCTCGGCAACGGCGCCATTATGATAACCGTTCTTTTAGGTTATTTAACTAAAAGAATAGTTATGCAAACTAAATTTATAAACACCCTAATACTACTAGAACTAGTGTAGTGGTAAGTCGGGGATCGAACCACAAGGACAAGGGACGATAGCTTTTAGACTTGATGCAAAGGTTTTATTTGGAGACGTGATTAGATGAATCAAATGACAAAAAATAAAGCAAGAACTAAAACAATGTTATGCTATGAAGGGAAAATGGGAACAGATCAGTTCCACCCTAGGAAGGACAATCAAACTATCAATACACTAAATTAGGAGAAATCAGTCAACAATGAATCATGACACTCAAGATGACGAGAGGAAGTTTGTGACCCTATAAATCACACGAACAACCTATAATCTCCCTATGTCTCCAAAGGAGTGACAGGACAAGATTCGCATCGAATATCAATCCATCAATCATCAACAATCTCAAATCCAAACTTTACGCATGAAGAACGAGCCAACCTAGGGTTTCACCGATCAAACCCCTAAGAAAACTACTCACACATAGTAATAAAGACAAAGGAATAAACAACAAAAAAGAACATGATTAAAAGGATGAACGAAGTAAATGTAATGAACAGGAGAATGAAAAACGAAATCCTATAACAAAACCGACAACTACTCTATCAAAACTGTAAATGAAACAACGATAATAGAAAGAGGAATGAAATTCAGAAAAACAATACTTGAAAGCATTAAATGAAATAAAACAGAAAAGAATCGATACCTTGCATAAATGAAATTACGTGAACGAAAGAGGAACCAAATTCGAAATACAACGCTTGAAAATGAGAACAACGAAAGCTGTAAATCTAAACTAATACATGAAGGAAATGTAAAGCTTTAAAGTGATGTTCTAGGTTGAGGCACAAAAGCTCTCAAAGTAGGCATGAGGGTTATGTACAGAGCAAGAGGGTATTTATACCCTAGGGACATAAGGGGTAAAACCCTAGGAAAAACCCTCGAGCGCCGGCCTAAGAAAGAACCAAGAAAGTCAGAAATAGGCTCCATTCGGCCGAATGGAGGAAGGATTCGGCCAAATGAGTGGCCATTCGGCCAAATAGGAATGTCATTCGCCTAAAATAGAAGCTTGGTATTTTTCCACCTTGTCCACCATTCGGCCGAATGAGTGGAACTATTCGGCCGAATGGGCCTTGATTCGGCCGTATGAGTCTTCATTCGGCTATTCCCAAGAGCTTGATTTATGTGCTTGAATCCCTATCTTCCATTCGACCGAATGGATGTCAGATTCGATCGAATCTGAACTTGAACCTTGCTGAACAGCTCCTTTGAAGTGTCTAGTGGCTTCTGGAGTTTATGGGATCTTCGAGAGTGACTTGGAACACATGACCAAGCTATGATATGCGCATCCAAACTCTTGATAAAGGTATTAAAGCCTCGAACACGTCTTATTTTACCTCAAAATCATCAAAATCACCTAAAATGACCTAACAACAGCTCGAGGACAAGATCAAGGTAAAATTGAATGTAATGTGCATAAAACCAATATAAAAGCATGAGACTCGACACTAAAATGGGGTGGTAAACGTGCTCTAAAACGAGCACATCACATACTCGTCCTCCTAAGCGATTAGGGGGTTTAAATGGCTTGTTGATTGTTGTTAAAATTAGCCGTGATTCCTACAAAAGCGACTTAGGTTTATTATTTTCCTTAGTGTAGTTAGTGTTTAGTGTTTTTTATCTCTTGTCCTAGAGTCTTACTTGAGGACGAGCAAAAGCTAAGGTTGGGGGAATTTAATGAGTGACATTAATGTCACTATTTTGTATATTCCTAGCAGAGTTTTACTCTTTTTTGTACGAGTTTATCCTATTTTATCTTATTTTTCATCATTTTGTGCATAATCTAGGCTTAGGATCATTTCTCGCATTTTTGTCCCATTTTCATTGATTTCTTGTTTTATTTTCTACTTTTATGCGTGTTTTCATTACTTAATGCAGGTATCTAATGAGCTCAAATACGAAAACTAAAGAATGGAGATATATAGTGGAAATGCCAAGAAGCCGCTCAGAATTTGAACCAAGCCTCTTAAGAAAAAGAGACTTAAGCGGGTGCTTACTCAGTCACAAAGGGCCGCCCAGTTCAATGGGAGAAAATAGGCAGAGAGCTATGAGCGGACGTCAAGAGATATTTAGGGGGTCGCTTATTGGCCGAAGGACGTCTACGGGAATTGTGGAAACCAAAAGCACGAAGGTCGTGCTTTTTAGAGAGAGAGAATAATAGTAGTTTTAGACCTAGAGATATAGTTTAGGGTTTACTTTATTGTTCTTAAATAAAACTTTAGATTTCTTGTAAATTTTAGTTTCGCATAATTTAGTCAGATTTGCAATCATCGATTGTTAGACATCAATTCCATATCAATATATCAGTATTTTTTTTGTTTTCTCTTGTTTTATATTTCGTAGTTTCAATTTATTTTTTGTTTTCATTAATTAATGTTTGATTATTGTTAGTGTCTCTTAAAGTTTATTCATCATTATTCATTATTTTGCTAGTATGTCTCATTATTTTGATGATTAGATGTTTTCTATTATTAATCATGAGTAGTTAGAATAGTTAGGGGATAGTGTAAAAACCCAATCCCCGAGTATGAATGATGTTTCAAGTATGGAGTTGGTTTCTTGATGATATATGTGCGACTTAGTGCCGAGTTTTTATTGGAGTCTAGATTGGCTTTTTAGATTTCTTACATTGCGAATCTAGGTCAAAGACATTGAGAAATGCAGATTTAGGTAGTGACTTGATGTTAAGTGTTGTTAATTTGCACGCTATTAATTGTCGATTTAAATCTTTTGTGTTGATTGGATGCTTTAGAATACATAAGCGAGAAATCCCAATTGTAATGCCCTTCCTTAAAGATAATGGAGAGGTTGGTTCCTTGTTGAATCCCGAACCCTAGCACTTTTACTTTCATAGAACAAGTCCTTTAGAACCTAAAACTAGGATTTAGTTAGATCTAATCTTAATCCTTTCTTTAATTGTGCTAGCTTGTAGCTAAACTGCTAGATTTTGGTATATATTTTAAGCCATAACCTGTGGATTCGACCCTTACTTGCTCCTTACTCGTAATAGGTGAAGTTGTGGTGTCATTGATAGTAGATGTAGTGACAACCAATATCTAACCCTATCAAGCCACTATCGGGACGTTGCGCCACAAGATTAAGGAGGGACTAAGTTTATTGTTCCTTATACCTATACGATTTACTAAGAAAGATTTAGCACTTTGAGAGGGTGCTACCCTGCTCCACTGGGAAGTATCCTTTATAATGGTCCTTAAAATCAAGCTAATTTATAGCTTCAAATGATCTAGTTGGTTTCTTATTGATTTTACTAAAAAGATCGGTAGTTCTAAAGGGTTTACTACCTTTTACCTTTTTGGGGATAGATGAACTCCATTGGGGAATATTTTAGTTTGTATTTTGCTAAGGAGGTCCCACTTGAGGCCTTTAAATAATTTTTGAGGTATGTTTCCATTTTATCCTTGTTGAGGACGATTATTTACTAAGGATGTTGATATGATGGGGATTTTTATCCACTAGTGAAGAATTTTTCTTGTAGGGAACTTCGTGGGGAAAACAATTTTAGCTGGTTCTGGTTCTATTGGGGATTGAAACTCTAAAATGTTTCACTGAGGATTTGTATTGGTCCTATAGTTGCCTTCATTTTCTTAGCATATTGTTGGGATGCCTTGCAAGCCTTGAGCCATTTGGCATATTGTAGGGATGCCTTCCAGGCCTTAGCATATTGTTACGACGCCTGCCAAGCCGTAGCATATTTTAGGGATGCCACCTAGGTCAAAGTGTTAGATATGCTGAATAATTAAACTTCTTAAGTGTTATAAAGAGTTCACTTAACTTTTAAATTGACATCTGGAATGTCACTTTTGAGTTTCAGGGGAAAAATGGTCTTTTGCCTATTAATTTGGAAGAGGATGGGTATGAGTGGTGAGCCCCGGGTTTTTTGTGTTTGCGGAACGAGTTTGAGTGATAAGTCCCTAGTTTTCATTAAGGTTGAGGGTGTATAGGTCTATAAAATTTTTTGTTGCTGAAATAGGTCATGAGGATTTCCTTTTGGTTTATTTCAGTTATCAGGTTGTCTTGGAGGCACTATCATGTATGAGATTTGTGGATTTGTGGATTTGGTTTTGAAATTTTCTGTGTTTATATTTGTACGGGTCAAGGACAACTATGATTTCGAAAGCCTAGAGTTTTCTTAGTGTATTGTTATGTGGCTAATGAGAGCCTTGATCTTTCTTGCATTGGATATTTGGCTATGCTCTGATAACTCTTCAAGGAGATGTTAGGGGACCCAAAAAAGAGGCCCTAGAGGCCTTTTGAGGGGAGATCTTAGCCACTAGTGTTATGCTTCCTTGTTCTTTTCTATTTTTGATGTTTAGTAATCTTCAGGATGGTAGCTGTGTTGTTGACTAATGAATGCTTGATTACCATGCAAGGTTAGGATTCTAGCTTTGCATAGAATTCATGATTGGAAGATTTGGCTGTAACTCAGATTTATGCAGATTTAGTAACTAAGGTGACTTTTCTAAGGGTGACTGTGACAAGGTTTTGACTATTCATGCATGAGCCTAATGCAAATAAGGTTTAGCATGACTTAAAAAGCATATGCCTAATGTAAATAATGCTTACTATAACTTATGATGCATGTATGATTTTTCATGAGCATGGACACGGATGTGGTACCAACTCTCTCCTTGCAAGAAGGAATGGAATAGATGAAGAATATAGGGGAGGCTTTTAGGAGATTTTAGTGGTGAGGGTTTGAAAAAGTTCTTGTGGCTAAGGGTGCCAAGAGTCATCAGGGTATGGTTTGGTTGATGCGTGAGAGTGCAAAAGGCATTAGGAGCATGTACAGGTTAGAGTTATCCCTTTTTGAGTTTGAAGGGGAGACAATGATTTTTGAAACTCATGAGACTTTTGCACATTGGAGGTGGCTTGATTTGCTATTTAAATGAGACAAATAATTCATAGACTTCATCTTTATCAAAATCAGGCCAAGTTCAATGACTAGAATTTAGGAGGCGTAGGCTGCATCATCAATGGAGAGGTTTGGGAAGAAGGTGAAGTTGGTCGAAGAAAGGCTCACCGAAGACTAAAAAAGTGGCTAACTAATTCGCGTTTAGGTTGGGAGATGAAATTGAAAAATGAAAGAGAAAAGGTTTTCTTAAATCTTTGAAATTAAGTTTTTTTTTTTTAATCAAGAGGAGCCATTAAATGTTTTGAGGGTTACATTTAATATTTACAAACATAAGATCAATCACTATGAGCAAATGAGCTAAAGTAATCATGTAAGAACAAGCTCCAACTTAGCACAAACTTATGTAAGATCATGCTCTTGAAGAAACTAGAAAGCTTGGGACAAGTGATCTTTTGCAAAGGCGTTAAAAATGCTATATGGGGTCAGGAGCACTTTTGCTCGGTGAAAAGAGGAGCTCAAAGGAGGCAGGAGCTCATTTGATTGGCGCCTAGAGTTGGGTGTTGAACGCTAGGTTGTTGGGTTATACACCATTAAAAGACTAGGTGTAGTTAATTAATGGCATGGATTAAGTTAGACGAAAGTAGAATCATAGGTTAAGGTGTGAGTGATGATCATAAAAGTAGACATTGTGATCATTGAGAGTTTGCAAATGTTATGTTTAATGTCTTCTTACAACATGATTCCACGAAAGTAGGTTTGATTTCTTTAGGGTCAAGCTATTGATACTCGAGAGATATCCTTAGTATTGTTTAGGGCGCATACATCTTAGGAATTACATTATTTGTTGAATTTAAGGGGTTAGGTGTGAGATCTATATCTATTTATATTAGTGGGAATTTGTTATCCTAGATATTTGTCTTATATTGATATTAGTAGTTATAATTTATGGCTTTGCTTAGTTTAATCTAGTAATTGGTTTAGTTTAGAATCCTTCTTATTTCGTGACCTTCCTAATAGAAGTTAGAATCGTTGATAATATAAATCCCTGATGGTCTCTTGGGGTTTCGGCCCTACTTTCCCAAACTACATAGTTTAGGTGGATATGTACTTTTGATAGGGTAGCGATAGCCCTGTTAACCTATCTAAATTTTTGGAGGGAAATGGCCTCCCTAATGATCTTGAGACTACCCTAAAAAGAACTTATGGTGACATTTATCTCATGTCTTCTACCTAAGTACAAGAACCATAAGAAGTACTTGCGTCTCGAATCCGTCGAGCGTTGGCACGGACATTGAAGATGATTTGGCAAAGGATCCTATCATTCAAGGCATAAGCAATGGATGTGGAATAAAATGGAAGTTACCCCCTTTCTACGCTAAATGATGATGAAATCAACACTCTTGATGCTCTAGTTTCTCAAGATAACTTCCATAATAAAAACAACAACAATGGACTTATTGATGATCCATCTTCTTTGATCACTTTCGTAGGGATCCCTTCATAGAACGGGAAAGTCATGTTGTCACAAAATTCAATAAATGGTGTATATCGATATGATGATGCATCTAAAGAATCGTTAAAGCCCCTTGAATGCATAAACGACAAAGCTTTCTCCTTACTTTTTGGACTTGACAAAATGGAAAAAGAAGTCCAAATGACTCTCAAGTTATTTCATTGATTCATCAAAGATAATTGTGTCAGTTCCTAATATGGTACAACGATAGAGAAAGACATGGAAGATCACAACTTCTAGTGGTAAGAAGTAAAACATTGTCACTAGCAAAGGCCCAATGCTAAATGAGTTTGAGTTGTCTAAGTTTAAGTCTAAGCCAGCCGAGACTTAATGTAATGAGTCTTGGCTTCTGTTAGTTGTGTCACTTGGAGAAACACATTAAACCTCTCTCTATGCAACCACTGAATTCAATAAACATTGTTTTTTTTAACTTACTATGTTTGTCTTCCATCCCTTACCAATCGCTTTGTGTCTAATGAACATGAATTTGAATTCCTTAATACAATGGAAGAACATCAAAATTAAACACCAATAATCAAAGAAACTAAAAATATTATTAAGAGCCAACACAAAAGAAATAATAAAGTTGTTTAGAGAAATACATTGAGAGCATACCTTCTTGATCTTTCCAAGGTCAAAATAGGTAAAGCAAAAGTTAAGGGCAATGAAACTAGATGTAGCCCTAAAAATAAGAGAACGAGAAACAATTGGAAGTCGGGTTCATCAAAGTTGCAAACTACCTTGATATAATTGCACACATTATATCTATTAAGGACAACAAATTCCGAATGTGTGTGGACTCCCGAGATCTAAGTTGCCATAGTCCAAAAGGCTGGTTTTTGCTACCCCATATCAACATTCTAGATGACAACCTAGTAAGACATGCCTTTCTCTTCTTTATTGACGAGTATGCAAGCTACAACCAGATAGTTGTGGAAGAGGATATGGAGAGAATCATCTACATAGCTCAATGATATGATCATAAACCAAGATATAATCTAGGGCACTTCATCGTCCTTCAAAAACTCTTTGAATGACTTAGAAGATTTAGTATGAGGCTCAGCCCCCTGAAATGTGCTTTTGAAGTGATATCAAGCAAATTGTTAGGGTATGTCAATAATTAGATCTTGAGGCCTTGAGGTTTATCTTAACAAAACTAATGTTATCTTGGCTACAACACCCTATAACAAAGAAGAAATCTAAGGCTTCTTGGTCATCTGCAATACATCAATTGACTTATTTTCGAGCTTACTATAGTATATGAGTTTGTGTACCAAAAATTGAAAATGAATGCACCTATGGAATAGGAAGAGGATTTCTAGAAAGGTTTGAATTAGATAAAAAGCTATATTTTGAATCCTCATGTGCTTCTTCCAGCATTCTCTTTACCTATACCTCTTAGTCACCAACTCATCGGTCGAGGCTATGCTACCTCAATATGTAGAGGGAAACAAAAATGCAATCTATTAGGCAAGAAAGAAACATTCATGATGAAAAAATGTCATGAACCCATAAGGAAAATTCAAACCAAACTAGGCTAGACCTTATATTGTCAAGAAAATTCTATATGAAGGAGCAGTTCAACTCATAAACATAGGCAGTAATGAGTTTTGTTTGTTGACAAACCTTGATCAGTTGAAGAATTTGTATACTTAGCAAACTTTGTCCATGTAGAACTACGTTTGGGCCTGATTCTTATGGTGAGTACGTAAGCATCCTTGCTTTAGGCCCGACCACGATCATGAGTTTCTAAATCATAAAAAGTAACCTCTAAAGTGCACCACCCATAGTTTTGAATCTAGAAGAAACTTCCAAAAAGTAATATATTCAATGTCAATACAATTATGAGTTTCTAAATCATAGAAGAAACCTCTAAACCATACAAAAATGAGTTTTGAATACCTAAGCGATACTTCTAAAGAATAGGATAACTATGTTTTAACCTAATTTATTTAAGAGGATACGTAGGTAACCTCTCTTGAGGCTCGACCACATCAATAAATAATCAAGCTTTGAACACAGAGAAAAGGGTTCGCCAATAGAAGAAGCGCCTAACGCCAGATCAAGGTGTTAAACGCCCAAAGTCTGAGAGTTGAACGCACATTTGAGCAGTAGATGCACAACGTCTAAGCGTCAACCAAATGTGATCCATCTCCATTTAAGCTCCTGTATGCGTCAAGTAAAATATTTCCAGACTCAAAAAATCTTTTTCAGCATATAGCAAGAAGGCTTGTTTTTCTATGATTGCTTTGGCTCATTTAGTCTTAGTAATCGATTTTAAGTTTGTAAATTAAAGGTAATCTTTAAAACATTAGTAGAACCTCATAATTTTATAAACTTAATTTCAAAGCTTTAAGGAAAAAAAATTCTAAATCAGAGGAGACAAATAAAATGATTTTTAAACCTTAACAAAACCCTTTTTCACTTTACAATTTTAGCCCCCAACTTAAACCATAATTGGTTAGCCACTTTTCGTGCCTTCGGTGAGCCTTTATTCAACTGGTTTCACCTTTGTCTAAAACCTCTCCATTGACAACACAACTTGGGCCTCCTAGTTCTAATTGTTCAATCCTGGTCTAATTCTGATAAAGATGAAGACTACAATTCATTTATCTTGCTTATAAAGAAAATCAAGCCATCCCCATGTGTAAAATCCTCGTAAGTTTTCAAATATTGAAGTCGCTTTTCCGAACTCAAAGAGCAGTGCTTGTAACTCATGTAAGTCCTGATGCGTCTCGTACTCCTACACATCAACCTAGTCATACCTTGATTAATCTTGTATCCTCTAGCTCCAAAACATTTTCCAAAGTCTCCACGAAAAAATTTCCCTTAAAGCCTCCCCTAAAATCTTCCTCTATTCCTTTTTTTCTTGTTGCAAGAGAGTCGGTACCGTGTCCGTGTCCATGTCCATGCAAAATCATACATACATCATAAGTCATGCTAAGAATTATTTACATTAAATGCATGCATAATAATTCAAATCCAAGTTACAGTCACATTTAGCAAAGTAAACCAAGTTTTATATGTTACATAAATCTGAGCTACAACAAAATGTTCTAATCCTGATTTTTTTTGTAAAGCTAGAATGCAGATACTATAGGATAATTAAGCATAAGCCTACAATTGAGCAACCTTGTTTAGTCATAAGAGGATCATTAAAAAAGCTACCATCTTGAAAATTAGTTAATGTTAAAGACTACATCTTCTTTGGGTTCCTTGACATCTCCGTTAAGGGTTATCACAGCAGAGCCAAAAATTCATGTAAGGAACCTCAAAGCTCTCATTAGCCATATAGAAAGGCACTAAGAAAACTCCAAGTTTTCAAAATCATACCTACCTTATACCCTAACAAACAGAAAAGAAGACCTAAAAGCTTCAAAACCAAATGCGCATATCACACAATCACCTAAAAAAACCTGATCCCAAGACAAGTTGTATCTTCAAAATAACCAAAAAGGCATTCCTCATTCACATCCTAAAAATTATCAAAATAGGGGGCTGAGTATTCATACTCATTTTGTAGATAAATCAATCACATCTGGGGGCTCACAACTCATACTTATCCTCTACAAATATAAGGCAAAAGACCAAATTACCCCTACACTATAAAATTACATTCCAGATGTCCATTTCTCAAAATTCAAAAAGTCTGGTTAACTCTACATGACACTTGAGAACTTCAAATGACTCTTAAACATCTTAGTAACTCAATACATTTGACATTCTAACTCGGGTAACGTCCCTATAATACGCTAAGTGGGTCAGGTGGACCCTAGCCTTGGGAGATGTCCCTATAATACATGGATTGGATCAAAATGACCCCAACCTCAGGAAGCATCCCTATAATATGTATAATAGGTCATAATAACCTTATCCTTGAGAGGCATCCTTGTAATATGCAAAGTGGGTAAAAACGACAACAAGATCAAGAGGTGTCCCTATAATATGCAGAGCGGGTCGAGATAGCCTCAAGCTTAGGAGGCACCCCTATATTACACTAAGAGAGGCAAGAAATCCCGAATGCAATGTATTCCCCTACACGTTAAATGGGTCCACCTAAAAATTCCCATTTATCCTAGAGGAACTATAACTAATCCTTCTCCCAACAAAACTTCCCAATGAGTGAAACTCTCTAAGGAGTAAAGTAGGAGACATCCTAAGAAACCATTCAAAGAACACAAAAGAAGTCTCCTTAGAGGAAGTACAAATAATAGAATCCTTAAATAGAGTTCATCTACCTCTGAACAAGGTAATAGGTAGCAAACCTTTCCCAATTAGCAATCTCTTTAGCCAAGTAAACCTTAAATTCAGCAAGATCATTAAAGCTTTGAAATTAGCCCAAGTTAAGGGACTAATACAAAGAAAATTCCTCATTATGGTAGGGTACCAACCTCCTAAAGTGCTAAAAATTCCTTACCTAATTGCATGGGTAAAAAGAACAGTAGTCTAAGTCCCTCCTCAATTTTATGCTGCGGTATTCTAATAGCGGCTCCCCATTGGACATTAGGCCATGTTTTTGTGTCGTCTCATCCTGCTAACGGTTCCTCTTCAACACGCCATGTCTCTAAGTTGCTCCACCTTGATAATAGTTCCTCTTTGGCAGAGTAGGCCACGTATCCAAGGCACACCTCCTTGATAGTCACTCCTCTTTGGCATAATAGAGAGTCATTAAGCCACACCATCTCGATAACAACTCTTTATTTGCGTAGTAGGCTAATCTTTAAGTGGCACCATCTTGGTAGTGGTTCCTCATTGGCGCATTGAGCCAACCTCTAAGTCGTACAATCCTAGTAGCAGCTCCCCTTCAACGCCAATATTCCCTAGGGGAGTGCCTCATAGATTTTCCATAAGCGCTTAAGAAAATCACCCAAAATAGACTCAGCAACACCTCAAATGAACAGGTTTCTTGTAAACTAACCCTTGTTTGTTTTGCAGGTATATTTGTTAGAAGAAAGATTTGAGATTACAAAGCATTTTAGATCTTTCTTAATCCTAAGTCATACATTGACCTTTGTATTATCCAAGACTCGATCAAAGTGGGGGCTTTCATAGACACAAAATTATGTCTCCCCACCTAGTAGTCCGATGACTAACTAAACCTTATTGGTGGACTTAGCCGTGGTCAATTTTAAGTATATGAAAACCATAAATCACTTCAAAGTAGAATCCCAAAAAGGCCATAAAGACCACCTCTAGCATATGACTCTTACCTTGGCCCAAACACACAACTCATGTCATAAAAATCATATCATTAAACACCTACACAAACCCCCTCAATTCATGTAGAACTAAGTTTCTTAGAGCCTTTATCCTCGATTCTCAAAGTTAGCATTGAACACTCATACTCAAGATGAGTGTCTAACACCACACTTAAGCATCTAACTCTATCCTTTTATGCGTCAAAAGCCCTAAGGAATCCAATGACAGACCCTTATGTGTCTAGCCTCAAACGCTCAACTACCATTTCTTTTCTAGCTCACTCTACTACGAGCATTCGATGCTCTACCATAAGCACTCCCCTAAAAGCACTCCTGACTCCTTTCGAGCCTCTTTATAACCAAGTGAAAAATTTCCTGTTTAAGCATATGAAGCCCAACCTGAGCATCCGACACCCCAAGTTGGCATTCGACGCCTTAAGTAGGTGGAAACAAATTATTTTTTGTTATAAATACCCCTAAATTTTATGAAGAAAGGGTCGGTATTTTATACATTTCGAAGTGTTGTTACATTTCCAAAATACACTCTCAAGCAGTCCCAAACAATCTTAATACCTCTCAAATATCCTTCAATACTTACTAAAATCATTTAAAGCACATCTTGCCTTAATCAAATAAGGAAACCTTACCCCTTCAATACATACTCAATCAAGACTCAAGCAAAATGACTCTCTAGAATGGTAAACACCAATGACCCCTCTTAAATTCAATATTTTATTTTTTTTTCTACTTATAATCTATTCACCTTTCACTCTTAGATTCTAGAGGTTTCCATCCATTCAAGAGCCTTTGATTAGACTCTTTTTGTGATTATTGTGGAAGATCCAAACCTCTTCTATATGAAGTCATATTTTAATTTCAAACCACTTTGGTGAGCCTTGATCAACTAAAGAGACATCACTCTTGATATTCTCATACGACTAATGCTGTCATCAAGGTTTCTTCAACCATTTTATCTTGGATAGGGAAGGAGTCATTATTAAGCTTAGGTAACCTAGACAAATCATCAGCTACCACAATTTCACTACCCTTCCTATCCTTCAATTCAAAATCAAACTCCTGCAATAGGAGCACCCAACGGATAAATCTTAGCTTTGCATCTCTCTTCATCATTAAAAATTTCAGGGCTGAGTGGTCCATGAAAACTACAACCTTTGAACATATCAGATACTGGCACAGTCTCTCAAAAGCATAGACTATAGCTAGCATCTCCTTTTCCAAGGTAGAGTAGTTTTGCTGTGCTGGATCTAGTGTTTTACTAATATAGCATATGACATGGTTCTTTCCTTCCTTTTTCTGTCCAAGAACAACACCTACAGAGAGATCACTAGCATCGCACATTAATTCAAATGGCAAACTCCAATCAAGAGCTTGCACAATGGGCGCAGAGATCAGAGCTTGCTTCAAACAATTAAAGGCATTGAGGCATCTCTCACCAAAGTTAAATTCGACTTCCTTATGAAGAAATTCATTTAAGGGTTTAGCTAAAGTCGAAAACCTTAAGATGAGACGCCTATAGAACCCTACATGTCCAAGAAAAGACCGTACTTTTGTAACTGAGGTAGGAATAGGAAGGTTCCTTATCACATCTATCTTAGCAGGGTCTACTTCTATGCCTTTGAAAGACACTTTATGGCATAGGACAATGCCTTCTTAGACTAAAAAGTAACACTTCTCCCAATTTAGCACAAGATTCGTTTCTTGACACTGTAACAAAACTTTCTCGAGATGTGTCTAGCAAGTGTCAAAAGAAGAACCTCCAACAGAAAAATCATCCATGAACACTTCCATGAAGTCCTCCAGCATATCAGCAAATATAGCACACATGCACCTCGGGAAAGTGGATGGAGCATTGCATAAACCAAAGGGAATTCTCCTATAAGCAAAAGTCTCAAAAGGACAAGTAAACATTATTTTCTATTGATCCTCGAGGTGGATTGGAATTTGAAAGAAGCCTGAGTAACCATCCAAAAAACAATAGTACTTGTGCCTTGTTAATCTCTCAAGCATGTCATCGATGAAGGGTAAAGGGAAGTGATCTTTTCTTGTAGCCTTGTTGAGTTTGCGATAATCAATATAAACTCGCCATCCTATGGTGGATCTATTTGGGATCATCTCATCTTTTTCATTCTCAACAATGGTCATTCCTCCCTTTTTCAGAACAATATGAACAGGGCTAACCCACCTACTATCTGAAATTGAGTAGATGATGCCAGCCTTCAGGTTTTTAAGGATTTCATCCTTAACTACCTCTTTCATGTTGGGGTTTAGCCTTCTTTGTGGCTCAATTGAGGAGAAATACTCATCGTCAGATGAATTCGGTGCATAATAAGTGTTGGACTAATCCCTTTTAAATCACCAAGTGAGTACCCAATGACACCTCGATATTTCCTTAATAAAACAAGTAATTTTTCCAACGAGGTGTCATCGAGCTCAGAATTCACTATGACTGGACTCCCCTCATCATCATAAAGATAGGAATATTTAAGGCTAGGAGTTAGAGTTTTCAAACTTACTTGGGGAGAAGTCTTAGGACTCTCCCCCTTATAGATAATACCTTCCTCAACCTCACAGAGTTGCTTGGATTCTGCTTCTTCGTTCTTATACTCGTAGGCCCTGTCTAATTAGCTTTCCAACTTCTCATCTTCTGTATAGGTATCCTCATCATTCATTGAATACTCGACTTTTATTTCCCTTTTATAATCCTGAATTCCTCTATCATCCACTTCAAGGCAGCAGACTTGTTCAACCATAGGTTTCTTTAAGAGTGGGGAAATTTTAAAGACTATCTTCACTTGGGCTACTTCTACCGTTATGGTGTCATCATGACAATTAATAACTGCCCGAAATGTTTTTATAACAGCTCTTCCAAAAATGAGTGGTGTATAAGGGTCCTCTTCTATTTCCATCACTACAAAGTCATAAGGGACCACTAGTTCTCCCACTTGGATAGTTATATCATCAAGCTCTCCACATGGAACTTTTCCTTGAAGGTCTGAGGCTAAAGGGTAGCTTCTTGACGATGGATAGAGGCATAAGACTTATCAAAGCCCCTAGATCGGCAAGCACCCCTTTGGGATCAAGATTCCCCAACTTTACTAGAAGGTTGTATGGACCGGGATCTCGCTCTTTTATAGGCATTTTCCCTTGTAAAATGGAGCTAACTTAATGGGGGAGACTTATTAATTTTCCTCAAGCTTTTTCTTATTGGATAATAAGTCCTTTAAGAACTTAGCATACTTTGGCAGATGTACCATTGCATCTAGGAATAGAATCTTCATCTCCATCTTTTGTAAGTGTTCTAGGAACCTCTTAAACTTCTCATCAAGCTTCTTCTCTACTCTCCTATAGGGAAAAGGAAGTGGGGGAGCATACAAGTGATCTAAACTCTTTCTCTCCTTAATCCTCTTCTTCTTCTCTTCTTCCTCTCTTCCTCACTCTCTACTAACTTCTCACTCCTTATCTTATCATCCTCACTTCTTTCACTGTCAACTCTCGACCCCTCACCTTGTTCCTCTTCTTTTTCATTTACATCCACTCTCGTCTCATCACCTACTGATGTGCTCATTTTAGAGCATGTTTACAACCCTATTTTAGTGTCAAGTCTTGCTATTTTGTATTGGTTTTATTCACATTACAACCCTACTTTCGATGATTTTGAGGTAAAATGAGACATGTTTGAGGCTTTGACACTTTTATCAAGAGTTTGGATGCACGTATCATAGCTTGGGCATGTGTTCCAAGTCATTCTCAAAGATCCCATAAACTCCAGAAGCCATTAGACATTTCAAAGGAGTTGTTCAGCAAGGTTGAGATTCAAATTCGACCGAATCTGACATCCATTCGGTCAAATGGAAGACAGGGATTCAAGCACAGAAATCAAGCTCTCGGGAATAGCCGAATGAACACTCATTCGGCCGAATCAAGGCCCATTCGGCCAAATGGTTGTATTCCTTCAGCCGAATGGTGGACAGGGTGCAAAAACACCAAGTTTCTAATATAGGCGAATGACATTCCCATTCGACTGAATGACCACTCATTCGGTTGAATCCTCTCTTCATTCGGCCAAATGGTTTTCTTTCCCGCAGTTTTTGGTTCTTTCTTTAGCCAGCGCTCGAGGGTTTTTCTAGGGTTTTACCCCTTATGTCCCTAGGGTATAAATACCCCCTTGTTCTATAAATAACCCTCATGCCTACTTTGAGAGCTCTTGTGCCTCAACCTAAAACATCACTTTAAAGCTTTTCATTTCATTCATGCATTAGTTTAGATTTACAGCTTTCTTTGTTCTCATTTTCAAGCTTTGTATTTCGAATTCAGATTCTCTTTCGTTCACGCTATTTCATTTATGCAAGGTATTGATTCTTTTCTATTTTATTTCGCTTAATGCTTTCAAAAATTGTTTTTCTGAATTTTATTCCTCTCGCTATTATCGTTGGTTCTTTTACAGTTTTGATACAGTAGTTGTTGGTTTTGTTATAGGTCTTCGTTTTCCGTTCTCTTGTTCATTACATTCAAATCCTTCGTTCTTTCAATCATGTTCTTTTTCGTTGTTTATGCCCTAGTCTTTATTACTATTTGTGAGTAGTTTCCCTTGGGTGTTGATTGGTGAAGCCCTAGGTTGGCTCGTTTTTCATGCGTAGAGTTAGTGTTTGAGATTGTTGATGATTGATTGGTTGATATTCGATGCGAATCTTGTCCTGCCACTCCTTTGGAGACATAGGGCGATTATAGGTTGTTCGATTGTCATGATTTATTGTTGACTGATTTCTCCTAATTTATCATATTGATAGTTCGATTGTCCTTCCTAGGGTGGAACTGATCTGTCCTTGTTTTCCTTCCATATCATATTACCGTTTTAGTTCTTGCTTTATTTTTCTGTTATTTTTATACTTCTATCAAATCTCCAAATAAACCCTTTACATCAAGTCTAGAGACTATTACCCCTTGTCCTTGTGGTTTGATCCCCGAC
This sequence comes from Dysphania ambrosioides, assembly GCA_026401315.1. Taxonomy (NCBI): domain Eukaryota; kingdom Viridiplantae; phylum Streptophyta; class Magnoliopsida; order Caryophyllales; family Amaranthaceae; genus Dysphania; species Dysphania ambrosioides. Next base: position 17,915,643 of record CM048667.1, read on the forward strand.
CTACCACTACATTAGTTGTAGTAGTATTAGGGTGTTTATAAATATTGTTTGCTTGATTATTCTTTTAGTTAAAGGACCTAAAAGAACGGTTATCAAAATGGCACCGTTGTCGGGGACAAGGCATTGTGTTTAGATTATAGTCTTGGTGTAAGTCATTTTAGTTTTATTTATATTATTGTCTATTAGTTTTCTTGTCAGTACTTACGCTTGGTCTCTAGTGTTGTTTGCATGCCATGTAGCACACATAGATCAAATAAACAACTAGAACCATACGACCCCAAGGTTCAATGCAGGAAACGGATAATTCCCACCCAAACCTCATCACAACAAAATACTTCTAACCCCCCTATACCACCAATGGACGAAAACCAATAATTGTTTGGTCAATTTAGGACACTTGGGTCCCAAGAATTTCAAGGAGGTGTAGTGTTACCCATAGCCCCAAACCCTTATCATATACATCCTCAATTTACCCGGATGGTGAAGGAGACCCCTTTTTGTGGTTTGAGAAATGAATGCCCTCTCCAACACTTGGAGGCATCCTCAGATATTTGCAGTCTCATTCCTCCATGCCCCAATAGCCCGGATTATGTACGGATACAAATATTTCACTTGAGTTTATCTGGTGATGCTCGGGATTGGTATAAATGCCTAGAGCCTAACTCAATCATTAATTAGGCTCAATTAAAGACAACATTTCTAGAAAGGTTCTATCCCATAGTTCGAACATAGGATTGGCGTAAGAAAATTGCATCATTCACTCAAGAGGATGATGAGAACCTTAGTGCTACTTGGAGTCAGTTTAAGAGAATGATAAGAGCATGCCCCCGTCATGAGTACGGGGAGAATCATCTTAATACATTCTTCTATGATGGTCTAAATGACTCCACCAAGGCACTCCTAGACTCGGCTGTTGGTGGCCAATTCTCGAATGTCCCATGCAATCAGGTGAAGGCTAAGATTGAGGAAGTTGCTAAAAATAGTTCTTGGGGAGGAGTAAGGGGTAGTGGATTACCGAGAGGAAGGATGGATTCAAGCAACTTGGACATGATTAGTTCAAAAATTGAGGCTATCATGAATAAGAAGCTATCCAAGTTCAAATACGCCTAAGGTAGCTCCAATGTATCATCGGTTAAAGACACACCCTTTTCATGTAGAATCTGTGGGGGCACCAATCATGATACATCATATTGTGGGGGTGCTAATTCTAAACACATAGCGGCTGTTAACTACGGGGGGTATAATCAAGAAGGAACCCCAGTCATGAACTATGATGGATACGGGTATACTTCCGATTACGTGGCAGGTGTAGGGTATCACTAGTAGAGAAATGTCTATTTGCTGCGGTTTTTTAGCTTTAAATGCTGCGGTTATTGATACGAAACACTTATAGGTGAAGCACATGGAAAATCAACAAATGCTGCAGTTTTTTAGATGCAGCAATAGAAACAACAATTGTTGCGGTTATTAGAAAAACCGCAGCAAATATATCTATTATTTGCTGCGGTTTTACCAAAAAACTGCAGCAAATATTTAAAAAAATAAAAAAATTTAGCATTATTTGCTGCAGTTTTTTGGTAAAACCGCAGCAAATAATAGATATATTTGCTACGGTTTTTCTAATAACCGCAGCAATTGATGGTTACCAGAACAAAAAATAATTAAAATTAATAGGTCATAAAAAATAAGAAAAGCTAAGAAATGATGAATTGAGAAGCATATAAATCAAAAATTCTATTATGACCACTCATTTTCGTATGTAAAATTGCGATCTACAATATTTTATACTCAAAATAAACAACCAATTCATTCTTCATAAATTTCGGGTGCTATTCCTAGGTTTTGTAAAGTTCGAAGAGGCATATCTCTTAGCCCGGTAATCCGAATGGTGTAAATTTTTTTTTGAAGCCACCTATTTTTAGAGGTACTACACAACTATGTTACCCTTTAGCAGCCTCAGTGACGTATTATTTGAGATATTGAAAAAAAAACTTTGAGAAGCCATAAAATTGACTACGGGACTCCGAATGGGGATTATAATACAAACCGTGATTTTGAGCTTAGGAGTATGTAGACTTCTTCAAAATGGGAGAGATGAGTAAGTTATAAGGTTAGGGTTAGAGACGAAATGGCCTGGGTATTTAAACTTAGGTAGTGGGGTTAAGGTTAGGGTTAGGTTTTTTTTCATGCGCTGAAGTGTTGAGATTCTAGGAAAGTTTTCGTGTTGAATGGCCTGAAACAGAAAAGGCTGGGTTTTTATATTAATGAACAAGTGTTGCGATTATTTGGAATAACCGTAGTACTTATAAATCACAAGTGCTGCAGTTATTTCAAATAACCGCATCATTTAATCTTCCCCCAGGAATATAATATATGACTGATTAAATGTTGCGGTTATTTCAAATAACCGCAGCACTTGTGATTTATAAGTGATGCGGTTTTTTCAAATAATCGCAGCATTTAATTAGTCATATATTATATTCCTGGGGGAAGATTAAATGCTGCGGTTATTTCAAATAACCGCAGCACTTATGATTTATAAGTGCTGCGGTTTTTTAAATAACCGCAACACTTGTAATAAATGCTGCGGTTATTTTTATAATCGCAGCACTTGTTTTATAAGTGTTGCGGTTGTTTGAATAACCGCAGCACTTATTGTTATGTGCTTTGAAATTTATTTAACCGCAGCAATTGAAGGGAAGCAATTGAACTGTTTTCTACTAGTGTATGGTGGTCAAAACCAAGGGTTTGCTCACCAAGGTCCTTACAACAATCAAGCTTTAGACCTTCCTTTAATCTGAATTCTAACCAAGGAAACTCTTACCAAGGGTACAACTCCACCAATCAAGCGAATGGGAGTTTTCCTAAGCCAAATGGGAATAGGTCGTACCCTCAAATGCCAAGACCCAACCCCAACCTACCCTATCCATCTACACACCCACAACCAAACCCGCCTCCAACTAATGAATTCCTTTCCACCCAAGTAAACTCCCTTGCGCAGCAAAATCAAACCCTCTCGCAAATCAATCAAACTTTAATAAATCAAATTCAACAACTTCAAGCGCATCAGAAGTTGTTTGAATCACAGCTTATGCAGATGGCTATTCCAACCCCACCATTGCTACTTCCTTCTCACCCTCAACAAAACCCATCCACCCAACCTCCACCACAAAACTCTCCTAACTCCAATGCTAAGCATCACACCTATAAGGTGATCTTCCTAAGATCTGGAACCTCATATCCTGGTCTAGTTGTAGCCAATGGAGATGATTTAGGGGCAGATTCCTCAAAGAGTAGTGGTTGTCTAAGAGAAAATGAGCACAAGGAGAACCTTGAGGAGATAGAAGAAAATAACGGTGGTGAAGAGAATGAGGGAAACAATGTCGAAGTAAATGGGTATGAGAGGAAGAAGAAGGATGAAGATGAGAGATGGAAGGAGATACCGGAACGGAGGAAACTTGAGCGTCAACATGCTCTGCCTCTACCTTTTCCTTACAAAAAGGTAGAGAAACAACTTCAAGAAAAGTTTCTTAAGTTCCTAGAGCATATGCGGCAGCTTGAAATGAAAATACCATTCTTAGAGGTCATGGAGCAAATGCCATCGTATGCTAAGTATCTGAAAAAACTCCTAGGAAATAAGAGAAAGCTTTAGGGAGAAGTAGTTAATTTGCTAGAGCAGGTGAGTGCCATCATACAGGGGACGTGGGCAAAGAAAGAAAAAGCGAGAGGACCCTTTGTGCTCTCGGTCACCCTTGGAAAGCTCAATTCTAAGGGAGCACTTGCTAACCTTAGGACCTCCATTAGCCTAATGCCGATGTCCATCGCTAAGCAATTAACCTTTAAACTCAAGCCTTCGAAGAAAATTATCCAACTGTCACACCGTAGTATAAAAGTGCCATGTGGGGAGTTTGAGGACCTTCCGATCCAACTAGGGAACATAGTGGTACCATGTGACTTCATGGTTCTTGATATGGCCGAGGATCCTTATACTCCCCTCATCTTAGGGAGGGATGCTTTGAAGACTTTGGGTGCCCTGATCAACTATGAATCAGAAACTATAACCGTGAGGGTAGCCCAAGAGAAGGTTGTGTTTGCCTTTTCTTAGTCTTCAATGGAACCTATGGTCGAGCAGATTTGTTCCTTTGGGGTTTTTGAGAATGCAGCTGCAAAAGAGGTTGAGAGGTGTAATGTTTTTTCCGCCCCAATGTTGCTGAAGGTGTCGGATGAGGAGGACGCGAAAGAGCATCTTGTTCTTGAGGTTGCAAAGGGAATTGCTTCGCCTGTAGAGATGTATTACAAATCTGAGGGAACTGACGAGCCAGCCTGCAAACGAAAAAGGGCTAGAAAAAGAAAATCTTTAAAGAGACCGATGGCTCCACTCTAACTTGGGGGAGCCCCGCATTATAACCCACCTCTAGATGACCCTGGTTCTCCATTGCTTACTTCCGCCATTGCGGCCTGGTGGAGAGTTTTGACTCCCTATGCTGGAGGTGATGGTGATGCTAGGAGTGAATCCACTCCTATGGCAGGTATTAATTCGTTATTTTCTTTTTCTATATGAACTTGTGCCTAACTATGTCGAACTTACCGACGTTAAACAAAAGTACTTACGAGAGATAACCCGGTGTTTGTTTTGTTTGTTTATTTTTATAGCAATAGCTTCCATAATGCTGATCTTTCTCTATTTTGGTTCTCTTATCCCAAGTGCCGAGATGGCTCTTGAGCTAGCTTGGGGGAGGGTCCTTGTGTTTTCAAAGCTTCAAAAGATCCGCATTATTGAAACTATTGTCGTGGTTTTTGTTTTAGTTTTTCTTTGCATGTTTAGGTGTGTCAAGTTGATGTGCTTGAGTAGTGAAAAAGACATGCGAGCTTCTGACGTGTACATTATAGTAGTCCTATGCATACTCATGTTTTCCTAGCCTTGTGCTTGTTTTGGGACCGAATGATTAACTGTTTTCCACCTGACTTGGGGGATCTTGGCTTGCTTGGTTTGTGGCTTGGACGACTACCTATTGAGGCGCATTTCGACTAGCCTAGTGAGGATTAAGCCTTCTAAGACTCCATTATGAGTCCTATGTTATTGAGTGCTAGTTAGAGAGTCTATGTATTATGTCTGTTCTCCTCCAGCATAGTCTTCTTTTCTAAAGGTCAGGGATGATAACATGTTCGTAGTTACAGCTACATGGCCAAATTGCCTATCATGAATATCGATTAACTTTAGGGTAAGCCAATTTTATGCCTTTACTTTTTTTTCTTCATAGCTACATCACCTAACTCAACATAAGCCAAATATTCCCTCTTTTTACCTAGAGGATAGTCAAGTGATCACAGTGAAGTGGTGCCCGTTGCATTGTGGCGAAAGATTTTAGTTTGAAAAATCATTGTCGTATGATATGACTCCTTACATTACTCTTAGTTTATTTTAGAACCATTAGCATGGAAAACAAAAACAAAAAGAAAAAATAAAGAAAAGGAGAAAAGAAACAGAAAAAAATAGAAAAAAGAAAAATTCGAGAATAAAGTTGGTGTAATTAGTTCATTTATGCGTATCTAGAGAACTTTGGGAAGTGGCATTGTCGTTGAAAGTCATAGCCGTCTCATAACTGTTCTTTTAGGTCTTTTAACTAAAAGAATAGTTATGCAAACTAAATTTGTAAACACCCTAATACTATTACAACTAGTGTAGTGGTAAGTCGGGGATCGAACCACAAGGACAAGGGGCGATAGTTTCTAGACTTGATGTAAGGGGTTTAATTGGGATTTGATGGAACAAATCTAATGACAGAAAAATAGAGAACACTAGTGGAAAAAATGCCAAATACCACTGCATATATGCTCCGGTTCTTTATACAACCGGAGTATATGTTTAAGAATTATTTTAGACTGAATTTTTTGGGTGTAATATGAGCCTTTATGCTCCGGTTTATTATTGACCGGAGTATATAATTGGTTTATGCTCCGGTTTTTAAGAAACGCAGCATGTCTTTGCATATACTGACATTTAAGGCTCCGGTTAAATAGAACCGGAGCATATAACCTAGTTTTAAACCTAGCACACATTGCATAGATAGCGCATCAGCTTATTACTTCAATTCTCTTCAAAAACCTTTCACCAGCGGTGCATGCATTCTTCTTCAACACAAAACCCACTTCGATCGACACCATAACCTCATTCAACCTTCAGCAGCGCAACTCCTCTAATTCGACACTGAAATCAAAAGACGACAACAACGAATCGCACAAATTTGTTAAAGGTATGTTCCTCAATTTGTCTTTAAATTACTCAGGATGTTCGGTTTGTATCAGTTATATGACATCGTGAATATTGCTGTCATGAGGTGAATGATTACCTTCTATCCTTAGTCTTCAAAACTCGCAAATGTGGAATTTTAATCTCACTTTTTGCAATTAGGATTTGTATTACCATGCTTAGTAAAAGAAGAGTGCGTAATTAAATTCTAAGCTTTCCAATAAAAAACAAATTGACGAAAATGTATGCTGAAAGAGAATAATAGGTAAGCATAAACAAGAAGAAAAAAAAGTACATTTAACCTCTTTTTTAGCATTTGACATTATGCAAATCAAATTATTGTATGCATCCGAGGGAGTATATATTAAGAAAAAATATGTTGCATTTTATCATTTCATCAACCAAGTAGCAAATTTTCTTCAGAATATTGCTTGGTCGAGATTAAGTGAACCGAAGTACACCTGAGTCATGATACAGGAGTGTATAGGAAAATAAACAGTAGTCATCATTATTAATTACTGTTAAACTACTGAGAAGTGGCTTCTTTATTAATTGTTAAGAAATATTTACTGTTAATTTAGCAAGTACTTTAACATAAAGTTAGTTGTTTTGGTGATAATAGTCTGACTGTAGACGAAGTGCTGAAAATTACAATGTGGAGTCGGGGAGAGGTAGACCCTATATGTCTAATCATTTGGAAAATAAACAAGTTTAATTAGTGTTAGATTGGGATTATGCACGTATGCTTGCCTAACCTGCCGCTAGCTCAAATTAAACATCTTTTCATCATCCATTATTGTGGGAATTTTACTAGGCAACCTCAGCTATTTGTATGGACTACTAGTCAAGCTATTCAAGTTCAGCCTCGGTCGAGTTCGTCACATTTTTAGATTTTTAAAATTTCTCACTTATAGCTGTATATATTTTAATTCCTCAGTCGCATCTCTAATATTAGTTCTACCACTATCAAGTGAACTTTAGTTTCCACTATTTATTTGATTTTGGAGTAAGATCAGTTAGTTGGTTGATTAATCTACGTAATTAGCTATTTTTTTAATAAACTTAAGACAGGCAGAATGCTTTTTAAAAAGGGAAAAGGAGTTGCCATGAATATCAGTTATCATGAAAACAGGCGACACATGTTCATAGTAAAAAAAAAAATGGACAGATTTTGACGAATGAGTCAATGAGGTCTGATTTCTCCGGTATCCTGTATTCCTGTCCAAACAGTCCCTTACTCTCCACTATAATCATATTTAGCACTCACCTTTACCTGTCTCCACGTATCCTGCTTAAGCATAGTAAATGCAAACGTCAACCTTAAAAAGTTCTGAAAGTATTGTATTATACGCAAATTGTCATCATATTCAGTTTATTTGTTTGGTTTAATAGGAACTTTTTATTACACTTTTTCTTAAAAAATAAAATAGTCATCGTATGATCAATCTAATATTATTTTATCTTACTATGTAAAAAAGCTTAGTTCAATAAAGTAAGGCACAAATGAGATAAGTTTTAAAAAGTACGAGTCTATAAAATTAAAAAAAATCAACAAAAAAAATTAAATTCAATAAGAATAAAATAAGTAACAAAAATATGTTAAATTTAACAAAAAATAATAAGTTCAACATAAATAAGTTGAGCATCGGATAAGAGACCTTAGCATTACAAGTCTTGTAAGGATCAGAACTAACTTGGACTATGAAAGTGTATACATAAGAAACAATATTTGCTGTACGAGGTTGGAGATGGAATTAATTGACATTTGTTGATATGAAATCATGTAAATTGTTATAGTGTTGTGTTGATTAGTTGAGCAATGTATGTATTTAGCAAGTTCTTATACCTTGTTTAGTTGAGCAAATATAGTGTAATTTTGATGGAACCCTTATTTTCCTTATCTTAAACTAATCTAAACTTATTGACCTTCAATCAAACCTTTTTTTTTTAATATAAGTGCATAATGCACGAGTTTATATGAACATAATAATGATACTTGCCTTATGTCTAAAACTTTTAATCCTTACAATTTATTCATTATACATGCATTAGTAGAATCATAAATAAAGAGCAAAGCCTAAGCATATATCTTAATGCATACATTTAATTCATCTTGCTATAAGAAAGTGCAACATCACAAGTACTATTTTCGTATTCCTTAAAATCACACGAATAAGATTTGCATGATTGAGCTTCAAGGTACTATCACCGTGATTTATATGGGGATGCTTTATTCTATTTTTTGTCTTAGTTTGCATGTATATGGGGATGAACTACAAAGATGCATAGATGAGGGTTTGGCTAGTTAATGCACCAAACCATTACAAGGAGTTTAGGATACTAGAGGCAACAAACTAATGCGTTTCATAAGGCTAATATATTATTTCATCTAGTTATGTTAAAGAATGGATGGGTCGTACTTTAAACATGCATGATTCAATTTAGAATATGCACTAATTTTATCTGTTTAACGAATATAAATTAAATAAATTAAAATAAGGGTAAAAGGATTGTAGATTTCATTACAAAGTAGCTTAGATCACGTGTTTCTTTACTTGACATTTCCTTATATTAATAACATACTAAATTGATGAGTGGGCCGTGTAGTGTAGGCTCATTGGGCTTTTATCTTCTTTGAAGTTCCAATGTCCTTTTTTGTCCATCTGCGTAAGCTTGTTCGAGAAAACCTCTAAGGTTCCTTTGTTTCCAGGAGCCACTATATTCTAATACATCCATACTACCTCTGTCCCAATAACTTAAAGGGAAACTTTAGGAGTACTCTCACTAATAATAAAGTTCCTAGTAGTAAATTGCAATATTCTAAATGCTCTTTATTTTCAAGGAACTCATTCAAGACTTACACATTACTTGTACTGTCTAGATTAATCAGAGGATGGAAAAAGATCGTTCGTGGATGTATGGTAGCATTGAATCATCAGAATTTGTGGATGGGGTCTTGGAATTTTGTAGTAGTGCTATCGAGCATCAAACTAGGACAGGAGAAATTGGATTCTATTGCCCATGTGTCAAGTGTGGCAATGTATCAAAGGTCGATGGCATTGACATCCTTAGGGAGCATATACTTCGGCGTGGATTTAGGCCTCAATATCATGTTTGGGTTTGGCATGGTGAGGAGGGAGTTTACAAAGGAAACATTGCTCCTCATAATGTCTATGAAGAAGAAGATGTTGCTCATGTGGTGGAGAATAATGAGTGTGAGAATGAAGAGGAGGATATGAATGGGGACATAAATCGTGTTGATGAGATAATGGAAGGGGTTGAGGATGAGATAGGAAAACGTCCTCGTGTTTTTGATTTTTTGAAAGAAGCTTCTGAGAAGCCTCTCTACCCTGGATGTACAAAATTCACCAAACTGACAGCCGTGTTGACACTTTTCAATGTTAAGTCAAAGTTCAACTGGAGTGATACTAGTTTCACAAGTTTATTGGAAGTATTAGGTGAGATGTTTCCTGATGGAAATGAACTTCCAAAATCGACATATTATGCCAAAAATCTCATATGCCCTTTCGGCTTAGAGTATCAGAAGATACATGCTTGTCCGAATGATTGTGTATTGTATCGACAGGAACATGAGAGCTTAGAAGAGTGTCCGCGTTGTGGGTTATCGCGTTATAAGCGTAAAGGGGCTCAAGGTGCTAAAGGTCCTCCAGCTAAGGTGTTATGGTATCTTCCAATAATTCCAAGATTCAAGCGCCTGTTTTCTCTAAAGAAAGATGCTATGAATTTGAGGTGGCATGCAGATAGGGTGAAGAGAGGTCGTCTCCTCACACATCCAGCTGATTCTCCCGATTGGAAGACTATTAATAGGTTGCATAAGACATTTGGGGATGAAGATCGTAATTTGAGGATCGGACTGTGTACTGATGGAATGAACCCATTCGGGACTCTTAGTTCTCAACACAGTACATGGCCGGTACTCTTAGTTATCTATAATTTACCTCCTTCGTTGTGCATGAAACGTAAGTACACTATGCTTTCTCTTCTAATCTCTGGTCCTAAACAACCGGGAAATGATATTGATGTATATCTTGCACCCCTCGTTGAGGATTTGAGAAAGATGTGGTATGAAGGGGTTTCTGTGTACGATGCACATGCTAATGATGTGTTCACATTGCGTGCAATGCTTTTATGCACTGTCAATGACTTCCCTGCATATGGTAACTTATCCGGGTATAAGAAAAAAGGGAAGAAAGCATGCCCAATTTGTATCAATGACATGGAAGCTACGTGGATTCCTAAGTGCAAACATGTCTTCATGCCACATCGGAAGTTTCTCCCACGTGATCAACCCTATCGTAAGAAAAAGAAGGCATTCGATGGAGAGGTTAAAGAGCGTGTAGCTTATCGACCGTTAACCGGGTATGAGGTTTACGAATAAGGGGTTGAAACAGTTTTTGGTAAACCTGGACAAGGGGGTGAAGGGTTATGGAAGAAAAACTCAATCTTTTGGAAGCTTCCATATTGGAGAGATCTACAGGTTAGACATTGCCTCGACGTTATGCACATAGAGAAAAATGTATGCGATGCAATACTTGGGACGCTAATGAACATTCCAGGTAAGACAAAGGATGTGAAGGCCGTGCGAGATTATTTAGAATGCAAGGGGCTTCGCCCAGAGTTATGGCCACAAGTTAAGGAGGTAAAGAAAAGAAATAGAGCAAAAGAAGGAGGTATTGTGAACAAGGGAAAGGGAAAGGGTAAAGAAAGGTTGGCAAGTGACAAGAAACAGAACGTAGAAAAGATTTATTTACCACCGGCTTGTTACACATTGTCCAAAGAAGAGAAATGATTTTTTTGTGAGACTTTGTATGGCATTAAGGTTCCATTAGGGTACTCATTTAACATGAAAAGATTTGTGTCCCTGAATGGTGAGTTGAAGTTGGGAAGCATGAAATCCCACGATTGCCATATCATGATGCAAGTGTTCCTACCAATTACAATTCGGGGGATACTTCCAAAACATGTGAGATATACTATTACCGAACTGTGTTCGTTCTTCAACATAATATGTTGTAAAGTGCTTGATCCCTTTAAACTTGATGCCCTTCAAGCGGATGTGATTGAAACTTTATGCAAGTTTGAGATGTATTTCCCACCTTCGTTTTTTGACATTATGGTTCACCTAATTGTCCATCTCGTTCGTGAAATCAAGCTTTTAGGTCCTGTTTATTTGAGGTGGTGTTATCCTTTTGAAAGACATATGGGGGTTTTGCAAAATAAAGTGAGGAACCCGGCACAACCCGAGGGTAGTATGATTCAAGGCACTGTGAGCGATGAGATCGGTAATTTTATAGCTGAGTATATGGCCAGTGAAGAGCCTATTGGACTTCCTTCCTCTCGACATGAAGGGAGACTTCAGGGAAAGGGAACAATCGGTTCAAAATTAATCACACCTCCTAGAGAACAGCGCCTACAAGCACACTTGTATGTCTTACATCATGTTCCAGATGTCCATCCCTTTTTGAATGAGCATTACGAGGAATTGCGTGTTAGAAATCCTTCTAAAGGGGATAGATCTTTGATGCAGTTGCATAATAAGACATTTATTTATCGGTTTCACAATCGAGTTGTATGTGAACAACTCGAGGATGTGTCTGAAACTGTGAAGTGGTTAGCTTTTGGTCCTCGCGAAAATGTCAACAAATATGAGGGTTATGATGTCAATGGGTACACCTTTTGGACTAAGGGTCAAGATCAGAAGTCCTCTTTCTTGCAGAATAGTGGTGTTTCCGTTTTGGCGTCATCTACATTTTACGCGAGTGCCAAGGATCAATCACCGGTAGATGCCAAGTTGTTATACTATGGGAGAGTACAGGAAATATGGGAGCTTGACTACTCTAGTTTCACTGTTGGTCTTTTTAAATGCAAGTGGGTAGATAACAATCGACGATGTATTAAAATGATGACCCTTGTGGATTTACTGTTGTTGACTTGAGTCGGTTGCGTGATAGTGAAGAACCATTTATACTTGCCACACATGCTAAGCAAGTATTCTACATTGTAGACCCTAATGATAAAAATTGGTTTATTGTTATAGCGGGGAAAAGGAGTATCCTCGGTATAGGTGATGTTGATGATGAGGAAGAGTATGATGCTTTTGAAGAATCCCCACCATTTACTAATCCAAAATCCGGTGACGATGGAGATGGTGACATAGGTTAGATGCGTGTAGATCACATAGAAGGAATACATTTGAATTTTGGTAAGTAATGTACTAGGTATGATAAACTTAAGTAGTTATTGTCAAAATTGACTTGATTTTAGACTTGTTGTGCCCACTTGTTTTAGATACGGCTTTTTTGTTGCGTTATTTATTTGGATATACAACTTATGATGTTGCGTTTCTTTCAGGTTTTTAGCAGTCATTACTTGTTGAAGTTGACGATCACCAAACTTGAGAACGGAGTTGAGTTCAGTGTTAAAGGTCTTAGTCTTGTTGAAAAAGGTCAAGTACAAACATAAATTATATTCCTTTAATATTAATTGATGCATTAACATGAATTTTTGTTGTTACTCACACTGGGATTATATTTTGAATTTATGCGACAGTTCCTTTATTGTCACTTGCCCTGAGATCTGCAGTACGATGAATCTGTTTTGAGATGGCATACATCCTGATGAAGATGATGTTCAGGATGGGCATAGCCATGATGATAAAGAATATGATGTAGAGATAGAGGAGGATAAAGGAGACTCCGAAGATAGGGCTTACGATGAGGTTTCATCTAGGTGGGAACACCATGAATTGATGGCAGACCAAGCCCCACCAATTGACTTAACCACAGAAGAACGTGGTATTATGGTGACACCTCAACAACCACAAGTTTCCCATCAAGTTGCCTCTACTAGTAAAGAGAGTTCTAAGAAGAGAAAAGGGAGAGGTCCTACGAAGAATCTTAAAGTGACAGAACCAATGCACCTTGAGTACAATAGCTTGGGTCAACCATGTGGAAAGTGGCGTAGACAGTATGGAACAAACCTTGGCATTTGTATGCGCAAAATTTCCATCTTGTACGCATGGAGTGAGGTGCCAGAGGGTCTAAAGAAATCAATATGGGAAGATACAGTGGTAAGCAAGTACTTAATGTTAACCTATGCATTGTTGCTAGATTTGTTGAATTCAATTTTTTTTAGCATAGTTAAATGCTAACTATCCAAATTTTCCTTTTTTTGTAGAATTTATTTCATATTCAACCCGATCAAAGCAAGAAGGATATTTTCCTTTCAGCCGTTACAGAGAGATTTAGAGATTTCAAGTCAAAGTTAGTGAGTGGATGGATTTCTAAGAAGAGAGATAGATCTCAGTCTTGTAAGAAGATGAAGACAGGAATGGAAAATGAAGAAAGAGATCTGAGTGGTAAGGAAGCACCACAAGAAATGCCTTATGAAATATGGGGTCACATCACTAAGGATGAATGGGAAGCATTTGTTGCAAAAAAAATAACTCCAAAAGAAGTTGTAAGTCTAAGCAATAGCATTTAAAATGGTATTTACTCACTTAAAAATTCATTCAATAAGCATTTAACTTTAATTCTTTTGATTTCTATTGATTTATCAAGAAAAGCGTAGTAAAGCTTCACAATGTTCGAGCCAAAAGAAGTTTTACCATCACATGGGTCGTAGAACATATGATGAGTCCCGAAAGGAGTGGATAGATACTGGGTTTTACCCTATTTCGAGCTCATCCTCATCGGCAACAACTAGTTCTATAGTTACGAATAAGGGAGATCGGGTTCTTGATTGGTATTGTTCGCTTCATGTTCGAGATTCAAGTGGTAGAAGAACCATTTCCGAGCCGGGAATAAAGAAGACAGCTGATGCAGTGGTGAGTTCACTAAAATTATGACATATATTAAAGACAATTTATTAGAATGTCAACTAAGCAATACCATATTTTATTTGAGCAGATGGGATGGAAGGCCAAATAGGCTACAGGCGAGTTCACTCCTAAAAGCAATGTTGATGCCTTACACATGGTGCTAGGTAAAGACCATAACGGACGCGTGAAAGGAAAGGGAGGCTTGCGTTTAGGGGTGAAAAAGGCCTTTGGAACAGAGTGTGTTGCATTACAATCACGAACAAGCGTAATGACACCACAAGATTTGGAGGCCATTACATCTAAGATAGAAGAGCAAGTTATGGAGAAGATGAACAAGAAATTTGCAACCATCCTGGAGTGAATGGGATTACCCGTTGTTGACTTCTTGGATATAGATCATGGGGACAAATTAAACCAACAAGACCCGGAAACTCTAGTCGAGAGAGTTGAAGACCAGCCGAGACCCCCTATAGATCCACCAATGCCTATTTTAGAGGTAATAATTTGAATATATTTAATAAGTTAATTTCATGACGTCTCCTTACGATTGTTAATTATGTTTAACATTGTCTTTAGGAAGAGACCCCTTGTTGTCTTTTACTACCCCAATTAGGTGTGGACAATGGCGAGGAGTTAGTTGAGGTTGCATATGGACGGGCGCAACCACCAGTAATTGGCCAAAAGGTGCATTTATTGCCTGTTTCTGGTGGTCAATTAAGTGTGTCCATAGAGACTATTATTAATGGTTATGAAGATTTCTCACTCCCGATTCCAAGGCCAGAATGGAACCTCAACAAAATCTCGGATGCGCAAGGTAGTTTTGTGACATGGCCAAGTGCTTGGGTTCGATTTTCGGAGGAGGTAATAATTATATTATTTCCTTTTCATCTTATTATTCTATAGGTGCATTTTTTTCATTTGATAAAAGAGTGTAAATTTCTATTAAGGTTTTGCGGAAAATAAAGAACAAAGATGAGGCAAATAAAGAGGGGTTAAAAGTAAAAGAGAAGGAAGTGAAGGAAAGAAGTGAGAACAAGAGAGTGGTATCATCAAAAGGGTCAACTCCGCTTCTAAAAACAAAGGGAGATCCACTTGTGAGTATTCAAGTGCTTGAAACTTTAAGCAAGGATTGTTTATGGTTGCATACATGTGTTAGCAATGTGCCTAATGACAAGCCAATTCAAGTTGATTTGGCAAAAGAACAGTTCCACTACATGGAGGACACACTAACATGGGTATATAAAGTGGATGTTCGTGAATTTCTATCAGGAGAAATGTTGAATATATCCATAATACAAGTTTTCATGAGGTGAATATTTCCTCATTTTGTGCACTTCATAATTGGGTGGTTGTGTACAAATCTAACATATCTTATTTGTTATGAGTGTAGTGCACTTCACAAGGATTTGAGTGAATGTGAGTCTGGATTCAAAGTTGGGTGGTTATGTCCACAACAGATCTGTGACACACAATGCATGACAAACCAACCCGAGGTGAAGGAATACATAGAACAAAGTTTGATAAAATCAATCAAAGATGGGGATAAATTTATTTTGGCTCCGTATATTGAAGAGTATGTTTTAGTCCCAACTATGAGATATGTCTTTTGATATCATTATCTAAGTTATCATGTTTCTCTTTATTGACTTCAAATTCGTGTTTGTAGTAAACATTGGTTGCTCCTAGTCATATGTCCTTTGACTCACACAGTATATCAATTTGATTCTGTGTGTCTACAACCCCCTCGACATTTACTTATCAAATCTTTGTTGACTAGGTATCTTCAAGTTGACATAATGTGTTTTAGTTTGATTATTAACTTTAATATATATCACATTGATATGACCTATATTTTTCTTGTCAAGTGTAGTGCACTGAAGAAATTACGCGGAAGTTTAGGATTACATTCAAGAGCTACATTTCCTAAATGGAAATCAGTGAAGGTACATGTTTCTTAAATTTAAATGTTTTGTAGTAGACTAACCTTTGGATTACCTTAATTTTGACATGAATATTCATTTCATTTCCACTTAGTGCGCATAACAACAAAATGGGGTAGATTGTGGCTATTATGTGATGAGATTTATGTATGATTTAGTCACCTCTGCCACAACAGTCGATGACGTAGAAAAGGTATATCTAATTCCTTTAGTTATATTTAAATAGTAAGCAATGGTGTCCTATGAAGTAAAGTCGATGTTTATGAACATGGAGGATGGGATTGTATGGCCGGCATCAATCGAAAGATTGATGTGGTATGGCATTGTATTGTTGTTGTGTGTTGGTATGTTGAATTTTTGAATTGTATTTCACAGGTTTTTTGGATTAAAAATTGGGAAAATGTTCATTTTACAGGGGAAACTCTGCCGAAATTTTTTGAAAACTTTTATAATTAATGCCTCCATGCTTGTATGAATCATGCTAAGAATTGAACAAGAAGTAATAGAGGTTGGTAATCTAATTGCGTTATTATATGGTGGCTACATTTAGGTTTTCGTCAGATCAAGAGATGAGCCTTTCACCATTGACGAAATCAAAGAAATAAGAGACAAGTTTGCACGATTCCTTGCCCCTAACTGTATTTAGTATCAATTTTGCCTCCATTCTAACCACTTCGAGGGTACCAGAGGTAAAGATTCTATTATCGGTTCCCTTTCCTTTTGTGGAGTTGATTCTGCCTCCATGTCTCCATGCTTGTTGGTTTTATATATAGGTTCCCTTATGTTCATTTTGTACTTTTTCCTATACTTTATTTGTATAAAATTTGATTCAATCAAATATTCCTTTCCTCTTGACTTTCCTTTTGTTCTGAAACGTTCTACTTATGGAATTAGAACCATCTACCTAACTAAGCTACCTAGAGTATCAATTTGGCTTGGATTTAGAAAGGGGGAGAATTTCCTGGTTATTGGTGCTATTTATATTTCTGAAGCTCATTGTTACGTATATATGCTTATAGCATGATGTGTTGACGTACTAGATGAGTAAACCAATTTGTGGATACAATATTTTAGAATAAGGAGTTAACTAGCTGGTTTGTTGTTCTATATAATCCGCAATCATATTTTTGTCTGTTTATTGTCATAAAATCTTCTAACCTATTGCTCCTTAAATAACCCTTGCACCTTCACTTGTACTAAATGAAGTGGACTCAAGTGTAGCTATTATAGTCTAGCTTCCTCCACACTCTAGAGGACCTCATCTTGAACTCATTATATTGTCACAAAGATTTTATAATTTTTTGTCTGTTTTCTTTTCTCTCATGTCTACATGCTCTCTCTCTCTCTCATATAGCAATTGAATCTCTGGACATTCCGAAGATTCTATCTCAGCAGGGTGGGGATGTTACTTATCCATTGGCACGTGTTAGAGCTCTGGAAGTTCACCCGAAGCTGAATATGGTGTCATTACTATTTGCAGTTGAGTGCATTCATTTGTATAAGTTTTCTTGACTCATCGTTTAATATTTGAATGTTTGATATCTATTTTTGTTGTGTCAATCAGAAAATGGCAAGTGTGGATAACGTTAAAAATAAGGCATTCACTGAAGGCTTTGTAGCATGCAAGGGTTATTAAGACCCGAGACAACACTAAGCTTAGACTAAGTATTACTACTTACTAGGAGTAGATACAAGCTTACAAGAACCCATACCTGCACGCTCTAAAATTTCTATTGCATAATATTGCTATTAAAGCTGCATATAAGACGAAGTTCAAGTCACAGAAATCCCCAAAAATGAACTCAATGATCCTAAATCGGACATAGAAACTCACTTTTTTTTACTTAGAAATCATCCTATCACGTAAACTATCACACGAAGTGGCCAAAATAATATCAACAGCAAAAAGTTATCAAATATTTGGTACCAAGCCCTTAGAGCTTATTAAAGACCAGAAAGACCCTTGCACCACAGTCAACCAAGAAACTTAAATAAAGAAAGAAATACTTACATAAAATATATATAATTTCATAGAGGCTAGTAACTTAAAGATATATTGTTCAGTTTTTTATTTAGGATAATTATGTAAAGAAGAAAAGCTAGCTATATACAATAGAGGTTAATTATTAATAGAGGAAATCTCTTCTAGAGGGTGCTAAAACTGTAAGAGTAGTGCATCCAAATTCCAAACACTAGAGATTTATTCGTACTTGGTATATGGAGAATACCTTTTAATCTTTGAAGAATTGTACTTAGCTCCATTAGAATGATCCTTATTGCTTCTTGTATTGACATGCTTGATTAATTTTTGCGTTTTGTGGTTGTGGGTTTTGAATATATTTTCCTATGAGATAGGATTTTCTTGATGCCTGGTAATTTAATATGCCTTTTGCTTCTCAGCAAGCCAATACCATGCTCTCTGATTTGGAACAATCTCCGCCAACATCAATAATGGAGTCAATGCAGCCTTTTTTGAAGGCCATTGTGAGACCAGAGCTGTTGAAACACCAAGATAAGGATGTCACACTCCTATTTGCCTCTTTTCTTTTTGAGATCACTCATATTACTGCTCCTGAAGCACCATA
This sequence comes from Dysphania ambrosioides, assembly GCA_026401315.1. Taxonomy (NCBI): domain Eukaryota; kingdom Viridiplantae; phylum Streptophyta; class Magnoliopsida; order Caryophyllales; family Amaranthaceae; genus Dysphania; species Dysphania ambrosioides. The sequence goes on from CM048667.1 coordinate 17,934,258, forward strand.
TAATGATAAAATTCTAAAGGCCGGTATACTATAATGCAATTTTATGAAGTTAAATTATTTGGTTAAGGAACGGAGTGACTGTTAATTTTCCTTGCTAGATCGAACTTTATTTGTCTGCGCCCGGTGATGCTGCAGGATGTATTTGCTTTAATTGTTGGTATAGACTTTATTGTATTGTATTGTTCCAATAATAATATTAGCATTTTTTCTAAAAAAAAATATAAACTTTATGCTCCGGTTTTCAGTGGACCGGACCATATAATGGGGTTTTATGCTCCGGTTTTCAGTGGACCGGAGCATAAAGTGTATTTTTTTTAAAAAAAAAATACACTTTATGCTCCAATCCACTGAAAACCGGAGCATAAAACCCCATTATATGCTCCGGTTTTCAGTGGACCGGAGCATAAAGTGTATTTTTGCTCCGGTCCAAAACGGAGCATAAAGTCTTTTAAATATGCTCGTGTTATATCTACTTCGGGTCAAAACCGGAGCATAAAGCCTTAAAAAGACCGGAGCATATGAGGTTTTTTCCACTAGTGGAAAGAATTAAAATGATGATATGCTATGAAAGGAAAACGGGGATAGATCAGTTTCACTCTAGGAAGGACAATCGAACTATCAATACGCTAAATTAGGAGAAATCAGTCAACAATAAATCATGACACTCAAGATGACGAGAGGAAGTTTGTGACCTTATAAATCACACGAACAACCTATAATCGCCCTATGTCTCCAAAGGAATGGCAGGACAAGATTCACATCGAATATCAATCAATCAATCATCAACAATCTCAAATCCTAACTCTACGCATGAAGAACGAACCAGCCTAGAGTTTCACCAATCAAACCCATAAGAAAACTACTCATACATAGTAATAAAGACTAAGGAATAAACAACGAAAAAGAACATGATTGAAAGCACGAACTAATTGAATGTAATGAACAAGATAACGAAAAACAAAGACCTATAAGAAAACTGACAACTACTCTATCAAAACTGTAATTGAAACAATGATAATAGCAAGAGGAATGAAATTACCAAAAGCAATAAATGAAAGCATTAAACGAAATAAAACAGAAAAGAATCAATACCTTACATAAATTAAGTAGCGTGAACGAAAGAGAATCCGAAATACAAAGCTTGAGAGGAAGTGCAATGAAAGCTATAAATCTAAACTAATGCATGAAAGAAATGAAAAGCTTTAAAGTGATGTTCTAAGTTGAGGCACAAGAGCTCTCAAACTAGGCATGAGGGTTATTTACAAGACAAGGGGGTATTTATACCCTAGGGACATAAGGGATAAAACCCTAGAAAAACCCTCGAATATCGGCTAAAGAAAGAACCGAAAACTGCGATAAAGAAGACCATTCGGCCGAATGGAGTATGGATTTGGCCGAATGAGTGGCCATTCGGCCGAATGCGTATGTTTTTTGCCTAAAACAGGAGCAATGAGTTTTTGGGCTCTGTCCACCATTCGGCTGAATGAGTGCAACCATTCAGCCAAATGAGTGCAACCATTCGACCGAATGGGCCTTGATTTGGTCGAATGAGTGTTCATTCAGCTATTCTCGAGAGCTTAATTTATGTGCTTGAATCCCTGTCTTCCATTCGACCGAATGGATGTCATATTCGGCCGAATCTGAACCTGAACCTTGTTAAAAAACTCTTTTGAAGTGTCTAATGGCTTCTAGAGTTTATGGGATCTTCGAGAGTGACTTAGAACGCATGCCCAAGCTATGACACACGCATCCAAACTCTTGATAAAAGTATTAAAACCTCGATGACGTCTCATTTTACCTCGAAATCATCGAAATCACCTGAAATGACTTAAAAACAGCTCGAGGATAAGATCAAGGTAAAATTGAATGTAATGTGAATAAAACCAATATAAAAGCATGAGATTTGACACTAAAATAGGGTTGTAAACGTGCTCTAAAATGAACTCCACATCCCCAAATTTTACCCTACCTTGATCGTAGCCTACATTGCATCCGTTTCCAAACCTGTTCGACTTAGCCTGATAAGCAAGTTCTGTGCTGGAGAGTAGATAGGATACAATCCCTAAGATTTCTCCTTAATTGAGTGTTTCATTCCCGACTCATCTTAAGTCGGATGATTCTGAGCGAAACACATACCGTATTAAACACATGAGCGTATTAGAAATTTCCCACATCATTTGGGAAATAGCATTAGGAGCGTGGATTTGTGACCTCATTAGGTAATGGGTGGCATGGTCTATGTTATAGCTTTTCCAATAATCCCGAGTCTGTGGAAGATGTTGGTCATCTTGGTATAATACTCTTTTGAGCCCATTGTACTTGCACACCCAGGGCTAAGGAAGACTTTTGCGCGTACACGGTTGGCATTGTCTTGTTTTCCGCTCGCCTTGCTTTTCATATGTTTTACTCACGGTGTTCCCTTGCTAGTTCGTTTGCTGGGGACTAGCAAAGGTTTGGCTTGGGGGAAGTTGATGTGCTCGTTTTAAAGCACATTTACAACCCCTTTTTAGTGTCAAGTCTTGCTATTTTGTACTAGTTTTATGGACATTACATCCGGTTTTACCTTGATCTTGTCGTCGAGCTATTTTTAGGTTATTTTAGATACTTTCGATGATTTCGAGGTAAAATGAGATGTGTTCGAGGCTTTGACACTTTTATTAAGAGTTTGGATGCATGTATCATAGCTTGGGCATGCGTTCCAAGTCATTCTTGAAGATCCCATAAACTCTAGAAGCCATTAGACACTTCAAAGGAGCTGTTCACCAAGGTTTAAGTTCAGATTCGATCGAATCTGACATCCATTCGGTCGAATGGAAGACAGGGATTCAAGCACATAAATCAAGCTCTCGGGAATAGCCAAATGAACACTCATTCAGCCGAATCAAGGCCCATTCGGCCAAATGGTTGTATTCATTCGACTGAATGGTGGAAAGGGTGCAAAAACACTAAGTTTCTGATATAGGGTGATTATAGGTTGTTCATGTGATTTATAGGGTCACAAACTTCCTCTCGTCATCTTGAGAGTCATGATTTATTGTTGACTGATTTCTCCTTATATAGCGTATTGATAGTTGGATTGTCTTTCCTAGGGTGGAACTGATCTGTCCCTGTTTTCCTTTCATAGCATATTACCATTTTAGTTCTTGCTTTATTTTTCTGTTATTAGTATACTTCTATCAAATCTCCAAATAAACCCTTTGCATCAAGTCCGGAGACTATCGCCCCTTGTCCTTGTGGTTCGATCCCCGACCTACCACTACACTATTGTAGTAGTATTAGGGTGTTTACAAATATTATTTGCATGATTATTCTTTTAGTTAAATGACCTAAAAGAACAGTTATCACCCACCCGTACCAAAGGTGCATCAACCGGATATGAAGGGACGTCATATTGAGTCCCTAATCTCAGGTTGATCGCTTTTGCAGTGTGATGGTTTGGGTTTGGGTGTTAAGGTGGAGGTTATGTGGAGGGGTTAGGTTTAAGGTGAGATGGGAATAACAGTGGTGCAGGAGGACTAGCCATTTGGGCGAGTTGAGTTTGAAACAACTTTTGCTGAGCTTGGACTTATTGCATCTGCTGGATGAGAGTCAGATTAATCTAAGTGAGACTCTGGTTTTGCTAAGCAAGATATGTTACTTGGGAGGCTAAATGGTCATTGTTTGAGGTGTGACTTTGTTGTGGTTGAGAAGCCCCGTGATGAGGTTGATTAGGCGGGAAAGGCAGATTTTTACAATTTCTAGGCCCTTGATTAAACCCCGGTGGTTTATATAAATTTGGCCTTGGTGCATTTCCGCTCGATTGGTTCCCTTGAAAACCTTGGTTGTTGAACCCACTCTGAGCATTTCTATTATATCCCGGGTGGAAGTTTCCTTGATTTTGATTCGAATTGAAAGGAGGTATGTATGGTTTATTTGGGAAAGGTTGTTGCCCATACCCTGCTCCTTGTCCTTGTCCACTATAGTTAATAGCTGCAACATGATCAGGATTATACCCACAACCGTCATACTTCATCACCTGTATCTCTGGGTTATAACCTCCATAATCAACTGTAGCAACATGCTCGGAGTGTGAACCACCATAATAGGAAGTATCATGGTTGCTACCCCCACATATGGCTTATATAAAGTGCTTTTCACGCACTGGAGGGGTGTTCGAACTACCAGCTAGGTTTAATTTGGATAGCCTCTTGTCAATAACTACTTCAATTTTAGCACAGATGGTGTCCAAGTTGGTTGTGTCAATCATCCCTCTTGGTAAACCTTGACTCCTTGCTCCTCCCCAGGCACTATTCTTAGCAACTTCTTCAATTCTTGCTTTTACCTAGGTGCATGGAATTTTAGAGAGTTGGCCACCTACTACTGAGTCTAGAAGTGCCTTGGTGAAGTCATTGAGACTATCGTAGAAAAATGTGTTGAGATGGTTCTCCCCATATTCATGGTGGGGGGATGTTCTAATCATTCTTTTAAACCGAGTCCAAGTAGCACTAAGGTTTTTATTATCCTCTTGAGTGAAGGACGCAATTTTCTTGCGCCAATCTTTTGTTCGAACCGTATAATAGAACATCTCTAGAAAAGCTGTTTTCAATTGAGCCCAATTAATAATTAAGTTAGGTTCTAAGCCTTTATACCAATCTTTAGCGTCCTTAGCTAGACTCAAGTGAAATAGGTGCATCCGCACATAGCCTAGGCTATTGGGGCAAGGAGGGATAAGTCCACAAATATCAGAGAATGCATCGAGATGTTGAAGAGGACATTCATTTCTTAATCCACTAAAAGGGGTTTCCTTAACCATTCTTGTGAACTGGGGGTGTATTTGGTATGGTGTAGTAGCAACAGGAAGTACTACACCTCCTTGGAACTCTTTTTTGAGTTAAGAGTCCCAAACTAACCGAACAACTAATGTTCGTCGGCCATTGTGGATGTGGGTGGACATTGAACAGAATGTGAGGTTTGTTTTTTTTGGACATTGTTTCCTTAAACGTTGGACCTCAGGATTATAAGGTATTATTAGTTGGTTTGACCTGCGCGTGTTGTGGTCATGCAAACAACAAACTCAAAGGTAACTACTAACTTAAAAAAATAAACAGCAACAAAAACGAGTTAAAATAAAGCTATATTAAGAACAACAAGAGTCTAAAAATAATGCCTTGTCCCCGACAATGGCGCCATTTTTATAGCAAGATCATAGTTGTTTATGCAAAACCTTGAACCAAACAATATTTATAACAACCTACGAACCACACGAGTATAGTGGGGTAGGGGGTCGAACCACGTGGACAAAGGATATCAAGACACTCCGCTTCTTTACACAACTGAACTTTTTGTTTTGAAAAGTAACTAAAACTAATGATACAAATATAAATCACGATAAACTAAAGAGGAAAATCAAATGGAGAAAAAAAGGGATGAGATTAGATTCACCCTAGGAATGGTGATTTCAAAAGAGAACATGATAGGTTAGAGGAAATCAAACAATAACTAGCATGGACACCCAAGTATATGAGAGGAAGTTGGTGATTCCACAAATCACATCGAACGACTTATAATCACCCTATTTCTCCAAAGGAGTTACAGGACAAGATTCGCATTAGGTTTTAAGAGCTACTTTATTGTCATCATTCCTATAACCTTAGACAATGAAGAACATAGCTTTTCCTAGGGTTTCACTAATCAAACCCCCAAGAGAACTACTCACACATATTTAAGATATACGGCGTAATGATATTCAATAAAACAAACGCAATAATCATGAAAAGAAATTAACGAGAACAAAAGTAAATCAGAAACTATTCTAGATGAACGATAAACATTAGGCTAAACATTGACTGAAATATAACGAACGAATTCGAAAGTAAAGAAGAGATTGATACTCTTAATAAATCTTGAACGCAATATCCACGATCAGAATCCAAACAATAAAATCAAAAAATTAGACTACATATGTTGAGAAAATAGAAATATAGAAAACTAGGGCTTAATGAACTAAGAGAAGTTTAGAGGCTAAGTAAAGCTAAAACCTCCAAAAACTAGGGTTCCCCCTCTATTCAGAAAGAGGAGTATTTATAACAAACAATAAAAGAAATCCGGAAACCCTAAAATGTCTTTGGGCCGGCCTAAAGAAGAAGTAAAATTTCCGGAGAAAACAGGTCATTTCGCCCGAATGAAGGACCCATTTGGCCGAATGCAGCTCCGTTCGCCCGAATCCTTTCCCATTCGCCCATTCCAGCAGCTCTGGTGATTCATTTTGATTTTCTTCTCTGTGCACCATTCACTCGAATAGGGCATTCATTTGGCCGAATGGATGCTCATTCAAGCCATTCGGCCTTCCTAGTGACAATGGAACACAGGCCTCTATACTGGACTGCAATTCAACCGAATGTCTATCAGATTCGATCGAATCTAACTCTGCTTTGTTCTTTTTAGCTTCTTCAAGTGACTAATGGCTTCTGAACTTCGTGGGATCTTCAAGAGTGACTTAAAATGTGTGCCTAAGCTACGATATGCACGTCTACCCTTGATACGAGTGTCAAAGCCTTGAATACGTCGCATTTCACCTTAAAATCATCAAAAACACCTAAAATGACCTTAAAACAACTCAAAGACAAGATCAAGGTGAAATCAAGTGTAATATATATAAAATCAATCTAAAACGCGAGACTTAACACTATAACGGGGTAGTAAACATGCTCTAAAATGAGCATATCAATATTCTTCTCAACACTCTCCTTTAGTACTACATCATTCATATTGTTAGAATTAAATAAGTTCTGATCAGTCGGAGAGCTTACCTCATTTAGTGGATGCTTAGCAGGAGAGTCCATTGGAGGTGGTATTGATTTTTTATGCTATACTATTATAGTGTCATGACCCATAGCTTTTTCTTGTTCTAGTGTAGACCAAGTCAACCAACTCATATCATTACTTAAGGTCTCCCCCTAACGATGATGCTGGTTATAGAAATAGCCATCCTAAACAAACTCACATTCCATGAATGTGTATAGTTGGTTTGTTACAGGGTCAAAGCATCTATAACTTTTTATGGAAACCTCATAACCTACAAAGATACATTTAACAAGCCTAGGTTCCAATTTATGTCTACTCCTCTTAGGGAGATGAACATAGACTACACACCCAAAGACCCGAGGACTCAAAGAATGGAAGGGTAAATTGGTCATAGTAGATCTCAAGATATCTAATGGTGTTTTATATTGAAGGGTTTTATTGGAAAATTGATTTGTAAGATAGTTAGAGGTAGTTATAGCTTTAAACCAAAGTAAGGTGAGGGCATAGGCTTCTATCATCATGGCACGAGTCATGTTGAGGAGGGCATATTTTTTCCTTTCAGAAATATCACTCTGTTGGAGGGTATTCGGACACGTAGTCTGATGGATAATACCCTGGTTTTAATAGAAGGTTTTCATATTCTGATTCACATATTCTCCTCCATTATCAAATCTAAAGATACTTATTTTTTTCTAAAATTAAACAAGTATCATTAGTAAAAAGTTACAAATATATCATAGACTTCATATTTTTGTATCATAAAATAAACTGAACTCATTTTGGTATAATCATTAATAAACAAAACATAATATAGGAATTTATTTTAACCAGGTTCTAGGGCAAGGCCCCATACATCAAACTGAATCAAATAAAAAGGTTTAGTTCACGATTTATGCTACCAAAATACCTACGTTTGTGACTTTTTGCTAAATAACAAGCTTCACAGTAAAAACTAATTTTAGATCTAGCAAGAGAAGGAAAAAGGTATTCCATGTACCCTAATAAAGGATGACCTAAGTGCTGATGCCATATTCAAAGTTGGGTCTCTGTTGATCTACAAATAAGAGTTGCATCCTTTTTCCTAGTTATCTCCTCCACGTAGTACAACCCTATTTTATCAATACCATGCCTAATAATCTCCCTGGTCTAAGCATACTACGTAGTACAACAACCAAAATTCAATAAGAAAGTATAGTTCAACTCTTTTGTTAATTGACTAACAAATAATAATTTTTATGAAAGTGATGGAATATAAAGATAGTTACATAACAAGAAGGTCCTAATTTTTACTATTCTAACAACTTCCATATATTCACCATTAACTCTCTGAATAAAGGGTTTATATGGTTTAATGGGTTCCATAAAATTGTCTTTGTCATGAGACATGGTGTGGGTTTCTCCACAATTAAAGATCCATTAGGTTTCTGGTTTTTCATAATACGTAGCTCCTATATATTCCACGTTTTTGGGCTAGACATTAAAAACAAAATTTTTCTTAGTGGTATTTAGGCTTCTAGGAAACAACCCAGTTGGAGCAAGGAATTACTCGGTGGGTGTAAGGATTGATTTAAAGGAACAACTTTAGGTTAGGTTTTTAATGCTAGGTTTTCCTTTTTCCCCAAAACACATACCTTTGTCATTTCTTTGCTTCTCCACCCTAGGTTTTTTCTCTTTCTCATCACTTCCTTCACCTACTTCTTTTTCCTTCTCCTTTCATGCTCCTTCCATCTCTTTATCTCCTTTCACCATGGATGTGTGTCCTCCTTGCTTTAATTCTTTTCTATGGTTCCATCCTTTCTTCCCTCTCTTCTTAGAATCTTGCCACCAATCTGGGTATCTAATGAGTCGGAAGCGTCCTTCCTTCATATGACATGTTCCCCCACAATGGGAACATTTGAGGTGGGTTTTATCCTCTCCTTCTTGGGATGATGATCCTGACCAGTTGCTAAGGTAGCATAAGACGAGGCCACTACCCACTCCTTGCATCTCCACTAAAGGTAAGTCAGTTAAGTGTGCTTTCATGACTTCTCTTCTTGCTAGCTGTTGTTGGATTGTGCTGAATATTATGTCCACAGTAGGTAGGGGCTCTTGATTTACTAGATCCTTTTGACCTTTATCCAATGACTCATCTATGCCTGCCAAAAATTTATATAATCTCGTCTATTGTGTTAATTTGTTGAACCTGATTATATCTTCTTTACATGTCATGGGATTTGGCATCCTCCTATCAATCTCCTTCAAGATCGTAATGAGTTTTCCATAATACGTCTTGATCAAGTCTCTACCTTGTTTGATTGTGTTTTCTCTTATAGTAAGATTGAATATCTGTAAACCATCTTTCCCACTGCCATACACCGCCTCGATGCCCCTTAAAAACTCCTTTGATGTTGGGAAATCGAGGAATTGGTTTACCAATTTGGATTCAATGCTTGCAATAACCTACGTCTTGACTATGATATCATTTTGGCACCACAGGTTGTACTCTTCGGTGTCTAGGGGGATCGGTTGTGATGTGAGTGAGCCTACCCCTCCCTTCGATGCCATTAGCATTAACCGTGACTATTCTCTTGGCTCCTATTGTTTAGTTTTTCTATAACTTACTATAGTTGGGCCATAGTAACAAATTCTTCGTTTAAGTTTTTTGGTGGTCCGTCCATTACTTCTTCTATGTGATTTATGGTGTTACAGGTATGTTTATCTTTGTAAGTGATGACAAATTGACCAAACAAACACCTTTAATGTGCCTGCTCTAATACCAAGAAAGCTAAAATTTAGGGTTTTGTGTATATTTCATTGAATTAGAATCTGTACAATGCTTGATATTTATACTAGAAATTTGATGATCATGATAAGCCACAAAATAGAGTCCTAGATGACTATGCTACTAATACAAATATATCTTTGATTTATTATAGCTCTATTATATTACTGATATGCTTTTATCCTTGATCTTATTATAACTTAATCTTATCTTTTAATTTCCTACACATTGTTGGGTTGCTGTTGAATTTGTTAAAAAGTTTTTCCGTTATTGTAGAAAAATTTTGTGAATTAAACTCTTGGAAGTTTGGTTTGAATTTCAAGAATAAAGCTTGTGATTTTATCATCAATTTTTAGTCATAATGATCTAGAAATTTTGCTGGGCTTGTTTAGACTTTGAGTTTTGTTGGGTTATTGCGTGTTGTTTGTTGGAAGTAATGTGTTAGGTTTTGTTCGAATTCATGAATTATATCTCCTATATTTCTTGAATAATCATGGGTCATAAGGAGAATCCCAAATTTAATTTGAAATCACTCTAAGGCTAGAATTTATACTAAGTAGCACAAGAACCAGTTTCAAGGAAGAACTGTTTACTTGATTGTTTGGCTGTGTTTAGAGCTTTATTTAAGAGAGTGGAATTACAACCCCTTAGGATTAACTTATTTAGGGTGTGATCGACACAAGAGAGGAAAAGTGAACTCGTAGGAAAGCGTGTGGCAGCTTGGGGAAAGTAGAGAAGCGATGGGGTTTAGTGGTTATCACTGTGTTCAATCGTTGAGTTTGAGCTTTAATCCTTAATCCAAAAACAACCCATTAGTCGGAATAACCATCGAGAATATTTCTCTAACAACCTAATTTAAGGAACCATCTTCATAGATCGGTTTCCACTTAATCTCTTAAACAACCCCTTCCACTTGCATTTTATTTATTGTAATCTACTTACATCATGCAAGTTAATTTTTCTTTGGTCTATGATGAAGAGATTTGGACATTCCCAATCTTTTTAGAATCAATCAATCTTTGACACTTTTTATGAGAAAACTCTAGGTGTACATGAAACTTGAATGTACATTTAGGAGTTATCCTAAACCTCATTTTAAAGCTCATTTTATGTTAAGCAATATGAAGCATACTTTGATGTTCTTGTTATTTTTGAGTCAACGATGTTCAAACACTAAAACATATAAATCTTTATGAATAAGACTTTTTCTTAATTTAAGTATGTCATGGAGAAAGGTCTCTTTAGGCTTGAATCTTCATTTGACTAGTAATACTTTAACTCATCACCATGTAAATCATACCTTGCGTCTTACTAACATTGACTCTTATTGCTTTTTTCAATTTTGCACGTTCAATTATGCACTTTTATTTCATGATCCATTTTATGTAAGTGAATGTATATAACCACTTTCATCATTTGGATCAATTCAAGATCTATTGAAATATAAGCACACCTAATAAGATAAATTTAGACAACCAACCATAGGAGCCCATAATCTTGAGGATTCTTAACAAAGTTATTATCAACTTTAGGCTTATGTGCATATTTCTTAACTTGCTAAACCAACTAAATCTAGAGGGTGCTTTTACTCCGTAATTTGCATGTTTGCCAAGGAACTTAATCTAACTTGTTCTTTATCTTAATTGAATTGTTTAACACATAATTCTTGGGTTGAAATAAGTTTCTCATTCTAAAACCCTATTTCGAAGACTACTCACGTGAGTCATTTTGATATTTTAACCCAATTTGGTGTCCAAACAACCCTTAAATATTTGGTGGCGACATCATGACCCGTAACAATTATTCAAAGCCGCTTAGTCGATTCTTAACCAAAAAGTAGGGCACTAGTAAGGGGGAGCTCCTTTCTTTTTCTTTACCAAAAAAGGAAGGTTAGGCTATAAAAAAATGGACTCTACAACATCAGTTCATTTTTATAGCCTAAATAAATCATATGGGCTTGAACCAGCAAAGTTCCATCTTTGCTTTGAGTCCATGGGCATTTGCATCAAGGCTGGACTTCCATCATCAATATATAAAACATAAAAAGATATCCTCGTCAAGGTGGAGTTTTTAAGAATAACAATTTAAAAATAATTTTGCACACAGCAGTTTATGGTTCACTAATATCTTGTTAACTATGTCCTCAAAATAAAGGGGAGAAAAAGTTCTATCAATCTCGAGAAGGTTAAAAGATTAAATGACGAAATATTAACTAGGTTTTAGTTGGAATATATTTAATCATACTAAAAGCAGATAATAGGATCCACCCAAAACACAAGTTAAACAATGGATAAGCGAGGCCTAACGTAATTAAATGTGAACCTTCTGCACCAATCATTGCAGACCCAACTGTCTACATATAGTTAGTGTATGTATGGAAGCTGTTCTGGAAGTAGAGTTAGCGACGGTCTACGTTGGTCTGCAGTCTGCTCTAGTGTGTATGGATCCAAGACATGTTCCAGCGCATATAATTATACTATAGTTGGATCATATGGTAAGAATATTTAACTTATATAAGCAAAGAGGCCAAGGCACTGCCATGCACACAAAGAATTTGATTTTCCCAGGTTCTTAGTCACATACATGTATTACACGAACCTGCACTTACTCGTAAACAACAAACTAATTCACAAACAATTGAATAACGGCTAACGACTAAAAGAACATAACAAGCACGTATACACGAATATACAAAAGCAAGTACAGTATATTTGTATATATCCTTACTATTTTCATAGAATAAAGTCGATATGTATTGGGCTCCCATAGTAGACTCTATTCAACGTACGAGTAGCTAGATGAGCAAGAGTAGCGTAGAAGGGGCTGGCCAACAGCTTCCTGTTCGTACCAAAGGTCAAAGGGCAAAAACTCTTAATTTCATGTCCCAAAACTCCTCTTAAGGGTAACGTGGGTCAAAGGTCATGTCCGTTTTGACCATTGTTGGAGTTGGGTAGGATTATTAATTTGAATATATGTTGACGTACGAGATTGTAATGTTAGCATATGAGATATCTCAAATCCAGCAAATATGATTTTGCAACATACGGTTTCCATCAATTCATGGAAAGCATGATGTAATGAGTCCCGACAGTTGGTTTCAGCTTGTGCGATTAGGATTATTACTCGATCTCAGGCGTACTTCCTCCGAATCTTGTAAGTTGGTTACAGTAACCGTAATTCGAAGACCAAGTTGGGATCACATGGAAGGAGCTAGTGTCATTGTATGAGGGATTTTTGTACGTAGGGAGGAAGAGGTGATAAGCGAATACAATTAAAGTTCACCAAAGTAGACTCAAGTAAAAGCATAAAGTTGTAGGGATGATCCCAGTGGATATCTATACAAGGTTATGAGTTTCGGACCAAAACAAAGCCTTACGACTTGAACAGAATTCCCACGCAATTCAATTGATGTCACGTGCCACTAGAAACACTTTTCTTTCCTTAATGTATCTTTCCCACAATTAATCAAACCTAAATCTAAAGATTCATTCAATGCCTCACTTGCTGAATTAAAGCTTAAAAGTGATCGAATTCTCTCGAACTCCAAATCATGTCAGTTTTGTTTTACATATATGCGCTAAGGGTTTGTTTTGGTGCTCTAGAATTATTCCAAAATATACAAAGGATTCTAAATGATTATTTTGAATTCTAAAGCCAATAACGATGATAATAATCACAATAATAATCGCAATTCCAACAGCAAATATTCTCACAAAACCACACAACTCAATACCAATTAGATTCTTTATCATGCACAAACTGACTCTCTTTGTTTCAATTGTTCTCTAGATTTTAGCCTACTAATTTTAGCCAAGATTGGAACAATTTAACAAACGATACTTAAATAACAACAAAACAAATCAACCAACATACATGATATAATAAAGGTTCCTCTACTCTACATATATCACCAAGTAAAGGTACCTTTGGGCACCTAAAATTCATAAAAAATTCATAAGATATAGAGATTCATCACCTAAGATTTTGAGGATTTCATGAACAAAATCCATGAGCCAATATGGACTAGGAATGAACGCTTAAGCTCGATCATACAATTTTATGCGCATAACTCAAAATAAAATGACATTTATTCACAAAATTCTTAACGCCTCTTATTTTACTCAGCCTTTGCTTTATATAAGCCAACTATAAAGTAGTTTACAATGCATATAATGCTAAGGGGTGCATCTAACAATGGAAACACCTATTTTATCCCCATACATTGCACTCAAAAACCCTAGCTAAAACACATGTTCAAAAGTAGATAGAAACTGATCAGCAAAATGCTTGTGGATGATGCTACTAGAATATCCTAATGAAAGTAAAATATAAAAGGATGAACATGTTTATTAACTATTTAAGATAAAATATGATTAGAGTTCGAAAGCACAAGGATTTTCATGAAGTTAAAGAATCTTAGACTCTCTTTGGTGCTCGCCCAGTTCATCTAATCTTCACGCCAACCATATGCCCAAGAGTAAGCCAAAAATGGCTCAAAAACTTTGCATTTGGATCACTAACCATCGACCAAGGTATCCCATGAAGCCTCACTATCTCCCAAAATTAGAGGTTAGCCGCATAACTACATCATAAGTGATAGAGTTCTTATTTATTTGAGCCCTCGACAATCCCATAATGATATCCAAACTCATGTATTTCGTAGATCCCTGCGGAATAGGATGTGAAAGTAACAATCCTTAAGCCAAAGAGTGACTCTTTGCCTGCTGACAACTCATGCATCTCTTCACCTAGTTCTCCGCGTCTCTCTTAAGTCTTGACAAAAAGAAGTAACTCCTAGAAAATCTCATAGTCTTCTTAACTCCAAAGTGCACAGCTAAACCTCCCTCATGTAACTCCTTGATCAATAACTCTCGCATAGTAGTCTTGGGATTATATAGGCGCTTCCCCCTAAAAAGAAAACTCTCATCTACATAAAACTTGCCAAGTTCGTGTGAGAACACTTCTCATACAAGTCCCTAAAATTCAGGACCCCTAAATAGCTTTCCTTCAATTGCTCAAACCCTATAAGTCTCAAACTAAAGGTGCTTAGCAATATATGTCTTCTAGAAAGTGCAATAGCTCCTTTGTTCAACTTCCCTAACATGTGTGTGATAGTGAAATAAAAAGCCTATAGAAACACCACCCGCTTAGCATGCCTACATTGCAGCTTGTGTTGCCCCTATCAACACCTCATGATCTGAATGTAACTCCTTAGACATAAGATAGTGCTGCAAATTCTCTAAAGCCCTTACCATTACATAGTACTTCTTATCACCATATGTCCAGTACCTCCACTTAATATCATTAATCTTCTAACTAAAATAAGCCACATGTTATCCTTTAAAGTAAGAACTTTTCTATCCTAACTCTTGAAGAATTACACTCAACCTCAAAGATCTCATGAAAACTAGGCAATATGAGAACTGGTTTTATGGTCAATTGCCTCTTCATCTTATTAAATGCCTCCTCTACCTTCTCGTTCCACTAAAAGTACTTCAACTTCATCAACTCTTTCATAGGAGGCATAATAGTATTGAAATTCCTCACAAATCTCCTATAGAACGAGACTAACCCATGAAAACTCCATACTTGATAAATTGATGATGGCGTAGGCTAATCTCGGATAGTTTGAACCTTCTTCTCATCCATTTTAGTTCTCTCAAATATGATGATATATTCAAGGAAAGTAACATAGATTGAAAGGAACAAGCAATTTTCTAGATTCCCATAGAGCTTTCCTCAAGGAAGAACTTCAAACACCTACTTACAGTTATCCACATGTGCTTCTTTGGTTCTGTTATACACTAAGATGTCATCAAAGTAGAATACCATAAACTTCCCTATGAAAGGCTTCATCATCTAATTCTTGAACTTCATGAACTTTCTAGGGGCCTTAGACAGTTTAAAAGGCATCACCAACCACTTATATAACCCTCCTTAGTCTTGAAAATAGTCTTCCACTCATCTTCTTTGAAGATTAAAAGTTAATGATAACCACTTCTCAAGTCTATCTTCAAAAACACTCAAGCTTCATATAGCTTATCTAATAAATCATCCAAGCACGGTATGGAAAATCAATACTTGATAGTGATCTTGTTAATGGCTTCACTATTTGTGTACATCCTCCATTCCCAATTCTTTTTTGGCACTTATAAGGTAGGCAATACACATGGTCTTAAATACTCCTTAATCATTCCTTTCTCTAAAAGCTCCTCCACCTACCACCTAATCTCTTGAGACTCCTTTGGGTTAGATTTGTATGATAGCCTATTTAGAAGAATAGAACTAGGTATGAGGTTGTTCTTGTGCTAAATATCTCGCTTTTGGGGTAGACTAGGGGGTATATCATCAAG
Organism: Dysphania ambrosioides; assembly: GCA_026401315.1. Taxonomy (NCBI): domain Eukaryota; kingdom Viridiplantae; phylum Streptophyta; class Magnoliopsida; order Caryophyllales; family Amaranthaceae; genus Dysphania; species Dysphania ambrosioides. The sequence continues at coordinate 17,950,155 of CM048667.1, forward strand.
TAAGAGGTGTCTATAAGACTCTAAAGAGGCACAAACAATGGATGATGAATGACTTCCATGCCATTCTCTTCTTCCTCCAATCCCATCATTAACATCTTTCTCATCTCACATGAATCATATAGCTTGGAAAGATCAATGTGTTTAGAGGTATAGGGGCTTTTGGTTTGCTTTGGATGATGTGATAGGGGTAAGGACAATCTTTTTTCAGCTCATGGTAAAATAATAGGTATTCTTCAACCCACCATGCATCCCTCTCCTATCCAACTACCACCACCTCCCTAAAAGCACATGACATGCATCAATTAGAACCACGTCACACCATAAAGCATCTACATAAGTTCCTCTAATACTAAAATTCAGCAATACCCTCTTGGAAATCTGAATTCCCTTCCCTTGGTTTAACCATTAAATCACTTAGGGAGTTAGATGGGCTTCCCTATCTAACCCAAGCTTGTTGAATAATATTTAAGAGGCTACGTTCTTCCCTAATTAATTCTCAAGGTGTAAACCTTGCCTTGAAATGTGCATCTGGTATGGAAGATGGCTTCCCCCTGCAAATTATCCTCTTCTAAAGCCTGCACATTCAAACCTCTCTTGATCACCAAGCATTCTTCCTTATTTGGACCCAACTCATCTTCCTCAAAAAAATCCTCATCATCTCCACCTTAAACATATATGTCCAAAGGAGTGTCTTCCACTGCTTCTAACTCAGCTAAAGTCACAATCTTCTTTTTAGGGCACTCCAATGCTATGTGACCTATCTCTTAACACCTAAAACATCTTATAGGATGCCTCATGCGTGTGAAAGAACCTTTGGGTTTAGGTTGGGGTTTCAGTGGGTTTGGTTAAGAAGTGGTTATTTGGTTGGTTTTAGGAAAATAAGGACTTTTAGAGAAGGATCATGAGGATTCAAGTTTGCTTTTCGATTTTTGTAGGTTCTCTACCAGATGAGCCAACATGATTAGTTCTTCAAGCGTAGAAAAGGGGTGTAACTCCCCTACATGCACTATCCTAGGGTCCAAACCTCCCATAAATCAAACCTAATTTTGGGGCTTAATCCTCACTAATGCCACACTTCGTCCATAGATGCTCGAATTCCTTAGCATAGTCTTATATGATTTTTGAACCTTGCTTAAGCCTATGAAGTTGAGAAAAGTTCTCCTAGACATAATAAGTAGGCATGAACTTGGACTTCAATTAATTTTTCATTTTCTCCCAAGTTTAGATCTTCTCCTTCCCCATGCCTTCCCTCTTCTTGCACACATTGGCCCACCATGTTGATGAGTAATATCAAAGCTTTAAGGATACTATATTTACCTTCATGTCTTTGGGAGTTTCTTTATAGTCAAACACTCTTTTGATAATCCTCATACCATTCTAAGAACCCATTTAGGTTCAAATTACCCTCATACTAAAGTATACCAACTTTAATGTCATTAAAGCTTTAAGAGTTATTTTGGTTTTGGTAAGGTCTAGGCGCACTTCACTAAGGGGTTCTCATTTTCAACTTCATAACTTTTCTCGGATTGAGGTGGTAAAGGAAATTATCCCATTTTACTCCTAATGATTATAGATAATTCACTAATTTGATCTTAAATATATCTCATTCTCCTGTCCAGAGCGTCCTTCTCTTTCTCCATGGTTTTGTTTTCAAGCTCTAAACTTGCAACCATTGCTACCCATCAATACCAATCAAATTCATAATACCAATCAAATTCCCTATCATATGCAAACTAACTCTCTTTATTTTAATTATTTTCTAGATTTCAACCCACAGATATAAGCCAAGATTTATACAATTTCCTACAAAATTCAATAGCAAATAATGGATTTTAAAGCTAAATGACTTTAGACACAAATGATATTCAAATAACAAAACAAACTAAACCTACTAACAAATATGATAGAACAAAGGTTCCTCTACTCTATAGATATCACCAAATAAAGGGCTACCTTTGAGTGTTTTAAATGCTTAAGATACAGAGATTCACTATTTGAGAATTTGAGGATTCCACGAACACAATCCATGAGCCAATGTGGACTAGCAATGGACACTCTAACTCACACAATTAGATGCGTAGAACTCAAAGAAAAACGAACTTTTCACAAAATTCTAAATGTATCTTATTGTACTTGGCCTTTAGTTTATATAAGCCAACCATTGTGTAGTTTATAATGCATAAAATATTAAGGAATTTGATGCATCAAAGAAAGATCTAATTGCATCCCAATACATTGCACTCGAAAACCCTAGCTAAAACACACATGCAAAAGTAGATAAAAATTGATCGCAAAATGCCTAAAGATAATGCTACTAAAGTATCCTGATGTAAGTCAAATACAAAAGAATAAATATCTTTATTAACTAATTAAAATTAGAAAATAATAAGAGTAGGAATGCACAAGGATTTCCATGAAGTTGAAGAAGCTTAGACTCCCTTTGTTACACACCCAAATTAGTAACCCTAGCATGCCCAATTCATCCTATCTTCACGCCAAGTCCATAGGCCCAAGTCTATCCAATCAAAGTCCCTCTAACCTTCAATTCACCATGTTATAGCCCAAGCTCAACTCCATGTATTGCCCAAGCCTAACCTAACTTCAAGTAAGGCCCAAGCCCAATCTTTATGGGGCCCAAGCCACACAAGTCACCAGGCTCTATCCCTTTTATTCTACTCCTACCTCCATTCCAAACCTACAAGCTTCCTTAAACACCTTTTCCACCAATTGAATCAACTTATAGTCCAAGCCCTTGCTAAAACGTAACCTGTTAACTTTTATTACTTTTATTGATAATTCAACATATAACATTTATTGAAAGATAATGTATCGCTCAATTCAAGCTCCAATGGATTGGACAAACCTCCCACAATAATATGTTTAGGTTTAATCAAAAGGTAAATTCCAAATATATTTTTTAAATATGTTAGCTAACATATATTTTACAATTTATAATAGTGAAATTTTCAAATATTTTAGTATAATACCATTTATAATATTTTGACCTCATATCTAAATAATACAAATTAATAAAATATAGGTAAAATAATAAAAATAATAAAACTATGAATAACTTTATTTTTTAATAGTATTAATTCGTATTCTATAGGTACAATTTCATTTGCAAATAGTATATTGTTCAATTTTCTAATTGTACAACTTTAAATTTTGAAGTACTTTATTTGTAAATTGTAAATTTCAATTTTTAAAATATAACTTCAAAAAAGAAAATGAACGTAAATAATGGGGCCACAAAAAAATAGTAAAATTATGCATAATTTTTTTTATAATAATGTAAATTAATATTATATAAATACAACTTTATTTGCAAAAAATACAATCTCTAGTTTACTTACAATACAACTTCATATTATAATAAGTACGATAATTACATTTGCAAAAGTACAACTTTAACGCTTAAAAGTACAACTTTAAAACAAAGGAAATTATTGGTTTACCCTAGGTGATATACATTCATAACACATCAACACCAATACTCCTATATAAACGATTGCTTAATAATTAATTCGTCAATAACCTATTACATGTTTACAACTAACCATGCTACAACGACACAATCACATTCTAAATGGCTCTAAGCAAGCGAATTTTCTCACAAATCTGATATTATTAAGGAAACAATTAATTTTTCAGTAAAAAGTAACAGATAGAACGAAAAGTATAACAACCAAGAATAATGGAAGGAGCTGACGAGTTCACAATTTTATGTATTTTTTTTTTTATGATGGTATGATTCTATGTATCTGGTACACCATTGATTTATAGTTTCCTTAAATCTCTCTCCTGAAAAATAAATTCTACCCTTTTTCTTAATGTTTTAGCAATATTTAAAAAATGAAGAACAAAATAAATCACGTATTTTACTTCCCAAAATCCTCCTATGATGTCTCCCTTTATCATATCGATCTCAATTCTTCTCCCTCTTTAACGAGACATATATACGTGGAGCAAACTAGCAAACACTTCTCCAAATGAATTGGAGTTGAAGGAATAATTTAAGAATGAATCCATATTCGACGTCTTTTCCCCATGCAAATAATAATGGCATTTTAATGTTACTTGGTTAGCTCTTTGTTGCACCAAGAGACCAAGACTTTTCACATTTTTGAAGTTGCATGTTTGAATTGCTAAAATATTATTTATTATGATGTGCTAGGTTTTAATATTCGAGTAACATATGCGAAGATTAGAGACCATGTTAACATGCACGATTTTCTCCCTTCCAATATACTCCATGTGACCAAAATTATTTTTTGGGACAACCCAAACATTTTTTTTCATATTTTTTTTATCAACCATGCATGTTTCGTATCACTTCAATTTATGATGGCAAGCATCAGGTTACAATTAGTGTTGTAAGAAGAAATAACACAATTAGAGTTCAAACAAAAACTTATTTACAATTGATACTTAATTTAGACCCTGTTTAATTACCTTTAATAATAATTTATTCGTAAAATTTAGTTTCAGAATGTAGAAACTAATTTTAATATCTAAAAGTAATTTGAGGAAAAAAATTTGCTTTATATTAACAGTTTATGTTGATATTTTTTTATAAAAAACCAACAATAATGATAATGATTAGTGAATATTAGTAATTCATGATAATAAAAACAATAATAATATGAATTTGACTATCAGTTACTACTACATCGAGATCGATAATGACATATTGATATTAGATGCATTGTTTTTGTAGAAAGATAAAGCATACGTAAAACCAAATTGGTGAAGAAATCGAAATAGAATAATGATAAGATAGAATTGGTATTAATCTAGCTAGAACTAGATAAGAGGTAGGATTTGTTACAAGTTTCGCACTATAAATATTCAAGTTGTGCCTCAGCATTAATAAATAAGATACAAGTTTACAAACAAAAGCTTGAGCACTCTATTCTTTATGGTATCAGGAGTCATAAGGTTTTTCAAACAAAAACCCCAAAAATAACTAACATCATATATCATTCACTTACTTGAAAGATGTTGAAAGACAATGACTCAAAGGATCCCAAGGATCTGACTACACAACTGATTTCCATTAACCAATTGGTATAACTTTTACATCAGTTAAACACCACCAGAAGTGGCCAGAAAACTGGTGGCCATCAAACCTTAGTAACTCTGAGTGAAAAACTAAACCACCATAATTATACAAAGTGGTCAAAGATCATGTATTTGGCCATAAGTTGACTTGGCAGGCTCACTAATATCATCGCTTAGCCACTATACATCTTTGACCCAAAATACGCAAAGTGGGCACAAGTGGAGTCAACCGTATTCTCGTTGATTATAGAGAATATTGAACCAAATCTTGTAAAGTAGTTTCTTGATTACCCTAATGCAAGTGAACCATGGAAAGTAATCAATTCTCTTTTAGGCAATGGCCAAGACGACCTTCAGGTTTATGGCCTTATTGTAAAAGATGCCTCAATGAAACAAGGAAGAGAGTCAATTAAAGTGTACTATGGAAAACTCATGACAATAAGGAAGGAGATTGATAGAAGAGTACCAAACCCAATGACACCTTTGATGGAGACAGAAGGGATCTACTCAACAATGTACCCTTACCTTTGGTTGAAGAGGCATACACAACCATAGATGAGAAATTGCAAGAACGGGAATACTTACCCAGCCATCACTGGAGATTCAATCCTCATGGGTTGGAAGTAGTCTCACCATGGGGACTAGGGTTGGAAGAGCCTAATACCATTGAGATTAGGGGAGACAAGACCCCTGATTATACTCATTTTGATGTCTCCAAATACATGAGGAATGGATGCTTTAAACTTATGGGATTTCCAGATTGGTGGTCTAACTTGCAAGCCCGATTGAAAGCAGAAAAGGCCACCTGGAGAAATCTGTTTGAAAACTCAAAGGATATGATGAGAAGAAGAGAGGGAGCAAATCTCAAGACTTAAGCATGCTAGAGGAAGAAGTGGTAGGAGCCTTGATATCTGGAGTATTGAAGGAGGAAAGGGGAGGTGAGAAGACTTTAACTCATTTAGGGTTAGGAAGATGGTTTGAATTGGGGATGAAGGCTATAGATGAATTAGTCTCTAACCCTAATTTGACTTATATACTTCCTCCATCCACATTGAAAAATATCAAACCTCCATTCATATCGCCCAAAAATAGCCTTAGCCAGCCCACTAATCATGAAATGAAGTTGGCTTACTCCAACTTAGTTTTTCATCCCACTAAAAATCTGTCTAGCCTCGTATCTGATACTAGCTAGATCCTTGATTACTAGGACACATATACAATGACCTACGACCTTAATGATCTTATCTCATTTAAAAACCAACTTAAAAACCTTATACAAACTTCTAATATTGAATGTGTATGAAAGGTAACACTCTTCCTAACCTTACTTTAAATAATTGTGTGTTTGTTCCTAAGTTATCTCATAAATTATTGTCAATTTACGATCTAACTAAGGAACTTAAATGCAATATACTAATGGGATCTGATTTTTGTATTATATAGGAAATTAAGACAAAGAATATTATTGGACATGGTACTAAAATGGATGGCTTATACTCTTTAAATGAAGTGTCTCAATAAGGTAACGCAGCGCTTACTCGCGAGACCATAAAAAACAACTTTAGATGTGGCACTGTCATCTTGGTCATCCTTCTTTAAGGTATTTAGAATATCTTTTTACTTTAATTAGGGGTTTTGGAATTACTTTAAACTGTGAAGCTTCTGATTTGGCAAAGAGTCATAAACATTCTTACTCAACTTGTGTAAATTGTGCTATTTACCCTTTTATGCTTATTCACTCTGATGTATGGGGCCCAACACCTAGTACTGACAAACAATTATTATATTAAGTTCTTTATATTAATGACTATACAAGGATGGGATGGACATATTTTTTAAAACACAAATCTGAGGTCTATGATGTGTTTGTTAAATTTTATAACATGATACCTACCCAATTCCAAACCAAAATCCAAACATTAAGGACTGACAATGGGAGGGAATTTATTAATCTTGATATGAAATAAACTTTCCTTACCCATGGTCTTATCCACCAAACTTCCTGCCTTATATTCCTCGACAACATGGAGTTGCTAAAAAAAAATGGAACAGTTTTAGAGGTAATCCAAGCCATTATGATTAATCAATCCCGAGTACTAAGTTATGTTTGGCGCAAAGCTATCTCTATTGCCAATTACATGACCAATATTCTTCCAAGTAGAGGTTTAGCTTATTGAACACCTCTTGGCACCTTAGTCACTCATATGCCTATTTTATCCATCCATTGTGTTCCAACGAGGATTTTTGGGTTTATTGTTTTTGTTCATCTTCCTTAACAAAGTATAGATAAAGTATAACCCCAAACTATTAGAAGTGTTTTAGTTGGATATGGGGTAAACCATAAAGGATATAGATGTATTAATCCTACTATAAACTATATGTACACCACTATGGATTGTGATTTCTTCTAAAAGACATTCTACTATCACCATCTTAGATGTCAATGGGAGATGAATAGTGAGAGTCTAAGTTGGCTCACCTATCGAAGGGTGGGAAATGTGGATTCACAAGAGCAAGTAGGAAATACCACTGAGACTGCTTTTGAAATAGTGCATATTTCCTCTACATCACCATTCTTCTTATCTGAAAGTCTTGAGAAGGAGGTATGCATCGACACTTGTGATTTGAATAATTGCTCTGTACCTATTAATCTTGAATCCTAGGAAGATGAAGTAGAAAAGGAACCAAACTTGGGAGAAATACAATATTCCAAAAGGAAAGAGATCAGTAGGCTGCAAAATGGGTATTCACCATAAAATATCAAGCTAATGGAGGATTAGAAAGGCATAAAGCTTGCTCATGGCGAACAGTTATACACAGACCTATGGAGTTGACTATTTAGAGATGTTCTCACCAGTACAAAAAAACTAAAACTATTAGGGTATTATTTTTAATAGCAGCAAACAAGAAATGACCGTTACATCAACTCGATGTAAAAAATTCTTTTCTACATAGTGAGATAACCAAAGAGGTGTACATGGAACCACCACTTAGGTTATGACAAGACTACTGACTTGGTTTTACATAAACAAAATGTGAGATATTGTGTGACAATAAATTTACGGTCAACATCTTTGAAAATGTAGTTTAGCATTATTAAACTAAACATGTGAAAGTTGATTGAAACTTCGTCAAAGATAACCTTGATGCTGGTGTGATTAGTCTCCCGTTCGTTCAATCAAGTGATCAAATGACAAATATCCTAACCAAAGTTGGTGGGGTTTGAAAGCGCACTTGGCAAGTTGGGTGTCGTAACAGAACCTAACTTGCCGGGGAGTGTATAAAGATAAAACATATGTAAAATCAAATTAGTGTAGAATCTAGAATAATATTTTGTTTCTTTTAATACACGTGCATTTTCCAAAATTTATTGTTTGAGAATGATATATATGTTTGTATCATGTATTTGTTTTCAGTACGCATATTAGAGGAAAATTAAAGTGCAAACAACGTATGTACTCTTTAACGTGTATAATATTTTATTCTTGCTTTTTCCCTTATATTATCAGTAACATATGACATAACTCGATTTATGCTATCTTATTAAAAAATTAATTTTAAAGATTGTTAAATTAAAATTACACAAATATTATTGTCCTTATCAATCCTTAAATAAATATTTAATTAACATATATCAAAATAAAAATATAAATTAATTAGAATTAGTAAAAATTAGCTCCAATAAATTTTAATCAAAAAATAATTCTATTAAAATTTATTACATTTAAATTATTTTTAACCATTAAAAATAAGCTTTTATCATTAAAAATCACATGTAATCAATTAGTTTTAATTTCTATAAATAATATAAGAATAGTAAAAATTAGATGAATTAAAAGAATCCTTATGGTTACACTTCCATTCATGTTTTACCCATATTATACGTGACGGTCCTATGAAATATAGTGAGTATTTATAATTTTATAAAGAAGCGGTGATATGTCATTACATATATATGAGATCACTTGTCAAAATGCCAAACAATGGAAAAACACGGAGTAATTTAACTTGGCAATAAGAAAGTAATGCTGCAAATTTTTCACTTGAAAACAAAATGAAAACTATATAAACTATGAGTCTCCAAAGTATCTAACATGCAAATGCACATAGTTTTAGGTTCTTCACTTCTATATTTTTCTTCTCTAACTACATGAGCATGCATGTGACTTTTTTTAAAGGGTGCACTTTGTCCCTTAATGAATATAATAAGAAATTCAACGACCCTCGTGACCAACTTATGTGTTAGAAGCTAAAGTGATTTTTTCACTATATTACCCATATACCTTCAAATTTCTAATATTATTAACCAAAATATCCTTTGGAGACAATATTTATTTTTAGGTGATTATAGTTTTTGCTAGACACCAACTATAATTTATATGTTAATTAGATTAATATACTACTAACTTTAATCGAGTCCTATGAGATCAAACATATAAAAAATTGATTGGACAAATATAAAATAATTATGTTAGAGTTGAAAATTGAATTAATTAGGTTATTTAAGTTACTTTGAGTTACTTAATTAACCCAATCACATGTATGTAAATGTTACATATATGTAAATAAGGTATGTATGTAAAGTATTATATATGTAAAAGTTACATATATAAAGTGTTATTTATGTACATAATCCTATATGTGAGAGTTGTAAAAAAACTTAATTATGTTAATTGAGTCACTTTGAGTTACTTAATTAACACAATCTCATATACGTAAATGTTACATATATGTGAATAAGGTATGTATGCAAAATATTATATATGTAAATGTTACATATGTAAAGTGTTATATATATACATGTTATGTATGTAAATAATCATATATGTAAATATTATATGTATATAAATAATTATATATGTAAATATTACATATATAAATATATACATATGGGGTTTTTAACCCTAACCATAATTCACTTCTCTCTTTGCTTCCACTCACATAAATAAACTTTAAAAGTAATAAAAACTGATTCCTAATTCTGTACCAACATACGTGGGAGATCCAATCTTACTGGTAGACCAATACTAGAGGAACGACATTTAACATTCTAAAATCTTTGAAAAATGTGTCATTTTCTTTGAGGAATTGACACATCAAGGGTATGTTATTCTATACTGATAATTCATATTATTATGTGCATGAGATCTTGTTTAGATGCTAAGAAATTATTTCTTGCAATTTCGCTAATTGCATCTAATTCCAACAGTGGTATCAATTAGCCTCTTGCATATTTTAATATGATTATGTATGAAATTTGTTATTTTAATTTAATTAGGGGAGGTTTAGTAAGTGGATTAAAATTGCACTACTAAAATTAAGTTTTAATCAATTGAGTGATGTAATATGATGTATTTTGATGCTCAAATTAATCAATAACCCCAAATTTGAAATTATCATATCTCAAATTGTGAATTTCTTGAATGATTTTGGTTAGAAATTTGATATATTATTGTTTGAATAGCATGTTCATACAATTATATTGTATATTTGCTGAAAATTCAAATGCTTTTTGCCAAATTAAAGTCTTGACATTTAAAACCCTAGCTTTTTTCCCCAATTAACTGAATTGAATTAAATTTGAGAAATTTTACAATTAATCTATACCAAATTGTAATTATTGGTTAATTATAAAGTTTCTCCTTACTTTGGAGTCAAATTAGAGCAAGTTGTTGCTCAAAATTTTGACCTAATTAATGCGTAAAATAATACGAGCAAAATCATGAAGATTGAAATTGAGGGATAAAATCAAGAGGCGGAGTACATTGTTCAATTCGATGCAAATACAATCACACAGAGGAAGGGTGCCATGATAGAGCATGAGTTTATTGGAAAGGGGGCTGAGTTGACAAGAAAGGAATATGAAGTCATAACTAACTAGGGGGACAGAATAAATGGAGAGAATAAGATATAATTAATTATGTTATGGGTATATGCAATGTACGAAATCTTACAATATATATATATATATATATATATATATATATATATATATATATATATATATATATATACATATAAAATCTGCTATAGGGTGGAATCGGCATGATAAATGAAATAAAACTTCCTCCCTTTTTCTCTCTTGTTCTCTGCTAATCAATACTCTCATAAATTCCCTTCCCTAAATTCAGATATTTACTAAGTTGATTATAGTTTGATTCCTGCTCTTAAAGCATAGATCAGAGTGATTTTGTGTCTCAAATTTATGATGGTATCAGAGCAATGCAGTATTCTCAGAGTAATGGCGCCTAAACCTTCTAAAAACAACAATGTAACAGAAGAGAATGAAGAAGTAACAACTAGGGATCTCACGAGCATGAGGTAACTCTTAAGAAACTGTTAGATGAGCAGAATAAGAGTCTAAATGAAGTTCATAGCAACAATAGCCTGAATATCACGCAAAACACTAAAGCTATCTCTAAATTAAATGATATGCTTGTGGGTCTGTCCATCCAAATCACTAAACTAGTGTCTGAAGGATCAAAGGATGATAGTGAAATACTTGATAATGATAAGAACCACCTTAGAGATGGCCAAAACAACTTCTATTCCACGCGGTTAATAAAGATAGAATTCCCTAAGTTTAGTGGAGAGGATTTGAAATGATGGTTATATAAGTGTAACCAGTTCTTTGAGATGGATAACATGTCACATGAACAGAAGATCAAGTTAGTAGCAATCCATTTGGAGGGTAGAGATTTACAGTGGCATCAAACATATGGTAAGAATAACACTCCCCATTCTTGGGTACACTATGTGCAGGATATCTCTGGCAGGTTTGGCAGCCTTTATGATGATCCTATGGCCGAGGTTTATTCCCTTTTCCAGACTATTACATTGTAAGAGTATCATGAAACATTCAATGCGATCTCTACCATATTAGACATTTCTTCTAAGCACTTGCTAAGTTGTTATCAAGGGGAATAGAGGAAGAAATACAATTAACAGTCCACATGTTCAATCCCATAACCCTTCAAAAAGCACATTAATTAGCGAAGTTGCAAGAAGCTCTATAAAAGGCTAGAACAAATCAAAAAACACCACTAAAATCATTACCCTCCTTATTACCCTTACCCAAAAACAAACCTTAACAATCGTTAAGCACCAAAAAACAGACCTGTTATCAATAGAAAAACCTTAATAGCCACTAAAATGAATAAAAAATGGTCCCAAGGGACTATGTTTCTAGTGTGATGAAAAGTACAAATAAGGCACAAGTGCGCAGGTAAGAAACCTTGACTCTATCATATAAAGATGCAGGAAGAAGAGGAGGAGTTTGAGGAGGAACCGGGGGAAGGAAATCATTTCGAAGAATTGACATCTGCACAGATATTGTTGCATGCATTAGATGGTCATTGTAACTCGATGAGAACTATTGGGTATTTCGGAAAAAAGACTCTCCATATCTTGTTAGACACCAGAAGCAAACATGACTTTATTGACACTCCCACTACTTTAAAGTTGAGCTATAGGGCAGAAATTATAGATCCTATGCTAGTTAGAGTGGCTAATGGGGGTTAATTAAAATGTGATAAAGTCATTTGTGATTTTGAATAGAGGATGCGGGGGTTTTGTTTCAAGGAAGACTTGCTTATACTTCCCTTGAGTGGAAGTGATGTTGCCCTGGGAATGCAGTGGTTCTCGACACTTGGCTCAGTGTTGTAGGACTTTAAAAATCTTATGATGGAATTTAAGAATGGCAGGAAGATCAAGTTGAGGAGAGCTATAGAGTAAAGGGGATTCAATGCAAGAAACTTGATAAGTTATTGCAACGTAGTGGGAAGCTATCCATGATAAAGATACTTTCTCAGTAAGAGACTATTAGTCCTCAATTAAAGTCTAGGCCAATGGGGAAATCTAGGTAGGAACTAGCAATAGTTGCATTGATCAAGAAATATGATGATGTCTTTACAAGCCCTATTGGACTCCCACCTCATAGAGATAAGTTTGATCATATAATACCTTTGATTGAGGGTACTAGTGCCATTGATGTAAGGCCATATAGGTACCTACCAACACAAAAGATTGTCATTAAGGGTTTAGTGAAGGAAATGATGGAGAAGGATTTCATTAGAGATAGTAACAACCCATATGCAGCACCCGTAGTGTTGGTAAGGAAGAAGGATAGAGGCTAGAGGTTATGCATGAACTATAGAGCACTAAATATAGAGACAATTAACGATAAGTTCCCTACACCTTTGATTGAGGAGTTACTAGATTAGTTGAAGGGAGCTAACTATTTCTCTAAGGTTGATCTTAAGTCTAGTTATCACCAGATTAGGATACATCTGCAAGATGTACATATGATAGCTTTTAAGACTCACTTTGGCCATTTAGAGTACATGGTAATGCCCTTCGGCCTACCAAACGCACCCTCTATATTCCAAGCTTTAATGAACCACATTTTTAAAGCATTTCTCGGGAAATTTGTTTTGGTATTTTTTGATGACATTATGATTTATAGCCCAAGTTAGGAGGAGCATCTGAGCCGCTTATAAAAAGTATTAGACACTATGAGAGCACATGCGTTGCATGGGAACCTTAAAAAATATCCTATTTAGGACATATCATTTCACTAGTAGGGGGTTCAGATAGAGCTAGAGAAGATTTAGTCTATATTAAACTGGCTAGTCTCTGAGAACATTAAGCAGTCGAGAGGCTTCTAAGGTCTTACGGGCTATTATAGGTGGTTTGTCAGGGGTTATGTAATGATATGCAAGCCATTAACTAAGCTTTTACAAAAAGAAGGCTTCTATTAGGAACAAGAAGCTACAAAGGCATTTGAAGAATTAAAGAGAGCTATGAGTTCACAACTAGTACTGGCACTCCTTGACTTTCAGCAACCATATTTATAGTTGAAACGGATGCCTCACGTACAAGCATTAGAGTTGTTTAATGCAAGGAGGATACCCCATAGCATATGTTAGTAAAGCATTATTAAAAAGAAAAATGGCATTGTCAACTATGAGAGGGAGCTATTGGCGATTGTGGTTGTAGTTAAGAAGTGCCAATCTTATCTTATGCTCATGTCATTTACCATTCAAACTGATCAACAGAGTCTTAAGTTTCTGTTGGAGCACAAAGTTGTCACTCCTTTTCAGCAAAAGAGGCTAGCTAAGCTACCTGGGTTGAATTATGTCATTGAATATATGAGGGGTAAAGAAAATGTAACTGTGGACGCTCTCTCTAGAATTTTAGATGCTCAACTCATGCAAGTTATGGTTTCATCCCTATAGCCTACATTACTAGAAGAGATAAAAGCAACATGGAAATAAGATCCTAATATGTAGAAGATGATTTTGGAAATATAAACTAAGCCGAACATGCATAAGCACTTCATGTTGTAAGAAAGTGAATTAAGGAAAAAAGGAAGGTTGGTGATAGGAGATAAATTTGAGCTAAATGAGGAGATATTAATTTGGCTTCACAACTCATCAGTAGGAGGCTACTTTGGTATAGAAGCAACGGCCTAAAGAGTAAAGTCTTTGTTTTATTGGAAGGGGCTTAAGAAAAGCATGGCACAATATATCAAGTTTTGCATGGTTTTTCAGAAGAATAAGTATGAAAAAAGTGCATATCCGAGGTTACTTGAGCCTCTCCTAATTCTAGATAGAGTGTGGGAAAAAGTGACTATGGATTTCATAGAAGGGTTGTCCTTGTTTAAAGGATAGTAGGTGATTACGGTTGTAGTAGGTAGACTGAGTAAATATAGTCATTTTATTTTTCTTGCACATCCATTTTTCAGCTCTAAAGATAGCCTAGGCTTATCTATACCATGTGTACAAATTGCATGGCTTCCCTAAAGCTATTGTTATCCAGTATTCATTAGCACTTTTTGGACTAATTTGATGTGATTGGTTGTAGTACATCATAAACTATCAATAGCCTATCATGCACGAATAGATGGACAATTAGAGGTGTTGAACCGATGCTTAGAGACGTACTTGTACTGTATGTGTAGTGACTTTCTACAGGAGTGGGGGAAGTGGTTGGCTTTAGCTGAGTTCTAGTACAATAAAATATTTTATTCGGCCATTAAAAGACCTCCCTATAAAGTGTTGTATTGTCAAGCTCCACCTCTTTATGTCCCTTTCATCACTAACACTAGCCACGTAGATAGTGTTAATAGAAGCTTACAGGAGAGGGAGGCTACTATCTAGCTTTTCAAGGAATATTTACAAAAGGCTCAAAACTAGATGAAGCAGTTAGTTGATAAACACATGTTTGAGAGGTCTTTTGAAATGGGTGATTGGGTCTTTCTCAAGCTAAAACCTCATTTGCAAAAATATGTGGAGTACAGGATGAATCAAAAACTATCTTTGAGATATTTTGGTCCTTATGTAATTCTCAAAAGAGTAAGGCTAGTAGCTTATATTCTACAATTTCCACCCAACTCCAAAATCCATCCTACCTTCTATGTCTCACAGCTTAAAGTCTATCATGGTCCAATACACCCTTTGCCAAACATAGCCTCATTCCTGCCACCTGCAACAAGAGTTCTTGTAGTTGTTTTGGATAGGTATGGAGTGAAGAGACATAACCATGCTGTGGTCCTATGACGTGTGCAATGGTCAAATATAGGCCTTGAGGATGCGGTTTGGAAAGATGCTTGTCTCATTAAGGAGAAATTTCCTAACTTTGATCCTTAGGGACAAGGATCATCTCAAGGGGGAGTCATTCATACAAGCAAAATCATGAAGATGGAAATAAAGGGACAAAATTAAGAGGCGAAGTACACTGTTCCATTGGATGCAAATACAATCAGACAAAGAAAGGGTGCCATGATGGAACGAGTTTATTGGAAAGGGGGTTGAGCTGGAAGGAAAGGAATATGAAGTCATAAGTAACTAGGGGGATAGAATAAATGGGGGAGAAAAAAATGTAACTAATTCTATTATGGGTATATGCAATGTACGCAATATTATAATACATAAGTAATCAGTTATAGGCTGGAATCAACATGAGAAATGAAATATAACTTCCTCCCTCTTTCTATCTTGTTCTCTGCTAATTAGTACTCTCGTAAATTCCCTTCCCTAAATTTGGATATTTACTGAGTTGATTAAGGTTTGATTCCTGCTCCTAAAGCATGGATCAGAGTGGTTCTATGTCTCAAATTTGTGAGTCTATCACAAAGTTGCGCAAAAGAGAAAGGGATAGTGGTTGTCGTGACGGTGATGTGGTGACTAGTGGCCAGAAATCTTGGGTTGGGTTTTGTCGTGGCTATGCTCTGACCTTGGGGATGGGTTTCTTTATCCCCGGTGTGTTGCTTAGAGTTGCTGGCTGGAGGAAGAAGTTGTGGGTGCTTGCTTCACGCATGAGCCATTGCTGGCTGCTGCCTAACCTTAGGACATGACGGCCTGACGGGCTTGGAGCCCAATCTGCTTAAATAACCCTTCATAAGTATTTTTTTTGCAATTTTTATAAATCTAATTAATCTGGAATTAGTTAACACTTTTAAATTTAATTGAATAAAAAAAATCAGATTAGTCAATAAGAATTATAGATGGATAATTATTTATTTTATTAATTTGATTATGAAAATTAAGTAATCAATATTTTAATTTTATTAATTTGATTATGGTTTTAATCGTTTGATGCCATATATTGTTTAGTTTTATTAATATGATTAATAAAATGGAATAATGAATTTTTTATGGCATATTTTATTGTTTGGATGATTATTTGATTTATTAATGTGATTAATAAATTAAATATATAAATTGCTTTTAATTGTCTGTAGCTTGTTGTTTTATTTTCTAATATATTGATATTATTAATTTTATGCTTGTTATAATACGTGATATTATAATTGCATTTGGATAGAAAATATGATATATGCATCGTTAAAGTTTTTTATAACCTAAATACGATACGCATATTGTTTATATTTTCGTAATTTATTTTAATTAGTTATTATAAATTTCAAAAGTCGTTTATAATTACTCAGGATGGAGATCTAAGTAGTGAAAATCCAATGATGAACAAGGATGGTGATTCATGATGGTTCAAGGATGAAACCCATGAAGAGTAGTCTTTAGGGTTTAGGGGCCATACTAGAATCACATTTATTTTTTGCATCTAATATTTCTGTAAAATTGTTTCTAAGTTTATGTTGTTTTATACATGTTTTGAGTTCACCCTTAAATAAATCAACATGACTTAGGTCCCTAATTAATATTGAGTTAATAGGATTTTCCAAACAAACACCTATTGCGGCCTTTGATCATTATTGATAGGTTCTGCCTAACCAGGGTGTTGCTAATTGTCTTGAGATAAATAGGGTAAATTTGGGAAATTTATAAGTCTTGTTTATTATAATAAAAAAAATCATCAAAATGATTTTTGGTTTTGAAGCATAGGGATAGGATTGAGATAAGGAGTTATCACCTATGAACCAAGAATTACAATTATTGTAATTAGTAAAGACTTTACTTATCTTGATAAAAATAACTTTAAGAGTAGGGCTTAAGTCTGCTTAAAATTAATTTTAATAGGATCTTAGAATCACATAATTCTAAAGGGACATTTTAAATGAATTGAGTGCGTATAGCTTTTTTTATTTAAATCGTTTAAATATTTGAAGCTCATCTCGATAATAGTAAAAAAAAATTTATATTTTCTATTGTACATATCATATCTAACAACAACAATAACAATTCACTTATCAACTTGTGTTTAATACTTGAAAAGGATAAACTAAATGGGGAAAACTTCATTGATTAGGAAAGGAACCTAAGAATTTTTCTAAGGTCCAAAGGAAGAGAGATTTCCTTAAAACCCCTATCCCAACCTTAAGCTCTATCCCTTTGGATGTTGAGTTAGCCAATCATAGGGCTGTCTTAGAAAGGTTAGTACCTATTACTTACCTTATGTTGGCTTCCATGGAATCTTTCCTCCAAAACAGGTTTGAGAAAGTGGATGCCTATAGCATTATCCAACGGTTGAAAACCATCTTTCAAGGACATGTTAGAGTTGAAAGGTATGAGACTCACAAGACTATTCTTGAGTGTCAGTTCAAAATGGGGAAGCCAATGGGAGAGCATATGTTCAAGATGATTGGTTATTTTGAAAATATGGAAAGATTGGGCTTTCTTTATGGCCAAAAGTTGGCCACTCACATCATACTACACTCTCTTCATGATGGGTTTAAGAATTTAAGGTTGAACTATCATATGAATTGGGTGGAGAAGACCCTTGTTGAGTTACATGGAATGCTCATAACTATTGAGCAAAACATCCAAATTGAGCCTAAGAAGGAAGTTTTAATAGTTCAAAAGGAAAAAGGTTTTAAGAAGGATGGGGATGGAAAAAAGAAGTATCATAAAGGTAAACAAGTTGCCAAAACTTCTGGAAAGCCAAGGGCTATTGTAAACCCAAAAGTGGAAGCTGATATTAAATGCTTCTATTGTGACAGGATTGGTAATTGGAAAAGAAATTTCCCTATATACTTGAATGATAAGAAGTCTGGTGCTTCTACTTCAGGTATCTATGTTATAGAATAAATTAAACAACTTATAATTTTTGGGTATTTGATAACGGATGTGTTTCTTACATTTGTTTGAATGTGTAGGGACTAAAGAAGAGTAGAAAACTAGTTAAGGAAGAGGAAGAACTTCTTGTTATAAATGGAGCAAAGGTTACAACAGTTGGAACTTATATTTTACCTTACCTTCTAAATTAATATTATAACTTAATAATTGTTATTATGTTCCTCGTAAAATATTATCTCGATTCATGTTTTAGAAGTTGAAGAATTTTCATTTACAATAAAGAAGTATGTTTCTCTATTTACTTGAATGATATGTTTTATGCTAGTGCTAATAATGTGTTGTATTTACTCAAACAAAAACATGTTTTTCATATAGAAAGCAAGAAACATCGATTAAATAACACTAACCCTACCTATCTATGGCATTCTTGTTTAACCATATTAACTCGAATCACATTCAGAAGTTACAAAAGGTTAGACTTATAACATATTTTGATTAAGAATCATTAGATGTATGTGAATCTTTCTTGATAGGTAAGATGACAAAAACATATTTTTCTAAAAAAGGGGAACTATTAGACCTAATATATACAATTGTATGTAGACTAATGAATAAAAAAGTTAGGGTAGGTTATAGCTACTTCACAACCTTTATTGATGATTTAAGTAGATACATAGATATTTACTTAATGAAACCTAAGTCAAAATATTTTGAAAATTCCAAAGAGTTTCAAAGAGAAGTAGAGAACCAACTTGGTAAGACGATAAATGCAATACTCTATTAGATATGGTTTGATCGATGGTGAGTATTTCTAACCTTCTAGTGTCATTCTAGGGATATGCTCTCAAAACTACTACTTTTACACTAAACAAGACTCCGTCAAAGGCTATAGATAAAACTCCATATGACTTATGGAGAGGAAGTGTTCCTAATCTTTCTTTTCTATGCGTTTGGGGTTTGCGAGACTTATGTAAACTGTTTATAATAAGATAAACCTGAAACCCAAGAAATAACGTGCTATTACTTTTACAACTATTAAGACAACTAAAGTTTTTATTGCTAAGGATGGTACCCTTCTGGAAAAAGACTTTATTGCCAAAAAGGTAAGTGGGAGTGATATATTTCTCGTAAAAGTTTAAGAAGAACAACAAACAAATATGGATCAATCCATATCAAAAGTAGAAGCACTTGTGCCATTGCCTATAGTAGAGGTTGTGTATTGCATAATCCTTCTATTATGCCTAACTCGGAGGAAGTGCATTGGATGCATGAGACTCCAATTGCTCCACTCATTTACGATTCGAGCAAAAAATTTCTCAATTTTTTAAGAATGAAACTTCTTCTGTTGCTGCCTTATACAGATGTAGTGGACAAAGAAACCCACCAAAGAAGTTTTTAAAATTTCTTATTAACCGAAAGTAATGAAATATTGATTTTAGAACTTGAGGAAACTACTAGCTACAAAAAATCCTTGGCAAGTAAAAGCTGGCTTAGAACCATGAAATTGGAATCTTTGATTCGATTAGAAGGGCTGGAGTTTGAATCTTCAATTCGATGAGGGAATCAAACAGTTTGGTTTTCTTAAGAATGAAGAAGATGCTTGTGTTTACAAGAAGTTTAGTGGGAGTAGCATAATCTTCTAGGTCTTATATATAGGTGACATATTACTCATAGGAAATGATCTTCCCATGCTTGAATCAGTCAAGGAATGCTAAAGATTTGTTTTTCTATGAAAGACTTTAGAGAAGCTGAGAACATATTAGATTTAGTTACATGACTTATAATAATAAGGTCCTTGATAGGTTCAATGTCGAAACATCCAAAAGTGGTTTTCTTACCATGCAACATGCTTTATTGCTGAGTAAGACTCATTGTCCTTCGAACATTGATGAGAATAAGTGAATGAGTTATGTGCCTTATGGTCCATTATATATGCCATGATTTGTAGTCGACTAAATATTTCATATGCTTTGAGCATTTGTAGCCAATACCATTCAATTTCAAGTGAAAAACTGGAGTACAACTAAGAATATCCTAAAGTACATGAGAAAGTCTAAGGATTCATTTCTAAGTATACGAAGTTGAAATTGAATTAGTGGTTAAAAAAACCATCAATGTAGGTGACATATAAGATTGAATAAGTCCTCCTATTTATTAGGATTGGTGTCTTGGGCCTCTTGAATAGTAAGAACTGGAAAATATATAGTCGTGCTCAAATGAATTAAGAGTTAATCATTTGTTTCGACAACTCAAGTTCGGATTTCAAGAAATTATTTTAATATTAGTATGGATGACATAAATATCACTAGTAGAAAATGATCAATATGCGGCGGGGTTTTTAGTACTATATGCGGTGTCAAAAGGCTAGCAGCATTTAGAATGGCAGCAAATTAATCAAATTAATATTCAGAGTAAAAAATACGCCGCAAAACAATTAAAATGCGGTGGGTGCAACAATCTACGTCGCATATTAATAATTAATACGGCGGTTTAAGGCTAAGTAACGCCACATATTAATCATTAATTTATAGCGGTTCTAGGATAAGTAACACCGCATATTAATACTTTCCTGATTGAAAAAAGTTCCTATAACAAAGTAATAAGCGGCGATTCATGGGGACACCCACCGCATATAACTGATTATTTTACGCTTTGATTTGATCCCTACTACGGCCCCAATTTCCAAATTCAATTTGCAATTTCACTAACCAAGGTACATATATACATATGATGGTCCATCTCTCATTTATATATACTAATAGAGTCATAAAATCAACCATTATCAAAACTATGACCCAATAAATGAACTTGATTTACAAAAAATATAAATACACAAAAAGGTAATGTACATAATCTAAAAAAAGTTATCTATCCAATACTTGGCTAGTTTGTTGCGGACGACATCGATTTCTTCGGTGGAGAAGGGTTTCTCGTTGAATCCTTTGCATACCTAAGATTGATTACCATATCATTAAAGTATATATAAAATGCAATGTATTTGAAAAGTATAGGTCAAACATATAGTACCATTTCAAGTGTTTATGACATGTTTTAGGGTAAATACATCATTTTCTACCCAAAACTAGTCCTATTTGACCTATATTGACTCATATCATCCTATTAGAAGTGTTTGGGACAATTTCTAGGGGACATATGACAATATCAACCCGAAACTGCCCTACTTGAGATATATTGACTAATATCGATGTATTTCAAGTGTTTAGGTCATTTTATACCCAAAACCTCTCTCGTTTGATCGATTTTGACTCAAATCGATGTATTTCTACTATTTATGACATGTTATAGGGTAAATACATCATTCTCTTCCCAAAACCGATCCTATTTGACCTAGATTGACTCAAATCGTCCTATTCGAAGTGTTTTGGCCAATTTCTAGGGGAAATACGCCAATATTGACCCAAAATTGCTATATTTGAGATATATTGAATCATATCGATGTATTTCAAGTGTTTAGGTCATTTTATACCCAAAACCTCTCCCATTTGACCGATTTTGACTCAAATTGATGTATATATAATTACAGCTAAAGGGTCCTCAAGTAGCTTACCGAAGATAAGGTTAAGCAAACTCCACAATGACCCAAAAACACTCGATCTATAGTTTAAGTTACTAAATTCTTCTAGCGATATTATTTATGTTCTATGCTTTGTTAATCACTACAAATTCTACAAAAAAATTGGCAGAGTTTCCTTTGTAAATCCAACATTTCCCAATTTTGAAATAGATTATCGAACCTGTTTATATGAATTTATATACAACCACAACTAACACACAATGCCATTTTACATCTAGATAGGTAACTTAAGGAATAACTAATAATAAGTTTAGTAATTTTACATCAAAGGGAGTAGAAATGTCATACCTACATAGAGACTATAGGTTCGGCTACTACTAGGATTGAAGCTTCACAGAATGAGAATATCACCAAAGAGAGCTTCCCTGAAAGGTATACGAGCAAGAAAGAGAAAATTTAAGAGGAAACTTATTACAGATTAATACTTCTATGAAAACTTAATTATTAGTCTAAATTAAAATGAAGGATGCTTTAAACATATGCATATTCCTAATCTCCACTTATAGTGCATGAAAGTCATGTTCGCTTACTTATAGTTATCAATTAGCATAATATAGATATCATTCATGTCAGAAAATCGCCTTCCAACCCTATATTGTTAATTTCATGAACCAATTTAACAGCAAGCTCATTCTTTAAAGCTTAAAAATAAATAATACTCAAACCCCTAGTAAATAATGCCCCTATACTTTGATTTAAATAAATTAGAGCTTATCATGGTTTGAAATAAAAAAAAAGGAATATATATATATATATATATATATATATATATATATATATATATATATATATATAGTCTCCTAAAAAC
Source organism: Dysphania ambrosioides (assembly GCA_026401315.1). Taxonomy (NCBI): domain Eukaryota; kingdom Viridiplantae; phylum Streptophyta; class Magnoliopsida; order Caryophyllales; family Amaranthaceae; genus Dysphania; species Dysphania ambrosioides. Next base: position 17,973,115 of record CM048667.1, read on the forward strand.
TACCACAAATACCCTAAAATGGCTTTATCACTAATAATATATGCACAAAATACACAAATATATGCACCCAATACACAATTACACGCACCCAATACACAAATACACGCATGAAAGTCGCAAATATACGAAGGTACAAATAACCCAATACACAAAGGTACAAATATAGCATAAATCAAAATACACAAATAAACAAATGACTCAATACCTTGAAGAACGGTTGCACGACACAATAAGAGGGGGAGGAGACGACGGTGGCGCACGCACGAACCTCTATGCTCAACCCAAACAACGACATCACGACCCAAATGTGGTGGCACAAAGAGATAACGAAGATGAGGGGGAGGGAAGAATTTGGGGTGGCACGAATTAGCTATGGCAAGAAAACACGAGAGGCACAAGAGAGGAATTGAAGATGCAAAGTGAATTAGAATGAAGGAAGCTGTCGGTTGTTTTTTTTTAAATTAGGGTAGCCAAATATGCATCGAGTCTAGCCCATACCCGCCGCATATTAATATAGCTAGTAAATAAAATGCAGTTGTTTTAAATGCATACACCACATATTATTACATATTGTAATTAAAATACAGCGGTTTTACATAAATACGCCGCATATTATTAACTTTCCTAATTAAATTGCTACTTTATTGGTTTTACGCCGCAAACTCGTAGCCCCATTTGATTATTATTTTACTAGTGTGTTATCATACTATCATATTTGACATTAAGAGACTTAAGGAGTTTATGTTTATACACTTATTTTTAGACAAGTGGGAGATTCAAGGAAATGTCCTCAACATGTTCAATAAACTAAATATAATTAGGATTAAGTATGAAGATAATAATATTCAGTTATATTTGGTAATTATAGTGTTTTGCTAGAAACCAGCTATAATATGTATGTTAACTAGATTTAATATAATACTAACTTTTAACCGAAACCTATGAGGTCACTAATATAAGAAATTGATTGGACAAATCTAAACTAATTATGTGAGAGTTGCAAAAAAAATTAATTATGTTAGTTGAGTCGCTTTGAGTTACTTAATTAACACAATCTCATATAAGTAAATGTTACATATATGTGAATATGGTATGTATGTAAAATATTATATATGTAAATGTTACATATGTAAAGTATTGTATATATACATGTTATGTATGTAAATAATCATATATGTAAATATTATATGTATGTAAATAATTATCTATGTAAATATTACATATAAAAGGATATACGTATGGGGTTGTTAACTCTAACCATATTTCACTTCTATCTTTGCCTTTACTCACATAATTAAACCCAAAAAAGTAATTAAGAACTGTTCTTAATTCTGTACTAGCATACGTAGGAGATCCAATCTTGCTTGTTGACCAATACCAGAGGAACGACATTTGACATTTTAAAATCTCTAAAAAACGTGCCCTTTTGCTTTGAAAAATTCATGCATCAAGGGCATGTTGTTCTATACTGATAATTCATATTAGTATGTGCTTGAGATCCTGTTTAGACACTAAGAAATCATTTCTAAAAATTCCGCAAATCGCAATAATTCCTGCAAAAACTAGTCGTTACCCCACTTTTGTGGATCTCCCCGTATATATTCGTAGATCATCCTCATGAGCTCACAATCAAACATATCCTCTTCACTCTATTAGTCAGCTTATAAAATTGTCTTAAATATAGTTTGAAACAGTGGGATAAAAGTTGTGAAGAAAACAAAAAAACATCCTCAAAGGTTATGGTCGTTTTTAATTTATTGCTATATAATTTAATTCTCACAACTTAGGAATTTCAAATGGTTTATATTCCAAACACTTTTGGGGCCTACCCCTCATTTTTATTGTGATATCAATGGACACTAGTTTTCCTCCTTTTTTACTTACAATACTTCTCAAAATATGTTTATTAATGTATATTTTTAATTGTTAATATATCTAGTTATACCTAAGTAACAATTATAAAAGGTTGATACATTGAAATTATGTAACTCAACGAATCTATCAAAATCTCATTTGATTGTTTCTTCCGAAAATCATCACCTATTGACAACTTGAGTTTCAGAACTTAAACAATAAGTTAAGTTATGTGAAGGCAATGACTTAGGGATTAAAATTAAGAGAAAAGTGCAAATGACATGACTAATTAGTGTTACGAAAAACCCAAAAGACGGAGAAAACCGCAGGGGGTTGTTAGGTTGTTGTTCCACTATGTAAATCATGATTTTCTTATGGCCTCGTTAAGTTACAAGAATGGCTTAGTATTTTAGGCTATTATGTTTACAAAGAAAGAATAATATTGCTATAAATGTAAATGTAAATGCTAGGGTTAATGGTAAGTGTAGAGTATTTTGCTTGTTTGTTCACTTGCCCTTCCTTTCCAATTTCCCTTTCTTTTTTTAGTATCTTTCCAACATCTCTTTTTCAAATGAGCATTCTTCTTGTTTGAGACTAGGAGTTTGTATAACCACCTGACTGAGATTCCTTATTTGACTCGTTCAAACCTTGTCTTTTAGACGTTATAGGTGTACTGACTGTGCATAGGAGATCACCAGGTCTTCCTCGTAACCATCCAGCTGATCCTTTTGGAGGGTGTTCTATGAATTCGTGTCAATAGGTGCTAGGACTTTTGTACTCGTTCTTCTATAGCCATTGGTTTCCCCCACTTCAATGAAGAAACTGTTGATTCTTGAGATGTTAAAGGAAGAGGCTTATGAAGAAGAAGAAGAAGAAGAAGAAGAAGAAGAAGAAGAAGAAGAAGAAGAAGAAGAAGAAGAAGAAGAAGAAGAAGAAGAAGAAGAAGAAGAAGAAGAAGAAGAAGAAGAAGAAGAAGAAGAAGAAGAAGAAGAAGAAGAAGAAGAAGAAGAAGAAGAAGAAGAAGAAGAAGAAGAAGAAGAAGAAGAAGAAGAAGAAGAAGAAGAAGAAGAAGAAGAAGAAGAAGAAGAAGAAGAAGAAGAAGAAGAAGAAGAAGAAGAAGAAGAAGAAGAAGAAGAAGAAGAAGAAGAAGAAGAAGAAGAAGAAGAAGAAGAAGAAGAAGAAGAAGAAGAAGAAGAAGAAGAAGAAGAAGAAGAAGAAGAAGAAGAAGAAGAAGAAGAAGAAGAAGAAGAAGAAGAAGAAGAAGAAGAAGAAGAAGAAGAAGAAGAAGAAGAAGAAGAAGAAGAAGAAGAAGAAGAAGAAGAAGAAGAAGAAGAAGAAGAAGAAGAAGAAGAAGAAGAAGAAGAAGAAGATACTAATGAAGAAGGAAAGAGTCATATGAATGGTGAAAGTTCCTCTACGCCTACAATGTCTACCCTTGCAGGTAACTAAATAGACTAATATCTCTTATATTATCATGTTTAATCAGTCCTTAATCCTAGATCAGATGAATAATGACCAAGCCCGCTGACCCGGCCTAGCCCAGCCCAAAATGTCCGGGTTTGGGTATAGAGTTTCAATGCTTTAGGTTGAATTAGGGTTTTTCTCATTGAATTTGATGTGTTTACATACAAGCTGTATTTATACTAACTTCTCTCCTTTGTTGTAGGACTAATCCTACTTAGAGTCTAATTCTATTCTTATCACACTTTGTATTGTAATCTATTTGTACTACGTATTTATCTTAGTATTTTCTACAGTCCCCCTCATGTTGGGTGTGAGATCCTCAACCCCCAACTTGCTCAATACCTTTTCAAATGCATGTACTCCAACTGCTTTGGTCAGAATATCGGCCATCTGATCACTGGATCAGACAAACGGAAGACTTACCACTCTAGCATCTATGTTATCTTTTATAAAATGTCTATCTACTTCAATGTGTTTTTTCCTGTCATGCTGTACTGGATTTTCGGAAATATTAATTGCACCTTTGTTATCACAAAAGAGTTCGCAGTTAGTCTTCGGAGGAAAACCAAGTTCAGACATAAGCTTCTTTAGCCATAAAACTTCTGTTATTCCTTTTGCAATTCCTCGAAATTCAGCTTCGACACTAGACATAGCCACAACTTTCTGTTTCTTGCTCCTCCATGTTACTAGATTACCACCAACTAGGGTTAAGTAACCTGAAGTTGATTTTCTACTGTCTCTATCTCCTGCCTAGTCAGCATATGTATAAGCCTTTAGATCAAGGTGTCCATTATTTTTGAACAAAATCCCTTTACTCGGTGTCTTCTTAAGATATCTCAGAATCCTGTAGACAACACCCATATGAGGCTCCTGGGGTTTATGCATAAACCTACTTACTACACCCACTGCATAGGCAATATCTGGTCGAGTATGGGTAAGATATATGAGTTTTCCTACAAGTCTCTGATATTGGCCTTGATCTACCAACTTGACTCCTTCTGTGATCTATAATCCATGACTTACTATCATCGGGGTATCTATCGGTTTGCAGTTTATCATACCGATTTCTGACAACAAATCCAGGATATATTTTCCTTGAGAGATGAAGATACCATGGTTTGATCTAAGGACTTCAATTCAGAAAAAGTATTTGAGTTTCCCCAAATCTTTCATTTCGAATTCTTGAAATAGTTTCAATTTTAATGACTCTATTTCCTCTTTATCATTTCTAGTAATGACCATATCATCTACATAGATGATAAGACATACAATAGAATCGCCCCTTCCTTTCAAGAACAAAGTATGGTCAGCCCCACTTTGCTTATAACCAAACTTTTTCATCACTACCGTGAATCTGCCAAACCAAGCTCGAGGTGATTGTTTGAAGCCATATAGGGCTTTCTTCAGTTTACATCCTTCTCCTTAAGAGAACTTCTGGGAAAAACCCGGGGGTGGCTCCATGTAGACTTCCTCTTCAATTTCTCCATGTAGGAATGCATTTTTCACATCAAACTGGTGTAAAGGCCATCTTTATTTGCAGCAACTGAGAATAATACCCTGATTGTATCGATCTTTGCTACCGGAGAGAATGTTTTTGAGTAGTCAATCCCGTATACCTGGGTATACCCTTTTTCCAAAAGTCTTTCTTTATATCTCTCACTACTTCCATCTGCCCTATACTTGATGGTGAAAACCCATTTGCATCCCATAACTTTTTTCCCTTTTGGAATTGTACACCTATCCCACGTCTTATTCTTCTCAAGTGCATTTAATTCATCTTGCATTACCACCCTCCATTTATCATGTTTGAGTGCTTCTTCTATGGTTCTTGGAATCTTGGCTAAACATATACTGGCATTAAAGGCTACTGCGCTTCCCGATAGCCTGCTAAGGCTAGAGACCGGATATCTTGACCTTTGGGCCTCAAATTCTAAACCATACCGCATTGGGGGTATGCCCCTCGTCCTCCTAGGAGGTAAGTGGTATCTGTTCTCCTGGTTCTTATCAGCATCAACTAAGTTTTCTTCACTTCCCTAGGATGCATAATTAGGAGATATAAGATCAAGTATATCACTAGATTGAGAGTTTACCTCCTTTTCTGGACCTTGGGACAGGATTGGGCTTATATATGAAAAAGACGGGGCCATTATGGGGGCAGTCTCAGTGGTGATGCCTGCCTGCTCTTCTGGGCCTATATCCTCTCCTCCTAAAGGATTTAGCCAACTTAGACTCTTATCTCGATTCTCCCCCTAACGTCTAAGGTGGTGGAAATAATAGGAGTCCTCGAAGAAGTCGTAATCTATTGTAGTATACATATGATTGGTGACTGGATCTAGACACCTATACCCCTTTTGGTTTACCCCGTATCCCAAGAATACACATTTGACCGCTCGAGATTGAAGTTTAGTACGACTCCTTTTAGGTAGGTGAACATATGCGATACAACCAAAAATTCATGGTTGGAGGAAGCGGGTAGATGGTATGGGCATATGTGTTTCAAGAGTCTCCAATGGTGTTCTATACTTTAAGGCCCTATTAGGGAGGCAATTAGTCAAATAGTTTGTCGTGGCTACGACATCGGGCCAAAAATGAGGTGGGACACACGATTCTAGCATGATTGCCCTAGTAATCTCTAATAAAGTCCTATTATTTCTTTCAACTAGCCCATTCTGTTGTGGGGTATTAGGGCAAGTAGTTTAATGTAAAAGTCCATTGGTTTCAATAAATAATTTCATGTTAGAGTTCACATACTCTCCCTTGTTATCGGTTCTTAAACTTCGAATTTTGGTTTGAAATTGGGTATCAATCATCTGATAGAATTTAAAAAGACTCTACAGACTTCATCTTTATGTTTTAGAAAGTATACCCAACTCATCCTAGTGCAGTCATCAATGAAGATTACATAATACGCCAAACCATGAGGTCCAGTAGTAGGTGCTGGGCCCTAGACATCTGAATGAATAAGCATAAAAGGTTTTACAGCATGACTTGTACTAATACACACGATTCGTAGTCTAATTTCACATTCGAGTTTTTAAGACAAGGAAAAAAATATTCTAGATAACCTAGTGATGGATGTCTAAGTCGGCGATGCCACTTCCAGATTTGTTGGTTTACTGACCCACGATCAAGCGCGACATCACCTTGTTGAGACACCGTGTCCACATAATATAGGCTAGCTTTTTCAATACCACGCCCAATAGTACTCTCGGTCTGAAGGCCCTGCACAGTACAACAATTAGGTTCCATTAGAACAGCATAATTAAGTTCCTGAGTAAACTGGCTAATTGAAATTAGTTTATGAGATCATTTCGAGACTAGAAGACAATTTTTAAGGGTGAAATTAGGAAAAATAATTATTTCCCCCGCCCCTGTACTTCGACAGTTTCTCCATTGGCCGTTTGGGTAGTCATTTTATGGATTTTTCCGAAAGAAATAAAGTCCTCGGGGTCGTGTGTCATCATGTTCGTTGCCCCGCAATCAAACACCCATGTTGAACACTTAGGCCAACGTGCTAAGGTTGTGTTTTGGGCTGAGCCCAATGTCTTGGTGGATTCTAGGTTTAAGCTCAATGGTGGAGATTGGTGTGTTATATCCCACGGTGCACGCTGAACCTTAGTACTCCAAGAATCTTTTTCTTGGTTCTTGAAGTGTTGGGCAGTGGGAGTCTCCTGGTCTACTATCCCCATTATTACTGCTTTTGCTATATTTCCTTGATTTATGCGTGAGTTCTTTCTCTGTACTCCTCCAACTTCTCTCCTCTTACCTTGGTCTTCTTGGGTTACTTCTTGAGTTTCCTCTGGTTCGACGTCTCTTAGGACTCCTTCACCTTCCTCCTCTAGTATGTCCCTGCTAGCATACATGGCACTACCTTCTTTTTCCTTCTGTCCTGTTACCTAGTCCTTCCCTGTCTCCTTTCTCCATTCCTGTAATTCGTTCCACCACTCTAGGTAGCCAATTAGCTTGAAGCATCCACTCTTGGTATTCTTTGTCCCTCTACAATGGCTACATTTTAGCTTTAACTTGTCCTTACCCTCTCGTTGGGTTTGAGCCTTCCATGGCATAGATCTGGTGGCGAGGCCACTTCCTACACCTGGTTGGATCACCCCTTGTGGCTCCTTTCTGGTAAGAATTCCCTGCCTTGTTACTTCCCTCCTGATGTATGAGTATGCTTCCTCCACAGAAGGTAATGGTGTTTTATTGAGTATCTCCCTTCTGTCTATGTCAAAGGTGTCATTGATTCCTGACAAGAACTGGTATAACCTATTTGTTTGAGTCATTTGGTTGTATATGTTTATATCCTTGGTATATTTCATCGGGTTTGGTTCCCGTCGGTCAATTTCTCTCCAGATATTGAACAGGTGGCTGTAGTATGCCTCAATTGTGTCTTTGTCTTGCTTCAATGCATTTGCCTTAACTGTTAGATTGTAAATCTCCAATCCATCTTATCCACTACTATAGAGTAATTCTATGCCTTTCCACAAATCTCTTGCTGTGGGATAATCTAAGAATTGACTCACTAGATCCGCTAATATATTATCTATTATCTAGGTAATAACCATGGAGTCTTGCTATGTCCATTTAATGTACTCTGAGCTTTCCCCGCCCACTTACTGCCAGATACATCTTTTTGGACCACTTGGTGTAGTTGTGGTGATTCAATTTCTCACTCAGAGATACCGGGGCCTAATTGCCACTGGTTTTCGGATTTCTTGTGGTGTTTAACTGATGCAAGAGTTGCACCAGTTGGTCCATGGAAACCAGTTGGGAAGTCGGGTCTTTGGAATCTTTTGAGTCACTGTTCTTTGTCATGTTTTCAGGTATGTGTTTGGTAAATGATGATAGCTTGTTTGAGGATTTTCTTGATCGAAAACCTTAAGGCTCCTAATACCATATAGAGTTTCAATACTTTAGGTTGAATTAGGGTTTTTCTCATTGAATTTGATTTGTTTGCATATAAGCTGTATTTATACTAACTTCTCACCTTTGTTGTAGGACTAATCCTACTTGGAGTCTAATTCTATTATTATCACACTTTTTATTGTAATCTATTTGTACTACGTATTTATCTTAGTATTTTCTACATTGGGCACCAAAAACCAACCTAAAATTCAGATTTGACTAAGTTGATTTTGGCCTAAAATTTTTTGCGATGGGTGAGGGTAATATCGCATAGCTTAAAGCCCAACCTAATTGAAAAAATCAATATAAAATCTTAGATCCAAGGGGAACATCTAAATAATAAGTTTTCAGTTCTTTACCTGTTATCAATTGTGTTTATAATGTGGTTATCATGGAGGCTAGGTTCTCTTAGTGGGCGTCTTCATAGTATAGAGTACATTCTTAAAACATACAGGTGCAGTAGAGCTTGATTGATACAAATGCACAGGATAATGAAGGCTCTTTATCTGGTAGGATGCCTCACCACAGTCACCCGAATGAATGATTAGCAAAACAGTATCCATTGTCCAATAAGGGATGGTTTCCATTAGATATGAATAATATTAGATAACTAGTGGATGGTGGAGTAATGATGAAAATTTGTGACCAAGAGAGTAAAAGCCAGGTTGAAAACCAAGGGTCTCAAACTAGTACAAAGACCCATCATAGTGTACGTGCGATCTAGGATTCATATGTAAGGAACGACTAGTTACCATAGGACATGAACCACCTTAAACAATTGATGCAAGGTATCCTTAACAAAAATTCTAAATATGGCCCGAAAAGCCCAATTTATATGGGATATGGGCAAAAACATTAGACACGAAAAAAATCTCGGCCCGAACCCGACCCAAAAAATAGGTAAATAACCAACCTTTTTGCACGGTTCGAACCCGACCCTCGCTCATAATTTGATCTCCTCTAGTTAATCCATATGTGCCTTTTTCAAATAGCACTCATGCAATAAGAGAATAGTGGGTTTAAAGTGGTACGATGACCCCAGCTAATGTGAGTGAGCCTACATTTATTATGGATGAATAAAGTTGTTGTTGACCTAGAGCCCACCAAGGAGGTGGTTAACATTGTCCTCAGAGTTCTTGAGGGTAAAATTTTCCTAAAGCCATCTTAGACACAAGACTTCTTTATGACTAAAGTAGTTGCAGGAGTTACTCACTAGTAGCTTGTGTTTTTATTAGAATTCAAAGACGATGGGTATTTGACTTCCAATACGTTGAGTGTTGTTGGCCACCTACTTCTCCCTTTGACCATCATTCGTCATGAGGCTTCATCTTTATTAAAATGATGGATAATCTAGCTTTATATAGCTTGCAAATAATCAAATTGTTTTGATTTTCTCTTCTACTTTTTCTTGTTGTGCTTCCTATTTCGACCTTCCCCTCGTCGTGTAGGTTATTGAAGAACTATTAGTTCTTTGAATTCATGTAGCTAAGATTTAGTAATGCCAAGAGGCCCAAGAGAAATAAATATCCACCTATACGAAGTTGGGAAACAAGCTAGAGACGTATGTTTTATCACTTGAATTCTCGGTGAGCCAAGTTGAGAGTTGGCCAAAGATGTTGAGTAATAAATGAATGAGGAGTCCAATGACCACTGGAACCAGCTTTACAAGATGCGTAGTCTGCTAGATTTGAGACAAAGGCTAGAGAGGAGATATAAAACCTCCTTCAAAAGAAGGATACTGAGATAGAAGATCTCAATAAGACCGTTGTAAACAACTCTTCTCCAGTTAAGGGCCTTCAAGAGGAGATATCCTCCTTCTAATACCAGTTAGCTGAAGTGACTATTAGGCTAAAGTACAAGTTGGTAAAGCGACTTTTGAGTAGAAAGATAACAAGCATGGAGGTACAGGAGGCATTGTACAAGCATATATTGATGTGCGTGGTGAGCTAGAAGACTTGGCTCTCGAGAAGGCAGGCGATGGAGGAAATCAAGTTCATATTGTTACCTTTAATGTTTGTGAGAAAATTTTCATGAACACATGAATTTTATTTTATTATTCCATGTTTCGTGTCTCCCCATGTCACAATGCCATGACAACTTACCATTGACAGAGCACTTAACTTGGCTTAAGGTTGAGTACACAAAAACCTAAAAAGCCCTTAAACAATCCTAAACCCTCAAAGCCTCAAGCACAATTAAGTCCAATACAAAAATTTTCCTAAACACGAAACCTCATAAACACAACCTTAATCACAACGATTCCATAAAAACTAATTTTAACAGAAAGTAACATTGGAACTTAGTGTAACGCACCAAGAAACAAGGCACTAGACACCTAAACTCAGTGTTAAATGTTGTGTATAGAGGTATCCACCGCCTAGTTTTAGCAATGATGGCCTTTGGGCTCCAAACACCTCTAAAAGTGCTCTTGGCCCTTTGCAACCTTAGAAGTAGTTAAGCAAAAGATGTCTTATAGTCGTTTAGCGCTCGGCATGGGGCAGGATATGATACCCATGCATGTCTTTAGATGCTTGAAATTAGTGTCTTCCACTTAGATAAAGGTCATCTCTACGTAAATACCTCAAAACTTTATAAGTATATGGTATGAAGTTTTCCAAGTCTTAAGCATTGTTACTCTGCCAAAATTCACTCTCAAATACTCTCAATGCTCCCTTAATCCTTAACACAACCAAAACTAAGGAAAATATAACTCCACTCATCCAAGACTCAAGAAAAGAATTCATCATTAATATTAGCTAATTGAGGACCCACTTCAGTTTACAATTTTTTTGCATTGTCTACTTCTACATCCATCACTACTCTTATTAATCTCTTGGGGTTTCTAACCACTCAATTTTTTAAGTTAAGCCACTTTTATGTGATGATTACAAGGTATGCAAAACTCCTAAAAATGAACTCATTATCTACTTTTTATGCACATTAATAAGCCTTGATCAGACAAAGGGATGATAAGTCATATTTAGCGTGTAATTTAGGTGTGTTTCTAGGGGTATTTTAATTTATATTAGATTCCTTTTATGTGGTTTTGCATGATTTTAGTTTATTATCCTTCATTTGGTGCATTCACAGGTATTCTTAGTGTTTTTAATGGATTTTAGGAATATTAGAGCATTCTTGGAGTTTTAGCATGAGCTCGAGTTATCGTGGAGCAATCCATTAGACTTTAAGAGCAATTATGAAGAAACAAAAGTATTTAAAGACAAAGGATTAAAGACATTATCATGTGAGAAGAAACGATGTGTTTGATAGGTGGAAATAAGCAAAAATACAGGAGAATTGGACATGCTGCAAAGGACTTGTTTAAATTCTAGTGCCCTAAAGATCAAAAACTGATAGTGCTTTAATATTTTAAGCATATCTATTAATATAATTCTAAATGGATTAGAAATAAGACTTCAATAGCTTTTCATTGATATGTCACAACTCAAACAAAGTTTTTGATATAAAGATATGAGTTTTTTAAGATGAGTTAAAGATGGTCTGTAGCAAACTCGATTGAGAGTGCAGAGCACTTGATCGGGTCCCTCTAGAGAGTCACATTTTGTTAATTTTCCGGAATAACAGAAAGCAAGCAATCTACAGAAGACTTGATCAAGTGTTAGAGCACTCGATCGAGTCCATTATATTTCACTGATTTTTCTACACCTTCCTATTTCAAGCCAGGTTGCTTAGTATATATATTAGATATTTTTCTATGTCAAAAAGGATGGCCAACATTAGGTTTTTATCATTTTTTCTAGTTTTCTTTAGTTTTATATAGTTCTCTTAATTTTCCTTTGAATTATTTCGATTTCTAACATACTTTAGCCTTATGATAGTAGATTTTTTTTTGTTTGTTTTCAGTGTTTGTTCTCTCTATTTTTTTATTCTATTTTATGTAATTCATCATGTCTATCTTTTTTTCTTTGTTTTTATGTTATCTATGTGTGAATGGTCTCCTAATCTAGGATTCTGATGAACCCTAATTTGGGTTAGGTATAGATGAACGACAAACCCCAAAATTCAATATTTGCATGAATTAATTCTTTTAATATATGATTGAATTTAACACAATTAAAATACTAGACATAGTTAATTACTGGCATGGTTTAAGTAAATCATAAGTTAAGGTTTAAGTGTCGACCACAAAAGTAGAGTTCACAGTCATTAAGACTATTTGAATGATATGTTAATTCTTCTCACTACTTGATTCAACAAAATTAGATTTGATTGCTTTAAGGGGAAGCTATTGATACTCAAGAGAGATCCTTTGTATTATTGAGGGCGCATTCATCTTAGAAAATGTATCGTGTATTAAATTTGAGGGATTGGGTGTGAAACCTATATCTACAAAAATTAGTGAGGATTTGTTGTCCTGGATGTTTTTCATTATATTGATATCAGCCTTAGCTGTAATTCGTAAATTAGCATAGTCTAGAATAGATTAGTTTAGAAACCCCTTTTATATTCATGACCTTACCTAATAAAAGCACAAAACATAGATAACCAAATCTCTTAAAGTCTCTTGGGATTTCGACCCTACTTGCCTAAACTACATAGTTTAGGTAGGTAGGTACTTTCGACATGGTAACGACAGCCCCATCAAAATTTGGCATCATCGTCGGGGACTAAATGTTTTGATTTCGTTATTTTAGTTTTAGTTTATATTAGGTATTTTTTCTTAGGTTGCTTTGACTATTTATTTGTCTATTTGATCTATATATTTTTCTAGTTTTTATTTGTGCATACACACTCGACATACATATTTTGAAGAGCAAATAACTCTAGATCCCGAGATCGAGAACACTACAAGAAAAAGAGGAAAGGAAGAAAAAGGCGATGAAGGAAGATAACATGGATGAGAATCCTCCTCTGAAAACACCCCTTGATTTATCACTGTATATTGGTTTGTTTGCTTAGGGTCTATTAATTGAGTCGGTGAAGTTGATTTTTCTTTTGTATGTTTCTTCTTTGTGCATAATATTATGATTTCATGGATTTATATTGTCATAATGGGAAATATTCATATGATTATTTTAGGGGTATGCATATTCTTGTGGGTATTATCATGCTAACAATTTTAATACATCTTCATATCAAGATTATTCTAACACTTCTCACATGAATTCCTATGACATTTGCATGTTCCTTTTGGCTAGTCTCATGATTATGAATTCTATCCTTTTCCTCCATTTGATTCTTAAACTCACTTTATGCCTCAACCATAAACTTCTGTCTTATAGGCTCTTATGGAACAACTTACTAATGAAACAAATCAGAGAACCCAAAAGATTTAGGAGAGTCGGTAAGAGATGCATGATATTTTAAAAAAGGATGAAAGCTCAACTTGCATCTATTCACTGTGATCTTGATGCTTATAGGACTCGTAAAGCTAAAGATGGGGAGCCCTTTGTTAAGGAGTGTATAGTAGAGAGAGATGAGTAGTGAGGCTTTGACTTCTAATGCCTTAGTTATTTTGTCTTATGCTCCTTTCTTAATGAGACTTGACATTATTCTGTCCTCTCCACCTTTGTATATCCTAGTCTACCTCCATTTGTTCTCCCTACTTCATTAATGTTTTGAAAACAAGGAAACCCTTTGGATGTTATTGATGTAAATTTTGAGATTCCTTTTTCCAATGGGTTGTATTTTTCTTTTTCTTTTAAGTCTAGTTTTTCTTTGGATTTTTCATTTTATATGTGTAAAAGAGTCCTCATTTTTTTGTATACTCTTTTTTTTAATGCTCTATTTAATCTTTTATGAGATTCATAAAGATGCATTTGACAAGATACTAAGGGCTTTGATGAGCTATAATTGCAAGATCATTCTATTTACTAAGTTGTTCCCTTAGAGCATATTTTTTTCTTATCTTTCTCTTTTAATTTTCTTATTTTGTTTTGATTTTCTTTGTTATTTTGTGTGTTTTATACTTTTATGTTTTTATTTTATAGGTTTTTGGTTATGTTAATCATTATGAAGGTGGCATTGAGTTTCTTGGGCATGTTGGATTGCGTTTATGGTTTTGAGTATGAGTACAAGTGCAAGCAAGATCCAAGGGACTAGTGAAAAGTTGTTGATAGGCTATAAGTTACAAAGACTCGATCAAGTGTGCACAACACTTAACTGAGTCTCCTAAAACTCCTTTAGTTTTTGGGCTCTAGAAGAAGTTGACCATTTTTAAAAATTAAAGACACTTGATCGAGTGTGAAGAACTAGGCTCTCAATATGCAGACTCTATCGAGTGTTCTGCAAACTTGATCGAGTCCCCTTCCCCCATAATGTAATGAATTAACTTAATTACATACAAGCATTAACCCAGACTAAGTATAAACTACGTGTCAATAAGATATATATTTACGTACTTGATCGTTTGAAGAGGTTCAATTATGAGTTTTTCACGCACCATATTACTAGTATACTCTTTACCCTTCCATTCTCTTGACATTTTGAGAATATTTCTCTTTATGCCAATAATTTGTATGACTCGATGAATGTATGATTGAGGAATTTCTCTTTACCCTTCTATTTACCTTAGGCTTACATGACCTCTTGATGTCTTTACTTGTATAGAACTTGCATTTTGGCATAGAGAATCATGTGTAGGTTACATTTTAGGATTTGATTTTTATGTTTAAGTTGTATTTTAGGAATTGGTTTTATGATTAGGTTTCATTCATATAGTTTTCCTTTAGGACAACTCTCCTTTTAAAGTTTATATAAACCAATTTGGGATACAAGTGACTATTGCTAAAATGTTTTTCTACGGTTTTTATCCTCGATTTATTGCATTGGATTGGTTATTCAATATGATGGCGTAAATAATCCTTTCATGGAAATGGTTTCTGGTAAGATAGTTTTTCTTTCTTCTTGTGCATTGAGGCCTTAGTGGAGGGTCACGAACCTTATAAGTGTCTTTTTCACTGTTTACTCTTCCTTAATCGCTTGAATTAAGACTTGCATTTTATCTTCCCAAGATCGATGAAAAAAAATACTAATGGAACATGGATTAGGCATTTCTTCTTACTAGTTAGAGTTTTTAGATTCCATCTTTTGTAGTTTTCTTTTTTACTTTTACATTTTCCTCTTGCTAGTCATGTTGATCCTACACCAGTTTTATGTTTACCTTAAAGCCAATAGACTATAATCGTGAGTCTAAGTTTGATAAGTGGACTATTGTTGATCCCTTATAACACTATGTTATTTAAGAGAAAGCTATAAAAATAAAAGAGTTCTATGGGAAGAAGACAAAGAAGCAATGAAAGCGGTATGTTATTGAAAAAAAGAAGAGAAAAAAAGGTGTGGCTAAGTTAAAACGAATGAGTAGGGAACATAGAAATCGGAAGTAGAGTTTCCCTATTGGAGATGAATTTCATCATGGTTCATAAGTCAAGACTTTGGATTTATCCTTGAAAAGAAATAAAAAAAATTAGAAAAAAAGAATAATAAGATTGACGAATGAGATTGTTAGAGGTGATAAAGAAAAATGCCCTCCATTTTTGTTTGGAATTATGTTTATGATACCAAAGTTTGTAAAACTTTTATAGAATTTTTGTCTCATTGCGAGAGATGTAGATTGTTATTTTCTCTACAGTTTTGATTACAAGCACTAAATTCCAAATTACATTTTTCTCACTTTAACACTTTATCCAACCCTTTAAAAGTCCTCTTGATTCTACTTGTTAGTTTTGATACCTTAACTATGCAGGGATAGATTTAGTGCAAGTCTTGACAAGGGTAATTGACTTGAAGTTTATGACAATCAATTGTGTATCCGTGACAAAGATTCAAACACAGGGTAAGGAAGCGGTAAGATTAGTAGGGCATTGGAGTTTGTTGTAGCTTATTATTTCATCTATGCCTTTTGGTTCTTGTAACTGTAAACCTGATTTTTTAAAACAAAATGCGTTTGCTTTTTCATAATTATCACTTGTTAGCAATTTTGTGTATACTTACTTGCTTTAGGGTAAGTAACCGTTTGGTGTGAGGGAGAGGTTCAGTTTGTTATCTAACGTCATATAGTTGCATTTTAGGTTGCATTTTTATATAAAATAGGAATAATGTCATTTTTTTACTTTTTTTCATTGCATTTGCATATTCGAATTTTATAAGTCCCAAATATACTTATAAATGTAAGGTACTTTAAGTCTTTTTGAATGCAATTATTCGCATTTTAGCTAAGTTTTTATTGAATTCTTCTCTTTTGGTATATTGTAATGCATTCACACATATTCGTAGTGTTTGTATTGTCTTTCAAGATCCCCAAGGACTCAGTGTCACAGAACGAGTTTAAGATCTACGAGAGGGTCCTATAATGCATGATTGAGAAGAAGAACATGAAGTTACAAGAACCCAAATAAAGAATGAAGAAAAGAAACATAATAAGAGTCCAAATCAAGAGACTTCATTGTGTATGCGGAGGACTCCGAGTGGAAGCATCAAAAGAGGCATAAAGTGGCTCCTAGGCAAAAACTAAAGAAAGGAAGGACACTCCATCTCAAGTGTGCAGATTGATTGAGTCCTCTCTCCTTGGCCCATTTTTACAAGTGTTGGAGTATTAAAGAAATAAGAGACACTCGACCGATTGCCATTCGTACTCGATCGAGTATACTTTGATGGGCCGATTTTCTACACATCTTATATTCAAGTCCAAATGCTTTGTATATATATTTATTGCTTTCCTAGGTTATTAAGGACGATTATTCTCTAAGTTTACATCAGATTATCTCTACTTTTCTCTCAATAATCTCTAGTTTTGTTATTGTTCTCTTGGATTTAATTGAAGCACTTAGACTTACTGTATAATCAAGCCTTGTGAACTAAAAATTTGGTTTTTATATTCAATATTCTAGTCTTTTGTTCTCTCAATTTCTTAGTTTAATTTTTGTTATTGATCATGTTTATTATTGTTAATTGCTTTGTGTTTACATTTAATATGTGAGACTAGTTCTTTAATCTAGGATCCCGATAAACCCTAATATTGGTTAGGCATGGACGAATCTCGAAGTATTAATTTCAATGCATAAATCAATTATTTTAATCTTTGATAGGCTTTAACACCATTAAAAGGCTAGATGTCGTTAATTAATGGCATGAATTAAGTTTAATGGCAAGAGTTGGTTCAAAATCTGAATTGGAATCATGGGTTAAGGTGTGAATGATGGACATGAAAGTAGATATCATGACCGCTAGGACCTTGAGAATGTTGTGCTTTTGTCTTCTTATTGCAAGTCTCCATGAGAGTAGGTATGATTGCTTTAGGGGAAGCTATTGATACACGAGAGAGATCCTTAGTATTATTTAGGGCTTCATTCGTCTTAGGAATTGCATTATGTGTGAAATTCATGGGATTGGGATATAAATCTATATATAGTCATATAAGTGGGGATTTTTTTCCTAGATTTTTGTCTCATATTAATATTAATTCTAGTTAAAATTCATGTCCTAGTTTGACTTAGCTTAGGTCCTAGTTAAGTACAAAACTCTCCTCAAGTTCATGACATTCCTCATAGAAGTTGAAATAGAATACAACAATAGATCCCATTCAAAATTACTTTAGGTAGGTTACTTTTGATACAATAATGTATCTTGGGATTTCTACCCTCCTTACCCAAAATATATTAGTTTAGGTGAATAGGTTATTTTTGATAAAGTAGCCACATCCCATTCAAAATTTGGCGTCATTGCTAAAGACTAATGGTTTGATTTTTGTTGTCTTAGTTTTAATTTTTATTAAGATTTTCTGTTTTCTTAGGTATCTTCTTCGGCTATTATGTTTGTTTATTTGATCTTTTTCTTGTCTATACTTTTATTTGCATGCACACTCAGAGTGAAAATTTAGAGGAGCTTCTTTCCCTAGATCCCAAGATCAAGAACTCAGCAAGGAAAAAAAAAGAAGAAGAAAGCAAAGAAAACAGGCAACATGGCCAAGAATCCAACTCCTAAAACACTATTTGAGTATGGCTTCCCTAATCCTCAAACAATAGTAAGCGTATCTAGGACGTAGGTTACTGTTGCACAATTTGAAATGAAGTTTCCATTTATTTAGTTCATCTCATGCGACATTTTCATAGGGATCCTTAATGAAAATGCTCCATTTCACACATTAAGAGCTTTATAGAGAAGTATAAAACCATGAAGATGAAAGATTGCTTAAAAGATGTTCTAAAATAGAGATTATTTCCCTTCTCTTTGAGGGATAGAGCACGAGAAGGGCTTATGTATGAAAGTTTGGAAATAACAAGCATTGAACAAATGTCCCAACTCCTAGCTGCGGTCAATGATTTAGCTAAGTCTCTAAAGATTATAAACGTCCGTCTAAAGAGAATCGAGTGTGCCAACTCCCCATAAAATTTAGCATGAAAAGTTGGAAGTATGGCCTATCAATTAATTAATAGTATACTATACATTGACAGAGCCCCTGATTAATTGATATGGAAAGTTAGTATCTCAGGGAAATTTCTCGCTAAAGATATCCTGAACCTCAAACCAAAAAATGATCCAAGATCTCATCTTCGCAACTTCAGAGCCACCATGGCCATTAAGGGAGTAGATCCTAAACTATTCCCAGTAGTTTTTCCCATATCCCTAAAGTTAATCTCTCAGAAATGTTTTTATGCTTAAAAGGAATGGAAACTAAGACATAGAAGGACATAACTAGTGCCTTCATGAATCAATATCATCTAATGTGCAATTACAAAAAACTCTTCTTGAGTTAGAGGTTCTTTGACAAGGCACTAACGAAGGGTTCACGACCTATCTAAATTATTGGAGGGAAAAATCCTCTCGAATAGTCTCGAGACCACCAAAAAAGCAACTTATGAGGACTTTCATCTCATGTCTTCTACTTAATTACAAGACCTATTTGAAGTACTTGGGTCTCGAATCATTCGAACGTGCCTATAACATTGGTAGTGAAATTGAAGATAATCTAGCAAAGAATCCTATCGCTCTAGGTAATGAATAAAAGATAGGGAATGAAACTAAAAATAAATCCCGTTCTAAACCGGAGGATGATGAAATAAACACTCTTGAGGCTCTAAAATCTCAAGATTACTTCCACAACAACGATGGTATTATCGATAATCCATCTACTAGTAATCCTACTTAACTACAAGGATGGCATTATTGATAACATATCTTCCTTTATCACCTCCATGGAGATCCCATCACTAAATGGGAAAACCAAGTTGGTACAAAGCTCATAAATGATGATGAATCTTAAGAATCATTAAAGCCACCAAAATTCACCTATTTTAAGGCTTTCTCCTTCATATATAGACTTGAAAGAAGTGAATAAGAAGTCCAAATGCCTCCCCCCAATTGTGAGATTTATCCATCAAAGCTTAATTATTCCTGTTCTTGACATGGTACATTGAAGAAAAAAGACATCAAAGGTCACAATTCCTAATGGCAAGAAGCAAAAGATTGCCACCAGAGATGGCCCAATGCTGAATGAGTCGAGTTGTCTAAGTCATACTTAGATCCTATATTAAACTCAGTTGAGTCTGAATGCATTGAATCTAGGCTTGTGTTGGTAGGGGTACCTAAAGAAACACATAAATCCTCCCTCAATGTAACAACCCCTGAATTCAATAAATGTTGCTTTTTCATATTTACTCGTTTTTCTTACATCTCGATCCCTACCAATTTCTTTTTCTCTAATGAACATGACTTTTATTTCATTAAATCCATAGAAGAATATGAAAATAAAACACTTATAATTGAAGAAACTGAAAAAAGATTAATGCATGTACCGAATAGGAGCTAAAGCATATACAAAGCGGGAGAGTGCTAACCCTTAAAGAACGCACACAGGAGATATAGTTGTTGGGAAAATTAATCAATGTCTTTACTTGGTCTTATAGAGATATTCCAAGGATACACACAAATATTGTTAGAAGTTGGGTTCTTCAAAATTACAAACTACCCTGATTGAGTTATAAACATTATACCTATTCCAAAGAAGGGCCATAGGTCCGAATTTGTGTGGATTACTGAGATCTGAAACGAGCTAGTCTACAAGATAGGTTTTCACTACCCTACATCAATATTCTGATTAACAAATAAAACCTCCTTGCTCTTATTCATTGACATGTATGCAAGCTAAAACCAGATCATAGCAAAAGAGGATATGGGGAAAACCATCTTCATAACATAATATGGCACCTATTGCTATAGGGTCATGTCATTTAGCCTCGAATACATAGGTGCCATATATAATCGTAAAATCTTGAGAGCATTTAGGGCACTTCATCTCCCTTCGAAAACTCTTTAAACAAACATAGAAAATTTAATATGAGACTCAACCCTTAGAAATGTACTTTGGTATAACGTCAAGCAAGTTATCATTAGCTCTCAAGGAATTGGATTTAATCCTAACAAAACTAAGGCTATCTTTCCTATGACACCCCCTATAACACAAAAAATTAATCTGAAGCTTCTTGGGACATCAGCAATACATTAGTATGCAAGCTCCTTTCCAAAAACATAAGAAGGGACGAAGATTGCCAAAAAGCTTTCAATCTAATAAAAAGCTATCCTAACTCAAGAGCTAGAGGGAAAGGAAAGTGTAATCTATTATGTTAGCAAGAATTAGTCACTCCAAAAAATTAGCATACACCCACGAGTCGAATTCAGAACAAAAATTCTTTTCAGAGCATCTTACAAACACGGAAGGTAATGAGTAACGCTTGCTAACGAATCTCAATTAGTTGAAGAAATTTATAACACACTTTGTCATATAGAGCTACGTTTTGGCTTGATGACCTTCGCAGATATGTAGGCAACCTTGCCTTAGGCCCAACCATAAACATAGTCTCTAAATTAGAAAAAGCAACCTCTGAAGTGCACCACGTTGAGTTTTAAAATTTGAAGAAATCTTATAAAATACAATAGACTCTATCTTACCACAAGTTGAGCTATGTTTTCTCTTGATTCCTATAGCAGATATGTAGGCAACCTTACTTGAGATGTCTCCAAAGCATGGAAAAATGAGTTTCGACTACTATGCGAGACTTTGAAAGAATAGTAGAGCTACATTTTGACTTGATTCCTTTATAAGGTTATATAGGCAACCTCTCTCAAGGCCTAATCACATCAATAATTATCAAGTTATGCACTCCGTGAAGAAGACTCAGCTACAGACTAGGCGTCTAAGACGAAAGCAAGGTGTCAAACGCCCTAAAAATGAATGTGGAATGCCCAAGGTTAGTGTGTCAACCAAAAGAGCTCTTGTCCTCTACATGCTACCATAGCATTGAGTGTCAAGCACAAAGAGCTTTGGCCTCAAGGCTTAAAGCTAGGCATTGAGCATAGGCTCAGCTTCAAGCACCCAAATGCTAGGAAATAAGCACCCAAGGCAGAAGCTCTTTAGCATGCTTTTAGATCCTTTATGCCTAAAGCAAAAATGCTCTTGAATCAAAAGATTTTTCTCATCGCCTATGCATAAGAGCTCCTATCTCAAGCATGGTTCTAATTTCTTCAAATGCATGATCTTACGTAACTTTATGCTAAGTTATAGCTTGTTCTTCTATCATTACTTTGTCTTATTTGCTCTTAATAATCAATTTTAAGTTTTTAAATTATATGTAATCCTTAAAAACTTTAATGGAAACTTATAAATTAAACAAACTTAATTTTAAAGCTTTAAGAAATAGATGTATAAATCATAGGAGACAAAGCTAATGGTTTCAAACCTCAACAAAGCCCTTCCTCTTTCATTTTATAATTTTAGCCACCAACCTAAACCAGAATTGGTTAGCCACTTTACTTACCTCTAGTGAGTCTTTCTTAAGCCTTCACAGGCACACGATTGTAGTCCTTGATGAGTAGGAATCTTCTAGAGGTCGGTTTCTTCTTGCTTTATATCAGTGAAGGGGTTTGAAAGGTAGTAGCACACTACCCTCCTCGCCTTCCACCCATGTAGCTCTGGTCAGGAGCGTACTGGATGAAATCTATCCTCTTTATGGAATCATTGTCGATGTAAATATCGTTTTCATCTACAAGGGTAAGAAGCTTGCATTGCTCTATAAAACCCAGAGCATATAACAATAATCATTCCCCCAATGTGAATGTCACTAGTCAACCCACCCGTTTTGTGCTGAATACACCAGGCTAAAAACTAGACCCCAAAATTTAGCATATCCCCTAATTTCTCTTTCCTATATATTGTCATCTAAAGAAGCTCTATCTCATCCCTAGAGATTTTTCCCATATATTTGTTATCAAAATTTAAATACCCTAATATTCTATGGAAGATTCTAAGACATGGGTGAATGATGTGGGAGGCGTGGGAAGTGTTGGATTGGTAGTTACTTGACTCCATTAATGCGTCTTACTATATATTCCATGAATCTTATCATGTCTAGTGCATTTATATTGTTAAAGGGGTCCCATTTAAATATCTAGTTCAACCTTTCTAAGGTTATAGTTTGGGGTTAGTTGAACAATTGGAAAGTGATCTGATAGTCATTCTCACCAATTAAAGTTCTCTCTAATTAAGCCCCTTATATGTGTAGTTCTTGAGTTAAGAAAATTCAGCCTAACCCAAGGCATTGAGTAACCCATTGAGGTTCTCCTCGATTCCTAATTTCTCCAAAGAGTCAGGTTTATATAATCTGGTGCTTAAGATCTTTCGATTTTTTTATCTTCCCATAGTCTGTTTTGTGAATTGGGTTGAGCGAATTTCAATGAAGGTACATTAGGTTGTAAGGGTTGGGAGGATTTAAAAGCACTAGGAGCCTAAGAGGTTTGTGACGTCTTCCTGGAAAACATTTTTTGTCAAGTAATTCCATATCCCAAATTCTTCAGCCTAATTCCTCAAAATACCATTCTTAACCAACTAAAACAAACCAAACTACAATACTAGAACTAGGAACCAAATCACTTAACAATAATCACTATCTTATATTTTTCTATGTTCAACCTGAATTCACTAAGTTATCCTGCACAAATACTCCAAAATTTATCAATAATCAAGCCTAAAATTACCATACTACTATAATCTCAACACTATAACAACAATTTTCATAAAATCAACTTAGAATTCATAAAAATTAAAACTAGAAATTGAACAAGAGTTAGGTTTTAGATAATAAAAAAAATCTTAAACGAAACTTGCTCCAATTCATTCCTTATTTTGAAATCCAAAGCTAGGAACAAAAAATCACCGATGATTTCCAAAAAAACCAAAAGTTTAAAGTTAGGGTTTTTTGTCAAGGTGGGTATATCCTGGAAAAAATTATATCAAAGTGTAGATTAAGAGAAGAGGAAGAGAATGGTTGTAATTTAGAGTAAAAGGAGGAGAATTTAGTGAGTTATGGAGAAAATAGGGTTTCTAGAGAGAGAAAGTGAGAATTGGGAGGTTAAGGGAGAAATGAGTGAATGACGCCGAAATTGTGTTTAAGAAAGCTGGATGTTTCACAAAAGGCATCTTAAGTTGGTGAACAAAAGGATTTTGAGCACCCATTCATAAGGCTTAAAACCCTAAATTTTCTCTTCTAAGCGGCCGATCAAAAGAAATTTGAGCGCTAGTTACAAGCCCCCCATTATTTTCTAAGCGGGAGCTTGCTATCCGCTAAGTGCCCGCTCAAAACTCTCTAACCTCTCATAATTTTATTCTAAGCGGCCACTTAGAACGCTTTTGAGCGGCTACTCAAGTCATATTTTCCAGAGCCATTTTCTTATTGAGTTGGCACTTGCTGACCACATGTTGCCTGCTAAAAGCTATTTGCCTACTCCATCTTTTTTACATGAGCATGTGCTCAAGACAGGTCAAACGCCATCTTAGTTATAAGTTTTCAAACTTTAGTACCTTTTTCTACGTTTTCTGCTAAAATTCCTATTTGGCACTGTTTTTGACCTGAAATTTCATCATTCCCTCTTTAGCACTTCTACCACAACCTTTTCTCATTCAAGGCTTTGTTTCCCTGGTGCATTGTACCTGAAATACAGAAATCCACACAAACTTAATTATAAAACTTAAATCACTAATCTAAAAGAAAGAAAATGAAAAGTATTGTTTGAAAACTCAAGTTGCCTCCCTCAAGCGCTCTTTTAATGTCACTAGCTTGACATTATTCATGATTGTCAGATTGTTGAGTTGGCTACAAATTTCGTCACCCTTATTGATGAGATATTCCGATTTAATCACCTTGGTAGAAAATCTTGAGCCTCTGGCCATTTACCTTGAATGCTCTAGATGTTTCACTCCATATTTCTACTAAGCATATGAAAATACCTTTAATACCTCAAACGGGCCACTTCATCTAGATTTTTGGTTCCTGTTGAACAACTTCAACATCAAATTGTAGAGTAACACCTTGTTACCCACATGAAACTCCTTCTTCACAATATGCTTATCATGCTACTCTTTGGCTCTTTCTTTGTAAATGCTTGCACCATCATATGAGTTCATTTGTAATTCCTCTAACTCATGCAGATCAAGGATTCTCTTTTCACTAGCACTTTTGAGATCGAAGTTGATGTGCTTTATTACCCACATTACTTTTTGTTCCATTTTCCAATGAAAGATGACAACTTTTTCCATAAACCACTTTATATGGGGTGATGCTTATAGGAGTCTTGAAAGTTGTCCTACAAGCCTACAAAGCATCATTAAGCTTAAGAGACCAATCTTTTCTATTTCTCTTAATAATCTTTTCTAGGATAAGCTTGATTTCCCAGTTAGAAATATCTGCTTCGTCACTTGTTTGAGGGTGGTATGCCAGCCCTACCTTGTGGTAAACTCCATACTTCTTAAAGAGTCTTTAAAGGACATCCTTAGTAAAATACAAACCACCATCACATATGATGGCTCGAGGGACTCCAATGCTCAGGAAAATCGCTTTCTTGAGAAGCCAAACATATACCTTATGGTCATTTATGGGGAAAGCAATTGCTTCTACCCACTTACTCACGTAGTCAACTACCACCAAGACATACTTATTCCCATAAGAAGATGGGAATGGTCCCACAAAGTTAACAACCCAAACATTAAAGATTTTAAAGGTTTTAAAGCACTCAAGAGGGGGGAGGGGGGGTGAATTCATTGTTAAGTAGCCTTGGCCTATTTTTCTTTCTTTTCGATCTGTGAGAGGAACCAGTTGGGCTGGTTCCTATACGAAGCGGAATGTACGAAAGGAAATAAAGAAAACACAAGATTTAACGAGGTTTAGCCAACTATGGCCTACGTCCTCCTACCCTATGCTCTTCTATTAATCTACTCCGAAAAATAAAGAACACATACATTCTACTGTTTCCCTACTCCAGGAACCAGTATACCCTACACTCTACACCGAATGTGTGCTCGACATACACTAGTAAGCCCCTTATGTTTGAACTCACAAACACTAACCCGGCCTTTCAACCCCTCTATTAAAGGCTTTGACAAAATCAAATGTTCTTTTTTAATCTCACTTCTAAAAGCTAACTAAGAGAAAATGTTTAAGCTCTAAGAGTGCTCTTGTATATGACTCAATGAATAGGCTTTTGTGCTTAAGTGTATATGGCTCTCAAAATTTACTCCATTTTAACTCCAGAGAGACTTACTTGAATATGAGAGACTAGATGAGTTTATATACTTGGATACAAAAACCCTAGTTTTCTTAAATAACGTAATCTTGATGAACAAGTAATAGCATGATTTTAGGAAAGTATTTATCTTATTTGATTTAATCATAAAGATAAAATCAAATAAGATAGATACTCCTAGTTTTTAGGTAACCATAATATTATCATCTAATCTCCAGATACTTAGGATATTCACAAAATAATTCTTTCAAAAAGTATTTTTACAAAATCTTTTATTTTATAATATGACTCAATGCACTTATAAGCACTTATTTTACCCAAACATGCAAGTCATACTACGGAGCACATTACATGATAAAACTAGATTAAGCATTAAAGTACAAATCTTCTTTTCTTCATGTAATCTTCAAGACTTGAATCTTCCTTAAATACTTCCATTATGAGTAATGTATCTTTCTTTGAATGTCTTCTAAAGGCCTCCATGCTCCAAGTCTTAGAATCAACTTAACTACTGCACATGTAACATGGTTAATGTACAATAAAGAGTATGTGACTTCTTTTCAGCATAGCATTCCAGGAAACAGTTCCTACTAGTTTCCTACCAGTACCTGGAACAATTTATATCCAACAATTTCCTACATATAGACAAGTTAGTTAAATGAATAACGTAAATAAGTAATAACTTGTCTAGGAACTGGTTCAATTCCACCTAGTTTCCAACTATTCGCAATGCTTATTGTAACCATTTCCAACTATTCGCAATGCTTATTGTAACTTGTTTCCTATAACTGTTTATCATCACTCAAAACCTAAGGAACTCAATGAATTCCCCCTTTTCGATGATGACACACTAATTGAAGTTCCTTTAACCAATCAAGTTTAAAACAGAGAAAAACTCTAATTAAGTACTTTAATAGGTTAGAGTATAACCAACAGACTCAAGACTCAAATGAACAAGTTAGTGAAGCTAACTGGTTCCAAAGACTTACTATCAAACTGACTCCCCTAAACTATCAAACTGAGCTACTTGACACAATATAAACTATCTTAGGCTTTAGTACACTACTTCACCCTTTTGGCATCATTAAAAAGTACTCTTAAGTAAAAGTGATGTGCACAAATTGTTAAATGTGCTCATCCATGCAGTGGCATCAACCACCATTCAAGTAGTATGCTACAAGAAGAGATTAGTCAAATAGTGCATACCATAGCATAATTAATAGTCCATACAAGCCAACAAGGTTCAACAAAAGGAACCCAAATCCATAGTAAAAAGAAAGTTCATGGATTGGGTGAGAAATATACAGACCAACAGAATCAATTATTTTAGAATAGAGATAAGGGGGAGGGGAAATAAGAGTGGAAACCAGCATCACTCCTCATCATCATTCTCTTCCTCTTCCTCCTCCTTGTACTTAGCATCATCGTCTGCATCAACAACTGGTTCCTCTTCATCCTCCTCATCTTCTTCATTAGGCTCTTCTTCCTCAGGCTGAGTCTGTGGAGTACCAGAACCTATACCTGGAGCCATATGAGCTTGAGTGTCAGCTAACGTTTTTTCCATCTACTCCATCCTGGTACTGAAATAAGATGACAAGCCTTGAACCAAACTTATTATCTTTCTTAGCATATCCTCCTGATTCTCCAACCATTTCAGAATCATTTCCTGACCTGCCGGTTCCTCTACCTTCTTCTTCTTCTTTGATGGGGGCCTCATCTCCTTTGGTGATTCCTCAATCTTAAAACTTAACTTATCACCACTTATGTCAAGACCCTTTAGCTTTAGGATTTCTTTTGTGAATATCGTGACAGGCACAGTGGACCCACTTATTATAACATTGTTATTCATAAGCAATTGAGTAATGACGGAACCATAAGGCAAAGAATGGTGAGATGAACCATAATAATTCATAATGTGATCCAGAATCAAGGAGGGGAGATTAATCTTAATTCTCTTCATCATGAGATACATCAGAACCATCTCCATGAAGCGTACTGTTCCCCTTCCTTAAGCCCGTGGGATCAAGACCTTGTTGCACAACGAATACAGAACAAACATTACTCGTTCCTTCAAATTAGCAGATTTAAAGACACCCGGTTTCTTGGATATCTTTCCTCCAAACAAATGCTCATAATTCTCATCAGGAGTGACCCCTACCAACACCGGCCACCAATCACTAGAATACTTATCAAATCCATCCCTGGGCACCCTTAACATGCTAGACAAAGTGGCAACAGACAAGCTTTCATCCACATTATTCATACGAGAACCAACAGACATATCAGGCAACTATTTCAAATTCACATAAAAGTCTCTCACTCCAGACACATTAGCAGCACTACAATCAAATAATGGCATCCATCCTTGATACTCAATCAAAATTTTAAACTCAAACAGAGCAGGCACATCAAAATATCCCTTCTCAACATGACAATCAGAAAGAACCAATCGAGCATTTAAGTTAGTAGAACCAGTAGTTAGAGATTCTACAAACGTACCTTTTGTAGTGCGAGGGGTTCTTGCTGGTACCGTTTCCTCTTGGTTCCCTGAACAGAACCAGTAGACTGTTCCTCCGAAACTTCCTCAAAAATCTTCTTCACTGAAGACCGAGTTACCCTACCATATACCAGGACTTCTTTAGTGAGTGTCCCCTCCTAGTGACCAGTGATCTCTACTTCATCATCTCCTACACTCTAACCTTCATTACTAACGTCCTCCAACTCCTGGATTAGGGTTCTTTGTGCTTCCTATTGATGTTCCCCCTAAGACTGAGTTGGTTCCTTGATGATGGAACTACCAGCTTCTGAAGGATCAGTAACAAGCACGGTTTGTTGTGATTTTGGTTGGGTTGATTTTGGTGGTGAGGTAGATTCTTGTGGTGGATCGAGGGTGGTGATTGGTAATTTTATGGGTGAAAATGTTTTGGAAGTAATATTGGGCGGTGGTTTGGTTGGGTTTTGATCGAGTTGAGGAGAGTGAGGAGCCACATCAGTGTTTCCCTAAGATTGTGAGGAATCACTTGCATGTCCCCTTCCCTTGCTTCTTTTGGATGCGCTTGATTTCTTACCCATGGAGATTATGCAGTTGAAGATCAAGGATTGAAGACAACGCTGATAAACAGTAACAACAGTGGATTTTGAATAAAGCACAAGAAAGGGAGAGAATTTCGAATGATGATGAGAGTTGTGAGCTGCACAAAGGGTTAGAGATCATATATTTATAGCACAGAAAGAGGAGAGAAGAAAAGAAACTAAAGAAGGAAAAAATTAGTCGGTTAAGTCAAAGAAGAAGCAACGGCACAAATTCAAAAATGGAAATCAATTTTGGCAATGACTCTTTGCCTTAAATATCTCAACCGACCTAAAAATTAAGCATGTGATATATTGCCTTGATCAATAAGTCAAATAACTGAAATAAGATTATTTCCTTCCAAAAGGAAAATATCTTATAGTAATCTTCCAAAAAATATAAAAATATTAATCGGGTGACATATCTGAGCTAATCTGCTGTTTCACTTGGATCGGAAGATCCTCAAACTCCCCACATGGCTCATTTATACTACGGTCGGCCAGCTGGATTGTTTTCTTTGATGACTTGAGGTCAAAAGTGAGTTTCTTGGCAATGGACATCGGCATTAGGCTAATAGAGGCCCCAAGGTCAGCGAGGGCTCCCTTAGAATTGATTTTTCCAAGGGTGACTGGGAGCACAAAGGGTCCTCTAGCTTTTTCTTTCTTTGCCCATGTGCCCTGAATGATGGCACTTACTTGCTCTGGCAAACTAATCACTTCGCCCTCAAGCTTTCTCTTATTCCTTAAGAGGGTTTTCAGATACGTAGCATATTGCAGCATTTGCTCCATGGCCTCTAGGAATGGTATTTTCATTTCAAGCTGCCGCATATGCTCTAGGAATTTAAGAAACTTTTCTTGAAGTTGCTTCTCTACCTTTTTGTACGGAAAAGGTAGAGGCGGAGCATGTTGACGCTCGAGTTTCCTCCTTTCCTGTATCTCCCTCCATCTCTCAACTTCATCGTTCTTCTTCCCCTCATACCCATTGATTTTGACATTGTGCCCCTCAATTTCTTCACCCCCCTCCTTTTCTTCTCTTCCCTCAAGGTTCTCCTTGTGCTCATTTTCTCTTACACAACCACTACCCGTCGAGGGATCTTCCCCTAAATCATCTCCATTGGCTACAGCTAGAGATGGATGTGAGGTTCCAGATCCTAGGAAGATCGCCTTACAAGTGTGATGCTTAGGGTTAGAGTCAGGAGAGTTTTGTGGTGGAGGCTGGGTGGATGGGTTTTGTTGGGGGTGAGAAGGAAATGGTAATGGTGGGGGTGGACTAGCCATCTACGCAAGCTGTGATTCAAATAACTTCTGCTGCGCCTGAAGTTGTTGAATTTGATTCCTTAAAGTTTGATTGATGTGCGAGAGGGTTTGGTTTTGCTGTGCAAGGGAGTTCACTTGGGAGGAAAGGAATTCATTAGTTGGAGGCGGGTTTAGTTGCGGCTGTGATGATGGATAGGGTAGGTTGGGTTTGGGTCTTGGCATTTGAGGGTATGGCCTATTCCCATTCGGCCTAGGAAAATTCCCATTGGCTAGATTGTTGGAATTATACCCTTGGGAGGAGTTTCCATGGCTAGAATTCGGATTGAAGGGAGGTCTAAAGGGTTGGTTATTGTAAGGACCTTGCTGAGAAAACCCTTGGTTTTGACCACCATATCCCACAGCTGCCACATGATCGGGATTGTACCCGTATTCATCATAGTTCATTACTGGGGTTCCGTCTTGGTTATACCCCCCATAGTTAACAGCCGCTATGTGCTCAGAATTTGCACCCCCACAATATGATGTATCATGATTAGTGCCCCCACAGATTCTATATGAAAAGGGTGTCTCTTTAACCGATGATACATTGGAGCTACCTTGGGCGTATTTGAACTTGGACAACTTCTTATCCATGATAGCCTCGATTTTTGAAGGAATTGTGTCCAAGTTACTTGAATCCATCCCTCCTCTCGGTAATCCACTACCCCTTGCTCCTCCTTAAGAGCTATTTTTAGCAACCTCCTCAATCTTAGCTGTCACTTGATTGCATGGGACTTTCGAGAGTTGGCCACCAATAGACGAGTCTAGGAGTGCCTTGGTGGAGTCATTATCATAAAAGAATGTACTAAGATGGTTCTCCCCGTATTCATAATGGGGGCATGCTCTTATCATTCTCTTAAACCGACTCCAAGTGGCACTAAGGTTCTCATCATCCTCTTGAGTGAATGATGCAATTTTCTTACGCCAATCCTGCATTCGAATTGTGGGATAGAACCTTTCTAGAAATGTTGTCTTTAACTAAGACCAATTAATGATTAAGTTGGGCTCTAAGCATTTATACCAATCCCGAGCATCACCAGATAAACTCAAGTGAAATAAATGCATCCGTACATAATCTGGCCTATTGGGGCATGGAGGTATGAGACTGCAAATATCTGAGAATGCCTCCAAGTGTTGGAGAGGGGATTCATTTCTCAAACCACAAAAAGGGGTCTCTTTCACCATCTGGGTAAATTGAGGATGTATGTGATAAGGGTTCGGGGCTATGGGTAACACTACACCTCCTTGAAATTCTTGGGAACCAGGCGTCCCAAATTGACCAAATAGTTGTTGGTGGTTTTCGTCCATTGGTGGTGTAGGGTGGTTGGAGGTATTTGGTTGTGGTGAGGTTTGGGTTGGAATTCTCCCTTTGCTGCGTTGAACCTCAGGGTCGTATGGTTCTAGTTGTTGATTTGATTGACGTGTGCTATATGGCATGTAAACAACACTAGAGACCAAGCGTGAGTACTAACAAGCAAATTAATGGACAATAAATTAAATAAAACAAAAATGAATTACACCAAGACTATAATCAAACACAACGCCTTGTCCCCGGCAACGACGCCATTTTGATAACAGTTCTTTAAGGTCGTTTAACTAAAAGAATAGTTATGCAAACTAAATTTATAAACACCCTAATACTACTACAACTAGTGTAGTGGTAAGTCGGGGATCGAACCACAAGGACAAGTGGCGATAGCTTTTAGACTTGATGCACAGAGAGTTATTTGGTATCGTGATTAGACGAATCTAATGACAGAAAATAAAGCAGGAACTAAAACGATGTTATGCTATGAAAGGAAAATGGGGACAGATCAGTTCCACCCTAGGAAGGACAACCGAGCTATCAATACGCTAAATAAGGAGAAATCAGTCAATAATGAATCATGACACTCAAGATGACGAGAGAAAGTTTGTGACCCTATAACTCACACGAACAACCTATAATCGCCCTATGTCTCCAAATGAGTGGCAGGACATGATTCACACCGAACATCAATCAATCAATCATTAGCAATCTCAAATCCTAACTCTACGCATGAAGAATGAGCCAACCTAGGGTTTCACCAATCAAACCCCTAAGAAAACTACTCACATATAGTAATAACGACTAGGGCATAAACAATTATAAAAGACATGATTGAAAGCATGAATAGACTGAATGGAAATGAACAAGAGAACGAAAACTATCCTATCAAAACCGTAAAAAAAAGCAATGATAATAGTAAGCGGAATGAAATTCAGAAAAACAATACTTGAAAGCGTTAAACGAAATAAAACAGAAAAGAATAAATACATTGTATAAATGAAATTGCGTGAACGAAAAGGAATTCGAATTCGAAATACAAAGCTTGAAAGGAAGTGTAATGAAAGCTGTAAATCTAAACTAATGCATGAAAGAAATGAAAAGCTTTAAAGTGATGTTCTAGGTTGAGGCACAAGAGCTCTCAAAGTAGGCATAAAGGTTATGTACAGAGAAAGAGGGTATTTATACCATAGAGACAAAAGGAGTAAAACCCTAGGAAAAACCCTCGAGGGCCGACTAAAAAAAGAACCAAAATCTGTGGGAAAGAAGGCCATTTGGCCGAATGAATAGGGGATTTAGCCGAATGGTGTGGCCATTCGCCTAAAACAGAAACTTGACATTTGTGCAATCTGTCCACCATTTGGCCGAATGAGTGGAACCATTCGGCCGAATGGGTCTTGATTGCCTCGATTTTTAAAGTAATTGTGTCCAAGTTGCTTGAATCCATCCCTCCTCTCGGTAATCCACTACCCCTTGCTCCTCCCCAAGAGCTATTTTTAGCAACCTCCTCAATCTTAGCCCTCACTTGATTGCATGGGACTTTCGAGAGTTGGCCACCAACAGCCGAGTCTAGGAGTGCCTTGGTGGAGTCATTTAGATCATCATAAAAGAATGTATTGAGATGGTTCTCCCCGTATTCATGATGGGGGCATGCTCTTATCATTCTCTTAAACGGACTCCAAGTGGCACTAAAGTTCTCATCATCCTCTTGAGTGAATGACGCAATTTTCTTACGCCAATCCTGCGTTCGAACTGTGGGATAGAACCTTTCTAGAAATGTTGTCTTTAATTGAGCCCAATTAATGATTGAGTTGGGCTCTAAGCATTTATACCAATCCCGAGCATCACCAGATAAACTCAAGTGAAATAAATACATCCGTACATAATCCGGGCTATTGGGGGATGGAGGTATGAGACCGCAAATATCTGAGAATGCCTCCAAGTGTTGGAGAGGGCATTCATTACTCAAACCGCAAAAAGGGGTCTCTTTTACCATCCGGGTAAATTGAGGATGTATGTGATAAGGGTTCGGGGCTATGGGTAACACTACACCTCCTTGAAATTCTTGGGAACCAGGCGTCCCAAATTGACCAAATAGTTGTTGGTGGTTTTCGTCCATTGGTGGTGTAGGGTGGTTGGAGGTATTTGGTTGTGGTGAGGTTTGGGTTGGAATTCTCCCTTTGCTGCATTGAACCTGAGGGTCGTATGGTTCTAGTTGTTGATTTGATTGACGTGTGCTATATGGCATGTAAACAACACTAGAGACCAAGCGTGAGTACTAACAAGCAAATTAATGGAAAATAAATGAAATAAAACAAAAATGAATTACACCAAGACTATAATCAAACACAACGCCTTGTCCCCGGAAACGGCGCCATTTTGATAACAGTTCTTTAAGGTCGTTTAACTAAAAGAATAGTTATGCAAACTAAATTTATAAACACCCTAATACTACTACAACTAGTGTAGTGGTAAGTCGGGGATCGAACCACAAGGACAAGGGGCGATAACTTTTAGATTGATTCAAAGAGAGTTATTTGGTATCGTGATGAATCTAATGACAGAAAATAAAGCAGGAACTAAAACGATGTTATGCTATGAAAGGAAAATGGGGAAAGATCAGTTCCATCCTAGGAAGGACAACCGAGCTATCAATACACTAAATTAGGAGAAATCAGTCAACAATGAATCATGACACTAAAGATGTCGAGAGGAAGTTTGTGACCCTATAAATCACACGAACAACCTATAATCGCCCTATGTCTCCAAAGGAGTGGCAGGACAAGATTCGTACCGAACATCAATCAATCAATCATTAGCAATCTCAAATCCTAACTCTACGCATGAAGAACGAGCCAACCTAGGGTTTCACCAATCAAACCCCTAAGAAAACTACTCACACATAGTAATAACGACTAGGGCATCAACAATTATAAAAGACATGATTGAAAGCATGAACAGACTGAATGGAAATGAACAAGAGAACGAAAACTATCCTATCAAAACCGTAAACAAAGCAATGATAATAGCAAGAGGAATAAAATTCAGAAAAACAATACTTGAAAGCGTTAAACGAAATAAAACAGAAAAGAATAAATACCTTGCATAAATGAAATTGCGTGAACGAAAAGGATTCCGAATCCGAAATACAAAGCTTGAAAGGAAGTGCAATGAAAGCTGTAAATCTAAACTAATGCATGAAAGAAATGAAAATCTTTAAAGTGATGTTCTAGGTTGAGGCACAAGAGTTCTCAAAGTAGGCATAAAGGTTATGTACAGAGAAAAAGGGTATTTGTACCCTAGGGACAAAAGGAGTAAAACCCTAGGAAAAACCCTCGAGCGCCGACTAAAGAAAGAACCAAAATTTGCGGGAAAGAAGGCCATTCGGCCAAATGAATAGGGGAATCGGCCGAATGGGTGGCCATTCGGCGGAATGGTGTGGCCATTCGCCTGAAATAGAAACTTGACATTTGTGCAATTTGTCCAACATTCGGCCGAATGAGTGGAACCATTCGGCCAAATGGGTCGTGATTCGGTCGAATGAGTCTTCATTCGGCTATTCCCAAGAGCTTGATTTATGTGCTTGAATCCCTGTCTTCCATTCGACCGAATGGATGTCAGATTTGGTCGAATCTGAACCTAAACCTTGCTGAACAGTTCCTTTGAAGTGTCTAGTGGCTTCTAGAGTTTATGGGATCTTCGAGAGTGACTTGGAATGCATGCCCAAGCTATTATATGCACATCCAAACTCTTGATAGAAGTGTCAAAGCCTCGAACACGTCTCATTTTACCTCGAAATCATCGAGATCACCTAAAATGACCTAAAAGCAGCTCGAGGACAAGATCAAGGTAAAATTGAATGTAATATGCATAAAACCAATATAAAAGCACAAGACTCAACACTAAAATGAGGTTGTAAACGTGCTCTAAAATGAGCACATCATTCCTCCTAGCTGAACATTCGTGAATCTAATGTCCATTCATACCATAAAGATAGCAAACAAACATCTCTTTAGTCTTAACATACTTACCTCTTTTGAATTCTTTAATCTATGTGGTTTCTTTGGGGGACCAGTTAGTCCTAGTTCTCTGTCTGATATATCCAAGACCAACCTACCCCTTCTTACCTTTCGATGCAATTAAAAAACTCAAAGTTTCCTATGCAGTCAATAATTTTTCAACATGTCTATGACTATCATGAAGTTCCTTTTCTCTGGTTTCAAGAGTCTTAGTCAACAACTTGTTTTTCTCTTTTAGAAAATCAAAATTACTTTTTAAGGATTCAAGTTATAAATTACGCTTTGAAACCATAGAATCAGTAGTCATGTCAACAACTACTGGCTACTTGCTCTTTTTAATTGATAGATTTCAGCATACAATTCACAAATATTATTTTCATATTTATCTATCACATCACTAATTTCTACGCTAGTACCTGAAGGGGAAACAGTGAACTGAGCAGCTTTAAGTGAAGTAATTTCCTTTTGAGAATTTTCCAGATTGCGAGCCAATATCTCAAAGGCTTTCAATAAAGAAGTTCTACTACAGGAATTTGCTTTACCTCTAGCTGCTGAAAAATCAAGAGATTCACTAGTGGTTGATAAGTCTTTGGGGAACCAGGAGGTCAGATCTTCTTCACCATCACTAGGATAGTCAGATTTAGAAGATCTTGCCTTTTCCAGTTCCACTTTACACTTGTCCAATTCAACCTCTAGCTTTGCCACTTGATTTTTCAGTTCATGGCAAACTTCTTCTAGGTGATCACAACTAGCAATAGCAATTTCACATTTAACACGTTTTTCTTTAAGCTTTCTTTTGCCAGTTATGTAAGCTTCACCCAATTTATAACATTCATCTAATAAAGAGTCAATACAAGCAATCATATTATCTCTATCATATTCATGCATATTTTCTCTAACTTGTTCTAAGTTTACCTTGTGTTCATGTAGTATATCCTTCTTTGCCATCAAGCATTTTCTGATTGTACTGGTTCCCCCTTTGGTTCCTAGATTAGTACTATTTCTCTTAATGTTTGCAAAGGTGATCAGGCAAACATCAGAGTTAGATGATTCTTCATCCTTATCAGACCCTGAGTCAGAATCAACCCACAAGGATGCTATCATAGCATTCTTGAAGGCTCATTTATCTCCAGATTGGGACTGTTTGTCCTTCCACCTAGGACAATCTCAAATAAGATGTCCCTTATCACCACACTTGAAGTAACCTGTAGAAGAGAAGTTAGACTTCTTAAAATTCTTACCTTTGAAGTTCTTCCTCTGGTCTCGAAGTGATCTCTCAAATCTTTTAGCAATCATGCCAATCTCATCTTCTTCTTCTTCTACTATTCCCTTAAGAGCCATGCCTCTAGCTGGTTCTTTCTCAGACTTAGAGTCAATCAACATCTCATGAGTCATGAGGGAGCCAATCAGCTGTTCTAGAGACAAGGTGGATAGATCTTTTGCTTCATAAACTGCTGTTACTTTGGCTGTTCATGCATCTGTTAAGTTGCACAAAACTTTTCTCACAAGATCCTCATTAGAAAAGTTCTTACCAAGAGATCTAAGATCATTGATAATTGTCATAAATCTACGAAAATAATCATTAATCTTTTTATTTTTATTCACAGTAAACAGCTCATACTTAGACATAAGTAATTCAATTTTGGACCTTTTTACCTTGCTGGTTCCCTCAAAAGCAAGTTCAAGGATATCCCAAATCTCTTTTCATTGCTGCAACCTGAGATCTGGTTTATTTTATTCTCACCTATAGCCTGTTGTAGAATTGACATTACTTTGACATTCTTCTCCAGCAGTTTGTAATCAGGAGATACTAATTCACTATCTTTCTTGGGAACCAGGTTTCCCTCAGCATCTGTCTTCAGGATGATGTTGGGACCATTCTTGACAACTAGCCAACATACATAATCAATTCCCATGATTTTATTCTTGATCCAATTCTTCAACCAAGCATAGTTATTTCCGTTGAACTTTGGTGTCTTGTTATCATAACCCATAGCATTTAGATCTTGAGTACTCATGCTTGACTCCGCTAGATGTTACTCTTGTGAGAAGCCTAGGCTCTGATACCAATTGAAGGTTTTAGAGCACTCAAGAGGGGGTGAATTAAGTGTTAAGTAGCCTTGGCCTATTTTTCTTTCTTTTCGATCCATGAGAGGAACCAGTTGGGTTGGTTCCTATAAGCAGTGGAATGTACGAAAGGTAATAAAGAAAACACAAGATTTAACAAGGTTCAGCCAACTATGGCCTATGTCCTCCTACCCTATGCTCTTCTATTAATCTACTCTGAAAAATAAAGAACACAGACACTCTACTGTTTCCCTACTCCGGGAACCAGTATACCCCACACTCTACACCGAATGTGCGCTCAACTTACACTAGTAAGCCCCTTGTGTTTGAACTCACAAACACTAACCCAGCCTTTCAACCCCTCTATTGAAGGCTTTGAAAAAATCAAATGTTCTCTTTTAATCTCACTTCTAAAAGCTAATTAAGAGAAAATGTTTAATCTCTAAGAGTGCTCTTGTATATGACTCGATGAATAGGCTTTTGTGCTTAAGTGTATATGGCTCTCAAAATTTACTCCTTTTTAATTTCAGAGAGACTTACTTGAATATGAGAGACTAGATGAGTTTATATACTTGGATACAAAAACCCTAGTTTCCTTAAATCACGTAATCTTGATGAACAAGTAATAGCGTGATTTTAGGAAAGTATTTATCTTATTTGATATAATCATAAAGATAAAATCAAATAAGATAGATACTCCTAGTTTTTAGGTAACCATAATGTTGAGTCCCTTAGGTTCGGATTGATAGTTTTGAATGATGACAAACAGCTAAGGGAAACAGGTCTTTGAAAGTGTTCAATACAGTTGGGGAACCAGCTAATATAGAACACTGTTTCCCTAGATGAGTTATTACTTATATGAGATATCCGTTGAACTAACTTGTCTTTATACAGGGAACAACTAGATGATAAATGAGTTATGCATCTAAGTTGATTTCTAAGTTTGGAAGCTTGAAAGGACTTTTGATCAACCTTAAAGGAAAGTCCTCGGTCAACAATTGAGTTTATTCATGGAAGCTTTCAAGACTTGACGAATGCATGAAGAAAGACTACACTCAAAGAGTTATTTAGGATCTTCATGTAAATGCTCCGTAGTACAACTTATATAATTGAGTTTATAAAGTGCTTTTAGTATATTAAATATCGTTATGAAATTTGGTACAAGGATTGGAACAAATTTCATAACATATTCAGTTCAGGGAACCAGGTCAGGGAACCAGGTTAACTGAACAGATTATTCAAGCTGCGGTTTTTACAAAGATTTTATAAAAAAGGATATTTTCCGAAATATATGGTTTTCAGATATATTTAAGCAGCTAAAAGATAAGATGAGGTTTTGGTTAGCTAAAAACCGGGAAGTATCTTATCCTAAGATGATCTTATCTTATGATCAAATCATTTAGGATAAATACTTATCCTAAAATCGTATGTATATCTTATATGCATGATTTGAGGATTGCATGTATATCTTATACGTATGATTTGAGGGTTTAGCCGACTAACCTATAAATACATCTTGATCTGAATAATCAAAAGAGAGCTCTTACGCAATTTTCACAGAGTTTGATCCTTGAGAGCTAAAAGCACTAGTTCAATTATTGAGTGATACACAAGAGCATAATAGTGTTTTAATGTTTTTCTCTATCTGACTTTTGAGAGTTAAATTATTAGAGAGATCTTGATCTTGTATTCAGTCTTTGACAAAGGGGTTGAAGACTTGGTGAGTGTTTGTGAGTTCAAACACACTAGGAACTTACGAGGGTAAGTTCAAAGCACATTCAGAGTTGAGTGTGGGGTTACTGGTTCCCAGAGTAGGGAAACAGTAGAGTGAATTGTATCTTTATTTTTCGGAGTAGATCAATAAAGTACATAGGGTAGGAGGATGTAGGCCAGAGTTGGCTGAACCTCGTTAAGTTTGTGGTGTTCTTTATTGCCTTGTTTTATTCCGCTGCATAAGGGAACCAGCACAACTGGTTCCTTACACATAATCCGAAAAGAAGCAAAAAATTGCCAACGATTACTTAACACTCAATTCACCCCCCCCCCCTCTTGAGTGCCCATTGAATCTTCAATTGGTATCAGAGCCTAAGCTTCTCGAAAGAGTAACATCTAGAGGAGTTAAGAATGAGTACTCAAGAATTAAGTGCAATCGGTCATGACAACAAGACACCAAAGTTTAATGGAAATAATTATGCCTGGTGGAAGAATAGGATCCAGAATGTAATCATGGGTATTGATTATGAATGCTGGCTTGTAGTTAAAAATGGTCCTAATATCATTCTCAAGACAGAAGCTGATGGGAAACAGGTTCCCAAAAAGGATGGCGAATTGGTCACTGCTGATTACAAGTTGCTGGAGAAAAATGCTAAGGCAATGTCAATCCTACAACAAGCAATAGGTGAGAATGAAACAAATCGGATCTCTGGTTGCAGTAGTGCTAAGGAGATATGGGACACCCTTGAACTTGCTTTTGAGGGAACCAGTGAGGTAAAAAGGTCTAAAATTGATTTAATCATGTCTAAATACGAATTGTTTGCCATGAATAAAAATGAAAAAATCAATGATTGCTTTCGTAGGTTTATGACTATTGTTAATGATCTTAGATCACTTGGTAAAATGTTTTCTGATGAGGATCTTGTGAGAAAAATTTTGCGTAGCTTAACAGATACATGGACGGCTAAGGTAACAGCAGTGTACGAAGCAAAGGATCTATCTACCCTGTCCTTGGAACAGCTGATTGGCTCCCTTATGACTCATGAGATGCTGATTGACTCTAAGTCTGAGAAGGAACCAGCCAGAGGCATGGCACTAACGGGAACAGTAGAGGAAGAAGAAGATGAGATCAGCCTGATTGCAAAAAGATTTGAAAGATCTCTTCGTGATCAAAAGAGGAATTTCAAAGGTAGGAATTTCAAAAACACTAAAAAATCTAACTCATCTTCAGGTTGCTTCAAGTGTGGTGAGAAAGGACACATCATTCGTGATTGTCCAAAATGGAAAGACAAACAATCTCAATCTGGAGATAAGAGAGCTTTCAAGAATGCCATGATAGCATCCATGTGGGGAGAATCTGACTCAGGATCTGATGAAGAAGAAAATACAACTGATTCTGAGGTTTGTCTAACTGCTTTCACAAACATCAAGGAGAACAGCATTGGTCAGGGAACCAGAGGGGGAACCAGTACATTCAAGAAATGCTTAATGGCTAAGAAGGATGTACTACAAAGACATAAGGTAAACCTTGAACAAATTAGAGTAGATATGCATGAATATGATAGAGAAAATATGCTTGCTTGCATAGATTCTTTATTAGATGAATGTTATAAATTAGGTGAAACTTATATAACTGGCAAAAGAGAACTAAAAGAAAAACGAAATGAATGTGAAATTGCTATTGCTAGTTGTGATCACCTAGAAATGGTTTGCCATAACTTGAAAAATCAAAATGCTGAACTAGAAATTGAATTGGACAAGTGCAAGGTAGAACCAGAAATGGCAAGATCTTCTGAACTAGACTATCCAAGTGATGGTGAAGAAGATCTGATCTCCTGGTTCCCCAGAGACTTATCAACTACTAGTAAAATCCCTGATTTCTCTACAGTCATAAGTAAAGCAAATTCTTGTAATAGAACATCTCTGCTGAAAGCTTTTAAAGCATTGACCCTCAACTTAGAAAATTCTCACAGAGAAATCGCTTCACTTAAAGCTGCTCAGTCCCTTAGTTTTTC
Source organism: Dysphania ambrosioides (assembly GCA_026401315.1). Taxonomy (NCBI): domain Eukaryota; kingdom Viridiplantae; phylum Streptophyta; class Magnoliopsida; order Caryophyllales; family Amaranthaceae; genus Dysphania; species Dysphania ambrosioides. The sequence continues at coordinate 18,014,349 of CM048667.1, forward strand.
CACTGGAACCAGCGTTGAAGTCAGCAGTATGATAAATGAATATGAAAGCACTATCTGTAAATTACATGCTGAACTTAATCAACTAAAAAATAAAAAACAATCAGTAGTTATTGACATGTCTAATGACCCTATAATTTTAGATCTTAACTTACAACTTGCAACTTTAGAAAGCAACTTTGAGTTTCTGAAAGAGAAAAACGAGCTGTTAGTTAAAACACTTGAAACAAAAGAAAGGGAATTGCATGACAGTCATAGACATTTGGATAAGCTACTGAACGCGCAAAATACCTTGAACCTTCTGACCTCATCAGGAGGAAACAAAGGAAAATTTGGTCTTGGTTATACTAGACAGAGAACCAGGACTAACTGGTCTCCTAGAGAAACCACCTGGATCACAGAATTTCAGCAAGGTAAGTATGTCATGACTAAAGAAATGCACGTGTGTTTTCATTGTGGTAAGAATGGACATAAGATACATGAATGTCCAGCTAAGAAAAATAGTGCTAATAAGAACAGCAAGAGTCTAATGTATGTATGGAGAAGAAAGGATAAACATGATGTTAATGTTGTTGAAAAGGGACCCAAGTATGCTTGGGTTCCTAAAACTAATGTTTGATTCAAACTTACAGGCTAGAGTGAAGGGAGACACCTATTGGTATTTGGACAGTGGTTGCTCAAGACACATGTCCGGGGATAAAGATCAATTCCTTTCACTAGTGGCCTTTGATGGAGGAAGTGTCACCTTTGGGGATAACAGCAAGGGAACCATCACTGGTTTAGGTAAGGTTGGTAAGACACTTTCTAATACAATAGACGATGTTTATTATGTTGAAGGCTTGCAACATAACCTCTTGAGTATTTCTCAATTATGTGACAAAGGTAATAGAGTTGAGTTTCAAGCCAACCTATGTCACATAGTTAACTCACAAACAGGAGAACTGGTATGTGAGGGAACTAGGAAGCATGATGTATACATCACCTTCCTAGATAAGATCCCTCAAGACAAGTCCATCTGTTTGAGAGCTGTTTCTGAAAATAATCAATGGATTTGGCATAAGAGGTTTGGACATGCTAGCCTAACACTTCTAAACAAGCTTAAAGCACGTGACTTAGTGATAGGTCTTCCTAACATTAAGTATGAAGTTGATAAAGTTTGTTCTGAATGTGTAAGGGGGAAACAGGTCAAAATCTCCTTTAAGCCTAAAACTGTTTTAAGTACTAGCAGACCCTTCGAACTTGTACACATTGACTTGTGTGGTCCCATGAGAGTACAAAGTCGAAGAAGTCACAGATATGTCTGTGTTATGGTTGATGACTATTCCAGGTACACTTGGGTAATGATGTTACACACAAAGGATGAAACGTTTGAAGAATGGGTAACATTGGTGAAACAAGTGGAGAACCAGCTCACCCAGAAGCTGGTCTCGATAAGATCAGACCATGGTACTGAATTTGACAATGCTAACTTTATTGATTATTGTAGGGAACATGGAGTTAATCACAACTTCTCAGCCCCTAGAACACCTCAACAAAATGATGTTGTAGAAAGGAAGAACAGAACTCTTGAGGAGATGGCTAGGACGATGCTCATTGAGAGTGGTCTCCCAAAGAGTTTTTGGGGTGAAGCTGTTGACACTGCTTGCTATATACTGAATAGAGGTCTCATTAGACCAAAGTTAAATAAGACTCCCTATGAACTTCTTAAAGGTCGAAAGCCCAACATCACATACTTTCGTGTCTTTGGATGTAAATGTTATGTGCATAATAATGGGAAGGACCAGCTTGATAAATTTGATCCCAGAAGTGATGAGGGAATCTTTCTTGGATATTCTTCTCGCAGGAAAGCATATAGAGTCTTCAATAAGAGGACTCTCTCTGTTGAGGAGAGTGTCCATGTCATTTTTGATGAATTTAACATGTCTTCTGAGATTGCACAGGTACAACCTGATGAAGTGATTGGTTTGATGGATTTCACGGGGAACCAGTATACTGGTCCCTCAGAAGAAGTGCAAGCAGAACTAGGCATACCAGATACTCCCCCAGATAATAATGATGAAGTGCCTAGAGAAGAAAATGGAGAAAATGAGGATTCTGAAGGGGAACCAAATCCTGATGGTTCCACACACAATAGACAGGTAATGAACTCAAGAGGAACAGAAGAAGGTATTACCCCTGAACCTGAGGTAAGTAATGATAGAGGAAACAGCATGAATGTAAATTCTCCTGGCTCTTCAGAAAGAGAAGAGATTCATGAACATGCTAGTTCCCAACCTAATGAGGAAGCACAAAATAGCATTAATGTCAAAGGTTTTAGATATAAGGCCTCTCATCCCACTGATCAAATAATTAGTGATATAAATAAGGGGATTCAAACGAGAAGAAGTGTTTTTCAAAATTTCTGTGCTTTTTATTCTTTCCTGTCTAACATAGAGCCTACTGACTATAAAATGGCATTGACTGATCCTGATTGGATACTAGCTATGCAAGATGAATTAAATCAATTTCAGAAAAACCAGGTCTGGCACCTGGTTCCCCGTCCAAAGGAAAGATCAGTCATTGGTACTAGATGGGTCTTTAGAAACAAGTTAGATGACCTCGGTACTATAGTCAGAAACAAAGCAAGACTAGTGGTGCAAGGGTACAATCAACAAGAAGGAATTGACTATGATGAGACGTTTGCACCAGTAGCTAGACTAGAGGCTATTAGGATTTTAATTGCTTATGCTGCTCACATGAATTTTAAGCTGTTTCAGATGGATGTAAAGACTGCCTTCCTTAATGGCTATTTGAAGGAAGAAGTATATGTGGAGCAGCCACCTGGTTTTGAAGATGCAATGTTTCCCCAACATGTATATAAATTGGATAAAGCATTATATGGCTTGAAACAAGCTCCAAGGGCTTGGTATGAAAGACTGTCCAATTTCCTGATGGCTAATGACTACAAGAGAGGAACAATAGACAAGACCTTGTTCATAAGAACCAAGGGGAAACACTTGATTGTAGTACAAATCTATGTTGATGACATCTTATTCGGTGCTACTAATCAAACCTTGTGTGATGAATTTGCAAATCTTATGCAGAGTGAATTTGAAATGAGTATGATGGGAGAACTAGGATTCTTCCTAGGTTTGCAGATTAAGCAAACAAATGATGGTATAATGATCCATCAATAAAAGTACTTAAAAGAGCTGCTGAAAAAGTTTGGCATGGAGAACAGCAAAGCTTATGATACACCTGTTCCCACATCCACAAAGTTGGATGCTGATCCTAAAGGAAAAGATGTTGAAGCTACACTTTATAGAGGAATGATTGGTTCTCTACTCTACCTAACAGCTAGTAGACCTGACATTGTGTTCTCTGTTGGTTTGTGTGCTAGGTTTCAAAGCAATCCAAAGGAGTCTCACTTGAAGGCTGTTAGAAGGATACTCAGGTATCTTGTGGGAACAGCAGATCTGTTCTTGTGGTACCCCAAAGGGAGTACCATCGATCTCATTGGATATACAGATGCAGATTATGCTGGATTCCTAGTTGACAGAAAGAGCACGTCAGGTATGGCACACTTCCTTGGCTCTTGTCTTATATCATGGGGTTCTAAGAAGCAAAACTCAGTGGCCCTATCCACAGCAGAGTCAGAATATATAGCTGCAGCTTCATGCTGTTCCCAGCTACTGTGGATAAGGAACCAGCTGAAAGATTTTGGTATTATATATAAAAGTGTTCCTATCTTTTGTGATAACACTAGTGCAATCAATATTTCAAAGAACCCCGTGCAACACTCCAAGACCAAACACATTGAAATAAGACATCATTTTCTAAGAGACAATGTGGAGAAAGGATTGGTGGAGATGTTGTTCTGTAAAAGTGAAGATCAAATAGCTGATATCTTCACAAAGCCTCTATGTAGAGAGTCTTTTTGTAGGTTAAGAGTCCTTTTAGGTCTAGTTAGGCTTTAAGCGATGGTTTCAATTATTTCCCTCAATGATTGGTTAAAATAAGTATGCTCTTGTATCGATTATGTATATAACTATGCGGCTTACTTGCAAATATTGTGTAAATAACCCCAAGAGGATTGTTGTTGCATAGAAACAGGAGAAGTTATTTTGAATTATGCTGAAAATAGAATGACTGGTTCAGTACAGGTACCAGCAAGAGGAAACAGCAATTCAGCTCTGATATGTCATCCGAAAATATCTTATTTTCGGAAGATTACTATAAGATAATTTCTTTTTGGAAAGAATTATCTTATTTCAGTTATTCCTATCCTATAAAAAGGCAAATATATCTAATTGCCTAATTTACAGTTGGTTGAATCTTTCATAAAAAGATAACTACAAGTTTGAAATTTTCAAATTCTAAAATTCTTTCTCTCAACCGGCTAGTTATTGAAAATCTTATATTTGAGCATTTGATATAAATACACATTAACACCTTGATACAGTCTCACATCACATCATCACTCTACTCATCTCTCTCCCGTTCAACAGTGGTGCCCTGATCACTGTTCACTTGCTCCCATCTCCCTCAAATCTGTGAAGCTCACTAAGCAACAATGGGCAGGAAATCAACCAGGGCTCCAGCTAAGAAGAGAAAGGAGAAGACTCAAGCAAGTGAGTCAACTCCATTGAAGGAGGCTTCCATCAGTGAAGCAAACCCTGCTCCAACTTCATCGAGCAACTCACCTCCTACCACCACAAAAAACCCATCACCAACTCTATCCCCATCTTCTAAATCTCCCTCACCTCCACCTCCCAAAAATGCTCCTTTACCCAAGACCCCTGAGGCTGATGATTCCATCATCAAGGAACCTGTCTCATCTCAGGGGGAACAGCCTAAAAACACTGAAGAACTCTTCAACACTGTTGGAGAAGGAGAAGAGGAGGAAGTTCGTAGTGAGGAGGATGATCTACAGATCATTGGGCACAGTAAGTGGACTCTAGAACCCTTGGCTCACAGCAGAGTGACCAGGTCATCTCTAAAAAGGGTTAGCGAAGTGGTAATAGAGGAACAGTCAATGGACTCTGCTGGTTCCAAGCGAAAGAGAACAGCACAGAAGTCTGCAAGAGGTATGTCAGTAGAATCTCCATCTGTTGGTATGACTGATTTAAGTTCTAGGGTTGTGGTATCTGGGTGTAGAACAGAAGTTGGGTATTTTGATGAAGCTGCTCTGAGTAATGTGAAAGAGCTATTAGAATTTCAGGGTTGGATACCTTTGTTTGATGTATGTGATGCTAATATTGATGGTGTTAGAAAGTTTTATGTTAATTTAAAACAAATGCTGGATAGATCATTAAGTTCAGTTGTGAATGATGTTGAAGTGAATGTGTCTGTTGCAAGTCTGGCTGGGTTGTTGAATATACCCAGAGATGGGTTTGAGGAGTATTCTGGAGATGGATGGCCCACACTTATAGGGGTCAGTCCAGATGAAGTGCATGATTTTGTGTTTGGAGGGAAAGTTCCAAAGAAGGCTGGAACTTTTAAAACTGGTGGCTTGAAGGAACCAGTGATGCTGGTCCTTCACTCTGTGTGCAACAAGATGATTATCCGTCGAGCACAAGGTAGAGGTTTTGTGCGCATCATGGAAATGGTGCTTATTTATTTGTTGATGAAAAGGATTAAGATAAATCTTCCCTCTCTAATGATAAATCACATGATGAATTGCTATAATTCATCCCACCACTCTCTTCCTTATGGGTCCTACATAACTAAGCTTCTTAAAGAGAATAATGTTTCTCTTAGTGGATCAACTGCTCTTGTAATGGTGTTTACCAAAGGTATTCTGAAGCAAAAGGGGTTGATCATAAGTGCTGGGGTATTGAAGTTTAGGGAGGAGGAACCAGTAGAGACTCCTAAGCCAGTCAAGAAGAAACAGAAGGTAGAGGAACCAGCTGGTCAGCAGGTTATCCTTAAGAGGCTGGAGAGTCAGGAAGAGAAGATAAATGCTGTAGGGGATCAGCTCAGCAAGTTAGTGAACTTGGTTGAAGGTCTGTCCACTTCATTTATTATGAGGATGATCAAATTAGAGAAACAGATTGCTGGCAGTTCTGGAATTGAGAAGAAACAAACTGAAGAGGACCAGCAAGAAGATCAGCAGGAGGATGACAGTGAAGAGGAGGAGAACCAGGAAGAAACAGCTGAGGAGGCTGCCACTGAAGAAGAGGAAGGAGATGATGAAAATGATGATGATGATTGAATCTGTCCTCTTTTTCATTTAGCCTACCTTTATCATAACTTTCTGAATAACTGATTTTGTTGGACTGTTTTTATTCCTCCCAATCCATGAACTTGTTTTGATATGGATTTGGGCCTTATCGTTAACTTTTGTTGGTCTATACTAAACTATGATTTCTGTTGATGGCATGACTTAACCTTGACTATTCTGACCTTCTTTTGCAGCACTTTATTTGTATAATGGTTGATGCCATTGGATGGTTTAGCACGTTACTTTATGCATAAGTTGCTACTTTTGCATATCTTTTTAATGATGCCAAAAGGGGGAAAATAGTTAAAGTTGAAGCTTAGAGTCTTTACTAGTTTAGATCAAGTTTGTGGTTGAGTTTGTTAACCTACTTTATTTTATTCTCTGTTTCTGTTTAGGGAACCAGTTGGCTTAACTGACTTGTTCCATTGAGTTTTGAATTCTTGAAGTTTTTGACTATTTGTTTTTGAGTATGTTCACAGGTGCAGAAATTTCAAGTGTTTGTCATCATCAAAAAGGGGGAATTTGTTGAGTCCCTTAGGTTCGGATTGATAGTTTTGAATGATGACAAACAGCTAAGGGAAATAGGTCTTTGAAAGTGTTCAATACAGTTGGGGAACCAGCTAATATAGAACACTGTTTCCCTAGATGAGTTATTACTTATATGAGATATCCGTTGAACTAACTTGTCTTTATACAGGGAACAACTAGATGATAAATGAGTTATGCATCTAAGTTGATTTCTAAGTTTGGAAGCTTGAAAGGACTTTTGATCAACCTTAAAGGAAAGTCCTCGGTCAACAATTGAGTTTATTCATGGAAGCTTTCAAGACTTGACGAATGCATGAAGAAAGACTACACTCAAAGAGTTATTTAGGATCTTCATGTAAATGCTCCGTAGTACAACTTATATAATTGAGTATATAAAGTGCTTTTAGTATATTAAATATCGTTATGAAATTTGGTACAAGGATTGGAACAAATTTCATAACATATTCAGTTCAGGGAACCAGGTCAGGGAACCAGGTTAACTGAACAGATTATTCAAGCTGCGGTTTTTACAAAGATTTTATAAAAAAGGATATTTTCCGAAATATATGGTTTTCAGATATATTTAAGCAGCTAAAAGATAAGATGAGGTTTTGGTTAGCTAAAAACTGGGAAGTATCTTATCCTAAGATGATCTTATCTTATGATCAAATCATTTAGGATAAATACTTATCCTAAAATCGTATGTATATCTTATATGCATGATTTGAGGATTGCATGTATATCTTATACGTATGATTTGAGGGTTTAGCCGACTAACCTATAAATACATATTGATCTGAATAATCAAAAGAGAGCTCTTACGCAATTTTCACAGAGTTTGATCCTTGAGAGCTAAAAGCACTAGTTCAATTATTGAGTGATACACAAGAGCATAATAGTGTTTTAATGTTTTTCTCTATCTGACTTTTGAGAGTTAAATTATTAGAGAGATCTTGATCTTGTATTCAGTCTTTGACAAAGGGGTTGAAGACTTGGTGAGTGTTTGTGAGTTCAAACACACTAGGAACTTACGAGGGTAAGTTCAAAGCACATTCAGAGTTGAGTGTGGGGTTAATGGTTCCCGGAGTAGGGAAACAGTAGAGTGAATTGTATCTTTATTTTTCGGAGTAGATCAATAAAGTACATAGGGTAGGAGGATGTAGGCCAGAGTTGGCTGAACCTCATTAAGTTTGTGGTGTTCTTTATTGCCTTGTTTTATTCCGCTGCATAAGGGAACCAGCACAACTGGTTCCTTACACATAATCCGAAAAGAAGCAAAAAATTGCCAACGATTACTTAACACTCAATTCACCCCCCCCCCCCCCCCCTCTTGAGTGCCCATTGAATCTTCAATTGGTATCAGAGCCTAAGCTTCTCGAAAGAGTAACATCTAGAGGAGTTAAGAATGAGTACTCAAGAATTAAGTGCAATCGGTCATGACAACAAGACACCAAAGTTTAATGGAAATAATTATGCCTGGTGGAAGAATAGGATCCAGAATGTAATCATGGGTATTGATTATGAATGCTGGCTTGTAGTTAAAAATGGTCCTAATATCATTCTCAAGACAGAAGCTGATGGGAAACAGGTTCCCAAAAAGGATGGCGAATTGGTCACTGCTGATTACAAGTTGCTGGAGAAAAATGCTAAGGCAATGTCAATCCTACAACAAGCAATAGGTGAGAATGAAACAAATCGGATCTCTGGTTGCAGTAGTGCTAAGGAGATATGGGACACCCTTGAACTTGCTTTTGAGGGAACCAGTGAGGTAAAAAGGTCTAAAATTGATTTAATCATGTCTAAATACGAATTGTTTGCCATGAATAAAAATGAAAAAATCAATGATTGCTTTCGTAGGTTTATGACTATTGTTAATGATCTTAGATCACTTGGTAAAATGTTTTCTGATGAGGATCTTGTGAGAAAAATTTTGCGTAGCTTAACAGATACATGGACGGCTAAGGTAACAGCAGTGTACGAAGCAAAGGATCTATCTACCCTGTCCTTGGAACAGCTGATTGGCTCCCTTATGACTCATGAGATGCTGATTGACTCTAAGTCTGAGAAGGAACCAGCCAGAGGCATGGCACTAACGGGAACAGTAGAGGAAGAAGAAGATGAGATCAGCCTGATTGCAAAAAGATTTGAAAGATCTCTTCGTGATCAAAAGAGGAATTTCAAAGGTAGGAATTTCAAAAACACTAAAAAATCTAACTCATCTTCAGGTTGCTTCAAGTGTGGTGAGAAAGGACACATCATTCGTGATTGTCCAAAATGGAAAGACAAACAATCTCAATCTGGAGATAAGAGAGCTTTCAAGAATGCCATGATAGCATCCATGTGGGGAGAATCTGACTCAGGATCTGATGAAGAAGAAAATACAACTGATTCTGAGGTTTGTCTAACTGCTTTCACAAACATCAAGGAGAACAGCATTGGTCAGGGAACCAGAGGGGGAACCAGTACATTCAAGAAATGCTTAATGGCTAAGAAGGATGTACTACAAAGACATAAGGTAAACCTTGAACAAATTAGAGTAGATATGCATGAATATGATAGAGAAAATATGCTTGCTTGCATAGATTCTTTATTAGATGAATGTTATAAATTAGGTGAAACTTATATAACTGGCAAAAGAGAACTAAAAGAAAAACGAAATGAATGTGAAATTGCTATTGCTAGTTGTGATCACCTAGAAATGGTTTGCCATAACTTGAAAAATCAAAATGCTGAACTAGAAATTGAATTGGACAAGTGCAAGGTAGAACCAGAAATGGCAAGATCTTCTGAACTAGACTATCCAAGTGATGGTGAAGAAGATCTGATCTCCTGGTTCCCCAGAGACTTATCAACTACTAGTAAAATCCCTGATTTCTCTACAGTCATAAGTAAAGCAAATTCTTGTAATAGAACATCTATGCTGAAAGCTTTTAAAGCATTGACCCTCAACTTAGAAAATTCTCACAGAGAAATCGCTTCACTTAAAGCTGCTCAGTCCCTTAGTTTTTCCACTGGAACCAGCGTTGAAGTCAGCAGTATGATAAATGAATATGAAAGCACTATCTGTAAATTACATGCTGAACTTAATCAACTAAAAAATAAAAAACAATCAGTAGTTATTGACATGTCTAATGACCCTATAATTTTAGATCTTAACTTACAACTTGCAACTTTAGAAAGCAACTTTGAGTTTCTGAAAGAGAAAAACGAGCTGTTAGTTAAAACACTTGAAACAAAAGAAAGGGAATTGCATGACAGTCATAGACATTTGGATAAGCTACTGAACGCGCAAAATACCTTGAACCTTCTGACCTCATCAGGAGGAAACAAAGGAAAATTTGGTCTTGGTTATACTAGACAGAGAACCAGGACTAACTGGTCTCCTAGAGAAACCACCTGGATCACAGAATTTCAGCAAGGTAAGTATGTCATGACTAAAGAAATGCACGTGTGTTTTCATTGTGGTAAGAATGGACATAAGATACATGAATGTCCAGCTAAGAAAAATAGTGCTAATAAGAACAGCAAGAGTCTAATGTATGTATGGAGAAGAAAGGATAAACATGATGTTAATGTTGTTGAAAAGGGACCCAAGTATGCTTGGGTTCCTAAAACTAATGTTTGATTCAAACTTACAGGCTAGAGTGAAGGGAGACACCTATTGGTATTTGGACAGTGGTTGCTCAAGACACATGTCCGGGGATAAAGATCAATTCCTTTCACTAGTGGCCTTTGATGGAGGAAGTGTCACCTTTGGGGATAACAGCAAGGGAACCATCACTGGTTTAGGTAAGGTTGGTAAGACACTTTCTAATACAATAGACGATGTTTATTATGTTGAAGGCTTGCAACATAACCTCTTGAGTATTTCTCAATTATGTGACAAAGGTAATAGAGTTGAGTTTCAAGCCAACCTATGTCACATAGTTAACTCACAAACAGGAGAACTGGTATGTGAGGGAACTAGGAAGCATGATGTATACATCACCTTCCTAGATAAGATCCCTCAAGACAAGTCCATCTGTTTGAGAGCTGTTTCTGAAAATAATCAATGGATTTGGCATAAGAGGTTTGGACATGCTAGCCTAACACTTCTAAACAAGCTTAAAGCACGTGACTTAGTGATAGGTCTTCCTAACATTAAGTATGAAGTTGATAAAGTTTGTTCTGAATGTGTAAGGGGGAAACAGGTCAAAATCTCCTTTAAGCCTAAAACTGTTTTAAGTACTAGCAGACCCTTCGAACTTGTACACATTGACTTGTGTGGTCCCATGAGAGTACAAAGTCGAAGAAGTCACAGATATGTCTGTGTTATGGTTGATGACTATTCCAGGTACACTTGGGTAATGATGTTACACACAAAGGATGAAACGTTTGAAGAATGGGTAACATTGGTGAAACAAGTGGAGAACCAGCTCACCCAGAAGCTGGTCTCGATAAGATCAGACCATGGTACTGAATTTGACAATGCTAACTTTATTGATTATTGTAGGGAACATGGAGTTAATCACAACTTCTCAGCCCCTAGAACACCTCAACAAAATGATGTTGTAGAAAGGAAGAACAGAACTCTTGAGGAGATGGCTAGGACGATGCTCATTGAGAGTGGTCTCCCAAAGAGTTTTTGGGGTGAAGCTGTTGACAGTGCTTGCTATATACTGAATAGAGGTCTCATTAGACCAAAGTTAAATAAGACTCCCTATGAACTTCTTAAAGGTCGAAAGCCCAACATCACATACTTTCGTGTCTTTGGATGTAAATGTTATGTGCATAATAATGGGAAGGACCAGCTTGATAAATTTGATCCCAGAAGTGATGAGGGAATCTTTCTTGGATATTCTTCTCGCAGGAAAGCATATAGAGTCTTCAATAAGAGGACTCTCTCTGTTGAGGAGAGTGTCCATGTCATTTTTGATGAATTTAACATGTCTTCTGAGATTGCACAGGTACAACCTGATGAAGTGATTGGTTTGATGGATTTCACGGGGAACCAGTATACTGGTCCCTCAGAAGAAGTGCAAGCAGAACTAGGCATACCAGATACTCCCCCAGATAATAATGATAAAGTGCCTAGAGAAGAAAATGGAGAAAATGAGGATTCTGAAGGGGAACCAAATCCTGATGGTTCCACACACAATAGACAGGTAATGAACTCAAGAGGAACAGAAGAAGGTATTACCCCTGAACCTGAGGTAAGTAATGATAGAGGAAACAGCATGAATGTAAATTCTCCTGGCTCTTCAGAAAGAGAAGAGATTCATGAACATGCTAGTTCCCAACCTAATGAGGAAGCACAAAATAGCATTAATGTCAAAGGTTTTAGATATAAGGCCTCTCATCCCACTGATCAAATAATTAGTGATATAAATAAGGGGATTCAAACGAGAAGAAGTGTTTTTCAAAATTTCTGTGCTTTTTATTCTTTCCTGTCTAACATAGAGCCTACTGACTATAAAATGGCATTGACTGATCCTGATTGGATACTAGCTATGCAAGATGAATTAAATCAATTTCAGAAAAACCAGGTCTGGCACCTGGTTCCCCGTCCAAAGGAAAGATCAGTCATTGGTACTAGATGGGTCTTTAGAAACAAGTTAGATGACCTCGGTACTATAGTCAGAAACAAAGCAAGACTAGTGGTGCAAGGGTACAATCAACAAGAAGGAATTGACTATGATGAGACGTTTGCACCAGTAGCTAGACTAGAGGCTATTAGGATTTTAATTGCTTATGCTGCTCACATGAATTTTAAGCTGTTTCAGATGGATGTAAAGACTGCCTTCCTTAATGGCTATTTGAAGGAAGAAGTATATGTGGAGCAGCCACCTGGTTTTGAAGATGCAATGTTTCCCCAACATGTATATAAATTGGATAAAGCATTATATGGCTTGAAACAAGCTCCAAGGGCTTGGTATGAAAGACTGTCCAATTTCCTGATGGCTAATGACTACAAGAGAGGAACAATAGACAAGACCTTGTTCATAAGAACCAAGGGGAAACACTTGATTGTAGTACAAATCTATGTTGATGACATCTTATTCGGTGCTACTAATCAAACCTTGTGTGATGAATTTGCAAATCTTATGCAGAGTGAATTTGAAATGAGTATGATGGGAGAACTAGGATTCTTCCTAGGTTTGCAGATTAAGCAAACAAATGATGGTATAATGATCCATCAATAAAAGTACTTAAAAGAGCTGCTGAAAAAGTTTGGCATGGAGAACAGCAAAGCTTATGATACACCTGTTCCCACATCCACAAAGTTGGATGCTGATCCTAAAGGAAAAGATGTTGAAGCTACACTTTATAGAGGAATGATTGGTTCTCTACTCTACCTAACAGCTAGTAGACCTGACATTGTGTTCTCTGTTGGTTTGTGTGCTAGGTTTCAAAGCAATCCAAAGGAGTCTCACTTGAAGGCTGTTAGAAGGATACTCAGGTATCTTGTGGGAACAGCAGATCTGTTCTTGTGGTACCCCAAAGGGAGTACCATCGATCTCATTGGATATACAGATGCAGATTATGCTGGATTCCTAGTTGACAGAAAGAGCACGTCAGGTATGGCACACTTCCTTGGCTCTTGTCTTATATCATGGGGTTCTAAGAAGCAAAACTCAGTGGCCCTATCCACAGCAGAGTCAGAATATATAGCTGCAGCTTCATGCTGTTCCCAGCTACTGTGGATAAGGAACCAGCTGAAAGATTTTGGTATTATATATAAAAGTGTTCCTATCTTTTGTGATAACACTAGTGCAATCAATATTTCAAAGAACCCCGTGCAACACTCCAAGACCAAACACATTGAAATAAGACATCATTTTCTAAGAGACAATGTGGAGAAAGGATTGGTGGAGATGTTGTTCTGTAAAAGTGAAGATCAAATAGCTGATATCTTCACAAAGCCTCTATGTAGAGAGTCTTTTTGTAGGTTAAGAGTCCTTTTAGGTCTAGTTAGGCTTTAAGCGATGGTTTCAATTATTTCCCTCAATGATTGGTTAAAATAAGTATGCTCTTGTATCGATTATGTATATAACTATGCGGCTTACTTGCAAATATTGTGTAAATAACCCCAAGAGGATTGTTGTTGCATAGAAACAGGAGAAGTTATTTTGAATTATGCTGAAAATAGAATGACTGGTTCAGTACAGGTACCAGCAAGAGGAAACAGCAATTCAGCTCTGATATGTCATCCGAAAATATCTTATTTTCGGAAGATTACTATAAGATAATTTCTTTTTGGAAAGAATTATCTTATTTCAGTTATTCCTATCCTATAAAAAGGCAAATATATCTAATTGCCTAATTTACAGTTGGTTGAATCTTTCATAAAAAGATAACTACAAGTTTGAAATTTTCAAATTCTAAAATTCTTTCTCTCAACCGGCTAGTTATTGAAAATCTTATATTTGAGCATTTGATATAAATACACATTAACACCTTGATACAGTCTCACATCACATCATCACTCTACTCATCTCTCTCCCGTTCAACAGTGGTGCCCTGATCACTGTTCACTTGCTCCCATCTCCCTCAAATCTGTGAAGCTCACTAAGCAACAATGGGCAGGAAATCAACCAGGGCTCCAGCTAAGAAGAGAAAGGAGAAGACTCAAGCAAGTGAGTCAACTCCATTGAAGGAGGCTTCCATCAGTGAAGCAAACCCTGCTCCAACTTCATCGAGCAACTCACCTCCTACCACCACAAAAAACCCATCACCAACTCTATCCCCATCTTCTAAATCTCCCTCACCTCCACCTCCCAAAAATGCTCCTTTACCCAAGACCCCTGAGGCTGATGATTCCATCATCAAGGAACCTGTCTCATCTCAGGGGGAACAGCCTAAAAACACTGAAGAACTCTTCAACACTGTTGGAGAAGGAGAAGAGGAGGAAGTTCGTAGTGAGGAGGATGATCTACAGATCATTGGGCACAGTAAGTGGACTCTAGAACCCTTGGCTCACAGCAGAGTGACCAGGTCATCTCTAAAAAGGGTTAGCGAAGTGGTAATAGAGGAACAGTCAATGGACTCTGCTGGTTCCAAGCGAAAGAGAACAGCACAGAAGTCTGCAAGAGGTATGTCAGTAGAATCTCCATCTGTTGGTATGACTGATTTAAGTTCTAGGGTTGTGGTATCTGGGTGTAGAACAGAAGTTGGGTATTTTGATGAAGCTGCTCTGAGTAATGTGAAAGAGCTATTAGAATTTCAGGGTTGGATACCTTTGTTTGATGTATGTGATGCTAATATTGATGGTGTTAGAAAGTTTTATGTTAATTTAAAACAAATGCTGGATAGATCATTAAGTTCAGTTGTGAATGATGTTGAAGTGAATGTGTCTGTTGCAAGTCTGGCTGGGTTGTTGAATATACCCAGAGATGGGTTTGAGGAGTATTCTGGAGATGGATGGCCCACACTTATAGGGGTCAGTCCAGATGAAGTGCATGATTTTGTGTTTGGAGGGAAAGTTCCAAAGAAGGCTGGAACTTTTAAAACTGGTGGCTTGAAGGAACCAGTGATGCTGGTCCTTCACTCTGTGTGCAACAAGATGATTATCCGTCGAGCACAAGGTAGAGGTTTTGTGCGCATCATGGAAATGGTGCTTATTTATTTGTTGATGAAAAGGATTAAGATAAATCTTCCCTCTCTAATGATAAATCACATGATGAATTGCTATAATTCATCCCACCACTCTCTTCCTTATGGGTCCTACATAACTAAGCTTCTTAAAGAGAATAATGTTTCTCTTAGTGGATCAACTGCTCTTGTAATGGTGTTTACCAAAGGTATTCTGAAGCAAAAGGGGTTGATCATAAGTGCTGGGGTATTGAAGTTTAGGGAGGAGGAACCAGTAGAGACTCCTAAGCCAGTCAAGAAGAAACAGAAGGTAGAGGAACCAGCTGGTCAGCAGGTTATCCTTAAGAGGCTGGAGAGTCAGGAAGAGAAGATAAATGCTGTAGGGGATCAGCTCAGCAAGTTAGTGAACTTGGTTGAAGGTCTGTCCACTTCATTTATTATGAGGATGATCAAATTAGAGAAACAGATTGCTGGCAGTTCTGGAATTGAGAAGAAACAAACTGAAGAGGACCAGCAAGAAGATCAGCAGGAGGATGACAGTGAAGAGGAGGAGAACCAGGAAGAAACAGCTGAGGAGGCTGCCACTGAAGAAGAGGAAGGAGATGATGAAAATGATGATGATGATTGAATCTGTCCTCTTTTTCATTTAGCCTACCTTTATCATAACTTTCTGAATAACTGATTTTGTTGGACTGTTTTTATTCCTCCCAATCCATGAACTTGTTTTGATATGGATTTGGGCCTTATCGTTAACTTTTGTTGGTCTATACTAAACTATGATTTCTGTTGATGGCATGACTTAACCTTGACTATTCTGACCTTCTTTTGCAGCACTTTATTTGTATAATGGTTGATGCCATTGGATGGTTTAGCACGTTACTTTATGCATAAGTTGCTACTTTTGCATATCTTTTTAATGATGCCAAAAGGGGGAAAATAGTTAAAGTTGAAGCTTAGAGTCTTTACTAGTTTAGATCAAGTTTGTGGTTGAGTTTGTTAACCTACTTTATTTTATTCTCTGTTTCTGTTTAGGGAACCAGTTGGCTTAACTGACTTGTTCCATTGAGTTTTGAATTCTTGAAGTTTTTGACTATTTGTTTTTGAGTATGTTCACAGGTGCAGAAATTTCAAGTGTTTGTCATCATCAAAAAGGGGGAATTTGTTGAGTCCCTTAGGTTCGGATTGATAGTTTTGAATGATGACAAACAGCTAAGGGAAATAGGTCTTTGAAAGTGTTCAATACAGTTGGGGAACCAGCTAATATAGAACACTGTTTCCCTAGATGAGTTATTACTTATATGAGATATCCGTTGAACTAACTTGTCTTTATACAGGGAACAACTAGATGATAAATGAGTTATGCATCTAAGTTGATTTCTAAGTTTGGAAGCTTGAAAGGACTTTTGATCAACCTTAAAGGAAAGTCCTCGGTCAACAATTGAGTTTATTCATGGAAGCTTTCAAGACTTGACGAATGCATGAAGAAAGACTACACTCAAAGAGTTATTTAGGATCTTCATGTAAATGCTCCGTAGTACAACTTATATAATTGAGTATATAAAGTGCTTTTAGTATATTAAATATCGTTATGAAATTTGGTACAAGGATTGGAACAAATTTCATAACATATTCAGTTCAGGGAACCAGGTCAGGGAACCAGGTTAACTGAACAGATTATTCAAGCTGCGGTTTTTACAAAGATTTTATAAAAAAGGATATTTTCCGAAATATATGGTTTTCAGATATATTTAAGCAGCTAAAAGATAAGATGAGGTTTTGGTTAGCTAAAAACTGGGAAGTATCTTATCCTAAGATGATCTTATCTTATGATCAAATCATTTAGGATAAATACTTATCCTAAAATCGTATGTATATCTTATATGCATGATTTGAGGATTGCATGTATATCTTATACGTATGATTTGAGGGTTTAGCCGACTAACCTATAAATACATATTGATCTGAATAATCAAAAGAGAGCTCTTACGCAATTTTCACAGAGTTTGATCCTTGAGAGCTAAAAGCACTAGTTCAATTATTGAGTGATACACAAGAGCATAATAGTGTTTTAATGTTTTTCTCTATCTGACTTTTGAGAGTTAAATTATTAGAGAGATCTTGATCTTGTATTCAGTCTTTGACAAAGGGGTTGAAGACTTGGTGAGTGTTTGTGAGTTCAAACACACTAGGAACTTACGAGGGTAAGTTCAAAGCACATTCAGAGTTGAGTGTGGGGTTAATGGTTCCCGGAGTAGGGAAACAGTAGAGTGAATTGTATCTTTATTTTTCGGAGTAGATCAATAAAGTACATAGGGTAGGAGGATGTAGGCCAGAGTTGGCTGAACCTCATTAAGTTTGTGGTGTTCTTTATTGCCTTGTTTTATTCCGCTGCATAAGGGAACCAGCACAACTGGTTCCTTACACATAATCCGAAAAGAAGCAAAAAATTGCCAACGATTACTTAACACTCAATTCACCCCCCCCCCCCCCCCCCCTCTTGAGTGCCCATTGAATCTTCAATTGGTATCAGAGCCTAAGCTTCTCGAAAGAGTAACATCTAGAGGAGTTAAGAATGAGTACTCAAGAATTAAGTGCAATCGGTCATGACAACAAGACACCAAAGTTTAATGGAAATAATTATGCCTGGTGGAAGAATAGGATCCAGAATGTAATCATGGGTATTGATTATGAATGCTGGCTTGTAGTTAAAAATGGTCCTAATATCATTCTCAAGACAGAAGCTGATGGGAAACAGGTTCCCAAAAAGGATGGCGAATTGGTCACTGCTGATTACAAGTTGCTGGAGAAAAATGCTAAGGCAATGTCAATCCTACAACAAGCAATAGGTGAGAATGAAACAAATCGGATCTCTGGTTGCAGTAGTGCTAAGGAGATATGGGACACCCTTGAACTTGCTTTTGAGGGAACCAGTGAGGTAAAAAGGTCTAAAATTGATTTAATCATGTCTAAATACGAATTGTTTGCCATGAATAAAAATGAAAAAATCAATGATTGCTTTCGTAGGTTTATGACTATTGTTAATGATCTTAGATCACTTGGTAAAATGTTTTCTGATGAGGATCTTGTGAGAAAAATTTTGCGTAGCTTAACAGATACATGGACGGCTAAGGTAACAGCAGTGTACGAAGCAAAGGATCTATCTACCCTGTCCTTGGAACAGCTGATTGGCTCCCTTATGACTCATGAGATGCTGATTGACTCTAAGTCTGAGAAGGAACCAGCCAGAGGCATGGCACTAACGGGAACAGTAGAGGAAGAAGAAGATGAGATCAGCCTGATTGCAAAAAGATTTGAAAGATCTCTTCGTGATCAAAAGAGGAATTTCAAAGGTAGGAATTTCAAAAACACTAAAAAATCTAACTCATCTTCAGGTTGCTTCAAGTGTGGTGAGAAAGGACACATCATTCGTGATTGTCCAAAATGGAAAGACAAACAATCTCAATCTGGAGATAAGAGAGCTTTCAAGAATGCCATGATAGCATCCATGTGGGGAGAATCTGACTCAGGATCTGATGAAGAAGAAAATACAACTGATTCTGAGGTTTGTCTAACTGCTTTCACAAACATCAAGGAGAACAGCATTGGTCAGGGAACCAGAGGGGGAACCAGTACATTCAAGAAATGCTTAATGGCTAAGAAGGATGTACTACAAAGACATAAGGTAAACCTTGAACAAATTAGAGTAGATATGCATGAATATGATAGAGAAAATATGCTTGCTTGCATAGATTCTTTATTAGATGAATGTTATAAATTAGGTGAAACTTATATAACTGGCAAAAGAGAACTAAAAGAAAAACGAAATGAATGTGAAATTGCTATTGCTAGTTGTGATCACCTAGAAATGGTTTGCCATAACTTGAAAAATCAAAATGCTGAACTAGAAATTGAATTGGACAAGTGCAAGGTAGAACCAGAAATGGCAAGATCTTCTGAACTAGACTATCCAAGTGATGGTGAAGAAGATCTGATCTCCTGGTTCCCCAGAGACTTATCAACTACTAGTAAAATCCCTGATTTCTCTACAGTCATAAGTAAAGCAAATTCTTGTAATAGAACATCTCTGCTGAAAGCTTTTAAAGCATTGACCCTCAACTTAGAAAATTCTCACAGAGAAATCGCTTCACTTAAAGCTGCTCAGTCCCTTAGTTTTTCCACTGGAACCAGCGTTGAAGTCAGCAGTATGATAAATGAATATGAAAGCACTATCTGTAAATTACATGCTGAACTTAATCAACTAAAAAATAAAAAACAATCAGTAGTTATTGACATGTCTAATGACCCTATAATTTTAGATCTTAACTTACAACTTGCAACTTTAGAAAGCAACTTTGAGTTTCTGAAAGAGAAAAACGAGCTGTTAGTTAAAACACTTGAAACAAAAGAAAGGGAATTGCATGACAGTCATAGACATTTGGATAAGCTACTGAACGCGCAAAATACCTTGAACCTTCTGACCTCATCAGGAGGAAACAAAGGAAAATTTGGTCTTGGTTATACTAGACAGAGAACCAGGACTAACTGGTCTCCTAGAGAAACCACCTGGATCACAGAATTTCAGCAAGGTAAGTATGTCATGACTAAAGAAATGCACGTGTGTTTTCATTGTGGTAAGAATGGACATAAGATACATGAATGTCCAGCTAAGAAAAATAGTGCTAATAAGAACAGCAAGAGTCTAATGTATGTATGGAGAAGAAAGGATAAACATGATGTTAATGTTGTTGAAAAGGGACCCAAGTATGCTTGGGTTCCTAAAACTAATGTTTGATTCAAACTTACAGGCTAGAGTGAAGGGAGACACCTATTGGTATTTGGACAGTGGTTGCTCAAGACACATGTCCGGGGATAAAGATCAATTCCTTTCACTAGTGGCCTTTGATGGAGGAAGTGTCACCTTTGGGGATAACAGCAAGGGAACCATCACTGGTTTAGGTAAGGTTGGTAAGACACTTTCTAATACAATAGACGATGTTTATTATGTTGAAGGCTTGCAACATAACCTCTTGAGTATTTCTCAATTATGTGACAAAGATAATAGAGTTGAGTTTCAAGCCAACCTATGTCACACAGTTAACTCACAAACAGGAGAACTGGTATGTGAGGGAACCAGCATAAATAAGGAAAGGTTTGGATGATGGTGCGAGGTTAAGCTTTATGAATAACAATATTCCTAATAGTCATAACCTTTACCTCATTTCAAGGCCTTGAGCCCTCATAGTCAATATAATACCGACTAGACTCCTTCCCTAAACATAGTTTAGAACACATCTGACATTTTTGGTTCTCAGATTCCCAAGAAAACACCATAAATCCTTCTTATCCCAATTCTTTTATACTTTATATCTTTCCCCTTTTTCCATTTTAAACAAATTCATTTGATTTTTCTTTTTCTCTCTTTTTTTCTTCCTTTTTTCCATTTTTTCTTTTGATTACTAAAGGAGTCTATAATTGATAAGTAGATCTTAAGAAATGTTATTTGAAAAGAATCTCCTACTACCCTTTGAAACTTTGTAACTCCTAAATCACCATCAATTTATACATACAACTCTCTTACCAAAGAATCCCATCAAAAACAAGGAGGTGAAGGTTCATATTGGGTCAATGGCTATCAATTGGAAATTTTTGGAGAAATATAGGCTTAGAAGATAACAATTTACAGGAAATACCAAAGGCTAGGGAGAAAGGCAATGGGTTCAAGAGTGCCTTTCTCTTTCCCTAAGAAGTTCGGTCACAGTCTTGGGTAGATATAACTCAAGTTCTTGATCAAATAATGACATTAAGGATCCTTTCCACTTAATGCAAATCATGTTAAAGGCTTCAAAAAGATTTCCTCACCATTTGGTTTGCAAATACTAATCCTAAGGATTTCACTCTACTAAGGAAAAGTTGGGGTGCTTAGCTAGGGGTCACAATTACACTAGTCTCATCTACCATAAAAAAACCATCCTAAACTCTTTCAAGTGTATTTTAAGTCTAAACCATGTAGGCTCTTAAGTTTTTGGAAGGAAAACATTCAACAAGACTAGTGTTCTATTTTTGCCCAACTCAATGCAAGAAAAACAAATCAAAATAAAACATCTTTCCTTGCTAAATAAAACACAAAATCTTTTTAGATTTTATAATTTTGTAACAGAAAAAGCAAAGATAAGGAAAAAAAGGGAAGTAGCATACACAGGAGTATGGAATGGGATAGGCATTCTAAGAAATTCAACACACATAACTAACTATGGTTATCAAAACCAATGGTTTCCAGCAAATCAATCCTCAAAAACAGGTTAAACACCTTTCACAATAAAGTGTCATTTATCCTCAACTAATCAACTTCCTGTACTAAAAAGAAAGAAAACACACCAACTAAAGTAATTAAAAGGAGAGCAGGAGAGATTTTACCTTGGCCTCTTGCTTTGCAATTCCATTAATGCTCATAAACAACAAATGGTTAACAAAACAAGTGAACATAAGAATAATAGTTTCTACTCTAGCTAAAGAAAACATAAAGAAAAACAAAGAAAGCCAAAATTACACATGGATTTAACCAAGGAAAAGGAGAAAGGAAACTAAAGTCTGACCCTTTTTGGAATAACCCCCCCCCCCCCCAAACTTAAGTGAAGGGTAGTCCTTGGCGCAAAAACCAAAAAATAAAAGGGAAGGACTCGAACAACCACGGTAGTACTAGCTATTATTGGAGCCCTTTCCCCTCTTACGCCTCTCCTCATCATTATGAGAGGAAAAGTTGTAGGTTCGGTCAACATCTGGATCTAATGCATCAGCATAGGGCAACCAGCCATATCGCGGTTCATGAGGATAGTTACCAAAGGATGGCATACCAGCTTGGGCATCCCACCCACCCATATAACCCAAGGGGGCATCCTAGTCCATCATATGGCTAGGAAGGATCATCAAGGTAATCACTCCCCCCATCTAGGTATAATTATAAGGGATAAAAGAGTGGGGAGTGACACTAGGGATAGTAGGACTCGTTTAATAAGGGTAAGTGGGGTTGACATCCCCAAAATAAGAAGGGATGGGACTGAGCTGAGGTGGATCATAAGGGTAGTTAACGTAGGGTGCGAAATCCCCATGTTGGACATAGTATTCATAGATTTGATTCATGCAAATCATACTACCTCTTCAGGCCTCAGCTTAGCCCTGCATCATTAGAGTAATCTTCCTAAACTTCTTTTCTAAGATAAAAGAGGGGGAGGGGATATGGGAAAAAGATGTACCTCTCGAGGCTTGGGGTGGTTGCCTTTTGTGAGTGCTAGAGGCCTACAGCTGCGGCCCCTAATGAGCTAGAATCTTCCAAAGTTTTCCCTCTTCTCACTTGAAATCAGTGAATGGGTAAGGTAATAGTGCAATACACTCTTTACCTTCCACTAAAATACCTCAGGGTTGAGGGTGAACTGAATGAAATCCATTCTCTTTATTGCATCAATGTAGATATCATGTGCATCAATAAGTGTAAGCATTTTGTATTGCTCTGCAAAACCTAGAGCATGTGCTATAATGGTGACCATTCCCCTCATATGAATGTCACTAGTCAAACTGCCCTTTTGTGCTGAATGCATCGGGCAAAGAGCTGACCCTCAAAGTTCAGTATATGCCTTAGCTACTCTTTTCCATTTTCTTCCATCTAGAGCAGCTCTACCTCATCCCTAGCGATCTTTCCTAAATCTTTTTTATCAAAAATAGTGTACCCTAAAATTTTGTGCAGGATTCTTAGACTTGGGGTGAATTATGTGAGAGGCATGGAAGGTGTTGGACTTGTTTTCCCTATCATTAGTAATCTAGCTCCACCAACGCATATCACTTTACTCATAAATTGACCAATATCTAGAACATGAATGCTGTTGGTGGGGTCCAACTTAAAGATTTGGTTCAACCTTTCTAAGGTGATGGTTTGGGGCTAGTTGAACAACCTAAAGGTGATTTGATAGTCATTTTAACCTAATAAAGTACACTCTAGAAAGGCTAGGAATTCTAGGGTAAGCCTCTCATAGGTAAAGTTTTCAAGCTTAGAAAATTCATCATAACCTATGGCATTAAGAAACCCAAGAAGGTCCTCCTCTAATCCTAGTTTCTCTAAGGAATCGGGCTCATAAAATCTGGTGCTAAGTATTTTCTTGTTTTTGATTTTTTAGTAAAATGGTTTGTGGTTCAGGTTGACAAATTTCTGCACAAGAAGGTAGGATGTGAAGGTTGTGAGGATTAGGAAGCACTAGGAACCTTAGAGGTCTTAGATTTCTTCCTTGAAAATAATTTTCTTAAGTAATGGTTTACCCAAAGAACAACAACCTTATTCCTCAAGATTAAATGACAAACTAAATTTCTACACCAAAACTAGCAACCAAATTTCCTAACTATGGTGACTATCCTATAAGTTTTTGATTTCAACCTAAACCACTTTGTTCACCCTAAACAACAACTCCAAAATGCATAATTAAACACTAAAATCACTATAATATACAAAATAACACAAATTACCAACAAAATTTCAGAAAATCGACAATAAGAAAGAAAATTTGAAACAAAAATTAATCGAAAGGAACTGTGTAGGAAGTACCAAAGTTTTCAAGCAAAAATTTCCTCCAAATTTCTCCTTGTATGCTAAATTAAATCTTAGAATCAAGAAACTTGAAAATTCAACCAAAAATTTTTAGGGTTTGAATTTGTGTTTTCTCTCAAATATTGTTGATTATGAAAGATTTCGGAATCAAAGTGTAGATGGGGAAGAAAGGAATATAATGGTGGTGCTTTAGAGTGAAAAGGATGAGACATGATTGAGTTCTGGGGGAAAGAATGAGACGGAGTTATGGGTGTTTTTTAAAGAGAGTGAATTTTTGAGAGGTTGAAGAAGGTGAAATGAAGTTTTGGTGCCAAAATCGTGTTTAAAGAAGCTTCTCAAAGCTCGGAATGCGGTTTAAGCGGGAGCTCAAAAGGAATATGAGCGCCCACTTAGTTCATTTTTAGACCCTATTATTTTTCTTCAAAGCGGGTGCTTGCTCCATGCTTGCTGCTTGCTTAAATGCCACTAAATCCCCCTTTTTTCTTCTAAGCAGCCGCATAGAAAAAAATTTTAGTGGGCGCTTGATAACCTGGCTTTTAGCGTCATTTACTAAAAGACTAGTTATACAAACAATATTTACAATCACCCTAATACTACTACAACTAGTGTAATGGTAAGTCGGGGGTCGAACCTCAAGGACAAGGGATGCTAGTTTCTAGACTTGATGTAAAGAGCTTATTTGAGATGCTGGTTGTCTAAACTATACTAATGACAAGAAAGCAAGCGAGAATAAAAATGATAATAGACAATGAAAGAAAAACGGGGATAGATTAGCTCTACCCCAGGCAGGACAACAAAACTAGTAGATAAACTAGGTTAGGGGAAATTGATCAACAATCAGTCAAGACACTCAACATAACGAGAGAAAGTTTGCAACCCTATAAATCACATGAACAACCTATAGTCGCCCTATGTCTCCTAAGGAGTGGCAAGACAAAATTCGCATCGAATATCAATCAAACAATCATCAATAATCTCAAACCCTAACCCTACGCATGAAGAACAAGCCAAACCTAGGGCTTCATCAATCAAACCCCTAAGAGAACTACTCACTCATAGGCATAAATGGAAACATAATAACAGAAAGAGTAATGAAATCAACAAAAGCAATAAGTGAAAGCATTAAACGAAATACAGTAATAAAGGAAACGATAACTTACGTGAATGAAATTACTGGAATGAAAGAAATTCTGAATCCAAAGTACAATACTTCAAAAGGAGAGTAATGAAAGCCTTAGATCTAAACTAGTTCATGAATGAAATGAAAACCAATGAAAATGATGTTTCAAGTTGAGGCACAAGAGCTCTCAAAATAGGCATGAGGGTTATACACAAAGCAAGGGGGTATTTATACCCTAAGGACATAAGGGGGTAAAACCCTAGAAGAACCCTCGAGGGCCGGCTCAAGAAAGAAATAAATTCTGCGGAAACAGGCACCATTTGGCCGAATGATGGGTGGATTCGGCCGAATGGGAGTGGATTTGGACGAATGGTTATCGGCTTCGCCCAAATCAGAAAGCTTAAGCAAGGGAACAAAATTTGGGAACTGTCCATTATTCGACCGAAGGAAACCTTGATTCGGCCGAATAGATGGTGATTCGGCCAAATGGGTGGTGATTCGGACTTATCAGAGAACTTGAATCATATGCTTTAGTTCCTGTCTTCCATTTGACCGAATAGTGCTCTGATTCGGTCGAATTTGAGTCTGAATCCTGCTATTCAGCTTCTTCGAAGTGTCCAATGGCTTCTAAACTTCGTGGGATCTTTGAGAGTGACTTAGAACGCGTTCCCAGCTATGATACGTGCATCTAAACTCTTGATAAGAGTGTCAAAGCCTCAAACACGTCGTACTTTACCTTGAAATCCTCGAAAATACCTGAAATGACCTTAGAACAACTCAAAGACAAGATCAAGGTAAAATTAAGCGTAACGTGCATAAAATCAATCTAAAACCGTGAGACTTGACACTACAATGGGGTTGTAAACGTCTCTAAAATGAGCACATCAGCGCTTGGTGATCGCTTGTCGTCCGCTTAAAGATCTCTCTATCTCGCCCTCATTTTTTATTTGAGTGGGCGCTCATGACAGGTCAAGCGCCTGCTTAGTTTAATTTTTGAAAGTTTGAGCAGCTTTTTATAAGTTTTCTACTAAATTTCCTATTATGCACTATTTTCGACCCAAACTTTCACTATTTCTCTCTATCACTTCTCACTCACCATTTCCACATTAAAGGTCGATTCCCTCGGTGCATTGTACCTAAAATTCAGAATTCTATGCAAGTTAGTTTAAAGGCTAAAAACATAAATCTAAAGAAAAGAAAGTGAAAAGAAATGATAGAAAACTCGGGTTGGCTCTTGCAAGCGCTCTTTTAATGTCACTAGCTTGACATTATTCATGATTTTCAGATTTTTGAGGTTTTACCAAGTTCAAGCATTGCAGAAATGATGCTTTCATCCTTGAATCGCATATTACACACCACAATGGGTCTCCCACTATAATGCCACACTTCTTTAAGAATTCATCATTTTTGTACTTTCTGTCCACTTCCTCTACTCTACATGACCTACGAAAACATGATGTGCTCATTTTAGAGCACATTTACAACCCTATTTTAGTGTCGAGTCTCATGCTTTTATATTGGTTTTATGCACATTACATTCAATTTTACCTTGATCTTGTCCTCAAGCTGTTGTTAGGTCATTTCAGGTGATTTTGATAATTTCGAGGTAAAATGAGACGTGTTCGAGGCTTTGACACCTTTATCAAGAGTTTGGATGCGTGTATCATAGCTTGGGCATGTGCTCCAAGTCACTCTCGAAGATCCCATAAACTCTAGAAGCCACTAGACACTTCAAAGGACCTGTTCAGCAAGGTTCAGGTTCAGATTCGACCAAATTTGACATCAATTCGGTCGAATGGAAGACAGGGATTCAAGCACATAAATCAAGCTCTCAGGAATAGCCGAATGAAGACTCATTCGACCGAATCAAGACACATTCGGCTGAATGGTTGTACTCATTCGGCCGAATGATGGACAGGGTGGAAAAATACCAAGTTTCTGATATAGGCTAATAGCATTCCTATTCGGCCAAATGGCCACTCATTCGGCCGAATCCTCCCTCCATTCGGCTGAATGGAGCCTATTTCCGACTTTCTTGGTTCTTTCTTAGGCCGGTGCTCGAGGGTTTTTCCAAGGGTTTTACCCCTTATGTCCCTAGGGTATAAATACCCTCTTGCTCTGTAACTAACCCTCATGCCTACTTTGAGACTTTTGTGCCTTAACCTAGAACATCACTTTAAAGCTTTTCATTTCTTTCATGCATTATTTTAGATTTATAGCCTTTCATTGCACTTCCTTTCAAGCTTTGTATTTCGGATTCAGAATTACTTTCGTTCACGCAATTTCATTTATGCAAGGTATTGATTCTTTTCTGTTTTATTTCGTTTGATGCTTTCACGTATTGTTTTTCTGAATTTCATTCCTTTTGCTATTATCATTCTTTCATTTACTGTTATGATAGAGTAGTTGTCGGTTTTATTATAGGTCTTCGTTTTTTGTCCTCTTGTTCATTACATTCAGTTCGTTCGTCCTTTCAATCATGTTCTTTTTTGTTGTTTATGCCCTAGTTTTTATTACTATGTGTGAGTAGTTTTCTTAGGGGTTTGATTGGTGAAACCCTAGGTTGGCTTGTTCTTCATGCGTAGAGTTAGGATTTGAGATTGTTAATGATTGATTGAATGATATTTGATGCGAATCTTGTCATGCCATTCCTTTAAAGACATAGGGCGATTATAGGTTGTTCGTGTGATTTATAGGGTCACAAACTTCCTCTCGTCATCTTGAGTGTCATGATTCATTATTAACTGATTTCTCCTAATTTAGTGTATTGATAGTTTGATTGTCCTTCCTAGGGTGGAGCTGATCTGTCCCCGTTTTCCCTTTATAGCATAACATCGTTTTAGTTCTTGCTTTATTTTCTATCGTTAGATTCATTTTATCAAATACCAAATAACTCTCTTTGCATCAAGTCTAAAAGCTATCGCCCCTTATCTTTGTGGTTTGATCCATGACTTACCACTACACTAGTTGTAGTAGTATTAGGGTGTTTATAAATTTAGTTTGCATAACTATTCTTTTAGTTAAACGACCTAAAAGAATGGTTATCAGAACACAAAGAGGAGCTTTTCCCTTTTATATCATCAATTGCATACCTAATGGTCTTCAAATGCTCATGAGTAAGGTTCATGAGTTGACTAGAATGCACCATCAAGTTAGCAATTGATGACAATCACGTACGGAGAATTTTCACCAAAAATAACATTGTGAGGAGATAAGAGTTTCACCTCAGGAGGCATAGATCTTTCCTGTATTTCCTCTTTTGCACTCATGGGTTCTACATAAGAGATAGAAGCACAAAAATGGTCTCCACAAATTCTTGCTCTTCTTCAAGTATTTCAACTTTATTTTTCACTCCTCCATCTAAGCTCATCTATAAGGCATCAACTTCAGCTTCCCAAGAAGACTTCAAAATTTTCTTCTCCACGACGCCAACATTAAAGCACTTTGCTTTTCCTAACGAGATTTTCATTGCCTTTTGGAGCTTAAAATCCACCTTATCCTTCCCTATCTCAAAAGATAACTTACCTTTCTCTACATCAATCAATGCACCTGCAGTAGCAAGACAAGATCTACCCAAAATAATAGGGGTTTGGGTGTCTTAGGGATATCCATAACAATAAAGTCACATGGGAAAATCAACTTCTCCTTTACCCAAGGCACATCCATGAGCACACCAATGGGGTGTTTGGTACTCCTTTCAACAAGCTGTAACATTATCTCAGTCTTAGACAAGGGTCCCATATTACCCAACCTCTTATAAAAAGAAAAATGCATGAGACTAATGCTACCTTCCAAATTACACAATGCATTATCAAAACAAAGGCTACCAACCTTAACCGAGAAAGAAAAACTACCAAGGTCACCTAATTTAGGTGGAAGCCGATTTAAAAAGACTGTACTACACTGGTGAGATAAGCTGCCTACCCCTTCGGTTTTTCTCCTAGTGGTGGCTATATCTTTTAGGAACCGAGAAAATGAAGGTATTTCTTCTATGGCATATACGAATGGAATATGGAGTTGAACATCCTTAACAATTTTCAGAAAATTCTTGTATCTCTCCTCAAGCTTATCCTATACTAGTGTTTGAGGGTAGGGAATGGGTGGAATGTAAGGTCGGGGAGGTGATTTGGGCTTGCTACTCTCTTCCTCGGGATCCTTATTATTTCTACCCTCTTTCCTCTTAAGTGTTTTCTCATTCATCCTAGTCACAAGTGTAGGGACTTTTATAGTCTTTCTACTCCTAGTTTTGTATTGACATACTCGGTTGAGTCTATGCCTCGGCTAGGCCATCCTTTAAGAGCATTGGCAAGATGGGCAATCTAATTCTCAAGTATTTTATAATGGGTTTGCATTTTCTTTAGGCTTTCCTCAATGTAAATATTCTTTTTGGTTTGGGTGGCGACAAAGCTCTCCATCAAAGACTCTAAGTTAGATTTCAACGGTGGAGGTTGAGGGGGGGTTAGGTCTACGTCCTACATTGAACCCAGGTGGGTTATTTTGGTAAGGATTTTGGAATGAGCCTTGATTTGGGTTTTGAAACCTGCTCTGATTTTATTTGATTTGGTCTATAGTTCCCATATCCTCTAAAATTACCCTGGCATTGGTTCTTGTAGTTTTTATTGCCTTGGAAATTTCCTTGGTTTTGACCACTAAAATTCCCAATCCCTTGGTTTTAAAAATTTCCCTAGTTATGCCCACTAAAGTTCCCATTCCCTTGGTTCTTCCCACTTATCTAACCAAAATTTGGGTGAGTTTTCCACCCTTAGTTAAAGGTGTTAGAGTATGGATTGAATTTGGGGTTAGGGGCCATATTATTCATGGCATTAACCTAGTCTATTCCTAATGGTGCATTTCCTGTAGAGGTTAGTAAATGTCATTGCATAGGGTTATGATCATAATCACTACAAACATCACAAAACAACACCTACATAGGAGCATTAGAACTAGAAGCTTGTGGGGATTACATGCCATACTTATGATCGGACTGCTTAAAAAAACTTCATTAAATCTTTTAGTTAGTGTATCTAACTTATAAGAAAGTATATTAATAGAATATTCTTCATACCTTCCTCCTCGCTTTGTCTACTCTCTCTCACCTTCATTCCAATCAACAAAATTTTCAACTACCTACTCGATAATTTTAAATACTTCCATTAGGCCCAATCTCATTATAGCTACTGGATCTTGCATCCAGGATAGTCTTATTTTGTTAAGATATTTCATAGTAAAAATTATGAAGAAGTAACCACATCTAAATTCCATGGTGTAGGTATGCCTCGATCATACCCTTGAAACGTTCTCATGCTTCAAATAGAGTTTTATCTCCTTTTTCATGAAACGTTCAATTTTTGTCCTCATTGCAGTAGTCTTTGATGGTAAGAAGAACTTATGTAGGAATGCTCTAGTTACTTCCTCCAATGTCCTTAAAGAATTTGGCTCCATCTTCTCAAGCCATTCACTAGCTTTGCCCGCTAGAGAGAACTTGAATTGACTCAATCTAATGTTACCCTAAGTTACACCATTTTCCTTTACTATATCATAGTATCTTATGGACTTCGAAAGGTGGGCATGAGGTGAATCATGTTTCTCTCCTCCAAAAGTATGGCTTTCTACCAGAGTGATAAGTGCTGGCTTCAACTCAAATTTGTAGGCCTCGGTGGTGGGTTCCACTATACCACTCTAGATTTGATAAGCTCCTAGAGCTCCATACTGACTAAGGGGTCTATTTGTATCATCAGCCATATTGAATAAAGGATTCGAGTTAAAATAAGTCTTCTCTGAACTCTGGTTCTATAGGAACAGGGCTAGATGAATTGAAATTAGCTTCTTTGCCCTCTATTTGCAATAAGCTATCTCCTACTCTCAATTCTCTTCTCATAGCTCTAACAGTACATTCAATTTCAAGATTTGGTTGAGCTAAAGGTTGTGCTCTGTTGCTCCTGCTTGATAGCATACAAATCAAAGCTAAGCAAAGTGTTTGCACTTAGAATCACTACTAAAAATGAATAAAAATAAGAAATAAAATGAAATAAAATAATAATAAACAAACTAGACTCGTAAAAACCCCTATATACTCGATACTAAATCCCAGTCCCCAGCAACGGCACCATTTGATAGGGTTAGATATCGGTCGTCACCACACCTACTATCAACTAAAACTCGTCTTCACCTATTACGAGTAATGGGAAAGTAAGGGTCGAATCCACAAGGAACAACTTCAAAGAGATACCGAACTCTAGCAGTTCATCTACAAGCTAGCTCAACTAAAGAGAAGATTAAGATAAAATCTAACTAAATTCTAGTTCTAGGTTCTAATGGACTTGTTCTATGAAGGTAAAAGCGCTAGGGGTTTGGGATTCAACATCAATTCCTAACATAAATGAGCTAAAGCTGGGAATCAAACTCAAGATGAGATAATATGAGGTTCACTAACTTGCTATCGACTTACGAATTAAACCTAAAGATATTGCAAGGAAGGGATTTCAACCAGGAACCAACCTCTCAGTCATCTTCAAGGAGGGGCTTTACAATTGTGATTTCTTGCCTAATCGTATTCTAAAGCATCCAAGCAACACAATAGACTCGAACTAACAATTAATAGCATGCAAGTTAACAACATTTGACATCGATCACTACTTAAATCTGCATTTCTCAATGTATTTGACCTAGTTAAGAAATAGAAGAAATCTAAATGGAAAATCTAAACTTCAACCATAAACTCGACATAAAATCGTACATAAATCATTAAGAAACCAACTCCATACTTTAAACATCATCCATGCTCGGGATTGGGTCTTCACTCTATCCCCTAACTAATCTAACTACTCATGACTAGTAATAGAAAACATTGAATCATCAAAATAATAAGACATACGTAGCAAAATACTGATTAATGATGAACAAACTACGTTTCAAACTAACAATAATCAAACATAAATCAACGAAAACAAAAAATAAATTGAAACTACAAAAATATATAACAAGAGAAAGTGAAACAAAATACTAATATAATGATATGGAATTTATGTCTAACAATCAATGATCACAAACACAATGAAAGTATGTCAAAC
The DNA here is from genome assembly GCA_026401315.1 of Dysphania ambrosioides. NCBI lineage: Eukaryota > Viridiplantae > Streptophyta > Magnoliopsida > Caryophyllales > Amaranthaceae > Dysphania > Dysphania ambrosioides. Next base: position 18,046,427 of record CM048667.1, read on the forward strand.
TGATGCAAAATCTATGAGAAATCTAAAGTTTTATGGAAGAACCATAAAGTAAACCCTACTTTATATCTCTAGGTCTAAAACTACTGCTAAAAATCCTGCTTAATAACTCCCCCTCTGCCATGCTTTTTTTTCTTTAATCCTGTACAAGAGTTTCAAAAGTACACGAAAGTTACCCAAAATTGTCTTGAGTGGGCGCTTTATTCGAGAGCAAGCGCCCGCTCAGAAGCAACAAATTTGCACTTCAGTAAACTGAGCTGCTTAGTTCAACCATGAGCTGCCGCTTAGGCCTTAAAGTGCCCTCGTAGATTTTTCTTGATGCCTGCTCATGACTTTTTGTCTGCTTATTTCCATTGAGCTGAGCAGCTACTCAGGTTAGAGCAAGCGCTCGCTTGGTTCTTTTTCTCATGAGAGGCCTCTTGGTTCAAATCTTGAGAGGCATCTTAGCTTCTCTTCTTGGCTTTTTCAACTATACATCTTCATTCTTTGGTTCTCATGCTCGAGTTCATTAGATACCTACATCAAGCGATAAAAATACGCCTTAAAGTAAAAAAGATAATAGGAAATCAAGGAAAATGGGACAAAAACACGAGAAATGCTCCTAAGCCTAGATTATGCACAAAATGACGAAAATAGGACAAAATAGGACAAACTCATACCAAAAAGAGTAAAAAAATATGTTATGAGATACAAATGAGTGACATAAATATCAGTTATCAGTATCAATAGCTTCCTCCTAAAGCAATCATACCAACTCTTGTGGGTATCGCGGTTTTATGCAATAGAAAGGCATTAAACACATCATCCTAAAAGTTTTAATGGCTATGATGTCTACTTTCATGGTCATCACACCTTAATCAATAATTATAATGTAGATTATGAATAGACTCTCACTATAAACCTAATCCATGCTATTAATCAGTGACGTCTAGGCTCTTAATAGATTTAAAGCTAATCAAAGATTATAGGAACTAATTTAATGCATTAATATTAAGGTTTTACGATTCAGTTAAATTCATACTAGGGTTCACTAGGATCTAATAAATGCAAAATCAACAAAAGCAATAACAATAGACATGATCAATACCATAAATAATACTAAAGTAATTGAGAGAATAAGGAACTAATATTAATAAATATAAATAAATCAAATTCTGCTATAACTAGGCTAGAGTGTTGCAAATCCAAAGCATTAATGGAAAACTAGAGAACAATTCCATATCAAGAGGTAATTTGAGAGAATCTAATGAAGACTAGTTAAAACCTAAAGCAATACTACTATGAAGCATATGCTAATCGTTCTTAATATCTAAGAAAAGCATAAGATATATATACCACATAACTTGGGCTTTAATAAAACACGCACCAAAAATTGTCGAAAACTAAAGCACTCAATCGAGTATAGGGAGCACTCGATCGGGTATGGGGGGCAGAAAGGACGGAGAACTACTATGTAGCATATGCTCTTTTTCTTTGAATCACGTATGAATTGGTTGTTTCATAAAGGACTAGATTGAGTGCTCTACACACTCAATCGAGTGTCCTTTTTTATTTTCATTTTTGCATGGAAGCCACTTTCTGCCTGTTTTGATGCTTTCGCTTGGTCAATTCCTCTGAATTCTAGACCTAGTCCTCTTCATTTTGACTCCTATTCTATTCCTTTGCTTCATCCTTTATTTGGGTTCTCGTAGCTTCATGCTCATCATCTAGATTGGGCCTCATAGGATCCTTCTATAGATCTTAAACTCTTCCCATGACATTAAATCCCTAGGAATCCTGAAAAATGACACAATCACTATGAAAACCCGTGAATGCATTATATGATAACAAATGAATAAAATTCGACTAAAACTAGACTTAAATGAAAATATTATATATGAAAAGGACCTAAAATACGATTTATTTATAAGTATAATTAGGTCTTATTAGTCAGCCATGTAGTTTAAAGACGTGATCAAGGAACACTTGAGCTACCTCAATGGTATTGAAGGGGTATTTAAGAGCCATAAAATGATCATACTTGCTAAGCTTATCCAACACCACAAAGATGAAATTCTTATTCGTCGATTAAGGAAAAACTAAAAAACAAGTCCATTAAGATGTTTGTCTAGACTTCTTTAGGGATTGACAGATGTTATAGTGTACCAAGCTTAGTAAAAGTGTCATACTTAGTAGCTTGACATGTGGGGCAGTGCCTCACAAAGTGGATAACATACTTAGTTAGGCCTCTCTAGTAGAAAATCCTTTGTAAACACTTTAATGTACCATCTCTGTAGAGTAACCTGCTTCTATTGACGTATGATGCTATTTAATCATCCTCTTTCTAAGGTTCTCATCTAGACCAACTATAATATTGCATGCCTTCTTAGCAAGCCATCATGATGATGAGTTAAACTTGAGTTCATCACTAAAAAGAGAAGTATGCAAACTTGTGAGCCAGTTATTCTTGATAGAGCATCAGCTACAATGTTATCATTACCAACCTAGTATTATATTTCATACTCAAACCCCATGAGTTTGAAAGCCAAAAGTGTTGAAAAAGAGTAAACCTTTTTTTATAATAGCTATTTAAGTCTCTTTTGATCTGTTTTGATGATAAAGTGAGAACTCATCAGATATTTCTCCCATTTTTGTACTACAACTACTATAGCTAGAAGTTCCGTATCATACACCAAAAGTTTTTACTATTTTTATCCTAAAGTCCTACTAATGAATGCAATACAGTGATTTTCCTGCATCCAGATTACCCTAATTCCATATTATGAAACATTAGTCTCCACTAAAAACTACTTTGAAAAGTCAAGAATAGCCAAAAAAAAGTAGCATGAGTGAGAACATTTCGATTGAAGCCTCCTTTTTTGAGTAACTCGGTCAATGGCTTACTAATACTTACATAACCCTTCGTAATTTTTCTAGTTATGACTTGTTAGACCAAGGAAGCTTCTGAGGTCCTTAGTAGAAAATAGTTCAATTGCTTCGCCTCAATTGCTACTGTTAAATATATTTCGAAGCACATAATTATAAGTGTTGCAGTTATTTCAAATAAGCACAGCATTAAATCAGTACGTTTAATATTTTTCCTAGGGAATATTTAATGATGCGATTATTTTAAATAACCGCAACACTTATAATCATAAGTGCTGCGGTTATTTTAAATAACCGTAGCATTAAATATTCCCTAGGAAAATTAGAAACGTACTGATTTAATGCTGCGGTTATTTCAAATAACCGCAGCATTAAATATTCCCTAGGAAATTAGAAACGTGTTGATTTAATGTTGCGGTTATTTCAAATAACTGCAGCACTTATAATCATAAGTGTTGCGGTTATTTCAAATAACCGCAGCATTAAATATTCCCTAGAAAATTAGAAACGTACTGATGTAATGTTGCGGTTGTTTGAAATAACCGCAGCACTTATGATTATAAGTGCTGCGGTTATTTTGAATAACCGCAGCATTTAATCAGTACATTTATATCCCTGACTTCACTTTTCCAGCCCATTTCAAAAGACATGAAAATTTCCCCAGACTGAGCATTCGAAAAAAAACCCTACGAACTTCGTCTTCACCAGCCCCATTACTTTACATCCTCCATTCCTTCTCTTGTCCTACCCCCATTATACCCATTTGAACTTCAACTTCTTTAGCCCTTCGTCTTCTCTCTTTGAAAAAGCTTCGGGTTGCATTTGGATTTCTTCGAGGAAGTCGTGCCAAGCATTCGTCTTCTTCTTCGCGAGATTTGAGGTACGTATTTCCCTTCTTCTTTGTGTTTGATAGTGGGATTCACTTTAGCTTTATGTTCTTCTTCTTCGCGAGTCATTGCATTATTGAGGATGGTGGTTTGTATGTTGTTATGTGTTCTTTGACTGTTTAATAAATGGTTTAGTATATCAATTTCTCTTCATATGTCTGAATAATAAAAAATCTTTGGAAATGATAAATAGCAATTACACATGAAAATGAGAAGGGCATGATTGATAGGGGATACTTCCTGAGGTGACTTAATGATTAAAGAATCGTGTTAATAATTTTGTCAAAAGTTACGTTAGTCACATAGCTACATATATATATCATACATAAACGACAGTAGCATACATAAGCTCAACTCCAACGTGATAAAATACAAGAAAAGCACATGAGTACACTTGATAAATCACTTAAAACTTAGGGTATTGAAATCAGGTAGCTTAGTTCCAGACATCTCAAAAGAAAAGAAAAATAGTTGCAAACACCTTAAAGAAAAGAAAACTAAAATTACACCACATTTGATACTTGATATATGAGTTCAGTCATAAAATAGTATTAGTATTACCAACTTTTATACGCTTTTGGGTACCAATTCCATTACATACGAGCCTAAGTGAGAGCTTCCATCACAAAACTAAACGAAAAATGGAAAGACTACGCTAAAGTTGATAGCTTCCTAAATTGTTAAAGAACAAGCTAAGTTCTCTCGTATTCTACATAGCCAACTCCACTTATCTAAGGCTCTAATCATAAGATGTTCATTGACTCCACCATATGATGAATAACTGTAGTAGGTTTAAAGGAAAATTCAGCCCATTTATACTACTAAAAGGGCTATAGATAGCTCATGCTATAGAAGGCTCATATTGAACTTTATTCTCTCTAAGTGTACAATTAATTTCCTTTTCTCTCCAAGAATTCTTTTAATATATATACTACCAACTCAAGTTTTTTGGTTTATATCTTTGAAGTTCAAAATGGATCGAAATTGGATGTATGGTAACCGAACCTCAATGGAATACGTACAAGGGGTTGAGGAGTTTGCTAGGGTTGTACTTAGACATCAATTACACAATCATTCGAAGATATTATTGTGTCCGTGTTGTGACTATAACAACTCTAGGGGTTATCAAGACATTAATGAAATCAAAGATCATCTAATTCGTCGAGGTTTCAGAGAGGATTATAGGACTTGGAATTGGCATGGTGAAATACTAGAGTTCGGGTCAAGCGCTAGTAAGTTTCCTAGTTGTGAGAAGTCACCTCGCAATGAAGATGGATTGAATTTTAATGAGGTATATGATGATGTTAGAGATTAGGATAGAGTGGAAGAGGATAGAATAGATGAGATGATGCATGATGTTGAGGATGATTTCACCGATCGTCCCCATATTTTTGATGAAATCCTTAGAGTTGCAGAGAAGCCTTTGTATCCTTCTTGTACTTTACACACTAAATTGAGTGCTGTCATGAAACTCTTTAACTTAAAGGCACGCCATAATTGGACTGACAAGAGTTTCACACACTTGTTAGAAGTTATATCGGGTATGCTCCCTAAGGGAAATGAATTGCCACTTTCTACCTACGAGGCCAAGAAACTCATGTGTCCTATGGGAATGGATTATGTGAAGATCCATGCATGTCGAAATGATTGTGTTCTATATCGAAATGAGTATGAGGATCTAGATGAATGCCCATTATGTGGAGTTTCCCATTACAAAAAGAAGGTCAATGAGTTCAATTTGAGAAAGAAGAGGATACCAGCCAAAGTTCTATGGTATCTTCCCATTATACCAAGGTTTAAGAGACTGTACTCAGATGAGAGTAATGCAAAATTATTGCGGTGGCATGCTGAAGGGAGGAAGAAAGATGGTTTGTTACGGCATTCTGCTGATTCTCCTCAATAGAGAAACATTGATAGGATGTACACGAGTTATAGGAGGGACAGTCAGAATCTTAGGCTAGGTCTTTTCACTGATGGAATGAATCCGTTTGGGATCTTGAGCACTCAGTACAGCACTTGGCCCGTTCTTCTTACTATTTATAATTTGCCACCTTGGTTATGCATGAAGTGCAAGTACATCATGTTATCGCTTCTTATATCTGGACCTAAACAACCTGGTAATGACATAGATGTCTATCTCGCTCCTCTTATTGATGACTTGAGATTGTTGTAGGAGGAAGGTGTCCAGGTTTTTGATGCTTACTAGAAACCGAATTTCACTATGCGTGCCTTGATATTCTGCACAATCAATGATTTCCCGACTTATGGAAATCTTTCTGGTTATGTTGTGAAAGGGAAGACCGCATTCCTGATATGTGAAGAAGATATAGAAGCTATTCGTATACAGAATTGTGGGAAGCATGTTTACATGGGTTTCCGTAAGTATCTTCCAGAAGATCATCCTTTCAGAAGAAAAAGAAAAGCTTTTAATGGTTCCATAGAGTTTCGCGAAGCTCGTCTCCCTTTACGTGTGAGTGAGGTATATGATCGGGTTAAAGGCATTGAAACTGTGTTTGGAATGAGCTCTAAAAATAGATCAGCCGATGGCTATAAGAAGAGGTCTGTGTTCTGGAGTCTTCCTTATTGGCGACATTTGGAGTTACGTCATTGCCTTGATGTCATGCACATTGAGAAGAATATTTGTGATGCGATTGTTGGTACTCTCTTGAATATGCCTGGTAAAACCAAGGATGGGGTTAAAGTTAGGAGAGATATGGCTGCTATGGGGTGAACTGAATTGGCTCCTCAAGAACATGGTAAACGATGGTATCTTCCTCCTGCTTGGTTCATACTTTCAAAGAAGGAGAAGATCAGCTTCTGCGAGTCTTTGCATGGACTTAAAGTTCCATCTGGGTTTTCTTCGAATTTTGTGAAACTTGTTTCAATGACTGATTTGAAGTTAGTAGGTATGAAATCCCATGATTGTCATGTTTTAATGCAACATTTTCTTCCCGTTGCTATTCGAGGGATTTTGCCTCCCCAAGTGAGGTACACAATTCAAGGTTGTGCATCTTCTTCAATGCTATTTCAAGTAAGGTAATCAATCCAGCGATATTAGATGACTTGCAAGCTGATGTGGTTGAGACCATGTGTTGATTTGAAATATATTTTCCACCTTCTTTCTTCGATATCATGCCTCACTTGGTTATCCATTTGGTTCATGAGATTAAGTTATGTGGTCTAATTTGGGGGAGGTATATGTATCCATTGGAGAGAGAGATGGGTGTCTTGAAGAGTAGAGTCATGAATCCAGCCAAACCAGAGGCAAGTATAGTATAGAGAACAGTTGTTGAAGAAGTTGCATCATGGATTGCATATTATCTTGTTCAGTCGCATGATATTGGGGTACCAATATCAAGACATGCAGGGAGGCTCGAGGGTCATGGCACTATTGGTCGGAAACGAATTACTCTCAGTTATGATTTGAAATATAAGGCCGAATTGTTTATTTTGCAAAACCTGAGTGAAGTCCATCCGTATGTAGATGAGCACATGAATACTCTGAGGAGTTAATATCCCTATAAAAGGGATTTGCAGTTGGTAAAGGTCCATAATGCTACATTTGTTGAATGGTTCAAAGGAAGGATCATGGATCAATTATTTGAAGCACCTGACGATGTTGGTGATACATTAAAGTGGTTGGCATATGGTGCTAAAGTTCAAGTTATGTCCTATGAGGGATACGACATCAACGGTTATTCATTTTACTCAAAGCGCCAGGATGAGAAGTCAACTATGCAGAATAATGGTGTAATGGTCGTTGGCATGTCTCCTGAATTTTCTAGTTCAAAGGATCGAACATTAATAGACAAACGGGGTGCATACTATGGGGTTATTGTTGATATTTTCGAACTTGACTACGTCAATTTCAGTATTCCTCTTTTCTACTGTAATTGGGTTGATAATAACCACGGAGTAAAGAAGGACGAACATGGGTACTTAACCCTAGTGAATCACAATCGTCTGGGACATCATGCCAATCCATTCATATTAGCGTCACAGGCAAAGCAAGTTTTTTACATGGTCGATCCTGTCGATCGCAATTGGTCGGTTGTTATTAAAGGGAAGAGACGGATTCTTGGCATTGGGGATGTTGTTGATGAAGATGAATACGATGAACAGTTTGATGAGAGTCCGCCATCCACATGGAATATCCCAAAATTAGTTGTTGATGATGTAGACGATATTCTAAGGCGTAATGACCATGATGAAGGATTCTACGTAGCTAGGGAGTCTGAATAGTAATAAACACAAAATTATCCAATAATAAGGTATTACAAAGAAAATTATCTAATGTAGTTATATGATTCTTTAATGTTATTTTTTAAATAGTATATTTTTCATATAGATGTGTACTACTTAATTCAATTAAACTGACTGATCTATTTATTTTATATTTTCAGATTCACATACATGGAAGAGGACAGAGGACCCCATCCATCTTCTTCGGCGGACACCCAGCAGATGAAGAAGAAGAGAGTGGGGAGAGGTCCCTCAAAAGGGATCAAATCCGTCCCTGGTGTCCAGAGAATTCTTGAGTGGGACGCACTCGGACGCCCTTGTGGGACACACTACAAGGCATACAAATGCCATTTAGGGGAGATCAGTCGGTCGAAAGTATCGATCTTTATACCGGACTGGAGCTCTGTACCGAAGGGCGTGAAGGATATGCTGTGGGAGGATGAAAAGGTATTTAATGTACTTAATTACATTGCTTAAATTCATATCTAATTGTGTTATAGAAATTGTTAGGCTCATTGTGTTCTTTTGTGTTTCTATATAATACAAAAAGAGTTCCAGATCGAGGATGACTCTCGAAAGAAGCAGGCGGTTCTCACCTCTTACGACTTGAAGTGGAGAGACTTCAAGGCCAAGCTCGTTATTGGTTGGATCTCTTGTACAAGGAATAAGGAGGGTCAGACTAGGAAGTGACCTTGGGAGCTCTATAACTTCATTTCGGAGGAAGACTGGAACTCTTTTGTGAAGATGCATTCTACAGAAGAGTTTAGGGTAAGAATTTCTTTGAATATCGTTTGATATTAATTACATATATTACTTTAATTTCTTGGTTAGTTTCTTATATGCAATAACTTGTATATTATAAACAGCAAAGAAGCAAGAAGGCGAAGAGGAGTGCGGCCCAGAACTTGTATCCTCATCATATGGGTCAACGCTCATATGCTGAGATGAGTGAAATATGGAGGCGAAAGGGCTTCATTCCTGTGGTGTCGTCATCGTCATCCAGTTGTTCATCTGTTGTTTTGAGTCTGCCAGATAGGACGACGACGTGGCTTCTAGCGAGATCCGTCCCTAACGAACAAGGATGTCTCGTGGTGCCGGACAAGCAGACTGCTAGTGTCCGGGACTCCATTGTGAGTAATGTTTGCTATTCATCATTATTCTATTCGTCTTTTTACATTTTGTGAATTGTATTAACTTTTATTTTGAAATATACACAGGATGATTGACGACGAAGAGAGGAATCGAGAGAGTTTCTCTCCCAGCCACGGGACGACATTCTTTCCCGTGCCCTCGGCAAAAAAGACCACCTAGGTCGGGTGGTCGGTTACGGAATCGGCATTGGCCGGAAGAATGTGTATGAGGCTGACAAGAGGAGCTCGGTACTGATGAAGAGGGTGGAGGACGTCGAAGCTCGAATCGATAACGCCGTGACACAGGCTGTGAAGGAGGCTGAGATCCGGGTTTGAGCTCAGACGATCAAGGAGATGGAGGAGAAGATGGATTCCATGCTCCAAGAGAAGTTCAGGATGTTTGCTGCGCAATTCGGTATGCCGCATCCACCACCGTAGGTACCGGAGCGTAACAGGCCTGACCCTTCAGTCTTACCATCCTCCAGTGGCTCTGGGGTTAGAGATCCTTTTCAGGATCTACAAGTTTTTTTCCTTAGCTTTTATAAACTACTAATTGCATTTCAAATTCCTCTACTTTACTTGAATGAGAGAAACTGACATCTTTGTCTCTTTTATTGTAGGAGCAACGATCGTGTCAGTTGATGCACATGGTGAACGGCAATGAAGCAATCATTGTTGCTTTAGGAACCGTTCATCCGACTCTGACACAAAACCACCATGCTGACATCATGCCTGGCCATGTGAAGGTCAGCGTCGACGACTATGACCAGGTCTATAAGGATGTCCCTGTCCCTGCCCCTTTTGCGTTCATCAAAAGGCTCGAGCAAGCCCACGGGACCTTCACACAGTGGCCAAAGCATCTAGTTCGACTCCTGACGTCTGAGGTAAATGCATTCCGCCTAACTTTATGAATTTGTATTCTACTAATGTTGGTATTAAGTTTTGAATTTGTTTGAATCACCAAAGAGGTACGGGACGGAAGGACGCAGCTGAAGGTGTTGCCAGCGGTCCTAGCGGTCCTAGCGGTCTAGAGACGACCAAGTCCATGCGGAAGGACGTTGCCCAGACCGATCTCACTGAGCTGGCCTTGAGTCATCTTCGTGAGAATTGTCGTCAAATGAGGGCCCAGATGTCGAGGCTTCCGCCGGATAGCATTGTCTCCTTTTGTTGTGGGAAGACGATATTTGGGTACCCCAAGGACCAAGATATCATGATCGTAGCAGAGGACGTTACTCAACTTCTCACAGGGGATGAGCTGAATGTATCTGTGCTTCAAGTCTTCATGATGTAAGTTACTCGACTATTGAATGTAATTCATAATCTAATATGTGTGTTGGTCTAAGAAGAAGGACTAGGATCCTTTGGTTTCATGTGCCCATCTAGGGTCTCGGCTACCATGATCGGTAATGACCAGGGTTTCGTCACTTCTTACATGGTATATTTTATGGCCAATCATCATAGGAAGCGTTTCATCTTTTGCCCGTACCATGAAAGGTATGATCTTCTTACGTAGTATCCTCTTGCTTGTATGTTCGTATTTTAACCATTCACCAATCATGTTGTAGGCGTCATTGGATACTTCTTGTTCTATCCTTAGAGAAGAGGACAGTATACGTTTTTTATCCTCTTCAACGAAAACGTAACTTAGCGATTAAGGAAGTGCTGAATACGTAAGTTTTTGGTAACTACGGTTTTTTCTTCACTGACAAGAGTAACAGACTAAGGTTTAGTTATTAACGTAGATTGTTTTTCCTAATCTAGTGCCTTTAAGAGCTTTAAAGTTCAGTCCAGCCTCCGTAACGGATTGAAGTTGAACTGGATTCCGGCTCAGGTAACCCTATTTTCAATTTATTCCATTGCCTTAGAATTGTATTTGATCTGTTTGGTTTACATTGTACTTGGTTTCGTATTGTAGTGTCCTCGACAGATGGGAAGCACCAAGTGTGGCTACTTTCTTACGTGTTTCCTGTTTGAAATCCTCCACAACCATGATATTTGTGAGGATCTTTCAACGGTACGTATTCATGAGCTCCGTAATTTATTTTTGAGATATAGTATATGGATATATGGGAATTGTTTTGAGTTCTACTCATGTATGGGAATTGTATGTGTTGTGAACACAATGGATTTGTGAATTGTATTTAGAATACACAATTGTGTTGTGAATTAGAATACACGATTTTGTTGTGAACACACAATATGTTTGTGAATTGTATTGTGAATTGTGGTTAGAATACACAATTGTGTTATGAACACACAATTGTGTTGTGAATTTTGGATGGATATTGTTAAATTGTAATTATTGTGGAAACAGGTACTATTAAAAAATGGGAAAAGGTCAAATTACAGAGGAAACTCTGCCAAAATTTATACTTGAAATTATGTCTCCTGTTTTGTAGATAACTAAACCTATCATTTCTTACCCTTTCAGGCGATTCAAAGAACAATGCCATACTCACCTCAAGAGCTGATGGAGATTCAGGAATTATGGGCGGAATACTTCATTGGGACCGGACAATGTGTGTAGGTAGAGCTAGCTTAAGGTAGAAGGTAGTAGGAATTCCTTGTATTCATTAGATTAAACATTCTTTTGTGTATATATATATATATATATATATATATATATATATATATATATAATTCTTTCTGTATGTATTATTAAAACACATTGGGTTAATTGACTCATTGGCATAAACACAAAATAATTAAAACCATTGGCCTTAAGACACACATTGGCAGCAATTGGCAATCATCAGCTCCATACTTGATAGAAATGGTGGTTAAAGCAGGGAACAAAAAAAACTGTATTATTTGCTGCGGTTATTACTAAAAACCGCAACAAATAAGAGTAATTAATGTTGCGGTTATTTTAAATTACCACAGCAAATAAGGGTAATAATGCTGTGGTTATTTTAAATAACCGCAGCAAATAATATTATAAGTGCTGCATCAAAAAAACCGGAGCATTTGTTGGTTTTATATGTGCTTCGACCATATGTGCTTTGGTATAATAACCGCAGCAAATAAGGTTAAATAACCGCAGCAAATAGACTTTTTTCTACTAGTATAGGGTTGGAAGAACTCAACCAAGACCTAATGGCACTGATCTTGCTAGACTAATTTTTAACTCCCTTTTCAAAGATTTTTAGCCTAGATACTCCATTCTCCTGATCACAAAAGAACATTTTCTCAACTTACCATACAAAGAATGATGAAGCATTAAGTGGAATAGCTCTGCTATGTGTCTCGAGTGATTAGTAAGGGATTTTCTATATATTAGAATATCATCAAAGAACATTACCACACATTTCCTCAAGAAAAGCTGAAATGCTGAGTTCGTCCAATGCTGGAAAGAAGAGGGAGCATTTATTAATCCATAAGGCATGACTAAGAACACATAATGCCTCTCATGAGTCTTAAATGTTGTCTTATAAACATCATTAGGGTGTATTCTTAGTTGATGATATCCAGCTTGTTGAATACCACTGCTCTAGGTAGTTCATCAATCAACTCCACTAATATAAGGATAGGAAACTTTTTCTTAATGATTCTTTTGTTGAGCTCCCTAAAATCCACACGTAATCTCCAAGTTTCATCCTTTTTTCCTACCAAAACCATAAGGGAAGCAAAGGGGCTAGAGCTATCTTGAATGATACCCTTGTTTAACATCTCTTAAATCAATTGTTCAATAATATTTTTGGCCTTAAAGGATAAGGTCTAAAGTTCACAATTCCACTCCTAGGGGCCAAAGTAATCTTTTCTCAAACACTCCACGAGTAGGAGATAAGCACCTAGGCTCCTCAAAGATTATAGAAAACCTTCTCTTCAATTCCCTAAGCTTTGTAAATTCCTTCCCATATTCAGACAAATGGATTAGGCTAGATAGAGTTCTGCTTATAGTACAAAAAAGTGAGCCGAGGACTCCATCATCTTAAGAGAAGGTCCCTCATCTCTAATCTTAAGCTTCTTGTAGGGTGCACCCTTTAACCCATATTTTACCCTTCCACACAGAACTATATGGTTAACTAGGTAAAATCTCAAGAGATAGGACCCAAGGTACTAAGCTATTCATAACTGCCTTGAGGTATTAGCATTACATCCATGAAGAATTTTAGCCCTTGATAGACAAAGTGAATCCTCAAAGAATAGATTAACACACTAATTAATTCTCAACTACTATAGTCATAACTTGATCACCAATTTTGTCAATCTTAAAACCTAGTTTCTTTACCAATTGAAAGTCTCAAAAATTATGGGTGTTGTTCGAGTCAATGAGAGAATGAACTAGAGTGTTTTGCACCATCACTTGCACTCTTACTGTGTTAAAATTCTGACTTCTAGTGAAAGCACTTAGAGAAATGAAAGGATTATGCTTATAAACATTATCAACAATATCCCCATTGTTATACTAAACAGCCACTACATCTTCTTCATCCACCCTAGGGACCTTTCCTATGAACAGCTGAGGCTCCTTGAACTGACACTTGTGACCTCTTTTATATGGCGCTTAAATAGTTACATAACCCTTTATCCATCTTTTCTGTCTTGACTTCTACTAGAACAAATTTTGTAGGTTTGGTGAATTTCATGGTAGGTTTAAGTGTTTTTAGGGTTAATTTTGTTGGTGGAGTGGGTAATAAAGGAGGTTTAGAGGAATTCACATAAGGTTTAGAAGCACTGACAGGGTTCTTAATAGAGTCATACTAAATTTAGATGAATTGTTACCATTCATAGATAGAGACTCTTCTTAGTTTTAGGCTTAAAGGCTCACGCAAATTTTCTAGTCCTTGGCTTACACCCCCTACAAAGCTTTTCATCAAATATTTTTCAGGCAACATGTAATTATATTGCATCATAATAGCCTATAATTTCTCAAACTCGTCCATATACTCTTCTAGGCTTCCAGCTTGTTGTAATTTTTTAAATTCCTCCACCACATTATTTCCAAATTTATCCCTAAATCTACTATTAACATCAATCATAAAACTATGCCAACCATCAATAAGTTTATTACTTAAATAGCTACATACCCAAACTTTAGGTCTATCAATCATATTTAACAAAGTTTTATCAACCTTCTGGTCCTTAGGGATCTTATAGAGTGTAAAATACTTATAGAATTTTTTATCCATCGTCTAGGATTCTTGTCATCACACCTTGGGAATTTCAACTTTGGTATGTAGCTCAATCTTTGTTGACATACTCTCTCATCCCCCTTGGGTCCTATATTTCCATTGCTAGCATATGACTTGTCTTTAAGGAAGTGCATCATCTTCAACAACTTTTCGATTTTCTCGTTTGTGGAAGCATTTTGTTCTTCCACATTCTTTTCCAGTGCTGCAAGCTGACCCTCTAGTTGTGACATGCTCATAGTGATTGGTGACAGGCTCTTTTAGCAAGGAAGAAATTGAGTCCACTACTTAGAGTACGGTGTTACCTCTTCTTTGATACTACTGATACAGCTCACGAGTGAGAGCTTTAATGGGGCTAGATCAAATCAGTAATTGATCAGTAACCAAAAGGGAAAGAGTAAAGGTAGAATGGAGAAGGAAGAAGAATAAAGGAAAAAGAGACTTTGTATTTCATGTGTAAAATCTATATCACCCTATACAATGTAATAATTCTTTTTATACAAACCTTACATTACTAATTTCTTACATCAGTTGCATACCCAACAACAGGGGTGCTTATTGAGTTGTGCTACACACGAGCTACTGTGACTCGACTCGAGATCGGACTCAACTCAAGATCGAACTCAACTTGATAATTTAATGAACCATGTTGAGCAAATCAAAGCTTGACTCAAAAAACCCGTGAGAAACTCAAATTTTTATTTATAATATATACTTCTAGAAAAATACACTTAATATATATAATTAGAATAAAATAGAATATGGTTTGATATCTAAATCAAAAGTCCCACATTGAATTTAAATGAAAATTGGTTGGAGATATTTTTATATATAAAATCAAAGACCCACATTGAAAGAAAAATGATAAATGGTTTGAAATAATTAATATATATAAACTCAATAGTGTTTTCCATCTAAAATCAAATCAAATTTGTTAAAGATAAAACTTAGTCTTCTTATTGGCCCAATTCGGGTCTAAGTGCTTAGGCTTTTATTGAGCTTTTAGATGAGTTGAAAACTAAGTTCGAGCTCCAGCTTAAAATGAACTTTAATCAAGCTTGAGTTCGAGTCGAGTTCGAACTTGAAATAAGCTTTAATCGAGCTCGAATTCAAGTCGAGCTCGAACTTCTGTTTTTTCTCTCACAAGATTTTGAGCTCGAGTCAAGTTCAAATTTGAACTATTGAACTCGATTCAAGCTCAAATTTGAGTTATTGATCTCAACTCAGCCAAACTTGAGTTTGACTCGCCTCGTAGTTGCCCCTACCCAACAACCTAACAAACTCAACAAACTAGCTTACCCATGTGCATTAATATTATTACATAATATTATTATACTTATATTCCTAAATTCTCCTATAACACTCGTACAGGGCATACTCCACCTCATCGTCTAGGATCTTCAAGGGGGAGGGAATTGCAACTTCCTCCTCTGTATCTTCACCTCCAAGTCTCCAACCCTACTAGAGGCTGAGGGGCATCAATAATAGACTCACCCCCAATGAGTCTTCATAATCTCTGAATGCTAATTGGATTGAGTTGCTAGTAGCAAACCAAATACAATAGTTTTAGCTTCTCCCTCTTTATATCGAACAGCATGCAAACGCGTAGATGGCCACACACCAATAGTATGAACTTTATGTCATTCTAATCGGTTTCAAATTGATTCTATCATATATTGTAAATTTATTGTCTGATGAATCAAAATTCCATCTCATTTGGTCAATCATTTATCTGTTATCTTTTATCTCATGAGTTATTTTATCTCATTATCTAAAAGTTCCACATTTTCTTATCACAAAATCATCATCTTTATCATCTTTTATTTTATTTTTTTTGAAAACTTTAATAATTTTTTATTGCTGACATGATGATATATGTGATGCTTTCAATAATCACATAATATTTCCCTTCATACGTATACATCAGATCGATTTGACATGCATTAATCAACAGGCCTAGGCCTTTTGAAAATTATTTCACCTCTATTATGAGATTTATCGATGACAAGACTTATTCATTATTCGTTACAATGGGAGAAGTAAATATACTATGAAGCTATTTATACTTAACCTTCAGACATATTACATATATTTAAACCAAAAGTTGTTGTACACACGTTAATTCCACTTATTTAACAAGAAATTTACTACATTTTTCCAATATCATAACACCACAAATACTATTTATATTTGAATTTTTTAAATTTGAGTACGAAATTTTTATCCTTAATTTAAATGATTATAAAAATATGTATAGAATTTCATTCTCTAATATTGAAGTCTAACCGTCTTTTATATTCACTAATTTTTTTGGGTGCAAATTTTATATTCATTAATTATTTATACATTACCAATTTTTCTCGGAAAAATTGTTATGTGCGGATTGGTGTATGGATAACTTTTTTTTATTATTATTTAATAATGGATATATCGTCTAAATGAACAAGGAAAGAATAAGAAAAAAATTTATTTTTTGAAAACTAACTTAATAATAAATTTAAACGTCAACGGCTACAATTTTATTATACCCATTTGAAAAAAAATTAATTTTTTTTATACCCATTATTTGGAATTTGGGATTGTAGTTTTTGTGTTGATCATCTGACTGATACAAAATGAGACGGTCTAGAATTTTTTTTTGTATGGGCAAGGAGATTAGGTTTATAGTTATGCATGCAATTTAGAATGAGAATACTTTTTTGACAAAAAAATCAACCATTTAAATTTCATAGACACGCTTCAGTAGTGGAGGTTAGGTGCAAAGAGCAATACATTTCTTTTTACCTTTCCTTGTATGAAGGAAAAGTCTAAAGCTAAGCAATCTTTGTTAGTTTGTTAAGCAAGATTTACTGGTAGGTACTGCAACAAAAATTAAGACGTAACCAAATCTAGCTTAATGACTATGTTTTGGCATTTCGTACACGGGTAAAACGACGAATTGTCGTCGAAGCTTCTAGTAAAATAGACGGTGCATGCAGGATCCCCATCACTGATATATTCTAATTGGTACATGGAACTAGAACATAGAAATGGAGATACTTTTGTAATGGGTAATGTGAAAAGTAGAATTTTTTATGTTAGTCTTTGGACTTCTTAAAGAATACATAACCTAAGATAGTAAGAGGACATGTTTGTCTCGCTTGAGGAATATATCGGATCCTTTCTGACTAAGAACATAGTTAGAAGCTTAAACATGACTTTAATTGGTTTGAGTATAGTTGTTAATTCGGGTGCTCCGGTCGGGTTCAGATCAGGTCATGTCAGATTTCGGGTCATATTTGGGTCAGATTATATTAAGTCAAGTCTTTATCGAGTCAAGTTCGGACTGAGCTCGGGTTTATCTCAGATTAAATCATGCATGTCGGATTATTTACCCTTTCGGGCACAAGCCGGGTACAGCTCGGCCAATTCGGGTTCGGTTTGATTTCGGGTTCGAGTTGCACTAAGTAGGGTTGTAGCCGGGTTTGTGGTGGGTAGATTCGAGTATAGATCATATTTAAGTTGGATATTATCAAGTCAGATAATTATCAAGTCCAATAGTACCAAGATTGACTCAATATTTGGGACGTTTAATCAACTATTTCGGGTTCAAGTTTGATCTTGGTCTTATAACTAACACAAAAAACATTAAGTTTATGAAGACATTTTATCCCTTACAAAAGTAACAAAATATAACAAAATGTTCAATCAAACTTAGGTCAAATAATTATTAAGTGGGATGTTATATTATGCAAGTCAAATTTGACTACTTCATAAAAAGCATGTTAATCTTTATTGAAAACATTAAATTAGAGAAAGCATGTACATCTAATAATCTAAATCATACTTGAGATTTGTAACAAAAAACTTATTTTGGCAGGGCCTCCCCAAATTATGTTATTCGATAGAAAGTCATTAAGATATATTATTTGATCCATCATATACTTTATATATATATATATATATATATATAAATATATATATATAAATATATATAAATATATATATATATATATATATATATATATATATATATTTTTAAAAGTAAAATTCAACAAACATAATTCTATTTCTCCAAAATCAGGTATAAGTTATTACGACTTTAGTCAATAATGGTTTTAATTAATAATGAATCAAAATAAAACGGGGCATGGTCACAATAGGTCGGGTTTATAACGAGTTATCTCGGATTATAATCTGTTACGGTTATAATCAAGTCAGGTGTCATTTTGGGTTTTCTTCATTGTCAAGTCGGTTATAGTCGGTTATCAATTTATTTCAGGTCGGGTGCAGGCTTTGGGTTCGGGTTAAATAATATAAGATAAAGTTTATTGTCGGTTAATACCAAGTCGGATTTAGGTCGGGTTACATGATACCCATTTTATATTTAAAACGGGTATAGATCGGGTTCAAATTGTTGCAAGTTTAGGTCGGGCCAATTTTTGATAACTCTAGTTTTGAGTAAATACTTGTGAGAATGGAACTTAGACTAGGTGGACTATCCATGAGTTTCAAAAAAAATAAAAAAAAAAAAAAAAAAAAGTGGACTATCCATAATCAATAGCGTGGCATTAAAAATTAATTAGGCAAAGATATTGAACCACACTTAAAAGGCCAAATAATATAATTATCCTAGGGACTCATAACAATGAATAAGTATTGATAGTCCACCACTATGTAACAATTGCACCATTCACGTAACTAATATAAATATCTTTCAATAATATGTTGTTATTTTTTTCAATAAAATCTAACATAAATATCTTTCAATAAAAAGTTACCCTTTTCTTAAAAGGTATTGAGAATATTGTTATTTAAAAAAAATATCATGTATAATTTCTAATAGATTTCGTTCTATTATTTCTCCTCCACTTGATTTTTAGATATGCCCTTATTTCTTCGTATAAAGAGAGCAATTAAAGCAACAAATAGTAAATAATTACTTGGTATCCATTAAGAGGATATTTCTATCTAACTAAATCATACATTTTTATGGTTGAATTGATTGAAATGTATAACACTTGTATACGTATAGACATAAAGCTACACTAGATTGAAGTATAATTGTGGAATTGCTAATCAAAACCAGAATACAAACGTAGAGTGATATTTTTAGAAAAATTTGTCTTTGAAACAAAAGAAATAAAGTTTTAAACGTTTTCATCTAATTTCATATGGAAATTTTTTTAATGTTAATACCGGAATATAATACAACATGAGTGATATGGATGTAATTTAACTCTATACATTTTGCCAACTAACAACTTTTATAGTTTTAAACAGCATTCAAATAAAATTTCTGTATAAAAACAAAAAAAAAAAGAGTATATTTGAACTCTTAGTGGCTAATGGTTAACGTATGGACAAGTAAAGCAAATGAAATTTGGGATGTAAGTATGACTTTTGGAAGAATGAAAAAGTCAAAAACAACTTTTCGAGTTGAAGAAAACCAACTAAGTAGTTTGAGAAAAATACGACATGAATTAGAGTGACCACTTTTAACAAGTAACTGTCAGTTGGGTACACAAGTGCCTTACCAAAGTTATGGTCGGCATTGAGTCTCCGGCAAATTAAAGAGTATTACAGTGACATGTTTACCATATGGATGTACCTTTCACCGTGTTTCATCCGGCAAGCAACAGGGCCGCCTAGCTTGTTTTGTTTTAGGAGTATAGTGATGTTTATCTTTATGATCGACTTTACCAAAAAAAAATTTATGCCCACGAGTAAGGAATAAGTTACAATAAATAAATGAGCTAATCTAGTTAACTCTGACATGAGTATCCCTAACTTTTGTTCTTTGTACCCAAAAGCATAAGAGATATCGAACTGATCCGCTAGATTCTTCATCCGAAATATTATATTAACTACTTTCAAAACTTGAGGAGAGTTCCTACGGATGAGAGAAACCAAAGTTATAGAATTTGTCAAAAGCCGAATAGAAGAAAGTCCTCCGAGACGCACCAAGAAAGTGTTCCAAGACTTTACCAAATTTATTTTTACACAAAATGAAACTAAATCCAACCAAACCGTTTATAATCCAAACTATGACTAGCCTTATTGTTTGTAATGTTGTGGTTACTCGGATCGACTCAATACTAGGCCTTGCATAATAAATTAATACTAATTTGTATCCATGCTAATGCACAGAAAGTGCGTACGGATATGAATTTAATACATTTTTATTAACTATTTTGGAAATTTTTTTGATAATTGACATTAACACATGCAATATTTGACCCACGTAAAGACCTACATTACTATTAAGTAAAGTTGAAAAAAATACGGTGATTAATAGAAACAATCTAATATAATTATATAGTCTTGTAATAACTCATAAACATAATTAATCAGATTCCATATATTTATTTTATAATATTTAAAAATACTCAATCTATCTAACTATATAATGGCTTTCTCTCTACCTTTTTCTTCTACAAAATTGTGATGTATTTCGCTAAGACTGTTTTTATATTAAAACTATATTGTATTAAAAATTGTTATTTTTAACATATCTAGACCCTTATTTTTTATGTTTTTCATTTGATTTTGTTGTAATCATACCACTCCTCTGATTTTAATTGTCTCGTATCTCCTAGACATTGTTTAGATGTATTGCCTCATTATTTTCATTAAAATTTTTCTAAAACTAGACTACTTGTTGCTGGGAGTAAAAGAGAAAAAAATGTGGCTTTTCTCTCTTTATTTATGTAACATTGGTATGTTCATCGCAAGTGTCTCCACCTTCAACATATTTTCTTAATATCAATCTCACCGAATCATTACATACTTTACTTAAATAATAGGCATATCTCCATGACAATCACATTTTTTAGATACCTACCCTCACTCTGATATGACAAAATTATACCTGAAATTTTTTTTATTTGGTGAATTTTGAAATGCAAATTTAATTCAACATAATTCATGAAAAATGACAATTTTATATAACTTAGAAAAGAAGAAGTTTGTAGATACGAAAATTAGTTTTGGCGGTTATTTTATTTTCTGATAATTTTTAAAAATTTTTGTGTAGAAATATGGGTGAGAAGATATGATGAGTGGGTTGTTATTTTATAAAATAATATAAATAAATAAATAAGTAGAAGCTACCATAATGGCTCAATTAAGGATTTAGATGCTCTATTCTTCATTGCTTTTTATTTTTGTTTTTGTTAGAATTTGAGAATGCTTTGATTATTTGGGAATGTTCGAGATTTTTTATTATTATTAATAGATATCAAAGTTTTAGTTTTTCTTTAATATTCGAATTTTATGTGACTGTTTTTAGTAATAAAATAATAGTTTTTATTATTTAAAATATTAGAATAGAAGTTTAGAATAATAGAATAGATCCTTAGAACAATAAAATGGAAGGTAAGAACATTTGAACAAAAAGTAAGAATATTAGAACAGAAGGTTAGAATAATTAAACAAAAGTTTAGAACATGAGAATAATAGTTTAGAACAATAGAACAAAAGTTTAGAACAATAAAACAGTTTTAGAATAATTGAAAAGAAGTTATACTAGATGTTTTAAATAATGATTGTATTGTCCTAAATATGACTTCTATTGTTATGAATAATTATTCAAGTTGTTCTAAATATGACGTCTATTGTTCTAAATAGCATTTCAAATGTTATTACATTTAGTTTTATTGTTCAGCAGTAGCTATTATGTTATTTATAGACATGGGCATTGAAGAGAATTGTAGTGTTTCTAATGACAATATGGATAATACATCTGAAGTGGTACCTATCTGTATGCTTGGAGGGTCGAAAGTATGGATTTCATGTTGTTCTAGAGAGGTAAAACCTTATGTGGGCATGAAATTCTCAAGTATTGTTGAAGGTTTTTCATTTTATAAGGCATATGCAACTGTTGTTGGTTTTAACACAAGAAAATCTACTACAAAAAGAAGGAAGAATGGCATTTGTAGTTTCCAATATTTTGTATTTAATAAAGCTGGATATAAGTTTAAGAAAAAGTCTAATATGCAAGATATGGGAATTGAATATGAAGGTGAAGATAAAATTGCAATTGTTTGGAGAAGTTTGACCACTCGTGTTAGATGCAAGACACGAATTGTGTTGAAGGCTTGTGATGATGGTGGTTATGTTGTATTCAATATCCAAGAAGGACATAGCCATTTTCTATATTCTTCCAATTATGTGCATTTTCAAAAAGCAAGAAAAAATTTAAGCATTTTACACAAGATGATTGTTGATAATTCAAAGGTAGTTTTAAAAATTTTTTATATTATTTTAAAGTATCAATCTATTGATTTATGGATCTAAATGTTAATTGTATTGTTATAGAATATATTCGCATTTGTTGCAAACTACATATTAAATTGTATTAAAGTTGTATCCTATTGTTTTGAAGTATTCAATAAATTATTCTAAAGTTATATTCTATTGTTCTAAAGTTACATTATAATATTCTAAAGTATACAATAGATTGCTTTAAAGTTACATTCTATTGTTCTAAAGTTATATCCTATTGTTCTAAAGTAAATTGTTCTAAAGTTATATTCTATTGTTCTATAGGTTAACGTTAGACCCATGAAAACTTATAGAATGATGAAAGAATACGTTGGTGATTACGAGAATATAGGTGACTCTATGTGTGATTTAAACATTTTTCATAGGGATTTGAAGGCATACATTAAAGTGGCAGATGCACAAATATTTGTAGATAATTTCAAGAGGAAAAAGTTGATGTAGTTTGTTTTTTTCTATGATATCATGTTGATAATGATGATTACCTAATTAGAGATTTATAGGCCTATCCTATATGTAGGAAAAACTATATTTCATTTGATACCACTTATCAAACTAACATGTGTTTTATTGTTCTGAATATTATTTTGATTGTTCTAAAAATTAGGCTTGTTGTTCCAAATAATAATATAACAAATTTTGGTGAATAAGGAGCCTTTTTTTTTTAAATTATACTAACATGTAACCTTTTTGAAAGCAATGGGTCATAAAGAGTCTTTTTTAATTACAGATCAAGATCCAACAACGAAGATTGTGGTGAATGTTGTGTTCGAGAAGTGTGAGCATAGGTTTTTATATGTGGCCTATTACGAAAAAGATGCCTAATAAGATTGGAAGAAATATTACTCAAGAAACTAAATTTTTTGAAGACAATAAGTGATTGTGTTTGAAATTTAGAAATTGAACTAGATTATTTCGAAGATAAATGGAACAAGTTTCTTGGGTAGTTTCATTTAGAAGATCATGAGTGGCTTCATCTGATGTTCGAAATGAGAGCAAAGTGGATTCTTGCCTATTTTCGGGAATTGTTTATGGGTGCTATTATGAGAACTATTATGAGAATTATATCAAGGTCAGAAAGTGAGAATACTTTCTTTACATACTTTGTTAATCCTCATGTCACTAGTGGAGTTTTTTATGAGGTTTGGAAGTGATATGGATGCACAAAGACACACTTAAGCACAAAATGATTATGACTCTCAACACAAGCATCCAAAATGTAAGACACCAATAAAGATTGAAAGACATGATTCTGAGGTATATATATCATTTAATGTTTTCTATGATTTTCAAGACAAAGTTTACAGTGCTTATTATGAATGTGGTGTCAAAGAGTTAAACAAAGAATACTGGTTGGAGATTGCGAAAGTGAGTGAATGTAATAAGAGAAGAACTTATGAGGTTGTTAAGGATTCTAGTAATTATGAAACCAGTTGCTCTTGTAAATTGTTCTGTAGGTAAGGAATTCCATGTAAACATATGAAATGAACTTAGAAGGCAAAGAAGTTAGATAGAATTATTATTCAATATGTCTTGTTTCTCTATTCCAGTTATTTAATTTAGCAAAATTAAAAATTTTCCCTCACTTCCAATTCACCCCTTCTTGTATGTGTCATCTAAATAACATTGTTTAATTGTTGTTAAAATTGAAATAGGTGGCTCATGGTGACGGGTTTTTCAAGAGGTGAACTCATTGTTTTATAGGTAAATAATAGTAGATGATGACCATCTTATTCGGATCTGTTTTGAGACCGAAATTACTTCAGATACCACGCATGAAAGTGTTTAAGCTTTTTTTTGTTTTCTCGTTATGGTTGATCTCAGTATCATATTAAGACTCACACTTTCCATTCCGACGTTGATTTCATTCATTCAAATCCAACTACCCTTGTCCATGTTGAGTAGCATGCTGATATGACTAGTGTAAATTCCACGTGAAGATATATCAAGTATTGTAAAAATCACAACACTTGATGTATTTGTTTTTACATGAATTGCAGTCAAAAAGGGCAATCATTTTTATGGGGTTCAATCTTTTGCCATAGTTATATAGATTATCTACTAATTTTTTTGATATTTCGCTTCTGCATCTCAATCAACTTGATCTAATCAATTTTAAATGTAATGAGTGAAATTCTGGGCCCCAAATTCTCAAATATATATACTA
This sequence comes from Dysphania ambrosioides, assembly GCA_026401315.1. Classification (NCBI taxonomy): domain Eukaryota; kingdom Viridiplantae; phylum Streptophyta; class Magnoliopsida; order Caryophyllales; family Amaranthaceae; genus Dysphania; species Dysphania ambrosioides. The sequence continues at coordinate 18,071,109 of CM048667.1, forward strand.
TGATGAGCTCACAAAACACAACCCACAAGAAGAATTCTTTCTAATAAAATCGAAATCGACTAATTAACGGCTAATTAAATTAACCAGAGGTTAAAAATAAACAAAACTGATGTTAGAATATAACTGGAGAATTCCACGCCTAAACAATAAAATGAGCAAGGCAGCAGAAATTTCAGCTGCAATAATTACAACACGAATTATTATCTACAGACTGCAGGTGATACTTCACATTCAAATACTAAAGTTCAATTCCCAAAAAAAAAAAAAAAAAAAAAAAAAAATAACTCCTAGCTAGTCCCCAACTATTATGTCCAAACAAAGCTAAGATCTAATTAAAGTTGTTGGTCCTCAACAAAAAAAAAAAAAAACAAAAAAAAAACAAAAATACATCATCTCAGCCAAAAATGTACGCCCAAATTAATTAAAAAACAAATTTGGCTGATTTTTGGTTGACGTAGATGTGTAGGAGAGTCTCGGGGACCCCTGTTTTCATCCATCATCCCTCAGGTAACTCTCCTATTACTTACCCTGAATAATATTCTGCTCGGAAATAATGTTCGGTCACTGTATAGTAAGTGTGACGTATGAATCCGAGTGGAAATAATAGCCCCGCACTAAGCCTGATGACTTAAATCCTCCGACCGGACGAAAGTGCCATGGAAGCCATAAGGAACCCTTGAAGGCAAATTAACTGTTGCTTCAAGTTCTAAACTTCGTGCATTCACGATCAATAATTCTGAAGTGCACCCCTCCTCGTCATGAACAAATCCCATGACGTACCCATCATCTTCTGACTCATCCAAGACACCATTGTCACGAGGTAAAAAAAACGGTTCACCCCCGTACTTTTCACCGCCGTACATAAACTTTTTTACCTCACCGGTAACCAAATCCACTTTGGCGAACCCGGATACCTTGGGCCAAGGCTCCGCGATAGCCAAGTAGGCAAAACGGGTTTTTCGCCCGAGTAAGTTCCGGTTCACCATACCAGCCTCAAGATTTATATGACTGTGTTGGCTAAAGTGGATAATGGGTCGTCGAGTAGACTCACCCGTCCGTAGATTGAGCCGGATCTCGGATAGTACACTCTTAAGAGATTCATCACACTCGTTGAAAATAGAGTCAGGAGGAGTCATACATGAACCAATTACGACAACCTCCTCGGTCTCAGGCTCTTCCCAAGCGTTCCACAAGTGGAAGCAAAACGTGTCAGGTGATTTTACCCAAGTAATTTCAGATGCATCCTCAGCGTCCTTACGCAATACCCCAAAACGTGACGTTTTGTTCTTGTCATACACTACAGGTGATCCTCCCGTTATCATTTCCTGCATCTTGAACACGACTTGTTGGTCGGGTATCACTACAAAGTTATTGGTGATGGCAAAGTCATGCATCATTGTAGGCTCGTTTAATGGGATTTCGACGTCGGGTGATTTCTTACCACCCTGCGAGAATTTGAAGTACTTTAGATATGGTGCTTTGAGGACGTCGTAGCTAAGAGCAAATAGCTCTTTTGACTCCGGGTCTAGCTTAGGATGAGCTATCATAGACGATGTTAACTGACCATCAAAGTCGAACCTACCTACCGTTTTAAGGTCACCAGCTGGGGTGACCCTCACTTGGTAGGGTATGTCATCTTCGGACATAGCAAGTAGCCTGTCATTGAAGTAGACCAAGCCAGCGTTGGCAACTCCCATGCCATGTTCGTTGTCTAGTAGACCGAAGAGCCCTCGAGAGTAGAACAACATGAGCCTCGCTATCCCTGAATGACCATGGAGTTCACCGATGGCCTTAGGAAAGACGGCTCGTCCGAGTTCCCGCTCTTGTGCTAGCCTGCTTGTCTCGGTAAATCGACAAGCGTAGCTAGCAACTCCGTCATGGATTGTGACAGCATGAACCATCCCATCTCCGTCAAAGAAATGGTGCCCGGCTGTTGGCTCGAACAAGGGGTTCGCACCGTTTCGAACGTAAACCCCATCGATGCATGCTGGGATTTTCCCTTTGACAGGGAGCGCTTGTTTGACTGGCATCTCCGGTACAGGTGCGAAATTTCCAGCAATTTGCACCTTGGGGTCGGACGTCTTGGGAAGCTGGTGGGACCGCTCTCGGCTAACGAGTGCGGTTTCCACCAAGTCCAAGGCAGCCGCGATAGCCTTTTGAAATACGTTCCACTTGTGAGGATCTTGTTGTTTACAGGGAGGTGAAATGATAGGAGAAGAGGGGGGGTTGTCATGTATTGTCTTCGGAAAATGAATAATGGACGGAGAAACAGTGGACTGAAGAGCACATTGAATATTACTAGTGCAATAATCAATAGAGTTGAAGGACTTAGTATTGTGTCTACTTCTTGTAGAAGTCCTCGCCCGAGGATTAATCGGTAATTGGCCCGGGCAGGCCCAATTAGAATTAGAAGTAGAAGTAGTAGATATAGTAGGATTCATCATAATTTTTTTGCTGGTTCACCTATGTTGTTAGGTTTGGAGTATTCAAGTAATTGAGAGATGAAAGAAGTAGAGAAGTTTTTAGAGGGAGAGCATGTAGAATGAATTTTGAAGAGAGAGAAAGATGATGAAGGGGTATAAATAGAAAATGGGCTGGATGATTGGAAAAAAAAAAGGTCCAACTCAGATAGTGAGCTTCGAGTTTTTGACCACGTGGTAGGATATGTGGGAGGTAGCGCATATAAAGGGGTATTACAAATACAAATAGAGTGATTGATGCTTACTTTCAATGTGCTTCCATCCAAGATTTTTAGTCCCGGGCAGCCTGGGGAATTATACGCACAGCGCGCACACACACTTGCTGCTCTTCTTTTACACTGTATCAACCGACGGCTAAGTTTTTAAATAGGATATTCTTTTATTTGGTTTTTTTTATATATTTCTTTTTATTAACTACGCATCCGCAAAAAGTATGTGGGTAAGTCTTTTTGTTGCCTTGCCCAAAAAATTGCAAAACAATTTTTGTTGTTCTAAAATATAAATTGTTTTATGTAATTACTCCGTTTGTCTTCTAAAACTTATCTTAATTACAAAAAATAAATTTTTTAATACACATTAAAAAAATCTTTGGAGGGACAACAAAAATAAAAAAATCTTTTAAAAAATAGGACAATATTTATGGGACAATCTAAAATAAAAAAATAGGACAAAACTTTAAAAAATAAAGGGAGTATTTGTGAATATTGGTTCTTGGTTTTTAGGTCCCTTCACAATAGTCCGTACCAAGAATTGACGTGTGAACTAAGGTTAAAGGGCATTTACAGCTAGATCATGTGAAAATTACATAGCACAATAGTTTCAGCATCACCTACCTCATTTTGGTTTTGTGACTCTGGAGTTAATTTCTGTAACAACTCGCACTATCTTTTCTTTCTTCTTTTGCTACATCAACAATTCCAATGTCAACGGTATAATGGTCGTGACTGTCGTTAAAATTGGTATAATATGGTCGTGGCTGTCAAAAAAATATGGTATAATGGTCGGGCTTAGCTGTGGATGGAATGCAAATTCGTTTATATATTATTCTTTAGATTCCTAGGTCACTAGAGGAAAACTTAATTTCCTTCTTCTCTCTTTCCCTAACTCCCTCAAAACTAATAATTGTGCGATGCATATTTCAAATCTCTGAGTACTATCGTCTGAATCATTTTCAATTCTAACCAAAAATTATAATAGACCAACGGCGTACATATCCCATACGTTGAAGGATTACTTGTGTCCTATCTCTTATAAGAACATTAGTATTACTTGTGTCTATTATAACCAAAAATTATAATAGACCAACGGCGTACATTAATATTTTTTTAATTTTGCGCGATTTTAACAAAGGTCTATCTCTAGCGATAACTGTCTTTAGTTTTATATGTTAATGTTCAAGTTAAAAATAATTTTAATAAGATTTCACATGTTAATATTTTTATTATATTTAGATTATAGTAGATGGTAAATTTTTTTTAAGTTTAAGCACATAAATAATAAGTAAGAAGAAAGTTAATTAACGGAGTGAGTATTTATTTAGTTGGATAGACATTGTGAGTTTTAAATTGAAGATGAAATTATATTGGAGATATAATATCTCCCCTGTAACTAAAGCGGTTAGAGAAGGAAAAAGTGGTAGTTGTGTTGGAAGCAACAATGAAAAATCATAATGTAGGCCAAAATATAGAAGTTATGTAGGCCAAATTACAGAAGTTAAATTAATGAAAGAAAGAAACATAATTTGGAAAAGGACAAAATATGTAGGGTTTTGTGTTCAGTGTGCATTCAATTTTTGAAGTCTTCAACTGTAGGAGGTTTTGTCATGGCTGATAATTGTAACTTTTGTAACCACTATGAATGATGTTACTAACAAGTGATGTTGAATGCATAATTTTGTTGGGTAACAAATATGGGTATATGAATTTGACAGTGAGGGGGAGAATGTAATTGGGTTCGAATTAGAGAATTATAAAATGATTATTATTAAATTATGTAATATTAACTATGGTCAATAATATAACGTCCCTAAGCATGAATGATCACGCCATTACCCTATGAACAGAGCAAGTCCTACTACTTTTGAAGTTGTTGTCATTTTACTGGACGTTGTGAAAGCATTTTCGCAAAGTGTTACGCATATAGACCTGTTAGGTACTAAAAATTGACTTCAAAAAAGTCTAAATCTTGTCACCTATGTTGATCTCAAAACTGCCTTTTTTTAAAAAAATAATATAAAAGCTGATATCATTCAAATCACTCCTTACATTAACAAACGAGTAAAAATGCTAACGTGTTCAAATCAATTGAAGCATAACAAACTTGTTTAATTTCTATTTTTATCATGAGAAAAATATTTAATTCTAAGTACAAAACACTCCAAAATGTTAACTTTTCAAAAATGAGCCAGAAAATGCCTACTTATATTTTATTTATTTTTTGACATATCGTGCAAATTTAAAGTACATAATCTAACTATCTAATCAAAAGTTGGGATTATGCTGGGCACTAATATCTCTACATAAGCTTTATTGACTCTATTTCTACTAACCTTATTAATATTACAAACACCAAAAGATTCCCTACTTTTTTTACTTTTTCAAAGTGAATGTATTATAATAATATTATCTTGTTGATTTTGACTAGGATTTCTCGTCCTGCAATATACTTTATATCATATAAGTTATTTCAATTAACAAAATGAATTGAAGGAAAAAATTCAGTTACAACATTTTACGTACATTGACGCATTGGTAAATACATTACGAAGAGTTATATAAGTATGGTATTTCCGTATTTGTAGTTGTTCTAAACAAGGACATTTCATTTTTTATGCCAATTTTTTAAAATATGGTGTAATGGGCTTAAAATACTAATAACCATAAACCTGTAATTTTTTAAAATATGGTATAATGAGCAATATTATACCACCATGTACGCGAACCTAATATGATCGAAGCTAAGTAGTAAAGTTTGGCAAAAAGCGGAGCCTTATCGGAAGAGTCTAACTTCATTTTTTGACCCAATTAACAATTTTTAAATGCAACTAAAGTTGTACTTTTAAGCAGGGGAGTACATGATTTTAAATGGGATAGGGGGGCTAAAGACAGTGAGAGCTTGTTTGGCAAGCTTTGTTTTTAACTGAGATAGAGTTCCGTGGTTGGAAGGAGGAGTGAGAAACCGCCAAGGATGGTGGCAAGAGGTTGACCTCTAAAGAAGAATAAACTTGGCACTTGAAAGTCCTTATATTTAGTATTAGATCTCTAGGTACACGTAATACTAGATACGACTAAATCGTGTACGTATCTCATACGAAAATTTGGATATTTGAGCCATATCAGAGACGGTTCTGAATATATACATGGTGTCTGACAGAACAATGCCTTACAATAATATAAAGGTGTAGTAGTTGGAGTAGTGATTTGTATACTTATAATCTATATTAATTTTTTTAAAAAGAGCTTAATTTTTATAAGTTAAACAGGTGTCCATAAATAATATGCAATTATTACTCCGGTATCGAGCGAGATGTTGTTTATATTTGTGGAACGAAAAGAGAGCTAAACATCCCAGATGCGCAAGTGTTGTGCATGGAAATTTTGGACCTTAAGCCCCAAAGTTTACAAACCAAGGCTGTCACACTTACACCAAGCTATGAAAGTGACTAGAACACGCTCTTATTTAAATTAGTGTAAGTTTGTTCTAAAACTGATGTGTGGGTGTTAGGCATCTATAATTCTACTTGGCTTCTCTCTGCCAATTTGGGGCTCTAGTCTCCTAGTGGTCCTTGTTAAGTTTCCAATTTATTATATGCATGTATGCTTTATAATCTAGAAATCAAGGATGGACGTTGAATTTATTAAACAAATTGACTAAATGGTTAAGTACAGCACGTTATAGTCTTAAAGAAGAAGTTTCTACACAACCAAATTGATCTAAATGGTCATGTTTTTCTTGCACTTGTAAATAAAATCAGCGGTTCTGATTGGCTCTTGTTCTAAAAAGTCATGATTGCGCACTCTCGTTTATTCTTTTGTAAGATGATTGTAAACTATGGGTATAGAATTATACGGTCGATCTTCATCCGTAGAGCAAATAGTAACATGCATGCGAAAAACGATGGCGAGGCCAACGAGAAATCTGCTTTAGTTTTCCATATTTTGGATTATTAAAGCGACTACTTATTAGCATTAGGATGTAAGGGGGTGGAAAATATTCCATCACCAGGAAAGTTGGGTTTTTTTTTTTTTTTTTTTTTTTTTTTTTTTTTTTTTAATGTAAGGATTTTCATCTTTTATAATTTTGAAGATATTATCAATTTTTTTACATTATACTTTTAAATATTAGCTAATAAATTTTAGGAAAATCTGATAAATAGTAAGATTGAGTCACTAATTACAGGTGAGGATTACGAGGGCTGATAAAGTGCTTACATTCCCTTACGATGATAATTCATTACCCAAAATAAGTAACGTTAATTGTTGTGATTAACCGCAGCTTTGTGAAACTTGTGGCGGTCTATTAAAAATCCATCATTTGTGGCTCTTTTTCTATTTTTTGTTAGAAATCACAAGTTTAATGCTGTGGTTTTTTAAAAAACTGTAGATTTGCTACGGTATTTCGAAAAACTTAAAAACCCGCAGATTTGCTATGGTATTTCGAAAAACCGCAACATATGTTACTTTCTAAAATTTAAGGACCTACATGGATACATATAATGCCCATTTCTCTACTGGGATTTCTCAATAGACAGCAGTAAACCTAATGTTGTATTACAAATGAAAAATTACGAAACCTACTAATGCTAAGAACCTAATCTTGCTAAGAAACCTGAAGCTAGTGTTAGAAATCAATCTAAGGATATATTACAAAAAGATCAAGCTATGTAGGGCTTTCAAAGTCTAGAAATTACTCAACCTGATTACCTTAAATTAATTTTACTCAGTTCTAGCTCTATATACGACATTGTTCGTGAAAAGTCCTGAAATAATGAGAAAGATCAATTAAATTAGTCTAAAATAAGATTCTAGACATGATAAACACACCAACATCATTATAAACACACTTCCAAGTACAAATTCTAGAGATTTTCCTTTGTAAATTCAACTATTTTGATTTTTATAAAATCACAAGTGGTACCTGTTTACAAACAACAATCACAACAAAACAAATAATACAAGGGCCATACCACGTTAACCTTTTGATTAACACGGGCTAGTCAATCCCATCCACCTACATTCAAATCCCATCCATCTACAACTTTAATAGATATATCCTAACACCATCACAAGCTCTAAATTCATTTCGAAAGGAGTAAAACATGACATAGTAGCCACACTAAGAATTTCCTACTTACTGAAGACACTTCATTCGAGAAGTATTTTAATCAAACTTATATTTGAGTACATTTTAACGTCACAAATCTTTAACAATCTCGATGAAGTATATATAAGTACATGAGAGTGTAGAATTTACTACTTAAGCTAGAGTCCAGTTAAATTTAACTCCTAGTATGTGTCTAGTCTATTAATTATGAAAGTGCTATTGTTTAAAACAAAGATGGTGACATCAGTATTATACTTGTAGTAGAGCACTAAAAGTCAAAATAAACCCGTAACTAATACTTATGTATTCATTTGATGCTTAATAGATAAATTACGTTTTCCTTTGAAAGGACAAAAAATGTATACGATCCCTTTTCTCTAACGACCGAATCAGAAAAATCTAATGATGCCTACGAAATTGTTGGTCGTGTCATTAATATGAGATAATAATAATTCATTATTTCAAACTTCATGAAAAAAAGTTTAGAACTCCATACTTTTAATGGTACGGGCACACAGGAAAACACTTGCTACTCAGGTTGGCCTTTGCACGTGTCATCTAGGATGAGACAGATGCTTGGCTACTAGATGCAAAAGTCGCTGAAATCCGTGAAGGGCACATGAACATAATGGATATCACTCCTTCTTTGTAATAAAATTCATGGCAAGGCCTACAACAAATACAATAATAATATTTATTAACTAGATCGAGCTAAAAACATCATGTTGAGTGACAAAGTTAGATATCTTATACCAAAAACACTTGTAGTACTGAGGTTAGGTCCCATGAGAAGTTGAGTGATATCTTCTAACATGATCATAATGTCATGGTCCCCTTCATATACAAATGTCCTCCTCCCACCAATTAAAGTAACAATGCGATATGGGGCTAAGGCTGACACATGAACCAAGATCCTTCATTACAGACTTAGTTACATTGCCTTGAAACCACTAGAAACAAGCTATGTAACTTTTTCTCCTAGCAACATTGTCCCTTAGAGGCTCCTACTAACAATTACAACAACTTAGTGTACTCGAGGGAAATATAACTAGAAAGTTGGTTAGAGCCTAAGTCTTTTCCAAGCTAGTTTGACAGTGCCATTTTTAGCTTCAACAATAACTCATAAAAATCAATTATAATGAGCTTAATTGCACATGATTTTTAGGTTAAATATACATGAATTCTAATTCATCAAAATTAAATATTACAAACATTTGATCTTTAAATATTATTAACGTGAACCTTTAGATAATCTTGCAAGTCATAACCTCATTAGAAAGCATCAACCCTAAATAGTACTTAAAAAGAGACACAAACATCAATGCCATGACCAAATATAGTAGAATTTTGAATTCATATTAAATTCCATATATTCTAAAGTAGCACTTCCAATAACGCAACCCATTCAATTATCAAGCAACTAAAAAAGACTTGAGCTAAGATCAATATTTGAGGACTAATCACTAGTTTCTTTGAACATCCAAACACTCTTAAAGATCCCTTAACTCTCATCATTTCTTAAACAAAGGCAAATATTTTCCTCTTAACCCAAGGAAAATAACTCCTTCAAGCACCCTCATCTAAGACTTATGCGAAGGAATCATCCATAATGGTAACTAACCAATGACCCACTTAAATATACATTTATTTTACTTTGCTTTATCTACTTTTACTTCATTCATCAATACTCTTGATCTTTAGTGGTTTTCATCTACACAAGGGTTCTAGTTGTGTCATCTTTATGTTATGATTGAGGGGAAGCAAACCTCATCTACATAAACTCCACATTTGCTTTTAAGTATCTCCGATGAGCCTTTATTTAAGAAAAAGATATCACCCTTTATGAAATCTTGTGATCAACTCACACTCTTTTAAATTTATGTCTCTTTATATACACCCATGATGCGATTAACGAGGAGAAACTCCTTCTTTCACTAGGTTAAGCCTCATAAGCCTTCTTAGAGTATCATTATCTAGGAACCACTATCATGAGATGGACTCCTCTTATTCTCCATGCAATCCCAATGTATGTACCATATGCACCATTTTATCTTTACTTAGCCTAAGATGAAGTGATTTGAACATCTTTAATCTCTCAAGCCTCATTTCAATATTGCTTTACATGAGAAACACCCTATATGTTCATCAATCTTGAAATAATTTAAGTATTTTCCAAATGGTTATTTCCTAACATCATAAAGTATACTTTGATATTCTTTTAATTTCTAAGTCAATGATGTTTTGGGGCTAAGACACGTAAGTCATTGAAAACTAGACTCCTTTCTTAGATGAAGTATGTCATGAGAGATAGCTTGTTTATAGCTGAAATTCCTTATTTGATGAGTAAATCTTCAACTTATTTATTTTCATAATCCATACCTTACATCCTTAATTATCGCTCTTTAACGCTTTATTTAAATTTTTTCACTTTTATTATCATGTCCCTTATTATTGTGTAATTTTGTGATCATGTCTATATTTTTGCATTTAATCAAGACATGTTGATGAGCTATCATGCCTAATAAGATAAATTTGGATAACTTGTTCAAGGACCCCTTAATATTATGGACTCTAAGAAATAATAACCCTAATTTAGATTTATTTGCATAAGTCTAGAAGTGTGCTTCTTTTGTTTATACACAAAATCCTAAGAACTATTAAATATTAATTTATTCCTTTTTAGTGAAAATTCTTGCATATCTCTAGACACAAATTCGTGTATCCCCATATAGCGGTCAAATGATGAAACAACCCTGATGGGAGGACTTAGCTTGGGTCGATATTGAGTTTGTGTGCCCAAAAACACCTCAAAACCAAACTCTGAAAAGGCCCAAACACAAACCCGAGCCTAAAACACTTACCTTAGCCTAAATGCGTAACAAAAGTCACAAAATCACCTCATAAAGACACTAAAACCAAACCCCTTAACCCTTGCAAAACCGAGGCTCGGAGCTCTTATGCTCGATGCATGAAGCCAACGTTGAACGCTAAACGTGCATCAGACCACCAGGTAGGCCGTCCAATGCCCACATAAGGTGTCCAATACTCACCTTGGAATCTGACACACAAAGCTAATTTTTTTTTTCTCCTTTTCAACTCAGCCTTCTGGAAGCGTCTAATGCCATGCCTCAGTGTCTTACGCCAAAACTTTGTGCACCACACCAATTCAATTCTAGTCTCGTTTTAAGCCTCTTTTTAGCCGAGTAGAATATTCCTTTCTTGAGTTCTTGAGAGTCTAATTCCCTAAGCATAGTGACTTGGCGTTTAACACTCAGGAAACCGACTTTTTTTTGCCTATAACTACCCCCTCATTTGATGAGCAAAGAATCGGTTTTTCTCACACTTTTAAGGGTTGTCACTATGCCAAAATATAGTCCCAAAGCAACCTAAAACATAATCAAAGCCTGTTAAACATCCTTCATACTTACCAAGGATCTTATAATGCACATTTAACCTCAATTAAGTAAGGAAATTTTGCCCCTAAACTCAAGCAAAAGGACTCTCCTTAACAGTAAACATCGAGGACCCCTATCTAATTCAAAAACTTTTATTACTTTGTCTAATTCTACTCCCTTCACTTACTAGTCCTTGATATTAGTGGTTCTACATCAATCTAGGGTCTTGGATTGACTTATTTTTGTGATGATTGTGGGAGGTGCTAACCCCTCTCCTGATATTAGTGGTTCAAGACTTAACTTGATCAACTAAAGATTCATCACTCTTGATCATCTCTTGTGATAAACTCTCAAAACTTTATTTTCAATCTTCTTTTTCCAATGACTCGAAGAGCTAGGAGAAACTCCTACTTTACTAAGTTAAGTCTCAAAACTCTAACTTTGAGCATAGTTTGGTCTCTAGTTAATCTCTCAAATGGCCCCCTTCGCCTTCCATTTTATTATAATCTTTTTACATTATGCAAGTTTTCTTTTACTTTAGTCTTTGATTAAGCAATTTGCACATCTCCATTCGCTCTAGACTTCATCAAATTTTAACACTTTTTTCATGAGCAAACCCTAGGTATACATCATACTTTAATATACATTTAGGAGTTATCCTTAAGGCTAATTTCTTATTAAAGCATCATAAAGCATATATTGATCTTGATTTTGCCTCTTATTGTTAATGATGTTCTAAGACTAAAACACATAAGTTTTCATGAACTCCCTTTTTACTTAGTTGAAGTATGTGATGGAGAAGGGTCTCTTTAGGCATAAGCCTTCATTTGATTAGTAAATCTTGAATTGATCATGCATCATACTTAAATTGTATTCTAACTATTCTATCCTATTGACTCTTGGCTCTTATTGCTCATTATGATTGATGTAATTTGTGTACATAAATCTTATCTTGTATTGATATTGCATGATCAGCTTTACTTATGGTTATAATCAAGACCTATTGACTGAATGCCACACCTAATAATACAAACAATAGATAATCAAACAGGTATCCATTAATCTTGTGGAAATTTAACAAAGAGGTCACCTAATCTAGATTTATGTGCATAATTCTTAACTTGACAAATCGACTAAATCTAGAGTATGCTTTGCCTTTGTTTTTTTCGTGTTTAGCAACTAAAATTGAAATAAGTTACTCATTCCTAAACCTTCTCATGGTTTGAAGACCACTTACGAGTCAAATTTTGGATTCAAGCCCTCGGGTGACCAAACAGGCTAAAAATATTGGTGGCGACTTCCTGACCCATTTCTATATCTTTAACCCGTGTAACTGATCCTTATTGGTGCGCAATATAGTATTTCACTATCTGAGGAGAGTCCCTTATTCTTTTCTTTCCCAAAAAGGGAAGGTTGGGTTATGAATAAACGGGTTCTCTAGTGGCAATTCACTCATGGAATTGTCCACCCGAAACCTAGTTGGGTTTCCTATTCTTAAAATATACTTAAAGCCCTTATAAAATCGGCGTCTCCGATAGGGAGTTGTGTGCCTAATGAATACTTGGCTACACGTGTGAATGAGAAACCAAAATTTTTTGGTTTATGCACTTGCAATTTGCTTAAGATTGTGTTAGGCAAACTTGTATTCATGTCTCTGCGTGTGGAAGTTATACCCTAGAACTCCATCACATATGAATGTTTTCTACATTTGAGATAAATTGGGTGTGAAAGATTAGACAATAACCAATTAAGGCTCATGGCCCAACCTTTTGGCTTTTTCGAAACTTATCAAACCATGGCACTTCCTTTGACTCATATTATTCAACCCTAATTCATGTTAAACTTAGAACTTTGGCTAGGTGAAGACTTGTTTATGTTGCCTTAATTCAAGAATGTTAGTGTGACTGTGAATCGGTGTGCTATTGCTATGTTTTTTTTTGCACTAACATTAGAGTCTAGACTTGCGAAATCCTGGGGAAACCTGAACCACGAAAAAGTGAATTACATGCATCCTTTGTCACGATCACCAATTAGGATCATTCATATCATTTCATACATAAAAATCGTGTCATGTCTATCCGTAGTCTCATTATGTCCCATTATCCCCGCGTTATGCCAACCATGCCGCCTAAAATCCTAGCCTCCTGTTAATAAAATGACCAAATCACGGTCAAATCCCAACCTTGCCTCTTAAAATGCCCCAAACACGGTAAAAATTTGGCCTCACCTCACAAGATTACTCAAATCCAAAAATTACCTCTCAAATTGCCTCAAACACGAAGAAAGCCTAACCTCATTTTTCCAATGACCCAAAGTTATCAAAACCTGGGGAAAATCATACCTCTCCTCCGAAATGTTCTTAGCAATGGTAAAAACCCTACCTTACCTCCGAAATGTCCCTAGCAACTTTAAAAATCCTACCTTACCTCCTAAATGCAACAAGACCCTAGTAAAATCCCAAAATTATCCCTGAAATATTGTTCGGTAAAATCCCAAAATAACCTCCGAAATGCCTCATGACCTTGGTAAAATCCCGAAATTACCCCTGAAATGCCGCCTGGTAAAATCCTGAAATCATCTCTGAAATGCATCATGACCCTGGTAAAATCCAAAATTTACCCCTAAATTGCCACCTAGTAAAATCCCAAAATTACCTTCGAAAAGCCTCATGTCCCTTGCAAAACCCCGAAATTACCTTCGAAATGTCCCATGCCCCCGGTAAAGCCGAGTTTACCCTTAATTACTGCTCAATAAAACCTGAATTTACCCCTGAATTGCGTATTGGTAAGATCTCAATCGTTCGACTAAGACACTATTGGGGTAAAATCTTGAAATTACCCCTCCAACTGATAAGATCTTGATCTTCCCACCAAAACCCTATTAGGGTAAAACCTTAAATTACCACTCCTACTTGTAAGGTCTTGATCTTTCAACCGAAATCATATTGGGGGTGAAAATCCATGTTTACCCCATATAATAGGTAAAAACCTAACCTTCCCACCAAAATCTTATGTGGGGTAATATCCGAAAATTACCCCTCACCAACAAAGCCTTAAAATTGCCCTATCGCATAAAAATTGAAAACTACCCTAAAGCACCACAAAAAGCCTTAAGCCTGACGTGGGCATTGTGTTTATTGAGTCCATGCATATGGAGTCCGTCTTTTACTTATGGAGTCATTTCGTAACGGAGGACGACTCCCTAAATTGGGTAAAACATCACTTTCAGTAGAGGTGATCCTCTAGTTACATCATGCTTGTAATTGCATCATGCATAAAGTATTATCTCTCCTAATACTAATCCATAAACCCTCAATCCTAACCGAGTTAAGTCATTATCCCATGTCCTTTCACAAGAGTTCGTCGAATGGGTACAGAGACTTGGTATAAGTTAAAGAGAGTAACGTCACCTTCAACCAATGGGAAACGCGGAATAAATGGCCTAGCTCCTAGTTGCAGTTAATGACTTAGCTAAGTCTTTAGAGGGTATTAACGCTCGTCTAAATTAAGAGTGCCAACTCCCTGGAAAATTTGGCATGGATAGTTGAAAGTATGATCCATCAGTTCACTAACAACGAACAATACCTTGACACAACCCTTGATAAGATGAAAGGGAAAATCAGCTTCTTGGAGAATTTCTCAACTAAAGATATCCTAAAGTTTAAGTCAACAAATGATCAAAGATATCATCTGCACAACTCAAGGGCCACCATGGCCATCGATGGGATAGATTCTTAATTATTCATAGCATTCTTTCCTATGTCCCTACAACTAACTTGTCAAAAGTAGTTATATACCTTAAAGGATAAGGAAACTAATATATGGGAGGATATCACCATTTCTTTCATAAACCAATAGAGACCTAATGTGGAATTACAGACAACTCTTTGAGAGTTAGAGGTTATTTGACAAAACACCAATGAAGGGTTCCCGACCTATTTGGAATCATTACAGGGAATTAGCCTCTCAAATGGTCTCGAGGGCATCTAAAAAAGAACTTGTGAGAACATACATATAAAGTCTTCTACCTTAGTATAAAAACCATATGAAGTTCTTAGGTCTCGAATCTTTTGAGCGTGCCTACAACATTGGCATCGACATTGAAGATGATCTGAAAAAGAATCATACCGCTCCAGCTGATGAGTAATGGATGGGGAATGAGAATTAAAGAAACTCCCTTTTCAAATATGATGAAATCACTATTCTTGAGGCTGTAGCATCTCAAGATGATACCTACAAAAACAATAGCAATAAATCTATCAATGACCCACCGGTTTACAATTTTACTTGTCTATGAGGATGGCTTTACTAATAACTCATCTTTGTTAATCACCTCCAGGGGGATTCCTTCATTGAACGAAAAACTTGTATTATCACAAAACTCAATACAAAAACGATGAACGGAAAACTTGTGTTGTCTATCATCTGGATGCGTCAACTACAAGGCTGTCTTTTTACTCTTTGGACTTGAGAAAACTGAAAAAAGTGGTTCAAATGTCTATCCCAAGTTGTGACATTTATCCATTGACGCTAATTGTACCAGTTCTTGACATGGTATATGGATGAAAAAGGCACCTAAGATCACAACTCCCAATGCCAAGAAGTTGGATGTTATCACCAAAGAAGTCCCAATGCTGAATGATTCGAGTCGTCTAAGTCGGAGTTTGAGTCTATGTCTTAGTTAATCAAGTGTGAATGCATTGAGTCTAGGATTGTATTTGTTGTGTCATATGGAAAAACTCAAAAATCCTCCTCTAACGTAACAACACCTGAAATTAATGAATAAACATTGGTTTTTCCAACTCATTCCTTTTTCTTCTACCTTAATCCCTACCAATTGCTTTCTCTCTAATGAACATGACTTTGAATTTAATAAAGAAATGGAAGAACTTGAAATTAAAACACATATAATTAACGAAACTAAAAAGAATAACAGGCGCTAAAGCGTATTCAATGTATACTAGTGCTAACCCTAAAATTTAATGATATCTTTACTTGGTATAACAAAAACATGCCAAGGATAGTCCAAGATACAGTTGGCAGCCATGTTCATCAATATTTCAACTACCTTGATGGAATTGCAAACCCTATTCTAAAGAAGGATTGTAGAGTTTGAACTTGTGTGGGTTACCGAAATCTAAACAGAGCTAGTCCAAAAGACGGGTTTTTGTTACCCATATCATCTATCCAATTGACAAAATAAACCTTGCCCTTGTTCATTGATGAGTATGCAAGCTAAAACTAGATAATAACGGAAGAGGATATGGAGAAAACCATCTTCATGACTAAATAGGGAACCTATTGCTACACGGTCATGCCATATTCCATCAAGAAAATAGGTTCCACATATCAATGACATAATCATAAAATCCCGATATCTTCTAAGGCAATTCATTGCCCTACAAATATTCTTTTAATGACTGAGAGAGTTCAAACATGAGACTCAACTCCAAGAATTGGACCTTTGGTGTGACATCAAGTAAGTTGTCGCTAGTTCTAGATGCGTTGGATTTAATCTTAGCTAAATCCAGGCTTTCTTAGCTATGACACCCTCTTAAAATCAAAGAAGAAATATGAAACTTATTGGATCATTTGCAATACAAAAATATATAAGCTAGTGTTTTAAAAAATGAAGATGGATACACTAAAGGAGATTGCCCTAAAGCTTTCAACAAAAAGCACCCATGCTTTCTCCAGCATAGCTAATAATTCCTCTTCGGCTCACTAGTCGGTTTTTTTCCTAACTGAAGAGGGAAAGGGAAAGGAAAAAGCAATTTATAATGGTAGTAAGAAATAATCACTTTGAGAAATTTTCATGAACCTTTGGACTCTTTATCATTAAGAAAATCCTTTATAGAGGAGCAACACAACTTACAGACATGGATAGTAATGAGTTTTGTTCACTGAAAAATATCAATCGATTGGATAAATTCTGTAGCATATGTTGTCCATGTAGAGCTACGTTAGGCCCTGATTCCCATAGCAGATACGTAGGCAACCTTGTTGAGGCTAGGCGGCACAAAATCATGTGTTTTAAAATATGAAAAGAAACCTTAAAGTACAACGCTATCATGAGTCTCAAAATCTAAAAGAACCTGTAAAGTACAATACCATCATGCATCTCAAAAACTAGAAGGTAACCTATGAACTACACATTAACTAAGTTTCAAATCTTGTCGAAATTTATGAAATACAACTGACTTAGTCTCGCCACTTGCAAAGCTATATTTGGGCTGATTTTCCTTAGAAGATACGTACGTAACCTCACCTAAGGCTCGACCACAATCATAGGTTTCTAAAATCTGAAAAAGGAACCTCTAAAGCCCACCACCTTAATTTTCAAGTCTCGGCAAAGTCACGGGTTTATGAAACTAAAGAGAAACCTCTGAAGAATGCAAAAATGAGTTTTGAATACCTATGCAAGACTTCTAAAGTATGATAAACCTACCTTTTGATCTAATTCCTTCAAGAGGATACATAGGCAACCTCTTTCCAAGCCTAGTTTCATCAAATAATTAATCACCATACTCTATGCAAATGTCCCAATCTTAGACTTCGACACAAAACACCTTAGTAGGGCATTTGATGCCCATTATACCAGCATTGAACGCCCAATACTTGGGCATTGAGCTAAAAAAATCCTACCTCCTTTGAGCTCCTTTGTGTGTTGATCAAATGTGCTCCTGACCCTGAATTAGATTTCTAGCTCCTATGCAAAAGAGCTCCTATCTAAAGATCTCCAGTTTCTTCAATCCCATGATCTACCATAACTTTATACTAAGTTGCGGCTTGTTCTTCCATGATTACTTTGGCTTATTTGGTCTTAGTAATTAATTTTCAGTTTATGAACTAAATGTAGTCCTTAAAACAGTTAATGGCGCCTAGTAAGTAAAAAAAAACTTAATTTCAAAGCTTAAATAATGAAGAGTCTATATCAAAGGAGATAAAGAAATCGGGTTTAAACCTAAGAAATCCTTTCTCTTTCATTTTGTAATTTTAGCCCCAAACTAAATCGGAATTGGTTAGCCACTTTTCTTGCCCTCAGTGAGCCTTTCTTTGACTGGCCTCACTGCTTCCCAAACTTCTCCATCGATGACATAGCCTATGCCTCCTAAATTTTAGTCATTCGAACTTGGTCTAATTTTGATAAAGACAACGTCTATGAATCATTTGGCTTGCTTAAGCAACAATTTAAGCCACCTCCCATGTACAAAGATCTCATAAGTTACAAAAATCATTGTCTCCCCTTTAAACTCAAAAATCTGTGCAAGTTCCTAATGCCTCTAGCACTTCCGCATGTTATCTCAGTCATACCCCAATGAGTCTTGCCTCCTAGAGATAAAAACTTTGCAAAAACCTCCTCGCAAATTTTTTCCAAAAAGCCTTCTCTAAATAATTCCTTCTTTCTCCCGTGTTGGGAGAGAGTCATTATTGTATCTATGTTTGAGTTCGTGTCTGTGTCCATGCAAAATCATACATGCATTATAAGTTATGCTAAGAAATAATGGCATTAGGCCTATGCATCATAAGTCATGTTAAACCTTAATTGCATCAAAAGTATGAATCATAAGTCAAAACCTTATCACAATCATGCTTAGCAAAGTTACCCGAATTTCTAAAGCTAGTTAAATTTGAGCTATAGCCAAATCTTCCAATCCTAAATCCTATGTAAATCTAGAATCTTGACCCTGCACGAAAATAATTCATTAAGCATCAGACAAGATACCATCCTAAATATTAGCAAAAGAAGTGAACAAATAAGTAAGCATGATACTAGGGGCTAAGATCTACCTTTTAAAGACCTCTAGGGCCTCTTCTTTGGGCCCCTTGACATTTGCCTAAAGAGTTATCATAGCAAAGCTAGAAACCCATGTGACGTCGCCCAAGGCCCTCATTATACACATAGAAAAAAGAAAACTCCATGTTTTCAAAATTATATTTGCCTCTGACCCTAGTAGACAGAAAAAAAAACTTCAAAGCCAAATGCATTAAGCCATAAATCTTCCGTAGGGTGGTGCCCCTAGAAAAACCTCATGACCTACCTAAAGAACCAAAAGTTCATAGACTCTGGCATCTTTAAAAATTTACTACTCAAAATCGTCCTCTCTAAACCATAAGAGAAAAACCATGTAACCAGAAGACATTCCAGATGTCGATCCCTCAAAACTTGATAAGCCGGGTTAACCCGACATGACTCCTAAGAACCTCAAATGACTTTGTATATCTAAAACTTTGGCTTGGAAGGTGTCCCTAAAATTTTCCTAGGCTTGGAAGGCATCCTTATAATACGCGAGGTGGGTTAAACTGTCCCCATTGATTCGGGAGGTGTCCCTAAAATACGCTAAGGCTCGGTAGGTGTCCCCACAATACGCAAATTATCTTAAGGCTCGAGACGTGTCCCTAAAATAAGCAAAGAAATTCAAGGCGACTGTGGGCTCGACAATAATCCCAGTGGGTCATTTCAGTGTCTCACTCTTCAGCAGAACCAACTAAAACATTTCTCTCCACGAAGATGCCTAAGTAGCAAAACTCTTTCCAGGTAGAAGAAAATTCCTAGCATATTAATATCCCTACCTGATAAGCATCCTTAGCAAGGATAAAAATGTAAATATACTCAGAAATTATTCAAAGGGCTCAAGAGGGACATCCTAAATGAAAGTACAAAATGGAAAAATTCCTTAATGAAGTTTGTCTATCCCTAGCAAGGCAAAAGGCACTAAACTTGAATTGACGATCTCTTTAACCAAATCAACCAAAAACCAAGCCATCTTGTCCCAAGTGGTGAACCAACCTGTGTTTAGGGCCCAATATAACGAAAAACTCCCTAGTGGAGCAG
This sequence comes from Dysphania ambrosioides, assembly GCA_026401315.1. Classification (NCBI taxonomy): domain Eukaryota; kingdom Viridiplantae; phylum Streptophyta; class Magnoliopsida; order Caryophyllales; family Amaranthaceae; genus Dysphania; species Dysphania ambrosioides. The sequence continues at coordinate 18,091,141 of CM048667.1, forward strand.
GATAACACCCTCTCAAAATGCTAAAGCCTATAACGAGAAACAACCTTTGTCTCTTCTAAATTTTATGCCCTGTCATCCCGATAGTGGCTCCCATCTAGCACAATAAGCCATTTCTCTTGCATAACAGGCCATATCTCTTTTCCACAATAAGCCATGTCTCTAGCAAAACCAACCATGTCTCTTTGTCTTAATAAGCCATGTCTCTAGTACAGTAGGCCATGTCTCTAAGTAGAACCACCCTAATAGCGGCTCCCTGTATCTTGTAAAGGAATCTAGGTCTTTAAGCTGCACTACCTTAACAATAACTACCCCATTGGTATATTAGGTCAACTTATGAGCGGCACCACTCTAATATCGACTCCCCATTAGCACATTAGGCCAATCTATAAGCCGAGCCACCTTGATAGCGACTCTCAATCAGCACTAGTCTCCCCAGCAGAGTATTTAAGGGCTCTAACCTCACGCATTCATCCAATCAACACAAGTTCCTATTCATAATGGAACTAAATTTGTGACACCAAACAAACAGGTTTCTTGCGAATTAACACTTATTTTTTTGTAGGAACAGGAGTTATAATAAGGATTTGATATTTTAAAGCATCTTAGGTCTTTCTCCATATTGAGTCATACTTAACCTTTTTCTTTTCCAAGACTCGGTTAAATGTTGACAAAACAACCCTGACGAGAGAAATTAGCTTGGGTTAAGACTAAGTATGTTTAAACCAAAAACATCTCAAAATCGAACCTTAGAAATGCCAAATACAAACCAGTTCCCAAAAAAACCCCTAAACTTGTGCAAAATGGAGGCTCGAAGCTCTTATGCTTAACCCACAAAGCTCGTATCAAAAGCCAAAAGTGCATCAGACCACCAATGAGGGCGTCAAATGCCCCCCTTGGACGTCTAATGCACGCCATGGGTGTCCAATGCTGACCTTGGAATCTAATGCACAAAGATGACTCATTTTTGCTCCTTTTTTGGTCTTTTCTAGCTTAGCTTCTGCAAGATTCTGAAGCATGCCGTAGCGTCTAATGCTAAACCTTTGTGCCCACCTCAAAAGTGCTCCTATCTTATTTCAAGCCTCCTTTCAATGGAGCAAATGTTTCGTTTCTTGAGCAATTGACACACAACCCAAGCGTTTGATGCCGTAAGTTGGCGTCAAATGCACTGACTTGGCATCTAACGCTCAGGAAACCAACTATTTTTTTACCTATAAATACCCCTTATTTGATGAGAAAAAGGTCCAATATTCTGACACATTAAGGGGGCCATTACTTTGCCAAAATACCCCCTCTTAAACATCCTTCATACTTGATAAGGATCATACAAAGCACAACTCGCCCCAATCATGCAAGGAAATTTAACCTCTTTAACACACACTCAAGCAAAGAATCAAGAATAAGGACTGTCCTCGACAGTAAACACAAAGTCCCCTCTCTAATTTAAATTTCTTTATTGCTTTTTCTACTTCTACTCCATTCACTTGCTAGTCCTTGATCTGGGGTTCTATATCTATATAGGTTCATGGTGAACATGAACATCTATTTCAACCTTTATGTAACTCTTAATGAGCCTTGATCATCCAACGAGACATCACTCTTGATGATCTCTTGTGATCAACACACACAACTATATTTTAAATAATGTCTCTTTTGATAATGATGTGAAGAGCTAGGAGCAACCCCTACTTCACTAAGTTTAGTCTCAAGATCATAAATTTGAACTTCACTATTCAAGGAACCGTCTTTATAGATTTATCTCTACTTAATATCTAAAATGGTTCCTTCCCCTTGCATATTAATTATTATAATATATTTATTTTATGTAAGTTTTATTTTACTTTAGTATATGATGAAAAGATTTGGACATCTTCATTCTCTCTAAACTCCATCAAATTTTGATACTTTTTAGGAGTAAACCCTAGGCGTACATCATACTTGAATGTATAATTAGGAGTTATCCTTAAGGATCCCTTTCTTAGTCAAGGATCATAAAGCATATCTTGATCTTGATTTTGCCTCTTAATGTCAATGATGTTCTAAGACTAAAACATACAAGTCTTCATGAGCTAGAGCCTTTTACTTAGTTGAAGTATGTCATGGAGAAGGGTTTGTATAGGCCTAAGCCTTCATTTTATTACTAAATCTTCAACTCATTATGCATCATACTTATATTACAATCTAACTAATCTAAACTATTGGCTCTTAAGTTTTTACTCTTATTGCTCATTGTGATTGTTATAATTTGTGTACATAATTCTTATCTTGTATTGAGATTGCATTTTCAACTTTACTTATTCATATAATTAGGACCTATTGATTGAATACCATACCTAATAAGAAAAATAATGGACAGCTAGACATAGTTACCCATTAATCTTTTGGACATTTAACAAAGTGGTGACCTAATCTAGATTTATGGTCATTATTCTTAAATTGCCAAATCGACTAAATGTAGAGTGTGCTTTGTGTTTGTTTATTACATGTTTGCCTAGGAACTAAAATTGATTTGTTCTCCATCTCAATGGAAATTGCTTGCATACATTCTTAAATATAAGTTGCTGATTCACAAACCTTCTCATGGTTCGAAGACCACTTAGTTGGGTCAAATTTGGGATTTAGGCCCACGTGTGATGAAACAGCCCAAGAATTTTGGTGGCGACTCCCTGACCCAATTTTATTTCTCTAAGCCATGTAGCCAATCCTTAATAATGTGTAATATAGTAGGACACTAGTGGGGGAGAGTCCCTTTCTCTTTTCATCATAGAAAAAGTAAGGTTGGGTTGTAAAAAATTAGGCTCTTTTGTGGAAATTCACTCATCGAATTGTTCACCCAAAACCTAGTTGGGTTCCTGAACCTTAAAACATACTTAAAGCCCTTACCATATCGTCTTTGAATTGAAGTAGATCACTTATTCTTGAACCCTCCTTTGGTTCATAGAAAGTTTATGAATGCCATTTTGGGATTCTGTCCCAATTAGGTATTCAAACTACCCTTAAAGGTCAAGTGGCGACTCCTCATGACCCTTCAGACCCAGTCCATTTGAGGATAGAAAAACCTATCTTGCTGATCCGAAGTGACAAGCACAATTAGTACAAAGCTAGTGGGGAGCGACCCTTACGTCTCATATATCCCTAGCACTGCAAAATCAAACATCAACTCTTAAAATTTCCGAATTATGGTGAAAACCTTCAACCCTCAAATCTTCAAAAGACATGATGACCCTAAACATGAGAAAAACTAACTATGCCATCACAAAAATCTTGAAAAATCATAACTAGGTAAAAATCCTTACTCTTACCCTTCAAAAATATTTATAAACCAGCGAGGACCATGCCTCTCTCCTCCAATATCAATCATGGTAAAAAGCTTATCTACCCCCAATATCCTAAACTGCTAAAATTGAGTTTACCTCTAAAATCCTAACCGTTAGAATTGTGAATTTACCACTATAACAAAAACTGAAAAATAATGGGTTTACTCTTGAAATCCTTACTAAAAAAGTCTAGATTTTATACCTAAAACCTTAACTAGTAAAATTTTGAGATTACCCTTGAAATATTAATTGGTAAAATCCCGAATTTCCCCTGCATCAATAAAATTCCAGGTTTATCCTTGAAATCTAAATTGGTAAAACCCAAAAATTAACCCTATACGTTTATAAGGAGGGAAAATATATGAAATTACCCCTTCCATTGGCAAAAATCATAAAATAACCCTTAAACTCCATATGGGGTAAAAATAAGAAATTACTGTTTAAATTGGCAAAAACTCATAAATTTCCCATAACATATCATGTGGGGTAAAATTCCAATATTACGCCTTCTACTAGCAAAAAACCTGAAATCACCCTTAATCTCATATGGGGTACGACTTCCAAATTACCCCTTTCATTAGTACAAAACCTGAAACTATCCCTAAATTTTATACGGATATAATCTTATAAATTACTACTGAGCCCCACAATAGGAGTTTAGCTAGTAAAACTCCAAACCTAACCGAGAGCGGTTTATTTGTCCTGAAGCCATTCATATCAAGTTTGAATCATACATATGATTTATTTTTGTAATGAGGTTGACTCACTAAACTAGGTGATAAGTACATAATATACCATATTTTTTAGTTCCCAATATTAGTCCAATAATTGCCTTATATTAGTTATTTTATGAATTTATTTACTTTAATTATTTTAGATTTTATTTTATTCATTATTTATTTTATATCTATTCTATAATAATTGATACATAATATTATGTTGTGTGTTTTTGATAAGATAAGGTGAAAAATGAAATGGACTTGACAACTACAAATAGAATAACAAAAGTAAGCCCCCAACTTGTATCACTACTCAAGCATCACGTGCCATCATATACAAAAAGAAATTTAAAAAAATAAAAAAAGAAAAGAAGTAGAACATGACATTTGAGGGGAAGCATCAACTTTCGTGAAAACCAGTCCCCTCAACACCCATAAACATATTAAACAAATATTCTCCAAAATTCAAGCAATAAGAAGTTAGAATTCCTAATTTACGAATTCATCATGCTAAAAAATTAGAGTTTTGTTTTTCCAAGAGTGTATATAAAAAACCCCCAAAAATCATTTGAGAGAGCACGCACAACTATAAACAAATAATCGGAGTAGTTTGATAGTAAAGGTTTTGTTCGAGTTCCTGAATTGGGAGAATTGGAACAGAAGACAACCATTGAAGGTAGCTTAGTCTAGAATTCAATGTTGAACAAGAATGACGGTGAATTGGGGGGGGTCAAAGCCGAGTATCATATGGGTATTCTTGAGTTCTACTTTATAAATTCTTCATCTTACTCAATTGTTTTAGTTACGGACCTTATTAATTCCTTTACTACTCTTATTGAATTTTTATGATTTGATTATTAGCATAATATTTTGGTTTGTATTATTACAATTAACTTGAGTGATTTTTCCAATTTAGTTATTGAAAATGCTTGTTATTATTGATAATTTTTGCAATTGCAAGCTTGATTTTTATCTTTCATTATGTGTGATTGCAAATGTTTTCTAATTATATAGTTTAACTTAGTTTACACCATATAATGAAGTAACCCTTCTTATGTTAAATATGCGATTATGTTATAATTTGAATTCAGAGGTAGTTTCAATCTAATTGTTCAAAACATTTATGTGATTAGATTAATTAGGGCTAATGATATCTCTTAGTTTATAATACTCCTATTTCTAAATTATATGAGTTCTAATCATATTTGTATGAGTTAGAATGGTTTAGAGTCAATTTCTCTTAGTTCATAATTGACTTAAATTAAGGGATGATAGGGACTCTTTGTTATCTTAGGCTCTATTGTTAGTCAAATAATTATAATTAGTGGTAATCATGGTCAATTGAATGTCATTGCTAATAAACTAAATCAAATAAGAATTCTTTAATGGAATGGTTAGTTGTGTCGTCAATAGTAGGTTAACTTATTTTATATTAGTTTTAAGTGTTTAGTACAATCCTTAAACAAATCCCCCATTTTTATGCAAATATCTAAATAAATGTATTGTATGTAAATTTGCTATAGTATAATGTAATTTAGTTAAATTTTGGATTTTTGAATCAATGAGTCTCCTCGTGGGATCAACCCTTGCTTACCCTTTTACTAGTTATTAATATTATTGAAGGTTCACGTAAGGTAAATAAATATTTAATTTTATATGTTAAACGACTCGTATCACCAGGCCATGCATTCACACATTTGAGGTGATGATCATGTACTTACATTGTGTTGTAATTATACCATGCACATGTGTCATATCTACCATAAAAACCCACTAACACAAAAATTAAATAAAAGACAAACAAAGTTCATTAGGAATTGAGTTTGAATGTTCTATGTACAAAGTTATGAAGATTCAAGTTTTCTTTAGAAGTTAATTGACTTGTGTTTATATAGTAGTTAAGGGGCTGATAAGAGCATCTCTGCCATAATTCTTACTATATTTAGAGCTAACGTCTCCTTTTATTCTCCAAAAATTAACTTTCAATCCATACCATCAATGGCAAAGTTCTGAAGATTTAATTTTTCTATAGATGTTCATCGGCTAGTGTTTGTATAGTGGGTAAGGGGCTGACAAGAGCATCTGGGCCACAATTCTCACTAGTTTCAAAGCTAGCATTTCCTTTAAGTTCAGTAGAAATTTACTTTCAACCCATTCCATCAATGTCAACTTCTAATCAAACAACCCAACTCTTAGTTATGTTGAATGAAATTACTTTGTTATGTCAAAGGATGAACTCTTGCCTTGAGAAAGTTGAAGCCAATTTCCCATGAATTTGGAAAATAAAATCAAGGGTATGGTCCACCTACTCACAAATAGTAGGCAACACTTAGATTCAGCATCTGATAACAAATTTAAGGGGAAGATTATATTATTTGAGAAATCCTTTGCTAATGATATCCCCAACTTTAAGTTAACCGATGATCCTTAATACCAGTTAAGGGAATTTAGGGTCACTATGTCCATTAAGGAAGTATATCCTAAATTTTTCCAATGATTTTTCCTATGACTTTAGAACCAATGTGTCAACAATGGTTTTATGCTCTAAAAGACAAGGGGACCAAGACTTAGGAGGGTGTAACAAACATTTTCATGAAATAGTATAGACAAAATGTTTATTTATAAAGTATTCCTAGGGAACTCAAGGTCCTACGTCAAGGAGCTAGTGAGGAGTTAAAAAACTAGTCAAACCGCTAAAGAGAAACAACCTCTCAAATTATCACACAACCTCTTGAAAAGGAATTGGTGAAGACATTCATCTCTAGACTTTTACCTAAGTACAAGAACCACATGAAGTACTTGGGTCTAGAATCCTTTGGACATTATTTCTTCATTGGCACACAAATCAAGGATGGTTTAATGAAGAATCTAATTGCTTGAAGTAATGAGCGTTTGAAACAAGTAAAAAATGTTAGTGAAATTAATGTTATTAATGATCCTTGGATTTAAAACAATTTCTAAGTAAAAAACAACAAAAAGGTTTCCAAAACTGCCCCTAATGAGTCTTCTCTAACCTAGGAATGACTTATTCTAAAGCATTTGGTCCTTCTGAGGATCCTTCGTCAAGAAAATAGGGTCTAAGTGGGACAAAAACAAATTTTATCAATTTATTAAAGAAGTAGTGATGACATTGAGAAATGAATCCATTATAAGCATTTCCTATAAGACATGGGTGATGATGAAAGGTTATTAAACCTATCCTCTTGTGTTCTTTTTAATTTTTAAGGATCCTCTAACAATTGATCCATCTTCTTTTATTGCTTCTAGGGGCTCCCCATCACCTAATACGACAATATTATTTTCACAAGACTCTATTAATGATGTATAGGGAAGTTATGATTAGGACGTCTTCATAGAAAAAATCGAGTAAGTCATGACCTCATTATAAAACATCAACCCTGATTGGTACTCGAATGGTGCGATAAATATCAATGCTATGAACAATTCTAGTAGGAATAAGAATCCCATACTAAATTTAATCTATTCCAAACATGGCACTCCAAGTAACGCAACCAATTCAAGGGGAAACTAGCCTTATCAAGAAACTTAAAAAGACCCAAGCTTAGGTAAATATTTGGGAACTGATCACTAGTTCCTTTGAATAATCAAACATTCTTAAAGCTCCCTTAACTCTCACCAATTCTAAAATAAAGGCAAATCGTTGGCTTAAAACCCAAGGAAAATGACTCCTTTAAGCACTCATCATAGACTTATGTAAAGGACTCATCCTTAACGATAACTAAACAAGGACCCACTCAAATATAAATTTATTTTACTTTGCTTTATCTAATTTTACGCCATTCACCACTCCTCTTAATGTATAGTGGTTTTCACCCACTCAAGGGTTCAAGTTGAGTAATCTTTATGTGATGATTGAGGGGAAGCATACCTCCTCTACAAGAACTCATTATTTTCTTTTAAGCATCTTCAAGGAGTCTTGACTAAACAATAAGACATCAACTTTGATGAACTCTTGTGGTTAACTCACACTTTTTTTTATTTTCATGTCTCTTTATATACACCGATGATATGATTAACAAGGAGAAACTCTTTCTTTCACTAGGTTAAGAATCATAAGCCTTGCTTTGAGCATTATTATCTCAAATCCACTCTCGTGAGATGGACTCTTCTAGATCTCTATGAAATCCCCTTCCCTTGCATCATTATTTACCTGCAATGCATGTACCATATGCAACATTTTTTTTGTCATTGCTTAGCCTATTACAAAGTGAATGTTTAATTGATGTCTAAAAGCTTATTTTTTAGCATCATAAAGTATACATTAATGTTCTATTTATTTCCAAGTCAATGATGCTTTAAGGCTAAGCCAAATAAGTCCTCTTAAACTAGACTCCTTTTCAAGTAGAAGTATGTCATAAGGAATAGCTTGTTTTAGCTCATATTCCTTATTTGTTGAGTAAAATTCAACTAATTTACATTCATAATCCATACCTTAAATTCCTAATCCATACCTTACATAATTAGTTATTTCTTTATTTAAATTTGTACACATTGAATTCTGGCTTTTATTATCATGTCCTTGATTATGTTATAATTGCGTGACCAAGTCTATATTTTTGCATTTAATCAAGACCTATTGATGTAGTATCACAAATAATAACTTAAATTTAGATAATTGGTTTTAGGACCCCTTAAAATTATTAACTCTAGGAAGTGGCCTCTGTAATTTTGATTTATTTGCCTAAATCTTAACTTGGTAACCTACATAATATGGAAGCATGCTTCTTTTGTTTATGCATAGATTATTAGGAAATATCAAATCTTATTTTGTTCTATCTTAATGAAAATACTAGCATATCATCTATGGATCGACATAGATTTCTCATTCTTAAACTATCCTTTGGCTCATAGGATGTTTATTAGTTTTATTTTGGGATGCCAGCCTGATTGGGTGTCCAAACATTCCAAACCTTTAGACCCAATCAATACAAAAATAACAAAAGTTTCATAGCTAATTGATGAACAAATGGATTACTCGTTGACAGTACCCACTACTAGAAAAACCTTGACCTTACCAATTTTAAGTAACGGGTAAGTAAGGGTTATAATCTACAGGAAATGGCTTCTAATATACACCAACTTTAATAATTCGGTTACTAGCTAATCATAACAAAAGTGGAAAAAGGTTGTGATAACCGGTTTTCTAGGTCGTTAACTAAAAGACAGGTTATGCAAACAATATTTATAAACACCCTAATACTACTACAACTAGTGTAGTGGTAAGTCGGGGATCGAACCAAAAGGACAAGGGGCGATAGCTTATAGACTTGATGTAAAGGATTTATATGGGGATTGGAAAGAATCACACTAATAACAGAAAAACAAAGCAAGAACTAAAACAATGTTATACTATGAAAAGAAAACGGGGACATATTAGTTCCACCCTAGGAAGGACAATCGAACTATCAATACGCTAAATTAGGAGAAATCAGTCAACAACGAATCATGACACTCAAGATGACGAGAGGAAGTTTGTGACCCTATAAATCACACGAACAACCTATAATCGCCCTATGTCTCCAAAGGAGTGGCAGGACAAGATTCGCATCGAATATCAGTCAATCAATCATTAACAATCTCAAATCCTAACTCTACGCATGAAGAACGAGCCAACCTAGGGTTTCACCAATCAAACCCCTAAGAAGACTACTCACACATAGTAATAAAAGACATAATTAAAAGCATGAATGAATTGAATGCAAATTAACAAGAGAATGAAAAACGAAGAACTATAACTAAACCGACAACTACTCTATCAAAACTGTAAACAAAACAACGATAATAGCTAGAGGAATGAAATTAAGAAAAACAATACTTGAAAGCATTAAAAGAACTAAAACAGAAAAGAAACAATACCTTGCATAAACGAAATTGTATGAACGAAAGAGACACCGTTCCGAAATACAAAGCTTGAAAACGAGAACAACAAAAGCTGTAAATCTAAACTAATGCATGAAAGAAATGAAAAGCTTTAAAGTGATGTTCTAGGTTGAGGCACAAGAGCTCTCAAAGTAGGCATAAGGTTATGTACAGAGAAAGAGGGTATTTATACCCTAGGGACAAAAGGAGTAAAACCCTAGGAAAAACCCTCGAGCGCCGACTAAAGAAAGAACCAAAATCTGCGGGAAAGAAGGCCATTCGGCCGAATGAAGGGTGGATTCGGCCGAATGGGTGGCCATTCGGCCGAATGGTGTAGCCATTCGGCTATAACAGAAGTTTGGTGTTTTTGCGGTCTGTCCACCATTCGGCCGAATGAGTGGAACCATTCGGCCGAATGGGCCTTGATTTGGTCGAATGACTTCTCATTCGGCTATTCCCGAGAGCTTGATTTATGTGCTTGAATCCCTGTCCACCATTCGACCGAAGGGATGTCAGATTCGGTCGAATCTGAACCTAAACCTTGCTGAACAGTTCCTTTGAAGTGCCTAGTGGCTTCTAGAGTTTATAGAATCTTGGAGAGTGACTTGGAACACATGCCCAAGCTATGATACGCGCATTCAAACTCTTGATAGAAGTGTCAAAGCCTCGAACACGTCTCATTTTACCTCGACATCATCGAGATCACCTGAAATGACCTAAAAACAGCTCGAGGACAAGATCAAGGTAAAATTGAATGTAACGTGCATAAAACCAATATAAAAGCACGAAACTTGACACTAAAATGAGGTTGTAAACGTGCTCTAAAATGAGCACATCAGGTTGCTAATTCTAATTAAGACTATAAATGCAAGTTTTTAAAATGTCTAATGCAAGATGAGTAAAACACTACGGGTTTGGGACCAAACACCAATAAAACAAGAACAAGCTAAAGACAAAATTTAGACACGAGAATAAAACAAAATGGGGATCATATACTCACCACTAACTCATTAACCAAAAACTATGCTGCAGGGAAGAGGGTTCATCCAAGAACTGGTCTTTTGATCATCTTTAAGGAAGTATGCACTACAATCAAGATTTCTCGCCTAATTGTATATCAAAGGCAACCCTAAAAAAATTATAAAGAACAAAAAATAAATAAGCACCTCAAATACTACCGCTCCAAACACTAGGCTCACTATCCAAATCATTATTTTTCAATGACATGATCAAGGAACATAAAGGGTAAAATCTATATTGCCAAATTTAGATAACCAAAACCTAACATTAGAAAATCACTTTGAATCATTCAAGTGCCAAACCCATTCTTTAGTCAATATTCATGCACGAGATAGGGTCTTCAACCTATCAACTAACTAATCTAAATACTTGTGACTATTAACCAAAGACTCAATAGGATTGATTAAGAAAACTAATGGCTTTGCAATAATAAATCAAATACACTAGTCTAGAAGCAAATCTTGAAAGAAAACAAGCTAATAACACGATAAGAATAGCTAAACATGAAATTTTTATGAAGGATAATGATAGAAATTACTCATAAATGTAATGGATTCAATGTTGAATAACTTTGCTTTAAGGCTTTGATCACAAACGAGAATTTGATGTTAAAACAAAGGCTACTCTGATAAATACAAAAGGGAATACTCTCTATTCTAATGCTTTATATTTTTTTTTTTGATTTTTTCTATCTAATGATATCTAATGCTGTCCACCTTGTTGATCCTTCATAACCTAATGAAATGAGTTTGAGAAATCCACGAAGTTGTAGGGGTGAGAGGCTGCTACAAGAAGTTTTTAGGTTCTAGAATGAACTAAGCAGCTGCTTAATTGAAAGTATAAGTGACTGCTTGGATGGAATTTCTTCCTTCTAAGTACCCTCTAAAGGCCTGTTCACTGCTCTTTAAAAAATTACTGACCTTTGAACTAATTTAAACTAAGCGGTCATGGTAACTCATATTTATACTCGTTTTAATATGGTATTTTAAGTCCACTTGCATTTTAGGTTATTTTTATGTGAATTTTTCTCAATTGTTATCATGTGATGCGTTCATAAATTTTTGTAGTGTTTGTGTTATTCTTTAGGTTTCCTACAGACTCAATGTCTTTGGTCAAGTTTGAGATACCCAAGAGGTTTTTGATCAAAAGATGAAGCAAACGAGAAAAACTGGAGTCAAAAGCAAAGATACTCGATTGAGCGTACAGGGGACTCGATCGAGTGGAAGAATGAAATCAAGCAGAAAATGGCTTCATATTGAATAAATGAAGAAATATAAGACACTGAAATAGAGGACATGATCGAGTCTCCTCTCCAGCAGACAATGTTGACTTGATATAAAGTCTAATAAATAAATAAGGACTCGATCGAGTGGCATTCAAACTTGATTGAGTGCCTCGCCATTGGGCCGTTTTTCTAGCGAGTGCCCTATTGAAGCCCAAACTTATTTTGTATATATTAGGGTTATTTTACACAGTTTTAAAGAAGAGCTAATGTTATGTTAAGCATAGTGTAAGGGATTTTTATTAGTTTGGTAGAAGGTACTCATTAGTTTAGCATGAGATCTCTCAAAACTCTCTCAACTTCCTTTAGTTTTGCTGCTACTCATTGTTTACTTTGCATTCAAGTTTCCATAGTTTTACACTAGCTTTATGCATGATTTTTGGTTTGTTTAATCTAGTACTTTTGCACATCAGTTCCTATTCTTATTATATTATTAATCTCTATAATTTTTTATATAATTCTAGCATAGATCATGGCTTTGTTTATTATTTGTGTTGATTTTATTAGCAATATGAATGAGTAGTTCATTAGTCTAGGATTTCAATGAACCCTAGTATGAAATAATTATTGAATAAATCCTAAAACCCAAATATAATTACATAAAGATGATTCTTTTAATTTTTGATTGAATTTAATTCCTTTAAAGGAAAGACATAGTTGATTAATGGCATGGATTAGGTTCACGGCAAAAGTCGGTTCATAATCTACATTAGAATCACTGGTTAAGATGTGATTGATAATCATAAAAGTAGACATCATGACCATTAGGACCTATATAATGTTGTGCTTAAATTTCTTGCTATCGTATGAATCCAATGGATTGGTTTAGGAAGAAGCTATTGATACTCGAGAGAGATCCTTAGTATTGTTTAGGATGCATTCATCTTAGGGATTATATTATGTATTGCATTCATGAGATTTAGATAGAAATCATTTTCTAAGCCATATTGGAGGGAATTCATTATCCTAGATGTTTTCCTTATATCAATAATCTAAGTTTAGCAATAGTTTGTGTTTAGCCTAGTTTAGCTTAGTCATTAGTTAAAGTGAACCTCCTTTATTGTTCGTGATACTCTTGATTGAATTTTGTACTAGTTTAGAAAACATTAGAATACTATAGTTTCATGGGATTTTGATCCTACTTTCTCGAGCAACACTAGTGTAGGTTAATAGGTTACGTTTGATAGGGTAGCAATAGTGATCCTACTTGCTTAAGAAACACTAGTGTAGGTTAATAGGTTATGTTTGATAGGGTAGCAACAGCCTGGTCAAAATTTTGTGCATTGTCGGGGACTAACATTTATTTCTTTAGTTGTTTTTAGTCCAAATTTCTATTAGGATATCAGTTTTCCTAGGTAGTTGCTTTGACTATTGTGTTTGTCAATTTAATCTCTTTCCTTTCTAGTGTTTTCTTTGTATACACACTCAAAGTATAGGATTTAAAGAGCTTATTTCTCTAGATCTCAAGATTAATAACTCATCAAGAAAGCAAAAGAAGTCAAAGAAGTAGAGAAAGATGGATGAAGCCTTTCCATAGAAAACCTTCTTTGAGTATGACATCCTTAATCCTTTGACAATGTCAAGAATTTCTTGGCCACAGGTTACAACTACAAAGTTTGAACTAAAGTAAGCATTTATTCAATTTCTCTCCAATCATGCATTTGTAGGACATCGTATAGAGTGTCTTATTTCACACATCGAAAACTTATAAGTGTGATATAATGAAAATGAAGGATTACTCTGAAGATGTTATAAAGTTGAGGTTGTTCCCATTATCTTTGAGGGATAGAGTGTGTGAATGGATTAGAAATGAAGGTCTAGGTACTTTCGATACATGGGATAAGCATGCAAAATGGTTTTCTTATGAAGTTCTTAGATTAGGACAACACAACTAAGTAAAGAGCCATTATGAATAATTTTCAGCAGTTGTATGCCAAGTCACTCCATGAGACATGAAGACGATTTAAAAGTATGCTGAAACATTGTCCTCATATTGGATTACAAGATTGGCTATTACTTTAGACTCACAATACTAAGTTGTAAATTAATGCAGCTTCAAGGGGTAATTTCCAGATTAATGATGCACATGGTACTCTAGCCCTTATAAAAAAGAGGGCTGCCACTAATACTTCACATTCTTCAAGGGAAGATTGTAAAAAGAAGCTGTCTTTCTCATCAACAAACTCAGATATCTCAAAGCTAGTAGTTTCCATGTAGTCTCTTACTGAATGTTTGGGGAAGATACATGGAAAACCCTCTTTGGCAGTATCTTGTGAAGTTTTAGGTATTATAGGGCGTGATGTGAGCCAATGTTAGTACACTGCAGGTGGTTTGGATAGTGAACAAGTTAATGCCATCTTTAACAACAAAAAAAGGTCATTTAACCTCTTCTCAAACACCTATAATGAAGGTTACGTTAGAAGAAGCACTCAAACTTCTCCTACAAAAACACCAACATTATGCTGAACCCGATCCAAAATTGTGCCCCACCACATTTTAACAACTTCAATTGCCCACATGGCCCATCAGATTTAAATACCAGGAAATTTCTTAATCCATCTCCCTTTCAACAACCAACAGCTTCACCGAAGTCAATTATAGAGATTATCTTGGAAAACTTTATAGCTTAGTAGACTAGGTGTAATGAGAACAATGAGAAGAAATTCTCAAAACTTAGAGCTCATGTAGAATGAATAAACACCCGATTATCCTTGATGACTTAGTAGCTAAATCAACCCTTAAGGAATAAAGGACATATCTTAGAGGATGATAAAACTACTCCTAAGGAGTAATTGAATGATGTAACCTTAAGGAGTGGAAAGAAGTTAGAAGAACCATAAATAAAGGATTATAATCCTCTGATTAAGTTAGAGAAAGAGGAGCCAGGTGAGAAAGTGAAAGACAAAAAGAAGAAGCATAAGAGTCCACTAGTAGCACCATATGTACCACCTCTCCTATTTCCCTTAAGATTAGCGTAAGCAAAGTTAGAGAAGTAATATGGAAGGTTTTTGGAGATCTTAAGGAAGTTGAATATCAACATTCTATTCTTAGATGCTATCCTCGAAATTCCTTTGTATGCAAAGTTCTTAAAGGATATGCTTTCGAAAAAAATGAAGATTGATGAGAACGCTATGGTCCTCCTCAAAGCTAAGCATAGTGCTATCCTTTAAAATGCTCTCCGAAGAAGCTAGGCAACCTTAAGAGTTACCCTATCTTAGTGAGGTTAGGGGTTTTGGAGATCAATAAAGTTTTATGTGATTTGGGAGCAAGTGTAAGAAGCTCCAAGTAGATGAATCGAAGCCTATTCATATCTCCCTTCAACTAGCATATCATACTTTTAAATTCCCTCTAGTCATTCTAGAGGATGTTCCTCTTCGAGTGGGAAAATTCTATATACTATGTGAGTTTTTGGTAATGGATATAGAAGAGGATGTGTAAATTATGATCATTTTAGGTAGATCATTCTTAGGCACATCAGGTGTTATTATAGATATGAAGAGTTGGAAAATTACCTTTGAGGTCGGAGAGGAGAAGGTGGAATACTCCTTGGTGAAGTCAATGGGAATGCTATCTATATGAGAAATGGTTTATAGAGTTGGTACCTTAGATAAATTTGTTTCAAACCATGTTGATGTTGTTTTCACGGATCCCTTGGAAACAGTCCTAGAGGAGGAGAATTATAGACCTTGAGGTGATAGATTATGCAAGACTTTTATAGGATATGCCACATGTTTAGAAATAAAAGCCACCAAAAGAAATCAGATTGTCTAGTGATCCACCATCTACAGATGCTCCCCCACAGGAATTTGATTTGGAGATAAAAGACAAAAAGGGAGTAGAAAATGTAGTTGTTAAAATCTCTCTCGATTAACTCTTGAAAGGCCTAAAAATAAACTCCCCATTAATGATTCCTTCCATGATGAGCAACTTCTTATGATTTATATAGTGGTTATACCTTTGTTTGCTATTTTGGCTAATTACTTCGCTATAGGGACTGTCCCTCATGGATATTCCTCACAACAGAGGAAGAAATTCTTTCTTGATGTAAAGGTTCATATTTGGGATGATCTTTTCCTTTATTGATCATGTGCTGATGATATTATTAGGAGATGTGTTCCCAATAGGAAAGTCACTTATATCATCACTCATTGTCATGATATGCCGTGTGGTGGTCCCTCTAGTTTATCGACAATGTGTGCTAAGGTACTTTAGTGCATTTTCTATTTCCCTACATTGTTTAAGGATGTTCTTATCTTCCTATAGTCTTGTGATTATTACCAGCATATTAGAGACATCTCAAACAAGAATGAGATGCCTTTGAATGTCATTCTAGACGTTGAGGGTCTTGATGTTTGGGGTGTTGACTTCATGGGTCCTTTCCCATCTTCTTATTAGAATTAGTTTATTTTAGATTCTATATATTATGAGTCTAAGTGGGTAGAGGCCATGGAATTACAAACCAATGACTCTCGAGTTGTCAGTAAATTTTTCAAGAAAATGATTTTTTCGAGTTTTAGAATCCCTCGGGTCTTGATAAATGATGGGGGCCAACACTTCTTGGATAATAAGTTTGAGGCCATGTTAAAAAAATATATAGTGCATCATAAGGTATGATAATCCTATTATTCGCAAACAACAAGTCAAGTGGATGTGTCAAATTGAGAAATCAAAACCATTTTGGAGAAAACAATAGCAAATTCCCGCAAGGACTAGGCTTTGATACTAGATGATGCTTTTTGGGCATACCAAATGATATTTAAATGCCGATAGGAACAAGTCCTTACGGTTGGTGTATGGAAAAGCATGTCATCTATTAGGTGAGCCTGAACATCGTGCTTTTTGGGACATCAGGCATATTAACTTTGATCACTAACAAGATGGTGAGAAAAGGCTCTTACAGCTTAATGACTTAAAGAATTCTAGTTTTATGCATATGAGAGTTCATGAATTAATAAGAAAATGTTAAAAAAATGGCATGACCAGCACATTTTGAGGTAGGAACTCAACGAAGGAAATATTGTTTTAATATTCAATTCTAGATTGAGATTGTCTCTAGGGAAGCTAAAATCTAGATGGTCTGGTCCATTTCAGATGAAAAAGGTATTCCCTTATGGTTTTGTGGAGATTAGGTGTGAATCAACCTATTCCTTTAAGGTAAGCGGCCATCACTTAAAGTATTATCATACGGGAGACCCTACTCAGAGGAAGGCTAGAGTTAACCTTTCCGATCCTACATCATCAACAAGTTGAAAGTAAAGGGGGTCAAGCTTATGACCCAAAAAGCAAGAGCTAAATGGGAGGCAACCCATTTTTCTACGTTTTTTCTTATTTCTCTGAATTTTTTTAGTTTTGATAGGCGACTTTTAGTTTTATGTGAGTTTTTGTGTTTGTTTTGTAGGTCTTAAGGTTATGTTGATCATTTATGGTTTGTGTTGGGTGTTTTCAGTGCATAGAATCATATTCAGAGTCTTTGGGATGATTTGGGACCTAAGTGTATATGTTATGTGAGATTTATGTTAATAAATAGTCATTTTTCTAAGGGACTTGACCGATTGTGTAGAGCATTTAATCGAGTGCCCTCTAGAATTGCTAAATCAATGCTGCAAGCAGAATGGGTGAAAAGTCGAGAAATTTGAGGGACTCTACCGGCTGCACTAAGCACTCGATAAAGTGCCCTCTATTTTTGAAGATTTTTCACTAATGGGCAGAATGAACCAAAATTGCATTTCTATAGGGGACTCGAACGAGTGTTATTCGCCCTCGATCGAATGCCCCTCGATTTGAGTGTTCTAAACACCTTTTCTCTTGATTCCTCTCATCCCACTCTCATCTTTCATGCACTCATCTCTCACTCTACTCTAATCCCCACCTCAAATCCACCCAAACTACTCAATTAATACCCTAAATTTTGAAATTTTTAACATTCTTCTACACTCTACAACCTATTTTCACACAGAAATCTCACTAAGTCACCCTCTCCAACCCAAAATCCTAACCTCAAAATTGTTTTTTGGTTTCTTAATTTTGGTGCTTGGAGTTTTTTTATAATCATTGTGAAGAAATTTGGCAAAGGAATTCGTGTCTATATTGCTCGAGTATACTCTTTCCTTGCTATTTCTCTTTCTTCATCATTTTTAACTCTTTTTTTGATTAATGTTCATATTTTCATTGAGAATTTGTTGTAAAATAATGTAATGTATGTTATTTGGTTTGGTTTACTTGAGGATTATTATTAAACATAGAAAAATATAGGAATTTTTTAGCACAAATCCTAGGTAGTACTACACTCCCCTTTTAAGACTTATCATCCCTTGTAATTTAGAACCCTTAGTGTTTTAAGCCTTAGATTTAAATGTCTTTCTTTAGAATAACCAAGTCTAGGAGGCAGAGAGACACGTCCCCTATTAGAGTCAAAGCCCTGCCAATGGAAACGTATAGGGTTGATTTTGGGGCTAATGAGGATTATACTAGGAATTTTCTAAGAAATATCAATAGAAACCTCATCCCTATTCATTTTTATGATTTCTAATCCGCTAGGGTTTTAGGTCTCGAGGGGGCGGTGCATGAGCTATTCTCTAGGTTTGGGTGAGAATCCTTGTTGAACCTTCATGCCCCAAACTATAGGCTTTATTTAAATCTTTTGTAGAATTCCTATTATTTCTCCTTAGATGATGTTCATCAAGGTTTAGTTTATCCCATAAATGGGGTTCTTACTCCTGGTCATCCTAAGTTAGAAGATTATGAGGAGAGTGTCTTCTAGAGGAAAATCACCGGGCTAATCTCCTATGACCCAAGTCACTCCAAAGTGACTAAGATCATCCACCTAGTGGTGCGGGTAGCTTATATGGTCTTGGACGCTATTCTTTAGAGACGCTAAGGATGGCATCTACTCGTCTCACAAGCTTTATTTATTGTGGCATTTAATTACCAATGAGTCTAGGCCTATTTGTGGGGTAGATAGGACCTTTAGAACTATGACCCTTTGTCTAGTGCCCTAGCTAATGGATTACCTAGCCTAAGTAGCTAGTAGTTCGGCTGAGGTAGCTGTAGGAGGCCTTATTACCCTTATATTATTATCCAAGGATTTAGACCTTTCCAACTTCTCACACTATGAGGTGCTAGGCCTCACCCGTATTATCTTTCATAGCTATTAAAATTTGAAATGGATTCGACCCCATATAGGTCGACCACGGGTTCTGAATGGCTTATAGGCGTTCGAGTCCATGAGGGTTGGCCCCCTAAGCCTTCTTTTTTAGAGTTCATCTCCCTCACTTAGAGGGTCCTAAGACATGGATACTTCTCCCACATATTCACTAGGCACCGTCGACTATTGAATATGATATGCTTCCTAAGGTGGGGCGGATCACTTAAAGAGGGTCCGCAGGCCTTTGATGGGATGGAAGAGGAACCTGCCCACAGTTCCTCCCATTATTGGGCGAGAAGTAGTCAGTTTCATTCATATGAGGCTTAGATAACTACCTTGCAGCATGACTTTAGTGTGATTCAGATTAATTTTGAGTATATGTGGGATAACTTTACTGTACTGAGGGCCGCACACTAGTCCATGACCGATTCGTAGGGTGATATGAGGAGTGGATATCAAGCCATGTAGGAGTCCAACAAGCAATGAGTGCACATTTTTTTTATTAGATGAGGATTGACTATAACACCATCTAGGCTAGTTTCTCGTGCATGAAGGAGGATATTCAAAAGTATTTTGGGAGTGGTCCTTGTTCTTCATCGTGTTATGGTGAGCCTAGATTCGACCTAATTATGGACCTTACCCTCCCTCGGATAAGCATTAGGCTTTTCCTTTTTCTTTTTCTTTTCATTCCTTTTAATTTATTTTATTTCCTTTTGTTCGTTTTGGCGTGGTTGGTTTTTTTGTTAGGTCTTTTGCATGCTCACACTTTTTAAAGTTTCTTTTGATCTCTGATGCTTGCACTAGGGACATTTTAAGGTTCGACATAGGGAGAAAGTTCATATAGAGCATGCATTACATTGTATAGTATTTTTCATAATTTCCCTGTTTAGTCATAATTTCTTTGTTCATTTTTTTCTTTTAAGTCATTACTTCTTTGTTTAGTTTTTTCTAGTCATTACTTCCTTGTTCAACTTTTTATGCATTTTCTAGCTTAGAGCATTGTATACATACCATATATATTTTACCCATATAATTAAGACTAGCCTTTTAATAAATAATAATAGATACATATGTCTCTTTTTCAAAATGGTTTTACTTGAATATATCAGTTGATTTTTGAAAATCATGAACATTATATGACTATTCAAGAACTAGGCTATCTCTCCCTTTGGAAATTACTCTCACTCAATGATGGTATTATTCCGATCTATTTGTTTCATGTGTGTTAGATACCATCCTCTTTGTGTTTTTACTCTTGGGTTTAATGTCTTGTTAATTTTGAGACTCTTTGGTACGACTTATAGGAATGATTGAACTCTCCTTAGAATTAGAGCCATTGTTTTTCTTTTCATTAACTCTTAGGATGAAACCCATTGCCTACAGTCCCTTTTTCTTGATGCCTATCAGTAAAAAGCCTTGAAGCCTTTTTATTAAGTTTAGTTTTAGAGAAAAATATTTAGTTCTCAATGTCTCTTTTATTGAGTTGATCATTTCTTATAGAAGAGCTTTAGTTCTCATCCCCTTCTATAGTATATATATAAAAATAAAGAGGAGAGTAGAAGAAAGAAAATAAAAAAATAGAAAAAGATGAAGAAGAAGAAAAGTTTTTTGGAAAGTTAAAAAGAAAAGGTTATATTTAGAAAAAAGTGGAGAATTCCTAAGACTATGCTCGTCATCAATAGAGCAATGAAATAGTATATATTCATCATATTTGAGATGAAGCATCAATTTCAGTATCAAGAACAAGAGGTCATATTCAAGAAGTATAAGAGGTTATAAGGTGTTTTTGAACCCATGCATCGAAGTAGTAGTGAAGTTTTATTTAGTTTAAACACCATTTTCCTATATAACATCGCCCTACCCTAGTTTAACCAAGCCTACCAATTTAGAGAGGCATGACCATAACAAGTTGATAACATATTTAGTAGTGGAGAAAGCTAGAGTGAAAGTCTTAATGGGATGATTTCATATAGTTACTGTGATTACTAGGTTGAGTGTTTGCATTCTAAATCTGAAAAAGAATTAAGTGGCTTATTTTCCCTATGCACGCCTAAAGTGAGAAGTCCATACCATATGATTGAGGCTAGCTTAAGGAGTATAATTAACATTCTATGTGCGATCAAGCTTCATAAAAATATATTTAAGAGGATCCATTTTCTACACGATATGGTCTGTGTGCGAAAGCATGTAATGCCTAAGTTTCTTGGTGACCTAAAATAGAACAAAATTAAGTTTCTCAAGATTTGTGTATTTGGCTTTATACTCGAGGAGCTTTTTACTATATTGCAATTTCTTTTCCCATACCTTATGGTCAAGGGTAGCCCTAACCACTAAGTCGGTGAATGTGAGGTATAGGTACAGTGGGATTAGCGGCAATGCTGGTGAAAGCATGGGAAGATTTAGGAGATAGCTTCTTACTGAATCAAAAGCTTTCTATAAATTCTTATCCCAATCCTTAGGTTTGTCCTTTTTTAGCTTACGAAACACAGGCTCTTATATCATAGTTAACTTAGATATAAACCTTTTGATGTATTAGAGACAACCCTAGAAGTCGCAGATCTCCTTTACATTCTTAGGGTATGTCATAGCTATGTTGGCCTTAATTTTGCTAGGATTAACCTCAATGCCTTAAGAGATGATAACATACCCTTACAACTTGCCATATATGATCTTAAAAGCACATTTTTGAGGATTGAAGCTCATATTCAACTTCTGATTTGTTCAAAGAATTTTCAAAGGACTATGCAATGGCCTTGACGTTCTCTGGATTTGATGATCATTTTATCAACATGTAATTTCACCTATTCGTGAGGCCAAAGGGTATGACCGTGTAACAATAGGTGCCACATTGAGTTATAAAGGAAGTTTTCTCTATGTCCTCTTCTACCATTCTAATCTGGTTGTAGTCAGCGTACCCATCCATGAACGAGAGCATGGCGTGATTTGATGTAATATCAACAAGAATGTTGATGCGGGGTAGAGGAAACCCATTTTTAGTTCTAGCCCAACTTTGATCTTGGTAGACCACAGACCTTTGGACTCTTCCATCCTTTTTGGGAACAGGAATAATATTTGCAATCTAGTCTAGTAGTTTGGAACTTTGATGAACCTGGTTTCTTGCTCTTTTTCTACCTCTTTTTTATTTTTAGAGTTACGTCTTGTTTCATTATCTGTAAATTCTGTTTAACCGGCTTTGAGCCCGTGAGGATCAAAATAATGTACTATGCAATATCTTTGTCTATCCCTAACATATCTCTGTAAGAACAAGAAAAGACATTGATACACTCTTAGAGCAAATGTTTCAACTATTCACGTTCTTTTGGGGGTAGTGTTAGCTCAATTTCCACGAGTTTTTGCTCATATTAGGTACCTATATTAATATTTTTAGTTTCTTTTATTATAGGTGATTTATTTTCATGCTCTTCCATTACTTTAATTAGTTTAAATTTAAGTTTGTTGGAGACAAAGAAATTAGTGGTAGGAATTAGGGTGGAAGTCAAGGAGTAAGCAAAAGTCTCATTGAATTGAGAAGTGCTTGCATCGAGGGATTTTTTGGAGTTTTTCTCTGGTAGAGTAACCATTTGAGGCCTAAACCATATACATTTAAACTAGAGAGATCTAGACTCAGACACTCACTCCTATGACTCTGCCTCCATCCTTGTGTAATGTGTAGAATTGGCACTATTAGGTTGGAAGGATCGAAGTTCTAGCTTTGAACTATAGCTTGGACTTTTCGTTAAGTTTTCTCATGCACAAAGAATAAGGATATAGCTTGTTTATTGATGCATTCAAGGGACATAAATGACTCTTTGTGTTCATCATCATCCAAATATTAGAAATTGTGGAAAGTTTAGATGCCAGGGTAGAATCTTCCATGATCATGATAGAAGAGAGACTGAGGGAAGTCATAGTAGATGTCTACCTCGCCCTGTTTAACAAACTACCCATTAAAAATTGGGAGATATGGTTTCAATGCATGCTTTACTAGCTTTGCACCTTAGCCATTTTGAGAGCCATTTCCTTAAGAACGTATTCTCAAAATTCTTGTGAAGTTGGCTCATACCCAATCCCAAAGAGATTATGTTTTCCCTTTGGATCCTTGAAAGGTGTGGCTAGATTTGTCTTATGACCTACAGTAAAACAAGGAAAATATCCTTAGTTCTTCATCCTCTACTGAACTATAAGACAAAAAATGAAAGGTAACTTGCTCTCTAGTTCGAGCATAGCGACTTTGGGGCTAAAGCTTAAGATTTCTTCATCTTCCTTATCGTGCTCAATGTTCATGTGAGGTTTCTTAAAATTTAAATTTTGACTATTGAGGCATTAATTGCGATTGAGGTGCCCTTAAAGGGTAGCTTAACCTTCTCATGAATAGATCATTAGACGCCCCCCAAATCTTGAATCCAAAGACATCCAAGGAGGTTAAAGTTAGCTTTAATGTTAGCACTTGGAAGGTGACCTTCCTTTCTAATGTGCCTGAAATAAGGGACAAGCAAATGGTCCCGAACGATTGATGGCAAGAGTTGTCACACGCTTCAACCCCTTGAGCTGAAGGTGTAAAGTCTTTCTAAAAAAACCCCAATGTTTTTGCTGTGCAAAAAGGACATACATTGATTGTGGAGCCATTGTCGATTAGGGTTATCGAAATATTCTTGTTACAGGCAACATTAGTAAAATAAAGGACCATTTTATGAGAAGTCTCTTCAATAGGAAAATTATCATCTGAGAACAATATTTATGACTTCTTTTTTTTTGTGGTAAGTAGGGTAACCAAAGTATTAGTAGATGTGCCAGAAGGAACATTGATTTTTGTCAAGTTCAGAAGTACATTTCATTTTTCGAAAGAACTATTGATCAACTCACAAACGTTAACCTTGTCTTAAGTCTTTTTAAGTTGTTTAATCAGGGAGATTCTTGTGGTGGTAGAGTCACTAGGATTTGAGCATTTAGAGAGGGATTATGAATTGGATTCTGAATCCTTCCTAACCTAGTCATTACATTAACATTAGTCATCCCCCTTTTCGTACCATTTTGGATTGATGTTGTTTTATAGGGCAACTACATGAGTGATTTTATTAAGGTAGACATCACTATCATTGCAATCCCATATGCCTTTATAATGGATTCTAGCCATAAGACTGTGAATCTCTAAGATGGAACCCTAACTGGCATGATAAGTAAAGATGGGTTAAAGGAGGGTTCATCTTCGTAAATAGACATGATGGCGAGAGAGCGTGTCTGGTTGTTAGGCTTAGCCCTAAGAGGGATAACTTCCATTATCAATCATATCAATAAGGAGGTTCTTAAATTGATTGCAATCTTTGATGTCATGACCTTTGCCTCAATGGAACTTGCAAAACTTGCTCGGGTCCCATTTAGCACTCCTTCTGTCCATAATAGGGTCCTTTATAGGACCAATGGGTTCAATATGACCACTACTTATTAGGTAATGAAACGCATTAGAATAGGTCATCCTTAGAATAAAGAAGAAACTACAAGGACGGTTTTGGAAACTACCTCGTTTATTGTTATTGTTGATGTTGCGTAAGTTACCTTGAGACCATAAGGGTTCTAGGGAGTTAACTTCCTTTAGTGGCCTTAGATGTAGAGTATTTTTCATATTTATTACCCCTCAACCCTTGCTTGTTTCGAGGAGTGGGGTTCTTCATCAAGTCGTCTTTGATGTTTATTCCAATGATATAGGCACATTTGAAGGATTCAGGCCCAAGTATTACATATGATTAATTTACTTAGGAAGGAGGTTTGAGATTAAAATTTTTACAAGCTCTATTTTAGGTGGCTTTGAGACCATATGAGAGTCCATCTCTCTCTAATTAATTAGGTAGGTCGTAAAACCTTCGCTTCAGCCTTCTCTAAGGACTTCCAATTCCCTAAGAGTTGTGTGAAGCTGGACATTAAGGCGATATTGGTTCATGAATGCATTTTTCACGTCCTCTAAGGTTTATGTTTCCTAGTCCTTAAGAGCATAGAACCATTTTTTGCCGATAGGTTCCAAAGATATAGAAAAGATGACAGAGAATATTTATGGTTCTACCCCATTAATGGCCATGGGGGCCCTCAAGTTGCACAGATGATAGTGAGGATCATCGATAAAATTGAACTTAGGAATCTTTTGCTCAATTGCTGAGAAGCTTGAAGCGAGACAAGAGCGCTTTTGGGGTGGTGCACAAAGGTAAGAGTCTAACGCGGAGGCAGTGTGTCAGACACTCAAACTGACAACTAATCATATTCCATTTCAGTTCAAGAGTTAGAAGCTGGATGGGCATTGGACGCTGTAGTGTTGCTACGTCAGATGCTTATCGTGTGCTAGATGCCATGAGTTGGCGTTAAACGCGTGATGCTGGCGTTCAACGCTGGCTTTTTACAGAGAATTAGTTCTTGTGCTTAATGCCTTTCTTAGATCATTAGGAAATTGGGCTCCGCGCTTCAACTTTTACATGGATTAGGGGTTGATTTTGAGGGTGATTTTGGTTCGTATTTGGATCATGTGTTTGGGGCAATTTTTTTCCTCGGGTTTGTGTTTGGGCCTTTTTGTAGTTGGATTTGAGAATTTTTTGCTGTTATATGCACTAAAACTTGACCCAAGCTAAGTCATACCTGCAAGGGTTGGTTTGTCATTGCACAGCTACACGAGGAGACATGATTTCGTGTCTTCTCCTACATAAAGTGTTTGACATGACACACAAAGTTCAAGGTCATCCAAAAATGATCCTGACTCATCCAGGTCATCTTTATGTCAAGCAAAAGAGATTCTAATCCAAGATTAGCTATTGAGTTTAATCAATTCAAATATTTTACTAACTTTGTAAATATTTTTTCACCATGTTTTTCCATGATTTCTTTGGCTTGCTAGGCCTTAGTCATGGATTTTAGTTTTGTAATTATTTCAAATTAAATATAATCATAAATATTTTTATATTAATAGCTCATGAAAAACTTAATTTCATTTTATTGAAGAAAAAGATTTTCAAAACCCTCAAGTTGTTGTATACTGTATATATGGAAAATGCTAAAATGAAAGAAAAGCCTAATTCCATGGAGACTAAGCAAGTACTTTTAGCCTGATAACCATTTTCTTTCTTTTATTAATGATTTTCCCTCCTCAAAAGAACTCAAGTTGATTATCTCTTTTTCTTGCATTTAGTGAGCTTTTCTTTAGTCAGTGGTAGCCTTTACCCTATCCTGTGGCACAACCCTCACACCCAACTAATTATGAATCGTTGATGGATTAAGCTTAGTCTCTAGCACTGGATGTGCCTTAGAAGAAGACGCTAGGACTTTAACTTTGCACCCATGCTTCCCAATGTGTCTTGGGTGGATATAAGATGAACCATAAGAGCTTGGCCTTCCAATGGAAGTCCCTTAGCATCATCCACTTTGTAGACAAGAAATCGTGTCTCCTTGTGTAGTGTTTTGATGATGAACCAACCCTTGCAAGTAGGACTTCTCTTGGGTCAAGTTGATTGCCTGTGATCCCAAAAACACCTCAAAGCTAAAACCCGAAACGGCCAAAACAAAAACCCAAACCTAAACACAAAATGGCCCATAAAACTCCAAAATAACCAAAAAAATTAAACCTTAATCCATGCAAATCATGACGCTTAATGCAGTTTTCCTTGATACTCGAAGCCTAATGTCAAATGCTCGTATCAAATCTTTGTCAGCAGAAGGAGTTCAATGCCAAGGTTAGGTATCAAATGCTCATTTCAAGCGTTAAGACTACAGTAGACTTTTGATGCATGAACCCAGGGTTAAGCACTCTTATAGCTTCAAGCAGATGAACTGAAATGGAATCTTATCATTTTCTAGTTCTAGCGCCTGATGCACTGCCTTAGCATTAGGCACCTAGACTTATGCGCCACCCGAAAAGCGCTCTTGACTCGTCTCAATTTTTCCCTATAGTTTACCAAAAGATTCCTCTCTTACAATCGACACACTAGCCAAGAGTTTAATACACAGACTTGGCGTCCAACTCCTAGGAAACCAACTTTTTTTGCCAATCAATACCCCTTCGTTTTTCTTGCCCAAGGGTTGGCAATTTTGAGATTTTAGAGTATTCTTACTCTTGTGAAATACTCCCTTAAATACTAATATCAAACACTCCTAAACACAAGAAAAACACAATTACTAACACTCAAGGCACTCTGCTAGCCTTAAATCAACAAGCATCCATAACTCCTTCATCAAGCACTCAACAAAGACGTAAGTAAAGGAATTATCCTCAATGGTAAACACTAAGGATCCCTAAAATCCTTCAATACATTTAATGATTTATCAAATTCTACTCTATTCACCCCCTAGTTTTTGATATAGTTGTTTCCATCCACTTAAGACCCTTAAATTAAACTCTTTTTGTGATGATAGTGTGAGGTGTAATCATATCTTACATGAACACCTATATTAATCATTTTGCAACCCTTAATGAACCTTGATCTAATAAAGTGACATCACTCTTGATGTTTCCTTGTGATCCACTTACACACTTTAATTTCAATTTCTCATTTTACTTATGATGTGAAGAGCTAGCACAAACTTCTACTTCACAAGGTTTGGCCTCAAAACTCTAACTCTGTGGACTTTATTCAAGAAACCATGTTCATAGATTAGTCTCCTCTTAATCATTCAAGAAAACCCTCTCCCTTGTATTTTATTTATTTCAATCTACATTGTCTCTTTTGCCTCTTTTGCATTTAGTCCATGATGCTAAGATTTGGAAATCACCAATCACACTAGACTTGACACTTGACCTATCCTTATGAGAAAACCCTAGGTGTACATCATACTTGAATGTACATTTAGGAGTTACCCAAATGCTTATTTCTTGCTTTAAATCTCATAATCCATTCTTTGATTTCTATTTGCATATTTAACGTCAATGATGTTCTATGGCTTAAATCATACTTGTCATTTGAACTAGACCCATTTACAATGTTTGAGTATATCATGAGGAAAAGTCTCTTTAGTCTTAATTATTCATTTCATTAAGCAAATCTCTCTAACTCATCTTGCACTATACTTTATTTCAATTATGCACTTTTAAACATATTCTTTATTTTTTAATTACGTGACCATTTTAATCCTATACACTAATCAAGACCTATTTATTGCAACCACACCTAATAAGATAAATTTAGACAACCTTCCATATGGACCCTTAATCTTATGGACAATTACCAAAGTGATCTCCTAATTTAGATTTGTATGTGTAAAGCTTAGTTTTCTCAACAAACTAAATTAGAGTGTGCTTATCTCTTATTTATGCATAAGTTCCTAGGAACTAAAGCAAATTTGTTCTCCATCTCTATTCTAATTGTTTGCAGACATCCTTAATTTGAAATAAGTAGCTCATTCTCGGACCTTCTCATGGTTAGTAGACCATTCATGTGAGTCATATTGAGATTCAAACCAAAGGTTTCTAAATAGCCTGTAAATGTTTGGTGGCAAATCCTTGACCCTTTCAATGTCTCTAAAACCACATAAGAGATACTCTATGTCATACAAATGTGTTCATCATTCAAGACACATTAGGAGTGGATGATTAGCCAATAATGACTAAGACTCCTAGCCAGGACATTTTCTTTTCCTAAACTTACCAAACTTTGGCACTTAGCACACGCTCCTAGCGTTGTGTTGGGGAGTTTTCCTTTTACCTTGGCCTCTTTAAATTAGTGGCGCTTGGTAAAAGAATCTTCCACTAAGCCATGGACCCTTTGACTCATGTGTCCAACCCTAGTTCATGCTAAAACTTAGAACCTTAGCTAGGTGGAGACTTGTATTTGTCACATTCATCTAAGCATGCTAGTTTGACTACGTGAATTTGCAAGTTATTCCCAAGATCTTTGCATTATTGTTGGAATCTAGCTTTGCAAAACCCTAGGAAAACATATACCACTAAAACATGAATTACGTGCATTCTTAGTCACAATCACCAACTAGGCTCATTTGCATCATTTCAGACATCAAAGTTGTGTCATGTCCATCCTAAATCTCATTATGTGTCATCATGCCCGGGTCATGGCAAACCATGTCGCCCAATGACCGAAACAAGGTCAAAACCTAACCTTACCACTCTAAAATGACCAAAACATGGTAAAATTACAACATTGTCTCTCAAAAACCTAACCCCTAAGTTAGCTACTCGTAAAAACCGTAATTTAGTCCTGAATCATCGT
Source organism: Dysphania ambrosioides (assembly GCA_026401315.1). Classification (NCBI taxonomy): domain Eukaryota; kingdom Viridiplantae; phylum Streptophyta; class Magnoliopsida; order Caryophyllales; family Amaranthaceae; genus Dysphania; species Dysphania ambrosioides. The sequence goes on from CM048667.1 coordinate 18,120,693, forward strand.
ACCGGTACGACTTCAATCTCTCACCTAAACCGTAGAGGGATAAAATACTAAAATAACCCCTTTCAACCGAAAACCTATTGGGGTGAAAATATAAAATTGCCCTATCCAATTTGTAAAAACCCGACCTTTCCTACAAAACCTTATAAGGGGCGTAATACCAAAAACTACCCCTCACGGGCTAAAACCTGAAACTTCCTTGCTTGGTAAAATTCTAAAATTACCCTTGAGCACCACAAAAAGCTTGAATGCGACACAGGCATTGTGTTGTGAGACCATGGATATTAAGTCAATCTAATGCATCTATAATCATTTGTAATGGAGGCCGACTCCCTATAGTGGGCCATATTTTCATATGCGTTAGAGGTGATCGTGTAGTTATATCATACTTATAATTGCATCATGAATTTATATCATCTCTCCTGACAAAAAAAAAACACTCATCCCTAACCGAGTCAAGTCTTAGTGTCCCATGTGCCATGCCTTGAAAATTATGCCTTTTTCATATGTTCATTTGTTTGGGTTGGAAGGCTTGGACAAAGGTTAAAGAGAAAGTCTTTATAGTAATTATTGGTAGTTTCTGATCTAGCATCCACCTCAGCTCCCAACTCTCCCTACACTCCTCTCCAAAACATGGGAGCTCTAGAGAAAATGGCTCAACTCCTGGTTTTAGTCAACGACATTATCAAATCCCTCTAGAGGATGAATGCTTGTCTCGAGCAGGTCAAAAATGTTAATGCCCTGGCAAAGTTGGCACAGAAAATCGAAGGGATTGTTCTCTAGTTTACCAATAATGGATAGTACTTCGATATTGTAAATGATGACATCGACACTGCTAATGATATCTTAAAGTTCAAGTCTACAAATGACCCTTACTATCATTTACGCAACATTAGGGCCACCATGCTAATCAAGGGAGAGAGCTAAAGTTATTCCTTGTCATTGTTCTAATATCTCTAAGACCAATCTGCTACAAATGGTTCTACACACTTAAGGACAAGGAGATGAAAACCTTGGAGAACCTGACCAACACATTCATGAACCATTATTGTCTTAATGTCCAGCTTTAGGCAACTCTCAAGGAGTTAAAGGTCCATAAATAGGGAAAAAGTAAGGGGTTCCCAACCTACCTCAACCGTTGGTGAGAGATGGGTTCTCAGATGGTCTTAAGGCCACCCGTGAAAGAACTTGTTAAAACTTTTATCTCCATTCTCTTTCCTAAGTATAATAACTATATAAAGTACTTGGGTCTCGAGTCTTTTAAAGGTTCCTAAAGCATTGGCATGGATATTGGAGGTGATTTGATAGAGAATATAGCACCTCAAAATAAACAAGAATGGAAGGGTAAGAAAATTAAGAATTAGTCTACCTCCAAATCGGTAATAAAGTTAATTCCCTAGAGGCTCTAGGGTCTGAAAAAAAATTCTAGCAAGAACAACAAAAATGGCAATTAAGGCAGTTTCGAGAACTATCCTCATAGGTTATTCTCAAATCTAGGGATGACATACTTAACTAATTTAGACCGCCTCAGTAGTAGTGTAATCCAACCTATTGGTCCAATAGAGGACCCTCTTGTAGACAAGAGGAGTTCAAAGTGAGACCCTAACAAGTATTGTAAATACCACCGAGGCAAGAGCCATGATGTTGAATAGAGAATCAAACATAAGTACTTTCTTTAGGACATGGTGGATGATGGAAGGCTACCAATCCCTCCTAGGGCAAAGCTTAATAATCAGACATGTCCTTTTCCCATCCTATCCATTTATGGAGATGGACTCTCTTTTAAATTGTCTCACTCATCACTCTAGTTATGGTTCCATCCCATAAAATTGCATAACCTATTATGAAAAGGCTCAATAAATTATATATGGGACAAAGATAATGAGGATGTCTACCTTGGTCAAATCACTCATATCAGAGCCCCAACACCAAGTATTGATCTTGAATGGAACGAGAAGGGGATGACCAATATAAATGCATAGACCAGAGCTGAGGTCAATATCAAGGAGTTAATCACTACTTCTTATGAGCACAGAAATGCGCTCCTAAATACATCAACAATAATCAACGTTCCTTCAAGGACGTTTCCTGATGCTTTAGTCACCATCCTTTCCACAAAAAAAGTAGATGTTGCAGATCTCATATTAAGATGATGATTTGCTAATAGAAGGGACTTCTAATAATAAGTCCCTTTACCTTACCATTGTCGCTTGCAATAGAAATAAATTAATGAACTTGATAAAAAATGGTTTAGCAATCAATGTATGTCCTCTATGCACAACAGTGTTGTTTGGTCTCTTAAAGAAGGACTTCATGAGATCAGCTCAAGGGGTCCGAGCATATGACAAGTAACAATTTTAGTCGCTCAGGACCATTTGATTGATCCTCATCTCGTGACCTTCGGAAAAGAAGGACACCTTTCAAGTGCTCAATATAAAGTTTAGCTATAACCTACTCCTTGGACACTCCTGGAATCATGATTTAGGGGTCGTCCCCTTATCTTTTCACCAAAAGGTTAAGCTACCTTTCAAAGACACCTTATTTACAATTGATGCATTAAACGTCGAAGTACAAATTGCAAACAAACCCCTCATCAACATTGAGCATGATGAGAAAGATGAAGAAATCTTTGGCTCTAGTTTCAAAGTTATAATGGTTTAACCTGACGACAACTTGCCTATCATCCTTCGCCCTCTAATTAACACCATGATGAAGAACCCAGGATACTTCCCTCGCTTGACTCTGGGTCGTAAGCCAACCCTTGCTGTACCATTTAAGGATTCAAAGGGAAAGCATAAACTCTTTGGGATAGGCTATAAGCCAACAACACAAGATCTCTAGGAGTACGTTCTCAAAGAAATGGCTTGCAAAATGGTTTCCACAAACCTCTCTTTAAACGCAATCGTATAAAGTTCTATCCTTATATTGAAATCTTTCATGAATGGAAATTTCTAAACGATGAAAAGTCCAAAGACTTGTCAAAGTTCCCTAATTACATCTATCAACAAGCTTCATCATTGTTGTTTGGTCTGGAGAAGGTTGAGCTAGAAGTCCAAGCTATTCTCCAAAGCTACGATTTTTACCCTTCCAAAGCTAATAGTGCTAGATCCAGACATGGCATAGGGATATAGAAATTCTTTGAAGATAGAAACCCCTAGTGGTAGTAAGCTGAAGATTGTCATCATAGAAGGCCCTAAAATGAATGAGGTAGAATCTTCCAAGTCAAAGTTAAAATCTCAATTTGTCAAGTCTAAATGTATAGAGTTTAAGCCCCTAATAGTTACAAAACCAAAGGAAAACCCTAAAAAAAACCCTTGATGTAACCTCCTCTGAATTCAATAACATTTCTTTTTCGGCTTACTCCTCTTCTTCCACTCTTATCTCTACCACTAGTTGCTTTGTCTCAAACGAATCTGACTTTGAAATTAGTAAAGGAATGGAATAACATGAAAATAAAACAGCTCCAATCAAAAAAACTAAAAATATTAAAGTAGGTGCAGAACATGAGAAAAAATTTGTAAATATTGGGATGACGCTTTCCCTAGTAGAACGCAAAGAGTTAACATAGTTGCTCAAAGAGTTTATCAATGTCTTTGCTTGGTCTTATAGAGACATGACAGGGATAAAAAGAGATCTTGTATGATACACTATTTTAATCCTCTTGGGGTCGAAGCTAATAAAACAAAAGTTACAGAGAATGAAACCTATCGTAACTCTGAAAACGAAGGGGGAGGTCGAGAAACAGCTGGAAATCGATTTCATCAAAGTTGCAAACTACCTAGACTAGATACAAACATTGTTCACGTACTAAAAAAGGATAGCAGGGTATAAATGTGTGTGGACTACCGAGATCTGAATTGGGCTAGTCCTAAAGACTAGTTTCCTCTACCTCACATTGACATTCTGGTTGATAACATAGCTCATCACGCCTTACTCTCATTCATGGACGGGTAAGCAGGCTATAATTAGATCCGTATGGTAGAAGACGATATGGAGAAAACCACCTTCATAACTCAATAGGGAACCTATTGTTATGCAGTCAAGCCTTTTGGCCTCAAAAACGTCGGTGCCACCTATCAAAGAACAACTCTTCTCCAGGACATGATACATAATGAGGTTGAAGTGTATGTTGACGACATGATCGTCAATTCCAAGGATCATTAATGGCATTGTACTGCCCTCTAAAAATTCTGTAAACGACTCAGATTGTTTATTATGAGATTAAATCCTCAAAAATGTACATTTAAGGCCACATTTGGTAAACAATTAAGGTATTTCATTTGCTCTCAAGGCATTGAGGTTGACCCTAGAAAAATCAAAGCTATCCTAGATATGACACCACTTTAGAGTAAGAAAGAGATTTGTGGCTTCCTAGGCCGCCTTAAGTTATTTCTAAGCTAAAAATAATATGTTAGCCTGTGTTTCGTAAACTAAGAAAGGATGCTCCTAAGGATTGGGATGAAAACTGTCAAGAATGCTTTTGAATCCACCCATGTTATCTCTAACATTACCGGAAATTTCCCTTCTCTTGTATCTTATAGTCATTAACTTAGTAGCCGAGGCTATGCTTGCTTAGTAGGTACAAGGAAAAGAAAATACAATCTACTATATCAGCAAAAAACTCCTTAAGTAAGAAACTAGATACACATACTTCAAAAGACTTAGTGTTTCATTAGTCTATGCCATCAAGAAGCTCATGAATTACATGCTCTTGCACACGACACATATCGTGTCAATAAGGGATCCTCTCAAATATCTATTTAAGATGCCCACTCTTAATGGGCGCCTTTCAAAATGGCTAGACCTACTAGCCGAATTCAATCTCAAATATATCCAACAAAAGGTAATTAAAGGATCCACATTCTCAGATTTCATAACTTAATTCCAACAGAAGATTCAAAGGAAAACTAAGATTTCCTAAATGAAGATCTCCTCATAACCAAAAATGACAATTGTTCATTATTATTTGATGGTGCCTCCAACCAAAATGGATGTCATGGGGAGATACTCTTAATATCTCCAAAAGAAGAGCACACTCCCATATCAGTCAACCAAGACTTTAAGGCTTCTAATAATACCGTTGAATATGAATCATTCATTCTGGGTCTACAGGTAGTATTATTCTTAGATATCCAATGGCTTTGACTTTATTATGATTCCTCCATAATAATCAACCAAATTTAAAGAAATAGAAAATTAACAGTGAAAGTCTTACTCCTTACCAAGCTTAATTCGAACAATTGGATAAGGAGATCCCAAAAGTCGAATTTACTTATCTTCCCTAAGATGAGAATCAATTCGCTGATGCATTGACTCGATAAGCATAATTGATCAAAGATTAATTAAATCTAACTAGAATACTCCTTATTAAAGAGAGAAGGTCTCAAGCGGCACATGTCAATGCTTTGGATACTAACATAAGGTATGGCGAGCCTTGGTAATGCTGACAACCTAAGATAGATACAATATAAGGAGTACCCTCCAAACTCCTCTAAAAGAGATCAGAGAGCCTTAAGGCTCCCTAAAGCTTAGTTTATAGCTTAAGGAGATCAACTTTACAAACACACCCCTCAAGGCATTGTGAACCCTTATGATTCCTACTAAGTGTCGAGCAAAAAGACTCCTAGTTCCGATTCAAAGCTTCAACATTAAAAAAAAGACTCTTGTCCAAAGGACTTAATGTTCAACTTCTTTAGCTCTTAAAAATGAACCACAACTTTGTGCTAGGTTTAGATATGTATATTAAGATCACTTTAGCTCAATTTTTCTTAATGGTTAATTTTATATTTGTAAATTTGTGTAAATGAAATTCTCAAACCATGTAATTAACACATTAAATTGGGGCTTAGGCTTCATCATTTGGTCTAATGTAGGAATAGAGAAAGATGCATGAAACTTTATGTCCCCACTATTCTCCCACATCCAAGCCAAATAGCTAACAGAGAGCATGGTGGTTTAAGGAGGATCTTATATGAACCACATTAGTTTTTCTCTATAATACCACTCCTAAAGCTTAACCTACTCCTCCTTGATAGGTATGCTATTAGGTTGTTCCAACTCATGGTCCGAAACCACATATTTCCTCTTAAATGGTCTTATGACCCCGAGCCGGAGTTTAAAAAGTCAAAACTGGATAATTGAGAATTTAACAACACACCCCTTCTCAATGCATGTAGATCATTTCCATGACTCTCCGCCATGGGACAATCCACCTTATGATGAAGTTCCCAAAACTCCAAGGTTACATGGTCAAGGAGTTTCCTTCACATTGTGAACCCTTTATTGTTATAGGTGACAAGATTCTCAAGGGAAGCTAATATCATAAGCCTCTCCATCATCTAAATCTTAAAAAAAGCAAAAAGAAAAGAAAATGAGAAAAAGCCAATGTTTAAGACGTTGTAAAGGAAATAATCAAATCAAGTATACACTAAGACTTACTTGAAGAAGGGTTCGGAACCCTCCAAAACCCAAAGTGGAATCCACATAATGGACGTCTAGTCCAACCATGAGCTTACCTAGAACAAATAGCATCAGATTCTTCTCGCTACCATTTTGCTTCGATGCTATTTGTGCTAGGCCTGAATTTTAGAGGCGTATCCTTCCTCATTTCCCTCATTGGTGAAGAGGATCTAGAAAAACAAGTAAAAGTTTAGAATTTCTTGCAAAATATTTGAGCTCTATGCTCATGGGTAAGACTAGAAAAAGGAGAAACCATACACTCTAAATCTTTGCTAGTCCCAAAAACAATATCGCCAAGGGACTAACCTTTAAAGCTTAAGTACCTCTTGAAATCTGCATAGTAATACTCTTGTGTGGGTGGAAGGTAACGGTTGATTGGCCAACCTATGATAGCCTCGATATCATCGGGCATAGGCACTACTTCATCGTTCTTCAATTTAAAATTATGAGAAATGGGATTCCAATACTTACAAGCCTTAATGAGGAAATTTGTTTCAACTTTCACAAACCTCAAAGTAAAAAGCACTCCAAGACACATGGTGTCTACTTTGTGTCAATTTTCCCTTTTACTCAATGAACTAAGCCAATCATTCAATGCTAATTCAAATTTGGAAGCCATACTATTTTCTAGAGAAAGAAACAAATCAAAATAAGCAGCAAGGGAGTTGGGTTTGATGGCAAAGAGTTTCAAAATCTCGTTAAGGGGTTTATATATCCAAAACACCTAGCCAAAGCCTGCGTATAAGACACAAGTCAAATATTAGTTGGGGCAAGCGCTAAATGCCGACCTCCACCACCTGACGCTGAAACACAACACTTGATGTCATCTCAGCGTTGGAAGCATGAATTAAATATTGGACGCCAGATCTATGTTCATGACACCCTCCAATGCGTTGTCGTCCCGAGCTCTAATGTTTAACAAGTCCCCAATTTTGGCCAAGCTAGACTAATACAATGTATAATTGTTATTTTCATTAAGCACGTGGAACATTTGGACTCTTTATGAACAATTTGCAAAACCCAAATTCCTAACCTAATCGGAAAATCAAAAATTAAACTTTAATCAAATTTTTCCCTATTTTCACTCCTAGTTAACCTTAACCCTGATTCATAAATTAAGCCAATTAATACTTGCAATCTGACTCACTATTTTTAACCATGCCAACCCCAACCCACTTTCTAATCTAAACTTAACCCGGTTAACCCGGATACCCTAATAAATCAAAATTTTGCAAGCCTTCCCTCTAATATTTTTAATTTTTTTGGAAAGAATTGATACCCCTCTATGGCTTAAAAATTAGCCCAAAGGAAAATTTTTACAATATTGTCCCTGCATATTTACAAATTGTGTTGCACTTTGCAAGCCATACATCACATCTAGCAGTTGCAAAATAAGTCCAAGCATCATTCGTGGAGCAAAGCAAAGCACGCAAGCATACACACGTAAATGCATAATAGTCAAATTGCAATACACACATAACTTGTTTAGTACAAAAAGTCCCAAAAGCAATCCAATCCAAAAATACTTAAATGTACATAAAGTTGACATAATACAATAGACTAGAAACCCTAATGCAAAGCTAGTTCTTTTCTGACACTATAGGATCTCCTACTCCCGAGCTAGAGTTGGCTGCCGAAGTGTATGGAATTAACGGCTTAGGATGAAACAACCCCTAACTCACCTCATGGATCATCTGGGTCACTAAGACCCTCTCTTCTTCTCAGTGTTCCTCAATGTGTATTTATAGAGAAGGAAACCTCCTTGTTGCTCCGCTAGCAAAGAAACTAACTCCAGCACTAGCCTAGGGTATCCCTCTAGCAACCCATCTGCATCTACTTCTGCATATCATGATACATTTGCATCTGCTGAAAGAAATATAGATCTAAAGGTGGTATTTGTAGTTCCCCCAAAACCACCAGTGGAATGTCTTCCCTAATCTGATGGGGGTCTGGCCTAACCCACATCATGACACCTAATATCAACACAACCTTTACTTCACTTATTATAAGTAATGGATAAGTAAGGGTTGAATCCACGAGGAAATGCATCTAATAGTTACCAAACTCTAGTAGTTCAACTACAAGCTAGCTCAAACTAAGACAAGGAATAGTTTAAATATAACTAAAAGCTAAAGCAAGGTTCTAAAGGACTTGTTTTATAAAGGTAAAAGAGTTATGGCAGTATTTAACACCTATTCCTAACAAAAATGAATTAAAGCTCGAAAATTAGGTTCAAAATGAGATAATATGAGGCTCACAAACTCACTACTGACATATGCATTAAATCTAAAACATGCTGTAGGGAAGGAGATTTAGCTTGGAACTAACCTCTCGGTCATCTTCAAGAAAGGAGCATTATAATTAGGATTTTTTGCCTTATCGTATTATAAAGCTTCCATGAAACACAATAGACTCAAAACAACACCTAATAGCTCGAATGTCAGCATAATTAACATTGGGTTTTCTTTTTTTTGACTCATCTAGTGAGGATTGTAATAGGTTGGTATCATCACTCTTACCGTCCTCAAGCTCCTTAAGCTTCGCTTAAACTACTACATACCTTAATGCTTTAACTAAGTAAGTAAACAACCTTGTTACTACCTAAATCAATATTTTTCAATGCCTTTGACGTAGGAATGCAAATGAAAGCATCCTATATGGCCAGTCTAGGCTCCAACCAAAACCCGACATCAAATCACACATTATTCATCAAGAAACGAACACAAAAATTTAAACATCATCCATGCTCGGCATTGGGTATTCACCCTATCCCCTGACTAATCTAACTACTCATGACTAATACTTGAAAAAATCAAGAAATTGAATGCATGAGACATACTTCCAAATTCACGAATAACGATTAACATGTCTATGCAAAAAACAGACAATATTTATATTAAACCAACAAAATACAAAATAAATCAAAAATTTGAAATATAAAGTAAGAGAAAGTAAAAGAAATACTAATACATTAGTGAAGAATCAATGTTTAATAATTGTTGATTGCATATCCTTTGAAAGTAGAAAAAATCGATAACACGTCTACTAAAAATCTAAGAGTTTTGTGAATGAAAATAAGAAACCCTAAATTATGCTCCCTAAGTCTAAAACTATGTTATAACTATCTCCTCCTCAATATCCTTCGTGCCTTCTCTGTTTTTTTCCCATAGAAGAGTTTGATCGAAAAACACAACTCGCCAATATAGAATTGAAATCCCAAATTTTACTAAACTAAGCGGCCACTTAGTTTAACCATGAACACCCTCTCGAGCCTTAAAGCGACCTCTTGGAAACCTCTCAACGACCCCCTCGTGATTCTTTTTCTGTCAACCTCCATTGAACTGAGTAGCTACTTGAGATTTTTCTGAGCGACTGCTTAGACTTTTTCTTTTGAGAGGCCTCTTGGTTCAATTCTAGGGTGACCTCTAGGCTTCTCTTCACAGTTTTTCTACTATGCATCTCAATTCTTCGGTTCTCGTGCTCAAGCTCACTTAATACCTACATCAAACCACAAAAACATGCACAAAACTAGAAAAGATATGGAAAATAAAGTACAATAAGGCAAAAACACAAAGAATGCTCTAAAGCCTAGACCATGCACAAAGTAATGCAAAATGGAACAAAACAAGACGAAGTCAGGCGAAACAGATTACGAAACTCTACAAGGAAGATATAAATGAGTGACATAAATATCACTCATAAATTCCCCCAAGTTAGCTCTTATTCGTCCTTAAGAAAGACTCTAAGACAAAGGATAGAAAACATAAAAAAACCAAACAATATTTCCTAAGGAAAATGATAAAAACAAGCCCTTTAAACCCTCTAATCATTTAGGAGGACAAATGTGCTCTCATAAAGGTTTCTAGGAGGTAACCCATTACCCTCAAAATAAATTAAAACTAAGACAAGCATTTAAAAAACCAAAAAGAAAAAAAACTAAACGAAATGAAAAGAAGTTAAAAGAATATGCAACGAGAGGGCATTTTATGAGACACCATTATGATGGATATTCAACTTTCTAAATAATAAGAGAAACCATGCTAAAGAATTCATTGAAATGAATAAAGGATAGCCAAGAGAGAGTAGAAAACTATAGCTTTCATGCACCTAAAATGAAACAGTTTTGAGTAATGACTTAAACTCAACATCTTAATTGTTATGCTTGCTCAATTTGCTTAACCTTAACCTCTTTATATCAACAATGACTCAAATTCCTAGAGTCGAAAGGACATCGGGGTAAGATATAGGCAAAATAGGAAATGGACTAGAACAAAATAGAAAAAAGCTTTGGTACTCGTGTGAGTCTTAGATTCATGAACAATGGATTTCTTATGAATTTGAACTTCACTTCATTTCAAAGGCTTAAGCCCTCATCTTTAATAGAATACTAACTAGTCTCGTCCCCCAAGCTTGTTTAAGAACATATCTGAGTTTCTTACGTTCTCACATTCCTGTAAACCACAAAATTCTTCTCAATTCATTTCTTCTTTTCTTTATTTCTTCCCCCTTTTTTTCTTTACAACTTTTTTAGATTATTTTTTTTCTCTATCTATTTTTTTTTCTTTTGATTACTAAAAGAGTCTATAACTGATAAGTAGCTCTTAAGAGATATTATTTGAAAAAAAATATTACTACTCTTTGAAGCTTCATAACTCCTAAATCACCATCAATACATCCATACAACGTTCTTCCCGAAGAAAATCATAAAAAATGAGGTAGTGAAGGTTCATTTCGAGGCAAATGGCAATCAATTAGTACGTTTTTAAGAAATATAATCTTAAGAAGGTAACAATATATAGGGAAGATATAATTTAAAAGAAATGGGGAAATTTCAAGGGCTGAGGAAAAAGGAAATGGGTTCAAGAGTGCCTTTGTCTTTCCCTAAGAAGTTCAGACGCGGTCTTAGGTAGGTATAGGATAAGTTTTTTTATCAAAGCATGACAAATTAAAGATCCTTACCACTAAATGTAAATCATGTTAATATCTTTAAAATATTTCCTCACCATGGGGTTTACAAATACTAATTCTAAGGATTTCACTCAGCTAAGAAAAAGATGGGGTGCTTAGCTAAGGGTCATAATCACAATAGTTTCACCTACCTTAACAAAAGTCCATCCTAATCTCTTTCAAATGTAATTTAAGTCCAACCCATGCTCTTAAGGTTTAGGAAGGAAAAAATTTAATAAGATGAGTGTTCTGTTCATGCCCAACTCAATGCAAAACAAATAAAAAGAAACCAAGCTACTTGCCTTACAAATTAAAACTCAAAATATGTTTAGATTTTCTTATTTTTTAAAAGGTAAACAATGAGAAAGAAAATTAGGAAGAAGCATGCACGGGAATATGATATGGGAAAGGTTATATAAGAAATTCAACACAAATAACTAACCATGGTTATCAAAACAATCCATAAAAATAGGCTAAACACCTTCATCAATAAAATGCCATACATCCTCGAATAATGAACTTCCCTTACACTAAAAAAATAAAAACACACCAATGAAAGCGATATAAGGGGAGTAAAAATATTATACCTTAGCCACTTTCTTTGCTCATTCGCTAATACTCATAAACAAACAATGGTTAGGAATAATAAGATAAACATGAGAATAATAGTTCCTACTCTAACTAAAAACACACAAAAACAAAGAAAAGAAAACCATACATGGATTCTACATAAGATAAAGAATAAAATAAGCTAGAGCCTCACCCTTTTGGAACAAACCCCCCAAGCTTAAGTGAAGCAAAATCCTTGGTGCAAAAACCGAGAAAGAAAAGGAGAAGGTCTATCATTCGGGGTATGACCACCTAGAACTGGCTAACCCCTAACTTTTTCCTTCTAAAAGGTCGCTTAGAAGGATTTTGAGCGGCCACTTAGTTAAGATATAGGCCCCCCAAATTCCTTCTTTACGGGAACTTACTCCTTGCTTAATTCCCCCACATGATTCTCTATCTCCCATAAATTTTCTTCTTAGTGGCCACTCAAAATGATTTTGAGCGGCCACTTAAGTTATGAGACAGGGGCCAATTTTTCAATTGAGCGGTCGCTTAATGCCTGGTCATGATTTTCTGCATGCTCCCATTTTTAACTAAGTAGGTGCTCAACACAAGGTCAAGAAGTTACTTAGGCTTAAATTTTAGACTTCAAATTTTATTTTTTGCCATTTTTGCTAAGTGCACTTTTGCCATTGTTTTCAACCTTCTTAAGCACTTCTGCCCCAACATTCTCTCATACATGGCATTGTTCCTTGGTGCTTTGTAGTTAAGACGCATAAATTCATGAAAAGTCAATTCTAAAGCTATAATCTAAAACTTAAAATAAAGAAAATGAAAAGAATGATTAGAAAACTCGGGTAGCCTCCCATAAGCGCTCTTTTAGTGTTACTAGCTTATAATTATTCAAGATTGTTTTATGGTTTAAGTGGCCTTAAGCTCCCATATCATCGAAATCCAATAGACACATGCAAAACATAAACAAAAAGCATAAAATACACAAAACAACTAAGACAAACAGAATAAAATTAGAAAAATTAAAAGAAAAAGTTTCTTTGATTATAGGTGTTTTGATTTCATGTTCTTTAATTATTTGAATTAATTCAAATTCATGTTCATTAGAGACAAAGAAATTGGTAGGGATCAAGGTAAAAGAAAAGGAATGAGTACAAAAAGTAATGTTTATTTAATGAATTCAGGGGTTATTACATTAAGAGAGTATTTTTGTGTTTCTCCATGTTACACAACCAATGCAAGCCTAGAATCAAGGAATTCAGATTCGACGGACCTAGACTTACACTCATACTCCAACTTTAATAACTCAACTCATTCAGTTTTAGGCCTTCTCTGATGATAATCTTCAGCTTCTTGTCATTGGGAATTGTGATCTTCAGTGTCTTTTTTATCAATTAACTATGTCCAAAACTAGCATAGATACCTTTTATGGATAAATGTCACCACTTGGGAGAGATATTTGGACTTCCTTTTCAAATTTCTCAAGTCCAAAAGTTAAAGATAAATCCTTGCAATTAACGCATTCTGGTGGCTTTAATGATTCTATAGAATTAATGCATGAAATAATGTGAATGATCCTAATTTGTGATTGTTAACCAAGGATGTATATAATTCACTTTTAGGGTTTTAGGTTTCCCTAAGGTTTTGTAAAGCTAGATTCTTAGTGTTAGTCCAAGAACATAGCAATAGCACCCAATTTCACATAGTCACTCTTGCATTCTTGGATGAATGTGACATATAGGCAAGGTTCTACGTTAAAATTAAACTAGGCTGGGTTGGTTGAACATGAGTCAAAGGGTTAATGGCTAAGAGGAAGATCCATTTACCAACACCCATTACTTAAAATAGGCCAAATTAGGAGGACATCTCCCTAACACAATGCCATGAGAGCGTGGCAAGTGCCGCGGTTTTGTAAGCTTTAGAAAGGCTAAAGGTCGTACTATGGGCCTTAATCGGTTATTGACTACTCTTCCGCTCGCAATTCTTCTTAAATGTAGAACACATTCATAGGAGACAGAGTCTTAGGGTGTAACATCCATGGAATACAATTATTCCTAACACAATCTTAAGACAATATCAAGCACACAATCTAAATGTTTTTGGTCGCTCATTCACATATGTATCCAAGAATGCTTTAGGCATATATATCCCTAGTGGAATTGGTAATTTTTATAGGGTTTTTTTACGTGCTAAGGGTCAAGGTATTCTATTAGGTTCTGGGTGGGCGATTAGATGAGTGAATTTCCACTAGAGAGACCTATTTTTTACAACATAACCTTCCTTTTTCTATGAAGAAAAGACAAAGGAACTCTCCCCTAATATTGTCCAATATATTTTTTCTTCAATAAGGATTCTACACGGGTTATTATCATTGAAACGGGTTAAAGAGTCACCACTAATAGTTTTAGTTATTTGGTCACCCTTGGATATGAATCTCAAAATTGACTCAAGTAAATGGTCTTTGAATCTTGAGAAGTTCTAGGAATAAGCAAATTATTTTAATTTAAGGATGTGTGTAAGTAATTGTCATAAAGATGGAGAACAATTCTGATTTAGTCCTAGGAAAACATGTAAATCAAGTGACAAGCACACTCTAGATTAAGTCGGTCTAGTAAGTTAAGAATTATGAACATAAATCTAGATTAGGTAATCACTTTGTTAAGAGTCCACAAGATTAATTAGTACCTATGTCCAGTTATCCATTGTTTATCTTATTAGGTATGGCATTTACAGTTAATAGGTCTTGATAGTGCAAGAATAAAGATGATTATTCAATCTCAATTCAAAGAAAGGATTATGTTCAAAGTTACAACAACAACAACAATAAGTAACAAGAGGCAAGAGACAAGAGATGAGAGTCAATAAGTTCGATTAGTTAAAATGCAATATAAGTATGATACATGATGAGTTAAAAGATTTACTAATCAAATGAAGACTTAGGCCTAAAGAGACCTTCCTCCATGACATAATTCAGCTAAGTAAAAAGGTTCTAGTTCATAAAGAGTTATGTGTTTTACTTTTAGAACATTATTGAGATAAAGAGGTAAAATCAAGATTAAAATTTGTTTTTATGATATCTTATCAAGAAATGAGCCTTAAGGATAACTTCTAAATGTACATTCAAGTATGATGTACACCTAGGGATTGTTCATAGAAAGTGTTAAAAATTGATTGAGTTTAGAGATAATGGATAGGTCCAAGTCTCTTCATCATATACTAAAGAAAAGTAAACTTGCATAATGTAAATGGATTACAATAAATATGATGTAAGGGGAATTGGAAGGGACCATTTGATAGATTAAGTGGAGACCAAGCTATGAAGATGGTTCCTTGAATGATTATGCTCAAAGTTAGGATTTTGAGACTTAAACTAGTAAAGATGGAGTTGCTCCTAGATCTTCACATCACAAGCAAAAGAGACATTGAAAATAAAGTTGTGTGACTTTTTCTAAAGAGATCATCAAGGGAGATGACTCTTTAGTTGCTCAAGGCTCATTAAAAGTTGTATAAACATTAAAATAGATGGTCTTGTGGAAATGGGTTTGCACCTCCCATAATCATCACAAAAAATAAGCAAATCTAAGACCCTAGATGGATGTAGAATCACCAAGATCAAGGACTAGTAAGTGAAGGGAGTAAAAGTAGAAAAATTAGTTATTCAAAAGAATTGAAATAGAGAGAGGTCATCGGTGTTTACCATTGAGGAGAGTCCTTTTGCTTGAGTCTTGATTGTATATGTGTCAAAGAGTTAAGATTTCCTTGATTAATTGTTTCAAAATGTGCTTTGAATGATACTTAGTAAGTTTGAAGGATTTTTAAGAGGTTTTAGTTTTGTTTGAGGTTTCTTTGGGAGTATATGTTGGTAGAGTGATAGCCCTTGAAAATGTGAAAAAGCCAAACCCTTGCTCATTAAATGAGGAGGTATTTATAGGAAAAAAAACGTCATTTTCCTGAGCGTTGGGCTCCAATTTAGTTAGTTAGACGCGAAGTGAGTGCACCAAATGCTCAAGATTTGAATCTTTTGCTCAATTCATAAGAGGCTAAAAACAAGGTAGGAGCGCTTTTAGGGTGGCGCACAAAGGTAGGGCGTTAGACCCTAAGGCTCGGCTAGGGATGACAATGGGTTAGGTTTGGGTCAAGTCTTGTTTGACCCTGACCCATACCCATTATTTTCAAATTAGACTCATATCTTCCCCAAACCCATTAGGTCCTAAAATTTTAAACCCTTACATAGATCTACTAGATCTAATGGATCTCGGGTCCAAAATGGATCCTTAACATATTTTTATTTTTATGGGCTTATTATTTACATGTTTTATAATTGGATGTATTTTCGAATTTTAGACCTTAGAATTGTTTACCGATAAAGTATTTCTTCCAGTTTTATGTCGAATGAGATAAATTAATAATCCTTTCTTAAGCACATAATTTGTATTGTTGAAATACTTGCAAAATAATATTAAATTTAGTGAGTGAAAAACAAGCATTAGAGACAAAATCTAACACTAAGTCAAAAGTGTTAAACTCAATAGTACTATGTTACAATACTTTTAAGATCAAGTGCATCGCTACTCATAGGTTTTAAAATCGCACAGATGCTAGTAATCTCAAACCTAATTGAATATGTTTGCGGGAGCGTGATGACAATGGGAAGCTAGTAATCACAAAGTATATATACATCAAAATTATATGAATATGTTACATTGGCGAGTGGCGATAAGAAATAGTTGAAGGAGATGGAACAATAATGTAAATTAATCTTTAGTTTTAGTTCTAAATAGAAATTAGCTTTTAATTTTATTTTTTTAAATTGTGCGGGTCCATGGGTCGGATTTGGGTCTAAATTTTTGGGACCTGGACCCATATCCGACCCAAGGACTTTTAGACCCATATCTTACCCGATCCAATGGGACTAAAAATATTAGACCCATACCCTAAAAAATGGGTCAGGTCTAATCGGGTCTGGATCAGGTTTTGGATCCATTGCCACCCCTAGGCTCGGCGTAAAATGCTTGTAGGAGGCTGAGCTGGAAAGAAGAAGAAATGGAGCAGGTTTGTGCGTTGGACGCTAGACTGACACCTCAACGCCCAAGGTGGGCGTTTGATGCCTTGACAGGTTGTCTCCTGCACTTCTGGAGCTTGACGCTAGCTTCGTGCGTGGAGCATAAGAGCTCTAAGCCTTGGTTTTGTACGGTTTAGGGGTTTTATTTTTGGGGTTTTGATGATGTGATTTTGTGACTTGGATTATATATTAGGCCAAGGTAAGTGCGTTGGGCTCGGGTTTGTATACATTGTGAATTCAATATGCCTAAATTATGGTCCTTAGATATCATTTTATTATGTACATTATATAATATGAATATGTACATACCACATCAAGAGTATGTACATTACATACAAATGCAAAGTATACCATGTTCTTTAAGGACATTGAGGATCATTTTAACTTGATTCAAAAGAAATAAGAAAAAGGTTACTTAAAGAATCGGATTACAAAAATCGGCCTTCCTCCTTTATTCTCTACCTCAAAACTAAGCGAATAGTGTTTTAAAACACGACATTCTCTACGATAGAGTCCATCTTGAAAATAGTCATACCAGTAAATCAGTTTCTACTTTTTCAATAATATCTTTGACGAACAACAAAAATTATACAAAACAGAAGACTGAATATATATATATATATATATATATAATCATTTCTCAATATTATTTTAGACTCATATATAAGAAAAAAATTAAAAAATATTGAATATAATGGTATGACCAATGACAGACTAATATCAAAAAAAGGTTCCATGCATGAGAACAAAATACAATGGTTAAAATAAAGATAATTAGAAATTGGTAAGTATTGATTCATACTAAAATAGAAAATTAGTTGTTCAATTTTATTTTAACTCATTTGAAAATAGACAGAAATTTACAAATAAGTGCATGTTACAGACTTAGCTCAATTTCTTTCTTAAATAATATAAGATATAATCAGTGACGAGACTTCACATCCAACCATCATCAGATCACATAAAGGATTATCATCTTTTCGTATTGGCTATTTAACTTTCATTTTAAAACTATTGTACAACAACATATCTTGGCAAACTATCATTATCAAATGCCTTTGTCAATTATTCTCATATTAAATTATACAATTACAAAACATTCAATTTGGATAACATCAACCATGAGACGCTGTTTTATGGCGATCCGACCCCCACCCCCATTCCTCCCCCTCCTCCTCCTCGTTTATCCGTCTGGCATGAGGTCCCCTACCCCGCCCCTCGCCTCTCCGACCCCCACACTCTTCCATTGCAGTGAAAACTATACAATACCAACTCCCTCATTTCATGAGTATTAGGACTTATCCATGTATTTTATGTACTTGAATGTTGCTTATATATTGTTGGTTTGTGGGGTTACTATCTTACTCTGATTCTCCATCCACGTACGGCACTGTAGACTTATGGGGTAACCAATGGAGCTTTCAAGCTAGGACCACCTGAGCGCGGGCTACCGGGTAGAACATGGTTGCAACTGTTAATTGCTGCAGGCCTACAGCCAACAGATCATATCAAGTAGGTCTTTAATAGGTTATTCAAACTTCTATGTGGACATTCATTCAATTCATTAAATATAATTATGAAAGGAGGAAAAAACAATGTAGTGGTTTGTGACAAGTCAGTCGTGTTTGAGTTAGTTTAGTAACCATCAAATTTATGCATGGCCTGTAATTTTGGATGGAGAAATGCGTACGTTCATCTATGCTAAGCTTTTTTGTGTTGAAGTACATTAAGCTTGCATGGTAGTGCATTAAGCTATTATTGAAGATCAAGTTTTCTTTCATAAATTGTAGACGAACATAATTCAAAGATGAAATTTTTTAATTTATAAATAATATAAATAGATCGAGAGCTATTATTTTAATTTTATTCTATATTTGAGATCATAATGTAATCTATACATAATATACGTTATTTTTCTATATTTTTATATCTTCTTTATTTCTATATGTGATTTAACAATAGATATATCTAACATAACAATAACTGTATATAATATAACAATACATATATTTAATATCTCAATACCCTAATAAATTTATATCAGGTACAAATTACAAAAAAATCATTCAAAGATCGAAAATTTTCATATCCAAAACTTAGTGTTCATGGTTTCTTTTAAAAACCGTGTCTTTCTCTTCTACAATCTCGATATAGTTAAAAAATTGACTTATACGCGGAATTATAATTCATACATCTGTTTCCCTTTGTTCACATATATTGTTAAACATGTTTTAAAAAATTATTGTACGGCAAAAATACTGATTGATTATACGCATTTTAGTTGAAATACCCGCGTTTACTAATCATATGAAAATTTTATCTCCACGATCTCCATTTCTACCCATGTTTTCGTATCAATTTTCTCATTTAATTTTTCTAAGGAACATAGTGCATGGCTAGATAGTGTTCATAATTATAGCTCTAACGGGTTTTTTGCAAAACGATGTAAAAATTTATTTTAATGAGCAGTTGATTTTTAAAAATAATGAAATACCAAGTCTCCCATCGATCTTATTTTAACAATAAAGCTATCTAATTTATATCTGATATAATCTATTACTAGCATGTGCCCGTGCAATAGCACGATATTATGGTGTGCTTAGTGTAACATAATCCATATTTATTTTTTAATTATTGACTTTAATTTAGACGTCAACAGTAAATGAATATATATGATAAACATTTGCATAAAATCACCTATATCTTATTTTAAAATAAAATATTATGTGAATATATAAATTTTCATTTTCAAGTCATGTAATTGTGTAGACTTAGCAATTTACCATTAATGATTTTAGTTATACGCTGAAAATTGTGATAATTATTCAGTAACTACTAATTTAAATTAAGGTTGCATACACTTCCCCCTCTTTGATTCGATTAAAATACACCCCTTAAAATCCTCAATTATCGAATTAATACCTCATCAAACACCCATTAAAACTCATCTCATATCCTATACTCTCTTAAATCCCTCCCTAGCTTTTGTGTACTTGGGTGAGTTGGCACAGTGCTTAACTTGTAGACAAGTACCTAGCTTTTTGGTATCAGTCTGCTTCCTTAAGGAGGACCTTAAGTACCACTCAATTTTGTTAAAGAAAGCAATATTGTCAATTTTTATTAATGCTCCATGTTGATGTGTTAAAACCATATCAGTTTTCTTTTAAGCTACTAGTATCATCAAATCGCCTCTTGAACTACTTAGTACGCCCTATAACACTTTAGCATTATTCGCAGGGCTCCTAATGAACTACTACTCTCCTATTTTAATTATCAATACTAAAGCCACAAAGAGACTAACAACCTTGGTAAAGTTGCTCCTCCCATGCACTTGCAGTAATAATTATCCCAAGCATGCTCATTATTACTCAAACCCATCACATTTTCTTGTCTTCTGTATCACACGCGCACCCCCTATTCACTCTAAGCATAAATCTACTCCTTATGTCTGTTATCACACTCATTTAGAAAGCAACCATTCCCTCTCTCCACAAAATTTAAAGGAAAAATCTTAAGTATTTCATACCCAACTATATTATTTACAGCAGATATAACTCCTCCTAATCGCTCAGCCCTACAGCTATAGTGAGATAAAAAAGTTAAATTCTTTTGTTTTATATGTTTATCCCTTTTTGCTCTAGCCCATTCTCTCAAGCCTAATATGACATCCATTCTTAAGTTATTGTACTCTAACAAAACCAACATCCGAGGAAAGCAGGAAAGCTAAGTGATAAGCTTGCCAAATTTTTGCTATAAATATGATGTGAGATTCGTTTATCCACATTTGATTAAAGTTTGGTTCTTGTGTTTTTTCTATTAATGTTTTTGGAGTAAATGATTGTTCTCTTTACATGGTTTGCCTCTGATTGTGTTCAGGACTAATATAAATGGAATACTGTTAATGTTCTTTTTAAATTTTGCCTCTTTGAAATGCATGTAGTTTTGCAGTATTGTTTATGTTTTTTTAGGTGTATTTCTCTAGATCCCAAGATTGAGAACTCAATAAGGAAAAAAAAGAAAATGAAAGAGAAAGCATAAATAGCGAACAATATGGCTGAAAACCCTTCTTAGATGACTTTATTTGAGTATGGCTACCCTAATTATTGGACAATGTCAAGTATTTCTCATCCGTAGGTTATAGTTGCACAATTTAAACTTAAACCAACATTTATTCCATTCATCTCAAGCGGCTCATTCTCAAAGCTTCCTACAGAGTGCCCCATTTTATACATTAAGAACTTTATGGAGAAGTATAATACCATGAAGATGAAGGATTATTCTGATGATGTTGTGAAACTAAGGTTATTTCCCTTCTCTTTAAGGGACAAAATGCATGAATGACTTAGAGATGAAGGTCTAGGAACATTTGATATGTGGGATAAGCTAGCTAAAGGTTTATGGATTAGGATAAGACAGCTATGTTTAGGGCTAAGATCAACAACTTTTAGTAGATATATGATGAGTCACTCTATTAGATGTGGAAAAGGTTTAAAAGTATACTGAAAAAGCTGTCCTCATCATAAATTACCAAATTGGCTATATTGGTCTAAACCATGATATCAAGTTGTACATCAATGTAGCTTCAAGGGGTAATATCTAGATGAATGACCACTAGTAAAATATTATTCAATTACGGTTAGAGATTTACGGCGTGATACCAAAAAAGCCATAAATTATTAATAATATGGGGCATCAGTAAACTAAAATTACCATAATTTAATCATTCCTTATTAATATACATCGTCTTTTGCCTAGCCTCACCTCATATTAATTCCAACCCTAATAATATGCGGTCTCGCTGCATTTTATGAAGCCTAGAAGATTAAAAAAAATCTTTCACTACGGGCTCGAGTTATTCATTCCAATGCATGTACCATAATTCACTAGCATACCTTTGAGTTATCTTTGCCACTAATGATTAAACACCACTCCAAAGCCATCATCAAAGCTAACTCCACCAATCCCGCAACTCCTCTAACCTAGCAATGTCTTCTCCCTCTCTAGTAGCACTGCCACATCCTCCCCCTTATTCATCGCCATCATCCTCCCCCTTATTTTCCATTAATGCTGAGGTTAGTCCACTTTTCAAATAGGGGTATTTGAATTAAGGTTAGTTCAATTCGAATTACTTAATGGGGATAGATGTTTAGGGTATTTGAATTAGGGTTAGTTCTATTCAAAATACTTTTCAAACATGGGTATTTGAATTATGCATATGGTTCATTGTGGTTAGCTTAATATTCCATTATTGTTGCATTTGTGCTCTTAATTATGTTGGCTTGATGTTTAGGATTTAGGATCCCATTACTGTGGCATTGGTTTATTTGAGCATAGAAAATGTTTAGGGTTTAGGACATGGTTAGTTATTATGTAATTAAGTATTTAAGTGTCATTTCTTTCATTTTGGAGTGGCATTTCAAAACTTGTGCTTGTGTAGTAAGGACGTAGATCTTTATTTTTTTATAGAAATATTATTTTCTAAAACTTTTTTTAGAACATAATTACTTTCAAAAATTAATGTTGGCATTTTGAGCAAATACGAGACTTAGCTTGATCGAGATGGTAACCTAATTAACATAAAAAAGCTTTGCCGTGACCATAATCAGATGATAGGTGACTAGGTAATGTGATAACCGGTATTTTAGGTCGTTAACTAAAAGACAGGCTATGCAAACAATTTTTATTCCAACCAACAAACTATACGAGTATAGTGGAGTAGGGGGTCGAACCACGAAGACAAGGTATATCAAGACTTCAACTTTTAACACAACCGGACTAGTTAGAGTTGGAAATTCAATTAAAACTAATAAGTAGAAAATAGATGACGATAAATCACGAAGTAAAGCAAGTAGAGAAAAATGGGGATAAGATTGGATTCACCCTAGGAATAAAGCTTTCAAAACCGAACATGATAGATTACAGAAAATCTGATAATAACTAGCATGGACATCCAAGAATATGTGAGGAAGTTTGTGACCCAATAAATCACATGAACAACCTATAATCGCCCTATGTCTCCAAAGGAGTGGCAGGACAAGATTCGCATCGGAATCCGAAACTACTTATTAACATCGTTTCTACAACCTTAAGAAATAAAGATCATAGCTTTCCTATGGTTTCACCAATCAAAACCCCTAAAGGAATTACTCACTCATATTCATGCTTAAAGACATAAAGATATTAAAAGAGATGAACATGGGAGGAATTTACGAGAATGAAAACAAAATCAGAAATTATACCAATAAACGATAAACTTAGAACTAAGCAAGCAATGAAATAAAGCAGTGAATTAAGATTAAAGGAAGGAATTAAACTTACAAAAGCTTCAATTTGATATCCACGAAAAGAATTCGAACTAGAAAGCGTTGAAGAAAAACTGAAAACCGAAAGCTAAAACTAAAAGAATTTGGAGGCTAAGAAATTTAAAAGTGCATAAAAGTATAAAACCTAGCTCTCCCCTCTCTCATCAGAGGAAGGGGGTATTTATAGCAAAATAAGAAAAACCTACAAAAACCCTAAAATGCATAGGAGCCAGCCCTAAAAAGAAGTTGTTGATCCGGAGGAAAACACTGTCATTCGCCCGAATATAAGTCTCATTCAGCCGAATGTGATCCCATTCGCCCGAATGGTCTTCCATTTGCCCATTCTAGAGGCTTCGAGGAATCGATCTCTATCAAGCATTCGCCCGAATGTATAGGTTGATTCGGCCGAATGGAAGCTCATTCGCCCGAATGAGTTCCATTCGGCTCTTCCAGTGGCAAGGCTCAAGATCTCTGAAGACAGTCATCCATTCGACTAAATGTGTCTCAGATTCGGTCGAATCTGCAACCATTCGGTCGAATGTCTCTTAGATTCGGTCGAATCTGAGAACATTCTTTCCTCTTTTTCACTTCTCGCTTTTCTGAACTCCGTAGAATCTTCATGAGTGACTTCAAACACTTGCCCAAGCTAAGATATGTGTGTCAAAGGCTGGAATGCATCGCCTTTCACCTTGAAATCATCAAAAGTGCCTGAAATGAACTTAAGACAACTCGAAAACAAGATCAAGACAAAATCAAGCATAATATACATAAAACCAATACAAAACTACGAGACTTGACACTAAAATGAGGTAATAAATGTGCTCTAAAACGAGCACATCATAATGCCTATGCTCAAATTATGTGAATGTTGGCCATCTTTGATTCATAATTTCATGTGAAATGTGTGATGATGAATGTGGTGTACATCATGAGTAGTCCATAGTTCCTAAGATTATATGGTAGACTAAGTGGTCATTTGATTGCACTTAGGAAGCTCTATTTCTTTTGAATTTGTAATTTAAAATTCTATTTAGTTAGTAAAGTTGTTTGGTGTTGGAACTTATGTCAGAAGTTCTAATCGTGTCTATGTAAACTTTGTAGTTTGAGAAAATGTAAGTATCTTTGATATTAATGTATATTGTCTTTGATCAATTTATGTTTATATCTGCTTAGTTGAAAGTATTTATTCTCTTTGATGTGCTATTTTAATAAATTCTAATACAAGCTAAATTACTAAACTTATTATTAGAAATTCATTAGGTTACCTAGATATATGTAAAAGGGCATTGCATGTTGGTTGTGGATGTATTTAACTACATATAAATAGGTTTGGAAATCAATTTTCAAAAATGGGAAATGTCGGGTTTATAAAGGAAACTCTGTTAAATTTTCTATAGAATTTGTAGTGATTTACATAGCATAGAACTGAAATAATTTCACTAGAAGAATTTAGTAACTTAAACTATAGAGCGAGTTTTTATGGGTCATTGTGGAGTTTGCTTAACCTTATTTTCGGTAAGCTTCTTCAGGTTTCTTTAGGTGCATGTATATATAACTATATGTAAGCTTAGTGTTATTAGATTGTTATTTTATCTCTCTCATGTCAAATAGGGCATGACACAAATTATGGTTTGTAATGGGATGTATAATAATCGTGCTTTGTTGGAGTTCATGAATGGAGTTTATGAGTTCTATAGGCAAGCATTGAAACACCTAAATAACATTAGAGATGATGAGGTGTGTTTCCCTTGTGTTAATTGTGATAATGTGAATATAGTTTGTAGTATAAGAGAGTAAAGGGACCATGTGATCCAGTATAGGTTTAGTAACAATACCATGTATGGGTAAGGCATGGTGAGGTTCTTGCTCCTAATGACATAGGGTTGTGTTTTAACAAAATTCCTATTAATCATGTTAAGTTAGAGTATCATGGCCAATTAGAATTTTATAACATTAAAGATGTTGATGCTGAGAAGAAAGATGATGAGGATAAATTGGAGGATAATTACCCTGATGATGAAGATTGAAAAAATGAAAATCTTGAAGGGGTTGGGGATCAATGTGGTAGTCAATCTCGTACTTTTGAGCGTTTGTGGGAGGCTGTTGAGAAATCATTGTATCCCGGATGTTCCAAATATACTAAGTTGTCTTCCATATCAATGTTGTTTAACTTAAAAGCAAAATATTGTTAGAGTAATAAAAGTTTCATGGCCTTATTGAAAGTATTAGGGGACTATTTCTACAGGGAAATAATTTTCCTATATAAACATATTATGCAAAGAAGCTAATGTGTCCCCTGGGTTTAGGTTATAAGAAGAATGATGCATGTCCAAATGATTGTATATTATATTATAATGAGTATGAAGAGTTTATTCTATGTCCTAGATGTGGGTAGTCATGTTACGACCTCCCATATGGGGTAGAACTTAAAGTGGGGATTAAAGGTCCTTCGACAAAGGTGTTATGGTACCTTCCCATAATACCGAGATCCAAGCGTTTGTTTTTTATTAAGAGAGATGCAAAGAATTTGAGATGGTATGTAGAGAAGAGGAAGAAAGATGGGATGATTCGATATTCTACTAATTCCCCCTAGGGGAAAACAATTGACGACTCTTTCATTGCTTTTGGCAATGAAGAGAAGAACCTAAGGCTTGGTCTCTGAACGGATGGAATTAACTCTTTTATTAGCTTAAGAAGTCAACATAGCACATGTCCAATTTTGTTAGAGATATATAATTTGCCTCCTTGATTGTGCGTAAAGCGTAAGTATGTTATGTTATCACTTCTAATATCAAGGCCTAAGCAACATAGGAATGATATTAATGTTTATCTTGATCCCCTTATTAAAGATTTGAAACTATTATGGGATAAAGGTATATTTGTGTACGATGCATACGCTGAAGAGACTTTCACACTCCGTGTCGTGTCATTCTATATCACTTATGACTTTCCAGCATATGGGAACTTGTTAGGGTATAAGGTGAAGGGAAAGAAAGTCTACCAAATTTGTATGGATGATATGGACTCGACATAATTGCCACATTGTGGAAAACATGTGTATCTCATGCATCGAAGGTTCTTGAATAGGTTTCATCCTTATCGTAAGAGAAACACTTCATTTGTTGGTAAAGTTGAGAAACGTAGAGCCCCTATAACGTTGAATGGTAGTGAGGTTTATGACCTTGTTAAAGTAATAGATAATTTGTTCGAGAAAACAATAAAACATAGAGATGGTTAGGGGTTATGGAAGAAACAGTCAATCTTTTGGAAACTTTAGTACTTGAAGTATTTACCCTTTATACATTGTCTTGATATTATGTATATAGAAAAGAATGTTTGTGATGCCATCTTAGGGACACTATTGAATATACCTAGTAAGACTAATGATGGTCCTATTATTAGGAGAGATATAAAAATAATGAAGATTCGATCCAAGTTGTGGCCTAAAGACAGAACGCTTAGGAATGGAAAAGGATATTATGTTAATGCTTGTATGGGATCAAGGTTCCTAGTGAGTGCTCATCAAATTTAAAAAACATTGTGTCCATGAAAGATTTGAAATTAGTGGGTACGAAGTCTCATAATTGTCATGTTATGATGCAAGTGTTTCTACCCATTTCCATCCGCTGTATTTTTCCAAAGCATGTTAGGGATTCTATCACTAGAATTTGTTCTTTTTTCAATACAATATGCAACAAAAAGCTTGATTTGTTATGTTTGGATGAGTTATAGGCCAATGTTGTTATGACCTTATATAAACTAGAGAAGTATTTTCCATCTTTATTCTTTGATAATATGGTACATCTAGTTGTTCATTTGGTTTAAGAAATCAAGTTATGTGGTCCATTGTTCCTAAGATAGGTTTATCCTTTTAAGAGATACATGGGTATTTTAAAGAAGAAGGTGAGAAACCCAGCACACTATAAAGTTAGTATAATTCAAGGTATAACCATAGAGGAGGTAGGTGAGTTTATTCGTGAGTTTTTATCTAAGGGGGAGGCAATTAGGTTATCAAAATCGAGGCATGAAGGGAGGCTCGAAGGGCATGACTCTATGGGTTCTAAGGAGGTCTTAATTTCATTATCGAAAGAGAGACAAGCACATTTATTTGTTTTGCAGCATATCACAAAGGTTAATCATTACTTAAAAAGGCATATGAATGAATTAAAGGTGAAGTACCTTCTAAAGGTGAACGAGCATTAATGCAAGAAAACAACAATACCTTAATTTATTGGTTTCATGAAATTTTTTTGCATGAATTGTCTGAAACAGGTCATAACATTTTTGATACAATCAAGTGGTTAGCTTATGGCCCGTGAACAACTGTTCAATCTTTTGAGGTATGGTATCAATGGATATACCTTCTACACTGAACGTTGGGATATGAAATCAAAGTTTGTTCAAAATAGTGGTGTTTCAATAGTGGCTTCTTCTCGAAAATATACTAGCTCAAAAGATAAAGCCCCAGTTGATGCAACCTTGTCTTACTATGGGATCATTTAAGATATATGGGAATTTGAATACTATAGCTTTAAGGTTCCCCTTTTTCAATGCAAGTGGGCAAATATCAGTTAACATGATTCGGTGAATAATGATGAATTGAATTAAACTTTAGTCCATATGAGCCAGATGCATGGTACAAAGGAATCGTTTATACTTGTATCACAAGCTTAACATCTATTCTACATCAAAGACACATATGACCCTCGATGGGTTATTGTTATCCCTGGTAAATGACAGATCCTTGGAATTGGTGATGTCACTAATAAGGAAGACTATGATGACTTTAATGATCTCCCACCTTTCTTGATGCCATGTAATGATGACATGGATGGACTAGAAATGGAAACAAATTATATGAGAATAGATAACCATGAATGAGTTATAATAGATGAGTATTATTCATTTTCTAGATGTTATTTTGTAGTTACGGTAATGTTTGCTTATTTCCTTTTTGGCCCTAATATTGGACGATTCATTGACTCAGTTTCCATTGTACTATTGTTCTTTGATGCAGTTACTGTCTTACATTATGTCTAGTGACAAAGATTTTTATGTCTCTAAGAACAACTTGAGTACGATGTTCACCTCAAAACTTATCAAGGTGATCCAGAAGACATAGCTACTGAATTAGAAGCTCAAAGAATGGATAGAATGTTTGATGAACATGAAAGGATTGCTAAAGAGGTATCAACTTTAAGGGATGATGTACACATGAACATTGTCATCCCCTTGTGTTCAGGTTCCGAGAGAGGGAGGGGGAAGGGTGGTGCTCAGGGCTTACGTTGACCTAGAGATCTGTTTAGGAGCATTAGAGTGTCAGAGTCAATGCATTTAGAGTTTGATCATTTGCACTGCCCTATATTTAAGTAGGTGGCATCTCAAGTATGGTCAACATATTGGCCTTCTTATTCGTAAGTTTAACATCAACTAGGAGTGGTCGAGAGTAAACGAGGACTTTGGTAGACCTTCTCGGTGGACACAATGGTATGTATTCCTAGCTTAATCTTAATTATTTAAATATTTTTGTAAACTACCTTACTAAATGAAACTAACCCAATTTAAATATTATCTATTTTAGGCTTTGTTTCACATTCCAGACAACCCCCAATTGAAGAAGTTATTTCTATTTACAGTTGCCGATAGATTTTGGTGACTAGTTGGGTTACAAAGACAAGAATGGTATCAAAAAAAGAAGCTAACAGCAGGTTGCCCTATTAAATCTACAAACATAATAAGGAAGGTAATTGCGCAACCTTTGTCAAGAATAAGACTTTTGAAGTAGCAGGGGTAAGCTAAATACTTCTTTGTATTCAGTTTTAGAAAAAGGTTTTTGTTGTACTTTTATGTTATGGTAATTATTATAAATACCTTTATGTTGTTGACAGGGTAAACGCGAAAAGGCAAGCAAGAGTGCCAAGATGAACATTTATCCCCATTACCTTGGATAGTCAAGCTATAACGAGACAAGGCAACAATGGATAGCAGAGGGTTTCTATCCCTCTTATGTGGGACCTTCTTCTACATAATCAAGCACTATGCAGATAAGCCATGTGGATAACTAGTTTTGTTCAAGGCACAAGGACAATAAAACTAGGGAGAGAGTCATTCCAAACAAACAGTCGCAAATTGTGGATAAAAAATACATACGCATTCCATGTGTAAATCTATAAAGTTCCCAATTCTTATAAGATTTGACATTCATTTCTAATCTTTTACTTTTTATTTTCAGTTAAAGTTCCGAGATAAGAAAATTCAAGGGGAATTCATTCTCACAAGGGTCCAAGACACATTAGCTATGGCCATTGGAAAGCCAAATCACCTCGGACGCTACGTTAGACTAGGAGGGACTAATCTTGGGTATCGACAGGTTTTTAGACCTTCTCCACCAAGATTAAGCCAACAAAGTCAAAGAGGAGTTTCAATGGAAGATCAAGAGACTTTGAACGCTCAACTCTAAGAAGAACATAGATAGGAGTTTGATGACACCGTGAAGGACAAGTTGTTCTCCCTACTCCAAGACATTGGTATCAGCGCTAAGTAGTTAGCATCCCAGGGTGCATGGGTGTCTATTCCCCATCTAGAGGTGTGTAATATTAACTTTTTAAATCTTTATGTTGAATAACTAATATTTTTATTAATAATGACCTACAATATTGACATATTATACTCAATTTTTTGGGTCCTACCAGTTGTCGTCTACTCCTAAAAGATCCAAGTACAGGAATGATCTACGATAAGGTTGGTGACGTCGGTCAGGCCAATATTTTACATGAACTAACCAAGAAATGAGTCTTGAAGGATATGATGTGGTGAAGGTTAAGACTGTTTTTGATTTCTTCAAAGGAGCAACACTACCAAACTCGATTCCATAGTATAACTTGGAGACATTGAACGACACAAACTTTTCTGCAATGGCCTCTACATCTGATCAAGTTCATAAGTGAAGTAGAAATCAAAGATTTAATTGAATTTTTTCTATAATTATATGTTGGTATGACTAAAGTTGTGTGATTGGTGCCTTTTCATTTAGGTGACTCCACAAGCTAAAAAGATAAAGGGGATGTCAATTGATGAGGTTATTGGGAGCATTGAACCGGTCTCAAAGTAGTTAGTGTTAGGAAACCTACCTCTTCTAAGTTAAGATGTAGCAGCTTCTCTTACTCTCGAGTGCAAGTGGCTAATTCAATGTGTGACCATGATAAAGAAAAACGATACCATTACTATATCATTGGATCGAGCCTTATTCCAATATTCTTAAGACAGAACAACATGGCTGGACCAAGCTGACATCACCCTATTCTTACAAGGAGCTCAATTAAACATTTTTATTATTGAATGCTTCATGAGGTATACATAATTAGGATATAGGTTAACTTATAATGTATTTTTAATAATTTTTAAACCATTTTTATATATAATGCTTTTTATGATTATATAAGGCACTCCAAGATCATTGCGTGTCGTGCGATTTACTCTCATTAGTCGGTTGGTTGTCTCATGAGGCCACTTTCGATGCAAGAATTGATGGCAACATTGAGGAGGTAAAGACGTACGTCTATTTCTCATTCACGTATGCCCTACAACCTAAGTTTATGTTCATTTTTGTCCCTATTTTTGAACAATACGTTTAAATGTGATGTGTTAACGTAATGCTAATTACTTATACAACTACTTTAGAGTACGATAAGGCATATAGTATGTAAACATAATGCTAATTACTTATTTCTTATTATGTAGTGGACACTAGATGCTTTTAGTTATTTGTGTGGATAGTCAAAAAATATACTTCTTCAATTCGACTTGCTCAACGCGTACTACTAAGCTAAAAGCAATTATTAATTAGTAAGTGTTATCAATAGATTTACATCAATGTCGTTTTCCAGTCTATTTAAAAGACTTACATTGCAAGGAGAACGAGCCGAAAAACAGACATCAACATGGATAGAAGTGACGGTAAGTTTATTAACTAATTGAAACATTGTAAAATAATACTATCATATGACTATAATTTCTATTTTTTAATTCATAGTGTTCTCAACAACGTGGGGGAGCTGAGTGCAGCTACTTCGTGATATGTTTCATGCTTGACATCCTTAACCGGTGTAATAGTGGGATGCCTATAGCGGAGGTAAGAGATTTTACCCATAATTTTATTGTTTCGAGTATCCTCAATAGTTTATTCCCTCTTAAACATGCCTTAAATAGTTCACATAGGACGGTTTGAGTCAATATAAGTCGAATAGGATCAGTTTTGGGTAGAAAAATGACCTTCACACTTGAAATACATCGATATGAGTCAATATACGCCAAATAGGATCGATTTTGAGTCGATATTAGTGTATTTCCCTTTAATATACCCAAACACTTTATATATATAGGTTTCCTTTATTCCTTTTACCTGTCCTTCTGCCTTCACCTTATTCCTCTACTTTTTATAAAATGATCTAGTTTCTTCTATGCTTTTTGGAAATTTTATGGGAAAAAGATGGAGAATTTATCTATTGGAAAGAGGACCATGAATCAATGAGCTAAAATGGTGATGGAACAAAACAGAAGGGTGAGTCTTGCTGAGGTTAGGAAGTGGCTTTCGATGAAAATGACTAATGAGGGTGGTAGTAGGCGAATAAAGGAAAAAAATTTGAGGGTTTTGATGGATGACAAAGAGGTTATTTTCATTGATGAAGAAGAGTTATTAAGAAAGGTTTTAGGATTCAGAAGATTTAACCCCTCTTGAAAACTATTCTTCATCAATCACAACAGCCTTATTGTCATCCATCAATACCCTCAAAATTTTATCTTTTATTCAGCTACTACCACCCTCATCAGTCTCTTTTATCGACTGCCACTTTCTAACCATAGATAAACGCAACCTTTTGTTTCATCCCATCACCATTTTACCTATTTGACTCTTTTTTCTCTTTCCAACAGATAAATTCTCTATCTTTTTCTCATGAAAATTCCAAAAAGAATAGACCCAAACACAACATTTTTAAAGGAAGCTGAGAAATGAGATAAAGACAGAAGAGTAGGTGAACAAAAAAGGAAACATTATGAAATACTCCATTAATCTGTCAAATGGGAGAGGTTTTTGGTGGATAATTGACTAAACACTTCAAATACATCGCTATGAGTCAATATAATTCAAATAAGACGATTTTGGGTTGATATTGGCATATTTCCCCTTGAACATGGCCCAAACACTTTTAATAGGACGATATGGGTCAAATCAGTCAAATATGATCGGTTTTAGGTAGAAAAGGATATATTTACCCTAGAACTTATCATAAACACTTGAAATACATCAATTTGAGTAAAAAATGGTCAAATGGGAAAAATTTTGGGAAGAAAATACCCTAAAAACTTCAAATAAAATGATATGAGTTAATACAAGTTAATTAGGGTGGTTTCAGTTCAATGTTGGTGTATTTCCCCTAGAACATGGCTTAAAAACATTGAATAGGATGATATGAGTTAAAGTAGGTCAAATGGGATCGATTTTAGGTAGAAAATAACGTATTTACCCTAGAATATGTAATAAACACTTGAAATACATCGATTAAATAGAAAAAATTGATCAAATGCCAACATTTTTGGGTAGAAAATACCCTATACACATTAAATACATCTTTATTAGGTAATATAGGCCAAATAAGCGGTTTCAAATCGATATTAGCGTATTTCCCCTAGAACAAGGCCCAAACACTTCAAATAGGATGATATGAGTCTAAGTAGGTCAAATAGGATTATATTTGGGTAAAAAAGGACTTATTTACCATAAAACATGTAATAAAAACTTGAAATACATCGATTTGAGTAAAAATCAGTCAAATGAGAAAGGTTTTGGGTAGAATAAACCCTAAACACTTCAAATACATTTATATGAGTCAATATTAGTGAATTAGGGCGGTTTTAGGTTGATATTGGTGAATTTCCCCTAGAACATGGACCAAAAACTACGAATAGGATGATATGAATCAAAGTAGGTCAAATGGGTTTGGTTTTGGGTGGAATTTTACGTGTTTACCATTAAACATGTCATAAACACTTGAAATACATCGGTTTGAGTCAAAATTAGTCAAATGGGAGTGATTTTGGGTAGAAAATAACCTAAACACTTCAAATACATCATTATGAGTCAATATAGATCAAAAAGGGAGGTATCGGGTCAATATTTACGTATTTCCCCTGGAACATGCCCCACCACTTCGAATTAAACAATATGAGTCAAAGTAGGTCAAAGAGGATCTGTTTTGGGTAGAAAATGATGTATTTACCCTAAAACATGTCATAACACTTGAAATATTTTGGTTTTAGTCAAAATAAGTCAAATAGGAGTAGGTTTGGGTAGAAAATGACCTCAACACTTCAAATCCATCAAAATGAATCAATATAGGATAATTAAGGCTTTTTTGGGTCAATATTGGTATATTTCCCCTAAACATGGCCCAAACACTTCAAATACAAAAATATGAGTCAAAGTAGGTCAAATAGGATCGGTTTTGGGTTAAAAACGACAAATTTACCCTAGAACATGACATAAACACTAGTAATACATCAATTTGAGTCAAAACTGGTCAAATGGGAGCGGTGTTGGGTAGAAAATGACCTAGACACTTCAAGTACGTTGATATGAGTCAATATAGGTCATCTAGGATGGTTTTGGGTCAATATTGGTGTATTTCCCCTAAACATGGCCCAAACACTTCAAATAGGGCGATTTTGGGTCAATTAAGGCGTATTTCCCCTATAATATGGCCCAAACACTTTGAATAGGACGATATGAGTCAAAGTAGGTCAAATAGGATCAATTTTGGTTTGAAAATGACACATTTACCTTATAACATATTATAAACACTTGTAATACATTAATTTGAGTCAAAACCGGTCAAATGGGAGCAGTTTTGGGTAGAAAATGACCTAAACACTTTAAGTACATTGATATGAGTCAATAGAGGTTAATTAGGGAGGTTTCAAGTCGATATTGGTGTATTTCCCCTAAACATCGCCCAAACACTTCAAATAGGGCGGTTTCGGGTCGATTAAGCCATATTTTCCCTATAATATGGCCCAAACACTTTGAATAGGACGATATGAGTCAAAGTAGGTTTAATAGGATCTATTATGGGTAGAATATAACGTATTTACCCAAAAACATGTCATAAACACTTGCAATATAATGATTTGAGTCAAAATCAGTCAAATGGGAGCGGTTTTGGGTAGAAAATGACCTAAACACTTCAAATACAACGATATGAGTCAATATGAGTTAATTACAGAGGTTTCGGGTCAATATTGGTGTATTTCTCCTAAACATGGTGTAAACACTTCAATTACAACAATATGAGTCAAAGTAGGTCAAGTGGGATCGGTTTTGGGTTGAAAACGACATATTTACCCTAATACATGTCATAAACACTTGTAATACATCAATTTGAGTCAAAACCAATCAAATTGGAGCGATATTGGGTAGAAAATGATCTTAACACTTCAAGTGCATTGATATGAGTCAATATAGGTCAACTAGCGTGGTTTTGGGGTTAATATTGATGTATTTCCTCTAAACATGGCCAAAAGACTTCAATGGGATCGATTTTGGGTAGAAAATGACGTATTTACCCTAGAACATGTCATAAGCACTTGAAATATATCGATTTGAGTCAAAATCGGTCAAATGGGAGTGGTTTCGGGTATTAAATACCCTAAACACTTTAAATACATCGCTATTAGTCAATATAGGTCAAATTGGCAATTTCGGGTTGATATTGGCATATTTCCCCTAAAACATGGCCCAAACACTTTGAATAGGATTATCTGAGTCAAAATAGGTCAAATGGGAACTGTTTTGGGTAGGAAATGATTTATTTACCCTAGAAAATGTCAAATGGGAGCAGTTTTGGGTTAAAAATACCCTAAACACTTCAAATACATCGTTATGAGTGAATATAGGAATAGGGCGGTTTCGGGTCGATATTGGAGTATTTTCCTTGGATCATGGCCCAAACACTTCGAATAGGATTCGTAACATTATCCTAAGACCGAAAATTTTATCCAATGTAAACCCTAGTAATTTTGGACTTTATTACAAATTAAAATCAAATTATAATACCAAATTTTAGCCCATATT
The DNA here is from genome assembly GCA_026401315.1 of Dysphania ambrosioides. NCBI lineage: Eukaryota > Viridiplantae > Streptophyta > Magnoliopsida > Caryophyllales > Amaranthaceae > Dysphania > Dysphania ambrosioides. The sequence goes on from CM048667.1 coordinate 18,156,148, forward strand.
TAACTTAGATAATTAATAAAACTTGTAACTATCAACTTGTCCCAAATATCATAAAGATTAAAACATGAAAAACCCTTTTAAGTGAAAGGTAAAAATATGTAAGAAAAATCTAGACACAAAATAACAAAAATTTACTAAATGCAACAAAAATCCTAATCTTATTTTATCCAAGGCTTCCCAATATATTGATCATAACCTTTTGTTTAAGAATAAAACATGTCCAAAAGTTAAATAGATTAATTAAGTTAATTATTTTTATCTTTCTTCTTTGTACTACATCAGGTCCTAGATTAGACTCTTTTTTTGAAATCATTGTGGAAGATGTAAACCCCTTCTAAATCAACCACTATTTCAACTTTTATGTATTACTTAGTGAGCCTTGAACAATAAAAGAGTCATCAACTCCTACATCTCTATATTTAAGTCTCTTTTGCATACGATATTAAGAGTTAGGAACAACTCCTTACTTTACTAGTCTATGCCTCAAAATTATAATTTTGAGTACTTCAATCAAGGAACCATCTCCATTGGTTGGTTTTCTCTTAACAACTTTCTCAACTCCTCTCCCAACAGTTTTACAAAGTAAGTCCTTCTAGCTCAATCATTTGAGAAGGATGTGTTTTACCATTTTTGTTTGCATGAGCCTATCATTTTGGTCTAAGGTTATTCTAGCATTTTTTCCTGAAGTTAAGTAGAGTTTATTTGATGAACTTTACTTTATTTAAAAATATTTATTATTTATATAATGTTGTAAATAAACTTGTCAAATATATACACTAGTTGAAGTAATGTAGAGGAGATAAAATAAAAGGTGCTTGATTAAGGAAAGCTAACAAGAGTTAATGAGGGGATGCATTAAAGATGGTGTGTAGCTAAACTTGATTAATTGGAAATAGTTAATGAGGCATTTTAGCTAAGTTTATAAAGGAGTTTACAGCTTTAAAACTATAATCTTTAAAGGGTCATGAATTAAGGGAGGCTTTAAAGGCTGAAGTTGTAGGAATGGAATTGTTGAAATTGTCATGTTAATGCATATCTCTATAGTGTTTTTGTGCCTTAAAATGCTGAACTAAGAAAGAATTGAAAGAGGGTGTTATGGAAAGTAATGGGCGGAATTACTTTTGAAACTCCAGAAAATTAAAGATTAGCAATCAAGCATGGAAAACCGACTTTTGAATATTGAAGCTCTTTAAAGTCTTCTTGAATGCTGAAACCTTTATGTTTTTCTTCATAATAATTAGCTTTATAATTTTGAATAATTAATGTTGTTAATAATTAGGCTTATTTAGTTTTAAGTTTATGATCTGTTTTTATCGTAATTTGCTAGGCAGTTTTTTTTGGTTAATTTCGGATTTCAATATTTTTTTAACTAATTGTAACTTTTCACTTCTTGGGTCTATTGAGTTCTTGGCTGAACCTAAAGTCTATAAATAGGAGGCTTATTTCAAATGAAAAGGTTATTGAATGAAATATTAAAATCCTTCTTTTCCTTGCGATTTCTGAAATCGTTCGAGTTTCCCAAGTTTTTACTTAAAAAATTTGAGTGTTAAATGAGAGTTCCTTCCTCCCAAATTTTAGGGGCCTTTATACAAGTTGAGTGTTCCTTGTATAATTCCCACACTTAGTAGTGAACGTTGAGTGTTCCTTCCCTACATATTCCTTGGATTACAAGTTGAGTGTTCCTTATAATCCATCCTTTTTTCCCCAGTTCATATTCTATCCAAATTTCCCAAAAAAACATGTTCCTTTTCTACCTATCCTCCCCACACCCTAAATCATCTACATTATACCCATAAACTAAAGCCTACGTATTTCAACCAAAAACCTATCCTAACACATTATCTCGATCTTAGATCCATTTGATAACTTGTAATCTCTAGTGTTCCTTCACTAGTTTTTACATCATTTGGCACTTGAGGTAAGGGAGAAATAATTCATTTTTCCCAACTTGATCCTAATAAAATAGCAGCTTAACACCATCTTTAAATCATGGAGAAAAGTCAAAAATGACTCCTAAAGTCAAATGAAAAATTGTATAATAATATGATTGTCTTAGTAGCTAGAGTATTGACAAATGAAAATGGGGAGAATAACAATCCCCCTAGATATAATGATAAAATTCTAAGAGCCAATGTGGATTCCTTTGAAGTTACTCTTGATCTAGAGAAGTACCTAGAGTGAGAGCAATCCCTTAAACATTATTTTAATTTTAAAGACCTTTAAGAAGAGGAGGAGAAGTATAGGATTGCAAAAGTAAAAATTTCCAAGTATGCTAAGACTTGGCTGAAGAGAGTTCAAGGACAGCATGAGCTTGAGGGAAAAGTCGGTATCTCTACATGGGCTAAACTAAAGAACTAGCTTAGTGGAAGGTTTGAACCCTCTAATTATAAGCAGTCTATGTATGTTAAGTAGAGCACTTTACAATAAGGAAATAGATTGATAGAGGAGTACATTAAGGAGTTTAAGAGGATGTCCATATTCTGTCAGATTATAGAGAATAAAGAGCTTAAGTTGGGCAGATTCCTGGCTGGGTTAGAGAGAGATATTTTTGAGACGGTGGAGGTGCAGCCCAAGCTGTGTTTGATGAATCTTAAAAATTAGATGTCAAGTTTAACAAATAAAAGAAGAAGAAGAAGTCATTTTCATATTTTGATTCAAGGTTCAACAAACTAACCTTGTCATCACAAGGTAACCCTTTTACCCCTAAAACTAATACGTCTAATTCTAGTGCCACAAAGAGGACCCCCATTCCTTTTGATCCCTCATCTAAGGATAAAGGTAAAACCATATCTAAAGATTTTGATTTTAGAGAAATTTTTGGTTTTTAAATGTCATGGTAGAGGACATTATAAAAGAGATTACCCTAATTATCGTGTTTTGACTATGCGTGAACTAAGGATAATGATGACTCGAGATTTTCCCTTAGAATAAGAGGAGGAGGAAGAAGAGATGGTGCCCATAGAATCCCAAGATTCTAATGAGGGACATAAATAAGAGTAGGTTGAGGACTATTTTCTATGAAAAAATAATTTAGTGTTGAGAAGAGCAAGTTGGGGATTGTTTTCCATGAAACATGGAGAATGGGTATAGATAGTAAGGTTGTGAACAACATCACTATCAAGCCTAGGTTCCTTACACTTAGGCTTAATGGCATGCTTGATGAATTGAGTAGAGATAAGATTATCTCCAAAATTGATCTAAGGAGTGGTTATCACCATATTAGAATACGTAAGGGAGATAAATGGAAAATTGCTTTCAAGATAAAGCATGGACTTACTAATGCTCCCAGCACTTTTATGATATTAATGAATGAGGTGCTAAGGACATTTTTGAGAAAGTTTATTGTTATGTATTTGGATGAAATTTTGATTTATAACAAGAACGAGGATGAACACTTGAGGCATCTTAAGAACATTTTCAAGGCCTTACAGGAGAAAAAGTTGTATGAGAAGGTGGAGAAGTGACACATTATGCTAACAAAATTAATATTTTATGGCTTTATTATTTCAGGTGAAGGAGTCAAAGTAGATCCTAGAAAAGTGGAAGCCATTTCTAATGGCCCATCCCCAAGTCCATTACTAAAGTTAGATCTTTTCTGGTCTGACTTCTTTTTACATGGGTTGATAAATCAATTTAGAACACTCATGGCACCTATCACTGAGTGTACAAAGAAGGGAACTTTCCAATGGAACCCCCAAACTCAAAAGGCATTTGATCTTATAAAGAAAAAGATGTATGAACCCCCATCTTTGCAAGTGGGAATGGTATTAGTTATGTTCTTATTCAAGAAGGGAAGCCTATAGTATACTTCAGTGGAAAGTTAAGTTATGGCAAACTCAATTACTCCACATATGACAAAGATTTTTATGCCATGGTTTGAGCTCTTGATTACTGAAGCCTCATCCTTTCATTGTACATTTGGATCATGAGTCCTTAAGGTTTTTTTATGGTCAAAAGAAGCTCAATGCAAGGCATGCAAAGTGGATAGAGTTTCTACATTCCTTTAATTTTGCTGCCAAGTATAAGAATGGAAAAGTTAATGTTGTGGCTAATGTGCTCTCATGAAGACATTTTCTTGTTGGAATCATGGAAGCTAAAGTTTTGGGTTTAGAAATGTTAAAGGAACTTTACAATAAAGATAAATATATGTTTAGGATAATGAACTCATGCAAAGATGGAGTTCATGTGCTGCTTCCTATTATGGATAAATCCCTTTTCCAAGGAAACAAATTATGTGTTTCCAAAAGTTGCATTCATAATTTATTGACTAAGGAAGCCCATAATGGAGGTTTAGCTGGCCATATGGGTATTTCCAAGACTTTAAAGATTTTACAAGGCTTTTTCTATTGAGCTAAGATGTTGTCACATGTATACCATGTCATTTTTCACTATTCCACTTACTAGAGGTCAAAGATGTCTTTTCATAAAGGGAATATAAGCCAATGCCCAGTCTCAAAAGACCATGGGAAGATTTGAGTATAGATTTCATTATGGCTCTTCCTAAAGCTCCACGTGAGAAGGATTCTGTAATGGCTGTATAGGATAGGTTTTCAAAAAAGGCACACTTTGTAGCATGCAAGAAGCTAGATGATGAGTTTAATGTAGCTTAGTTGTTATTCACTGAAAATTCCAAATTGCATGTGTTACCAAGGACTATTTTTTCTGATTGAGATAGTAAGTTCTTAAGTCATTTTTTAAAGTCCCTATTTTCGATACGACATTGCTATTTTCAACAAGTCATCACTCACAAATTGATTGGCAAACTAAGGTAGTGAATTGGATCGTTAGATTTACTTAGGGCTTTAGTGAGTGAAGGAGGCAAAAACTAGGATTTGCCTACAATGGAATACCAAGAACGTCCATAAAGTACTCTCCTTTTGTAGTTGTCTATAGGGTGAATCCAGATCTGTCCATTGGTTATATCACCCTTCCTAAGGACAAGTTTGTGCATGGATATTAAAGGAAAGTATATAATTCATGATGAATGTGCATAAGAAAGGGATGTAGAACAAAGAGAAAGCATATAAAGTCTACAAGAGACAAGCCAACAAAAATCTAAGAAACAGAAAGACTTTTGAAGTTATTGATCTTATATGGGTGTTTTGTTTAGAAAAGAAAAATTCCTTAAGCAAAGAAAATACAAGTTGTTGCTAAGGGCCAAGGGACCATTCCAAATCATTGAGAAAATCAATGATAATGCTTACAAGGTAAATCTTGGTGGAAATTATGGGGTTTCTTCTACTTTCAATATTTGTGACCTCTCCCATTACTTAGAAGATGATGAGTTAAGGACAACTCTTTTTAAATAAGAGGTGGATGTTGGGAATCACGTAATTTATTCCAACCAAAATGGGTCCAATGGTTTTACAAAGGAGGTCATTCTGGCTCAATCATTTGAGAAGGATATTCTAGACCATTTCATTTTGCATGGGCCATTCATTTTGGTCCAAAGTTGTTCTAGCATTTATGCCTTACGTAGAGTTTATTCGATGAACTTTACATTATTTAAACATATGTTTTGTTATTATCATGGTGTTATTATAAATGAACTAGTTGGAATAACTAAACTAGTTGAAGTAAAGTAGAGGAGATAAAATAAATTAAGCTGCTTGATTTAATGAAGATGAGGTGAACTAATGAAAAGATGCATTGAAGATGGCCGGTAGCAAAGCTTGGTTAATTGGGAAGATTGAATGAGGTATTTAAGCTGAGTTTAAGGAGGAGTTTCTAGCTTTTAAAAATGTAGTCTTTAAAGGGGTGTGAATCAAGTGAGGCTTTAAAGCCTAAAGTAAAAGGAATGGAATTTTTGAAACTAGCATGTTAATGTATATTTTTGTACTCTTTTTGTGCAATAAAAGGAATAATAAAGAAAGGATTGAAAGGAGGAATTATGGAGAGTAATGGGATGAATTACTTTTAAAACTCCACCAGATTGAAGATTAAACATCAAGCTCAAAAAATAGACTTTTGAATGCTAAAGCTCTATGAAGTATTCTTAAATGCCAAAACTTTCAAGTTCTTCTTCAGAATAATTAGCGTAATAATTTAGAATAATTAATATTGTTATTTACGCTAAATTAGTTTTCAATTTCTATTCATTTTGAGTCTTAAGTTGTTCGGTGGCTTTAGGGGGTTAATTTCGGATTCATTATGTTTTTTGAAATGATTGTAACTTTGCATTTCTTGAGTCTTTTGAGTTATAGGCTAAACTTAAGCTCTATAAATTGGAGGCTTATTTGTAATGAAAAGGTTTTTGTTGAATGAAATATTGAAATCCTTCTTTGTCTAGTAATTTTTTAAATTGACGATGTTAGTTTCCAAAGTTTTTAATTACTTAAAGAATTTGAGGGTGAAGTGAAAGTTCCTTCATCCCAAATTTTAAAGGCCTTTATACAAGCTAAGTGTTCCTTGTACAATTCCTACACCTAGTAGTGAAAGTTGAGTGTTCCTTGCCTACATATTCTTTATATTACAAGTTGAGTGTTCCTTATAATCCATCCTTTTTCCCTAGTTTGTATTCTTTCTAGATATTCCAAAAAACACATTCATAATCTGCCTATCTTTCCCATGCCCAAAATCATCACATTCTGTCTATAAACCAAAGCATACACATTTCCACCCGAAACTCATCCCAATGCAATCTCGTGATCTTTGATCCATTAGAGAAATTGTAATTTATAGTGTTCCTTCACTAGTTTTTACTTCAGACAAAAGTTATGTTCAAGCATCCAATGTCCATGTTTACTGTCAAACAACAAAAAATATCTTTTAATCAACTTCTTCTATTATTGCTTTTGAGAGCACATTGAGCTTTGAGGCGAGAGAAGTGGGCATCTAGTGATGGATTTGGGCATTGGATGCATTGGGCTCTTAAGCGTCTCGCTTTAAGTTGTGGAATATATGTCTTGCTTAATGAGTATGAATGTGTTTTTTAGGTTTTGTGAGTTTTGTACTTGGGGCAAAGTGAGGATTTGGGCTTAATTGAGTTTAGGGCTTTTGTGATTTTAGCTTATTTGAGGCCTCTTTTAGGTTTTTGCACACTAAACGTTAACTTACACTAGATCCATATGTAAGGGTTGGTTTAACATGGTACCGTGACTCTAGGACACACTATTTCATATCTACAATTATTTTCCATTTCCAAAAAACAATTAAAATAATTAAAATTATAATGTATCTTATTTAGTCCTAAATACTTACCAAAATAGGTTAGATCCAATTTTTTTCCTCAAAAGTCATCAATCAATATCAGATTATTTGTTGGAGGAGCTTAGTCATCTAACTTTCTCACAATTAACAAAAACTCCATTCTATTTGATTTTCTGGATTTATGGTAGGCAATTTCTCTAGCTACTTTGGCTAGTTACCTACTAGCTATTATTGTTGCTTCTAGCTTGGTGTAGTGGAATAGGGTGTGACATCCCCGACTATCGATTTGGTTATACATTATTACAAAATATGTTATTTTAGAGTAGCTTATTAGAATTCTATATATGTGTAGAAGTGATCAGAAGTTAACTTTCTAGTTTTTACTATTTAATTTACTACTATATGCAACATTTTGCCTATAATTATATATAATACTTCCCATGCTCCACGACCGAATGGGCTTAATGCTCTATTTTTTAGAAGTTTTGGCATATTGTAGAGGAAGATGTGGTTAACTTTGTGGTGAAGTGGTGGAGGGGAAAGAGCAATTTGAAGAAAGTAAATAAAACTTGCATTGTCCTCATTCCTAAGTGCATAGATCTGAGAAGAATAGGGGAGTCTAGACCAACTAGCCAATGTAATGTCCTCTATAAGGTGGTGTCGAAGTTGATGGAAAATTGGCTGAAGGTCTTGCTTCCAATAATTGTTTGGCAGTCAAAGTGCGTTTGTAACAGGGAGCCTTATAACGGATAACGCACTGATTAACTATAAAGTTTTTCATAATATGAAGGGAGGTAGAGAGGGTAGGAAGGGCACAATGGCTTTTGGGATTAATATGAATAAATTTTATGACTGAGTTGAATGATTTTTCTCGAAAAAATGGTGGGAAAACTTGGTTTCTTGTCAGACTGGATAGGCAGAGTAATGAAGTGTATTGATAGTGTGAACTTCTCTTTTAAGATTAATGAGGTGATCTTGGGGGAGTTAAAACTGTAGAGAGGTCTTTGTCAAGGGGACCCAATATCTAATTATTTGTTCCTTTTGTGTGCCGAGGCTTTTCTAGGTCTTCTTTCATAGGTGCATAAGAGGAATCTAATTCATAAGACTCAGATATGCAATGGAGCACCAAGGATATCTCACTTGTTCTTTGCCATTGACAATATTATGTTTATGAGAGCACCCTTTTAGGAATGTTCCAAGATAGTTGATATGATTAGGGTGTATGAACGAGCATCACTGCAGAACATAAACTTTGATAAATCAAAGGTCATGTCAAGTACACAGGTATCTGCTAGTAATAGGGGGAGATCTACAGTTTTTTGAGGGTCATAGAGGTGGAGAAACATGACAAATATTTAGGCCATCCCAATACAATTGGAAGATCAAAGAAAGTAGTTTTTGGGAATATCAAGGATCGAATTTAGAGTAATCTGCAGGGATGGAAAGAGAAATGTCTTTCTAGGCCAGGAAAGGAAGCCTTGATTAAAGAAGTTGCACAAATGATTCCTATATATATGTGATGAATGTTTTTCAACTATCGCGCTACCTAATTGAGATGATTCATTCTATGATTACCAAATTCTGGTGGAGTGGCAACAATGAGCTCTAGAAGATACATTGGTTATCTTAGGAGAGGTTATGTCTATCGAAATTTTTAGGATGAATGGGGTTTAGGGATTTAAAACTTTTTTAACCTAGCCTTATTAGAAAGACAAGGGTGGAGACTTATCCAAGAACTAGAGTCAATGATAGCTCGAGTCCTCAAGGCCAAGTATTATAAGAACTCCTATTTCAAAGAAGCCAGAAGGGGTTTTAATCCTAGCTTGAAGGAGTATTGGGGGTGCCAAAAGTATTCTTCTAGAGGGTTTGAGATGGAGAATCGGTAATGGCTTGAGAGTAAGGGTTTAGAATGATGCATGGCTTCCTCTGAGTGCAAAATATTGGTCCTTAGCCTACATTTAATGGGTGATGAGACAATGAGAGTAGCAGAGTTGATTGACTACGAATGGGAAGAATGGGATGTGGAGAACGTAAAGAATATTATAGAGGAGGAAGATGTTAGATGGGTCTTGAGTGTTTCCATACCATCACCCCTTAGAGAGGATTTTAGGTACTGGGGACCGAATAAGGATAAGGTGTTTACTATAAAATCACCTAAGTTTCTAGGGAGGGTAGGTCACTATGCAAGGTGGAGACATCAACATATGGATTAAGAACAGTAGTATTTGAAAAAAATCTAGGATATGGGTGGCCTGCCTAACAAGAGCCACTATGTTCAGCGTGCTACCTCACTGGGGCTTGCTATCTAGATGAATCTTCACTTGAGAAAGGAATGTGATAAAAATAGATGCCCGCATTGCAATGTAGCTATTGAAAGTACAACACAAGCTCATATCTCGTGTCCTCAGTCTAGGCAGGTTTAGGCTTTGTCGAACTTCGCTAGTGTTATCGAAGTGGCGCAAACGGAAGGCTTTGTCCAGATTGTGGAAGATAAAGGTGCGTAATTTATCCAAGGATGAGTTGTGCGTCTTCTTTTCCTATGCATGGGCTACTTAGACTCTTAGGAATAAAAGGGTGTTCGAGAACTATAGTGGAGATGGTACGGAAATAGTGAAATGCTTTGGACAAATGGTTGTTGACTATAGAAGGTATGCTACGAAGGTTTTTGCTCATAACTCTAGGCAAAGTTTTGCCGATGGTGTTAAGTGGTCTGTTCCCCTTGATGGAATGGTAAAGGTGAACTCGGATGCTATTGGGTTTGGCATGCTGGGCATAGGATTAGGTGCGGTAGTTTGTGATGAGGAGGGGAATGTCCTGGCAATGGCGGGTAGGAGGTTGATGGTGCCATGGAAGGTGGAGATGGCTGAGACAGCAGCAACGTGCTTGGGATTGAAACTTGCAAAGCAGATGGGGGCTACGAAGGTGATGCTAGAATGTGGTGCTACAGGTGTGGTTTTGAGATCAGAAACAAGTATAAAGGCTATAGTCCAACCTTCCTAGTTTTAGATGACATTAGAAAATTAGGAGAAAGTTTTGATCTCTATGAGTGATGCAATATTTAAAAAGAAGGGAATGATGTAGCCCATTCTTGAACTAGGTTAGTTTGTTCTAATGGAGAAGATGTAGTTCTTTTCTCAAACTTCCTCCAGAGTATAATCAACCTTGCGGAAATTGATTTGTTTTAATGAGAGGTTACTAATTTTAATATATATATAATACTTCTGTACATGTAATATGGGGAGTACATTTTTGTTAGATACATACTTCGCATAACAGACTGCACTAGATATTAATTTTTTCCCACTTTTATAATCATCTCTTCGCGTTGGCCTCAAGAATTAGCAATTTTCCTGGTACTTGGTTTAATTTAAAATTTCGTATAATATACTATGTCAAGATGGTATTGTTTGTTTGTTTAATATATATTTTTTTATGTTATTCGTTTTGTCATTCTGAGTCAGAGAAAGATCATTGTAAGAATTATTTAGAAATTTATTTTTTTGTGACAAACGGTAGAACTCCTCAAAACTTTGAATCAATCAAATCAAAATTTGGAATAAATTTTTGAATGAATTCTAAATAGGTATCCACTAAATAAAAATAATGTGTGCACATACACAATTTATACTTTGTACTTTTGTTATGCAGGGACTCTTAACTCTTAATCCACCTAGGGTACTTACTAGATCTCAATATTTGTTAACAACATGGTACAATTGTTTTTTCCCCCTGTTTTTTCCGCAGAAAAATTACATGTAGAATCATATCTGTTTCTTTTAACTGGACATTTTTTTCCGTACATTCCATAATTACTCTTTCTATAAGTTTTAAGTTTATACATAGATTAATTTCACCTAAAATATATTCTATTCAGACTAAGGGTGTACATGAGTCAAAATGTATAATAAACTATTTTATTTTTAAATTGAAAATTAGGTGGTGTTCATTTACTTAGTAAATGAGTGTAGTTTGAATAGTTGCAGAAGCTCGTTTAATAGTTGCATGTTCTTTTATCTAAATTCATGAAAAAAGAAATGTTTAATTTTATTTCATGAACATGTTCATTTTTCTTTTTTCAAGAACATTATTCACACGTTACGCTTATTTCATTTAATTAGCTTCTCAAATATATATTAGACATTATTAATAAATTTAATTTTAATTATGTATTTATAAAGAATATTTTCATTTGATTTGAAAATTTAAAATAGTAAAAGTACAGAGCTCATTGATGTAAAGATCTCTTTTACATGTCTTGCTAGTAAATGAGTTATCATGAACAATTCAAGAATACTTGCCAAACAAATTTTAAACATATTTAGCGTGGATGAAAGTTTGGGTTCACGTTAAATAATTATGAACATGAATAGGGTAGTTCTTATTTGAAAGTTTATAGGACATACTCCATTATTTGTTTAGCTATTTATTGTCATAATTATTTCTCTTTTTTTAACAATATACTATAGCTTAAGGTTGAGGATAACTCTTTTTGAAAAAGTGGTGGATGATGGGAATTCCCTGAGTTCTTCCAGCCAAAACGGGTCCAATGGTTTTACGAAGGAGGTCCTTCTAGCTCAATCCTTTGAGAAGGATGTGCCGGACCATTTTGGTTTGCATGGGCCATTTATTTTGGTCCAAGTTTGTTCTAGCATTTCTACCTTAAGTTAAGTAGAGTTTATTTGTTGAATTTTATTTAAACATATGTTTTGTTTTTTATGATTCTATAAATAAAGTAGCTGGAATAAATAAACTAGTTGAAGTAAAGTAGAGGAGATAAAATTAATGAAGCTGCTTGATTTAGCGAAGATGGCGTAAATTGATGAGGGGATGCATTGAAGATGGCGTGCAGCAAAGCTTGATTAAGTGGGACGATTGAATGAGGTATTTAAGCTGAGTCTAAGGAGGAGTTTCCAGCTTTTAAAACTGCAGTCTTTAAAGGGGTGTGAATCAAGGTAGACTTTAAAGCCTAAAGTTAAAGGAATAGAATTGTTGAAACTGGCGTGTTTACGCGTACTTTTTTATTCTTTATGTGCATTAAAATGAATATTAAAGAGAGAATTGAAAGGAGGAATTATGGAGAGTAATGGGCTGAATTACTTTTGAAACTCCAGCAAATTGAAGATCAGCAATCAAGCTTTGAAAATCCACTTTTGAATGCTGAAGCTCTATGAAGTCTTCTTAACTGCCAAAACCTTCAAGTTCTTCAAAATAATTAGCCTAATAATTTCGAATAATTAATATTGTTATTTACGCTAAATTAGTTTTAAGTTTCTGTTTAGTTTTTGTCTTAAGTTGCTAGGCAGTTTTTGGGGGTTAATTTCGGAATTCATTATGTTTTTTGACTGATTGTAACTTTACATTTCTTGAGTCTTTTGATTTCTATAAATAAGAGGCTCATTTGTAATGAAAAGGTTGTTGAATGATTTATTGATATCCTTCTTTGCCTAGCAATTTTTGAGATTGTCTACGTTAGTTTCCCAAGTTTTTACTTGAACAATTTTTGAGTGTGAAGTGAGAGTTCCTTCCTCCCAAATTTAAAAGGTCTTTATATAAGTTGAGTGTGCCTTGTGCAACTTCTAAATGTACTAGTGTAAGTTGAGTGTTCCTTGCCCACATTCTTTAGATTATAAGTTGAGTATTCCTCGTAATCCAGCCTCTTTTCCCTAGTTCGTATGTACTCTGCCCAAATTTCCCAAAAACACACGTTTCTTTTCTGCTTATCTTTCCCATGCCCAAAATTACCCACATTCTGTCCATATACCAAAGCCTACGCATTTCCACCCGAATCCCATACCAACGCATTCTCACAATCTTAGATACATTTGGGAACTTGTAATTTGTAGTGTCTCTTCAGTAGTTTTTACATCAGACAAAAGCTATATTAAAGCATTTAATGGCCATGTTGATTGTCAAACAAAAAAAAATATCTTTTGATCAACTGCTTCTGGGATCTTTTTTGGGAGCACGATGAGCTTTGAGGCGAGGAACTGGGCATCCAGCGACAGAGCTAGGCATTGGACACATTGGGCTCTTAAGCTTCTGACATTAAGTTGAGGCATGGACGTCTTGCTTAATGAGTAAGAATGTGTTTTTTTAGGCTTTGTGACTTTTGTATTTGGGGCAAAGTGAGGACTTGGGCTTAATTGAGTTTGGGGCTTTTGCGATTTTAGCTTATTTAAGGGCTTTTAGGGACACTCAACGTCGATCCAAACTAGATCCATATGTAAGCGTTCGTTTATCATGATATCATGATACGGGGACACACGCTTTCATATCTTTTTCCATTTTCACAATATAATTTAAACGATTAAAATTACAGGGTATCTTACTCAGTCTTAAATACTTATCAAAATAGGCTAGATCCAAATTTCGTCTTTAAAAATCATTAATCAATATCAGATTATTAGTTGGAGGAGCTCAGTCATCTACCTTTCTCACACTTAACAAAAAATCCATTATATTGGATTTTTTAGATTTGTGGTACGCAATTTCTCTAGCTGCTTTGGCTAGTTCTCTACTAGCTATCGTCGCTGCTTCTAGCTTGGTGTAGTTGAGTAGGGTGTGACACCCTCGACTCACACCCTCGACTATCAATTTGATGATACGGTATTACGAAATACGGTACTACAGAGTAGCTTATTAGAATTCTACATATGTTTCGAAGTGATCAGAAGTAGTATTTACTATTTTACTACTAATATGCAATATTTTGCCTATAATTAATGTATAGTACTTCCGTACATGTAATATGGAGAGTACATTTTTGATACATACTACGCAAAATGGGGTGCACTGGATATTAATTTTTTTTCCCATTTTAATAATCATCTCTTTGCGTTTGCCTCGTAGAATTTTCAATTTTTCTGGTACTTGTTTTAATTTTAAATTCGTATAATATACATTTTCTAGATCGTATTGTTTTTTTTTAATATGTATATTCTTATGTTATTTATTTTGTCATTCTGAATTAGAGGAGAAAAATCATAGTAAGAATTGTTGAGAATTTATTTTGGTGTGACAAAAGGTAGAATTCCACAAAACTTTGAATGAATCAAATAAAAATTTGGAATAAATTTTTCAATAAATTATAAGTTGGGATCAACTAATTGAAAATAATGTGTGCACATGCACAATATATACAGGATACTTACTAGATCCTAATATGTCAAATCTTTTTTTTAACTGGCCAATTATTTTTTTTCATTTTCATTCCATAATTACTGTTTCTATAAAGTTTAAGTTAATACATAGATTAATTGCACCTAAAATATGTTCAATTCAGACTAATGGTGTAAATGAGTCAATACGTATGATCAATTATTTTGTTTTGAAATCAGATAATTGTTAATGTTTATTTATTTAGTAAATGAGTCTAGTTTGAATAGCTGCAAAAGCTCGTTTAATAAATTAGTTTAAACATGAACATGTGTATATTTTTTCAACTTAATTCATGAAAAAGAAACATTTAATTTAATTTAATTTAATTTCATGAACAAGTTTATTTTTATGTGTTCAATAACATTATTCACACATTATGTTTATTCCATTTAATTACCTTCTCAAATATATATTAGAAATTATTAACAAATTCAATTTTAATTGTGTATTTAGAAATAATATTTTCCCTTGATTAAAAAATTTAAAATATTAAAAGTACAAAGCTCATAAATGTAAAGATCTCTTTTACAAGCCTTGATTAGTAAATTAATTATCATGAACAATTCAAGAATACTTACTTAACATATAAAGTTTTAACATATTTAACTTGGATGAAAGTTTGGGTTCACATTAAATAATTATGAACATGAATAGGGTAGTACTAATTTAACACTTTTTAGGACATAATTCTTTAATTCTTTTGTTAGTTATTGTCATAACTATTTCTCATTTTTTTTTTACTAGATGCTATAGCATAAGGTTGATTACTTTCTTCTACTTCTTTTATTTATTTATTTATTTTTTTTACTTTCATAGGTTGATTACCATCTAATGTTAGGAGTTTCACTTTGAAGTATTTTTAAGTATGACTCAAGCCTACCCATTATCATCCGACTTGAATCCACTTGACTCAGCCAATTGATCAAGTATATGTAACAAGAACTAATAGGGGTTGGTAGAAAATTAGAGATTATAACGCATAAATTGTACAAGCGAATAATTCCATAATTTACTGTTAGTGGATTAGATTTTTCCACAAATGGCACACTTTGTGGACTATAAAAACACATGAAATTTTAGTAAGAAAAGCAATGCAACAAGTATAGACAAACAAATGAAGCTCCTTTGATTAGGAATATGTGGGTGATTTTCATCTGAGACTGTCGTCGCAATTGATTCTTTCTGTAGATGAAAAAAGCTGTTGTTGAATATGTAAATCCGACAAAAAAATGAAAAGGGAAATTGATTGGGCAACGGCTACAATTTGGTCCTTTTGAAATATGGGGTAAGGTGCAATAATATAATTTAGTGTATGGTTGTGGTACGTGTGGAACCATTTGTCAAAAAATAACGCAAATCAGTAAAGAAAAATATAGTGCAAGTTGTGTACTAGCATTACTACTTGTGTGAAAGAGTCAAAATATTCCACTGCTCAAAGAAAAGTTTCAGGAGCTCCTATTTGATATGATTTGTGTGTAATTGATTAAGAGATGTGCGTTATGTTGATGGAGATGGTTCTTATAATAGGCATTAGAGATGTCCATTATATTGTTGACGGAGATGGTTCTTACTAGAGTTATTAGATTGTATAATACTGCAGTGTATTCTTTTTTCTACTCCTTCCGTTTCTTTTAAAAAAATGTTCTTATCGTTTGTAATATTGTATAATTTTAGATTCAAACTTTGTTTATAAGTTATCTTCATTATATTTGAGAAAACATATTCATCTGAAATTTTGATATATATTTTTTAAATTTCATTTTTTTATAATTTTTACAAATATAAAATAAAAATATTTTAATTTTAAGTTTATATTAGGATGTATACAAAAAGCCAATGAAAAGATAAAAAAGAAAGGAAGGGAGAACAGAGTTTACTACCGAGAGTCACTACTCACTAGGTTCTAGTTTGGATGTGATAATAAAATTGACTAGTTTGAATGTGATATAATAAAATTGCAATACACATGTGTGTTTATTGTTTACTAATTATTTTTTGTTAGAAGTTTTATTCTCTTATTTTTCTTTTTAGTTTGTCAAGCTCTTGCCAAATAATCTATATTTTTATTTTAAAACTTTCCTTAATGCATTAGCTTCTTTGGGATAGTCAAAAGCCAGTTTCTGATTAATGCCTTTGTGGGCAAGGAAGGTAAGATTCAGCACATCTCTGTTAGTCTTTTGGTTGTACATGTACTCCATCACAAAGAATTTGACGCAAGATTTTTTTATTTATTTTTCAGTATTTCAACAAAACCTAACAGAATAAAGCACACTAGCTAACAGTGAGAGACAAAAAAATAAGTGTGCAATAGGCTAGTAATTGGGAATGTGGTCCTCTGGGCCATACTACATAATTCTGTAATGAATTAAAGAAAATTTTATATAATGGATCCTAACCGACCAAAACTACCAACTGTCGAAGGGCTTCTTGACTCAACCAACATACCTATCAATTATATTTTTGCAAGGCCACGAGACCCATGCATGTGTTGGCTAAGCTAAAACCGTCCATGATATCTAGGTACAAGCCAACTTACAATCAAAATCAACTCGATTAATACCGTATCACGGTATATAAATTTTATAAATTTCGATTAAATTTCATCGTCAAAATGATGATAATAGATTAATAGACTCAAGTTTTACCAAGCTTAACCTCACCCAAGCAAGCAAATGTGAGTTACTACTATTACCACTAAACGGATCCAAAACTACTTGGTTAGAATGATGTGTTCCATCTCCTATCTAAGGCCAGGACATGCACATTTCTTAATATCTTATGTTCATCAACATGTACGTACTAATAAATTACACCCATTGCATCCACTTGCTTAGACAAATGAACAAGCTAAGGCATAAACGGTTCCCTTGTATTGCTCATGCTGTAGGATACAAAGCAATGGTCGTGCTGATCTTCTTGTTGCTACTATGTACTGTTTTCTTGGACCACGGCATGTGACATGCCAACCTTACTGGCCTAAAATTTATGTAGTATCAAATAATTAGGAAAATTGGATAATAATATATACACAATAATACCCATTTTAACTGAAATAAAAAGTAATCAAATAATTTGTTACCCAGAAAATTAGTAATTTTCATAATATGATGGAAAACTTGTGAATATTTTTTAAATTTTTTTTCAAAAAATAAATTGGAAAATATACTAAATTTATTTTTAGAGTAAAGTTATTGTTAAAGGCAATGACTTTCATATATATGGGCTGAGAAGGAAACCTTATGCTCTCTTCTCGACGACGGCACCCACTTCCCTTCCACCATCCTCTTTCTCTTGACAGCCGCCTATTTTAATTTATGTGGTTTGTTTTCTTTTATATTGTTGTTTTGTTCTACTTTTTTTCCATATCTTATGCTAATTAACGTACATAAACCAAAATTTTAGCTGCCCGAGCCTGAAAACCAATTTACAACGAGTCTTTGTGTTCTCCCTACGTTTTCAGCGAGTCCTTGTACAGTGGAACTATACACACCATTCTTCCGACAAGGCATCTCCATAAAATAGTACTAAAAACACGCTCATTTATTGTAGTTTTATTTGAATGCCTTAAGTTCGTAGTTAGGGTTAACACTCATTTAAGCGTGTATATGCTGATGGGCGTCATTTTAGGAGTCCTTTCTAGTATAAATAATGTAATCTCCTCCAGGCAGAACCATTCAACGATTAATAAGTAAAATCAGATTTTCTTTAGGAAATTCCTAGTGTTTTCTGTGTTAATTCATAACCTTAATTAACATTTTTTTCTGTGTGAGTTGAGTGTTAAGTTTTGAGGGCAAAGTATTAACTGTTATTTGCAGGTCAAAAACCCCTCACAATCTTTCATGCGTTGCTGAAATTGTGTGGTTCTACCCATTTGATCTCATGTTTTTTAGAGTTCTTATATCCTAAACTTCTCAACTCTTCCCCAAACATACCTAAACATGTTACACATCAATTGGTATTAGAGCCGAGGCTTGGAAGTGTCTTTTTTTCGTCATACACACCAAAAAAAAAAAAGCAAACCAAAACACAATTACTTTTACCATGGTTGAAAATCCAACAAACTCTAAATTATTGGTGAAATTCTAGAGCAATTGTGCAAACATGATGCTAGATTGGATGTCATCTCCCAATTATCCTTAAACAGCCAGCGGAAATTGGAAGAATTAGAGCAAAGTGAAACCTCGTTTACTGCAAACAAACAAAACAACCACAATAACCAACCCAACAAAAACCATCAAGAAGAAGATCGAAGTATTAAACTCAAACTTCTAGAATTTGATGGTTCAAGTGATCCCAAAGTCTTTTTGGATTGGTTGAGAAAAAATAAAAGTGTCTTTCATTTCAAAGACTACGATGATGGGAGGTGTAAGTTAGCAGTCCTTAACCTCACCAAACTTGCTGCACTTTGGTATGATAACCTCAAACCAAAGAGAAAAAGGGAGGGTGTAGACACAAAATCATGTCCCCCCTTATAGCGGTCATATGACGAACTAACCATTGCAAGTAGGAATTCTCTTTGGTCGAGTTTAGTACGTGTAATCCTAAAAATACCTCAAAAAGGCCAAAACACAAATTCGAGCCCAAACATAAATTGGCCCAAATACATGACCCAAAATCTATCTAAAAACCAAAATCAAAATCGTGCAAAACCTTAAGATCAGAGTGGTTTTGGTCAATGCTCGAAGTTTAGTGCTAAGCGTGCAAGTATAATCTTCCTTAGTTTTAAGCGTCAAGCGCCAAGATTAGACGCCAAGCGCACGCTTCCTGCGCCTGATGCACAACAAGCGTTAGCCGGCCAAAGCCAGCGCCCGACGTTTTCTCTACTTCCATTGCTCGATCAATAACATAACATGACTTGCCTCTAGTCCAAATTGTCGAGGCTCAACTTTGCACCAGACACCGAGGTCTTGTGCCCCACTTCAATAGAGCTCTTGACTCACTTCAAGCTTCTAAGCCTCGGAGCAAAAGATTCCCTTTGAAGTGACTGACGCCATGCCTAGTGCTTGACACACATCCTATGTAATTGATGCTTGGTCTTGGCGTCTAATGCCTAAGAATCAGGTATTTTTGCTTATAAATACCCCCTTATTTCCTAGACCCAAGAGGTTGGCAATTCTAAAATCTTATAGTACTGTTACTCTACAAGAATTCACTCTCAAATCCTCAAAAACACAAAGCCAACACAATTACTACTCTTCCAAGCAATGTTCAAGCATCAAACCTAGGAGTAACCATACCTCCTTTCTCAAGCACTCAACAAAGACTTAATTAAAGGAACTATCCTCAATGGTATATTCCAAGGACCCCTCTTAATCTACTACATTACTTCTATGCTTTGTCTACTTCTGCTCCAGTTACTTCTTAATCTTGAGTTCTAGTGGTTTCCATCCACTCAAGGTCTCTTGATTAGGTTTATTTTGTAATGATTGTGTAAGGTGAAAATCCCTCTAACTTGAACTCCTATTTTAATTTTGCAACTTTGATGAGCTTTGATCTTGTAAAGAGGCCTCACTCTTGATGCCCTCTTTTGATACTCACACACTCTAATTTCAATGTCATATCTTACCTATGATGTGAAGAAAAAGGAGTAACTTCTTCTTTATTAGGTCAAGCCTCAAGATTCTAACTTTGACCATCTTAATCAAAGAACCATCTTCATAGATTGGTCTCATTTCAATCATTTAAGCAAAAGCCCTCTCCCTTGCATCTTTCATTTATTTCTAGTTATGCCTCTATGTCTTTATTTTGCACTTAGTCTATGATGCTTATATTTGGACATCTCTAATCTAGCTAGACTTATATCATTTGACACACCTTTTAATTTTCATGAGCATACCCTAGATATAGGAAAGGTAATGGATCGGAGTCGGAGCAGATAAAAAAAAATCCAAATCCGATCCGACAAGTTTGTGGATATTAATTTTGGATCTGAATTTGACTTTGAATCCACAAACTCCGACTCCGACTCCTATCCTTTGGACCTCTGAATCTGATCCGATTCATCCGACCTTAAAACCTGATCCATCATACCTTTGAATTCGATCCAAAATTTAATATTTTCTTACCTATTTTTTTGTTAATTTCATTACTAATATTATAGTTCAAGGAAATACCATGATTTCTTTATTTATTTAATTTCTTATTTTGGGTAATTATATTTGGGTTTTTTTAATACTAGCCTTGATACTACTCATTTGGATCAGACTATCGGACTCGAATCACAATCGGGTCAGATGTAATACATTATCCGAATTCGACCCATCTCCTATTCGATGTTGTAGTTTTTTTATCAGATTCAGAGTTAGAGTTTTTTAAACGGATTCAGATTGGACTTTTTCCTTCGGATCGGACTCGGTTTGGATTTAGATTGAATTGCCATTCCTACTTAGATATGTATCATCCTTGAATACATGCCTAGGAGTTAAACTTAAAGCTCATTTCTTGCGTTAGAATTCATAATCCATATCTTGATTTCTATTGGCTTAGGCAATTTCGATGATGTTCTATGACTAAACCATATTTGTAGTGATTAACAAAGCATAGAATAGAAATAATATCGCTAGAAGAATTCAGTAACTTAAACTATAGAGCGAGTGTTTGTGGGTCATTTTGGAGTTTGCTTAACCTTATTTTCGGTAAGCTACTTAAGGACCCTTTAGGTGCAATTATATATATAATTATGCATAAATTGAGTATGTATTAGATTGTTATTTAATCTCTTACATGTTAAATAGGGCATAACATAAATTATGGAGTGAAAATGGATGTATGGTAATCGTACTTCGTTAGAGTTCGTGAATGGAGTTGAGGAGTTTTGTAGACAAGTGTTGAAACACCTAAATAACATTGGAGATCATGAGGTGTGTTGCCCTTGTGTTGACTACGATAATGTGAATACAGTTAGTAGTATAAGAGAGTTGATGGACCATGTGATTCGGCGTGGGTTTAGGCAACAATACCATGTATGGGTATGACATGGTAAGGTTCCTACTTCATGACATGGGGTCGTATTCTAATGAAATTCCCATTCATCAAGTTAAGCTAGACCATCATGGCTAATTAGAATCTAATGACGTTGAAGATGTTGATGCCGAGAAGTAAGGTGATGGGGAGGATGAATTGGAGGATAATGACCCTAGTGATGAAGATCAAATAGATGAAATGCTTGAAGGGGTTGGGGATCAAATTGGTAGTCAATCTCCCTACTTTTGAGCGTTTGTGGGAGGCTGTTAAGAAACCATTGTATCCTGGATATACTAAATACACTAAGTTGTCTGCCACATCAACGTTGTTTAACTTGAAAGAGAAATATAATTGAACTGATACTAGTTTCACAGCCTTATTAAAAATATTAAGGGACATGTTTTCAGAGGGTAATGATTTGCCTATATCCACATACTATGCGAAGAAGTTAATGTGTCCCCTTGGGTTAAAGTATAATAAGATTGATGCCTATCTGAATGATTGCATATTGTATCGAAATGAGTATGTAGAATTCATTCAATGTCCTAAATATGGGCAGTCACATTACAAACTCCCACATGGGATAGAGCCTGTAGTGGGGATTAAAGGTCCTAGTCTAAAGGAGTTGTGGTACCTTCCCATAATACCAAGGTTCAAGCGTTTGTTTTTGATTAAGAGCGATGCAAAGAATTTGAGATAGCATGCAGATAAGAGGAAGAAAGATGGGATGATTCGACATCTTGCGGATTCTCCCTAGTGGAAAACAATTGATAAATTTTTCAAGGCTTTTGGCGGGCAAGATAGGAACCTAAGACGTGGTCTCTGCATGGATGGAATGAATCCTTTTGGTACCTTAAGTAGTCAATATAGCATATGGCCAGTTTTGTTAGTGATATATAATTTGCCCCCTTGGTTATGCATAAAGCATTAATATGTTATGTTATCGCTTCTAATATCAAGGCCTAAGCAACCTGGGAATGACATTGATGTTTATCTTGCTCTCCTTATTGAAGATTTGCAGTTATTGTGGGATAAAGGTATATCAGTGTATGATGCATATGCTTAAGAGACTTTTACACTCCGTGTCATCCTATTCTGTACCATTAATGACTTTCCAGCCTATGAAAACTTGTCGGGGTAGAAGGTGAAGGGAAAGAAAGCTTGTCCTATTTGTGTAGATGATATGGACTCAACTTATTTACCTCATTGTGGGAAACATGTGTATCTCATGCATCGGAGGTTCTTGAATAGGTTTCATCCTTATTGTAAGAGAAATATCTCATTTGATGGTAAAGTTGAGCAACGTAGAGCCCCTATACCGTTGACTGACAAGGAGGTTTATGACATTGTGAAAGGAATAAATAATGTGTTTGGGAAAATTGTGAAACACAGAGATGTTCAGGGGTTGTGGAAGAAACAGTCCATATTTTGGCAACTTCAGTATTGGAAGTATTTACCCATTAGACATTATCTTGATGTTATACACATAGAGAAGAATGTTTGTGATGCCATCTTAGGGACACTGTTGAATATACCTAGTAAGACTAAGGATGGTCCTAATTTTAGGAGAGATATGCAGACGATGAAGATTTGACCCAAGTTGTGGCCTAAAGACAGAATGCCTAGGAATGAAAAAGGTGAATCCACATACCTTCCTTCGGCTTGTTACACTTTGTCCTGAGCAGAGAAGAGGATATTTTGTGAGTGTCTGTATGGGATCAAGGTTCCTACTAGGTATTCGTCTAATTTGAAGAACTTCGTATCAATTAAAGATCTGAAATTAGTGGGTATGAAGTCCCATGATTGTCATGTTATGATGCAAGTGTTTCTACTAATTGTCATTCACTATGTTTTGCCCAAGCATGTTAGGGATTCTATCACTAGACTTTGTTCTTTTTTAATACAATATACAGCAAGGACCTTGATCCGTCATGTTTGGATGAGTTACAGGCTAGTTTGTTATGACCTTATGTCAACTAGAGATGTATTTTTCACCTTCATTCTTTCATATTATGGTACATCTAGTTGTGTATTTGGTCCGAGAAATCAAGTTATGTGGTCTAGTATTCCTAACATGGGCTTATCCTTTTGAGAGATACATAGGTACTCTAAAAAAGAAGATGAGAAACCCCGCACACCTTGAAGAAAGTATAATTTAAGGAATAACCACAGAGGAGGTAGCTGAGTTTCTTAGTGAGTTCTTATCCAAGGGGGAGGCAGTTATCAAAATCGAGGCATGAAGGGAGGTTTGAAGGGCACTGCATCATGGGTTCTAAGGAGGTCTTAATTCCATTGCCAAAAGAGACCAAAACACTTTAAATGCATCGATTTGAGTCAATATGGGTCAAATGGGATCAGTTTTGGGTAGAAAGTGACCTAAACACTTGAAACACATCGATTTGAGTCAATATAAGTCAAATGGGATTGATTTTGCATAGAAAGTGACCTAAACACTTCAAATGCATCGATTTATGTCAAAATAAGTGAAATGGGATCAGTTTTAGGTAGAAAGTGAGCTAAACACTTTAAATGCATCGATTTGAGTCAATATGGGTTAAATGGGATCAGTTTCGGGTAGAAAGTGACCTAAACACTTGAAACACATCAATTTGAGTCAATATAGGTCAAATAGGATCGGTTTCGGGTAGAAAGTGACCTAAACACTTCAAAAGCATTGGTTTGAGTTAATATGGGTCAAATGGGATAGATTTTGGGTAGAAAGTGACCTACACACTTGAAACACATCAATTTGAGTCTATATAGGTCAAATAGGATCGATTTTGGGTAGAAAGTGAATTAAACACTTCAAATGCATCGATTTGAGTCAATATGGGTGAAATGGGATCGATTTCGGGTAGAATGTGACCTAAATACTAGAAACACATCGATTGGAGTCAATATAGGTCAAATGGGATCGATTTTGGGTAGAAAGTGACCTAAACACTTCAAATGCATTGGTTTGAGTCAATATAGGTCAAATAGGATCGATTTTGGGTAGAATATGACCTAAACACTTGAAACACATCGATTTGATTCAATATAGGTCAAATGGGATTGATTTTGGGTAGAAAGTGACCTAAACGCATCAATTTGAGTCAATATGGGTGAAATGGGATCAGTTTCAGGTAGAATGTGCCCTAAATACTTGAAACACATCGATTATAGTCAATATGGGTCAAATAGGATTGATTTCGGGTAGAAAGTGACCTAAACACTTCAAATGCATTGATTTGAGTCAATGTGGGTCAAATGGGATCGGTTTCGACTAGAAAGTGACCTAAACACTTGAAACACATTGATTTGAGTAAGTATAGGTTAAATGGGATCGGTTTGGGGTAGAAAGAGACCTAAACACTTGAAACACATTGATTTGAGTCAATATAGGTTAAATGGGATCGATTTGGGGTAGAAAATGTCCTAAACACTTCAAATGCATGGATTTGTGTCAATATAGGTAAATTGGGATCAGTTTGGGGTAGAAAGAGAACTAAACACTTAAAACGCATCGATTTGAGTCAATATAGGTCAAATGGGATTGGTTTCGGGTAGAAAGTGACCTAAACACTTTAAATGCATGGATTTGACTCAATATGGGTCAAAGGGGACTCGGTTTCAGGTAGAAAGTGACCTAAACACTTCAAATACATCGATTTGAGTCAATATAGGTCAAATGGGAACGGTTTTAGGTAGAAAGTGACCTAAACACTTCAAACGCATCGATTTGAGTCAATATAGGTGAAATGGGATTGTTTTTGTGTAGAAAGTGACCTAAACCATTCAAATTCAACGATTTGATTCAATATACAACCCATTTTAGTGTCAAATCTCGCGGTTTTAGATTGATTTTATACACATTATATTTGATGTTACCTCGATCTTGTCCTCGAGCTGTTTTAAGGTCATTTCAGGTACTTATAATGATTTCAAGGTAAAATGTGACATGTTCGAGGCTTTATCACTCTTATCAAGAGTTTAGATGCCTGTATCATAGCTTGAGCACGCGTTCCAAGTCACTCTAAAAGATCCCATGAAGTTCAGAAGCTAGTAGACACTTTGAAGAAGCTGTATAGCAAGATTGAGGCTCATATTCGACCGAATCTGACAGCCATTCCGTCGAATGGAAGACAGGAACTCAAGCATATGACTCAAGCTCTCGGATATAGCCGAATCCACTCCCTTTCGGCCGAATCAACAACCCATTCGACCGAATGACCCTTAATTCCGCAGAAATTGGTTCTTTCTTAGGCTGGCCCTCGAGGGTTTTTCTATGGTTTTACCCCTTATGTCATTAGGGTATAAATACCCCCTTCTCTGTAAAAAAAACCCTCATGCCTAATTTGAGAGCTCTTGTGCCTCAACTTGGAACATCACTTTCATTGCTTTTCATTTCATTCATGCACTAGTTTAGATTTAATGCTTTCATTGCTCTCCTTTCAAGTATTATATTTGGATTCAGAATTTCTTTCGTTCAAGCGATTTCATTCATGCAAGTTATCATTTCCTTTATTTCTTTATTTTATTTAATGCTTTCATTCATTGCTTTTGTTGATTTCATTACTCTTGCTGTTATTATGTCTTCATTTATGCCTATACGTGAGTAGTTCTCTTAGGCGTTTGATTGGTGAAACCCTAGGTTGGCTTGTTCTTCATGTGAAGGGTTAGGGTTTGAGATTATTTATGATTTTTTTATAGACATTCGATGCAAATCTTGTCTTGCCACTCCTTAGGAGACAAAGGGCGATTATAGGTTGTTCATGTGATTCATAGGGTCGCAAACTTCCTCTCGTTATCTTGAGTGTCTTGATTGATTGTTGATTGATTTCCCCTGACCTAGCTTATCTACAAGTTGTATTGTCCTTCCTAGGGTGGAACTAATCTATCCCTGTTTGTCTTTCATTGCTTATCATCGTTTTTATTCTCGCTTTACTTTCCTGTTTTTAGTCAAGTTTAAGCAATTCGCATCTCAAATAAACTTTTGCATCAAGTTTTCAAACTAGCATCCCTTATCCTTAAGGTTCGACCCCCGACTTACCATTACACTAGTTTTAGTAGTATTAGGGTGATTATAAGTATTGTTTGCATAACAAGTCTGTTAGTAAACGACGCTAAAAACCGATTATCAATAGGTAAATTGGGATCGGTTTGGGGTAGAAAGGGACCCAAACACTTGATACACATTGATGTGAGTCAATATAGGTTAAATGGGATCGGTTTCAGGTAGAAAGTGACCTAAACACTTCAAATGCATCGATTTGAGTCAATATGGGACAAATGGGATCGGTTTCGTCGTAGAAAGTGACCTAAACACTTGAAAACCATTGATTTGAGCGAATATAGGTCAAATGGGATCGATTTTGTGTAGAAAGTGATCTAAACAATTCAAATGCATCGATTTGAGTCAATATAGGTCAAATGGGATCAGTTTCGGGTAGAAAGTGACCTTAACACTTCAAATGCATTGATTTGAGTCAATGTGGGTCAAATTGGATTGGTTTCGGGTAGAAAGTGACCTAAACACTTCAAATGCATCGATTTGAGTCAATATAGGTCAAATGGGATCAGTTTTGGGTAGAAAGTTACCTAAACACTTTAAATGCATCGATTTGAGTCAATATAGGAAAATGGGATCGGTTTCGGGTAGAAAGTGACCTAAATACTTTAAATGCATTGATTTGAGTCAATATTGGTCAAATGGGATCGGTGTTGGGTAGAAAGTGACCTAAACACTTGAAATACATCTATTTGAGTCAATATAGGTCAAATGGGATCGGTTTCGGGTAGAAAGTGACCTAAACACTTCAAAAGCATCTATTTGAGTCAATATGGGTCAAATGGTATCAGTTTCGGCTAGAAAGTGACCTAAACATTTCAAATACATCGATTTCATATACATTGCATTTTATATACACGTTAATGATATGTTAATTAATATTAGGTATGCAAAGGATTCAACGAGGAGCCTTTCTCCACCAAAGAAATCGACGTCGTCCGCAACAAACTGGCCAAGTATTGGACAAATAACTTTTTAAGATTATGTACATTACCTTATTCTTGTGTATTTTGTAGTTTTTATATGTCAACTTCATTAGTTGGAATATATTTTTGATGTC
This sequence comes from Dysphania ambrosioides, assembly GCA_026401315.1. Classification (NCBI taxonomy): domain Eukaryota; kingdom Viridiplantae; phylum Streptophyta; class Magnoliopsida; order Caryophyllales; family Amaranthaceae; genus Dysphania; species Dysphania ambrosioides. Next base: position 18,183,528 of record CM048667.1, read on the forward strand.
AATTAATGGTTGTTTTACGACCCTATTAGTACACATAAATGAGAGATGGATCATGTGTATATATGTATCTTGGGTTGTAGAAATTGCAAATATAATATAGCAGGTTTTGATATCTCATTTGGGCGTAGTAGGGATCAGTTTAATGCATTTCAAAAAAAAAAAAACAACTTATATGCGGCAGGTGACCCCAAGACCCGCCGCATATTACTCAATTATAGGTCAAATTTTCAATCTGGTTAATTACCATATGCGGTGGTTCTAGGTCATATACGCCGCATATTATTAACAAATATGTGGCGGTTCTAGGCTAAGTGACGCTGCATATTATTAATTAATATGCGGCGTCACTTAGCCTAGAACCGCCGCATATTAATTAATAATAAGAAGCGTATTTTTTACGCCGCAAATTAAATAAATTAATTTGCAGCTATCTGTATTGCTGCTAGCCTTTTGACGCCGCATATGGTACTAAAAACCCCGCCCCATATTTATCATTTTCTACTAGTGGAATAAGCATGTTTTCATAGCAACCAAATCTGATTTTCTATGCTAATTGTTTGCACACATTCTCATATTGAAATAAGTCGCTCATTCCCGAACATTCTCATTGTTCGCAGATCACTTACGTGAGTCATTTAGGGAATCCAGCCCCAGGGTTTCCAAAAAGCCCATTAAATAATTGGTGGTGACAACTGACCCCCATTTGATTTCTCTAAAAGTTGCATAACTGATCATTACCAATGCACAAACCTATAGGGCACTAGTGGGGGAGTGCTCCTCCCTCTTTTCTTCATCAAAAAGGGGAGGTTGGGTAGTAAAAACCGAGCTCACTAGTGGCAATTCACTCATCGAATAGCCCACCCAAAACCTATTTGGGTTCCAGACCCTTAAAATTAAAATAGATTTCGTAAACCATGGATATTCGACCCCTACAACGTGGTGACTCCACTTGGGATTTGTGTAGCCTAAAGCTTACTTGGCTATGCGTGTGAATGAGCAACCAAAAAAATCTTGTGTGTGTGTTTACTATTGGCTAGAGATTGTGTTAGACATACTTGTATTCATGCATGTAACTCTTTGTGTGTGGAAGTTACACCCTAGGACTCCTTCTCATACAAATTTTTTCTACATTCAAGACACCTTGGAAGTGGAAGATTAGCTAATAAACGATTAAGGCTCCTAGCCTGACCTTTAGCTCTTCCAAAGCTTACCAAACTATGGCGGCTGGTACCCACTCCTAGCGTTGTGTTAGAGGTGTTGTCCTCTTACCTTGGCCTCTTTCAAGCAATGACTCTAGGTAAATGTATCCAACTCTAGTTCATGATAAAAATTAGAACCATGGCTAGGTGGAGACTTGTCTCTGTCCCAGTCATCCAAACATGCTAGCATGACTACGTGATCTTATGTGCTATTGCTATGTTTTTATACTAATGGTTGTTCTAGCTTTGCAAAATCCTAAGAAAACCTAAACCCCTAAAACATGACTTACATGCATCTTTAGTCACGATCACCAATTAGGCTCATTTGCATAATCTCATGCATCAAAATCGCGTCTAGACCGTGTCATGCCCGTCCCAGTCTTATTATGCCCACGTCATGCCAAACCATTTCACCTGAAATCCCAGTCTCACTCTACAAAATTGGCTCAAACATAGTAAAAGACTAACCTTACTCCCCAAAAATTACCCAAAAGTGGTAAAATTCCGACCTTACCTCACAAAATTGCCTCAAACACAATGAGGTCCTAACCTCATTCACTGAATGTCCCAAAACAACCAAAACGCCTAGAAAAATCATACTTCTCCTCTGAAATGACCTATGCACCCGGGGAAAATCATACCCCTCCTCTGAAATGCCTCATACTTCAAGCATCGGGGAAAATTATAGCTCTCCTCTAAAATGCCTCATGCCTCAAGCACCGAGGAAAATCATACCTCTCCTCTCAAAATGACCCTAGCAATGGTAAAAATCCTTCCTTACCATCGAAATGCCTCAAGCTAGCGGTAAAATGCCTACCTTACCACCAAAATGCCTTAATATATTGGTAAAAAGCGTACCTTACCACTAAAATGCCTCAAGCTATCGATAAAAAGCCTACCTTACCATCAAAATGTCTTAAAATATCGGTAAAAAGCCTACCATACCTCCGAAAAAGCCTCTTATCTCCGGTAAAGCCCTGAGTTTACCCCTGAATAGGCCTCTTGTCCCCAGTAAAACCCTAAGTTAACCTCTGAAATGTCTCAAGTCCCCTGTAAAACCCCGAGATTACTTCTGAAATGTCATATGACCCTAGTAAAAGCTTGAATTTACCTATGAATTGCCACCCGATTAAAATCTAAATTTACCCATGAATCATCGCACCAGTGAGGCCTTAACCTTTCCACTGAAACCCCACTAGGGTAAAATCCTGAAATTTCCCCTTAAACCGATAAGGCCATGACCTTCCCATAAAAACCCTATTAGGGTAAAATCTAGAAATTGCTCCTTCAAAAGGTAAGCCCTTGACCTTCCCACCGAAACCCTATTGGGGTAAAAACCTAAAATTTCCCCTTTAACCGATAAGGACTTGACCTTCCCATAAAAAACCTATTAGGGTAAAAACCTAAAATTGCTCTTTCAATACACTAGTGGAAAAAACCACAACTGCTCCGGTTTTTTGAAGGCTTTATGCTCCGATTTTGGCCCGAAGTAGATTTAACCGGAGCATATTGCAAATGTCTTTATGCTCCGGTTTGAACCGGAGCATAATGGAGACTTATGCTCCGGTTCTTGGAAAACCGGAGCATATAATAGCATTTTATGCTCCGGTTTTCCAAAAACCCGAGCATAAAGTCTAATTTTTTTTTTTTTTTTTTTTTTTGCAAATGCTAATTATTGTTATTGGAAATATTATTCAATGCAAATATTAGAATAAAGCAAGCTCAAAGGATTTCAATACTCTTTATATAAAACTAAGATTCAAATATAATTGTACATGATTAGAGTTACAAACTAAATTAAACATAACAACTAAATATGTATATATATAGATATAAATATAGAAATTTGCCCTGATATTCCTCTTTCCTCAGCAGCAATCTCCTTCATCTTGGTAAGGACCATGGAGGAAATTTCCTCAGCAGCAAACTGCTTATCCTCACCCTTGTAGCTAACAACAATCATGGGCTTCTCTCCTGGTCTGGGAACAACCTTGAATGGCCAGAGCTTCATGTCAGCCTGAACTCCTGACACCCATTGCTGTCCCCTTCTGAACTGCTAGTCTGCTTGTTAAGATCAGGACCATTGTCTTCGTCGTCAGAATTTTTTTTCTGATTCTTCTTTGCCCTGATATTCCTCTTTCCTTTCTGAACATACATTGTAGTATCATGATCAGAGATTGTAATGTGGTATGACTAACTGTACAAGAAATGTCAGAATGAAATATAAGCAATCTTACCTCTAAAACTCGAGACCTTTTCCTTCCACTCTCATACAAGTCACTGCTTCTATCTTCAGAAGCCGGCTCAATTTCTGGCATCTCATATTCTTGTTTCATTTGCATATTCTTTTCATCTGATGATTCTTGCTGATCATCAAAGCTGCCACTGTAGTTCATTTCTAGATTCACGATGTCACTTCTTTCCATTGGGTTACTTGGAAAGCGATGGATAAAGTTTTTCGCAACAGATGGGCATAAATCAACAGGAAAATGGCAGTTATCATTACTAGCTGCAAAAAATTGATGGGTATCAATCAAGCAAAAGGGACATCCCATTTGGTAAAAAAATCGAACCCAATAACACTAAAAAAAAATCAACAATCACATTAAGCTGCGATTAACCCACAAATGGAATCAAACACTACTAAAATCAATAGTTAATTAACCCAAATTACAATAAAACCCCATTAAATTCAACTGTGATTAACCTAAATCAAATTAGACCCCATCAAATTCAACTGTGAGTAATCCAAACCAATCAAACCCCATCGAATTCAACTGTGATTAATACAAACCAAATCAAACCCCATCAAATTCAACTGTGATTAATCCAAACCAAATCAAACCCCATTAAATTCAACTGTGACTAACTCAAATTATCCAATAAAACCCTGTAAAATTCTGCTGTGATAAAAACCAATTTAGCACACACCAAACCAGCAAATAAAAACCCACCCAAATAATCAAACCGATATACACTTAGAAAAATTCAAGAAATTCATGCGATCATACCAAAACTGAAAGAAAAAAGAACCAAACCTTTTGCAAAACCAAGTATTGATTAGCTAAGATTGATTTGGTGACTTTTACCATTAGTGTTCCTCAATGTTCTGCTTCTGCCTGCCATTCAGTTGTTGTTTGGGTGTGTTTTGGTATAGGTTGCATTTACGCTTAGGCAAGCCAATAACTAATTTATAGCACAAAATTAGCATATAAATTAACATAATTAAGTTTATAATATAGTTTAACAACTAAGTGTAATGCAGAACCATAATATAGCACAAAATTAGCACATGCAATCAAACAACATCATATACTATACATTTCACATCAAATAAACTTCAATTAATCATATTCTGAAATTACGTAAACTCGAATGCTTACAAATGGAACAAAAGAGAGAGAAACAAATATGGTCAACAATTCCAACATATACAAAAATCAAAATAAATCTGAAGTTAGGTTAACTTCATGCATAAGCTTAATTAGCATAACCCTTCATATCCAACATATAATTATATATAACTATAAATCATTAAGTTATAAACTTCATATTCCAAATATCAAAATAAATCTGGAAAAATTGAAGTAATTAAAGTTTTAGATCTGGAGAAGAGAGAAAGAGGACTGACCAAAGACGGTGTTAATAGGGTTCATGGCGACCTGATTCTTAGCAGCATCACCAATCAATCATTTAGAATTAGTGAAAGCAACATAAGACGACGTCGTTCTATTACCCTGATCATTAGCAATGATTTCAACTCGGTCGTGCTGCCATACTCCGACGCACGAGTAGGTCGTGCCAAGGTCGATACCGATAGCCGGTCCTCCTTTGCCGGCCATTGTAAATGTAGTGCCCTACTACACTCGGACGCGGCGGAAGTGTAAAAATGGGGGATGTGGAAAGAGAAAGTGAAGGGTATGAATATAGCAGCTGCTGAGAGAGAGGAGGGGGAGTTAGAATTGGATGGTATATAGTGGGAGCGTAAGTGAGGGGGGAGAGCGGTTGCGTATGTCATGTGACTATATGCTCCGGTTCCTATTGAACCGGAGCCTAAAACATTTATATGCTCCAGTCCTTCACTAACCGGAGCATAAACCCTAAATTTTCCCAAAAAAAAATGCATTAAAATAAGTCATAAGCATATACTCCGATTGTATATAGAACCGGAGCATATATTGAGTAGTATTTGGCATTTTTTCCACTAGTGATAGGTAAGGCCTCGACCTTTCCACCTAAATTATATGGTGTAAAAATCTAAAATTGTCCCATCCAGTTAGTAAAAACCTGACCTTTCTGCTGAAACCTCATATGGGGTAGGATCCCGAAACTGCCCCTCATTGACAAAAACCCAAAATTGCCCCCTTGATAAAATTCCGAAATTGTCCTTGTGCACCACAAAAAGCCTAGACCCTGACACGGGCATTGTGTATCGAGTCCATGCATATGAAGTTTGTCCCATGCATTTGGAATCACTTTGTAATGGAGACCGATTCCCGAAACAAGGCCATGCGTTATAGGTGATCATGTAGTTACATCATGCTTATAATTGCATCATGCATAAGTATTATATTTATCCTAATGCAGACCTCAAAACACTTATCTCTTAACCAAGTAGAGTCCTAGTGTCCCATATGAAAAGTCTTAAGGATTCTGCCTTTTTCGCAAGTTTGTCTATTTGGGTTAAAAGGCTTGGCCAAAAGTTGAGAAGGAAGTCTCCATCGCAGCTAGTGCCAGTTTTTTAACTGGAATCCACTCCACTTCCCGGTTCTCCCCATACTCCCCTCCAAAAAATGGCAACTCTTAAGCAAATTGCCCAGCTCCTAGCTGGAATTAATGATTTAACTAAGTCTCTAGAGGATATGAACAGCCATCTAGGAAGAATTTAGAACATCCATTCCCTAGAAAATTGAATGAAAACCGTTGAATGAATAGTTCACAAATGGTAGATAATATTCTGACAAACTGAAAGAGAAAGTCAAGTGCCCCGAACAATTCTCTGCTAAAGACATCCCTATGTTCAAATCAACGGATGTTCTTAAACATCATCTTCATAACTTTGGGACCGTCATGGCCATCAAGGAAATAGATAGTGAATTGTTCCTGATATTTATTCCTTAGTCCCTAGACTTGAGTTGTCAAGAATGGTCGTATTCACTGAGGGACAAAGATAGTAAGACATGGGAAGACATCGCCAATGCCTTCAGGAATCAATGCAATTCTAATATATAGTAGCTAATAACTCTATAAGAGTTATACTTTTTGACAGAGCTACAACGAAGGGTTCATGACCTATTCAAACTACCGTTGGAAAAAGTTATCTTCACAAGTTGTCCCGAAGCCATCTAAATAAGAACTTGAGAAAGCTTTCTTCTTGAGCCTCCTACCTAAGTACAAGAATCATACGAGGTACTTGGGTCTCAAATATTTCAAGCATACCTACAACATCAACATCAATTTAGAATGTGATCTAACAAAGAATCACGCCATCCCAAAAGATGAGATTGAAATTGACTTCCTCTCTGAATCTTATGAAATGGATATCCTTGACGCTATAACATCCTGAGGCATTGTCGATGATGATGACTCTATCAACCTTACTTACAAAGGAGGATGGTTCTGCTAGCAGGCCTCCTTCATCGATCTCCTCAAGGAGGTCTCATCATTGAGCAAGGAGATCATGTTATGGCGCATCTAAATAACCAAAATGTCTAAAGCTGATAGTGGTAGTTCCAAACATGGAACAATGATGGAGAAAGTCCCTAAAGATAGCAACCCCTGGAGGCAGCAAGCTAAAGATTGTCACTAGTGAAGTCCCAAAAATGGATGAGGTAGAATCGTCGAAATCGGATTCTAAGTCTAAGTCTAGGTCTATCAATTCTAAATGTATAGAGTTTAGGCCCCTAATGGTTATGACACCAAAGAAAAACCCTGAAAAATCCCTTGATGTGACCGCTCCTAAATTCAATAAACATTTTATTTCTGCTTACTGTTCTTCTTCCACCTTAATCCCTACTATTAATTGCTTTATCTAAAATGAATTTGAATTTGAAATTATTAAACAAAGGAAGAACACAAAAATAAAACATTTATAATTGAAGAAACTGAAAGAATTCAATATAGGTGCAGAGTAGGAATAGAAATTTGTGCAAATCGGGCTAACACTATCCCTAAAAGAACACGAAGAGCTGACATAACTTTTCAAAGAATTCATTGATGTCTTTGCTTGGTCCTATGGAGATATGCTTGGAATAGATAGAGATATTGCATAGCACACTATTCCAATCCTCTCGATATCAAAGCCAGTAAAGTAGAAGTTATAGAGAGTGAAACCTGATGTAACTCTGAAAATCTCAAAAGAAGTCAAAAAGTAGTTCGAAGCTAGGTTCATCAAAGTTGCAAACTACCCTAACTGGATTGCAAACATAGTTTCCATTCCAAAAAAGGACGAAAGAGTCCAAATGTGTGTAGACTACTAAGATCTGAACTAGGTTAGTCCTAAAGATGGGTTTACTCTACCCTATATCTACATTCTAGTTAATAACACCACTAATCAGGCCTTACTCTTGTTCATGGACGGGTATGCAGGCTACCACTAGATCTTCATGGTTGAACAGGATATGGAGAAAATAACCTTTATAACTCAATAAGGCACGTATTACTATACAGTCATGTTGTTTGGCCTCAAAAATGCCGGTGCCACATATCAAACAACAACAACCACACTACTCCACTACATAATGCATAAAGAAGTGGAAGTGTATGTTAATGACATGATCGTCAAATCTAGAGATCGCCAAGGGATTACACAGCCCTTCGAAAATTCTTTAAACAACTTAGACAATTCAATATGAGGCTAAATCCTCAAAAATGTGCATTCGAAGTTAAATCTGTCAAATCGTTGGGGGTACGTCATCAGTTCTCGAGGCATCGAGGGCGACCCTTATCAAAGCCATCCTAGACATGGTACCACCGCAGAGTAAAAAGGAGATTTGTGGCTTCCTAGGCTGCCACCAATACATTGGTAGGTTCATATCTAAATTGAAAATGATATATAAGCCAGTGTTCCGAAAGCAGAAAAAGGACACCCCTAAGGATTGGGATGAAATCTACCAAAAAGTTTTTTATTAGATTAACCTAAATCCACCCGTGCTCTCACTAGCATTGCCAAGAATTCCTCTTGACCTATACCTCATGGTCATCGACTCAGTGGTTGGGACTATAGTTGCTCAAGAGGTACAGGGAAAGGAAAACGTAATTTACTACATCAGAAAAAACTTCCTCGAGTATAATACCAGGTACTCATACCTCGAGAGACTTAGTGTCGCATTAGTCTAGGCCACTAAGGAGCTCAGGCATTACATGTTATCACACACAGTGCATATCGTGTCAAAAATGGATCCTCTCAAGTACCTATTTGAGAAGCCTGCTCTTAATGGGCGCCTTTCGAGATGTCTAGTCTTGTTGGTGGAGTTTGATCTCAGATATGTCTCATGAAAGGCAATCAAAGTATTTATAGTCTTATATTTCTTGGCAGAATCATCAACAGAAGATTTCGAGGAAAACTAAGATCTCATAGATGAAGATCTCCTCGTAACAAAAAACGAAAGTTGGTTGTTATATTTTGATGGTGCCTCTAACTAGAAGGGATGTGGTGTGTGATACTCTTGGTGCGCTGACATCCTAAGATACATTCAGAAAAAGGAGTACTCTCTAGGCCCCTCTAAAAGAGATTATAGAGCCTTAAGATTTTGTTAGCTTAACTTATCGTTCAAGTGGATCAACTCTACTAGTGCACCGCTGAGGGAATCCATCTCAGATGTAGAGGCAAATAGGAAACTGACATTGTAATGTGTCAAGTCCATAAAGGTGTATGTAGAACCCACATGACCAACCGTATGCTAGCCTAGAAAATAGTGTGACTCAGGTACTATTGGACCACCATGGAAGGTGATTATGCTTAGTATATGGTAAAGTACGAAACTTGCTTGAAGTGCACTAATCCATAGGACATCCTCCATCATTCTTGAACCTGATTTCATCACCCTAGCCCTTCTTAGTGAGGGATGTCGATGTTATTGGAAAAATAGCTCCTCCAAGCATAAGAGATCATGAGTTCATCCTGAACACAGTCAACTACTACATAAAGTGGGTCGAGGCCAAATCAAGCAAGACCTTGGGTTCCAAGTAAGTGACCCGATTCTTGGAGGAAAACATCATATAGTGTGCCACATGAGATCATAAGCAAATAAGGGTTCCACTTTCAGGGGAATGCGGGGACATCCTAGCCCAATACAAAGTTTAGCACCATCGCTCATTTCCTTACAGGCTGTAGACGAATGAGGCAGTCGAAGCAACCAACAAAAAATATCAAGGTCATAATCCTAAAAGTGAACAAAAATTACAAAGAATGGCCGCTAAAATTGCACTTTGCTCTATAGGGCTACCAAATGTCAACCAGGACGTCAATAGGCATGACCCCATACTCTTTGATATATGGGATGGAAGTAGTCCAACCCATTGAAATCGAACTTCTTTCATTGAGAATTATTCTTAAAAGCCAATTATCTGAACCTGATTGGGTGAAAGCCAGATACGATGAATTGATTCTATTGGAAGAAAAATGGCTCTAGGCTACCCATCACGTTCAACACAATCAGAAAAGGATCGCAAAGCACTTCAATCAAAAGGTTTGTACTCGGTTCATCAAAGAGGGAGACCTAGTGCTCAAAACACTTTGGAAAACAATTATGGATCCTCAAGGTAAATTTAGACCAGACTAGGACGGACTCTATATTGTGAAATAGAACCTATCTAGAGGAGCTGTGCGATTAGCAGACATGGACGACAATGAGTTTCATTCACTAATAAACCTCGATCAGCTGAAGAAATTCATCTCTTAAGCACGCGTCCAGTCTCAAAGCTACATTTGTCCTGTTTCCCTTAGAAGGTACGTACGCAACCTTACTAGAGGGATCCACATCATACATTAATGCACCTATTCGAAGAGCTTAATGCTCCTCTAATTTAGCTCCTAAATATATCTTAACTTTATAATAGGTTTAGCCATATTTTTCCAAGACTAGTTTGGTTAATTCAATCTTAATGATCATTTTTAAGTTTGTTAACATTGCGTAAAGCATGTAAATTAGCATTATAAATCTCAAAGAAAACTTGATTCCCTCTAAAAGAAGCGAAGGTTACATAAAGTCCTAAAGTTATGGCTTTACGTATTCTTAAAAGCTTAAATAAAGAAGAGGTCTAATTTTTATGAGACAAAGCAAGAAGTAGCCTTTGTAGCCTAAACACAAAGCCTTTCTTTTCTTTATAAAAGCCTTGCTTCACCCTTCCAAAGCCTATTTACTAGCGTAGCCTATTATCATCCTGAAAGGACATAAATTCATCTCAGGACCTGTCGAATCAAAAACTTCTAAAAACTGATAAGAAGTGACTTACCATGCCCATCAAAGGGTGGTACAAAAGATGCTTAGTAGGCTAGAACACTACCTGGTCTGGTATCCACCCTTTCCCACGCCAGTAAGTATGGTGATTCTGTGGAACCACCTGTTCTTGAGGGGATCCTTCTCCCTCTAAGGATCCTGTCGCCTCTGTCGTGGCCCGACGTTTGGAACAGGGAGCCATCGTAACAAAAGCAATGAACGACCGCACAAATGCAAGGGTTATAAAACCCAAAAATATCATAATAAAAACTCTACAAAAGCAACAGTCTCAGGTTTTCTCAGATTCCATTCAAATGTCAGTCTCAAGTATTCTCATATTCTAATGAAATGTCATAGTCATAGGAATTATCATATTCCACTAAAATGTCACAGTCACAGGAATAACCAGATTCCACTGAAAAACTACTGACATTGGAATTCATGAACTTCCTTGAAAAAGCAACAAATCCCAAGAGTTCACAGACTCTACTGAAAAAAATAGATGTCATAGGAATTCTTAGATTCCATCAAAAACATCACAACCCTAAGAATTCTCATATTCTATCAGAAAAGTTATAATCTCAAGAGTTTGCAGACTCCCCCTGAAATAGAGAAGACATAGGAATTCACAGATTCCAAACACCCGGGAGTTCACAAAATCCCGTGAAAAAACACCAAATCCTGGAATTCACATATTCCACCACAACAAATCTCAACATACGCAGGGGACTTATACAAGTTCATAAACTAGCTACATGTGTTCTCAAGCAATAACATAGTTTAACAGGATGTTTACAGACTTCCATATGAGCACAACAGCTCATCAAACATAGTGAAGATTCAATAGGGGATGAAAAGGATCAAAATACTCTAGAGGGGGGGTGAATAGAGTATGGTAGATTTTCGCAAATTAGGAGATCAAAGGCTTTGAAACGGTTTATAGATACGGAAAAGAATAGGATACGTTTCAAGGACTTTGAACCGATTATCAGGATTTGATTTATGAACGAATAAGGTATATAAAGCGAATAAAGAATGTAAAAACAAATTTAAAGGGGACGATGATTTTTTACGAAGTTCGGCAATGTGCCTACGTCTCCGCCTAGGGTTTCCTACCCGTAGGATTTAACCGATCTTTATTTCCTCCTTTAGAGACCTAAAGCCACCTTCGAAGATTATCACCCAATCTTCTATACCGTAGCTTACCCTAGCTACACTCTAGCGTCTTAATTCCTAGAAATAAAAATCTTCTCACTTTTTCTTTCTTTTTGAATTTTTGAGTATTATAAATCTACTCAAAGTATGTCTCTCTTTTCTTTTGATAATTTTCTTTTTCACACAAAGAGAATTTCTTTACTTTTCTCTCAATCTAAATTACAATTAAGGTATATAGTTTTAGAGAGGAAAGTGTTTGATAATTCAGCAACTTGTATTGTATCTTCGTGAGTAACTCTCACTCTGTAAACTTCAACTCACTCTTATTTAAAGAGTGTCTTCACAACGGATAGTCTTCAATATTAATCCTGCCGTTGCCCTTGAATCGGATGTTAGGATTTTGATTGATGCTTCAGAATTTGTTCCGTGATACTCGGGCTGTTACTGGAGTCTGTTTCAAAGACCTTGACTGGGTATCCGTTGCGAATTTGAACGAGTCTTTCTTATTTTGAATTTGCTCGATCAATATCCTTTTGGAAGGGAGTAGCTTCAACAGAATTTGTTCAACTCCATGAAGCTAGGAATACTTGAAATTCATCCTTATCTTTAGTCCATTTGAATTTAAACATAAATATGCAAGAGTCCTTGAATTAACCGCTTCTTGATTTTAGGAGAAATCTAAGCATTGTTTCAGCAGTTTGAACAAGGTAGAGTCTTCGACTTTATCTGGGGGTAGTAAACAAGTAATCCAAAACACAAAGTAATCAAATAATACACATACATGTTACTATGTTTCATGCATGACATTTTACTAAGGTTTTGACTTTCATCACCTACATTAAATCAAATTCAATCAAGGTGGAGTCTTCAATCTCCCCCTTGATGGAAGTCAAAACATGCATGGATGATCAGCACAGATCAGCACAGATTATGCGAAAACTAATATAGACATAATATATCAAAGCAGAAACAGTTATATAAAACAGAGATATATATCTCCCCGTTTTTGACTTTCGTCAAGGAAGGAGAGGAATGTATGGATATAGGAGCAAAAATATAAAAAGTTTAATACAACCATATCGAAAATAGTTCATTAAAACAGAAATTTAAACAACATTCTTCAAAATCATGAGAGCATAAGCTTCACATCAGCCACCAAGGCGTCCAACTTATCATCAATGTGAGCACGAAGATCTGAAAGATCCTTTCGCACCCAATCAAGTTCAAAGTTGACAGAGTCAAGCCTTGAGACAAACCTTGAGAGCTAAGAGGGTGTTGGCTCCTTTGAAACGCCTTTGAAAGAGGGAAGTCAGGACTGTTCATCGAGAGGTAGATCCTCTCGGAGTTTCCATGACCCATCAGAGGAGGCAAAAATGCCAATGCGATTGAAGGAATCCATTGAAATTCGGGAGGAGGCACAACTCTCACATCCTTCACCCACAACATGAACCTTAAAGAATTTGAAAATCAAGGGGAGAAGGTTGGCATAGGGAAGGGAATTAGCTCTTGAGGATGAAATGGTGTGATACATATGGGTTAGAATGGTGTTTGGGAGATTCACATCAAAACCACTAAGAATAAGAAAAGTCATAGCTAGGCAATTGTCAGTTAAAAGCTCACGCGAGTTGGACCTGGGAACAACACAGCAAACCAACAGGGTGTTAACGGCCTTGGGATCAATCCTAAGAATGCTATGGGTCAATTGCTTGGAATTAGGGGGATTTGGAAGAACAAAGTCAGACTTTGCTTTAGCAACACATTCAAAATAAGGAGGGGAGGATTCAGACCAGTCTTCATTAGGAACATTGAGGATAGAGGCCAGGATACCTGGGGCTAGGGTAATGGGAATTCCTTTAACCAACGTGGTCAGGGAAATGATACCATTTTCTCTTTTGGAAGTCATGTTAAGGTAGAACAAATGGGTTAACTGGGGATAGAAAATATCACCAACATTTAACATACGGACCAGAGAGGAGGCTTTAAACATAGCAACACCTTCAAGATTTGAAGAGGAGAGTAAATTAAGGTCAACTAATTCACAAACACAAAGCTTTCTAGACTTAAACCCGTCGGCCCAAATGCCAGCGAGTTGAAAATTCTTAAAACAAGACACAGGAATGTTATAAATTGAAGAGGAAATTGACTTAGGTATAGAAGAAATTGGGGAAGGGGATAATACCTTAGGGCTGACAGGAGGAGGAATAACATCCGCAATGACATGAGGAGAAGGGGGACGCACAATGGGAGACTCAGGAACTTGGGGAGGAGGCTCAATAGGCACCTCAAGAGCTTGAGGAGCAGAAGAGGGCACAGGAGATGGGTCAGGTGAAGGAGGGAGCTGAGGGGATGAAAGAGGAGTAGGTAAAGCAGATGGTATGGAGTAGTCCACAGAAGCCACATCCTTCTTAGTAGAGCGCCGGGGCATAGTCCTAGTCTTCTTAGGTGCGGGTTTGGGGGCGGTTGATTTGCATTTGGGGGCCATAGGAAATGTTGAGATTTTGAGAAAATGACTGGAAGGGAAGGGAAGTACAAGCAGTGAGGTGTTTGGTGAAAGAACCGGATTTTAAATAAAAAGAAGGGAGTATAGGGAAGGGAAAAGGATGAGTGCAAGGTGTGAAATGAACGGTTGGGAGGAGTTTTAGAAGATTGAAACGACGGCTCAAGGTAATGATGACTGAGGCTAGGTGCAGTCTAGGTACACAGCACGGCAGTCAAGGAAGTCAGAATCTGATTTTGAAATCAATTAAAACAGAAACATGTAAAATGCATTTAAATCAGATTGAAGAGTTTAGTAGTTTTAAAAGACTGAACAAATTTTAAAAAAAATTAAGAAGTGTAGAATTTTGAATAAATAAGTAATTATTTATATAATAAGTACCCATTTATGTATCCACATCACACACGCATGAATTTTTATTAACAAAGCATATTATATGGGCAAGTGCATGCAACAAAAGTTGGGTACGTGAGGGCAATATATGGAATATACGCATGCAATTAATTTAACTAAGTATGCATGGAGACAAAGAGTACGTACTATAGCTCCCCCTAAGTTGATGCACCTTTATTTAACATGCCAAGCTCAAATTGAATGAAATTAAAACGTTCTTCACTTAAAGGTTTAGTGAATATATCAGCTAGTTGAAAATCAGTAGGTATGAAGGAAATGTTAACATCACCTTTTTCAACATGATCACGTATAAAATGGTGGCGAACATCAATATGTTTGGTACGAGAATGTTGCACCGGATTCTTTGTGATTGATATTGCACTTGTGTTATCACATCTTATAGGTATGGCTTTAAAGTCTAACCCAAGATCACGAAGTTGTTGGGATATCCAAATAAGTTGAGCATAGCATGCACAAGCTGCAATGTATTCGGCCTCGGCTGTAGAGAGAGCAACTGAATTTTGTTTTTTAGAATGCCAACTAATGAGAGAGGATCCTAAAAATTGGCAACAACCGGACGGCTTTTTCGATCAACTTTGTAACCTGCAAAATCAGCATCGGAATATCCAACAAGTTCAAAGTTATTATCCCTAGGGTACCAAAGACCAAGGTCCTTAGTCCCATTGAGATATCTTAATATTCTTTTTACCGCGCATAAGTGAGAGTCCTTGGGATTAGCTTAAAAGCGTGCACACATACATATGCTAAACATAATCTCAGGTCGACTTGCAGTAAGATATAGTAGTGATCCGATCATACCTCGATATTCTTTCTGATTTACGGACTTACCATTTTTGTCTTGATATAACAGTAAGGTAGAGCTCATTGGTGTTTTGGCTTCCGTTGATTGAGTCATATTGTATTTATTAAGGAGGTCTCGAGTATATTTTCCTTGATTTATGAATATACCACCTTTTTCTTGTTTAACTTGAAGACCGAGAAAGAAATTCAATTCACCCATTAAGCTCATCTCAAATTCCCTACACATAATCTTAGAGAATTCCTTGCATAAAGAATCGTTAGTGGCACCAAAAAGAATATCATCAACATAGACTTGAATGATTCAAATATCCTTACCTTTGGTTTTCACAAATAGAGTCTTGTCAATTAAACCTTGTTTAAAATCATTTTCTAATAAATATTTTTATAGATGCTCGTACCATGCCCTTGGAGCTTGTTTAAGGCCATAGAGAGCTTTATCAAGTTTAAAAACATGGTTTGGAAATTGTTCATTTTCAAAACCGGGAGGTTGAGCAACATATACCTCTTCTTGTAAATAACCATTTAGAAATGCACATTTTACATCCATTTGGTAGAGCTTAATGCGCATAAATGATGCAAAGGCAAGTAACATTCGAATGGCCTCCATTCTTGCTACGGGTGCAAACGTCTCTTCATAATCAATGCCTTCTTCTTGATTGTAACCTTGTGCTACTAGACGTGCTTTATTTCTAACAATTTTCCCATTTTCATCAAGCTTATTTCTGAACACCCATCTTGTTCCTATGATTGAATGATCTCTGGGGCGAGGGGCAAGTGTCCAGACTTTATTCCTTTCGAACTCATTTAGTTCGCTTTGCATAGCTACGATCCAATCGGATTCTTGAAGAGCTTCATTAATAGTCTTTGGTTCTACAAGAGAAACAAACGCGTGAAATGCACAAAGATTTTTAGTACTAGAGTGAGTTTGAATACCAGACTTTGGATCTAAGATGATATTGTCAATTGGATGAGATGAGGAGTGTTTGAACTTTCGTCTCATCATCAAAGGGGTAGAAGCTGATTGTTGAAGTACTCCTTCAAGACCTGGAGAAGGTTCTGAGGGTCCTGAAAGACCTTCAATTCTATATTCTGGGTCTTGAGATAATGTTTCAGGATGCTGAGAGAGCACTTCAGGTCTTTGAGACGGTTCTTCAGTGTCTTTATCTGA
This sequence comes from Dysphania ambrosioides, assembly GCA_026401315.1. NCBI lineage: Eukaryota > Viridiplantae > Streptophyta > Magnoliopsida > Caryophyllales > Amaranthaceae > Dysphania > Dysphania ambrosioides. The sequence continues at coordinate 18,200,202 of CM048667.1, forward strand.
CTCGTCCACATTCTTAATTGGTTCTTGCATATTTCGGACGGTCTGTGACACACCTTCATCAGATGAGCTTTTATCTTCATCAGATAAAAAGTCTTCATGGTTATTCAGTTTTAGACCTGTAAAAATGTCACTCAAGGTACCATTCTCGGATTCATCAAAGATCACGTGTATACTTTCTTCAACAACTTTGGTGCGTTTATTAAAAACTCTATATGCTTTAGAATTCAAAGAGTAACCTAATAAGATTGCTTCATCACTACGAGCATCAAATTTCCCTAGGTTATCTTTGCCATTATTATGAACAAAGCAAGTACAGCCAAAGGGTTTGAAATATGAAATATTAGGCTTTTTACCTTTGAAAAGCTCATAAGGGGTTTTCTTTAAAATTGGTCTTATGAGACAACGATTTAGAATGTAATTGGCTGTATTGACAGCTTCGGCCCAAAAATGTTTAGGTAAACCATTTTCTAAAAGCATAATCCTAGATATGTCCTCAAGAGTTCGGTTCTTACGTTCCACAACTCCATTTTGTTGAGGTGTCCTAGGAGCCGAAAAATTATGAGAAATACCGTATTTTTCACAAAATTTGTTGAAGAGTAATTGATCAAACTCTCTACCATGGTCACTTCTCACAGCAACAATAGGTAGGTTTTTCATGGATTGTAATTCTTTGCAAATCTTGGAAAATTCTTGTAAAGCTTCAGATTTTTCACGTAAAAATGAAACCCAAGTGAATCTAGAAAAATCATCAACTACAACAAGGATGTACTATTTTCCTTTGGGAGATTTGACGCGCATAGGACCACATAAATCAATATGAAGAAGTTCTATAGGGCGAGATGTACTTACAACCTTTTTTGCTTTGAAGGAACCTTTAGTTTGCTTACCTCTTGTGCAAGCTTTGCACATCTCAAAGTCTTTGAAGTCCAATTTAGGAAGTCCACGTACCAGATCTTTTGAGACGAGTTTCTTCATTGTATGCACATTAATGTGACCTAAACGTCTATGCCAAAGCTTTGAATCGACAGTTGAGGCTTTAAGACATTTTAGGCTAGCACTCGAAATTTGATTAGTATTAAAAGCATAGACATTATTACAACGTGGTGCACTTAGAATGACTTTACCGTTTTCCTTGCACAGTACTTCACATTTATCCTTGTCAAAAATAACTTTATTACCTTTATCACATAATTGAGAGATGCTACGTAAGTTGTATTTCAGACCTTCAACAAGGTATACGTCGTCTATGGAATTTGATTCGAATTCTCCAATCTTTCCAATGCCAATAATTCTGCACTTTCCTTTATCACCAAGAGTTATTGTCCCTGAGGTTTGTTCTTTGATAGTGGAGAATAGCGAAGATTTTCCACTCATGTGCCGAGAACAACCACTATCAAGGATCCACTTATGATCTTTGTTCTTGGTGATTTCCTACATAATAAAAAAGACATCAAACCTTTCTAGACCAATTTACAAATTTGGTTTCATATTCGGGATCGACCATATTAGGTGGTCTAGTCCCTTTTTGAACCCATATTTGCTTTATTTGGTCTGGAAAATATATTGGAAAAGAATTCTTAATAATTTGAGGATCATTCCTTCTAAAAGGACATGTTAATTTGGTATGACCCTTTTTACAACAATAGAAACATGTAGGTGTCCTCCAAGTATCCTTTGCTTTGACAAAAGTGGTCGAGTTTTTCTTTGGAAAGTTTTTATTAAATCCAAGACCACTTTTGTTTAAGGAGGCTTGATGAACACCCAACAACTTATTTAGAGTTGCTTCCAAATGAGTAAAATTTACCAAGGTTTTATGCTGTTTTTTACACTTCTCAGCCAAAACATTTTTCTCCTTCTCTAAGTTATCATTGCAATAACTCAAAGAAGCGAGCTTTCTTTTTAAAACAGTGTTTTTAGTTTTTAAGGCTTTGACCTGAGTTTCAAAGGATAACTCCGTGGCCTTGGCTTTGTTTTCAAAAGCTGACTGAGTAGCTTTGAGATCACATAATTCCTTTGAGAGATTTTTTGAGATACTTACCTGTTTGTTAAGTCTTTCCTTGAGAATTTTTGATTCAAGAATCAAGCTTTCCTCATTCATTATCATGCTATGCAAAAATTCAGAGAGAACATTGGTGGGACTTGAAATTAAATTTTTTACAATTACCTGAAGATGTTCTCCTTTTTCGCTTTCTTCATGATTAGCCATTAAGCATAGGTTTGCATGTTCTTCTTCTTCATCACTTGATTCTGAGTCACTCCATGAGGCTACCATAGCCTTCTTCTTAAAATCCTTCTTAGGATATGCCTTTTTCTTTCGTTGAGGGAATTCTTTAACAAGATGGTTTGTTTCACCACACTCATAACAAGTTAGTGTATTAACTTTATTCATTGAGTTAGATGACTTACCTTTATATTTATGAGGACGAAAGTTGTCTCTTCCTCTTGGAAATTGCTTCTAAATCTTTAATATTTTTGCTAGACTTCGAGCAATAAGCGCAAAAGGGTCTTCATCATCCTCATCATCATCGCTTTCGTCATCTTCATTGGAGACTTCTTCCTTTTTAGCTTTAAGTGCTAGGTTCTTTGTTGATGAAGCTATCTCTCCATCTTCTTCATTTAGGGACATTTCGTGGGTGATTAATTTTCCAAGAAGATCATCCAACGGCAGAATTCTCAAGTCTTGTGCTTCTTCTATTGCCGTTACTTTAGGACCTCACTTTGCTTTGGGAAGACATCGAAGCATTTTTCTGAGTTTTTCTTCATTTGTAAATGATTTGCCAAGAGAATCCTGATTGTTCACTATTTGGGTGAATCCTGTAAACATCTCCTTCACATTCTCACTATTCGTCATTTTGAACAATTCATATTGTCGGAGATATATACTTATCTTTGTTTCCTTCACTTGACTAGTTCCTTCGTAAGTCACCACTAGCTTGTCCCATATTTCCTTTGCACTTCTACAAGAGGAGACTCTATTGAACTCATTTGCATCTAGTCCGCAATAGAGCAGATTCATGGCACGATAGTTTTTTGCAATGCTCTCCAAGTCGGTTTGAGTGAAGTCGCCATCTTCCTTGGGGATTGGAATGCCGCTATCATCATTCTTCATGGGCACCTTAGGACCTTTCTTTATGATGTCCCATAATTCAATATCTTGGTCTATGAGGAACATTTGCATTAAGGAGCGCCAATGGGCAAAGTTGTTCCCACAAAACAGTGGAGGACGATTTGAGGAACATCCTTGGGCAAAACCACCATCACCTATCGAATTCATGATGCCTCATAGATGTTTAAATCTTTGAAAGGTGAGTAAGGCTCTGATACCAATTGAAGATTCAATAGGGGATGAAAAGGATCAAAATACTGTAGAGGAGGGGGGGGTGAATAGAGTATGGTAGATTTTCGCAAATTAGGAGATCAAAGGCTTTGAAACGGTTTATAGATGCGGAAAAGAATAGGATATGTTTCAAGGACTTTGAACCGATTATCAGGATTTGATTTATGAACGAATAAGATATATAAAGCGAATAAAGAATGTAAAAACGAATTTAAAGGGGACGATGATTTGTTACGAAGTTCGGCAATGTGCCTACGTCTCCGCCTAGGGTTTCCTACCCGTAGGATTTAACCGATCTTTATTTCCTCCTTTAGAGACCTAAAGCCATCTTTGAAGATTATCACCCAATCTTCTATACCGTAGCTTACCCTAGCTACACTCTAGCGTCTCAATCCTAGAAATAAAAATCTTCTCACTTTTTCTTTCTTTTTGAATCTTTGAGTATTATAAATCTACTCAAAGTATGTCTCTCTTTTCTTTTGATATTTTTCTTTTTCACACAAAGAGACTTTCTTTACTTTTCTCTCAATCTAAATTACAATTAAGGTATATAGTTCTAGAGAGGAAAGTGTTTGATAATTCAGCAACTTGTATTGTATCTTCGTGAGTAAGTCTCACTCTGTAAACTTCAACTCACTCTTATTTAAAGAGTGTCTTCACTACGGATAGTCTTCAATATAATCCTGCCGTTGCCCTTGAATCGGATGTTAGGATTTTGACTGATGCTTCAGAATTTGTTCCGTGATACTCGGGCTGTTACTGAAGTCTATTTCAAAGACCTTGACTGAGTATCCGTTGCGAATTTGAACGAGTCTTTCTTATTTTGAATTTTCTTGATCAATATCCTTTTGGAAGGGAGTAGCTTCAACAGAATTTGTTCAACTCCATGAAGCTAGGAATAGTTGAAATTCATCCTTATCTTTAGTCCATTTGAATTTAAACATAAATATGCAAGAGTCCTTGAATTAACCGCTTCCTTGATTTTAGGAGAAATCTAAGCATTATTTCAGCAGTTTGAACAAGGTAGAGTCTTTGACTTTATCTGGGGGCAGTAAACAAGTAATCCAAAACACAAAGCAAGCAAATAATACACATACATGTTACTATGTTTTATGCATGACATTTTACTAAGGTTTTGACTTTCATCACCTACATTAAAACAAATTCAATCAAGGTGGAGTCTTCACATAGTAATGGTGGAAATTTACATATTTTCACTATGTCACCGAATTCTAAAATTATGAATATAAACTTGGCTACAACCGTTATGACATAGCCTAACACAAATTCCAATCCTAACTGGAATACATAGCCTTAAACAATCGCAAAACCCGGCTTCCGTAATAACACCAAAACTCAGAGGTTTCCCATTCCAAACCTATATCAAAGCCTAGATCCACAACCTAGCATCATCAAACAACGATTTTAACACTAAAAACTCCAACCATCGCTACCCTACTATTATGAACAAACTAAAGGCTTAAAAATGATCCACTTCATTAGACTCTATCAAAATGGTAATTCATGACTCCCAAACGTACAAGTCATCATCCTTAAGCATTATTGAGCATAACCCAACAAAAAAATCAATCTAAAAGACATGCGCCACCATTACCCATAAAATTTCGGCTATACACCCATAACCTACCCAAAATCGGTCCAAAACCTCTCAAATTTGTCATATTTTGTGTAAAAACTAACCTACACATCATATGCATGCGTAAACCAAGCAATTACAACCTAAAATTGCAACAATTCACCACAAAATCAAACCCTAATTTAATTTAGGGTTCGTCAAAAACGAAAATTCATGTTGAAACCTAAGGGAAATTCCAATAAACTTACATAATTTATACAATGGGTGAAGCTAGATGCCTAGTCTACCAAATCCTTGGGAGTAAAAATTTAAAATGGAAAGCTTGGGGGAAGTTTTGAGAGAGTGAAGTGCCGAAATAAAGCCTCCCCACGAACTCTACTGTTTTTAAATCCCCCACCGCGTTCGCCAAACACGGAAAGGGGCGTGCGGAGCGCCCGTTTCCATTGCCAAATGCATAATTGCCAGCGCCTAGCATCCAACTTCGAGCGCTCGACCCTAGCGCCTAGTGCTTACGGAATTCCTTTAGCGCGGACTTGGGACCACTCCACATTACCGTTATTAGCATGTTTAAGTCCGTAAAGCTGGGTATTTGGCTCTCAAAACCACGTGGGACAATTATTTGAATTTTAAGAACGGGGTAAAAAGACCAAACTGCCCTATGGCCTAAAAAACCATTCCAAATGCTCAATTTACAAAACTAGAAAAGCCGAGTCGACCCTGCAGGACGTTGGAACATTTTAAATGATAAGTAAGAACTTCAATGACCTAATGACTATCTCATAGCCTAGGTGGCATCCCTTAAATACATTTTGTCTTGAGAGGTGTCCTTAAAATACCTTTTAGCTCAAGAGGCTAAAATACGTTTTTGCTCGAAAGGCATCCCTAAAATACGTTTTGGATCGGGAGACATCCCTAAGATACGTTTTGGCTCGGTAGACGTCCCTAAAATAGGTTTTGGCTCAGGAGACATCTCTAAAATACGTTTTGGCTGGGGAGATATCCCTAAAATACGTTTTGTCTTGGGATACATCTCTAAAATATGTTTTGGCTTGAAGACTTCCTGAAAATATATTTTGGTTAAGGAGACATCCCTAAAATACATTTTGGCTAAGAAGACATCCCTAAAATAAGTTTTGGGTCGGGAGACGTCCCTAAAATACGTTTTTTCTCGAGAGACATCCCTAAAATACGTTATGGCTCAAGAAACGTCCCTAAAATATGTTTTGGTTTGGGATATGTCACTAAAAACGCTGCGGCCCGAGAGGCGTCCCTAGAATACGTTGAACTGACTACTACAACCATGAGCCAAACACAAAAAAAATCCCTAGCGGGTCGTCTAAGGGTTTAAATTCCCAGCAAAACCAAATAAGATCATTCTCCCTATGGAGTTGTGATAACCGTCTTTTAGGTCATTAACTAACAGATTAGTTATGCAAACAAAATTTATACCAACCTACGAACTATACGAGTATAGTGGAGTACGGGGTTGAACCACGAGGACAAAGTATATCAAGACTTAAGTTCTTAACACAACCAGACTGTTTGGATTTGGAAAACAATTAAACTAACAACGAGAATATAGATAACGATGAATTAAGGGGTAAATCAAATAGAGACAAACATGGACAAGATTAGATTCACCCTAGGAATGAAGCTTTTAAAACCGAACATGATAGGTTAGAGAAAATTTGATAACAACTAACATGGACATCCAAGAATACGAGAGGAAGTTGGTGATTCCACAAATCATAACGAACGACCTATAATCGCCCTATGTCTCCAAAGGAGTGGCAGGATTAGATTCGCATCGGATTCCGAAACTACTTATTATCATTATTCCTACAACCGTAAGCAATAAAGATCATAGCTTTTCCTAGGGTTTCACCAATCAAAACCCCTAAAGGAACTACTCACACATATTTATGCTTAACAACATAGCGATATTTAATAAAGCAAATGAAACGAACATGAAAGGAAATTAACGAGAATGAAAGCAAATCAGAAACTATTATAGAAAACGATAAACATAGAACTAAATATGCAATGAACTAAAGCAAATGAATTAAAAGCAAAGGAATAGATTAAAACTCACAAAAGCTTCAATGTATTATCCACAAACAGAATTTGAATGACAAAATCCAGAACTCGGAGTATAAATGTTGAGAAAACTGAAAATCGAAAGCTAAAACTATCATTCGACCAAATTTAAGTCCCATTCGGCCGAATATAGCTCCATTCGCCCGAATGCCCTTCCATTGGCCCATTCCAGCAGCTCGAAAGAATCGATCTTTGTCCACCATTCGCCCTAATGAATGGTCTTATTCAACCGAATGGAAGCTCATTCGCCCGAATGAGTTCCATTCGGTCTTCCCAGTGACCAAGGTTTTAATGCTCTGAAGTCTGCCTTTCATTCGACCGAATGTGTCTCAGATTCGATCGAATCTGCACCATTCGGCCGAATATGTCTCAGATTCGGTCGAATCTGAGACCATATATTCCTCTTTTCACTTCTTTCCTTTCTGCACTTTGTGTTACCTTTACGAGTGACTTGAAACGTTTGATAAAGTTTTGATACACGTGTCAAAGGCTCGAATGCATCGCATTTCACCTTGAAATCATCAAAAATACTTGAAATGAACTTAAGACAACTCGAAGAAAAGATCAAGGTGAAATCAAGCATAATATGCATAAAACCAAGATAAAACTACGAGACTTGACCCTAAAATGAGGTAGTAAACGTGCTCTAAAATGAGCACATCAACTTCCCCCAAACAAAACATTTGTTAGTCCCTAGCAAATGAAATAGGAAGGTGTCATGAAATATTTGCGTGCATCAAGGTGAATGACGAGCATGTTTAAGAATTATTCCAAGAAAGTCCAGAGAGCATGAATCTATACTTGGAAGCTCCTTCAATAGGTCAAGCTTACTATCTTGGGCATCAAGACAAAGCCATGCTTTGTATGGTGACGTTCTTGGGAGTTCTTGAAGCTTCTTGATAGTTCTTTAAGGTTTCTTTAAAAGCTTTCTTAGATTTTTATCTACAAGTTTTTACCTTTCACTTGAAAGGGTTTTTCTTGGTTTAGAACCTAGGTTTCTTTATTTTCTTGATTATTTTGTACGTGTGAGTTAGTTAGAGTAGTTAGTTAAGTTAGTTAGAAAACCGTGTAATGATACTTGGCGCCCAAGGTTACGTTTCCTATTTCAAGATGGATTCCTACTCAAGATTGAATTTTAATAGGTGGCGGCTGCTTGGAGATCAAGGCGAATTAAAGGAGTTTTATTCAAGCTAGAATTCTAATATTTTTAGGAAAAGAAGGAGTTTTATTCAAGCTAGAATTCTAATATTTTTAGGAAAAGAAGGAGTTTTATTCAAGCTAGAATTCTAATATTTTTAGGAAAAGAAGGAGTTTTATTCAAGCTAGAATTCTAATGTTTTTAGGAAATGTTTTTATTCAAGCTAGAATTCACGGTTTTCAAGGAGACTTTCATGAATTTGATTAATAAAAAACACATTTATTTACGAGTGATATTTTGGTTGGATTACCCAAATATTTCTTTGGCTAACTTGCGAGTTAGTTGTTGTTTTAGGTGTTTTAGTTAAAACATTCATTGGTTTGATTAATTAGGTGGAATCTTAATTAATTAAACTCGGTTCTAGCCTAGTTCTTAGTGATTTATCTCTATAGGACGAAGCTTAGAACATATCCTTGTGAAAACTTGGTTTTCGGATAAAGAATCACATCATCGTGGTATCAGAGCTTTTCGTGACGTTGGGCTTAGAATTTGTGGCTGAAATTTTGTGAGAAGATTCAAAAAATGAAGATCAACATTGTGTTAAAATTTCGTGTCAATTGGACGAGTAACGAAATCTATGCATCCTCAAACTTTTGAGATTATTACACGGAGTTGCGATTTGGAGAACGGTTTTTATTTGCTTCAAGAATCAATCAAGACTCAATCTTTTAATCAAGATTTTTGCATAACTAACCTGGTTTATGTAGGAACAATGAGTGACGAAGAAATCCCAGGGATTCCAAGGGGTTTGAACCTTGATCAAGCGCATAACTTGCGAAGGGATCGTCAAATAGAGCGATTGTCACAACAATTGCAAGAAGTATTGGCTAGGCTTGACGAACGTGACAAAACTTCATCTTCAAGGAAGAACAAATCAGTTGCAAGTTCTAGTTCAAGTGAAGACGAATATGAAAGGAGAAAAGCAAGTAGATCACGCCATAAAGATTCATCTTCAAGTGATGAACGTATAAGGCATAGACGGAAGAACAAGGCCAAAGATGATGACCGAAATAGAAGGCTAGATTTTCTGGAATTTAATGGGAGTATGCTAGACCCCAAAAAATATTTTGAGTAGGTTAGAAGAGCTTAAACACTCTTTTATTACAAGGAGTATGATGATCGAAAGAGGTGCAAAATTGCTGAATTACACGCACGTTCACAAAGGCTAGTGACAAGCCTACCTTTGATAAGGCTTCTTCTAGTTCGTATGCTAAAGATAACAAGCCCAAAAACGAAGCTAGCAAGAAGGTGAGCGAAGATAGAAAATGTTTTAAATGTGGGAGTGTTGGCCATATAGCAAGCAATTGCTACTCAAAACGCACTATGACGGCTCAAGAATGGGAAGAAGAGAAAGCTAGGTGCGAGGGAAGTAGTGACATGGAGGTTGTGGTCGAGAAAGAACGTGATTTTGAAGAAGAGGAGGGTAGTGCCGAAGAGGTTGATGGTGAAACTCAAGGAAAAAGCTTGGTTCTAAGGAGAGCTCTTCACTCTAAACCTATGCCCGTTGAAGAGAATCAAAGAGAGAAAATCTTTTTAACAAGGTGCAAGGTGGAAGATCGATTGTGTGACGTAATAATAGACTCGAGAAGTTGTACAAATGTGGTGTCTATAACTTTGATCAACAAATTAGAGTGGCCTACAACCGATCACCCAAAACCCTACAAGCTACATTGGCTAAATGATGCTAGTGACGTAAAGGTAATGAAACAAGCCCTAATCACCTTTTCAATTGGTAAATATCATGATAAAGTTTTATGTGATGTATGCCCCATGGATGCTTGTCATATCTTATTGGGTAGACCATGGCAATATGATGGATTTGTCAAGTTTAATGGTAGGACAAACGTGTATATAATTTGAAAAGGGAAGGGGGAAAAATCATATGCATTGAAACCACTAGTTGATCATAGAATAACTAAATTTAACCCTAGTTCGAAAGGTGCATATTTAATTGGGGAAAAGGAGTTAGAGAAAGAGATCAACAATAACAATATAGAATATATTATGGTGGCTAACAATGTGCAAGTGAATGAGAGTAAACAAGTAAAAGAGGCCCGTGGAATTAGAAGTTTTATTGCAAGAGTATTGTGACGTTTTTCCTAGTGAATTACCACGGGGATTACCACCAATTCGTGGTATTGAACACCAAATTGATCTTATTCCGGGAGCTCCACTACCTAACAAGGCAGCATATAGAAGTAATCCGGAAGAAACAAAGGAAATGCAACGCCAAATAGAGGAATTGATGCAAAGAGGCTACATGAGAGAGAGTATGAGCCCATGTGCCGTGCCTGCATTGCTAGTTCCAAAAAAAGACGGGAGTTGGCGTATGTGCATTGATAGTAGGAGTGTGAACAACATAACCATCAAGTATAGATTTCCTGTACTAGACTTGATGATTTATTAGACGAATTGCATGGTTCAAAGCCATTTTCCAAGATTGATCTTATGAGTGGCTATCATCAAATATGCATGAGAGAAGGAGACGAATGGAAGACGACTTTCAAGACTAAAGTGGGGTTGCATGAGTGGTTAGTCATGCCTATTGGTCTAACCAATGCGCCTAGTACATTTATGAGATTGATGAACGAGGTGTTAAAACCATTTCTTGGAAAGTTCGTAGTTGTTTATTTGGATGACATATTGATTTATTCTGAAAATTTCAATGATCATCTAATGCATTTGAGAAGCGTTTTTGAGGTTCTTAGGGAGAAGAAATTGTATGCAAAATTGGAAAAATGCTATTTTCTTGTTCCTAGCGTGACGTTTCTAGGGTATGTAGTATCCAAAGATGGTGTGTCCGTGGATCAATCCAAGGTTGAAGCTATCAAGACTTGGCCCGTACCTACCAATGTGAGTGAAGTTAGATCGTTTCATGGTCTAGCATCATTTTATAGAAGATTTGTGAAGAATTTTTCCACAATAGTTGCACCTATGACCGAATGCTTGAAGAAAGATATGGGAAAATTCGAGTGGACCAAGGAAGCCCAACGTGCATTTGATTTGATCAAAAGGAAGCTATGTGAAGCACCCGTACTTGCATTGCCGGATTTTTCACAACCATTTGAGGTAGAAACCGACGCTAGTGGTGTGGGGATTGGTGCCGTTTTGGTTCAAAAGAAGTGCCCTATTGCCTATTTTAGTGAGAAATTAAACGGTGCTAGATTGAACTATTCTACCTATGACAAGGAGTTCTATGCTATTGTGCGAGCATTGGACCATTGGAGTCACTATTTGCGCCCAAATAACTTTGTGTTGCATAGTGATCACGAAGCTTTGAAGTACATTCATGGTAAACAAAAATTAAACCCTAGACATGCTAAATGGGTAGAGTTTCTACAAGCTTTCAATTTTTCTTCGAAGTATAAAGAGGGGAAAGAAAATGTAGTGGCCGATGCACTATCTAGAAGACACACGTTTCTTGGAGTAGTGAATTGTAAACTACTTGGTTTCGAGTTAATCAAGGAGTACTATAAGGGGGACGTGGATTTCTCTACAATCCTAGAGGAGTGTTCCAAGGGGACCATAGGTTCCTATGTTTTACAAGACGGTTTTCTTTTCAAGGGAAATCGTTTGTGCATGCCTAAGTGTTCTGTTAGAGAATTAATAGTAAGAGAAGTGCATGGTGGAGGGATAGCGGGACATTTTGGCATAACAAAAACCTTAACTATGTTACAAGAGCATTTTTATTGGCCTAGAATGCTAGCGGATGTACAATTAATAGTTTCTAGGTGTGCAACATGTCAAAAAGCCAAGGCTACGTTTCATCAAGGCTTATATACGCCCTTGCCCGTGCCAGATTCACCTTGGGAAGACGTAGGTATGGATTTTATAGTTGGTTTGCCAAGGACTCAAAGAGGAAAGGACTCAATCATGGTTGTAGTGGATCAATTTTCCAAGATGGCTCATTTCATACCTTGTCACAAAGTGGACGATGCTATGAAAGTGGTGGAATTGTATTTCAAGGAAGTGGTGAGACTACATGGGTTACCGAATAGTATTGTGAGTGATCGTGATACAAAGTTCATGAGTTTCTTTTGGAAATCACTATGGAAATTGGTGGGAACGAAGCTGTTATTTAGTACATCATATCACCCATAAACGGACGCACAAACGGAGGTAACAAATCAAACTCTCGGTGTGCTTTTACGTGGACTAGGGAGCAAAACGCAAAAAGATTGGGATATTAAGCTTTCTCATGCCGAGTTTGCTTACAATAGATCACCTACTTATGCCACAAAACACACGCCATTTGAAGTTGTTTATGGTGTCAATCCAAGAATGCCCATTGATTTGATTGAAATTCCAATAGGGGAATTAATTCATAAGGATGCCGAGGCTAAAATCAAGTACATGATGAAGCTACACGCACAAGTTAGAGCTAGGATTGAACGTGTCAATGAACTCTACAAAGCACGAGCTAACAAGAACAAAAAGCCATAACGTTTTGAAGTTGGCGACTTGGTTTGGTTACACTTGAGAAAAGAAAGATTTCCTAGCAAATGAAAGAATAAATTGATGCCAAGAAGTGAGGGGCCATTCAAGATTATTGAGAAGATTAATGAGAATGCAAATAAGCTTGAATTACCGGGAGAATATGGTGTAAGCGCAACATTCAATGTTGGAGATTTGCTGAAGTATTTGCCAGATGATGCTATTGAAGATTTGAGGGCAAATTCTTTTGAAGAAGGGGAGGATGATGCGTGCATCAATGTGAATGACGAGCATGTTGAAGAATTATTCTAAGAAAGTCAACAAAGCATGAATCTATACATGGAAGCTTCTTTAATAGGTCAAGCTTATTATCTGGGGCATTAAGACAAAGCCACGCTTTGTATGGTGGCGTTCTTGGGAGTTCTTGAAGCTTCTTGATAGTTCTTTAAGGTTTCTTTAAAAGCTTTCTTAGATTTTTGTCTACAAGTTTTTACCTTTCACTTGAAAGGGTTTTTCTTGGTTTAGACCCTTGGTTTCTTTATTTTCTTTATTTTCTTGATTATTTTGTACGTGTGAGTTAGTTAGAGTAGTTAGTTAAGTTAGTTAGAAAACCGTGTAATGATACTTGGCGCCCAAGGTTACGTTTCCTATTTCAAGATGGATTCCTACTCAAGATTGAATTTTAATAGGTGGCGGCTGCTTGGAGATCAAGGCGAATTGAAGGAGTTTTATTCAAGCTAGAATTCTAGTATTTTTAGGAAAAGAAGGAGTTTTATTCAAGCTAGAATTCTAATATTTTTAGGAAAAGAAGGAGTTTTATTCAAGCTAGAATTCTAATATTTTTAGGAAAAGAAGGAGTTTTATTCAAGCTAGAATTCTAATGTTTTTAGGAAAAGTTTGCTATAAATATTCTTTGTAATTCACGGTTTTCAAGGAGACTTTCATAAATTTGATTAATAAAAAACACATTTATTTACGAGTGATATTCTGGTTGGATTACCTAAATATTTCTTTGGCTATCTTACGAGTTAGTTGCTGTTTTGGGTGTTTTAGTTAAAACATTCATTGGTTTGATTAATTAGGTGGACTCTTAATTAATTAAACTCGGTTCTAGCCTAGTTCTTGGTGATTTATCTGTATAGGACGAAGCTTAGAACATATCCTTGTGAAAACTTGGTTTTTGGATCAAGAATCACATCAGAAGGTATCATGAAAGCGTAAGGGAAAATAGTCATAGAAACGAATGAAGAACAAGGAGAGTGAAAATCAAGACAATACAAGTCGTGCACGTGCAAAAATCTTCCCTAGCCATGGGTGTGCAAGGTAAATGGGAATGAAAGAGCATAATCAACATTTTACAACTACTCGAGATCACCAAGCAAGCTACATCATAGTTAATTCCATCCACTACCTAATGAGGTCGCAAGTCTACACTCCCGAGGTTATTTCCCAAGAGATGTGGGAAATTTCTAATACGCTCATGTGTTTATGGGGCATGTGCTTTGCTCAAAATCATCCGACTGAAGATGAGTCAGGATTTAAACACCTAAATAGGGAAAAATCTCGGGGATTGTGTCTTATTTACTCTCCAGCATTGATCTTACTAATCAGGTTAAGTCGAACAGGTTTGGAAAGGTTTGCAATGTAGGCTCGGATTAAGGTAGGGTAAAATTTGGGAATATGGAGTTAAAATAGAGGATAGTGAGTGATCTAAGGAAAAATAAACCTAGGAAGACTACGCCTTCCGACAACCATCCCACTCCCAAAATTCCCTATAATGGACTCTAATACACTATGTCAACTTTATTCTCAAACTTTTCTCTATTTTCTTTTTGTTTGTTACCTTTTCTTTTTCTCCTTTTTTTCTTTTTCTTTCTTTTTCTCTTTTTTTTTCTTTTTGTTTCTTTTTCTCTTTTTTTCTTTTCCTTTTTTTTTTCTTTTTGATCTTTCCATGTGAATACTTCTTTGAAATATACTAAGACTAGTGTATGTAGTCAAATCACCCAATAATCACTTTTCCAAACCGAAAGCCTATATTGCAATGCTACGAATACCAGCTTCACTATGATCACATGACTATCCTCTAGGTAAAAAGATAGGACATTTGGCTCATGTGGAGTTAGATAGCGTGGCTACAAAAAAAGAAGGTAAAGGCACAAATTTGGCTTAACGTAGAGTAAATTGATTTTCATGGTAGGCACTTTAGCTATGTAGCTTCAACTACAAAGGTGTTATCATCCCTAACCTTTAGAAAAGTAGACTATGTTGGAGGAGAACAGACACAATTCTTAAGATTCCCTAACTAACACTCAACAATATATGACTCATAATAAAGTCCTAGAAGGCTCAATCCTCACTAGGTTAGTCGAAATACGCGTAGTCATCCAAACCACATACCAAGCAAGCTCAGATCCCCCAAGCTAAGTGAAAAACAGTTGATAAACTCAGAACCAAAATAGGCATAGGGCTAGGGGAATACAAGTTTGCATAAAATCAATGTAAAGTGCACCACAAAAGCTTGCATGCTTGTTTGGAGCATATGATGGAAATAAGGGAGCATATGATAGAAAAAAGGGGGCACATGATGGAAATAAAGGGAAAACAAATACAAATAAAAATAAATAAATTTTGGATTTTCAAGTGAGCAATCATACCAGTATGTAGGTGCACCGACATATGGAACTTATTATATAAGCACCTGAAAACAACACTAAAAAGCAAAGCGCAAAACACAAAACAACACCAAGAAAATAGAACACAACAACACAAAGCAACGCAAAACTACACAGCACTAAAACTGACAGCCAAGACCAAAGGACACGTGAAATAATGAGTAGTAGACTATGGATACCCCCCCCCCCCCCAGGCTAGGGTGAAGCTGTCCTAGGCGCCCAGGGAGGCCTTTAGGTCTACCACTACTCGTCCCCTATAAATTCCTCATCATCCCCTTGGTCATCGTCCTCATATTCCTCCTCCTCCGCACCCGTATAATCCGTCCCATAGTCATCCGAGGCTCTCTTAGGAGCCGGTGGGGTAAAGTTATTAAACCTACGCCTACCCACCCGCAATCGGTCAAACCCATGACTTAATGATATCTCGTTACAGTTGTCATGGCGAGGGTACCAGGAAGGGGTGGCCATGCTTTCGCCGACCATATGGGAGCAATAGGCCATGTCATACCATGGGTAATACGCCAGCTCAATGTTTTGCTTGAGGTGATCGAGCCGGGCGGTGTGGTAGGCTTGGGTGGTGAGGACTTGGTCAAGCCTTCTCTCTATGCGTCCTAGGGAGGACATAATATTGGATTCAAATTCATCATCTGAATCGTCATGGTCTAGTAGGACCGAGGTGGAAGCCCTAGGTCTGTCACGCATAGAGAGGGTGTGAGGGCGAGGAGGGGGAACAAGTGGGGGCTCGACAGCGTATCTCGGCACATCACCGTCTAAGAGATATGATGCCCTAAACTGGATTAGGGGAGGAAATTGATGACAGGGAAGGGGGATGGTGTGGTCTTTCAAGTACCGCCATCGCATGGGGTCGGCGAAAATAAAACCAACCCGTACGACGCATTGCTCGTGAAGGGTGGTGGAACTGGCATACCTGTCACTAAATTCTACAAGATTCATAACGTTAAGGAATTCAGTGATGCGGAATACGTGACCCCTTAGACAAAGACCAGTGTTTGCATTTAGGGTGGCTATTTAAAAACTCCCACAGCGTCATTGGCAGGCTTAGTGCGGTGTCGTTGTGTGGTGTAAGGTAACGGTGTAAAATGTGCACTTCGTATGTTCGAACTAAGTGAGGGCTAGGGGATGGGAACAAAGTCTCCCTAGCAAATTTGAAAAATATGCGCAAAACAGGGTGCTGTACATCAGAAGCATATATATTTCTATTCGGATAAACAAGTCGGCCATCAATTTTAGGCCATAACTCAAAAACTCAAGAATTGTCCGGTTTTTTATCCGGAATAGGTTCATTATAGAAACCAAACACGGCACAAAACGCAGCATAATCTAGAAAATAGGTTGTATTCCTTAGCCTAAAAGAGAAATGCAACCTACCTTCCCATTGAAAAGGGGTTAAGGAACTAAGAAATTCATAAGTTAAGAGCTTATGAGTTGGGTGCCACATGTTAATCCAGTTCTCTAACCCACATGACGTTAGAAATGCAACAAATTGCTCATATATACCCATTCTTTGCAAAATAGAAATGTCTAAATAACGAGTGGGATTAATTTTTCGTACTTTAGCCTTTAGAAATGTTCATATTGCTCCAAAGATACGAAAACTACCATCAAATGGTCCTCATCGAACAATAATTCCTGGTCGGGAAATCGTTGTTGGCCCTCCGGTTGTTGAGAACCGGTTTGTTGTTCTTCCCGTGCTGCACCCGAAGAAGATCCCTCTCCATGCTTTTTGGATCTCTTGAAGGGGTTTCTCAAGGTTCTCCTTGGACCCATAGTGATTGATGAGGATTAGGAAGGGAAATGAGAGGTTTGAGGGATGACAAGTGAGTGAGGGAGCTCGGGCGATTCTTAGGGTTGAAGAATTTTCGTGGCAAAATCCTATGGAAATGAGCTGATATTTATAAACTTAACCTTCCATTCGGCTGAATGGAGCACTCATTCGGTCGAATGACACTCCATTAGAGCTACGCAGGATTCTTCGCTCCCATTCGACCGAATTACTACTCTATTCGGTCGAATAAAACTCTATTCACCCGAATTGATTGTCCATTCAGGGTTCCCAAGAGCGCCCAATATTCTCTCTCTAGATCCATTTCGCCGAATGTGGGCTCCATTCGGTCGAATGAGTTCTATTCGCCCGAATTTGACCCTTCATTCGGCACTTTCAGAAACACCTCTAAACCTCATTAACCAAGATCATTCGGCCGAATGGAATGTTAATTTGCAAATAAATAGGTTAGAGTAATAAAATCACATGTGCTTTTCCAAATCAATCATGGTACTAAGATTATGTTTTACGAAAATCCAAATAAAACCGGGTTACCTCCCATAAGTGCTTTGTTTAACGTCGTTTAGCTTGACGTAGCTCGGGTAATCTAAAATAACATGAAACAAAGACCAAAGTTAAACTAACTACTTCAAACTTAACAAAACATTAAAGAAGAATGATTCGAAGTTAAGATACTCAATAAGTGCCAATAATTATACCAATCATTCGACTTCGACATCATCTAACCTTATACACTCAACGGTCTTGACTTTGTGAAGGCTACTCTCATGGAAGTGTTTCAAACAATGCCCATTAACAATGAAACTTCCTCCATGATAGTCTTTTAGCTCTACCGTTCCATAAGGGAAAACCTGTAAAATCTCGAATGGCCAGACCACCTTGATTTCAATTTCTCGGGGAATAACTTTGCTCTTGAATAAAAGAGAAGCACTTTAGGAACTCTCATTGGATGATACGTCGGTCATGCCAACGTTTAGTATGTTCCTTGTAGATATGCATGTTATGGAATGCATCAAGCCGTAGTTCTTCCAATTCTCTTAATTTGGCGGCTCGCTTCTCGCAGAATAGAGTAGGGTCCAGATTAAGGGTTTGGATCGCCTACCAAGACTTGCATTCCTATTCCACCGGTAAATGACAAGATTTCCCATACAATAGCCAGAACAGGGTGGTGCCAATAAGGGTCTTGTAATATGTACGGTGGGCCCAAAGAGCGTTATCTAACTTTAGAGACCAATCTTTCTTATTTGGGTTAACTACCTTTTCAAGAATTCTCTTAATATCCCTATTGGCTACTTCCACCTATCCTTGAGTTTGGGGATGGTAGGGTGAACCGACTTTGTGCACGACTCCATAATTTTTCAACAATTTGTTTAGTTCGTGCTTAGCAAAGTGTGAGCCCCCATCACTTATGACTATTTTGGGAACACCGAATCGAGGGAAAAATTATGCTTTTAAAAAGCTTAATAACTACTTTGTGATCATTCATAGGCAAGGCGATGGCCTCCACCCACTTAGACACATAGTCAATCCCTACAAAAATATATTGGTTCGCATGAGATGAAACAAATAGGCCCATAAGTCAATTCCCCAGCAGTCAAACACTTCATACTCAAGGATGTAGTTCTGAGGCATCTCATTCCTCATTGAGATGTTGCCAACTTTTTGGCATCTCTCACAGCTCTTTACAAAAGTCTCAACATCCTTATGTAATGTTAGCCAATAGAAACCCACGGTGGCCACCTTAGCAGCAGTGTTCATTATACCATGTTGGCCGCCGCACGCATATGAATGACAGTGAGTGAGAATCTTGGGAATTTCCTCTTCGGTGACACAATGGCGGATTATGCCGTTGGCATAGGCATGAAATAAATAGGGGTCATCCCAAAAGAAATTCCCGATTTTACCAAAGAAAGCCTTTTTCATAGACCTTGATTCAAACTCTGGAAGTTCTCCACAAGCTAAATAATTTGCAATATCTGCGAAACAAGGGGCTTTCCCAACTATTAATGCTGTCATTAGGGTTTCTTCAACCATTTCCTCTTAGATAGGAAAGGTGTCATTATTTAGCTCGGGTAACCTAAACAAATGGTTAGCTACCATATTTTCACTACCCTTCCTATCTTTCAACTCAAAATCGAACTCCTATAATAAGAGCACCCATCGGATCAACCTCGGCTTTGCAACTCTCTTTGTCATTAAAAATTTCAGAGCCGAGTGATTAGTAAAAACTACAACTTTTGAACAAATTAGATACTGGCATAGTCTCTCAAAAGCATAGACTACCGCCAACATTTCCTTTTCAGTTGTAGAGTAATTACGCTGTGCTAGATCCAGTGTTTTACTAATGTAACATATGACGTGGTGCTTTCCTTCCTTTTTCTTCCCATGGAAAGCACCAGCAAAGATATCACTGGCATCGCACATCAATTCAAATGGAAAACTCCAATCAGGAGCTTGGACAATAGCCGCAAATATCAGAGCTTCCTTTAGCCTATTAAAGGCATTAAGACATCTCTCATCAAAGTTAAAATTGACATCTTTTTGAAGCAATTCATTCAAGGGTTTTGCTAAAGTCAAAAATCCTAAGATGAGACGCCTATAGAATCCTGCGTGTCCAAGAAAGGATCGTACTCCTGTAACCGAGGTAGGTACAATAAGATTCCTTATCACATCAATTTTTGCGGGATTTACCTCGATGTCTTTGAAAGACACTTTGTGGCCTAGGACAATGCCTTCTTGAACTAAAAAGTGACATTTCTCCCAATTTTGTACAAGATTCATTTCTTAACACCTTAATAAAACTTTCTCGAGATGTGTCAAGCAAGTGTCAAGAGAAGACCCTCTAACAAAAAAATCATCCATGAACACTTCCAGGAAGTCCTCTAACATATCAGCAAATATAGCCGACATGCACCTCTGGAAAGTGGATGGAGCTGTGCATAAATCGAAGGGCATTCTCCTATAGGCAAAAGTCCCAAAATGACAAGTGAAAGTTGTTTTCTGTTGATCCTTGGGATGGATTGGGATTTGAAAGAAACCCGAGTAACCATCTAGAAAACAATAGTACTTATGCCTTGCCAATCTTTCAAGCATCTCGTCGATGAAGGGTAAAGGGAAGTGATCCTTTCTTGTAGCCTTATTGAGTTTGCGATAATCAATGCAAACTTGCCATCCTGTGGTGGCTCTAGTGGGGATCATCTCTCCTCTGTCATTCTCGACAATGGTCATTCCTCCCTTATTAGGAACAACATGGACTAGGCTAACCCATCTACTATCCAAAATTGAGTAGATGATGCCTGCCTTGAGGAGTTTGAGGATTTTATCCTTAACTACCTCTTTCATGTTTGGATTTAGCCTTCTTTGTTGCTCAATAGAGGAAAAATGTTCATCATCAAGATAAATCCGGTGCATAACAAGGGATGGACTAATACCTTTCAAATCACCTAGTCAATACCCCGATGACATCTCGATATTTTCATAATAAAACAAGTAGTTTTTCCAACGAAATGTCATCAAGCTCAGAATTCACTATGATAGGGCTGCCTTTATCATCATCAATATAAGCATATTTTAGGCTAGGAGGTAAAGGTTTCAAACTCACTTGGGGGATAGGCTTAGGACTTTCCCCCTTATGCATAATACCTTCCTCAACCTCGCAAAGTTGCTCATACTCTGCTTATTTTCTCTCATAATCCTGGACCTTATCTATTTGGCCCTCCAACTTCTTATCTATTGTACAGGTATCATCATCATTCATTTGATACCCAACCTCTCTTTCCCTTTCCCCGTAACAATCCTCACTCTCCCTATCGTCTACTTCAAGGCGACAGACCTGTTTAACCATAGGCTTCTTTAAAAAAGGGGAGATTTTGAAGACTACCTTCACTTGGGCTACTTCTACCGTTATGGTGTCATCATGGCAATTAATAACTGCCCGAAGTGTTTTCAGAATGGCTCTGCCCAAGATAAGTGGAGTATAAGGGTCTTCTTCCTTTTCCATTACTACAAAATCACAAGGGACCAATAGTTCTCCTACCTAAATAGGTATATCTTCAAGTTCTCCACATGGCACTTTAATGCTCCTATCAACCAGTTGGATCGTTTTTCTTGAAGGTCTGAGGTTAAAAGGGAGCTTTTTTGCGATCGATAGAGGCATAGGACTAATCAAAGCCCCTAGATCGGCAAGCGTTCCTCTAGGATCAAGATTTCCCAACTTTACAGGGAGGTTATAAGAACCGAGATCTCACTCCTTAATAGGCATTTTCCCTTATAGTATGGAGCTAACCTGATGGGGGAGACTGATTACCTCTTCCTCAAGCTTTTTCTTGTTGGACAATAAGTTCTTCAAGAACTTAGCATACTTTGGCATCTGTGCCATAGCATCGAGGAATGGAATTTTCATCTCCATTTTTTGTAAATGTTCAAGAAACTTCTTCAACTTATCATCAAGTTGCTTCTCAACTTTCCTATAAGGGAAAAGGAAGTGGGGATGCATATAAGCGTTCTAACCTCTTTCTCTTCTTAATCCTCTTCCTCCTCTCTTCCTCACTCTTTATTAGCTTCTCACTCCTTTTATCATTTTCGTCCTCCCCACCTCTTTCACTTTCAACTGCTGACCTCTTACCTTGTTCCTTCTCTTTTCCATTTTTATTCACTCTCGTCTCATCACTCACCCGTACCAAAGGTGCATCAACTTGATATGAAGGACCATCATACTGAGTCCCTAATCTCAAGTGGATAGCTTTAGCATTGTGTTGGTTAGGTTGAGGGTGAGCTGGGAATAGCGGTGGTGCAGGAGGATTAGCTATTTGGGCAAGTTGAGTTTTAAACAACTTTTGCTGAGCTTAAAGTTGTTACATTTGTTGGATAAGAGTCTGATTAATCTGAGTTAGACTCTGGTTCTACTAAGCAAGAGTTGTTACTTAGGAAGTTAAATGGTCATTGGTTGAGGTATGACCTTGTTGTGGTTGAGAAGCCACATGATAAGGTTAATTAGGCGGGAAAGGAAGGTTTGAACCATTTCTAGGTCCTTGGTTAAACCTTGGGAAGCCTTGGTTGTTAAACCCACCTTGAGCATTTCTGTTGTATCCCGGGTGGAAGTTTCCCTAGTTTGTGTTTGAGTTAAAGGGAGGTTTTTACGGTTGATTTGGGAAAGGTTGCTGCCTATACCCTACTCCTTGTCCTTGTCCACCATAGTTAAAGGCTGCTACATGATCAGGGTTATACCCATAACCGTCATAATTCATCACCTGCGGTTCTGGGTTATACCCTCTATAGTCAACTGCAGCTACGTGCTCGGAGTGCGAACCACCATAATAAGATATATCATGGTCAGTACCCCCACATATGTCACATGCAAAGTGCTTTTCACGCACTGGAGGGGTGTTCAAACTATCGGCTAGACTTAATTTGGACAACTTTTTATCGATAACTGCTTCTATTTTGGCGCTAATAATGTCCAAGTTAGTTGTGTCTATCATCCCTCTAGGTAAACCCTAACTCCTAGTTCCTCCCTAGGCACTATTCTTAGAAACTTCCTCAATTTTGGCTTTTACCTAGGTGCAAGGAATTTTGGAAAGTTGGCCACCTACTGCTGAGTCTAGAAGTGCTTTGGTGGAGTCATTAAGACCATCGTAAAAGAATGTGTTGAGATGGTTTTCCCCGTACTCATGGTGGGGGCATGCTCTAATCATTCTTCTAAATCTACTCCAAGTAGCACTAAGGTTCTAATCATCCTCTTGGGTGAATGACGCAATTTTCTTACACCAATCTTGCGTTCGAACCGTAGGATAGAACCATTCTAGAAATGGGGTTTTTAGTTGAGCCCAATTAACAATTTAATTGGGTTCTAAGAATTTATACCAATCTTTGGCATCTCCCGCTAGACTTAAATGGAAAAGATGCCTTCGCACATAATCTGGGTTATTAGGGCAAGGAGGGATAAGTCCACAAATGTCAGAAAATGCCTCTAAATGTTGAAGAGGACATTCATTCCTTAAGCCATTAAAAGGTGTTTCCTTAACCATTCTTGTGAACTAAGGGTGTATTTGGTATGGTGTAGTAGCAACAGGGAGCATCACACCTGCTTGGAACTCTTGTGAACCAGGAGTTTCGAATTGACCAAACAATTGTTGTTCATCGGCCATTGCGAATATTGATGGGTTTTGGACAGACTGTGCAGTGTGTTTTGAAGGGCGTTGTTTATTCACACGTGGGATTTTAGGATTATAAGGGGTAATTTGCTAGTTTGACCTACGTGTGCTATGGGGCATACAAATAGCAAAGTCAAAGACAACCACTAACAAAATGAAAAACAAAAACATCACACAGAAATGAAATGAAATGAAGTTATATCAAGAACAGAAAAATCTAAATATTACGCCTTGTCCCCGACAACGACGCCATTTTGATAACCGTCTTTTAGGTCGTTAACTAAAAGATTAGTTATGCAAACAAAATTTATACCAACCTATGAACTATACAAGTATAGTTGAGTAGGGGGTCGAACCACGAGGACAAAGGATATCAAGAGTTAATTTCTTAACACAACCAGACTGTTTGGATTTGGAAAACAATTAAACTAACAACGAGAATATAGATAACGATGAATTAAGCGATAAATCGAATAAAGACAAATAGGGACAAGATTAGATTCACCCTAGGAATGAAGCTTTCAAAACCAAACATGATAGGTTAGAGAAAATTTGATAACAACTAGCATGGACATCCAAGAATACGAGCGGAAGTTGGTGATTCCACAAATCACAATGAACGACCTATAATCTCCCTATGTCTCCAAAGGAGTGTCAGACAAGATTTGCATCGGATTTCGAAACTACTTATTATCATCATTCCTACAACCGTAAGCAATAAAGATCATAGCTTTTCCTAGGGTTTTGCCAATCAAAACCCCTAAAGGAACTACTCACACATATTCATGCTTAACAACATAGCGATATTCAATAAGAAAATGAAACGAACATGAAAGGAAATTAACAAGAATGAAAGCAAACCAGAAACTATTATAGAAAACGATAAACATAGAACTAAACATGCAATGAACTAAAGCGAATGAATTAAAAGCAAAGGAATAGATTAAAACTAACAAAAGCTTCAATGTATTATCCTCGAACAGAATTTGAATGACAAAATCCAGAACTCGGAGTACAAACGTTGAGAAAACTGAAAACCAAAAGCTAAAACTAAAAGAATTTGGAGGCTAAACAAAACTAAAAGTGCATAAAAATATAAAAATCTAGCTCCTCTCTCTCTCATCAGGGGGAGGGGTATTTATAACCAAACATGAAAAACCTACGAAAACCCTAAAATGCATATGGGGAGGTCCTAAAAAGAAGTAGTTGTTCCGGAGAAAACACTATCATTCGACCGAATTCAATTCCTGTTAGGCCGAATACAACTCCATTCTTCTGAATGCACATCCATTCACCCATTCCAAAGGCTCCAAAGAATCGATCTCTGTCCACCATTTGCCCGAATGAATGGTCTGATTCGGCCGATTGGAAGCTCATTCGCCCGAATGAGTTCCATTCAGCCTTCCTAGTGACCAAGGTTTTAATGCTCTGAAGTCTGCCTTTCATTCGACTGAATTTGGTCGAATCCGCACCATTCGATCTAATGTGTCTCAGATTCGGTCAAATCTGAGACCATGCATTCCTCTTTTCACTTTTTTCCTTTCTGCACTATATGTTATCTTCACGAGTGACTTGAAACGTTTGCCAAAGTTATGATACACGTGTCAAAGGTTTGAATGCATCGCATTTCACCTTGAAATCATCAAAAATACTTGAAATGAACTTAAGACAACATGAAGAAAAGATCAAGGTGAAATCAAGTATAATATGCATAAAACCAATATAAAACTACGAGACTTGACCCTAAAATGAGGTAGTAAATGTGTTCTAAACTGAGCACATCAAGTTGCCTAATTAAAATTCTTCCCCTATAGATTAAATTCCCAACGTATTAGCATCTCTTAAGTAGATAAGCATCCTCAACAAGGATAAAACTGCTAAATTGCCCTAAGCAGGATCTCCATAATGGAAAAGCAATAAGAAAATTCCCCCATAGAGTTCATCAAATCCCAGCAAAGGTCAAAGGTAGTAAAACCCTTCATATTAATGGTTTAAATAGCCAAATCAACCAAAAGCCAAGTTAAATCATTCGAAGTTGTGAATCAACATAAGTTTAGAGACCTATATGGAAGCAACCTCTCTAGTAGAGTAGGGTAGCATCCTCTCAAAGTGCTAAAGCCTCCTCAGTAAATCACATGGGCGTAAGGAGCATCAGACTCGATCCCTTCTCAAGTATATACCACTATAACGGTTTCCATCTGGCATAGCAAGCCATGTCTCTTAGTCGCGTCATCTTGATAGCGGCTCCCCATTGGCACAGCGGTCCATGTCTCTCAGCCACACCATCCTAGTAGTGGTTCCCCTTTGGCACATGCCATGTCTCTTAGTCGTGCCATCTTAATATTGACTCTCTATTGGCATAGGAAGCCATGTCTCTAAATGGTGCTACTCTAACAACGACTTCCTCATTGGCGCATCAAGCCAACCCATAGGTTGTGCCATTTCGGTAGCGGTAGTTCTTTAGCATAGAAGGCAAATCCATAAGTCACGCTATTCTGATAGCGGCTTCTAGTCAGCACTAGTACCCTAGAGAAATCACTTAAGACACTAACTCTTGGCATTTAGGCTAATCAACACAAGTTCTCATCCTCAATGAAATTGACCTAGAGGCACTCGTTGAGAAGGTATTTGCATACTAACCCTTGTTTATTTTCCAAGTACCTACGCTAGAAGGAAGATTTGAGGTCATAGAACGTCTTAAACCTCCTCCGTCCTAAGTTGAACTTTGACCATCGTCTTTTCGCAAGACTCGGTTAAAATAGGGGCCTTTGTAGACACAAAATCGTGTCTCTTTGTGTAGTGATCCTATGACAAACTAACCCTTATAGGTAGGAATTTTCTTATGTCAAGTTAAGTATGTGTAATCTTAAAAGCACCACAAGAGCCGATCGGAAATAGGCCTAAACACAAACCCGAGCCCAAACATAAATTAGCCCAAACACATGACTCGAAATCAGTCCAAAACCAAAATTAATATCGTGCAAAACCTAAAGCTTGGAGTGGTTTAGTTTGACGCTCGAAGCCCGGTGCCAAGAGCGTAAGAAGAATCTTCCTAAGATTCAAGCGTCAAGCGCCAAGATTAGGCACTCAGCGCATGTTTCTAGCACTCGATGCACAACAGGCATCAGACACCTAAAGCCAACACCTGATGTTTTCTCTACTTCCAATGCTCGATATGTAAAAGAACCTAACCTACCTCTAGTCCTAGTAATCGATGCTCAACTCCACGTTAGATGTATAGGTTTTGTGTGCGAGTTCATAAGAGTTCTTGGCTCGCTTCAAGCTTCAAAGCCTTAGAGTAAAAGATTCCCTCTTGAGTGCCCGAAGCCCAAGTTTAGCACTTTACAGCCTGTGCACTTGATACTTTTTCTTAGTGTCTGATGCCCAAGAATTGGGTACTTTTTTCCTATAAATACCCCCTCATTTCCCAAACCTTAGAAGTCGGAAATTAGAGAATCATATAGCATTGTTACTCTGTAAAAATTTACTCTTAAATCCTCAAAAAAACACAATTAACAAAATTACTACTCTTCCCAACAACCTTTAAGCATCAAACCAAGGAGCAACCATACCTTCTTCCACAAGAATTCAACAAAGACTCAAGCAAAGGAACTATACTCAAAGGTAAACACCGAGGACCCCTCTTAGCCTACTCCTTTAATTTTATGCTTCGTGTACTTCTACCCCCTTCACTTCTAAATATTGAGATTTAGTGATTTTCATCCACTCAAGGTCTCTTGATTAGGTTTATTTTGTAATGACTGTGTGAGGTGCAAATATCTCTAACATGAACTCTTATTTTAACTTTACAACTTTAATGAGATTTGATTTAGCAAAGATGCCTCACCCTTAATATCCTCTTTTGATTAACTCACACACTCTAATTTCAATGTCTTATCTTACCTATGATGTGAAGAATAAGGAGAAGCTCCTTCTTCACTCGGTCAAGCCTCAAGATTCTCACTTTAATCACCTTTATCAAAGAACCATCTTTATAGATTGGTCTCTTTTAAATCATTCAAGAAAAACCCCTCTCCCTTACATCTTTTATTTATTATATGTAATGCCTATATGTATCTCTTTTACACTTAAGTCTATGATGCTTAGATATAAACATCTCCAATCTAGCTAGACTTATCACATTTGACACACCTTTGTCAAGAGCAAACCCTAGATATGTATCATCCTTAAATACATGTCTAGGAGTTAAACTTAAAGCTCATTTATTGCTTTAGAATTCATAATCCATATCTTGATTTCTAGCTATTGGCTTATGCAATGTCAATGATGTTCTATGACTAAACACTATTTGACATTTGAACTAGACCCACTTCCTCAAGTAGGAGCATTATCATGAGGAATAGTCTCTTAGGACTCATCTCCTAATGTAATTAGGCAATCCTCCCTAGCTCAACATGCATAATTCTTATATTTTATGGATTTTAACCCTAATCCTAAAATTTGATTATCTCTTGTCTCTTAGTCTCTTTTCAATAGTGCATCTTTCATTACATCATTCTTACTTTGTAATTGCATGTCCACCCTTTATCTTATACTATAAACAAGACCTATTATTTTTAATCACACTTAATAAGATGATGTTAGACAACTAGCCATAGGAACCCCAAACTATAGATATTAATACAACTAATCACCTAATTTAGAATATGTGTATAAATTTTAACTTGCTCAACCCACTAAATTAGATTGTGCTATCTCATGTATATGCATGTTTACCTAGAAACTAAATCTAATTTATTCTTCCATCTCTATGTCAAATATTTTCACATATTCCCAGATGAAATAAGTCGCTCATTCTTCAACCTTCTCATGGTTTGTAGACCACTTACGTGAGTCACTTGGGATTCTAAACCCAGGGTTTCCAAATAGCCCATTAAATGTTTTTTTACGACTCTTGACCCATACAATGTCTCTAATAGTTACATAGTCAATCCTTACCAATGCGCAAGCCTATAGGGAATTATTTAGAGAAAGCTCCTCCATGTTTTCTTCATTGAAAAGGGAAGGTTGGGTTGTCAAAATCGAGCTCTCTAGTTGAAATTTGCTCATCAAATTTCCCACCCATAACCGAATTGGGTTTTAGACCCTTAAAATTAAAAAAGATTTCCCCAACTACTTGAAATCGGCCCCTATATAGGGGAAGGAAAAATTGGAGTATTTGGAGAAATTAAGAAAAATATATGGAATTAAGATGGGTACCAAAGGACTATGAACAAGATTAGTGGTTTGAGTATTGATGAATAAGTGCGTTAATTTGAGCGTTTGAGCTTGGTTTATGATATGCATGAGAAGGAGACCCTTAGAATTTCTTACTTCATTAAGGGACTATCTAAACCTATCTCAAATAGGGTATAAATTCTACCTTTCAGCTCATATGATGAGGTGGTGAAAGCTGGGAGAAAGGTGGAAGCACAACTCAAGGAAGAGAAGCCTAAGTTTGTTCATAGGGCTTTACCAAAATATGTGTTTCTTATGGGTTTAGGAGAGTCTTTATCTTGATTTACTCCTAGAATCCCTTTTCCTACTGGTTCTTGACAAAATCAAGTTGGAAAATTCAAATCAAAGGTAAGAACTTGCTTTAATGTCGTGAGCAAGGGCATATTGCTAGTGAGCGCGAAATAAAATACTCTTACCATGTATCCTTATGAAGGGTATGAGGTGATTAAGGAGTCAAAAGAAGAGGAGGAAGTTGAAGAGTATGAAGCTAAAGAGAACGATTCCCCATTATGTGGTGTTGTTTGAAGAATTTTGCATTATGAACTTGTCTAAGATGTATAACAACATGAGAATCTTTTCCATACAAGGTGCAAGGTGAAAGACAAGGTTTGTGACATGATCATTGATGGAGGATCATACACAGATCTTGCTTTAATGTTGGTAAGTAGATTAAAGTTACTTACAAGAAACCATGTTAATCCTTATAAGTTTAATTGGTTAGATAATGGAATTGGTTTAAATATCAAAAAACAATCCTTTAGTTTTATTTTCTATTGGGAATTTCCATGATAAAAGGTGGTGTGATATGTTAACCATGAGTACATGTCATCTTTTTCTTAGTAGACCATGGAAATTTGATAATAGAGCTATCCATGACACTAATACTTATACCGTCACAATTCATGAAAGGAAAAAGATTTTGTTATTACCTTTACCCCTAAAGGTTGAGCCTAAGGTTGAGAAGAAACCTAATTTCTGGTTTTAAGAAAAGAGTTTGAAGAAATGAGTGTAGTAGAAGAGGAGGGTTTATGCTATTTGTTAGACCCATTTTAAGTGATATTTCTTATGAGTCTCATTTATTTCCTTTAAAGGAGTTGTTGAAGGAGTTTGTTGATGTGTTTCTTAAAGAATTGTCGATGGAATTACCTCTAATTTGTGGCATAGAACATGTTATTGATCTCATTCTTGGAGCTTTTTTACCAAATAAGGTAGAATATAGATGTAATCTTGAACAAGCCAAGGAGTTGCAAAGATAAGTTAAAGAGATAATGGAGATAAGCTATGTTTGAGAAAGTCTTAGTCCATGTGTTGTTCCGGCCATTTTGGTTCCCAAGAAGGAAGGGACTTGGAGAATGTGTGTTGATACTCATGCCATCAATAAAATTACTATCAAGTACATATTTCCAATGCTAATATTGCAATATATGTTAGATGAGCTAAGTGGAGCTAAGGTGTTTAAAAAGATTGATTTACGAAGTGACTATCACCAAATGCGAATTCAAGAAGCAGATGAATGGAAAATAACTTTTAAAACTATGTAAGGTTTGTATGAATGATTAGTTATTCCATTTAGATTGTGTAATGCTCCCAGCTCATTCATGAGATTCATGAATGAGGTATTGTGTCCTTTCTCAACAAATTCATTATTGATCTATTTTAAGAGCTTTATTTGGAACTTTGAGGGCTAACAAGTTGTATGGATAGTTAGAAAAATGTGCTTTCATTTGTTTTAGTATTTCTTTCCTAATATATGTTGTTTCGAGTGAAGGGATAGGTTAATCTGGAGAAGGAGAAGGCCACTGCATCTTGTAATGTACTTAAAGATGTTCATAAAGTAAGAAGCTTCCATAGTCTTGCCTAATTCTGCCGAATCTTCATCAAACATTTCTCTATAATCATTGCCCCTTTGACTGAATTATTGAAGAAAGGAACCTTCAATTGGAGTGAAGCAGCCCAAAAATCTTTTGAAGAGATAAAGAAGAGATTATGCAATGCACCCATCCTTGCTTTACTAGATTTTGGTAAGTTCTTTGAGGTGGAGTGTGGTGTTAGTAGAGTGGGCATAGGTACTATACTTGAAAAAGAAACGAAGCTGATTTGTTACTTTAGTGAGAAGTTAAGTGGTGCTAAACTTAACTACTCAAACTATGACCGCGAGTTTTATGCCATTATGAGAGCACTAGATCAATGGTTTCATTACCTAAGACCAAAGCCATTTGTACAACACTCTGACCATGAGGCATTGTAATTCCATAATGGACAGAAAGAGATCAACTAGCATCATGTGAAGTGGGTGGAATTTCTTTAATCCATTACCTATAGTTTAAGGCATATGGAAAAAGAATGCAGTTTATAATGCTTTGTCTAGAAGGAGCAATTTTTTAGCAATGGTTCATACTCAAGTCCTTGGGTTTGAACACATAAAGGATATTTATGTTCATAATGAAGATTTAAAAAGAAGTTCAAGAATCCTACTAATGATTTTGTGAAGCATGAAGGGTTTTAGTTTAAAGGAAACAAACTTTGTATCCCTAAGAATGGAATACGTGAGTTATCGATTCGTGAGGCCCATGGAGGAGGTCTTATTGAGCATCTTGGCATTCAAAAAACCTTTAAAATTCAATAAGAGTATTTCTTCTGTCCACATTTGATTAGAGATGTCACCCATATTATAGTGTTCCACATGTCATAAATCTAAAAGTAACTTTCATAAGGGACTTTACTTTCCTCTACCTATGCCAAATGCTCCTAAGGACAATGTGTAATCCCCCGAAAATTATTAGGTTTTAATTACATTTTATCAAAATATTTTACTTAGATTACTATAGAAATCGAAAATACATATACTTTACACACACACACACACACACACACACACACACACACACACACACACACACACACACACACACATATATATATATATATATATATATATATATATATATATATATAATATGAGAATCCATCTAAGAGCATCCACTTGCCAGATCTAACGGATGGTATTGAGTAAAAAAGAATGGCAAAAACGTAAACAATGACAAAACTGACACACTTTTTTAATTTAAAAAAAAAACTGACACACGTTCCCCATTTCAGAAAAATACTAAGATAAAAACAAGTTTTGCAAAACCAAAAAAAATTTGTACTTTCTGATACAGCTATACTTTTCTTGAAAACATTTGTTCTAAACTTCTGTTATATTGTTCCAAATTTCTGTTCTACTGTTCTAAACTTCTAGTTTATTGTTCTAAACATTACTTTAATGTATTAAGTAGATGCTTCTCTTGTTCTAAAATAGTTTAGTGGGTTGGGCTAAACTAATGAACCTAATATTCTAAAAAGTTCTTCCATTATTTTAAAACGTTGCTCTAATGTACTTACGTTGCTATAATGTTCTAAAACGTGACTCTAATATTCTAAGTAGATGGTTTCGTTGTTCTAATTTAGTGAACTCATGTTCTAACTTATACTTCCTCGTTCTACATAATGCTTCTCTTGTTCTAAATAGGTTTGTTGATTATTCTAAAACAATAAACCTAATATTCTAAAAAGTTCTTCCATTTTTCTAAAATGTTTCTCTAATGTACTTACGTTGCTCTATTGTTTTAACGTTGCTATAAATGTTCTAAAACGTCTCTCTAATGTTCTAAGTAGATAATTTTGTTTTTATAATTTAGTAAACTAATGTTTTAACTTATACTTCCCTCGTTCTACATAATGCTTCTTTTGTTCTAAATAGGTTATTTGGATGTTCTAAACTAATGAATCTAATATTCTAAAATGTTCTTTCATTGTTCTAAAATGTTGCTCTACTGTTTTAACGTTGCTATAATGTTCTAACATTTTACTTTGGTTTCCTATTGTTCTAACGTCTTCTTCTAATGTTCTATATTTTTTCAAATATACAAAGCTAGTGTTTCATAAAATTTCAAAATTTTAAACATTTTAAAACTAATGAACCTTGTTCTACATAATGCATCTCTCGTTCTAAATAAGTTGGTTGGTTGTTCTAAACTAATGAACCTAATGTTCTAAAAATTTCTTCCATTGTTCTAAAACGTTTCTCTAATTTACTTACATTGCTATACTATTTTAACGTTGATATAATGTTCTAAAATGTTACTCTAATGTTCTAAGTAGATGGTTTCTTTGTTCTAATTTAGTGAACTGATGTTTTAACTTGTACTTTCCACGTTCTACATAATGCTTGTCTTGTTCTAAATGGTTAGTTGGTTATTTTAAACTAATGAACCTAATGTTCTAAAAAGTTCTTCCATTGTTCTAAAATGTTGCTTTAATGTACTTACGTTGGTCTACTGTTTTAACGTACATTGCTATAATGTTCTAAAACGTGACTATAATGTTCTAAGTAAATGGTTTCATTGTTCTAATTTAGTGAACTCATGTTCTAACTTATACTTCCTCATTCTACATAAAGCGTCTCTTGTTCTAATTAGAAGAAGACGTTAGAAAAATAGGAGACAAGAGTAACATTTTAGAACATTATAGCAACATTAAAACATGAGAGCAACCTAAGTACATTAGAGCAATGTTTTAAAATAATGGAAGAACATTTTAGAACATTAGATTCATTAGTATAGAACATCTAACCAACCTATTTAGAACAAAAGAAGCATTATGTAGAATGAGGGAAGTATAAGTTAAAACCTCAATTCACTAAATTAGAACAACGACATTATCTACTTAGAATATTAGAGTGACGTTTTAGAACATTTATAGCAATGTTAAAATAGTAAAGCAACGTAAGTACATTAGAGCAACATTTTAGAAAAATAGAAGAACTTTTTAGAACATTAGGTTCATTATTTGAGAACAACCAACCAACCAATTTAGAACAAGAGAAGCATTATCTAGAAGAGAAAGTATAAGTTAGAACATGATTTCACTAAATTAGAACAACGAAACCATCTACTTAGAACATTAGAGTCACATTTTAGAACATTATAGCAATGTTAAAATTATTGAGCAACATAAGTACGTTAGAGCAATGTTTTATAACAATGGAAGAACTTTTTAGAATATTAGGTTCATTAGTTTAGAACAACCCACTAAACTATTTTAGAACAAGAGAAGCATCTACTTAAAGTAATAGAGTAACATTTAGAACAATAAACCAGAAGATTAGAACAATAGAACAGAAGTATAGAACAATTGTTTTCGAGAAAAGTACAGTTTTATTAGAAAGTACAACTTTTTTTTATTTTGCAAAAAGTTGTTTTTGTCTCAATATTTTTCTGAAATGGGGAAAGGTGTGTCATTTTTTTTAAATTAACAAAGTTGTCAATTTTGTCATTATTTACGTTTTTGCCATTCTTTTTCACTCAATACCATCCGTTAGATCTAGCAAGTGGATGATTTTAGATGTGTTCTCATACAAAAAGAGTTCTTATATATATATATTCCAAAATAAATAGCTAATTATTTTTATTAGTATTTAACTATTTATTTAAATCCTAAAACCAAATTATTTTCTATAAAAGATATTTTTTTAAGAAACCAATCAAGCCCTAAAAACTTGAAAACCTAGTACTACACATCTATTAAACATATACTACCAAAACCTAATCAAAGTTTCCCTAAATCTAAATAACCCAAAGTAAAACAAAAAACCCTAAATCTACTTCACAAACCCCTCCCCACCGTCAGCTCTGTCACTGCCCTTCCCATCCACCACGTCGCCATCCACCTCTGCACGCCGCTGCCAGTGAGCCACGACTAGGAGCCCGGTCCTTTCCCCCTTCTCCTTCCTTTTTCTCGTTGTTTCTCGCTCTCTTAATTCCTATGTATAGTATACATGTTTAATAAATTATTATATGATATTTATGTGATTTTATTATGGGTTAAACTTATATTGAAAATATATAAATTTTTATGTTATATAATTTATTTTATGCATACTGCAAGTTTTCATAAATTTTATGCATAAATATTAATGACTAGGCATACTACTATCATGAATTAGGTTTTTTAATACTAGGTTCTAGAGTTTTTACATAAAATTATAAGTACTTTGTGAATCATCTATGTTAATTTTTATGGAGTTTTATTTTAAATGAATATTCTGATTTTATGATCATATATTTTAGTATAAAAATATTAGTTTTAATGATTTAAGGCTTAAATTCTTATACAAGAAACTGTTTCATGAAATTATGACTATAGTATGATGTATTTAGCTAAAAATTTAATACTATGGTATTTCGAATAAATTTTTAGAATATTATACATATTAGATCATGGTTTAATTGTCGATATTTCATGCTTGAAATTATATACTATTAGTACATACATTAAATTAAGACTATTATATGATACAATTGTGAGTAATTTGAGTATACTTTATTGAATAAAAAATTTCAGATTTGAAGGGTTATAAAAATAGATTTTTATGATATGTATTTTAATAAATTTTCAAATAATACTTATAGTATTATGTTTGAATTACTGTATTATATTTTGGGAGACTTAAAAATATATTTTGGAATGGTCTTAGAACCTTAGAAAGCTTAGCATGATTGCTGTAAATTTTGGGTAATGGTGTATTGATATAGGCGGTATTATTTGATGTAGGAAATCAATTTGTGGAAGGTGTATACCTATAGAAAAAGTGGCCACTTGCTTAGTTTACTCAAGGTACATATGGATTACAATGTCTTAACCTAGAATCATGAGCTAGGATAAAAAATGGAATACTTGCTTTCATGATTAAGAAATCTAGAGTATTATTTGTCTATGCATTAATGAGTTGTACTCCTTACTTTGGATTGTATTGATTATATTTTGGCATTGTTGTGTGATGAATAATGTGTAATCACTAGCACTAATGAGAATGTAATCAAGTTTGGTTGATGAATTACAGTCGATTCAAGTGGAGTTAATTGGTTAATTAATCCATGAGCTTGTTTAATATATCTCTTTCATTACACTAGTAGTACGAATTGAGTAAAGGTTATTTTTTTCAAGTCTTAATGACGAGGGTAGTTGACTATGTTCAACAGGTTTAAAAGTTATGAAGGAAATCAAAAGGTTAAAACTACAGTACAACATAGATTGGTTGTGTAACTGTAATGTTTGCATGTGTGTGTTGTGGTGATTTTGTAAACTGAGTTTGAACAATAATTCACGTAAAGGGAAAGATCAGGGATTGAAGCTTCACGGGGTGTTATCCTTGGCTTTTATTGGAGGTCATGTGATCTACGAGTCTCTCTTTTATAAAGTTTTAAACTTAAAATTGGGGTTAATTGAGATCTCATCTAGCTATGGTGACAGAGTCGCGCCCATTTACCATGTGGATTTATATTGTATTTTGATACTCTCCGACGAAAGTTCATGGGTTATTTATTTATTTGATATCCTAATCAGGAAATGGGGGAGACAACCTTGTCTATTCCTTAATCCATGTAATTAATCAATTTTTCATGATACTCGAGTAAAATATTGCGTAATACATTCTTGTATACTATACTTATACTCTATTTAAATGTTAATACAATTATTATGCATTGTAATATGTATGTACTCAACGTGCTAATTACATGTTTTGTATATTTTTTGGTCATGGCTTTTGCATATAATTGACACTGTGACGATCCAATATTTACATGTATTATTGGGGAGCAGATTATTGGCAGGTATCTAATCAAGCATTCATACATGGGTGGGTTGAGTGGAGTGTCGCTTTAATTTAGATTCTGATTAGTTTGCATTTATTTTGAGTTGATTTTAGATTGTTGGTTTTGGATTTGAGTTTAACATTATTTTGGTACTTAATGGTTCCAGATTGTTATAATAGGAGTTTTATTTTACGATTGATGTTATTTTAAAAAGTCTTTTGGTTTTCCGCTGCAAAACTCTGTTTTATAGCCTTAATATTTTAACACGTGGTGGTAGCACACTAGTAGTTTCCTAAAGGTTTGGTTTTCTAAAAATGGGAGTTATTAGGGTGTTACAAGATGTGAGTATGGATTTCATTATGGGTCTTCCTA
This sequence comes from Dysphania ambrosioides, assembly GCA_026401315.1. Lineage (NCBI taxonomy): Eukaryota > Viridiplantae > Streptophyta > Magnoliopsida > Caryophyllales > Amaranthaceae > Dysphania > Dysphania ambrosioides. The sequence goes on from CM048667.1 coordinate 18,236,740, forward strand.
GAACCCAAAGAGGGAAAGATAGCATAATGGTGGTGGTAGACCATTTTTTAAAGATGGAACATTTTGTTGCTTGTTTTAAAATAAATGATGCGTGTAATGTAGTTGATTTATATTTTAAAGAAATCATTTATTTGTAAGGAATACCAAGATCTATAGTTTTGGATAGGGACACTAAGTTCCTAAGCCACTTTTGGAGAACTTTATGAAAGTTGGTGCGTACTAAGTTGCTCTTTATTACTTCCCATCATCCTTAAACGGATGGCCAAATTGAAGTGACAAATAAAACACTTGGAGCTTTATTACATGGGCTTGTAAATAAAATACAAAAAGATTGGGATATCAAGTTGGCTCATGTCGAGTTTTCTTATAACCGATCCTCATCTTCAACAATAAGTCACAAGCCTTTTAAAGTTATGTATGCTGTAAATCCCTTATTACCAATTCAGCTCATTGCATTGCCTAAGAAAGATTTGGTTCATGTCGACTCCAAGAAGAGGTGTGAGATTATTTAGAAGACATGTACCCAAGTTAAATAAACGATTGAATTCATGATGCACTTTATAAGAAAAGATCAAAGAAAGGAAGGAAGTTACCAACATTTGCAAATGGAGATCTAGTTTTGTTCCACCTAAGGAAGGAGCATTTTCCTAATCTTAGGAAAAAAAGATAATGTCTCATTCTAATTGTCCTTTTTTGTAGTTGAACTGGTAAAAGTGCTTATAAGTTAGAGCTACCTAGTGAGTATGGTGGGGTAAGTGCAACTTTTAACACTAAGGATCTTTCTCTTACCTTAAGGATGAAAGTTTGGGGATAAAATTCTTTTAGGACAGAGAAAATGCTAAGGATTCAGCCCAAGTTCTATCCCAAGACCAAGTTAGCTTTGTCCATACACTAGTGGGTAACAAACTGGCTATAAAATCTCCAAAATTTGTGGGTTTTGAGTTAAAAAAAATGTTCATTTGTTGTTTGACTTGGAATTACACGAATTAAAGACTTTAGTTTCATAAGGCAAGGAGTATTTCAGTACCATGAGTGTTTAGGAGCATTTCAAGCTTTAAATGGGAATAATTCAAATTAAACATTGAATGGTGAAAGCTAGACTCAAGGAGGATGATTTTTTCTCATAATTAAGCTTAATAATTAGAATTGAAAGCTAAAAGTGAATGCTGGTTAGCTAGAAGAGTTAAGGCTTGATTCAAGCTAAAATGGTGCTAAAAATACACTCATTTAATTATAGCCATTTTGTTTGAATGCCTTAAGTTTGTAATCAGTCTTAACACTCATTTAAGGGTGTAAATGCTGATGGGCGTCATTTAAGGAGTCCTTTGTAGTATTAAATAATTTAATATACTCCAAGAAGACCATTCAATGATTAATCAGTAAAATCAAATTTTCTTTAAGAAATTCCTAGTGTTTTCTATGTGAATTTAGCACCTTAATGTTCTTTTCTATGTGATTTGAGTGTTAAGCTTTAAGGACAAAGTACTTAGTGTTATTTACAGCTCAAAAAACCCTCACAATCCTACATGTGTTGCTGAGATTACGTGGATCTACCCATTTGATCTCTTATTCTCTTTTGAGATTTCTTACATTCTAAACTTCTCGTCCCTTCCCTAAACATCCCTAAACACGTTATATTTCACTTTTCATGGGGTATCAACATACTTGGAAAGATAACACTTATAGGTGACAAAATGCATGAGTTCATAATAGTATTTATAGCTACTTCACTAAGTGGGTTGAAGCCAAATACTACAAGTTATTAGGTTCCAAGTAAGTGGCCTAATTCTTAGAGAAAAATATCATTTGTAGATATGGTGTTCCTTATTAACTCTTGAGTGATTGTAGACACAAAATCATGTCTCCTCACTTAGCGGTCGAAATCCTTACAGGTGGACTTCGCTTGGATCAAGGTTGAGTATGTGTAAACCTGAAATCACCATAAGGTTGAACCTTAAAAAGGCTCTAACCACAAACCCTGAGCCCAAAAACATAATTTGCCCAAAAAATAACCTAAAAAACCAAAAATAAACCCAAAATCAAACCTCCAAAACCATACAAAAGCAAGCTGCTCAGAGCACAAAAGCCCGACGCTCGAAGTTGACGTCAAGCGTAAGAACTAAATCTTGGTCAACTTTAGGCGCCCGATGCCTAGTTCAAGCATTGAACACTAGCTCAGCTTTTGACACTAGCCTTAGGCATCAAATGCCCATTCTGCTTCAAGCATCTAAACTAAAATAGAATCTAATCTATTGTCAGTTCCAGCATCTGACGCCAGCCTTAGCGTATGACACCCAATCTCAAGCGTAAGACCTTTACTTCAGCTAAGAAAAATATTTCCTTTTGGAGCATTCAATGCATAGCCCCAGCGATTGACACCATAAGTTGGCGTCCAACGCCTAATATTGGCGTCCAGTGCTTAGGAAATCGAATCTTTTTCCTATAAAGACCCCAAAATTTTTAAAGCAAAGGGTGCAGAATTTTCACAACCATAGAGTGCCATTACTCTTCCAAAATACTCTCTCAAACACTCTCATGCACTCTCACACTCTAACCAAACACAAATCCAATCATCTAAGGAATCCCTTCGCCTTCAAACATCAAGCGACAATAACTCCTTCAAAAAGTACTCAAGCACGACTTAAGTTAAGAAACTATCTTCAACGATAAACACAAAGGACTCCTCTTAAATTTAATCTTTTACTTTACATTTAGTCTACTTCTACTCCATTCATTCTCTAGTCTTTGGTCTTAATAGTTCTACATCCATTCAAGGTCTTAGATTAGTCTCTTTTTATAATGATTGTGAAAGATGCAAATCTTTTCTACGTGAATCATTATTTCAGTTTTTATTTATTTCTTTGTGAACCTTGATCAACTAAAAAGTCATCAATCTTGACATAACATTAGTACCATTTTCATGAGAAAAACCTAGGTATATATAATACTTTATATATATCAAGAAGTTATTCAACGGCTAACTTCTTGTTTAGATATCATCAAGCATACTTTGATTTCTATTTTGAACTATTAAATCAATGAATGTTCTAAGGCTAAATTATATAAGTCTTCATGAACTAGGCTCTATTCCAAGTTGAAGGTCATCATGGGGAAGAGTCTTTTTAGGCACCCTTCTCTGTTTGATTTTGCAAAATCCTTTAACTCATTATGCATCATCCATACTTTGCATTATACTAACCTTGTCCCTTGTCTATTTTCTTTGATTATTGCACTTATATTTCATGATTCTTACTATGCAATAAATGTGTATGATCACCTTTATTTATGCACTTAATCAAGATATATTGATTGCAAACCACGCCTAGTAAGATTATTAATGGAAAAATAGCCATAGGGACCCTTAAACTTATAGCCATTAACAAAGTTTTCACCTATTTTAGACTTGTGTGCACAATGCTTAACTTGTCAACCAAATAAATTAGGTTGTTCTTCATACTTGTATTTACATGTTTTTCTAGAAACTAAACCTTTTTTTTCGTCTTAAGCTAATTTTTATGCACATATTCTTGGGTTGAAATAAGTTGCTTAATCCCGTACCTTCTCATGGTTCAAAGACCACTAATGTGAGTCATTTTTAGGATTAAAACCCAAGGGTGTCCGAATAGCCCATAAATGTTTGGTGGCGACTCCTTGACAAGGAAAATTTTGTAAAGTCACGTAGCCGATCCTTAATTACGCGCTAATCTAGTAGAGGAGAGCCCCTTCCTTTATTTTCAATGAAAAAGTTAGGTGTTATAAGAAAATCAGGCTCTCTAGTGGTGATTCACTCATCGAAGCATCCACCCAAAATCTAGTTGGGTTCACCGACCCTTAGCACGTCAAATCCCCCTTTAGAAATCAAGGAATACACTTTTAGGGTGAATGTGAAAATCTCTTCCAAAAATAAAAAGGTTAATACCGTAGGTCATCCCCACATCAACCTTAAACAATGGTGTAGTAGAAGCCGCCAACAAAATTATTAAGGTCAAAATCTAAAAAATGACTGAAAGTTACAAAGATTGGTCTCAAAAGCACCCTTTTGCTTTGTGGGGTTTTTGAACTTCGATCAAAATCTTCACTAGTGCAACCCCATACTCATTGGTATATAGGATGAAAGCAGTCTAATCGGTTGAGCATGAACTTCCTATTCTGTGGATAGTTCTTGAAAGAAAATTACCCAAAATGGATTGACTTAAAGCGAGATATGATGAACTAGGTTTTCTAGAAAAAAGGCGCCTCAATGTCTTTCACCATGTACAAGTCTATCTAAGATGTATATTTGATCATTATAACAAATAGGTCCATACTCAATTCATCAAAGAGAATGACCTAGTTCTTAAAGCACTTTAAAAAAAACTGTAATGGATCCCTGGGGCAAATTCATGGCAAATTAGGTTAGACCATATCTTATTAGGAAGATCCTCTTTGGAGGAGCAGAGAAACCGATATAGAGTGCATTGAATCTCATTCCATTGAAGTCCTTGTCTAAAGCTATGTTAGGGCCTTATTTCCATTTAAATACGTAGGCAACCTTAACTAAGTCCCAGCCAACATAATGAGTTCTAAAATCCTAAATGAAACTTCTTAAGCAAAATCCCAACCATTGAGCAACAAGATTCCTAAAACAAAAGTAAATTTAAGTCTAAATAACTTAGAGTTATTTCCAACCCATGTGAAAAGTAAGTCATTGTTTAAGACAACGACTTTAGTCTGAACTTAAAACTTAGGGTCATTTTTTGAAAAACTTTTTTAAGTAAGATAAGTTTTTTTATTTTTTTAAAGTTAAAACAATACTCCCATAATTCTTCAACTTTGTCAAATTACACCCGCAACTCTTCTTCTCCTTCAACTCTCACACATTTGCATCAACACTCACACAACTATATATAGTAGGGCATTGGTGATATTCTCATATGAATTGAAGCAAGCAACAATGAACATTGGAATTTAATTGAAACTAGATTTGGCCCTCCCATTGTCTCCACCTCCCCGTCCATGTAATCACATACATATTAATTGAGTGCTTCCCTAGTATTATTTTGCCTTCAAAACTACAAAACTACGTTCTTTAATGCATGGGATCTTTAATTACAAATTGAAATATTAATTAATAGGGTTAGGGTTCGTATTGTTATTCTTTATTTGAACGCTTTCCTTGTATATTAATATGTGTTCTTAATTCGTCATTACGAGTAGAATTCTTCATTAATAGAATCTTGAATCGAGTAGAAACCTTGATGTAATGCATTTCAAGTGTGATAATGGTTGAATTGTGATTTATGGGGATGTTGTTTGATTGAATATAAGCATATGCATTTCAAGTGTCTTAATTACTTTGTTTGATTGAATATAAGTATATGCGTAGTTAAGTGAAACTTGCATTAGAATTTGGACTATCCTTAGGAGTTAAGATTGTTTATCCACATTCCACATATCTTGAGTCTGGTTTTCTGCTATTTTAAAGGAAGGGAGGGGGAGGTATGATTTGTTTTTACTCCTCCAAAAAAATTTTCCTCTCATTTAGGGAAAACTCATTTCATAAACACGATTTAACCACCTAAATGTCATATGAATGGAAAAGAATAAAGTATTGGCCTGGTGGGTTGTTCTTGATGTTGTTAAGCCAATAGGTGGACAGTGCACTCAGGTGCATCATGAGCATGGTACGATTTAACTCACATGTGTATTATGTACATTTTCCATGTACGTAATGTATATTTTCTATGTATGTAATGTATATTTTTTTGGTGCGGGTGCACCATGAGCATGGTGCACCTTCAAACTTGTGTTGTTCATTGTTAAGCGTAATAATGAAAATTATGTCCCACTTTATTTAGTCCGACTCAGTAGGAAAACCTCAAAATCATCTCTTTGGTATGCCCAAAATATGGAAACCTGCTTTGGGTTTAGACTACTAACTATTGCTTATTATATTTGTCATGTTTTAGAGTTTTTACGTATCTTTAAGGGACTTCCTTCATGGAAGAATTGTTTTTCTACATGTTATTGCTGGGTTGTTTTTTATACTCTATATTTTTTCTCTTTGAATTATTATGCCATTCTCCCTATAGATGATAAGATTGTTTTAGAAATTAAAAGAGATTATTTTGAAATATATATGTGACTTTGTAGTGTTTTTCCTATGTTATGAAAAAATCACGAAACACGACGTAAGGAATCTTAATATAAATCCCATGTCTAACTCTCTTTTTTTTTTATGAAAGACCATTTCTAACTCTCTTAATCACCCACTTATCTCCTTCTATGTATCCTAAACACTAACTTTTAATATTATAGAAGGAATTGTTATTAGAAGGGGGATCCAAAAATAGAGATGAATTGAATTATGAACATAAGATATGTATAATATATATTTTGGTTTTTACATTTAAGTATAATAATTTTGTTGATTAGTTTGATAAAAAAAAAGTTTGATTTATGTGGGATAAATTAAAGGGTCTATAAGGAATAAAAGGGTAAAGAAGGGAGTAGTTTTTTGCTCGTGGCTTATCACCTAAGACCTTGACCAAGGTTTGTCAAATTTCCTATTTTTTCTAAACTTGATGAATTAATAAAATATATGAAAATGTTAATAATGCTAAAAGTTTAAAATTAGCCAAAACTAAGTAACGCTAAAGAAGTTGAAGACATCTTATCATGTACATAGGAGTTGGTCTATGTTTATTGATTGTTGGACAATGTATTGTTTGTTAGTTGTTGATGTATATTTGATGATTAGTTCATGTTAAAATTAGGTTCATAAATGGTAATAATATTTTATGGGAAATGTTTAATTATTGGGAAAACTCTGTCAAAATTTCCTAAGGCCATTATTGTGGTTATCGGGTCATTAGGTCATTGAGTTTGATATTTAAGCTTTGTCTATTCAACTTTTTCCTTTCATGTTCCAATTTTTTTAAAATATATCGAGATAGAATGTATGGTAAACGGGTTTTAATGGAGTTTTTAAGGGGTGTTGAAGAGTTTAATAGAGTTACCCATGAACACTAAGTGCAAAATCATTCAAAGATAAGTTTGTGTCTTTGTTGTGACTGGAATAACTCAAGAAGATATCGTGATATTAATGAGATCAAAGGCTACATGAGGCAGACCTGACATGGCAAAATGATTAATTTTTGGGATAGACCTAACAACTATGAAATTTGGAGTAAGAATGTTAGTAATAAATATTTCGAGAACCTAAATGTGAACATCAATGAAGATGATGAGAATAGAGTAGAGGAAGACACAATAGATGTGGTGCTGTATGATGTAGATGATCATTTCACAGACCATCTTCATTTTTTTGATAATAATCTGAGAGCTGCCGAGATATACTTATATATATAGAAGGAATTAATGAATTATTGAGAAAATGAGTAAGATCGAGTGACCTTCATAAGTAAACTTCTGATCAGCGGTAGACCGGGCTTTGTGCCTAGTGAGTCACCTGACTCACCAAGGCCCAAAAAAATTGAAGTATATTAAAAAAAAATTCAAAAATTCCTCCCCATTCCCAACCCAACTTCCATCCTTCCTCAGTCCTCACAACCACAGCCGCACTCCCGCAGACCCGCACGAGTGCACTACCCTCCCTTGCACAGTTGCTCGGCTGCTCCCCACGACCCCACAGATCTAGTCGGCAGTCGCCCACTAGCCCAGTCAGCCAGCCATACGTCCAGACCCCATCATGACCATTAGTCCCTGTCCATCACTCGATTAAACCCCCCCCCCCCCTAGTGGCCCAACAGCCGACGTCTAGTCTAGCAGTTCCCACTCCGGCACTCCCCACTCCCCAACACACAAGGTAATTTCTTATTTGAGAATTTGAGAGTTGAGTAATTGAGTATTGATTTATTTCTAGGTTTTAGTTAATTATTTTAATTATTTGTAATTTTGTATAATAATTATTTCCAAATTATCATTTATCAATGTGAATATGTGATCATAATTTCATGAAGAAATTATGAGCTATTACCTGGAAATATGTTTGGATTCATGAGTGTCATTCTCAAACCCCTTTACTTTATTTTTTTTTGAAAGAAAATCCATTTACTTCATTTAGTTGTCTTTATTCTTTAATTCACCTTTTCTAGTTAGCTTCTTCATAAGTTGAAATTGATACAGTGATACCACAATAATGTAAAATTGCCTAAGAAAATTATTAATTATTTCATGTTATATGTGTTGATTTGTGGCTTGTAGGCTCTAGCCTTTTTTGAAAGAAAGTTGTGGGTTGTAACCTTTCAAAATCATTAATTATGATCATATTGATCACCAACACTGAGGATGTTTCTCGATTCTAAGCGGTTTGAGGTCACTGCTATAAGAGATATCACATGTTAAACCACAAATAAATCAACAAATAAAGTTGTAATTGTATTTTATGTTTTGGAAAAATAGTAAATGGAAGTGTTTATATCAAAATATCTAACTACTTAATCTCTATAGAGTTTGTGTTTTAGGTTATGTCATTGCACTACTACTATTAGATGTTTTATGGTGTTAGTTATGGTTAGTTGTTATAAACATTTATTTGTTGAATATTGCTTGATTTGGTTGAATATTTACTCAATTTTTAGAATAAAGAGAAAATGCACTCCAAACAAAATGCAATACATTGCTAGCTTCTTTGCTAAAAAGAATCCTACTCCAAATTCTCTTCCACATCCAACATAAAATGAACAAATTATATCTTCAGCTCAAGAAACTGAACAACATTCATCTCCATCTCACTATTCAACTCAAAATTCCCCTCAAAATTAACAAGGCCAATGTTCTCCTATTGCCCCAATCTTTGGTGAAAGATTAAGTGAACATGAATTTGCCAATCGTCCACAAGATCTAGGAAAGAGAAGAAAGATGAGTCAATTTCATAAAGATGATAGAGATTTATTAAGAAGAATTTACATTCAAAGAAAGCCTTGTCAACCCAAAGACTTTGTATTTTCTCAAACTTCTATTTTTTGCAAAAATCATCGCTTTTGTGCCAAATGGTTTGATACTTGGACTTGGCTTGAGTATAGTGTGGAAAAAGATGTTGCCTATTGTTTCCCTTGTTATCTATTCAAGGATGAAAATGCATTTGGAGGTGATGCTTTTGTTATTGATGGATTCAAATCATGGAATCGATCGGATTTAATAAGAAATCATGTGGGTAAACATTTGAGTATGCATAATAATGCAGTGTTAGCTATGGATTTATTCAAGAAACAAAAGGCAAGCATTACACAAGCCTTGACAAAACACTCAGCGGAGAGTACAAATGCATATATATAAGAAGCGACTTGATGCTTCAATTGAATCAATCCAATGGCTTTTACTCCAAGGGTTGCCTTTTTGTGGTAATGATGAAAAAGAAAGTTCCTTGAGAATAGGTAACATTCTTTCACTTTTGGCCCTTATTTCCAAAGGTAATCCTAAATTTTCTAAAGTTATTTTGAAAAATGCTCCTAGTAATTGTCAACTTGCTTCTCCAAAAGTCCAAAAAGATATCATAAATTCATAAGCAAAGGAGACAACTAAAGCAATGCTTGAAGATATTGATGGTGGTTTATTTTCTATCCTAGCTGATGAGTCTGTTGATGTTTCTGACAAGGAATAATTGGCTATTTGTTTGAGATATGTTAATAAAAAGGGAGAAGTGTGTGAGCGTTTACTTGGTGTTGTGCATGTTGTAAACACTACTTCTTTGACTCTTAAAATTGCTACTGAATCCTTATTAATGGAGCATTCTTTGTCTTTCTCTCAAGTCCGGGGTCAGGGTTATGATGGGGCAAGTTTTGATTATCGATTGTGACTCACCAGGCAAAAAATACTGGATCCGCCACTGCTTCTGATGTACCTATTCATATGCCAAATTAGGTTTTAATACCTCATTACTTGAGTATTCTTTAATTATAATATTGCACTCTCTTGATTTATGCCAAGGAAATAATATGCAAATAATATGACTTTAAAAACTGAAAACAGTAACTGAAACTCAAATGAGTCAATCTCAATAGATCAATATTAATTCTTATAGCAAAAGGAACTTAACAAACAACAAGATCACCATTAAACCACATGATCCCTTGTTAAAAAAGTGATCATGTACCTTCATAATGTTTACGGGAACAAGTCTAAAACCCAAATTTACTATAGTAAATTACAAAAAAAAACATTCAAAAATAAAAGATTAATTATCCAGGTTATTGTCAACCCAAGTCCTAGATCAGCAAAAAAAGATTATTGAATCAATATATTTTTATGGCAATAACCTATTTCTTTAATAAGAGTTAATTGACACTTTATAAATATCCAAACTAATTGTAACTTAATACTAATATTAGATTTGGTTAGAGTTGTTAACCCAATTCGATAAACTACCCAAAACCAATTTGGATCCAACCAGATTATGACTTAAAAAGTGAGACCCATAAATCGACTAAAGTCAACCTAAAATCAATTTGATTCGATATAAGAAGATTTAAACCCAATTTATGTCTGACCTAATACAAACCCGACTCAAAGACAACCAAAAAATGAATGAACCAGACAAATAACCGATATGAACGGACTTGAAACGACCTAGGACCTGATTTTACCCGACATGTTAACAACCTGATATATGTGACCTAATCTTACCCGGCATGTTTTTATCCCATTACAAATTACCTTTAAACTAAATATTTTTAATAATTTAATTATCTAATAGGTATATTTGTAGAACAAAAATTTTGAAAGGTTTACAAATTATGTGTTACTAGTGTTACAACTATCTAATAAATATCATTGTAGTGTAACACAAAAATCACTGCCATCATAGTAACTCAAATTAATCGTGTAATATAAAATTCGTTGTCATCATAGTAATTATGTGAACTTCACATCTTATCTTATAAGTATATATGAATAAATGATTATGTATTTAAAACTCTATCAATATTTTTTAATTTTCCATCAGTCATTATTTAAACTAGTCTTCAAATACAAAACTCATTGTCATCATATCAATTTTTTATTAATCAAGTTCTAGTGATCAATAAGATCATATTTGTAATTACTATGATTGAATCATAACAAAATAGTCAAATATTGAATCATAAATCGATAATAACATATCATTAATGACCTGTTATAAACCCGATAAAGCCCAACTCAAATTTCTACCGAAATCAAGGCAACTCATTACCATACTTGAGTTGACATGAAGTCTACCCAAACTTGAGATAACCATATAGGAACCGACCAAGATTGAATGGAACTAACCTTGACCTGAACTGAATCGGACTTGATCACTCGAACCCGAATTAAACTCGAGCAAGCAAATAACATATTTGGCCCAACCCGATAGGCCAAATTGACCCAATTTAACCCAAACTAATAAGTATTGATTCGCTATAGGTCAATCCAAAACTAACCCATGAAATCGAATTAACACGCCTAGATTTGTTAGATATGTTGGGCAAAATGGTGTCCTCTAATCTTCTTCTAGAGAACCTATATACAAAGTAGCATAATAACATGTAGTACGTTTAATTTTTGCTTTTTTTTTAAGAATAAAACTTCCATTTAGTAAAGGTCAATTTTCGCGAGGTTAAGAATACTCTGTCGAAAATTTGATACCAGACTTACATCATTTCCAAAAGGACCAATTAATCTAGCTACCGAATAGACAACAACATTTTCCTCTCTTATCATACATGAATGCACTCAAAATAGTCAAAACTATCTCCAATTAAATTTATTTCATCCACGAACAAAAAGGTTGGACTGAACCCATGCATCTCTTCCTTATCTTCGAAGCCACGCCCATTGCATCAACTTCCTGCGCTACCTTCCGTAAGGCCAACTGTTTTGCTAGCCTCATCCCCATGCATGCAGCTGCTGCCTCTGCTCACTCCACCTTCCAATTCACCATAACTCTCTTGCTCGCCATTGCTAAGATCTTTCCCCTATGATCACGAATTACAGCTCCCAACCCAACACCGTGATCTCCAAAAACTGCCGCATCTGAATTTACTTTAATCAATCCATTTGCGGGACTGACCCACTGTGCTCCAGCATTTGCATCATTACTACTCCCACTAGGATGAGACTTTCCTACATATCTCCATCCTCTATTTCTTTGATCATTTATCTGTCAATTTGGAAATTAATATCAACTGATATTCGCTTATTATATTCTTCTGAACTAACCTACATACTATCCGTAACCCGGAATATTAAATAAGGTGGGTCATATCAAAAGAGGGTTACCTTTTTGGGTTGGCAGACTGTTAATTAGATACGGGTCCCTCTGGGTTTAGTCCAGTCAAGGTAGGTTCCAGTTTGACTTTGACTGAATTTGACTGTTTTTTGACTTCGTGCGATTGGGGAGCATCAAACATTAACCATACAATTATACAAATGATACAACGGAGCAGTGAGAAGTAGGAAGGGCTAATTTTTAACTAGGCATGCTCGGCCGACCTCATTGAATGATTTATAATAATATTAATAATAATAATTAATTTATTATTTAGTCTAAGTTTGACTTATATATTTATTTCAGTCGTCTTTTTTTTTAATTTTAAGAATATTAGAATTCTTGTTCGGATGTGTCGAAATTATAATAAATTTAGGGTTTCTTTAGGAAGGTTTGTAGTCTTTTGGAGTATAAATTTTTAACTAATTATATAAAAATCATTTTGGAGTAAATGAAATTGATGAGCATTTGCTATATATGTAGGTTTAGGAATTAAATCAAACATACAATTTCCAAATCACTTATATTATATGAACATATCTAAAGATAACTATTTTGTTAAACTTATTTGGGAATTGTCTCAATTATCCTATAGCATAACTTATATTGAATATAGAAGTACAATTGTAGAACTTATTTATTGCAAAATTTATTTTGTTGAACTCATATTATTTCATCCAAAATTATCTCTATTAATCGTATACGAAAAAAGTCAAAATAATGTAAAAAGAATGGATCTAAATACCCATATAATCTTAATCAATTAAGGAAAAATTTCTTATTCCCCTCACTGTCAATCCAATACCAAGTGGCAAGTTTTATCTGAATATGGAGGGTTACTTGTTCATCTTAATTGTAAATAAGTTTAGGTTAGTTTAAATGAGTTTAGAGGATACATAAAAAGGAAAACTAAGACATAAATTCATACACGGTAAAGTCAATTAAAAAATCAAGATAGTGTAGGTCAGACGAAATCAAAGAACTAAAGCTATATGTAGTTCATGGATAATAAGGACTACCTAAGTGTAGTCTAATTTAATAATTTATGATCTTATGACTTATGAGTACTTGATACCATAAATTTTATAGTCCCTTCATTCGTTTTTTTCTTCCCATTTTCTCCATCTAAAAATTTTAAAATATTATTCTCATTTGAAATCCTTTTATTTTAGTTTAATATTGTGATTGGGTGAAAAAGTTTGGTTGAAATCACTATCCATGTGATATGTAGCCTATTGGTTGATTTTTTAATTGTGTAATATAATGAACTTTAGAAATTCCACTACTTATTTAATGTTCAATCCACTTGTATTATTTTTTAATATAATATATTCTTATTTTTAGATTGATTCAAATTATTTTGAAAAATTTTAACGATATTTAATTTTGTCTTAATTTCTTCCTTGATTCCAAATGGGAAGGAAAAAAAGAACGAGGAAGTATAAGAGAAAAAATAAAACGGACATTTAGAGTCCTTCAGCTTGTTAATAAATTTGTCAATTTAACTTAAATTGTTAGGGTTTCTGAAAAATATAGAGAAAGAAATAAATTATTTTCCCCACTCTAGACTCCTCTGTTTCTTTCTAATTTCTAAATTAATGTTAAGAATGTTACGCTTCATGTAAAGAAGCTGTTTTATCAAGTTTCCCTTCAAGTAAACCTTCAAGTTAAGAAAGTTGTTTCACCAAGGGTCGTAGCAACGCAAATGTAATTTTAAAACTTAATGAAGTACTACTTAAAAATAAAATATAACGAGTAATTATATATTTGTATGAAGTATAGTATATGAAGTTATACCTCATCATGATTAAATACTCCATAAAGAGAATATTAGTTTTTGAGAGTGAATCCTGGGGGCAAATTTGTAGATGTGAAATCATTAAGCAAAATAATGAGAAAAAGACGAGTATGTAACGTGAACATAAATAGTATAGTTTTCAAGGACGTTATTGAAGAAAAATGTCTTTTGATCAAATATAATGATTAGATATAATATGGACAAATTTATGGAGATAACTATAATCGATTATTTTAGGTGATCATAGTGTTTTGCTAGAAACCGACTATGATTTGTGAACTAATTTGACTAGTGTACGACTAATAATAAACCGGTCCTATGAGGTCACACATATAAGTATATGATTGGATTAAAGTGCAAAAGAGGTTAAGAAACTAAATGGTCATGATTATGTGAAATATGGACTAAAGAGTTTATTTTATAACATATAAATGTTACTTATAAATAAACAAAGGTTAAGAGAAAGGAGCACTTCACTCATACTTAGCCATATTCACAAAATCTCTCTTTCTCTCTCAATTTGTCATCACCAAGAAAAGTAATAAGGAATTGTTCCTTATTTCATACTAGCATACGTGGAGATTCAATCGTTGCTTGTGGACCAACACTAGATGAGCAACATTTGGTGTTCTAAGGATCTCCATATAGAAGTGTGAAGTGTTTTGATCTCTGTGGAAATCACGCTTCAAGGGTATGGAATTCTAATCCTGTAGTTCGTATTAAAAATGTGCATGAGATCCTGTTGTAGATTCAAGAAAATGCTTCTTGAAATTTCGCTTTATGTATCTTCATTCCTATATTGGTATCAGTTATTAGCCTCTTGCATATTTTGATACGATTATGCTTGATTATTTTGATTCAATTAGGGAAGGTTTGATATATGGTATTGCAAATGCATGATTAAAATAGGATTTTAATTAGTTGGTATTGATTAGTTTAATGCATAGTGATGTTGGGATTTTTCATGGTTACCATGGTTTAATTGAAATTATTTCATTTTCTTTCGATGTTCATCAATAATTCGAAATTTGAAATCATGGAAGCATAAAATTGTGAATCTCTTGCTTGGTTTTGTTTGAATTCATATTATTGTTGTTTTAATACCATGCCTACACAATTTGATTGTGTTTATGCATTGAAAATTTGCTCAATAATTGCCCATTCTATTTTCGACATTATGAACCCTGAAATTCATCCCCAAATTGATTAATTCACATGAAACTTGTGAAGTTTTACAATTAATCAATCACAAAATGTAATTATATGATAATAAATCTTGTGCAAAGTGCCGGAGGTTGATAGGGTTGGGTTGTTTGGGTTCATCGGCTTCCGGCGAGAAGATTGGTGGGTCTGGTTTTGGGTGGGAATGCGTGGGATTGCCAGCAAGGGGCTGGGCGGCGTGGCTGTGGTGTAGGTGTGTGTGCAGCACTGCTGCACTTTGGAAGTGCGGGCCACGACGGGCCAGCCTAGGCTCCAAGCCCAGGCGTTTCTTGCTCATTCATTTGGCAATTTTGAATGGATAATTAGGCTATTTAATTTGAGTTATTACCACATTTAACATTTTATTGAATCAAAAAAATTAATTTTCAAGTTAATTAATGGTTATTAACCTCCTTTGACTAATTTATTGATGGCTTTTATTTCGAAGTTTTTATTAATTTGATTAATAAATTGGAAAGTTAATGTTTAGTTTTTAATTACCCCTTTTATTAAGTTGATTAATGAATTGGGTAATTAATGTTTTACTTTTATTTTGTAATTACTTGATTTAATTAATATGATTAATAAGGTTTAGTAATTATTTTAAAAGTAAATGATTTTATTAATGTTTAATTTAATTAATTTGATTAATTAAATTAGACTTTATATGCCTTTTAATTGTTTTAATGGCATGTTAAATTCTAAATGATTAATAATTTTATTATGCATTTTGGATAATAATATGTGATATTATTATTTAATTTTATGCATTTAATTATATATTATATTATTATTATCATTTTATGCAATTTATAAAATTTTATACTGTGATTGCATGAGGTGTCTGGTATGACTCAAATTAGGATAGAAAATACGATCTGCGAATAGTTAATAGGTTTTTTTGCTTATCATTTGTACTTTTATAATTTATTTTCAGTTTGTTATTTTAAATTTCAAAAATATAATGTATTCACTATGGATGGAGATCCAAGGAGTGAAGGTCCAATGATGATCAAGGATGGTGATCCATGATGGTTCAATAACAAAGTTCATGAAGAGTAGTCTTTAGGATTTAGGGGCCATACTAGGATCACATTTATATTTCAGCTTTTATTGCTTTAATATGCTTTACTAAGTTTATGTTGTTTATTTATTGCATGTGTTCACTTATTAAATAAACCAACATAGATTTTAGATTCCCAATATAATATTGAGTTAATTTTCTTTTCCAATACAAACACCAATAGAAGCCTTGATTATTAGTGGTAGGTTCTGCCTAAGCGGGTGTCGCTAGTTGATATAGGATTAAATAAGGTAAATTTTGGAAATTTCCATGTTTGATTGGTTATACTCAATAAAATCATCAAAAGGGTTTTGGATTTTGAAGCATAGGGAGGTGTATTGGGTAAGGAGTTACCACCTATCAATCAAGAAACAAATGTTGTAATTAGTAAAGAGTTTACTTACCTCTATAAAATAACTTTAAGAGTAGGGCTCAAGTCTGCTTAAAATTATTTTAAAAGGGATCTTGGAATCACTTAATTCAAAAAGGGACAATTTTACTTGAATTAAGCGTGAATAGTTTTTATTATTTAGATTGTTTAAATTCTTAAAGCTTATTATGAGAAACATAATGAATTTTGCATATTTCTATTGTAGATATCATGTCTAGTAACAACAAAAATAATCCATCACTTTTCAACTTGTGTTCGATCCTAAAGAAGGATAAATTGAATGGGAAAAACTTTCTTAATTGGTAACGAAATCTAAGAATTGTTCTAAGGTCCATAGGAAGAGAGGATGTTCTTGAAACCCCTATCCCAACCCTAAGCTCAACTTCTATGGATGCTGAGATAGCATCTCACAAGGCTGTCTTAGATAGGTCGATAATTGTTACCTGCCTTATAATGGCCTCCATGGACTTTTCCCTCCAAAAGAGGTTTGTAAAAATGGATGCATATAGCATCATCCAGCAGTTGAAAACTATGTTTCGACTACAAGCTAAACTTAAGAGGTATGAGACTCATAAGGCTATCCTTGAGTGTCAGCTAGAGATGGGCAAGCTAGTGGGAGAACATGTCTTCAATATGATAGGTCATTTTGAAAACATGGAAAGACTGGTTTCCTTATAGCCAAGAGTTGGCTACTTACATTATACTCCACTCACTTCATAATGGATTTAAAAACTTCATGTTGAATTTCCATATGAATGGAGTGGAGAAAACCCTAGTTGAGTTACATGGGATGCTCATTACTACTAACCAAAATATCTAATTTGAAACTAAGAAGGATGTTCTCATGGTTCAAAAAGGCAAAGGGTTTAAGAAGGTTGGGGCTGGCTAAAGGAAGGGTAAACAAGAAGTCTGGTGCTTCTACTTCAGGTATCTATGTTATAAAAGTTAATTTAGCAACTTCTACTTCTTCTTGGGTATTTGATACCGGTTGTGTTTCTCACATTTGTTCAAATATGTAGGGATCAAAAGGAGTAGGAAGCTGGCAAAAGGAGAGGTAGAAATGCTCGTAGCTAATGGAGCAAAGGTTGCTGCCATAGCAGTTGGAACTTATTATCTACCCCTGCCTTTTGGATTAGTATTAGAACTAGATAATTGTTATTTTGTACCTAATATTGATAAAAATATTATTTCAATTCATGTATTAGATCATGAATGATACTCTTTTACGATAAAGAAAGGATGTTTCTCTATCTATAAGGATGACATGTTTTATGCCAGTGCTAACAATACTAATGGGTTGTATCTACTTAACCAAGATAAGCCCATCCTTAATATAGAAAGAAGAAAATATAAATCAAATGATATAAACCCCACCTATCTATTGCATTGTTGTTTGGGCCATATAAACCAAAATCGCATGAAGAAGTTACATAAGGATGGGCTTCTAACATCTTTTGATTTTGAATCATTTTATGTATGCGAGTCATGTTTGATGGTAAAAATGACAAGATCACCTTTTTCTGGAAAAGGTAAAAGAGTCGATGAACTATTAGGCCTAATACATATAGATGTATGTGGACCAATGAGTACAATAGCTAAGGGAGGTTATAGCTACTTCATAACCGTTACTGAGGATTAAAGTAGATATGGGTATATTTACTTAATGAAACATAAGTCAGAATGTTTCTTCGTAGGTTATCCTAAAGAAACAAGGGGCTATTACTTCTATAACCGTTATGAAAACAAAGTATTTGTTGCTAAGGATGGTACCTTTCTGAAAAAGGATTTCATTTCCAAAAAGGTAAGTGGAGTAATGTATTTCTCGAAGAATTTCGAGAAGTGTAACAAACGGATATGGTTCAACCCATGTCAAAAGTAGAAGTACTTGTGCCATTGCCTGCAGTAGAGGTAGTGCATCCAATGCATGAACCCTCTCCCATGAATGACCTTGTGCTAGAGGAAGAGCATTCAATGGTTGAACCTTTTACTTCTCCACTCGAATCTAATTTGAGCAAAAATTCTCAAATCATTGAGAAGGAAATTTCTCTTGTTGTTGCCCCTCGTAGATCTTGTAGACCAAGAAATCCACCAAAGAGGTTTATGGACTTCTTGTTAACTAAAAGTTTTGAAATAATGATTTTAGAACATGAGGAACCTATTAGCTACAAAGATGCCTTGGCGAGTTAAGACTCCAAAAAATGGCTTAGAGCCATGAAATCTGAAATGGAATTCATGTCGGTGAATCAAGTATGGGACTTGGCTGATTTGCCTGATGGGGTTACACCTATTGGTTTGTTAAAAATGGATTTTCAAATTGAAAATAGACAAGGATAGAAACATTGATGTTTTCAAAGCAAGATAGGTTGCAAAAGGGTTCAAGCAGATTCATGGTATTGACTATGATGAAACCTTTTCACTAGTTGCAATAGTTAAATCCATTCAGATAATCTTAGTGATTACTACCTCTTTGATTATAAAATTTGGCAAATGGATGTCAAAACCGCTTTCTTGAATGGGTTCTTGAAAGAGGATGTGCATATGACACTGCCTGAAGGTTTTGTGTATCTTGAGAATCCTAGGAAGGTGTGCAAGCTTTAAAAGTCTATTTATGGGTTGAAGCAAGCATCTCGGAGTTAGAATCTTTGATTTGATGAGGCTATCAAATAGTTTGGTTTTCTCAAAAATAAAGAAGAATCTTGTGTATACAAGAAGTTAAGTGGGAGTAGCATTGTCTTCTTGATTTTATATGTAGATGACATATTACTCATAGGAAACAATATTACCATGCTTGACTCTATCAAAGAATGGCTAAAGAATTGTTTCTCTATGAAGAACCTTGGAGAGGATGAGTATATTTTAGGGATCAAGATCTATAGAGATAGATCTAAATGATTGATTGGATTTAGTAAAAAAAACTTATATTAATAAGGTTCTTACTAGATTCAGTATGGAAAACTCAAAAAGAGGTTTCCTCCCCATACAACATGGTTTATCGCTAAACAAGACTCAATATCCTTTAAACATTGATGAGATTAGGTGAATGAGTAATGTACCTTATACTTCAACTATAGGGTTTATTATGTATGCCATGATTTTTACTCGACCTGAGTATGTGTAGCAGATAACAATCGAATCCAGGCGACACGCACTAGAATGCAGCTAAGAATATCCTTAAGTACTTGAGAAGAACTAAGGATCATTGCTTAGTTATGGAGGTGAAAGTGAGTTGGTTTTTGAAGTTTACATGGATGCGAGCTTCCAAACAGACAAAGATGATTTCCGATCTCAATTTGAGTTCATTTTTCGTCTAAATGGAGGGGCAGTGAGCTGGAAGAGTTCAAAGCAAAGCACCATAGCTGATTCTATAACAGAGGCTAAGTACATTGCTGCAACTAATGTAGCAAAGGAAGTAGTTTGGATGAAGAAATTCATTTTTGAACTAGGAGTAGTACCTAGTATTGGAAATGGTATTATCTTACATTGTGACATTAAGGGTGTCATTTCTCATAGCAAGGAACCAAGATCACATAAGAAGTCCAAACATGTACTTAGGAAGTTTCACATCATTTGGGAGATAGTGGAAAGGAAAGATGTGATAGTTTGCACGATTCACACGGACGATAATATCGCCGACCTGTTAACTAAACCATTGCCTCAACCAAAGCATGAAAGTCATACTAAGGGTTTAGGGTTTAAGCATATTGGATAATGGCGTTAGTTGTGTACTACTTTATTCTAAAATTAGTCATAGATGTAAAACACTTAGATATGTATGTTTATGTTTATCAATAAAGTGATTGTTCTTATTTAACTGTGGTTTGGTGTTAAATAAAATGTCCAAAGTATTTTATAATATTCGATAGTTTTGTCAAATACATGAGTTGATGAATGAAACCCTATTAATTAAACCTAAGTTATAAATACTATTAGTCCCTATTCCGAATCATTAATATGGATATAAATGATTAATTCAAAGACTAGTTGGTAAGTTGATTGATAGCGCAGTTTCATGGGCTATGGGGACATGGAGATATCTAGTCATTTACATGGATATGTATATGGATACACATTGGATAGACCTACTTGATATTCTTCAAAACATTTCAAGACTTTTGTTTGTTATATTTAATGGATTCCTTGATATGAGTACAACACTAGTGTCATTTAGTGATTAGTATGTCTTTGACATTTTCAAACGCCGTGCCATAAAAGAAGGTTATAAAGGGAATGTTTGGGTCTGCCAAAAGTTAAGTGGGGTTTTTTGGTTGTACAAAATTGAATAAGTCCTCTAAAATGTTAGGATTAGTATCTTAGGCCTCTTGAAGAGTAAGAACTGAAAAATGGATGGCCGTGCTAAAATATCTTAATAGTTAATCATTTGTTTCGACAGTTTGAGCTCGGATTTCGAGAAATGATTTAAATATTAGTATGGATAACATGAGATATCATCATATTATCAAATTCGATATTAAGAGACTTAAAGAATTTGTGGTTACACACTTCTTCTAGGACAAGTGGGAAATTGAAGGAAAATGTCATTTGATCAAGTGTAATGATTAGGTATAATATGGACAAATTTATGGAGATAACTATAATCGGTTATTTTATGTGATCATAGTGTTTTGCCAGAAACCTACTATAATTTGTGAACTAATTTGATTAGTGCACGGCTAACAATAAACCGGTCCTATGAGGTAACACATATAAGTATATGATTGGATTAGAGTGCAAAAGAGGTTAAGAAGCTAAATGGTCATGCTTATGTGAAGTATATGGACTAAAGAGTTTATTTGTAACATATAGATGTTACTTATAAATAAACAAAGGTTAAGAGAAAGGAGTACTTCACTCATACTTAGCCATATTCTCAAAAGCTTTCTTTCTCTTTCAATTTGCATCACCAAGAAAAGTAATAAGAAATTGTTCCTTATTCCGTACTAGCTACGTGAGGATTCAATCGTTTCTTGTGGACCAACACTAGAGGAGCAACATTTGGTGTTCTAAGGATCTCCATATAGAAGTGTGAAATGCTTTGATCTTTGTGGAAATCACGTTTCAAGTGTATGGAATTATAATCTTATAATTCATATCAAAATGTACATGAGATCCTGTTGTAGATGCAAGAAAATGTTTCTTGAAATCCCTCTTTATGTATCTACATTGCTACAGTTATATCATGAGAAATGATAATTTGTCACAAGGTCACAAACTAACAACAAAGGATCAAATTTAGTTCATCAAAGAGTGACAAATTAAAAATTTAATAATACCTGAATTTGTCGGAACATTAAATAAATTATAAAGAGCCTTCAGCTAATTTTTTTTTTTTTAATTTTTGAAGGTTATTTGATGGTTAAAACTTGAATAATTGCTGCCAGCCCTAATTGTGCGGTACTAACAAGGGGTGTTCATAAACGGTTAACCATACCGTTAGGTCTTAACAATACGGTTAGCCATTAACGGTATTGAAAAAGTCTAACCGTAATCATACTGTTAAGTAACGGTTACCAATAAATGGTTAACCGGTATTTAACAGTATGGTTAACGGTTAACCGCTAACCGTTTAGTTTTATATTTATGCTCTTGTACACCTAATATGGTGAAACTACTTGTTTTTATTCCTTAGCTAATTTGGGTCTTCTACAACAATAATAACACATATTTACACAAGGTTTGATTATGCATAAAAAAATTTGTGACATTCATTCATGTTTTAGCCTTTTAGGATTAGTTTTTTAAAAAAATTTAATAATATCGGTTAACTATTATAAAAAAATTTATTATCATAATCGTAACCGTTAACCATTAGTTTTAAACGATTTGGTAAAATAATTGTTAATATGAACCGGTTGTACTCGATTAACGGTTACAGTTAACGGGTATTTTACACACCCTAGTTCTAACTACTAAGGGTCCAATGGCTTAGATAAGTGTAACAAAAGTTGTTAAGGTATATTCCATATTTTGGGAAGATGAGAAGGTTATACAACAGTTTAATGCGGGGAACAAAATCAAAAAGGGGGAATAGAGTAAGCAGCATGTAATGCGTTAAAGAATGAATCAAAAATTTGAAGCTAGAAGCTTAAGGCTACCTCCATTTTCCTTCCATGTCTTACTCTATTTCCCCTCAAATCCATGGGTTTATGTCAGATCAAAACCATGTATTAAGCATCTGAAATTTGAACAAAGAGAGATAAATAGTTTAAGAAGTGGAAGAGTTTTGAGCAAGAATAGGCTTGGTAATAAGGTATTATAATACCTTCGAAAAGGATTTTCTTGATGATGTACAGTCCAGCAAAATTTGGTCTGAATTTGCCCTGTGGGTCCATGACGATTTTTCAAAGTGCTTTAAGCACTAGGTCGACTTCTTTGATAGAATGAATGCGAACCTTTTTGTTAAAATACTTGGAGATCTTACATTGGTATAATTGTACATGATGCGTGACCTAGAGCGTTTTCATCCAACTGGACCAAATCATCATATCTTGCTTCAACCCAAACAGCTTCGGCAGCTTACTTTCGAGAACTATTCTCACTGAAGGAAGTTCGAGTTGAATAGGTTGGACAACTTCAATCCCATACACCAAAGAATAGGGGGTTCAAATTGGTCGAGGTCTTTATCGACATTCTGTACCCCCATACAGCGAAATGTTGCTTTTGCGACCAATCCTTGTAATTTTTTGTCATTTTCTGAATTATGAACTTAATGTTTTTGTTCACGGCTTCAACTGCTCTGTTCATCAACGGTCTGTATGGAGATGAAAGATGGTGTTAAACCTTGTATATGGAGAAAAGGTCTTCGCATTCACCTTGCAAGTGCACCCCTTGGTCGCTGATTAGTTTGTGAGGTACATCATACCTACAAATGATGTTTTCCTCTAAGAATTGGCCTACTAGCTTGGAACCCAAAGACTTATAGGACTTTTCTTTGACCCACTTGGTGAAATAGTCTATTGTAACAAGTATAAACTTGTGACCTCCACTACCAGGAGGAGTTATTTTGTCAATGATGGCAATACCCCATGCAGAGAATAGTCAAGGTGATGAATAAGGATTTAGAAACAATGGAGGAATGTGTTGAAGATTTTAGCACCTCTGGCAAGTGACGCGTTTCTTAATGAGATGCGCATAATCCATTTCCATTATTCTTATAATACCCAAGCCTAGCTATCTTTTGGGCTAACATTCAACCATTCATACGAGTTCCACAAATTTTGTCGTGGACATGCGACATCACATTTTCATCTTCTTGTTTATCGACACATCTCAAATGAAAACATCCTAGGGTACACTTATATAGTTGATTTCCTTGAGCGATAAACTGAGTGGCAAGGAGCCTCAAGGCTCTTTGATCCCTTGAAGAGGAGTTTAGGGGATACTCCTTGTGATTTATGTATTTATGGAGATTGATGTAACAAGGTTAACCATCCTTTATGTCGTCGTCCAGAACATTGACGTGTGCTACTTCACACCTCCTCTCTATAATGAGGGGCATTTCGATCAGATTTGCTGGAATGTTGTCCGTTGATGTAAGTCGAGCCAATGCATCGACAAACTCGTTCTCATTTCTAGGGAGATAAGGGAACTCAATTTCAGGTATATGTTTGGTCAACTATTCAAGTTAAGCTTGAAAAGGGGCAAGACTTTCACTTTGAACTTTCCATTCCTAGATGTCTAATGCGATTGCAGCTTGTAGACCTAGAATGCAAGCTTCATACTCAAAGGCATTGTTTGTTGCCTCAAAGTCTAGTTTAACAGAGATGGGACTGTTCTCTTCTTTTAGAGATATCAGCAATACGTCGCTTCTGATTAGATGCATAGTCAAAGCAAAACAACCAGCTATTGTTTTCAATCAGGAAGATCATAATTTTCCTCGGAATCATCTATCGATGATTCAGACAAGAAATTTAACAAATAGGAGTTTAAGGGGATCTGTTTTTTACACGTGGACCATGTGCTAAAGCATGCAGTGTCTAAGCTTCTTGGTGGCCCAAACCAATGCAACACTAAGTTTCTCTAAATGAGTATTTTCATACTTGAGAAGTTTTTTCTGAAATAGTAGATTGTGTTTTCCTTTCTCTCTACCTCTTAAGTGAGCATAGCCTCGACCGTTGAGTCGGTGATGATGATTGAAGCACATGAGGATTCAGATGATAGCTTTTAATCTAATTGAAAGCTTTTTGGAAATCTTCATCTTGATCTTTAGTTGCATTCTTTTCCAGTTATCGAAACACCGACTCACATGCCATTGTGAGCTTAGAAATTAATCGACTTATGTACTAGAGACAACCTAAGAAGCCTCAAATTTATTTTTGTTTTTAGGGGGTATCATAGCCAAGATAACCTTGATTTTTCTAGGATCAATCGCAATGCCTCGAGAGCTGATGACATACCCTATTAACTTGCCGAGTGTTAAAAAAAAAAAAAAACCAGAGGGCAATGAAGTGCCCTAGACAATCTCTAGATTTTACGAACATATCATCGATATACACTTCCACTTATTTATGCATCATGTCGTGGAAGAGTGTTATTTCGTTGTCCTTGAATATGTTTAGTAACTCCCTTTATTTGTGGGCAATTCCTAGTAATTTGCGGGCTACCATATCACCCTTTATTTTATGTCTTGCATCTTATTTTTATGCACCTTTTCTTCTTCTTTTTCTTTTACATAGTCTATCATGTAGGAGATGAACAACTTCACTTCTACTAGACCTAATTAATTAATCAATCAACCTTTTTCATGAGCAAACAATAGACAATCATCATACTTGAATAATTTGTTTAAATGTTAATTAAAGGCTCATTTCTTGCATGCCTATTACGAATTATACTTTGATATTTTTCCTTTTTCATTGTACAATCAATAATGTTTAAGATCAAATCAAATTGAGTCCTCTAAACTTATTGATTAAGCTTTATAGCTTAAATTGGAATATATCATAGGAAGAAGTCTTTTTACACTTTTTCATTTGATGAGTACATTTTCAACTCTGTACATGAATTATACATTACATATTTCAATATTGCACCCTATTTCTTTATTTAAATTTCAACATTTAATTTTAACAATTACCATACATTGTTGTAAAATGTCATGATTACCTTTCATTTTTTATATCTAACTAGGTAAATCTCGTGCGATGCATGACTTAATAATAAATTATTTTATTAAATATTTTAATTATAAGAAAATTTTTATTTATTGGTGAAAAATTTATAGGTTTTATAGAATTACCGTAGAAAATTTAATTGGGATAATATTTTTTATCACATTAAATGAAAAATTATTATAGAAAAATATAGAGAGGAAGTATGAAATGAAAAGAAGAAATAAAATGTAATTTTAAATATTTTAGAAATTTATATAGTTACACAATTTTCTATATATAATATTTTTCAATCTATATTAATGTAAAGTAAAAAAAATAGAGACATCATCTTCAAAAAAAGGCAAGAATTTTTTTTATAATAGCTTGACATGTGTGAAGTATGACGTCAACAAAAGTTTTGCTTTAATAATAGTTATAGATTTAATACCCATTGAAATGCAATCACATAATAGGACTTATCATTGGACTAATATGTTTTAGTACTGTTCAAACTTTATTAAAAAAGTGACATAATCTAGATTTTTACATGATTCTAAAATTTTGAACCCAATGAATCTAGATGTGCTTCTTTGTTTATGTAGATACCTAGAAACTATTTATCTATAATTGGTCCATCACAATTTAATTTAAGAGCTCATCATTTTTGCATCAATATAAATTATTCACTCTCAAATCCATATTTGTTAATTTGAGACCATTTACATGAGTCAAAACATGAGAATCAAATCCAAGCAAATATCCAAACTGTATTTTATTAGCTTGGTATCAAATCCTTAATGATCCATTCAAATTCAAATCATATGAAAACAAGAAAGTCATGATACCAATCCCTATCGATCACGCAAATTCATAGTGTTTAGCGAGAAAATATCACTTATTTTTCTCTTAATCAAAAAAGAAAGGTTGGTTTGTGAAAAAACAAGCATTTTACTAGTAACTCATACTATACATTACATCTTATTAAATCCCCCACACCTAGTATTTTTAAAAAAAATTCAATTAATTTGTACTTAGAAAACCCCTCTCTTTTATTATAATAAATTAATATCTTCTTTCCTTATGCACTGTAATTAGTTTTATTGATTCTTTTCTCAATATATACCCTGTAACTACTCAAATGTTGTTCTTACCAATAAGTGTTTCTATACCTAATTATTATATCCACGCAAATGACTTATGGGAATGAAGAATCCTTATACTTTAATAGATAAAAAATATTTATTGTTGCCTTAATTCCTCGATTCCAAATAAGATGACTAAAAGAGAACAATCATTTAACGTGTATTGATTGATGCATGCATGCAAAACATCAATTATCTTTGCAGGGCTTTGGTGGATACGTAAACTAGTAAAATTGAACAAAATCTGAGAATAAGGAGTACAAAGAGGACAATACTTTTTGGATGAGCATGTAGTATGAAACTGCAAATAGTACAATATGAAACTTTCCTGGAAACAAAGACAGAAATCCCTTCTCCAAATTACAGCTCCCAACCAACTGAAGCTGAAGAGAGTGAAAGGTGAATGACTAGAGAAAGGGCTGTTGAAAAGTGGTAGCCTATCAAATAAGAATCCAGATAAAAAGAGCAGCAAAATGGACCTGAATTAATTGGAGCAAATGCACTTTCTTAAAGCTCACAGGTCCTTAACGGTACCCCTTCAATGGATCTGCTGTCTTCCCTGATCTTGCATCAGTCCAAGCTTTGGCAATAGTTTTCTTCATTTCT
This sequence comes from Dysphania ambrosioides, assembly GCA_026401315.1. Taxonomy (NCBI): domain Eukaryota; kingdom Viridiplantae; phylum Streptophyta; class Magnoliopsida; order Caryophyllales; family Amaranthaceae; genus Dysphania; species Dysphania ambrosioides. The sequence continues at coordinate 18,264,258 of CM048667.1, forward strand.
TCATCCCCTTCCTCATACATATTCTGCAAAAAGAAACATTGAGTTCATAAAACCACACTCGATCGCTCCCGAGTATTGTTATCTAGAGTCGGCATCATAAAATACGACCAAAAATAACAAGAAATATATACCTTCATTAGATCCATTATTCCAGCCATAGGATCCTTTTCCTTGTCTAGATTTGGCTTCAACTGCAGCAAACAACACGAAAATGTAACAAAAAAAAAAAACAATCTATTTGGCAACCTGCGACAGGATAATTTGGTTTTGTGAAAAATGATTTACACAGTCCAAAACTATCCTTAATCATTAAGTTTACAGAGCACACCAGTCACCATTGCAGATTGAATTAACAGCCCATTACATAGAATATGATTCTTTCAGAAAGTCCTATGCCAATATCTATGTTAATTGTTAATGCTTGTCCCCCCAAAACACTTTTCCTTAATGAACTTTCGTTACTACTCAATTGTGGGTTGAGTAGCATACCATAGTATAGCTTATAACAAAGTAAGATAATGTTTTCTACCGAAATTGTAGTTTAATACTGCCTACCTAGTATCTCATTAAGTTGATACGGGAAATCAGAATATATTGCTAAAAATTTTAACTGAGTAGCGTAATGTTTGGAGATGGATGGAATTGTTCATTATACAATAGCAATGTAGAATTACCTTGTCCTCTTTATAATGTAAATCGAGCCAGTTCCCTTTAGAAGCTTTGATTAAAGTTAATATGACCCTTGTGGGCTTGATTATGACCTTGCACTGCTCCGGTGCAATCTCCTTGTTCAGTTTGGGTATGGCAAAATGATATTTTTTCCCCTGAACATCATGAAACTTGAACTCAATTGATGATGGCTTTATATTTTTCTCCATCTTTTCTTCTTGCACTCCCTCTAGGGACAGATATATCTGAAAGATGCAATGTAAATAAGTATCCAGAAGTAGAAAGAGGTTGGCTTACATGCCTCAGCACTACAAAGAGAAAGACACTGATTGTACATCAAGGTGGAATAGAACAAGCAACTTCATATTGTGTAACTGAACTCGGAATTTAGTAAGGCTGTAATCACTCAGCTAGGAATACTCAATAAAAATTGTAGACCATGGCTACTTTGAGGTAGCATTAGCTTGTAACAAACCTGAGAACAAAGTACATATGCTCACCTTTACTTTATCATTGTCCTGATCCCAGCTGAAAGATGAAAGAGTAGAGTAACCCAGTGTAGGAGAGGAAGCCACCTTTGTCGTTGCAGCAACTGGAGTAGATTGTTGGGCGGCAGCAGCTGCAGATATTTTTTCTTTTGACAACTATGTAAAAAAATTCATACAATCATAAACAAAACAAGAATTAGGGGAGAAGAGGATATAATAGAAAAACTCATAACGCCCCAGCAACTGCTTTAAGATACGGACAAACACCTTAGTCCACACTTAATAGTCACGGAAAAAGAGTGCCCAAGTCATCTCTTAAAATTAGATAACAAAGTGCCAACACAGCAATTATAACCAAGACGAAAACCATTAATAGTTTTTGCATTTTCTTTCATTTAAATTATAGCATCTAGCCTAAGAACCGGACAAGGAATCTTCATCTGATTCCTGGAAAAAAGATAAATCAAGTGGATGTAGAAGGCAACAGGCCTAGGAAGATTAGCAATCATACATTTTCAAAATTGAAGAATAGTGATTACAGAACACAGACAGTTAAGTCCCTCAGCAGATTTTTTCCTAGCATTTTATATATGAAGATGACTCTCACCTTAACTAGATAACAACAGGCCCAACACAGACATCTTCAAATGCATAATGCACCATCATACATAAGACATGTCATGTTAATGCAAAGAACTGTACACTGGAAGGTGAGTATTCGCACAAGGGAAATAAATGATCCTAGTTTAGTAGTTTTAGGCCAATCAGTCTCCAAAATACTTCCAACCTCATCCGATCCAGAAAGCAGCAAGACTAAAACATGACAATGGACAGAACATAAGTCTACTAACCATGGCAAAGGTTAATCTCATTTCTAATACAAGTAGAACTTAAATGCATTAGGTCAGTATCAGTTGCAAGGCGTATAATTACTCCAGTAACTTTCTACAAGTCTAAAACTCAGGTTCAGCTCGTAGGTGTGGCTGGATAAACTGCAGTTTGGCCCAAAAATGCCCCAATGATGTCAATGCAGACTTTCAAGATCAGAATTACAAAACAGAGAGGAAAGTTCTGGTCAAATCCTGTCCATTCCTTGTCTTTGAGAGAGAACGAAGGTAGGTCTCCCCTATGTGGTAGGTTCTGAAAACCGGGGCATCAATGGGATTCAATTTACAAAGAACTCAGTGTTTACCATTACAAAAGATCAATCTTAATAATATTTGACAACATTGGGATCTTTCGTAACTGTAAAGTCTGGATTTAAAGGGATCTTTCATAATTCTAAACTCCGAGTTCTTTTGTCATCATAATTGCAAGTCTGCAACAAAACAAAAACTAAGATTCTGATCCAAATATAATGAAATCCAAGTCAATTATACAAAGTTTGAAAGAAAATCTAAGAATATTATCAAATCTAAAATATTAAATTCAAAACATGTTCAGCCTTGAGAAGCCCAAAATCATGAAAAATATTTGTGAAACAAGAAAAATTGTCATAGAAAATCAGCCAAACAGGAAAAAAATTAAAAATAAAAGCAGAAAAAAATTGACTATTTGTGTTGGGTACCAAACACTTTTGTTAACAAAGTTGGGCCTAGTATAGAACTAGTCAATCCCAACCCCCAAAACTTGTCAATATTCTTAAATAATTTTTTTCTAATAAATACGTTAACTTCCAAACTATTAAAAAAATAACTTTTTTTCTAAAATGGATTACATAAGTTTGGCTCAGTTTTTGTACCTCAGATTTTTACATTCCCAATTTCCACTGTTCAGTTGTTAGACCTTTAGCTAGGTACTTTTGAATTTTTGTACACTAAGGCTCTGTTTCTGTTAGGTTATTCAAATAATTTTCATCAAATATAAGTCAAGTTTAATAAATTTAAGTTATGTTCAACAAAGTTAAACAAAAAATGACTCTAGAAAAGTAATAAGTTTGCCAAAAATGAAAAAATCTCAGCAAAAATAAGTAAACAACAGAAATAAAATAAGTTAAAAAATAGATAATTTACCAAAAATAAGTTAAGTTTAACAAAAGTATGCCGAGGAGAACAGAGCCCAAGAAATGACACATTACATCCGGTTCATTATACTTTTTATTCAACAGAATTAAAAGATTGAATAAGGCTATAAGTTCCTAAACTGAAGGGTTATGGATGAATGATAAACATGACTACATGAGCACCAATAGAAAAAATGTAATCCATCAGAAGAGAATTCATTATGATACCAAAGGAGTAGCTATTAGAAGAGAGTAATTGTAGGAGTGCAATCCAAATTTCAGATGAAATAAAAAGGATTAAATCAAGAGACACAAATGTGAGTGGAATAAGAGTCCACATTTAAAGGTTCACCAAACAAGCTTCTCCACAAACATCAGTTTAGATTGCAAATCCTAAAGGCTTAATGATTTCAAATTCTACTATAGCTAGCAACCTGGGTAACCTAACTCACGCCACAACCCAAGGAAAATCCAACAATAGTGTCTTCCGATTCGAATGTGCAACAATATGCATCTCGACCATGCTTCTCTCAGGCATAGTGGCCGGAGAGTGAAACTGGAACACTCAGAGAGCAAGCAATGAGACATAAGTGAGAAACATTGAAAAATGAGAAGATTCCACCAACACCTAGTCATTATAGCTTGAAAATACTACAAGGAATAATGAAATCTACTCTAAGGAATAACGAAATCTACTCTTCAGAGAAATTCAATTCACTACATACATATAAAATAGTTAGAAGCAGCTTTACAAGACCATATTTCACAGAAGAATTCCGTTTCTATAAACGAAGGTCTATCTGAATGTTAAAAAATATTGATAAAAGCACAACGAAAATTATCTTGTTCTACTTTACTCATATAAGTTAAATTTTCCTCTTCCTTCTATACCTAAGCTATCAATCAAGGCCGCTAGGCTAACATAACGGCGGACACAGTTGACTCAAAGTGTTAAGTGATATACTCAGTTATTGCGATTGAAAGCAATATAGGTGTTAGGAACAGGGTAAGCAGCAATAATTAACAATCTTTTATAAGAATTTTTATGTATTCGCCTTGTCAAAAAATTCTAGCTTGTTCGTGACTTTCAATTTAAATTTTTATTTTTCCAGTTCATGACTTTCAAAATAAATAACGAATGGAAGACGAGATTCGAACAGCAAAATAGCAGACTGCATAAGCCTTAAATTTTAGTGATAATGATTTCAATGTCCATTTTCATAAACCCTAATAATATACTCGGTTCTATTAACTACATTAGTATCAAATATGACAACCTAAACATAGTTCAGAGATGAATTTTATTAGTGATAACACAAAAAAAATTAATTCCTTCATCTTCTCCAACTTAACTCAAGCATACAAATCAATGCGGAAACCGAAAGTTCAAATTCAATTCAATTGCAGGTTACAAAATAGTCGAAAAATCGAGATATAGTGATAATCATCGCACTAAGATCGAAACACATTAACGAAAGCATAAACGCTATGTTCATAATTGTTTGCAGTAGAAATTGCAATAAAATGCGATTATTTTGGAAAAAAGGAAGTCGAAGAAGACGAGCAACCTTTTCTAAGCTGCGGATTTCGGAGGAGAGAAGAGAGATAACGCGAGGTCGCTTAGCGATGGAATGCAGGTTGCGAAGCTCCTCCAAGTCGACTGATACTTCGTCCGCCATTGTCGCGAGTTGGTTTCTCGACGTTTCCTCTGTGACTTTCAGAAATGAAATGGAACGAGGAGAATGACTATGAGATAGATATGGAAGGAGTGAAGAATTTGCTAGTTTTTGTATCGAGTTCGAAGTGTATAGGAAAAGCTCTTTTTTAAGTTCAGGGTTCTCTCATCTCTGTAGGCATGTATGCAGATCGGCTCGGATCACATGCAGCTTTTCCTGCATTAATGTGCTGCTTTCATCCGCTAGACTTCGTTAATCAAAGACTAGGTGGATCGTATTAAAGTTAATCTGTTGACCTCAGACTATATTTGATAAACTGTCCGAAGTCAATCTGTTGACCTAACTCATCCTGAAGTCAATCCAAAACCGATTTTACCTATATCTGAATATTCGAACCTGATGTGTCCGACTTGTTACAAACCCTGCCCAAAACCAATTGAACCCACTAAATAGTCGATATGACCTGACTTATAACAACTCGTGCCCTATATCAATCGACATATGTAATATAATGATACATTGATATACTAAAGATACACATCATATACTCATTTGATACAATAATACACGTTTAGTAATCATTACCTCATAAATATTTTGTTTTGCAAAGACTTATCGACACTTCTATTATCCAATTTATGGTTTAATTATTGTATAAAAATAAGTTATCGCATAAGCAAACCCGAATTTACCCGATATGACCCGAGACGAATACTAAAAATAGTCAAATACAATGTCATAAATCAATAATAAGATGTCATTAATGACCTAATGCTAACCTATTAAAACCCACCTAGATTTCAACCAAGATCGAGGAGACTCATGACCATTACTTACTTCACCCGAAATCTACCTGAATTCAAGGTAACCCGCTATAAGTTGTCTAGGAACCAACCCGGATTGACCTAAATCGACCTTAACCAGAACGGAATACGACCAGACTTGACCTACCTAACTCGACTCGACATGCCAAATTAATATAATTTAACCCGAACAGATAAATATCGACCTGCGATTAGTCAACCCAGAATGTACTCGTGAACCCAAATTAACACCCCTAAATCTGATGACTTAATACTTTTAAAATCATAGTGCAATATTTTAAGTGATATATATTCCTTTTGTACCTAATTATTTGTTTCGTTTGATCTTTCATGGTTTATAAGATATGATTTAAAATATTTTATCTCTAAATTCGTAAGACTAAAAATTATAAAAGCTTTGCATTGTAAAAATTGACGCTTAAATGCATCCAATATAATACCACCTGAATAACTTATTTCTTATAACATGATGAAATTTTTTGGTTAAATTTTTAAATCTTTTACTCCATAAATAAAAATGTGAAAAAAATAAAGAAACGAAGGGAGAAATGTTTGGATATTCATAGTTAATTATCCAAATCTTTATTATTGTCCTAAATTACATTAAAAATGAAAATTAATGGGAATAATCTTATATTTGCCCGATTTGCTTTTATTAATCCAATTTATTATTTATTTCTAAATACATCTACCTTTGCCCACTCTTTGCTTTCATTGAGCGACCTCCAATTGTGACCTACAATTGTTGGCTAAGAACAAGTAACTAAGCTACCCTCACCAAATCTAACATCCAATCTATCACTATACACTCAAATTCAGTCAACAAAACCAAATTTTGCAAGAAAATTTAGCATTTTTGAATGCTAGATACATCAAATCACATAAAAATACAAGAAATTATGAATCCCAATTATCACAAAAATGCCCTTCTCGATTGCACAACCCTAGAAAAACCTGAAATCCAATTATCAGAAAATCAAAAGTCATTGAATAATTTTTTTTCTCCCAATAATAAAAAAAATTTATGAACAAGAAACCACCCAAAAAAGGTGAGACAATGAGGTTGATTATATATTGGTGCGTGGGAGAGAATCAAGGTACGCTTGTTCGTACTGAAGAGAGTGTTTAGCTCGATGACGTTGAGGAGCAGGAGTGGGTCCAAAATCACATCTTCTTCAGCTTCGATATTGTAGGGATTATCCTTATAGGTTTTAGAAAATTCTGACGACTTTCCATTGCTGATATCAAAGGGTGGCGTCTCCATGAAGTTAGTGTGTAGTTGTTCTTTCTTACAATCTTCACTGACTTACTTAAAGAGAAGAAGCAAACAAATATCAAAGGGTGGCATCTCCATTGCCGATATCAAAGGGTGGCGTCTCCATGAAAGGGAAGGTGGGTTTGGTGCTTAAAGAAGAAGAAAATGCAAAGGCGGTATGGTATGATGTTAAGGATTATGTAACGACCTATTCAGGTAACTTATAAAATGGTTTAGTGAAAGCAAAGAGCAATTAAAGGTAGTTGTATTCAGAAATAAACAAAAGGTTAGATCAAAACAAACAAATCAAATAAAGGTTGGATTATTCCCATCAATTATTCCTTAATAAAACTCTTTTAATTAGTGTAAACTTTCATATATAGCTTACTTTTCTACCCACCCACAATCCTTCTTCTCCGCTCTTCTCCCCTCTTATCACTAACTTACAAATAATATACCCAACTCCCTCACATTAATAAATCGTCATATTTATGCATCAAGTACCACACTATAAATCCAACACTCATAATTGCCACCACCACCTATAATGATCGCGACAAAGAAACACCTTTGTGGCGACCAAAATAATATGGTAGATGCTTTCTTATAATCAACTCCAAAACTATTGTCCTAATTTCTTCTTTTGCCTATAATGTGAAGAGCCAGGAGAAACTCCTACTTCACTAGGTCAAGCCTCAAAACCCTAATTTTGAGCACCTCATTCAAGGAACTATCTCCATAAATTAGTCTCCTCTTAATCTCTCAAGAAACCTTTTTCCCTTACATTTTACTTATTGCAAGTTAAACTATGTCTCTTTACCTCTTTTACTTTGTTCTATAATGAAGAGATTCGGACATCTCTGATGTGCTCATTTTAGAGCACGTCTACTACCCCGTTTTAGTGTTAAGTCTCGTGGTTTTAGATTGATTTTATACATATTACACTTGATTTTATCTTGATCTTGTCTTCGAGTTGTTTTAAGGCCATTTCAGGTGTTTTTGATGATTTCAAGGTGAAGTGCAACATATTCGAGGCTTTAATACTCTTATCAAGATTAGACGCGCGTATCGTAGCTTGGTCACGTATTCCAAGTCACTCTTGAAGATCCCACAAAGTTCAGAAGCCAGTAGACACTTGAAGAAGCTGAAAAGAAGAATGTAGAGTCAGATTCGACCGAATCTGACAACCATTTGGTCGAATGGTAGTCAATCATAGAAGCCCGTGTTCCATTGTCACTGGGAAGGCCGAATCGAATGAATTCGGGCGAATGAGCATCCATTCGACCGAATGAATGTCCCTATTCGGGTGAATCGTGCATAGAGAAGAAATTGAAGATAAACTCCGGAGCTATTGGAATGGGCGAATGGGAATCAATTCGGGCGAACGGAGTTGTATTCGGCCAAATGGGTCATGAATTCGGTCGAATGGACCTGTTTTCTCCGAAAATTTTACTTCTTCTTTAGGCCGGCCCAAAGGCATTTTAGGGTTTTAGAATTTCTTTTATTTTAAGTTCTAAATACCCCTCTTTCTGAAGAGAGGGGTGATGTGCTCGTTTTAGAGCACGTTTACTACCCCATTTTAGTGTTAAGTGTCGTGCTTTTAGATTGATTTTATACATATTATAATTGATTTCACCTTGATCTTGTCTTCTAGTTGTTTTAGATCATTTCGGGTGTTTTTGATGATTTCGAGGTGAAATGCGACATATTAGGGGCTTTGACACTCTTATCAAGATTAGACACGCGTATCGTAGCTTAGGCACACATTTCAAGTCACTCATGAAGATCTCACAAAGTTCAGAAAACATTAAGTCACTTGAAGAACGTGAAAAGAGGAATGTAGAGTCAGATTCGACCGAATCTGACATCCATTCGGTCGAATGGCACTTTTGTATAGAGGCTTATGTTCCATTTTCACAGGGAAGGTCGAATGGCACTCATTTGGGCAAATCATCATCCATTCGGCCGAATGGATGTCTCTATTCAGGGGAATCGTGCACAGAGAGGAATTCAAAAGAGCTGCTGAAATGGGCAAATTGGTTATTAATTCGGGCGAAAAGAGTAGCATTCGGCCGAATGGGTCATTAATTCGGGCGAATGGACCTGTTTTCTCCAAAAATTTTACTTCTTCTTTAGGCTGGCCCAAAGATATTTTAGGGTTTTGGGATTTCTTTTATTGTTTGTTATAAATACCCTAGAGGGAGAACCCTAGTTTTATTAGTTTTAGCTCTACTAAGCCTAAAAAATTCTCTTAGTTCTAGTTTTCCATTTTCTGTTTTCTCAACATATGTACTCTAAGTTTTCGATTTTATTGTTTGGATTCTGATCGTGGATATTGCATTCAAGCTTTATTGTGAGTATCAATCTCTTCTTTACTTTCGAATTTATTCGTTATATTTTAGTTGATGTTTAGTCTAATGTTTATCATTCATCTAGAATCGTTTCTGATTTAGTTTTGCTATCGTTAATATCTTTTCATGATTGTTGCATTTGTTTTATTGAATATCATCATGTCCTATATCTTGAATATGTATGAGTAGTTCTCTTGGGGGTTTGATTAGTGAAACCTTAGGAGAGGCTATGTTCTTCATTGTCTAAGGTTATAGGAATAATGACAATAAGTAGCTCTCGAAACCCTATGCGAATCTTGTCCTGCAACTCCTTTGGAGACATAGGGTGATTATAGGTCGTTCGATGTGATTTGTGGAATCACCAACTTCCTCTCGCATACTTGGGTGTCCATGCTAGTTATTGTTTGATTTCCTCTAACCTATCATGTTCTCTTTTGAAATCACCATTCCTAGGGTGAATCTAATCTCGTCCTTATTTTTCTCTATTTGATTTTCCTTTTTAGTTCATCGTGATTTATATTTTCGTCATTAGTTTTAGTTGCTTTTAAAATCAAAAAGTCCAGTTATATTAAGAAGCGGAGTGTCTTGATATCCTTTGTCCTTGTGGTTCGACCCCTTACCCCACTATACTTGTGTGGTTCATAGGTTGTTATAAATATTGTTTGGTTCATGGATTAGCATAAACAACTGCTAAAACCTTGCTATCAAAATAGCGCCGTTGCCGGGAGTAAGGCGTTATATTTAAACTCTTGTTGTTCTTGATATAGCTTTATTTTATTTCGTTTATGTTGCTGTTTGTTTTTTTTTTGTTAGTAGATACCTTTGAGTTTGCTGTTTGCATGCCCCATATCACGCGCAGGTCAAACCAACCAATAGTACCATATAATCCTAAGGTCCAATGTGTAAGGAAACAACCTCCAACAAAACAATCCTCACCTTCTGTTCAAAACCCACCCACAATCACAATGGCCGACGAACATCAATTGTTTGGTCAGTTCAGGACTCCTAGCTCACAAGAGTTCCAAGGAGGTGTAGTACTTCCTATTGTTACCACCCCATACCAAATACATCCCTAGTTCACAAGGATGGTTAAGGAAACCCCTTTTAGTGGACTAAGAAATGAATGTCCTCTTCAACAACTCGAGGCATTCTCTGATATTTGTGGACTTATCCCTCCTTGCCCTAATAGCCCAGACTATGTGCAGATGCACTTATTTCACTTGAGTCTAGCTGGGGATGCCAAAAATTGGTATAAATGCTTAGGACCCAACTCAATTATTAATTGGGCTCAACTGAAAACGGCTTTTCTAGAGAGGTTATATCCTACAGTTCGAACACAAGATTGGCGTAAGAAAATTGCGTCCTTCACTCAAGAGGATGATGAGAACCTTAGTGCTACTTGGAGTTAATTTAAGAGAATGATTAGAGCATTCCCCCACCATGAGTACGGGGAAAATCATCTCAACACATTTTTCTACAATGGTTTCAATGACTCCACCAAGGCACTCCTAGACTCAGTAGTAGGTGGCCAACTCTCTAAAATTCCATGCAACCAGGTAAAAGCCAAAATTGAGGAAGTTGTTAAGAATAGTGCCTGGGGAGGAACAAGGAATCAGGGTTTACCAAGAGGGATGATTGACACAACCAACTTTGACACCATCAGTGCTAAAGTAGAAGCAGAGTTCGATAAGAAGCTGTCTAAATTAAGCTTAGCTGATAGTTCGAACACCCCTCCAGTGCGTGAAAAGCACTTTGCATGTGCCATATGTGGGGGTACCAACCATGATACTTCCTATTGTAGTGGTTCACACTCCGAGCACGTTGCTGCAGTTGATTATGGAGGTTGTAACCTAGAGACACAAGTGACGAATTATGACGGTTATGGATATAATCCTGATCATGTTGCAGCCCTTAACTATGGTGCACAAGGACTAGGACAAGGAGCAGAGTATGGGCAATAACCTTTCCCCAATCAACCATACAAACCTCATTTCAATTCGAATCAAAACTAAGGAAACTTCCACCCGGGATATAATAGAAATGCTCATAGTGGGTTCAATAACCAAGGTTTTCAAGGGAGCCAATCGAGCGGAAATGCACCAAGGCCAAATTTATATAGACCACCGGGGTTTAATCAAGGGCCTAAAAAATGGTTCAAATCTGCCTTTCCCACCTAGTCAACCTCATCACGGGGCTTCTCAACCACAACAAAGTCACACCTCAAACAATGACCATTTAGCCTCCCAAGTAACATCTCTTGCTCAACAAAACTAGAGTCTGACTCAAATAAATCAGACTCTCATCTAGCAGATGCAACAACTCCAAGCTCAACAAAAGTTGTTTGAAACTCAACTCGCCCAAATGGCTAGTCTTCCTACACCACCGCTATTCCTATCTCACCCTCAACCTAACCCATCCACACAACCTCCACCTCAGCACCCAAACCCAAAGCAACACACTACAATAGCTATCCACCTAAGATCAGGGACTCAGAATGACGACCCTTCATATCCGGTTGATGCACCTTTGGTATGGGTGAGCGATGAGACAAGAATGGATGAAAATGAAAAAGAAGAGGAACAAGGTAAGGGGTCGAGAGTTAACAGTGAAAGAAGCGTGGTAGATAAGATAAGAAGTGAGAAATTGGTAGAGAGTGAGGAAGAGAGGAAGAAGAGGATTGAGGAGAGAAAGAGGTTAGATCGCTAATATGCACCCCCACTTCCTTTTCCCTATAGGAGAGTAGAGAAGCAACTTGATGAGAAGTTCAAGAGATTTCTAGAACACTTACAAAGAATGGAGATGAAGATTCCATTCCTTAATGCAATGGCACAAATGCCTAAGTATGCTAAGTTCTTGAAGGACTTAGTGTCCAACAAGAAAAAGCTTTAGCTAGAAGTAATCAGTCTCCCCCATCAAGTTAGTTCCATTTTACATGGGAAAATGCCTATAAAAGAGTGAGATCCCGGTCCATATAACCTCCCAGTAAAGTTGGAAAATCTTGATCCCAAAGGGGCGCTCACCAATCTAGGGGCTTTGATTAGTCTTATACCTTTATCCATCGCCAAAAAGCTACCCTTTAGCCTCAAACCTTCAAGGAAAAATGATCCAACTGGAATATAGGAGTATAAAAGTGTCGTGTGGAGAGCTTAATGATATACCTATTCAAGTGGGAGAACTAGTGGTCCCTAGCCATTTTGTAGTGATGGAAATGGAAGAGGACCCTTATACTCCACTCATCTTGGGAAGAGCCGTTCTAAAAACAATTTGGGCAGTTATTAATTGCCATGATGACACCATAACGGTATAAGTAGCCCGAAGGTAGTTTTCAAAATTTCTCCACTCTTAAACAAACCTATGGTTGAATAAGTCTGCCGCCTTGAAGTGGATGATAGGGAAATTAAGGATTGTCAAAGGGAAATAGAAGTTGGGTATTCAATGAATAATGAGGATACCTAAACAAAAGATAAGCAGTTGAAGAGCCGATTGGACGAGGCCCAGGAATATAAGAGCAAAGAAGCAGAATCTGAGCAACTGTGTGAGGTTGGGGAAGGTATTATCCATAAGAGGGAGAGTCCTAAGCCTTCTCCCTAAGTAAGTTTGAAACCTCTACCTCCTAGCCTTAAATATGCCTATCTTGATGATAATGAGGGGAGTCTAGTCATAGTGAATTCTGAGCTCGATGACATTTCGTTGGATAAATTACTTGTTTTATTAAGGAAATATCGAGGTGTCATTGGGTACTCACTTGGTGATTTAAAAGGGATTAGTCCAACACTTGTTATGCACCGAATTCATCTTGACAATGATCATTTCTCCTCAATTGGGCCACAAAGAAGGCTGAACCCCAACATGAAAGAGGTAGTTAAGGATGAATTCCTCAAACTCCTAAAGGCCGGCATCATCTACTCAATTTCAGATAGTAGATGGGTTAGCCCTATTCATGTTGTTTCGAAAAAGGGAGGAATGACCATTTTCGAGAATGACAAAGGTGAGATGATCCCAACTAGAGCCACTACAGGATGACAAGTTTGTATTAATTATCGCGAACTCAACAAGGCTACAAGAAAGGATCACTTCCCTTTACCCTTCATCGACGAGATGCTTGAGAGATTGGCAATGCACAAGTACTATTGTTTTCTGGATGGTTACTCGGGTTTCTTTCAAATTCCAATCCACCCCGAAGATCAACATAAAACAACGTTCACTTGTCCTTTTGGGACTTTTTCCTATAGGAGAATGCCATTTGGTTTATGCAATGCTCCATCCACTTTCCAGAGATGCATGTCTGCTATATTTTCTGATATGCGAGAGGAGTTCATGGAAGTGTTCATGGATGATTTTTCTGTTGGAGGTTCTTCTTTTGAAACTTGCTTGACACATCTCAAGAAGGTTTTGTTACAGTGTCAAGAAACGAATCTCATGCTGAATTGGGAGAAGTGTCACTTGTGTCACTTTTTAGTCCAAGAAGGCATTGTCTTAGGCCATAAAGTGTCTTTCAAAGGCATAGAGGTAGACCCTGCTAAGATAGATGTGATAAGGAACCTTCTTGTACCTACCTTGGTTATAAGAGTACGGTCCTTTCTTGGACATGCAGAGTTTGATTTTGAATTAAAGGATAGGAAAGGAAGTGAAAATGTGGTAGCGGACCATTTATCTAGGTTACCTAAACTTAAATAATGACTTCTCCCCTATCCAAGATGAAATGGTTGAAGAAACCTTGATGACAGTGTTAGTCGTTGGGAAAGCGCCTTGGTTCGCAGATATTGCGAATTATTTAGCTTATGGGGAACTTCTAGAGTTCGAATCAAGGGCAATGAAAAAGGCTTTCTTTGGGAAAGTTGGAAATTTCTTTTGGGATGACCCCTATTAGTTTCATGCCTGTGCCGATGGCATAATCCGCCATTGTATAACTAAAGAGGAAATCCCCAAGGTTCTAACTCACTGTGACTCATACGCGTGCGGCGGCCACTATGGTATAATGAGCACTATTGCTAAGGTTGCCACCGCGGGTTTCTATTGGCTAACCTTGCATAAGGATGTTGAAACATTCGTGAAGAGCTGTGAAGATGCCAAAAAGTTGGTAATATATCAATGAGGAATGAGATGCCTCAAAATTACATTGAGTGTGAAGTTTTTTATTGTTCGGGTATTGACTTCATGGGCCCCTTTGTGTCATCTCATAGGAACCAAGATATTTTGGTAGGGATAGATTATGTGTCTAAGTGGGTGGAGGGCATCGCCTCGCCTACAAATGATCACAAAGTAGTTATGAAGCTTTTTAAAAGCATAATCTTCCCTCGATTTGGTGTTCCCAAAATAGTCATAAGTGATATGGGTTCCCACTTTGCGAAAAATAAACTGAACAAACTGTTAAAAAAATATGGAGTCATGCATAAAGTCAGTTCACCCTACCATCCCCAAACTCAAGGACAGGTGGAAGTAGCCAATAGGGAGATTAAGGGAATATTAGAAAAGGTGGTTAACCCAAACAGGAAAGATTGGTCTCTTAAGTTAGACGATGCTCTTTGGGCACACCGTACATGTTACAAAAACCCAATTGGTACCACCCCATTCCGGCCGTTGTATGGGAAATCTTGTCATTTACCGGTGGAATTGGAATATAGGTCTTGGTGGGAGATCCAAACCCTTAATTTGGACCCTACTTTATTCTACAAGAAGCGAGCCGCACAATTAAGGGAATTGGAAGAACTAAGTTTAGACGCATTACATAACATGTATATCTACAAGGAACGAACTAAGCATTGGCATGACCAACGGATTATTCAACGAGAATTCCTTGTAGGAGATAAAGTACTACTCTTCAATTCAAGAGCAAAGTTATTCCCCGGGAAATTGAAATCGAGGTGGTTTGGGCCATTCGAGATCTTGTAAGTATTTCCTTATGAAATGGTAGAGTAGAAAGATTATCATGGAGATAGTTTCATTGTGAATGGACATCGGCAGAAACTCTTCCATGAAAGTAGCCTTCACGAAGTCAACACCGTCAAGCGAATAAGGTTAGATGATGTCAAAGTTGAATGATTGGTGTAATCATTGGCATATAATAAGTATCTAAACTTTGAATCATCATTCTTTTGAGTTTTGTTAAGTTTTGAGTAGTTAGTTTCACTTCGGTTTCTATTTTGTGATTGATGACCCTAGCTACGTTGAGCTAAATGACGTTAAACAAAGCACTTACGGGAGGTAAATCGATCTTCTTTGAATTTTCTTGCTAAGCAATCATTGTACCATTTTTGGTTTGGGAGAGTACATATCCTTTCGAGCTTAAAATTATTGAATAAGCAATCCTTTCGGCCGAATTAGAGTTCCATTTGGCTGAATGGACTTGGACTATGAACTCAAGCCTAAGATTTGAGGAGTTTCTGAGAATGTCGAATGAGTAAACAATTTGGGTGAAGGAAGTCCATTCTGCCGATTGGAAGTCCCATTCGGTTGAAGGAGGTACAGAGAGAACTGGGCAAGGCTTCTTGAGAATGCCGAATAGACACTCTATTTGGGCAAATAAAGGTCTATTCGGCCAAATACATAAGTGATTCGGGTAAATGGTAGCGAAGAATTCTGAGAAATTCTTCGAAATTCGACCGAACAAGGCCTCCCATTCGGGCGAATGGAGTGCTAGTTCTATATATACCCCTTCATTTCCACGGGTTTCTCTCACATTTCACTCTAAACCCTAAACATGCCCAAGCTTCAACTCTTACCCTCCCTCACTCATTCTCACTATAGTTGCTCCTTCTCCTTCCTAAACTTCAATCAACAACTATGGAACCCCGAAGAAGCTTAAGGAATCCTTTCAAACGGTCCAAGAAACATGGTAAAGGATCCTCTTCTGGTGCTGCTCAAGAAGAACAACAAACTAGTCTCATCCACAACTGGAGCACCAACAACGTCTTTCCGGTCAAGAATTATGGTTTGAAGAAGAGTATAGAACAGTGGTGTTCATTTCTTTGGAGCAATTTGAACACTTTCAATGATTAAAGGTATGCAAAATTAACTCTACCCAATACTTGGATATTTCAATTTTACAACGTATGGGTATATATGAACAATTTTCCGAATTATTGACGGTATATGGCCTTTAGAACTGGATTAACATGTGGCACCCAACTCATAAGCTCTTAACTTATGAGTTTCTCAGTTCCTTAAGCCCATGTCAGCGTGAAAATAAGTTGCATTTGTCTTTTCGGTTAAGGAATACAACCTATTCCCTTGATTATGCTGCCTTTTGTACTGTTTTTGGTTTTACAAATGAACCTATTCCGGATAAACAACCGGATAACTCCTGTGTTTCTGAATTATGGCCTAAAATTGCCGGCCGGCTTGTTTATCCGAATAGGAATATTTATGCGTCTGATGTACAACATCCTGTTCTTAGAATGTTCTTTAAATTTGCTAAGGAGACATTGCTCCCTTCCCCTAGCCCTCACCTAATAAGAACCGCTAAAGTGCACATACTGCACCAGTACATTGCACCGCACAATGACACAATAATAAGCATTCCAATGACACTTTGAAAATTTTTAAACACCATAGCCACCCTTGATGTAAAAACTGACCTATGTGTTGGGGGGCATGTATACCACATCGCTGAATTCCTTAATGTGATGAATCCTATAGAATTCAGTGATAAATTTGCCACTACCACCACCCTCTACGAGTAGTGTCTGGTAAGGGCCGACTTTAACTTCACTGACCCTATGCGATGACGGTACCTTAAAGACCGCGCCATTCCCCGCCCCTGTCCAAACTTTCCTCCCCTCTTGTAGCTTGGGGACTCATACCTTTTAGATGGCGATGTGCCGAGATACACTGTTGAGCCCCCACTTAGACCCCCTCCTCGTCCTTACACCCTATCTATGCGTGATTGACCTAGGGCTTCCACTTTAGTTCTACCGAACCATGATGATTTAGATGATGAATATGATATTATGTCCTCCTTAGGTCACATAGAGGCTAGGCTTGACTAGGTCCTTACCACCCAGGCCTATCACACCGCCCGTCTCGATTACCTTGAGCAAAACTTTAAGCGGGCCAAATACCCATGGTATGACATGGCCTATCGCTCCCATATGGTCGGCGAAAGCAGGGCCACTCCTTCCTGGTACCCCCGCCATGACAACTATAATGAAATATCCTTAAGTCATGGGTTTGACCGGTTGCGGGTGGGTAGGCGTAGCTTCAACAACTTCACCCCACCGGCTCCTAGAAGAGCCTCTAATGACTATGGGATGGACTATATGGGTGAGGCGAAAGAGGATAATGAGGATGATGACCAGGGGGATGAGGGTTTCATAGGGGATGAGTAGTGCTAGACCTAAAGTCCTCCCTTAGCGTCGAGGACGGCTTCAGCCTGGCTTGGGGGGGATATCCATTATCCACTACTCATTATTTTGTTGCGTGTCTTTTGGTCTTTTGTCTTGTCTGGCTGTTGGTTTTATTGTTGTGTAGTTTTGTGTTTGTTTTGTGTTTTGGTTTTGCTTTTTGGTGTTGTTTTCAGGTCCTTGCAATAAGTTCCACATGCTGCTTCACCTACGTACTGGTATGATTGCTCCCGCTTGAAAATCCAAAGTTATTTATTTATTTATATTTTTGTTTTCTTTCCTTTTTTCCATCATATGCTCCAAACCCTTTTTTCCATCATATGCTCCAAACCCTTTTTTCTATCATATGCTCCAAACCCTTTTTTCCATCATATGCTCAAAACCCTTTGTTCCATCATATGCTCTAAACCCTTTTTTTTCCATCATATGCTCTAAATCCTTTTTTCTATCATATGTTCTAAACAAGCATGCAAGCTTCTATTGTGCACTTTACAGTGATTATATGCAAACTCGTATTCCCCTAGCCCTGTGCGTGTTTTGGGCCTGAGTTTATCGATTGTTTTCCACTTAACTTGGGGGATCTGAGCTTACTTGGTATGTGGTTTGGATGACTACCTATTGAGGCGCATTTCGCCTAGCCTGGTTAGAATTAAACCTTGTAGGACTCCATCGTGAGCCCTATATTATTGAGTGTTAGTCAGAGAATCTTAAGAATTGTGTTTGTTCTCCTCTAGCATAGTCTGCTTTTCTAAAGGTTAGGGATGATAACACGTTTGTAGTTACAGCTACATAGCCAAATTGCCTACCATGAATATTAATTTACTTTAGGTTAAGCCAAGTTTAAGCTTTTACCTTTTTCTTTGTAGCACACTATTTAACTCCACATGAGCCAAATGTTCCCTCTCTTTACCTAGAGGATAGTCATGTGATCATATTAAAGTTGGTGTTCATTACATTATGGTCTATGATTTCGGTTTGAAAAATGATTATTGGATGATATGACTCTATAAATTACTCTTAATGTATTTTAAAACTATTTACATGAAAAGTTCAAAAAAAAAGGGGAAAAAGCATGAAAAACACAAAAAGAAAAGAAAAAGGAAAAAAAGAGAAAAAGGAAAAAAAGAGAAAATGAAAAAAGAGAGAAAAAGAAGAAAAGAAAAAAAAGAAGAGAAAAATTTGAGAATAAGGTTGACATAATGTATTAGAGTTCATTATCGCAGAATTTGGAAGTGGCATGGTTGTCGAAAGTTGTAGTTGTCCTCGGTTTTATTACCTTGGATTGCTTACTATCCTCTATTTTAACTCCACATCCCCAAATTTTACCCTACCTTGATCCTAGCCTACATTGCAACCCTTTCCAAACATGTTCGACTTAACCTGATTAGTAAGATCTGTGCTAGAGAGTAGATAAGACACAATCCTCGAGATTTCTCCTTGTTTAGGTGTTTAATTCCCGAGTTATCTTTAGTCGGATGATTTTGAGCAAAACACATACCCTTTAAACACATGAGCATATTAGAAATTTCCCACATCTCCTGAGAAATAACCTCGGGAGCGTAGACTTGCGACCTCACTAGGTAGTGGGCGGAATGAACTATGATGTAGCTAGCTTGGTGATCCCGAGTATGTGGAAAACGTTGTTATGCTCTTCTAACCCCATTGTACTTGCACACCCATGGCTAGGGAAGAGTTTTGCACATGCACGACTTGTATTGGCTTGTTTTTCAATCTCCTTGTTCTTCATTCACTTCTATAACTATTTTTCCCTAAGCTTTCATGTGACCTTGCTAGGTCATTTGCTAGGGACTAGCAAAGGTTTAGCTTGGGGGAAGTTGATGTGCTCGTTTTAGAGCACGTTTACTACCCCATTTTAGTGTTAAGTCATGCGCTTTTAGATTGATTTTATACATATTATACTTAATTTTACCTTGATCTTGTCTTTGAGTTGTTTTTAGGTCATTTCAGGTGTTTTTGATGATTTTGAGGTGAAATGCGACATATTCGAGGCTTTGACACTCTTATCAAGATTAGACACGCGTATCATAGCTTGGGCACACATTTCAAGTGACTCATGAAGATCTTACAAAGTTTAGAAAACATTAAGTCACTTAAAGAAAGTGAAAAGAGGAATACAGAGTCAGATTCGACCAAATCTGACATCCATTCAGTTGAATGGCACTTCAGTATAGAGGCCTGTGTTCCATTATCACTGGGAAGGCCGAATGACGCTCATTCGGGCGAATCATCATCCATTCGGCCGAATGGATGTCTCCATTCTGGCGAATGGTGCACAGAGAGGAATTCAACAGAGCTGTTGGAATGGGCAAATGGGTCATTAATTAGGGCGAACAGAGTAGCATTCGACCGAATGGGTCATTAATTTGGGCGAATGGACCTGTTTTCTCCGGAAATTTTACTTCTTCTTTAGGCCAGCCCAAAGACATTTTAGGGTTTCAGGATTTCTTTTATTGTTTGTTATAAATACCCCTCTTTTTGGAGAGAGGGAGAACCCTAGTTTCATTAGTTTTAGCTTTACTTAGCCTCAAAAATTGTCTTAGTTCTAGTTTTCCATTTTCTATTTTCTCAACATATGTACTCCCAGTTTTCAATTTTATTATTTGGATTATGATCGTGGATATTGCATTCAAGCTTTATTGTGAGTATCAATCTCTTCTTTACTTTCGAATTCGTTCGTTATATTTCAGTTGATGTTTATTCTAATGTTTATCATTCATATAGAATAGTTTCTGATTTAATTTTGCTCTTGTAAATTTCTTTTCATGATTGTTGCGTTTGTTTTCTTGAATATCATCATATCGTATATCTTGAATATGTGTGAGTAGTTCTCTTGGGGGTTTGATTAGTGAAACCCTAGGAGAGGCTATGTTCTTCATTGTCTAAGGTTATAGGAATGATGACAATAAGTAGCTCTTGAAACCCTATTCGAATCTTGTCCTGCAACTCCTTTGGAGAGATAGGGCGATTATAGGTCGTTCGATGTGATTTGTGGAATCACCAACTTCCTCTCGCATACTTGGGTGTCCATGCTAGTTATTATTTGATTTCCTCTAACCTACCATGTTCTCTTTTGAAATCACCATTCCTAGGGTGAATCTAATCCGGTCCCCGTTTTTCTTCATTTGATTTTCCTCTTTAGTTCATCGTTTTTTATATTTTCGTCATTAGTTGTAGTTGCTTTTAAAATCAAAAAGTCTAGTTATATTAAGAAGTGGAGTGTCTTAATATCCTTTGTCCTCGTGGTTCGACCTCCTACCCCACTATACTCGTGTGGTTCGTAGGTTGTTATAAATATTGTTTAGTTTAAGGTTTAGCATAAACGACTGTTAAAACCTTGCTATCAAGGGGAAACCCTAATTTTTTAGTTAGTTTTAGCTTTATTTAGCCTCAAAACATCTCTTAGTTCATTAAGCCCTAGTTTTCCATTTTTCTGTTTTCTCAACATATGTACTCCAAGATTTCGACTTTATTGTTTGGATTCTGATCGTGGATATTGCGTTCAATCTTTATTGTGAGTATCAATTTTCTCTTTACTTTTGAATTCGTTTTATTTCAGTCAACATTGTTTGTAGTTATCGTTGTTTGTCGCTGTTTATTTTTTATAGTTAGTAGTTACCCTTGAGTTTGCTGTTTGCATGCTCCATAGCACACGTAGGTCAAACCAACAAATAATACCATATAATCCTAAGGTCCAACGTTTAAGAAAACAACGTCCAACAAAACTAACCTCACATTCTGTTCAAAGTCCACCCACATCCACAACGGCCGACGAACATCAATTGTTCGGTCAGTTCGGGACGCTTAGCTCACAAGAGTTCCAAGGAGGTGTAGTACTTCCTGTTGCTATTACACCATACCAAATACAACCCCAGTTCACAAGGATGGTTAAGGAAACCCCTTTTAGTGAACTAAGTAATGAATGTCCTCTTCAACATCTCGAGCCATTCTCTAATATTTGTGGACTTATCCCTCCTTGCCCCAACAGCCCAGACTATGTGCGGATGCACCTATTTCACTTGAGTCTAGCTGGTGATGCCAAGGATTGGTATAAATTCTTAGAGCCCAACTAAATCATTAATTGGGCTCAATTGAAGACATATATTCTAGAGAGGTTCTATCCTACGGTTCAAACGCAAGATTGGCGCAAGAAAATCACGTCCTTCATTCAAGAGGATGATAAGAACCTTAGTGCTACTTGGAGTTGGTTTAAAAGAATGATTAGAGCATGCCCCAATCATGAGTACGGGGAGAACCATCTAAACGCATTTTTCTACGATGCTCTCAATGAGTCCATCTAGGCACTTCTTGATTCGACGGTTGGTGGCCAACTCTCCAAGATTCCATGCAACCAGGTAAAAGCCAGAATTGAGGAAGTTGCTAAGAATAGCGCCTGGGGAGGAACAAGGAGTCAGGGTTTACCAAGAGGGATGATTGACACAACCAACTTGGACACCATCAATGCTAAAATTGAAGTAGTTATCGACAAGAAGCTGTCCAAGTTAAGCCTAGCTGGTAGTTCGAACACCCCTCCGGTGCTATGGGCAACAACCTTTCCCCAATCAACAATATAGACCTCCTTTTAATTCGAATCAAAATCAAGGAAACTTCCACCTGAGATATAATAGAAATGCTCAAAGTGGGTTCAACAACCAAGGTTTTCAAGGGAACCAATCGAGCGGAAATGCACCAAGGCCAAATTTATATAGACCACCGGGGTTTAATTAAGGGCCTAGAGGTGGTTCAAATTTGCCTTTCCCACCTATTCAACCTCATCATAAGGTTTCTCAACCTCAACAAAATCAAACCTCAAGCAATGATCATTTAGCCTCCCAAGTAACTTCTCTTGCTCAGCTAAACCAGAGTCTCACTCAGATAAATCAGACTCTCATCGCGTGATGCAACAACTCCAAGTTCAACAAAAGTTGTTTAAAACTCAACTCGCCCAAATGGCTAGTCCTCCTACACCACCACTATTCCCATCTCACCCTCAACCTAACCCCTCCACACAACCTCCACCTCAACACCCAAACCCAAACCAACACACTACAAAAGCTATCCACCTTAGATCAAGGACTTAGTATGACGGCCCTTCGTATCCAGTTGATGCACCTTTGGTACGGGTTGGTGATGAGATAAGAGTGGATGTAAATGAAAAAGAAGAGGAACAAGGTTAGGGGTCGAGAGTTGACAGTGAAAGAAGCGAGGATGATGAGGAAGAAAAGATAAGGAGTGAGAAGATGGTAGAGAGTGAGGAAGAGAGGAAGAAGAGGATTGAGGAGAGAAAGAGGTTAGATCGCTTGTATGCACCCCCACTTCCTTTTCCCTATAGGAGGGTAGAAAAGCAACTTGATGAGAAGTTCACGAGATTTTTAGAACATTTACAAAAGATGGAGATGGAGATTTCATTCGTAGAGGCAATGGCACAGATGCCTAAGTATGCTAAGTTCTTGAAGGACTTACTATCCAATAAGAAAAAGCTTGAGGAAAAAGTAATTAGTCTCCCCCATCAAGTTATTTCCATTTTATAAGGGAAATTGCCTATAAAAGAGCGAGATCCTAGTCCATACAACCTTCTAGTAAAGTTGGGGAATCTTGATCCCAAAGGGGTGCTCGCCAATCTAGGGGCTTCGATTAGTCTTATGCCTCTAGCAATCGCCAAGAAGCTACCCTTTACCCTCAAACCTTCAAGGAAAACCATCCAATTGGCTGATAGCAGCATAAAAGTTTCGTGTGGAGAGCTAGTGGTCCCTTGCGACTTTGTAGTGATGGAAAGGAAAGAGGACCCTTATACTCCACTCATTTTGGGAAGAGCCATTCTAAAAACACTCCGGGCAGTTATTAATATTCATAATGACACCATAATGGTGGAAGTAGCCCAAGTGAAGGTAATCTTTAAAATTTCCCCGCTCTTGAAGAAACCTATGGTTAAAGAAGTCTGTCATCTTGAAGTGAATGATAGGGAAGGTGATAAATATAAAAGGGAAATAGAAGTTGTGTATTCAATGAGTGGTGAGAATACTTACGAAGAGGATGAGTAGTTGGAAAGCCAATTGGACAGGGCCCAGGAATATAAGAGCAAGGAAGCAGAATTTTCCACTGTTTGAGGTTAAGGAAGGTATTCCCTATAAAGGGGAGAGATCCAAGACTTTTACCCTAGTACATTTGAAACCTCTACCTCCTAGCCTTAAATATGCTTATCTTGATGATGATGATGGGAGTCCAGTCATAGTGAGTTCTGAGCTTGATGACACCTCGTTGGAAAAATTGCTTGTTTTACTAAGGAAATATCGAGGTGTCATTGGGTACTCACTTGGTGATTTAAAAGGGATTAGTCCAACCCTCTGCACTGAATTCATCTTGACAATGAGCGTTTCTCCTTAATTGAGCCACAAAGAAGGCTAAACCCCAACATGAAAGAGGTAGTTAAGGATGAAATCCTCAAAATCCTCAAGGCCGGCATCATCTACTCGATTTTAGATAACAGGTGGTTTAGCCCTGTTCATGTTGTTCCAAAAAAGGGAGGAATGACCATTATTAAGAATGACAAAGGTGAGATGATCCCAACTAGAACCAACACAGGATGGAGAGTTTGTATTGATTATCACAAACTCAACAAGGCTACAAGAAAGGATCACTTCCCTTTACCCTTCATCGACGAGAGGCTTGAGAGATTGGCAAGGCACAAGTACTATTGTTTTCAGGATGGCTACTCGGGTTTCTTTCAAATTCCAATCCACCTTAAGGATCAATAGAAATCAACTTTTAGTTTTCCTTTTGGGACTTTTGATTATGGGAGAATGCCCTTTGGATTATGCAATGGTCCATCCACTTTCCAGAGGTGCATGTCTGCCATATTTGCTGATATGCTATAAGACTTCATGGAAGTGTTCATGGATGATTTTTATGTTGGGGGTTCATCTTTTGACACTTGCTTGACACATGTTGAAAAGGTTTCGTTATGGTGTCAAGAAACAAATCTTGTGCTGAATTAGGAGAAGTGTCACTTTTTAGTCCAAGAAGGAATTGTCCTAGACCATAAAGTATCCTTCAAAGGCATAGAGGTAGACCCTGCTAAGATAGATGTGATAAGGAACCTTCCTGTACCTACCTCGGTTACAGGAGTACGGTCCTTTCTTGGACATGCAAGGTTCTATAGGCGTCTCATCTTAAGATTTTTGACCTTAGCTAAACCCTTAAATGAATTGCTTTAGAAAGATATCGAATTTAACTTTGATGAGAGACGCCTCAATGCCTTTAATTGTTTAAAGCAAGCATTGATCTCTGCGCCCATTGTGCAAGCTCCCGATTGGAGTTTTCCATTTGAATTAATGTGAGATGCCAGTGATATCTCTGTAGGTGCTGTTCTTGAACAGAAAAAGGAAGGAAAGCACTATGTCATATGTTATATCAGTAAAACACTAGATCCAGCACAACACAACTACTCTACCACTGAAAAGGAGATGCTGGTGGTAGTCTATGCTTGTGAGAGAACGTGCCAATATTTGATATGTTCTAAGGTTGTAGTTTTCATGGATCACTCGGCCCTGAAATTCTTAATGATGAAGAGAGATGCAAAGCCAAGGTTGATCCGTTGGGTGCTCCTACTACAGGAGTTTGATTTTGAATTGAAGGATAGGAAGGGAAGTGAAAATGTGGTGGCTGACCATTTGTCTACTTGCCTGTTCTTAATAATGACTCATTCCCTATCCAAGATAAAATGGTTGAAGAAACCTTGATGACAGCATTAGTCATTGAGAAACACTAGTAGAGAAATTCACATATGCTATATATATTATATGCTCCGGTTCCATGAAGTAACAAAGCATAAATGTATTGGAATTACATATGCTATACATTACATGCTTCGGGTTTATATTAACCGAAGCGTATAATTATCATATACTCCGGGATTCACTAAACCTCAACATAAACCCAAGCCAGAAATTAAAGGGTCTTCACCTTCGTAGCATCCCGCCATTACCACGCATTCCCTCTCAAGTCTCACCCAATAAAATTCTGAAACCCTCAGCTTGCATCCCTTGTCCCTGCCTCCACCCACAAAACTATCACCCAAAATCTCATTCCCTAGCTCTCACCCACAAAACGCTTTCCCTGTCACTGCCTCTGAACTTTTCTAACCGCCAACTCGTTGTAAGGTATGTTACCTATTCTTAGCCTTAAAGTTGATCTCTTTTCTAATTCTATGTTTTGGGGTTGCTTAGTAAATCTTTTATCTTTCAACGTAGATGAGTTAGTTATAAAATGTTTGTTGAATTTATTTTTCATTTTTAGCCATATTCGAAGTACAAACTAATTTAGATAGTATTGAGATTTTATTCCAGGAAATTCGTAGTGAAAAATTCGACATTTATCAATAGTTTTTGTTTGCTTTAAAGAAAATCCTTAATAAATTTTTTATTTTTGGAAAAAGTTAGATAAATTTATTATTGAAAATAAAAATCCACTGAAGTTTGAATAGTTTTGGGAAAAGAGTTCATACATATTCATTCCAAACTATCAAACGTATTCAATCTAACCACAAGATGAGCTGTATAGTTACCTGTCCTTAATCATTAGTTATACTTGCATTGTTGTTTTTTAAACAAAAAAATTAACCACTATAGGCTTATAATATAGAAATTTCTAACATTCAGTAAATTTTTCAACCAAACGATAAGGGCTATAAAAAACATAATCAGTTGATAAAGCTCTATTGAGAGTTTCTTTGTCGTCTATGGATCTCTTTAGGCAGTTAGGATTCTTAGTTTTCCTAGATTTCTAATAATTACTGCTTCTTATGAATTCGAGAGTGTCCTTCCGAATCCTTTTTTCTACTTAATGCCCTATCTATCTGAGTTTTCTTATCTCTAGGTCTCTTTAGGCGGTTAGGGTTCTAAATGTTCCTAAGTTTCTAATTGTTTCTTCACATGAATTTGGGCAATACTTCCAAACCCTTTCCTCGCCTTAAAACTAATACATATAAGTTGAAGATTTAGTGGGAAATTGAATCGATTAGGAAATTAATGTTCCCACATTGTATCATACAATGAAACTGGATACAATTGTTTTTTGTGAGTTAAAAGGAGGGTAATTCTTACTCATTACTTGTAATTCTTTGAATAGTTAAAGGATGGCAAAAGATTGTTCGTGGATGTATGGTAGCATTGAATCATCAGAATTTGTGAATGGGGTCTTGGAATTTTGTAGTATTGCTATTGAACATTAAGCTAGGACAGGGGAAATTGGATTTTATTGCCCATGTGTCAAGTGTGGCAATGTATCAAAGGTCGATAGCATTGACATCCTTAGGGAGCATATACTTCAGCATGGATTTAGGCTTCAGTATCATGTTTGGGTTTGGCATAGTGAGGAGGGAGTTTACAAAGGAAACGTTGTTCCACAAAATGTCTATGAAGAAGATGTTAGTTATGCGGTGGAGAATAATGAGTATAAGAATGACAAGGAAGATATGAATGAGGACATAGATCATGTTGATGAGATGATGGAAGGGGTCGACGATGAGTTAGGCAAACACCCTCATGTTTTTGACTTGTTGAAAGAGGCTTCTGAGATGCCTCTCTACCCAAGATGTACAAAATTCATCAAACTGATAGCCGTGTTGACACTTTTCAATGTTAAGTCAAAGTTCAATTGGAGTGATACTAGTTTCACGAGTTTATTAGAAGTGTTAGGTGAGATGTTTCCAGATGGAAATGAACTTCCAAAATCAACATTTGGGGATGAAGATCGTAATTTGAGGCTCGGACTGTAAACTGATGGAATA
This sequence comes from Dysphania ambrosioides, assembly GCA_026401315.1. Taxonomy (NCBI): domain Eukaryota; kingdom Viridiplantae; phylum Streptophyta; class Magnoliopsida; order Caryophyllales; family Amaranthaceae; genus Dysphania; species Dysphania ambrosioides. The sequence goes on from CM048667.1 coordinate 18,291,670, forward strand.
AACCCATTCGGCACTCTTAGTTCTCAGTATAGTACATGGCATGTGCTCTTAGTTATCTATAATTTGCCTCCTTGGTTGTGTATGAAATGTAAGTATATTATGCTTTAGCTTCTAATCTCGGGTCCCAAACAACCTAGAAATGATATTGATGTATATCTTGCACCCCTCGTTGAGGATTTGGGGAAGATGTGGGATGAAGGGGTTTCCATGTATGACGCACATGCTAATGAGGTGTTCACATTGCGTGGAATGCTTTTATGCACCGTCAATGATTTCCCAGCATACGTTAACTTATCCGGGTATAAGAATAAAGGGAATAAAGCATGCCCAATTTGTATCGATGACATGGAAGCAACATGGATTCCTAAGTGTAAACATGTCTTCATGCACCATCGAAAGTTCCTCCCACGTGATCACCCTTATAGTAAGAAAAAGAAGGCATTCAATGGAGAGGTTGAAGAGTGTATAGCCCGCCGACCATTAACCAGTTATGAGGTTTATGAACAAGTTAAGGGTGTTGAAATAGTTTTTGGTAAAACAGGTCAAGTGGGGGAAGGGTTATGGAAGAAAGAATCAATATTTTGGAAGCTTCCATATTAGAGAGATCTACAGGTTAGACATTGCTTGGACGTTATGCACATAGAGAAAAATGTATGTGATGCCATACTCGGGATGCTCATGAACACTCCAGGTAAGACGAAGGATGTGAAGGCCATGCGAGATTACTTAGAATGTGAGGGGCTTTGGCCAGAGTTGTGGCCACAGGTTAAGGAGGGTAAGAAAAGAAATAGAGCCGAAAAAGGAGGTGACAAGAACAAGGGAAAAGGAAAGGGTGACAATATTAAAAAGAATTATTTACCTCCAGCTTGTTACACATTGTCTAGAGAAGAGAAGCGGTTCTTCTGTGAATCTTTATATGACATTAAGGTTCCATCGGGTTACTCATCTAACATGAAAAGATTTGTGTCCTTGAATGGTGAGTTGAAGTTGGGAAGCATGAAATCCCATGATTGTCATGTCATGATGCAAGTGTTCTTACCGATTGCAATCCGAGGGATTTTGCCAAAATATGTGAGATATGATATTATTGAACTATGTTCGTTTTTCAACACAATATGCAGTAAAGTGCTTAATCTCTTAAAAGTCGATGCCCTTCAAGCAGATGTGATTGAAACTTTATGCAAGTTTGAGATGTATTTCCCTCCTTCGGTTTTTGACATTATAGTTCACCTAATTGTCCATCTTGTTCGTGAAATCAAGCTTTTAGGTCCTTTTTTTGAGGTGGTATTGTCCTTTTGAAAGACACATGGGGGTTTTACAAAATAAAGTGAGGAACGCGGCACTATAAGCGATGAGATAGGTAATTTTATAGCTGAGTATATGGCCAGTGCAGAGCCCATTGGACTTCCTACCTCTCGACATGAAGGGAGACTTGAGGGAAAGGGAACAATTTGCTCAAAATTGATCACACCTCCAAGAGATTGGCACCTACAAGCACACTTGTATGTCTTACATCATGTTCTAAAAGTCCATCCCTTTTTGAATGAGCATTACGAGGAATTGCGTGTAAAAAATCCTTCTAAAGGGGATAGGGCATTGATGTTATTGTGTAATAAGACTTTTATTAATTGGTTTCATAATCGAGTAGTTTATGAACAACTCGAGGGTGTGTCTGAAATTGTGAAGTGGTTAGCTTTTGGTCCTCATGAAGATATCAACAAATATGAGGGTTATGATGTCAATGGGTACACCTTTTGGACTGAGGGTCAAGATCAAAAGTCCTCTTTCTTGCAGAATAGTAGCGTTTCTCTTTTGGCATCATCTACATTTTATGCGAGTGCAAAGGATCAATCACCTGTAAATGCCAAGTTGTTATTCTATGGGAGAGTACAGGAAATATGGGAGCTTGACTACTCTAGTTTCACAATTGGTCTTTTTAAATGCAAGTGGGTAGATAAAAATCGACGATGTGTTAAAATTAATGACCCTTGTGGATTCACTCTTGTAGACTTAAGTCATTTATGTGATAGTGAAGATCCATTTATACTTGCCGCACATGCTAAGCATGTATTCTATGTTATGGACCCCAATGATAAAAAATGGTTTATTGTTGTACCGGGGAAAAGGAGTATCCTCGGTATAGGTGATGTTGATGATGAGGAAGAATACGATGCATTTAAGGACTCCCCACCTTTTACTTATCCAAAATCCGTTGTGGAGGGCGATGGAGATGTCGACACAGGTTACTTGCATATAGATCACACAGAAGGAATACATTTGAATTTTGATATGTAATATACAAGGTATAATAAGCTCAGTGTTTGAAAAATTAACTTGGTTTTACACTTGTTATGTTCAGCATTACTTGTTTTATAATAGTTGTTATGATTGGTTTATTTGAGACTATTGTAATTTTTTTACCATGTTTTACATTCATATTTTGATTATTTCTTCAACAACCTAGAAAGAGGCTACATAAAAGATATGAAAAACTAACTTTGAGTTGTGCATGATAAAGCAATATGATATAGGTTAAGTCTATTTTAATAGTTTTTAATGGTTTAGGATTCTCTAGGGAGTAAATGATCTAATCAATTACATGGTGCTTTCCGCTTAAAAATTTTAGAACAACCACTTCATGATGCAGCTTGATCATATCTTTCTAGATTTTTATTTTGTTTTACCTCTAATGTGTGACTACTCTGTAACTATTGGACTAATCTGTATTTCTTTATCTACTCTGCAGCACCAAGATTTTTGCATCTAATTCATCTTCTGGGAAGCTTGCTTTTGCCAAAATCCTGAAGTTGCATCTATAGTAGTCCCCTGTGACTTTATGGATCTCCTTTGGACTTTGTGGTGCTATGAGGTATGCCTTTCTTTTTCCCCTTTTTTTAATTTCTGTATCTGCTAGAATCTGCATTTGTGGCATATGTTTGATGCATAAAGTTTTAACCACATAATCTATTAGTCATGAAAGTTTGTAAATATTTAATATTCTATTGCCCTGTCAGTAAAGGATCAACCATCACAGTCATGTGGTTTAGATGGATAAGTTATGATCTATGCTGTGTTGTGCCAATCTATATTTGAATCTGAGTAAAGGTCATGGGTACCTTATTCAGACCTCAACTTTTCTTGATAGTGTGTCTGATAGTGTGTCTGATAGTATTATTTAGTCTAAGTATTATGCACAGACCTTCAGTGTGATTTCTGAGTATTATGCTAACTGGAGTGTTATGCTAACTGGAGTGGTTACTCAGGCTGAATAATACTCAGAGCTAACTGGAGTATTATGCTAACATTCTAACTAGAGTGTTATGCTAACAGTCTAAGTAGTATACTAACTGGAGTGGTTACTTAGAGCATAATGTGAAATATGAAAATTGGTCTTTAGTATTTATTTGAGGACCGAAGCATGGATAAAGTTACCCATAAAATAGTTCATCTTAAGGCTAAAGTTACCAAACTCCAAACCTGCATAAGGGGACAGAACCTACATAAAGAATCAACACTCACCAACTAGTCCTGCTTGAAACAAAAGGGACAGAACCTCCATAAAGAATCAACACTCACCTACTAGTCCTGCTTGAAACAAAAGGGACAGAACCTTGATAGAGATCTTCAATCTACTAGATATAACATAAAATAGATCAATCAACATTAGACACTTATTGCACTTGAGTTTCAGGAAGTCTCTGACCAAATACCATAGATCTCTCATTCTCCAAACTATAATAAAATTATTCAATAATTGCAATCATGAATGCCTAAATCATTGATGTTGTGTTATCATTGCATAAATAACACTTGGTTCAGAGAAGCATCTGCTGTATGCCTAAAAAATTCACCTGTTAGACCCTTCAATGTCAGTGTCAGGCCCTTCATATATTTGATTTTGAAATTTAGTTAGACTAATGCTCTCATAGAGCGCATAATTATTTTCATCTTTGATCCAGTCAGCCCTATAGCATTGGACAAGTTCTTGCAGATGAGGCCACTGCTCTACATCTTTGTCACGCTGGAAAAGGAATAAAAATTATAAATAGAGAAGTTCATGACTAGAAAAAGCAAGTGTTGCAGTCCTAATAAACAAAACCAATTCATAAATCAGAAATAAAGATGTAAAAAATTTTATTAATTGTATACATTACTCAAGATGTCAATGCAATAATGAATGCCATATAAGCAGAGAGATAAAATTACATGGAAGATAAATTAAACAATATCATTTACACAAAAAAGGAGAGTCATAACAGGATTAATAGCTATGACAAAAATGAATAGTGCATAGACCTTCAGTATTCTTCATAGTATTATGCGTGGACTTTTATTCTTCATTCTTCATTATGCACAGACCTTCAGTATGCTAACTTACGCATAGACCTTTAGTATTCTAAAAATACAAACCATTTCATTGAGTTGTGCTAATTTGTATTTGAATCTAAGTGTGCCAGTCTAAGTATGCTAACTTCATGTGAACATCAAAAGCAAAAGATGCACAGACCAGTCTACGTATTATGCTAACATTTGTGTATGATGCTATAGAATTTAGTAGTCGAGTTTCTGAAAACTGGAAAATAGGTATCCAACTCAAGTTGGTCCATAATCTCTTGTGTTGCCCAAAATATGTCCTTCAATAATATCAGTCGCAACCACCTACAAGATACAACCTGAGATATCACAACATCATACAACCTGAGATATTATTGCGGAAGTGGTGCACCAACCTAAGATATCAGACTAGAAACTCATGTGGTTGAATATTAGAGACTAGAAACTCATGTCGTGAAAGTAATATAAACCAGCCTAAGTGGCAAAGGGTAATGTTGCAGAGTATTAATACCCTTGTATGAATCTAATCATAAACATCCCAATAATATTATTGCGGAAGTGGTGCATTAATTACTCTAATGTTTTGTGTTTCTGTTTTGTTTATATCTAATGTTATTGCTAAAGTGGTTCACTGATGTGCTCATTTTAGAGCACGTTTACAACCTCATTTTAGTGTCGAGTCTCGTGCTTTTATATTGGTTTTATGCACGTTACATTCAATTTTACCTTGATCTTGTCCTCGAGCTGCTTTTAGGTCATTTCAGGTGATCTCGATGATTTCGAGGTAAAATGAGACGTGTTCGAGGTGTTGACACTTCTATCAAGAGTGTGGATGCGCGTATCATAGCTTGGGCATGCGTTCCAAGTCATTCTCGAAGATTCCATAAACTCTAGAAGCCACTAGGCACTTCAAAGGAACTGTTCAGCAAGGTTTAGGTTCAGATTCGACCGAATCTGACATCCATTCGGTCGAATAGAAGACAGGAATTCAAGCACATAAATCAAGCTCTCGGGAATAGCCGAATGAAGACTCATTCGGCCGAATCAAGACCCATTCGGCCGAATGGTTCCACTCATTCGGCCGAATGGTGGACAGGGTGCGAAATCATCAAGCTTCTGTTTTGGGCGAATGGCCACACCATTCGGCCGAATGGCCACCCATTCAGCCGAATCCACTATGCATTCGGCCGAATGGCCTTCTTTCCCGCATATTTTGGATCTTTCTTTAGTCGGCGCTCGAGGGTTTTTCCTAGGGTTTTACTCCTTTTGTCCCTAGGGTATAAATACCCTCTTTCTCTGTACATAACCTTATGCCTACTTTAAGAGCTCTTGTGCCTCAACCTAGAACATCACTTTAAAGCTTTTCATTTCTTTCATGCCTTAGTTTAGATTTACAGCTTTCGTTGTTCTCGTTTTCAAGCTTTGTATTTCGGATTTGGTTCCTATTTCGTTCATACAATTTCCTTTATGCAAGGTATTATTTCTTTTCTGTTTTAGTTCTTTTAATGCTTTCAAGTATTGTTTTTCTTGATTTCTTTCCTCTAGCTATAATCGTTGTTTCGTTTACAGTTTTGATAGAGTAGTCGTTGGTTCAGTTATAGTTCTTAGTTTTCGTTCTCTTGTTCATTTCCGTTCAGTCTATTCATGCTTTTAAATCATGTCTTTTATTATTACTATGTGTGAGTAGTCTTCTTAGGGGTTTGATTGGTGAAACCCTAGGTTGGCTCGTTCTTCATGCGTAGAGTTAGGATTTGAGATTGTTAACAGTTGATTGATTGATATTCGATGCGAATCTTGTCCTGCCACTCCTTTGGAGACATAGGGCGATTATAGGTTGTTCGTGTGATTTATAGGGTCACAAACTTCCTCTCGTCATCTTGAGTGTCATGATTTATTGTTGACTGATTTCTCCTAATTTAGCGTATTGATAGTTTGATTGTCCTTCCTAGGGTGGAGCTGATCTGTCCCCGTTTTCTTTTCATAGTATAACATTGTTTTAGTTCTTGCTTTGCTTTTCTGTTATTAGTATAATTCTTTTCGAATCCCATTTGAATCCTTTACATCAAGTCTATAAGCTGTCGCCCCTTGTCCTTGTGGTTCGATCCCCGACTTACCACTACACTAGTTGTAGTAGTATTAGGGTGTTTATAAATTTAGTTTGCATAACTATTCTTTAGTTAAACGACCTAAAAGAACGGTTATCAAAATGGCGCCGTTGCCGGGGACAAGGCGTTGTGTTTAGATTATATTCTTGGTGTAATTCATTTTTATTTTATTTCTTTTATTGTACATTAATCTGCTTGTCAATACTTACGCTTGGTCTCTAGTGTTGTTTGCATGCCATATACCACACGTCAATCAAATCAACAACTAGAACCATTCGATCCTGAGGTTCAACGCAGCAAACGGAGAACTCCAACCCAAACCTCATCGCAGCCAAATACCTCCAACCACCCTACACCACCAATGGACGAAAACCACCAACAACTTTTTGGTCAATTTGGGACACCTGGGTCCCAAGAATTTCAAGGAGGTGTAGTGTTGCCCATAGCCCCGAACCCCTATCATATACATCCTCAATTCACCCGGATGGTGAAAGAGACCCCTTTTTGCAGTTTGAGAAATGAATGCCCTCTCCAACACTTGGAGGCGTTCTCAGATATTTGCGGTCTCATACCTCCATGCCCCAATAGCCCGGATTATGTACGGATGCATCTATTTCACTTGAGTTTATCTGGTGATGCTCGGGACTGGTATAAATGCTTAGAGCCCAACTCAATCATTAATTGGGCTCAATTAAAGACAGCGTTTCTAGAAAGGTTCTATCCCACAGTTCGAACGCAGGATTGGCGTAAGAAAATTGCGTTATTCACTCAAGAGGATGATGAGAACCTTAGTGCCACTTGGAGTCGGTTTAAGAGAATGATAAGAGCATGCCCCCATCATGAGTACGGGGAGAACCATCTTAATAAATTCTTCTATGATGGTCTAAAGGACTCCACCAAGGCACTCCTAGACTCCGCTGTTGGTGGCCAACTTTCGAAAGTCCCATGCAATCAAGTGAGGGCTAGGATTGAGGAGATTGCTAAAAATAGTTCTTGGGGAGGAGCAAGGGGTAGTGGATTACCGAGAGGAGGGATGGATTCAAGCAACTTGGACACGTTTACTTCAAAAATCGAGGCTATCATGGATAAGAAGCTGTCCAAGTTCAAATACGCCCAAGGTAGCTCCAATGTATCATCGGTTAAAGAGACCCCCTTTTCATGTAGAATCTGTGGGGGCACCAATCATGATACATCATTTATGGGGGTGCAAATTCCGAGCACATAGCGGCTGTTAACTATGGGGGGTATAACCAAGAAGGAACCCCAATCATGAACTATGATGGATACGGGTACAATCCCGACTATGTGGCAGCTGTAGGATATGGTGGTCAAAACCAAGGGTTTTCTCAGCAAGGTCCTTACAATAACCAACCCTTTAGACCTACCTTCAATCCAAATTCTGGCCAAGGAAACTCCTCCCAAGGGTATAATTCCAACAATCAAGCAAATGGGAGTTTTCCTAGGCCGAATGGGAATAGGCCATACCCTCCAATGCCAAGACCCAACACCAACCTACCCTATCCATCTATACAACCTCAACCAAACTCGCCTCCAACTAATGAATTCCTTTCCACCCAAGTGAACTCCCTTGCGCAGCAAAACCAAACCCTCTCACACATCAACCAAACTCTGATGAATTAAATGCAACGACTTTAGGCGCAACAGAAGTTGTTTTAATTGCAGCTTGCGCAGATGGCTAGTCCACCCCCACCATTGCCATTTCCTTCTCACCCCCAACAAAACCCATCTCCCCAGCCTCCACCACAAAACTCTCCTGACTCTAACCCTGAGCATCACACCTGTAAGGCGATCTTCCTAGGATCTGGAACCTCACATTCTTCTCCAGCTGTAGCCAGTGGAGAAGATTTAGGGGAAGATCCCTCGAAGGGTAGTGGTTTTCTGAGAGAAAAGGAGCACAAGGAGAACCTTGAGGGTGGTAAAGAAAAGGAGGGGCACAATGTCAAAATCAAGGGGTATGAGGGGAAGAAGAATGACGAAGATGAGAGATGGAGGGAGATACAGAAAAGGAGGAAACTCGAGCGTCAACATGCTCCGCCTCTACCTTTTCCTTACAAAAAGGTAGAGAAGCCACTTCAAGAAAAGTTTCTTACATTCCTAGAGCATATGCGGCAGCTTGAAATGAAAATACCATTCCTAGAGGCCATGGAGCAAATGCCGCAATATGCTACGTATCTGAAAACCCTCCTAAGGAACAAGAGAAAGCTAGAGGGCGAAGTGATTAGTTTGCCAGAGCAAGTAAGTGCCATCATTCAGGGCACGTGGGCAAAGAAAGAAAAAGCTAGAGGACCCTTTGTGCTCTCAGTCACCCTTGGAAAACTCAATTCTAAGGGAGCACTCGCTGACCTTGGGGCCTTCATTAGCCTAATGCCGATGTCCATCGCCAAGAAACTCACTTTCGACCTCAAGCCATCACAGAAAACAATCCAGCTGGCCGACCGTAGTATAAAAGTGCCATGTGGGGAGTTTGAGGACCTTCCGATCCAAGTTGGGAACATAGTAGTACCATGTGACTTCGTGGTGCTCGATATGGCTGAGGATCCTTATAGTCCTCTCATCTTAGGGAGGGATGCTTTGAAAACTTTGGGTGCCTTGATCGATTGTGAATCAGAAACTATAACCGTCAGGGTAGCCCAAGAAAAGGTCGTGTTTGCCTTTTCTAAGTCTTCAATGGAACCCATGGTTGAGCGGATTTGTTCCTTTGGGGTGGTCGAGAAAGACGCTGCGAAAGAAGTCGAGAGGTGTAGTGCTTCTGTTGCTCCAATAACAGTTGAGGTGTCGGATGAGGAAGACGCGCAAAAATGTCTTATTTTTGGGGTTGCGAAGGGAATTGCTCCACCGATAGAGATGTGTTATAAATCTGAGGGAACTAACGAGCCAGCTCGTAAACAGAAAAGGGCTAGAAAAAGAAAATCTAAAAAGAGACCGATGGCTCCACCTGGCTTGGGGGAGCCCCGCATTATAACCCACCTCCAGATGACCCTGGTTCTCCATTGCTTACTTCCGCCACTGCGGCTCGGTGGAGAGTTTTGACTCCCCACGCTAGAGGTGATGGTGGTGCTAGGAGTGAATCCACTCCTACGACAGGTATAATTTCTTTGTTTTCTTTTTCTGTATAAATTTGTGCCTAAATGTGTCGAACTTACCGACGTTAAACAAAAGTACTTACGGGAGATAACCCGGTGTTTGTTTTGTTTGTTAATTTGTATAGCAACAGCCTCCATAATGCTGATCTTTCTCCCTTTTGTTTCTTCTCTCCCAAGTGCCGGGACGGCTCTTGAGCTAGCTTGGGGGAGGATCCTTGTGTTTTCAAAGCTTTGAAAGATCCGCATTATGGAAACTATTGCCTTTTTTTTTTAGTTTGCATGTCTAGGTGTATCAAGATTAATGTGCTTGAGTTGTGAAACTGACATGCTAGCTCCTGACGTGTACGTTATAGTGGTCTTATGCATACTCATGCTTTTCCTAGCCTTGTGCCTGTTTTGGGACCGAATAATTGATTGTTTTCCACCTGATTTAGGGGATCTGGTCCTGCTTGGTTTGCGGCTTGGATGACTACCTTTTGAGGCACATTTCGACTAGCCTAGTGAGGATGGAGCCTTCTGGGACTCCATTATGAGTCCTATGTTATAAAGTGCTAGTTAGAGAGTCTAAGTATTGTGTCTGTTCTCCTCCAGCATAGTCTTCTTTTCTAAAGGCCAGGGATGATAACACGTTTGTAGTTACAGCTACATGGCCAAATTGCCTACCATGAATATTGATTGACTTTAGGGTAAGCCAATTTTGTGCCTTTACTCTTTCTTCATAGCTACATCACCTAACTCCACATGAGCCAAATATTCCCTCTTCTTACCTAGAGGATAGTCAAGTGATTACAGTGAAGTGGTGCCCATTGCATTGTGGTGAAAGATTTTGGTTGGAAAAATCGTTGTCGTATGATATGACTCTTTACATTACTCTTAGTTTATTTCAGAAACATTTTCTTGAAAACAAAAAGAAAAAAAAGAGAAAACAAAAAAAGAAAGAAAAAAGAAAAAGAAAAGAAAAAAATTAGAAAAAGAAAAATTCGAGAATAAAGTTGGTGTAATGAGCTCATTTATGCGTATCCAAAGAATTTTGGGAAGTGGCATGGTTTTCGGAAGTCATAGCCATCCTTGGTTTGATTACCTTGGATTGCTTACTATCCTCTATTTGAACTCCACATCCCCAAATTTTACCCTACCTTGATCCCAACCTACATTGCAACCGTTTCCAAACCTGTTCGACTTGGCCTGATTAGCAAGTTCTATGCTGGAGAGTAGATAGGATGCAATCCCTAAGATTTCTCCTTGATTGAGTGTTTAATTCCCGACTCATCTTAAGTCAAATGATTATGAGCGAAACACGTACCATATTAAACACACGAGCGTACTAGAAATTTCCCACATCTTTTGGGAAATAGCATGGGGAGCGTGGACTTGTGACCTCATTAGGTAGTGGGTGGCATGGCCTGTGTTGTAGCTTTTCCAGTGATCCCAAGTCTGTGGAAAACGTCTTTTATCTTAGTATTATGCTCTTTTGAGCCCATTGTACTTGCACACCCATGGCTAGGGAAGAGTTTTGCGCATACACGGCTGGCATTGCCCTGTTTTCCGCTCACCTTGCTTTTCATGAGTTTTGCTCACGGTGTTGCCTTGCTAGTTCATTTGCTAGGGACTAGCAAAGGTTTGGCCCTTGGGGGAAGTTGATGTGCTCATTTTAGAGCATGTTTACAACCTCATTTTAGTGTCGAGTCTCGTGCTTTTATATTGGTTTTATGCACGTTACATTCAATTTTACCTTGATCTTGTCCTCGAGCTGCTTTTAGGTCATTTCAGGTGATCTCGATGATTTCAAGGTAAAATGAGACGTGTTCGAGGCGTTGACACTTCTATCAAGAGTGTGGATGCGCGTATCATAGCTTAGGCATGCGTTCCAAGTCACTCTCGAAGATTCCATAAACTCTAGAAGCCACTAGGCACTTCAAAGGAACTGTTCAGCAAGGTTTAGGTTCAGATTCGACCGAATCTGACATCCATTCGGTCGAATGGAAGACAGGAATTCAAGCACATAAATCAAGCTCTCGGGAATAGCCGAATGAAGACTCATTCGGCCGAATCAAGACCCATTCGGCCGAATGGTTCCACTCATTCGGCCGAATGGTGGATAGGGTGCGAAATCATCAAGCTTCTGTTTTGGGCGAATGGCCACACCATTCGGCCGAATGGCCACCCATTCGGCCAAATCCACTATGTATTCGGCCGAATGACCTTCTTTCCCGCATATTTTGGTTCTTTCTTTAGTCGGCGCTCGAGGGTTTTTCCTAGGGCTTTACTCCTTTTGTCCCTAGGGTATAAATACCCTCTTTCTCTGTACATAACCTTATGCCTACTTTGAGAGCTCTTGTGCCTCAACCTAGAACATCTCTTTAAAGCTTTTCATTTCTTTCATGCCTTAGTTTAGATTTACAGCTTTCGTTGTTCTCGTTTTCAAGCTTTGTATTTCGGATTCGGTTCCTATTTGGTTCATACAATTTCGTTTATGCAAGGTATTATTTCTTTTCTGTTTTAGTTCTTTTAATGCTTTCAAGTATTATTTTTCTTGATTTCTTTCCTCTAGCTATAATCGTTGTTTCGTTTACAGTTTTGGTAGAGTAGTCGTTGGTTCAGTTATAGTTCTTAGTTTTCGTTCTCTTGTTCATTTCCGTTCAGTCTATTCATGCTTTTAAATCATGTCTTTTATTATTACTATGTGTGAGTAGTCTTCTCAGGGGTTTGATTGGTGAAACCCTAGGTTGGCTCGTTCTTCATGCGTAGAGTTAGGATTTGAGATTGTTAACAGTTGATTGAATGATATTCGATGCGAATCTTGTCCTACCACTCCTTTGGAGACATAGGGCGATTATAGGTTGTTCGTGTGATTTATAGGGTCACAAACTTCCTCTCGTCATCTTGAGTGTCATGATTTATTGTTGACTGATTTCTCCTAATTTAGCATATTGATAGTTTGATTGTCCTTCCTAGGGTGGAACTGATCTGTCCCCGTTTTCTTTTCATAGTATAACATTGTTTTAGTTCTTGCTTTGCTTTTCTGTTATTAGTATAATTCTTTTCGAATCCCATTTGAATCCTTTACATCAAGTCTATAAGCTGTCGCCCCTTGTCCTTGTGGTTCGATCCCCGACTTACCACTACACTAGTTGTAGTAGTATTAGGGTGTTTATAAATTTAGTTTGCATAACTATTCTTTTAGTTAAATGACCTAAAAGAACGGTTATCATTCACCAATCTAATGTTTTATTTTACGGTAAATATATTCTTATTATTCTCATATATCTTGGCACAACCCTTAAAGTTTTATTTTCCAGTAAATTATTAAGAATAAGAATATTATTTCAATATGAGAATAATAAGAATATCAACATGAGGTATATAGTTTTTTGTCAAATTATCAAGCATCCTATTAATATCCATGAGGTATACTATTGCAGGCTAGCAGGAGCAACCTCTTCTCTTGTACCAATGAATCTCTTAAGAGATGGCATAGCCCCTAAGGACGAGGATATTGATAATGAGTACAATGATAATGATAATGACTACAATGTAGAGATGGAGGAGGATAAGGGAGACTCCGAAGATAGGGGTTATGATGACATCTCTTCTAAGTGGGACCAACATCAGTTAATAGCAAACCAAGCCCCACCAACAAAGACTCTCAAAGTGTCAGAACCAATGCACCTTGAGTATAATAGCTTAGGTCAACCATGCGGGAGGTGGTGTAGATAGTATGGAACATAACTTGGCATTTGTATGCGCAAAATTTCCATCTTATACTCATGGAGTTCTTGAAAATCTTACCAAAGATTGTTTATGACTCCATACATGTGTTAGCAATGTGCCTGATGAGAAGCCAATACAAGTTGATCTGGCAAAAGAACAGTTCCACTACATGGAGGACACATTAACATGGGTATACAAAGTGGATGTTCGTGAATTTCTATCAGGAGATATGTTTAATGTATCCATAATACAAGTCTTCATGAGGTGACATGTACTTATATTACACTATTGTATGTTGTTGGTTAAATGTTTTTAGTTTATTTTCTAACATAACTTATTTGTTGTGAGTTTAGTGCACTTCATAAAGATTTCAATGAATATGAGTCTATTTTGAAAGTTGGGTGGTTATGTCCACAACTGATTTATGGTACACATTACATGACAAACCAACTCGAGATGAAGGAATACATTGAACAAACTTTGATAAAGTCAATTAGAGATGGGGACAAGTTTATTATGGCTCTGTATATTGAAGAGTATGCCCTAGCTCTAACATATTGTATCTTTTGTTAATGTTATCTAAGTTATCCTTCTCCTATTTATTGACTTTATATTTGTGTTTGTAGTAAACATTGGTTCTTCTAGTTATATGTCCTTTTACTCACACAGTATATCAATTCGATTCCGTGCATTAGTTATATGTCCTTTTACTCACACAGTATATCAATTCGATTTCGTGCATCTACAACCACCTCGGCATTTACTAATCAAATCCTTATTGAATAGGTACCTTTAAGTCGACCAGTTGCGATTTAGTTTAATTCTTAATTAGCTTTGATATCACATTAATATTTTTCTTATCAAAGTGTAGTGTAATGAAGAAATTGTGTGGAAGTATTGGATTACATTCAAGAGCCACATTTCCTAAATGGAAATCAGCAAAGGTACATGCTTTTTGAATTTAAATATTTTTTGGTTTACTTTGATTTTAACATGAATATACATTTTATTCTCATTTAGTGTGCACAACAAGTAAATGGGGTCGATTGTGGCTATTATGTTATGAGATTCATGTACGACTTAGTCTCTTCTACCACAAAAGTCGATGATGTAGAAAAGGTATGTCTAATTTCTTTACTTACATTTTTTATATGTACATATATATTAGACAAGTATTCTTAGCTTATATATGTAGATGTATGATAATCATGGAGGATATTATATTTGGAAATGTGGAATCGTTAAATTCTGGAATTATATAGTTGTTGAATTGTGAAGTTGTTGAATTATGGAATCATTGAATAGGTTGTTTGAATTAAAAAATTGGGATAATGTTCGTTGTACAAAGGAAGCTCTGCCAAATTTTTTAGAACTTTCATAAATAACCGAAAATTATTACATTTGTTTAAATATAAACATATATATAATTAATTATACATGTATATAAGATAATATAATTTGTTTTTTATTACGTTTATGGTGGCTAAATTTAGGGTTTGGAAACACCGAGAGAAGAGCCTTTAACTATTAAGGAAATCAAGGAAATAAGAGACAAGTTTGCATGGTTTCTTAGCAACTGCATTTAGTTGTTATGTTTAGTTCAGTTTTCATACGTTGTAGCAAATTATTTATGTTTATTTTAGTTTGTAATATAACTCAAATTATACACACTTATATTTGAAGGTCTTTTTAACATATTTATGGAAATGAAATTATTTCTTTCATATAAAGAGTATTAAATCCTTTGACTTTGTCGTAATCTAGCTAATATGCCAATTAACAACAATTCGTCATTATCCAAAAAAAAAATTTGGACTTTATGACGTGGGCTTTTGAAAACCGGAGCATAAAACCCTTATTTTTTTTAAAAAAAAGGGACTTTATGCTGCGGGTTTTATGACCCCTATTTGTTTCATGCCTACGTAGACGGAAAGTCACCACCGCAGGTTTCTATTGGCCAACCTTGCATAAAGATGTTGAAACATTCGTGAAAAGCTGTGAGAGGTGCCAAAAAGTTGGTAATATCTCAATGAGGAATGAGATGCCTCAAAATTACATCCTTGAGTGTTAAGTCTTTGATTGTTGGGGTATTGACTTCATGAGCCCCTTTGTGTCGTCCCATGGAAACCAATACATTTTTGTAGGGATAGATTATGTGTCTAAGTGAGTGGAGGGCATCGCCTCGCCTACAAATGATCATAAAGTAGTTATAAAGCTTTTTAAGAGCATAATCTTCCCTTGATTTGGTGTTCCCAAGATAGTCATAAGTGATGGGGGTTCCCACTTTGCGAAAAATGAGCTGAACAAATTATTGAAGAAGTATGGAGTCGTGCACAAATTCGGTTCACCCTACCATCCCCAAACTCAAGGACAGGTGGAAGTAGCCAATAGGGAGATTAAGAGACTACTAGAAAATGTGGTTGACCCAAATAGGAAAGATTGGTCTCTCAAGTTAGACGATGCTCTTTGGGCACACTGTACATGTTACAAAACCCCAATTGGTACCACCCCGTTCTAGTTGTTGTATGGGAAGTCTTGTCATTTATCGGTGGAATTGGAGTGTAGGTCTTGGTGGGCAATCCAAACCCTTAATTTGGACCCTACGAGAAGTGAGCCGCACAATTAAGGGAATTAGAAGAACTGAGGCTAGACACATTCCACAACATGCACATCTACAAGGAACAGACTAAGCGTTAGCACGGCCAACGGATCCTTCAACGAGATTCCTTGTAGGAGACAAAGTATTACTCTTCAATTCCAAAGCAAAGTTATTCCCCGGGAAGCTGAAATCGAGGTGGTTAGGGCCATTCGAGATCTTGCAAGTATTGCCTTATGGAACGGTAGAGTTGAAATATCATCATGGAGGTAGTTTCATTATGAATGGACATCGGCTAAAACTCTTCCATGAAAATAGCCCTCACGAAGTCAAACTGTTGAGCGCATAAGGTTAGATGATTTTGAAGTCGAATGATTGGTGTAATCATTGGCATATAATGAGAATATGAACTTTGAATCATCATTCTTTTGAGTTTTATTAAGTTTGAAGCAATTGGTTTTGCT
This sequence comes from Dysphania ambrosioides, assembly GCA_026401315.1. NCBI lineage: Eukaryota > Viridiplantae > Streptophyta > Magnoliopsida > Caryophyllales > Amaranthaceae > Dysphania > Dysphania ambrosioides. Next base: position 18,307,985 of record CM048667.1, read on the forward strand.
TCGGTATTTGTTTCGTATTATTTTTTATTTATGGTCCCGGCTAAGTCGAGCTAAACGACGTTAAACAAAGCACTTATAGGAGGTAACCCGATCTTCTTTGACTTTTCTTTCTAAGTAATTATGGTAACATTTTTGGTTTGGGAGGGTACATATCCTTTTGGGCTTAAAAATATCGAATTAGCATTCCATTCGGCCGAATTAGAGCTCCATTCGGGCGAATGGACTTTGATTATAAACTTAAGCTAGAGATTGGTGGAGTTTCTGAGAACGTCGAATAGGTAATTAATTCGAGCGAAAGAAATTCATTCATCCGAATGGAAATACCATTCGGGCGAATGGAGGAACATACAAAACTGGGCAAATGGCAGTGAAGATAGCTGAGAAAGCCTTCAAAATTCGACCAAATAGGGCTCTCTATTCGGGCGAATGGAGGTCCATTCGGCCGAATAAAGCTCCATTCGGGTGAAAGGAGCACTAGTTCTATATATACCCCTTCATTTTCCACAGTTTTCTCACAAATCTTTCTAAACCCTAAAAAAACGCTCGAGCTTCAACTCTCACCCGCACTCACTCTTTCTCACTATAATTCCTCCCTCTCCTTCATAAACTTCATCCACCACCATGGGACCTCGCAGAAGCTTGAGAAATCCTTTTAAACGACCCAAGAAACAAGCTGAAGGATCCTCTTTAGGTGTTGCACGGGAAGAACAACCAACCGGTTCTCAACCACAACCAGAGCATCAACAACGTCTCCCGGGTCAAGAACTCTGGTTTGACGAAAAATATAGGACGGTAGTATTCGTATCATTGGAACAATTTGAACGCTTTTAAAGGTTAAAGGTACGCAAAATCAACTCTACCCGATACTTAGATCTTTCAATTCTACAATGTATGGGTATATATGAACAATTTTCTAAACTGTTGACCGCATGTGGCCTTCAGAACTGGATAACCATATGGCACCCAACTCACAAGCTTTTAACTTATGAGTTTCTTAGTTTTGTTAGCCCATTTCAGTGTGAAAATAGGTTGCATTTGTCTTTCCTGTTAAGGAATGCAACCTATTTCCTTGATTATGCTGCCTTTTGTACTATTTTTGGTTTTACTAATGAACCTATTCTGGATAAACAATTGGATAATGGTCGTGTTTCTAAATTATGGCCTAAGATTGTCGGCCGGCTTGTTTATCCGAATAGGAATATTTATGCTTCTAATGTGCAACACCCTATTCTTAGAATGTTCTTCAAATTTGCTAGGGAGACATTGTTCCCTTCCCCTAGCCCTCACCTAGTCAGAACCCAAGAAGTGCATATACTGCACCGATACCTTGCACCGCACAATGACACAACAATTAGTATCCCAATAACACTTTGAAAGTTTCTAAACACTACAGCCACCCTTGATGTTAAAACTGAATTCCTACAATGTGATTAATCCTATAGAATTTAGTGATAGATTTGCCACTACCACCACCCTCCATGAGTAGTGTCTCGTTAGGGCAGGCTTCATCTTCACTGACCCTTTGCGATGGCGGTACCTTAAAGACTGCGTCATTCCCCTCCTCTCTTTAAACTTACATCCCTTTTTATAGTTTTCCAACTCGTACCTTCTAGACGGCGATGTGCCGAGGTACACAGTCAAGTCACCTCTTAGACCCCATCCTCGTCCTTACACCCTATCTATGCGTGATCGACTTAGGGCCTCCACTTCAGTTTTACCGGACCATGATGATTTAGAGGATGAGTCTGATATTAAGTCCTCCCTAGGTCATATAGAGGCTAGACTTGACCAAGTCCTCACCACCCATGCCCATCACATTGCCTAACTCGATCGCCTTGAGCAAAGCTTTGAGTGGGCCAATTACCCGTGGTATGACATGGCCTACCGATCCCACATGGTCGGCAAAAGCATGACCACCCCTTCTTGGTACCCCCATCCTGACCACTATAATGAAATATGCTTAAGTCAGGGGTTTGACCGATTGCGTGTGGGTAGGCGTAAGTTCAACAACTTCACTCCCCCAGCTCCTAGAAGAGCTTATAATGACTATAGGATGGATTACACGAGTGAGGAGGAAGAGGAAGGTGAGGATAATGACCAGGGGGATGAGGGTTTCATTGGGGATGAGTAGTTTTAGACCTACAGGACTTCCTTAGCGTCGAGGACGACTTTAGCCTAGCTTGGGGGGGATATCCTTTGTCCACTACTCATCATTTTGTTGCGTGTCTTTTGGTCTTTTGCCTTGTCTTGCTACTCGTTTTATTGTTGTGTGGTTTTGCATTGTTTTATTGTTGTTTTCAAGTCCTTTTACTCTCATCCTCGTAATGAGTTCCATGTGCTGCTTTGTTTCACCTACTTTTTGGTATGATCTCTTGCTCCTGCTTGAAAATCAAAAGTTTCTTATTTATTTATATTTTTGTTTTGTTTTCTTTTTCTTTCATATGCTCTAAAAAAATAAAAAAAGTAAAAAAATAAAAAAAACGACGAGAGAAAAATTGTGAAACAAGCATACAAGCTTCTGACGTGCACTTTACAATGATTATTTGCAAACTCATGTGTCCCTAGCCCTGTGCCTGTTTTGGGTCTGAGTTTATCGGCTATTTTCCACTTAACTTGGTGGATCTAATCTTGCTTGGTTTGTGGTTTGGATGACTACCTATTGAGGCGCATTTCGACTAGCCTGGTTAGGATTGAACCTTGTAGGATTCCATTTTGAGCCCTATATTATTGAGTGTTAGTTAGGGAATCTTAAGAATTGTGTCTGTTCTCCTCCAGCATAGTCTTCTTTTCTAAAGGTTAGGAATGATAACATGTTTGTAGTTACGGCTACATGGCTAAATTACCTACCATGAATATTAATTGACTGTAGAGTAAGCCAAGTTTGTGCCTTTATCTTTTTCTCTATAGCCACACTATTTAACTCCACATGAGCCAAATGTCCCCTCTCTTTACCTAGAGGATAGTCAAGTGATCATAGTGAAGTTGGTGTCCATTGCATTGTGGTGTAATATTTCGGTTTGAAAAATGATTATTGGATGTAATGATTCTATACATTACTCTTAGTGTATTTCAAAAATATTTGCATGAAAAGTTCAAAAAAAAACCATGAAAAGCACAAAAGGAAAAGAAAAAAGAGAGAAAAAGAAAAAAAAAGAGAAAAAAAAGAAGAAAAGAAAAGAAAAAAAGAAGAGAAAAATTTGAGAATAAGGTTGGTGTAATGTATTACAGTTCATTATTGCATTTCTTGAGGATTTTGGAGTGGCATTGCTATCGGAAGTTGTAGTTTTCCTTGGGTTTATTACCTTGGATCGCTTATTATCATCTATTTTAACTCCTTATCCCCAAATTTTACCCTACCTTGTTCCTAGCCTACATTGCAACCCTTTCCAAACCTGTTCGACTTAGCCTAATTAGTAAGATCTGTGCTGGAGAGTAGATAAGACACAATCCCCGAGATTTCTCCCAGTTTTGGTGTTTAATTCCTAACTCATCTTTAGTCGGATGATTTTGAGCGAAACACATACCCTATAAACATATGAGCATATTAATAATTTCCCACATCTCTTGGAAAATAACCTCAAGAGCGTAGACTTGCGACCTCATTAGGTAGTGGGTGGAATGGCCTATGTTGTAGCTTGCTTGGTGATCCCGAGTCTGTGGAAAACATTGTTCCTCTTTATATTACGCTCTTCTAAATCCTATTGTACTTGCACACCCATGGCTAGGGAAGAGTTTTGCACATGCACGGCTTGCATTGTCTTGTTTTTTTTCACTCTCCTTGTTTTTCATTCCCTTCACTAACTGTTTTGCCCTAAGTTTTCACGTCACCTTGCTAGTTCATTTGCTAGGGACTAGCAAAGGTTTGGCTTGGGGGAAGTTGATGTGCTCATTTTAAAGCATGTTTACTACCCCATTTTAGTGTTAAGTCTCATGGTTTTAGATTGATTTTATACATATTACACTTGATTTTATCTTGATCTTGTCTTTGAGTTGTTTTAAGGTCATTTCAGGTGTTTTCGATGATTTTAAGGTGAAGTGCAACATATTCGAGGCTTTGACACTCTTATCAAGATTAGACGCGTGTATCATAGCTTGGGCACGCATTACATGTCACTCTTGAAGATCCCACGAAGTTCAGAAGCCAGTAAACACTTGAAGAAGCTGAAAAGAAGAATACAGAGTCAGATTCGACCGAATCTGACAGCCATTCAGTCGAATGGTAGTCAATCATAGAAGCATGTGTTCCATTATCACTAGGAAGGCCGAATCGAATGAATTCGTGCGAATGAGCATCCATTCGGCCAAATGAATGTCCCCAATCGGGCGAATCATGCACAGAGAAGAAATTGAAAATAAACTCCGAAGCTGCTGGAATGGGCGAATGGGAATCAATTCGGGCGAACGGAGTTGCATTCGGCCGAATGGGTCATGAATTCAATCGAATGGACCTGTTTTCTCCTGAAATTTTACTTCTTCTTTAGGCGGTCCAAAGGCAGTTTAGGGTTTTGGAATTTCTTTTATTTTAAGTTATAAATACCCCTCTTTTTTAAGAGAGGGGGAACCCTAATTTTTTAGTTAGTTTTAGCTTTATTTAGCCTCAAAACATCTCTTAGTTCATTAAGCCCTAGTTTTCCATTTTTCAATTTTCTCAACATATGTACTCCAAGATTTTGACTTTATTCTTTGGATTCTGATCACGGATACTGCATTCAATCTTTATTGTGAGTATCAATTTTCTCTTTACTTTTGAATTCATTTTATTTCAATCAATTTTTAGCCTAATGTTTATCGCTTATCTAGAATAGTTTCTGCTTTATTTTTGTTCTCATTAGTTTCTTTTGATCATTATTATCAGTTGCGCTTGTTTTATTGATTATCATCATGCTATACATCTCAAACATGTGTGAGTAGTTCTCTTTGAGGATTGATTAGTGAAACCCTAACAAAATCTATGTTCTTCATTGTCTAAGGTTATAGGAATGATGACAATAAGTAGCTCTCGAAACCCAATACGAATCTTATCCTGCAACTCCTTTAGAGACATAGAGCGATTATAGGTTGTTTGATGTGATTTGTGGAATCACCAACTTCCTCTCGCATACATGGGTGTCTATGCTAGTTGATTGTTTGATTCCCCCTAACCTATCATGCTTTCTTTTGAAATCACCTTCCTAGGGTGAATCTAATCTTATCCCCATTTTCTCCTTTTGATCTCCCTCTTTAGTTCATCGTGATTTATATTTTTGTCATTAGTTTTAGTTGCTTTTCAAAATAAAAAGTCCAGTTATGTTAAAAAGCGGAGTATATTGATATCCTTTGTCCGCGTGGTTCGACCCCGTATCCCACTATACTTGTCTGGTACGTAGGTTCTTATAAGTATTTTTTGGTTCAAGGTTTAGCATAAATGCCTGTTAAAATCTTGCTATCAATCTCCATTCTCTCTAGACTCAATCAACACCTGATCCATTTTCATGAGCAATCCTCAGGTGTACGTCACACTTGAATGTATATTTAGGAGTTATCCTTGAGGCTCATTTCTTGTTTAAGCATCATAATTCATACCATGATCTTGTTCATGTCTCTATTTGTCAATGATGGTATAAGGGTAAACCTTAAATACCTTTTGAACTAGACTCTTGCCTCTTTAGTTGAAGTATTCCATGGAGAAAGGTCTCTCTAGGCCTTAATCTTCATTTCACTAGCAAATCTTCAACTTATCATCATTATACATAATACTTACCTTGTATCCTAACTAATCTTACTTATTGACTCTTGACTTTTGACTCTATTGCTTTATTATAATTCTACACTTTTATACATAATCCTTACTTTGTATTGCAATAGCATGATCACACTTACTTATGCTTATAATCAAGACCTATTGATTGAATGCCACGCCTAATAAGATGAACAATGGACAACCGAATATAGTTACCCATTAATCTTATGGATATTTAACCAAGTGGCATGGTCACCTACTCTAGACTTATGTGCATAATTCTTAACTTGCCAAACCAACTAATTTAGAGAGTACCATCTCTTGTTTGTGTATGTTTTCCTAGAAACTAAATATTATTTGTTCTCATCTCTAAGCCATTTATTTGCTCACATACTCAGATTGAAATAAGTTGATCATTCACAGACCTTCACTAAGTCTATTAAATGTTCGGTGGTGACTCCTTGACCGATTCAATGTCTCTAAAGCCGCATACTCGATCTTTATTGATGCCTAAAGACGTAGAGCACTAGTGGGGGAGAGCTCCTTTCTTTTTTCACTATAAAGAGAAGGTTGGGTTGCAAAAACTGAGCTCTCTAGTGGCGATTCACTCAACGAATTGTTCACTCGAAGCCTATTTGATTTCCAAACCCTTAGCATATTCACAAAAAATTCCCTACAGATATGTTGCATGTACTTAATTATGATTCTATCAATATTTCAAGAGTTTTCAAGAACAATGCCTTACTCTAATTAAACGATGGATGAGATCAAGAAAATTTGGATGGAGTACTTTTTAGCTTCCCATTGCCCTTAGGATAGATCTTACTAGGCTAATTACATTAGTGACACGTTTTTCTAATACTTACAACTACTCCTACCAAGAACATAATCAATGATAATTTATATATATACTTTGTACAATTAATTTGATTTGATTTTTATAATATATTAATATCACATATTCCCATAAGATATTGGTATTGTATAACAAAAATCATATAATATCACATTAAATAAAAAAAGAAATGCTAAATACATTTAAGACATAAGTTCTTCAATATTTTCAAAAATCAAAGAAATAATCAACTTCTATGAAATGGAAATAATTAAAATTAAAAGAACCCTTCATTTGTTTCGGTTTTTTAATAAAACCAGAGCACTTAATTCCTACAAGCTCTTTGTTTTATTAAAAAATCAAAGCAAATAAGCCAATTAATTGCTTCGGTATTTTAATAAAACCAAAGCACTTGTATGATTTATTGCTTCGCCCCAAAAACCAAAGCACTTGTTTATTTTTCAATTGCTTTGTCAATAAGTGCTTCACTTCAAAAATCAAAGCAAATAAATCTATAAAACCAAAGCAAATAAGCCATTTTCTACCAGTGTATATTAATCCAAGTTTCCAATGCACCAAAATATCAGAAACTCCAACACATAAAACACTTCATTCTTCCACAATGGCTCTTTCTGACTTGTCTCTTATTAGTCCCATATTATAATTAACATTTTAAGAAACAAATTATAAGATTTCAAGAGGTAAATATTACCATATATTATATATCAATAACTCACACAAGAATCATGCACAACCAACAAACAACAATACATGCAATTCTTCGAACCAAACTAACAATTAAAAGGGATAAATCAAAGGTTTCTAATACTCTACAGAATTCAGCAAGTAGAGATCCTTTGATACCTTGAGACACAAATTCTTCACTCAAAAAATCAAATTTTCTAGGATCACCATTCAACTTGCAAAATTTGAAATAGTAAGGAACACTTAAGGTCACACACACTTGTGTAAAACCAAAGCAAAGAACATTGGAGTATATATTTCAAATAAAAATAGGATTGAAGATAACCTACTCACTTTAACTTTCTCTTTAGTTTTAAAATGTGCAATTCAAAATATAGGAAAAAAATAGGGACATAGGGAGTATACTATTACTTACAACATTGGAAATCATGTCCCCTCTATAATAGTGATATAATACTAATAGTATTTGATTTGGACCCTTTGTGGACATTCTTTTCTTAACCCCTATGGATCAAGCATTAAACTCATTCATTACTTATATAAATAATATAAAAAGTTTTATTATTAAAATAAAGGTTAAGGTTACTATCTGCAATTTAAAGGAAAGTAGAGGATTAAATTATATAGTTGAAGTATGTTTTGTATTCTTGATTCCTATTAAATATTTCTTGTTTGTGAATAAGCTATTCATTTTGGGACGATGCATGTTAAGTTTATTTTAACCTCTTGATATGCATGTACTCATTTTTGTTTATTGTATATACCTTTGTTGTTTGGTTGTTGCCTATTTCTTATTGACTCCATAATGACCCAAATCAACACTTATGTTGTTGGTGAACCACAATCATTCATTAAGTCAAGGATTGACTTTTATAACTGATTATTGAATATGTTCACATGGGTAAATTGTGTGGAGTGTTCTCTATTTTTATTTTTGAATCAACTAAGTTTGAATTACTTTAAAGTTGTATTTTAAAGGACAATTTTACAATGACTTAGTTTATTTATTTTAGTTAGAATTTAAAGACTTGAAGTATATTTTAATAATGTTTTATAATATTAGTTGTTAATATTTCTTCTATAACACTCAAAAGAACCAATCAAATTTTTATAAATAGGCCAACATTAATAGTCTTATAATTATATATTTTTATTAGTTTTTAATATACGAGAAAATGATTTATAAAAGCAGAATTACAAGGGTGTTACATGTAACACAAATTTGAGCATTATCGAAATAGCCTAAATCGAAGTAACAATATATTAAAGTAAAATATCACACAAACATATAATTAGAATATTTATAAAATTATTATAGTTTTACTTGCACATCAAAATTTCAACTATTTATAGCAAGTCTACAATGATGAGGGCCAATTACACTACCTTTCTTTTGATGCAATAGTTAATTCCACTTATCATCACCATCACCTTCACCAACTTTAACACAATAAAAATAGAGAACTATCTAGTGTAGGAGTTGAATATTGCCTCCCATTTGAGAACTATCTATCTTCATACTCATATAAGTGATTATATAAAATATTTTTTACCCTCTTAATTTTTAAAAAAGATATCGACACCATAAATATCATTGAAATAACTTTCTACATATATAACCTTGTTTAATTCTTTGGATCTTGAATGGAACAAATGGCTAAAACTTTATTTATGTCACTCCATTACTTACCATTTCCTAAAAAATTCTATAATTTACATTCCTTATAATTGGGTCTTCCGTATGCAACTAATAACTATGAACGATTTTAATTTCATGTACTTGTTGAAAGAACACATTAAAATTGGGGTATCTACTAGTGACAATGACTTGGTAGTCTTGTCAAAAAAATTTCAATTTTTCACAAATTAATTAAGAAAATTTTCAATTAATTTTGTGGAAAATGTAAATTTCATCCTATGAATTTGACATTTAATACCTTTTGCATATACAATTTTTATATTAATAAATAGGTTATTCATAAGAAAAGTTTATTTCCATCTAGTTTTACAATTAAAAAAACTTTCTAGTATCTTCGCCTTTTATAGATCCATATAATATTTCCTTATGCAAAAAGAATGATATAAGGCTTTTTTCATAGAAGAAAAGATTCATAGAAATTCTATAAAAAAAATATTATTATACCTTAGGTGAATCATGCAACTTACTAGAGAGGTGTGTTCTCATTTTGTTTTTGAAGGATATTTTTGGGAGAACCTTCAAAAACTTCTTTTAAAAAGGTATTATGGTAAAACTACTAGTTATATTGGGAAATAAACTACATATTAGTTGTTGACATTTCGAAACATGGTGATAGTGGTATTATCATGTCATACTAAGTTTTCAATAAAGGCTCTATTCCTATTTATTAAATTTGCTTATTAATACAATTAAAGTATTTTAAATAAATTATGAAATAATTTTAAATATAATTCTAGTTGGACTTATTGAAATTATTAATATCAGGGGACAAAGAAAAAATTATTACCCACTAGTAGGATTTTTTTTTTGGAAATTAAAGTTCAAGATTAATATTAAATCTATTTGGTAGTTGCTAGGAAGGATTTAATTGTTTTTTTTTGTCTTTATGCAAAATCTACATCCTAAATATTTTGTTGTTGCTATTGTAAATTTTAAGTCCTCTATATATATTACTATTTATCCTAATTTGATATCCCAAATGTATTGTTTTTCATATATATGAATGATTAATCATCCAATTAGCTTTTTTGTTCATCCTAGTGATTGAGTTTAATTTATTAGTTACCTTATTTTTAATTTGTAAGAACTTAACATGGACTACAACAAGAAACATATGTCCAAATTCTTATCGAATGAAACATTATAAAATAATAGAAATTTTGTAGTTAAAAGCTTATACCTAAATTATAAGTAAAACAAAAAAGAATATTATACTTTGGAAAAATATAGTTAAATATACAACCTATGACAAATCTCGTTGATAAAGGTTAATATTTTCTTTATTTCATAAAAAAAAAATATTTGAAAGTCATTTTACTTTAAAGCACTAAATGACTGTCTACATTGGCATTCTTACATATAGTTAGCTGGTAATTTTTTCATTTAGCTCTTTAAAATACAATGACCTCCAAAGTTTTATTTTTTTTTATAAAACAAAGGTTGGCTTTATCGATAAAATGAGCCAAAGGTTGTATTTTTAATTTAATTTTTTCTTACTCTTTTATGGCCATTCTTATACATTTTTAATTAAGAAAAGGGCTTCGTCAAGCTAAACTATAAGTGACTATGGCAAAGAGAAACCTTAAAAATATCATGGGTGATCTTATCATAAGGTAAAGTTATGAATTCTACACACAAGAAATTATTCTCATATTTAAATCTAAAATAAGAAGCAAAAAAATGAAGAAAATGCATGAAATGAACTTAATGATTATGTTGAAAAAAATTTGGATTCTTGAAAGATAAATTAGAGAAACTAAAAAGAGAAAAACATCTCTACAAAATAATAGTGAAATGATATAAGAGAAGATAGGGAAAATTGATCTTACCATTTATAAATACATGTTATTTATAACATTTTAAGAAAAATAAGAGATTTCATAGCGCGTATAAGCATTCTTATATTGTTGAAAATATTTCTATAATATAAAAACAAGTTTATTTAACAGAAAATCATAATAATATTGAAATCTTTCCAATATATTTTTGGAAAAATTAATTCACACAAAGACTTTGTACGCATATTCTATGCCTTGAACAAGTCCAATAATAGATTGATTTTCAAGCTATGTGTTTTAACAAAAAGTAACTTTAAGCCGTAAGAAAGACACATGGAATTATCTGGTAATAAATGCCCCTAGTAAGACACAAGAAAATGCTTAGTTAAAAACGTGATTTGTTATCTAAAAAATCTATAAAGGCACATATAATTATTAGTGAAAACGCCCATAGTAAAGACACATGGAATTCTTTGGTAAAGATATTAAACATTTAATAATGATATCCACTTTATGTAACGACTATCTTTTTGCATTAATGTTAGTTACTAATTTATAACAACTTATTAAAAATCTCAATGCACAAGTTACTCGTACAAATTTTTAGAAATCTCTATAAATACCTCTATTATATATGTGTAGCTATTATCATATACTATACTCCTCTTGAAATACTCTTATTTCTTTTTGTCATGGCTAATGGAAAGAGTAACCAAGAGATGGTCATTGGTGATCTTATCAATGAGGAAGTATCAACTAATTCAATGGTAGATACTATTCTCATGTGTAATACCAAAAATGAGGATAAAAAAATTAAGAGAGAGCATGAAGATTTGGAAAAAGAAATTGAATTAATGAAAGGAAAACTAGAGAAGCAAAAAAAATACAACCTTCGTTTGGAGATGGAAAATCTTTGTACCGCAATGATGCAAGGGAAGAAACAAGACGATCTCTCCAAAGAGAAATTGGTTGCCTTAATGAAGTTTCTAGATAAGAAGTTGGAGGAGATAGATGTAGCAATAATTGCCAAAGAGAAGTCATTGAAAAAAACTTAAGATGATTATGCCTTGTAGCTTATTGATATAAAGTGCATTCAATAAACATATGAATAAATTTGCTTGTCTTTTGTTTTTCCTTTCTTAATTAACAATGATTTTGTTTCATAATAGAAGAGACTATTCATTATCATTGGCTTTTTTATATCCCCAAAGTAGATGGCTACCTATGGAAACTCTTATTCCATAAACCCTCCAATGGGAAGGCATCTATCTCATCATGATTCAAGGAAAACCTGATTTGGGGGAGGGGGGCCGGGGCGGGGAGGTTACTTTTTTATCCCATCTAGCAAAAAGAAATGCATAAGGATCCAACTTTTTTTTGTGGCACACTATAAGGCCTCAAATTCATAGATTCCATTTTTTTTATTAGAAATCTTATTTTTTTCATAATATCAACATTCATGTATCAACCTTGTTGAGCACTAAAAATACGTCAAATGAGTTTTTTAAAAATATTATAGTAGTATAAAATAATTTTAAAAAAACTCATGCTCTACTTGAAAAGAACGATAAATTATAACTCAAATTACTAGGATTGAGTATAACTATTTTGGTTCCAAAGTAAGTCACTACTAGCTTTTGATTATCTCAAAAATAAATATAATTAAGTATGACTATTATAGTATATAATTGTTCATTTATCTATATATAAACCATATTACTTATCATTAAGAAACAAAATGTGCAAAGTAGAACTTTATTTCATTTATTGAATATCATTTTGTGGTATGCATCCTTTTATATACATGTAACATATCGAAAACATGATGTGAACAAGAATAGAACCATGTTTAAAGTTTTAGTTAACACTTGATTCTAGATCTTTTATATTATAGATATCTCAATTGTTTACAAACATTGCAATTATTATGTAAAAAATTTTAAACGATATATTTAATTACGATTTGGAAGAATTTTTTTATAAATGTAGCTTCTTTTGCAAAGTATGTGATTTTTATCTACTGAAAATAAGTAGATATTTTTAGTGAAGTATGTAAACTATGTTCATATGAATTTTAGAGAATATGCCTCAAAGCCATAGGTGATAGTATTATTGTAAGGGCCATGGAGTTTTTGCTTTTTTCATGTCCATAAAAAACCCCATGAGGTCCATGACTCATATAAAATTGCACATAGTACGTGTGGAGAAATTATGGAAAAAGTACAATGGCTATAAAGATTAGTTTATCTCGAAAGGTAACATATATAGAAGGAGCATCCAGCAAGTTTTTCAGGGAAACTAGCAAACTTGTAAGGATCATGGATAAATCAAACTATTAAGGGACATTAAAAGGCATAGGTCAAACATATTTCCAATGCTGAAATTGAATATTTGATCAAACTAGTCACACTAGTGATTCAGATTAAATGGGACTTATGCATAAATTTCACTCAAGATGATATAATTTTCAAAATAGTTAATCAAGCTCTTAGATTCTTTATAAGAAATATATAACTGAATTTGAATTCCTTAGAAGTATTTCATAGCTTACTAATTAAAAGTCATGAAAATAAGCTAGTTGACCTATGGAAGCCAAGTGAGTTGAATCCTATTCCTTTTAGGATTTATCATAGCTTTACAAGTCATTATTGGATTAGATTTTAAGGATCTTACTAATCCATCTTGATTAGGATTAGTGGAGTTTTACGAAAACTTATTTTAAAGAGGTTTTGAGAAGTTTTCACTTTTACTAGTTGAGTTAGAAAAGTTTGCTTCTATTATTCTTCATTGAGTTAGGATTTTCTTTCCAAAATGTAGAAGGTCTTATTAACATGATTTTACCACTCTAGTTGTAATAGATTTTACATGGTTTAGGCACTCTAGGATTGTATTCTTCTCATAGTTGGTTTAGGAGTCTTCTTTCTTTGTTCTAGTCAATTTACGTGCCTATATAAGAGTAGATAGTTGTATCCTTTTTTCCAAGATTTGATTGAATACAAAGTTAATTATTTCTAATGTGTGTTTACTTAGTAAAATTTGGTGGTTCATTTTTTTCACCTTTCTGTTTAATTTTTCCCATCGATGCTAGTTGATTATCATTTACACATTAAGGTAATTTGTTACTTTGTTTGTTCACTTAGTTGTATGACTTTTAGATTAGCATTCAAAATTATGAATTCTACACTTGTATATGTTCTCCATTGATCAAATACATTATGTTTCTATCTAAGTTGTTGATTCATGCTTGCTAGGAAGTATTTCGTTATTCAGAGCAAAGTAGAGCTTTTGTGTCTAGCTAAATGTATTTTTCCATAATTGGAGTTGTCCTTTAAATTTTTGGGTTAATCTTTTAGTGTTGGAATTTTTTACAACTTAAAGCTTATTGGTGTCAATTTTAATCAAGGTTTAGTCGATAACAAAATCCCCACAAGAGTTAAACTTCTATGTAAGCTATTAGACAAATGTGGTTTTTAAGCATGATTGTTGTGTAAACATTCAAGTTGCTAAAATTGTTCAGGATTTAATCTTTTCTCCATCATTTTTTGTTTTCTTTGATTTTACATCAAATCACAGACATTTTCTAAGAGATTAATTAAAAAAACAGTTTTGAAATTTGATCTTTTACTCATCATTGATTCGTCAATCCCAAGGAATCTCACTTTTGAACAAGCTAACATATTACGACAACATAGGAAAATAAAGTAACAAAATAAAGATGTTGTCCTATTAGGACTAGTACATAGGGGACCTTGTACTATTCTGTATAATACCTATATACACGAAATGGTGTCTCCTTGTGTTTTGCTTTAAGCTTCAAGCACAAATTAAGGCCAAATGCAACTTTAGCCCAAACACAAACCATACAAGATTCCCT